>CM028135.1:188700000-189950000 GCA_016271365.2 Neoceratodus forsteri | reverse complement strand
GTGTATGAAATGCCCCTATGCTGAGGGGGACTGGGAGAAGACAGCCAGCACACAGCGACTGTGTATGAAGAGTCACCTGTGCTGAGGGGGACCGGGAGAATGGTTGCTGCACTGGTGATTGGGCATGAAGTGTCCTCCTCTACTGAAAGGGACCAGAGAATGCCCACCACATCGGCGACTGTGCATGAAGTGTCCCTCTACTGAAAGGGGCCGAGAACGCCCACCACACAAGCAACTGTGCATGAAGTGTCCCCTCACTGAAAGGGGCTGGGAGAATGCCCACCACATCAGCGACTGTGCATGAAGTGTCCCCCCTACTGAAAGGGGCCGGTGAATGCCCACCACACCAGCGGCTGTGCATGAAGTGTCCTCCTCACTGGAAGGACCGAGAATGCCCACCACAAGCGACTGTGCATGAAATGTCCCCTCTACTGAAAGGGGCTGGGTGAATGCCCACCACACCAGCGACTGTGCATGAAGTGTCCTCCTCTACTGAGGTGACTCTAGCAATCTGAAGGGTTGGAGTGCTGCGAGCAGACAAAATGACAGCAGGCAGGAGGGACAGGGTGACACCGCTGCCCTGGGGAATGTAACTGCTGTTGCTAAGCATTCCTGTTCTCCTATAATCACCAAAACCAAGGCCATAGCTACAGTAGGATGCATCTGTTTGTGTTTAGTTTCTTACCAGTCACAGATCTGCTGCCACCTTCCAAGGGTGCTGACTTTTACAAATATCATGAGTGTGCATTTGTTGTTGACAAGAATTTTTTGTACTTGTCCTGGTCTGTTGGGTTATAAAATTTTTGTACCCTGCTGTACCACCAGTAGTCAGTAAAAAAAGTTGCCAAAACCTTCAAACATTGCCAATAAATCTTTCAAAATCCCCCATGCACCACTCTTTTCCCAGTCTGGTAATTCACTGTGCCTGCTCCTGCTTCAGGGCCTGCAGCTGCCAATTCAGGCCACAGGTACTGGAACCTATAGGCAAGGGGTCGGAGGTCCTTCCACTTTTGCCCATGAGCATTGAAGTTGCCTCTTTAATGCATGCAAGGTCAGAAAGGAAGCAATCTGGTCTCTATTGTAATTGCCCCCCTGACACGCACACACACGCTTTTCCCCATGTTCCAACACCCACGGTTCAGGCTCACACTGTGCTTCTCTGCTCTGCAGCACCATTTCACTAGCCTACCTGAGACTATAAAAATGTAGTGAAAGTAGCCAACTGGAATGAAAATGCCAGTTCTGTAATGACTTTGATGTCTTCTGATCAAAAGTCACTGTTTTTCACATAAAGGCACTCCCTTCCTGCCGAAGCTCTTCCCTGTGAGAGAGCTGAAGTGACATTGAGATGTGTGCAGAATGAGGCATTCTCAGTCTTCAGTGTTACTGATTGGCTGCTGCAGGCTGTGACAACCCTCTCTTTTGACTGTAACTGCCTTTAGAGAGTCATCTGTTACCTCGTTTCTCAGCTGCCCCACCTGGGGTTTTCCCAGGACACTTGCTTCTCCCTGCACAAGGCTAGGAAGGTCACCACAGGTTAACTTGAATAGTATGCTCTTCTGATGGCGGAGCCAACAGAATTTTTCCTTAGCCAGAGGAAATAAACCACTACCTTGCAATTAAGACAAAGTCACGACTGTTAGGGAAATAAAAGATTTTACTTTAGGAGTCAAGGTGCAACTCCAGGATATCAATAGTACAAAAGAGAGGAAAAGGCTTTTACAGGTGTAACCCTTTGCAAATGGGGGTCCTAACTGCCTCTGGTACTGTCTCTTTGAGGGTTGTCTGCTTGCAGGAATTAATTTGAACTGGGGGGACTGTAAGGCTTCCCCTGCTCGTCCCACCTGCTACTGAGTAACCGCCTGTTTCTGCAGTCGCTATATGTGCAGGGGAGCCTTTCAAAAGATGTAATTATTGATTCAAAATATGTTGAAGTGATAATGGAAATGTACTTTGTCTAATCTGTTTCCTTGCAGCTGGGGCTTTGTATGCCTTGCACTCCATTTTGGATCAGAACTGCCTCTTGGATCCAATTAGAGGAAGGAGCTTAAGATGAAGTATTGAGCAGCCAACCAGGAAAAGGACTCTCTCAGGAGCCGGCTGCCAATGGGGAGTATGGCCAGTGAGTCTGGGAAGTGAAGTTCAGGAATGTGGCGCCTTTTTGCACCAATAGGGGACGGTGTGGAAGACGGGCATCTGAAACCCTCCAATCAGGTTGGGTTGCGCCTGGTGTATGATTCCCTGCCCAGCGGCTGAGAAGGCAGAGTCGTTGTGGCCGTGAGTGAAGAAGGAGCTCCAGGCTTCTGCGCTGTTGAGTTTTTGCCAGTCGCGGTGAAGGCCGTAGTCGACTGCCTGTCACCGTGGTGATTCGACTGAATCCACAGTGCTGAGGGAGAGAAGAGACTGTGCAGCTTGCAGCCAGCCACCAGGCTCACCCTGTAGAGGACTGGAGAATCTGCTTCATCGCGCTCAGTCTGTCAGGAGAAGTGAAGCTGCGTTGTGACTTCCCGGGTCAGCAGTAAGTGCGGTCAGGATATAAAGCAGCTGCCTGGTATGGTAACCTTCTTTTACATATAAATGTGTGGGAGTGTTCTGATTACAGGCCTGTGTCCCTGGGCAGTGTGAAAGGTGTCCTGCCACAAGAGTCGTGAGTAAAAGAAGGGTAGCTTCCTGCAAACTGATCTATCGAGTTGCAAGTGTTCATATGTTCCTCTCTGGTTACATGAACTGAGCCTACTGGCTCAGGATTACAAATTGAGTATTGTACAATTGTTTTCATCCTCAGGGCCCCAACCAGCTACACCGAACTTGGCTAGGCCCTTATTGTCTGGGTACCCAGCGACAGTGACTTGTAGGATTTTAGCATGTGCACAGTGCTCTGAGATAGTAGAATGATTAAGCCAATTAACTTCCCCCTGCCCTTGTTATTTCCCCTAAATAAATCAGATTTGTTTGTTTTGCAAAGTATATTGCCTGAACTGAGTGTCTGTGAAATATTGTACAGTGGCTATTGTATTACTGCATCTTACTTTACAGGGGGTCCCCAGGTCAAGCTGATCGAACCAATCCTGGGGGTAAGTGTAAATTGCATAGGTGCTATTGGTAACTGTGTGGATCACTAGTGGGAAGAAAGGGTTGCAGTGACCCAGAGGGCTGTGATCAAGTCATTCCAGATTGTCTTAACCCGACCTCTGGGTAGAGGCACCGCCATTGAATCTAGGCCTCTTAACCTGTTAGCAGTTACGCAGGTAGGGGTAGTAGCCCTTGGGATAGCGCCACCTGGGGGTTACACAGAACAATAAACAAATGGTTTCAGTTAACAGGAGTCAGCAAAGAAAACACTACAGACTGCTTTAATCCAACATAGCAAGGTGCTTGCCTTTCTGCTGACGGAGAAACTGAAATCTAACCTCTCTGTTTCCCTACACTAACTTCAGCTGAAGGCAGGCTCAGCTTAGTTTCACAGATGGTATCAGGAAAAGCCCGCTCTAAAAGAATCCTCTAAATTTATAGCTTACATTT
The DNA here is from genome assembly GCA_016271365.2 of Neoceratodus forsteri. Classification (NCBI taxonomy): domain Eukaryota; kingdom Metazoa; phylum Chordata; order Ceratodontiformes; family Ceratodontidae; genus Neoceratodus; species Neoceratodus forsteri. The sequence goes on along the minus strand of CM028135.1, from coordinate 189,946,478 downwards.
GAAACTCTGTGATCGGTCATCCCTTTGAATTGACCAAACATTTTAGATTCTGTACAAGTTTGAATTCCCTTTCCCCAATCAATTCACAAACCTGTAGGTGCCCAATTAGATCCATTTAACAAGCAGTTTATATTTGAGTGGTTCAACTTTCAAACTCTGTGTGTATGTGAGTGTGTGTGTCCACTCCTGAGATTTATTATCTATCCAGAGGCTGCTATTGCAATGGAATCCCAGTGTCTTTTGTTGTTAGCAAGCTTTTGTTGTTATCTTCTGGTGAGATTCAGAAGACCAGAAAATAGTTAGTAAATCAAAGCAATTAACTACTTAGTTCCCATTTCTGTCACACAGGCTATGTGGCTTGCCAACAATTTGGACATGCCCGGTGTGTGTTCTCGGTACAATGTGATGCATATTGGTGTCAAAAGGCCAAACTGTCAAGAGAAAATAAATTCCTCCAGACCTGCTTTGCTGATGTCCAAAATGTCAGATTTCAGCACATTCGCCAAATGCATGCTTGGCACCATATCATCCTTACTATACGATATATAGACAATAGGTCGAACTGCACCGCCCGCTTAGCCAAATGCTGGTAGATTTTGTGTCTCGGCTAGTAAAATTATCATTTAACTAGCCCTGCAGGCTTGTACTGGAGAAGGCAACACTTCAGTATGTACACCAGCTGGGCCATGGAAATGTTCGTGGGGCCAATGTATTTTCGAGTCACTAGCCCTGCTGTGCTAGTGGCTGCAAACAATTTTGACCCTGGATACACAGACAATGATGGCAGACAAAGCTCCATCATTGGCGACTCTCCCACACTACTAATTGCGTTGCCCTGGCCATAGTGGCCATCTCTGCCCTTTGTTTCTGCATCCCCTTTCTAACTAATCCCAGTAGTACTGTAGTCTCAGACGGCTCCACTTATGCCACCCAGGGAAATGCCAAGACTGGCAGCAGTGACAGGAGCACACTGACAGGTGGAACAGCAGTGCAAAGGCAAGGTGCCAACACACAACAATGACCTCCAGCAGGACGTGAGGCACCACACCAAAGACAGATGCAGGCACTGGCACAACATCCGCAATGACCAGGGACAGTGAGTGCAGAACACCCCCACAGCGACAGTGCACGACGGCCATTGAGGGCGGAATGGGGTGGGCAGGCCACTGCTGCGGGTATGAGTGCCAGCAGTGGAGCGCAGAGCCCCCACCTACAGACCACTAATCGGCACACAACAGCATTGCCCAGCACAGCAGGGACGAGGGGCTGGTGCACAGGGACGGCAATGACACATGTCACACACAGGACCTGGTGGAGCAATGCCCCAACACCCACCCATGATGGAGACTGACCACATAATGGACTTACCCCTGTGACCATCACTGTAGGAGGCAGACACCCTCGACAGGGCTCCATGCCGTGGGTGTGTGGCCTTGGGAGTGGGGTGGTGTGAGATGGCAGCGGGAAGGCATTGCAGCCACCATACCGACAGAAATGGCAGCGGGGTTACATACAGTGCAGGCAGGGCAGACCCGAAATGGGCACCAGAGGAAGGAGGAAAAGAAGGAAGAGAGGAAAAAAACAGCCTGAGAATGTCTGTGCGGCAATGCAAACACAGCGCAGCAAAGGCAGCAACTTCAGCATGACACAGTGTGACAATTGATGGATAGGCCCGACAGGGCAGGGCAGCGAATGGTGGGCCTGCACACAGATGCAGCGGGTAACTGGACAGGTGAGGGTGATTAGGGAGGGTATTAAGGCAGGTCAGTAGGGTGGCAGCCATGGTACTAACAATGGCCACAGACTACGCCCAACGTGCACGGAGGCTATGGGAACTTGTCATGCTGGACATGTCTACCAGAAGGAACGCAACCAACAGTACATAACATACTGAAATGATCCAGTATCACAGCTCACGGTGCTGTGGGAGGAGAGGACCAGGTGATTGTGAACCCACATTGTCAGGGTGGCACAACCACATGATAGAGCAGGGTGGATGTCGGCGACTGCAAGATGCGTCGGCCATCAGCGGTGGGTCTGCAACAACTGAGATCACACAGCAGGTCATGGCCGATGCTGCAGGTGTCAGTGATGCAGTCAGTGGTAGTCTTCCCCAGTCAGGAACCCCAAACGCACAATCCAGAGGGTACAGAAGGGTGCCAGGCATGTCCCAGTTGAACCAGGGTTGCTGTCGGACCACATCATTCCAGCTGAGTACACGACGACCCTTGCAGGGGAGCCATTTCTCTCCATGACACCGGGGTTCCACCAACAGGTTCCTGCCCTCAGCACTGCACAGAACCTGGAGTACCTCTGCAGTGCGTGTCATGGTTTGGGGATGGCACATTTAAGACCTGCCCCAGGCTCTTCCAACAACTGTACAGCATCCATGGGGAGGAGTCGCTCGTCGTCCCTGCTATCTTCTCTGATGTCTCACCGACGGTAGCAGCTTACATGGTGGTTTTCAGGAAAGTGGCAGAGCTGTGTCCCAGTGCTACACCATGCAGCATGCTCACTGAGTTCAAGCTGGCAGCATATAGGTGCTGCGTGCAGTGTACCTGGACCTGGACCTCAAGGCTGCTTTTCCACCTTTGCCAGTGTCTGTGGCACAACACCCAGCAGCATCCAGACCTGGTACGGCAATATGTTACTGTGATGAGGTGGCCATGTATGTCTGCACAATCCCGCCCTGGCATTAAGTGCCACCCAAGACGTCTGTGATGTGTACGAGGAGATCCATGGCTGGGACTGCTTCATGGAGAATGAGGAGCTATTGACACCATTTCTTGACTATTTTGAGGATACGTGGCTGGGGAGGTCCATCCAGAGCAGTATCCGGAGCAGGCCCTATACCCATTTGAATTCTGGAGCTGCTACAATACCGTGAAGGAGGGCATGCTGAAAACAAACAACACCATCAAGGGCTGGCACTGGGCATTCATTTCCTGCTTGGTGCATCCCACCCAACCATCTGGAGATTCCTCGGTGTGCTGCGTGGTGAGCAACGGCTAACAGAGATCAAGCTTCAGCAGGTGGTGGCAGGCAGGCCAGTGTCCACACCATGGGTGCGGTATAGGGACAGTGTGCAATGCCTGCAGGACATTGTGGAGCAGTATGGCATGTGATGTGAGGGACTACCTTGTGGGCATAGCCCTTAACATTAAGCTGCCAGGTGTGGTGTAGCGTAGCAGCAGGGCTAGGCCCCACTGTGTGCTGCCATCACCACCAGAACTGTACTGTGTTGGGGTGGAGGGTTTGCATTGTACCTGTCTGTTCAATAAACATTGTGTGCATAGCAGAACATGCCGTTGTTGGTGTGCATTCCCTGTTGGGGTGGCGGCCATGCCAGTTCCATCTGTGTGTGCCAGTGTCCTGCCAGGGGCAGGAAGGGGTGTTGGGGTGGCATGCTGCGGTGGTGGGGTGGGTGATATTGGTACCCTGTCGGGCTGCTGGATGCCCCATGGTGGGGGCTATTGGTACCCTGTTGGGCTGCTGGGCGCAGTGGTCCAGTGTTGTTTTGCTGCCTGCTGTGCTGCTGCCGCCGCCTGGTGTCCGGTCACTGTGTCAGCTGTTGCTGCAGTTTGGTGGACCCTTCTGTTGAGGAAGCATCATTGTTGCTTTGGTGCCACAGTCACTGCGCTCCTGTCGGCCTCCGTGTCTGGTGGTTTCCTGTTCCGTCGCAAACTCTGTCAGGGCAGATGGCAATCGCCCTCCCTCTCTGTGCTGCTGTCGGCTGCGAACAGTATACCTTGAAGGAGAACACCTGTCACATTTATGAGGTGGTGAACAAATGAACTATGTTGAAAATTTAGGGTCAAAATAGTTAAACTTACCAAAGTTATGAGCAAGCATTGAAACATTTCAACGTACCTTCATAGCTTCATTGTATTTTAATATTTTGACCCAAATTTTGGGCCAGATATTCAAAAATTTGCCCTGGGGCTAAATTAGTTCGGAACCAGTAGCCCACTATATTCAAAAGGGATAGTCCCGGTGGTAAACCTGCTGAAATATAGCTGCTAAGGAAGCCGGGCAACTGTTCTGGGAGTGCATGGCGCCAATGCACTGAATATAGCATTGCACCTGTATTCACATACACGCCCTCTTTTGCTTCTTGCATACATTATACTTTTGCCCAGCACTAATGCAGTTTGCCTGCACTATTTGACCTTTTGAATACAGTGGACCAGCGCCAACCAGGTGCAAACCCTGCACAAAGCGGTTTGTGCCCAGCGCAAGTTTTGAATATCTGGCCCATAGTCTTTATGACAACCCCTCATTAACCAGTAGTTGAAAATTTCCAAATCTTGCCTAAATGGTGATTTTGTAGAGCGACTGCAAAATCACCTTTAGGATGGATTTGAAGAATTTCACCTACTTCATTCATGAGGTGGATCCCAAAAGGCCACATTGAAAATATGGGAGGGAGGGATATTAAAAATGACCAAGTTATGAGTACAAGTTAAAACATATGGAAATACACTGACTGCATACCCGATTTCCTCAGTTTCTGGTCCAGTGTTGATATGTCTCCGGTCCAGAAAGGATTACAGAGTTGGACCCCGATAAGTAAGAGGTAGGATGTGGGATGGTGGATGCTGATTAGAGGTCAGGTGGGGAGGTAAGAGTGGTGGGGTGGTGGTATGGAAGCAGACATCGATGGACTATTTTCTTTTTTACAGGGTTTAAAAATTATAATGAATATGACTATGAGGGATAGTTTCTTTTATTTCAGGTACCAATACTAGGGATTGGGCACCCCAGTGTCGATGTCATGTTTGGCGGAACCAGTGGTGGGCTCCCCACTGTCACTAGACCCCGAGTCAGTTGAAAACCAATTATGACTGACTTACCAACATTATGACCGATTTTTTTCAACTAGTTTTAAATTTCTAACTTCACCTAACTGAAGAAAATCCAATCAATTTTTTCAACTTTTACCATCATTGAATTTTATTATGAAGTAGCTTGTCATAGTTTTTAACTTCATATCTTTTTGAATTAAAATTTTGACTATAAAAGTTAATAAAATGTATGGAAAAGTCCCCCTTGAAATCAATGGGCACGCACACACACAGCCTTCACCTTCTGACATTACAAAATGGGGGCATGCCTCATGTGGGGGCATGTTGATGGGTTGAAGTCAGGAAGCAGCTCCGTTTTTAGCATTTAGGATTTAGTAGCATTATAACTTCACAAATGGGCAGAAACATATAGAATAGTGGATGGGTGACCATCACAACAAAGCTAATGTTTCCATCGGGTTGTTGATGACATCATGGAACCTTGAGAGCCGAGCTTCGAGAGTCTCCATGATGTCTTCAACAACCCGAGATAGAAGCTACAACCGTAACTGTAGATGGTTACCTATCCATTATTTTTATAGTATATGGTTCCTGGCTTGTGTTTCTTTTTTTCATTTCTTCCTCAGGTTGATGGTTACCTTCATAGTGTTATGTTGCCCTGGCCCGACTCGTCCCGCCTCAGGTCGGGCTTCACCCGTCCCGCTTAGCTTGGCAGCACTTAATTTAAAATAAAAAACAAACCGGTGATTCACTTTAGTGACACAGAAGCTTGTGAGGCTCTCCGATGTCATGAAGGCGAGATCTCCTCCGACCATTTCGCTTAATCGCGCCGCCATATTCCACATTTTCTTCTCAGACCATTGCTAAGTAAGCCAATCAGGCTGCAGGGCAAGGCAAAAAGTTGCTGTACTATCGATGTGATGTCAGACCGATAGTACAACAACACGACGCTGAACTGTTGTACAACAAGATTTTGAAATCCACAGCTTTCTAGTCATTATAAGCCCTAACCATATACTATAAAAGGAATTATTTATGCCCCTCAGCTCTGGGGCAGGTGAGGTATTGCATATGTTAGAGGGAGCAGCAACTATTCAGCAGCAGCTAAGAAGCTGGCTACTCTTTGAAATGCAAATACAAAGTGCAGTGGAACAAATCCCCACACAGTAGGGACCCACTAAAGCACAATAACCAGTCAAAACAACAACAAAATCTACTGTCCCTGAAAGTAACAAGTTGAAGCAGGGCAGTAAGAAAAATTACTTACCATAGTAATTTTATTTCTTCCTAGTGATGCTCAGGAATTCATAACTTTGTGCAGTAAGCCTGGAGGATTGGACTGCCTGAGAGATGGAACACATGCAAATGAATGGAATTCTTTGCACATGAGCATCTTTCAAATACTGCCTCTACCAACTGTAGTGTTCTAACCTACTCAGATTTGTGAGAAGCCTCAAGTCAGGCATTAGGAAACTAATGTAATTAAAATCTATAAGAGAGGGGTTTCCTAATCAAAGCATAAATTTAACATAAACCCCAAAAGGAAGGTTGACTCTAATAAAACCACATCAATAAAACTGTAAAGAGAACATTGAAAACTCAGTTTAAAATGATTAAAACAGGAAAATGCAACATATATTATGGCTTAGTGGCACCAGCATCGTGCAGAGGCTGAAGTTCTGGAAGGGGGAGGGAGGGAGGTAGGAATTCCTGAGCATCACTGGGAAGAAATAAGATTACTATGGTAAGTAATTTTACTTCTAACCCCAGTAATGCTCAGGATATTCATAACCTTTGTGCAGACTATCAAGCAGTACCACTGGAAGTGGGCACAGAACTTTATTTTGGAAACAGGCTCTGCAGAACTGCTGTGCCAAACCTAGCATCACCCCTGGATAAAATATCCAGGTTATAGTGTTTTGTAAAGATGTGTACTGTTTTCCAGGTAGCTGCCTTGCAAATGTCCACCAAGGAACTCTCCTGGCAGCTGCAACGGTAGCAGCTGTTCCTCTTGCAATGCGCCCTCAATCCTGTTGGGGGTCTTTACCTGCCTTACTGTATCAGAACTGAATACACGGACTATCCACCAAGAAATTGATCTTTGAGGCGGGTTTACTCTTTCCTACATCCCCATATGTAAGGAAAAGTTGTTTTCCATTTTCCTAAGATCTTTGGTGGCTGTCATGTAGTAGCTGAGAGCCCTTTTCACATCCAGACTGTGCAATCTTCTTTCACCAGAACTGGTGTGGTCTGTGAAAAGACAGGTAGAGTGATTGACTGGTTCAGATGAAAATCTGAAACCACATAAGGGAGAAACTGTCTGTTAGTTCTGAGGACTACCTTGTCTCTGTGAAATGAGAGATAATCCTGGTCAATGCAGAGAGCCTGGAGCTCGCTAATTCTCCTTGCAGAAGTAATAGCCACTAGGAAGACTGTTTTCCAAGTAAGGTATTTCAAGTGGAGCAGTAGCCATGGGTTCAAAGGAGGCCCATGAGCTTGGCTATACACATCTAAATCCCAAGCAGGCACTGGTGCCCTGTGAGGTGGGTGTAAATGCATTAGTCCTTTAAAAATCTTTTGAAAAGTTTATCAGATGCCACTGATACCTTGGTGCCCATAGAAAGGTAGGCAGATACTGCTGCTAAATGAACCTTAAGTGAACTGGGTTGCAAGCCTAGTGAATGCAAATGAGTGAGATAGCCCAGGACTACTGAAACTTCAACGCTTCGTGGTATAAGGTTCATACTAGAACACCAGAAAGGGAAGCTCTTCCATTTGGAAGATAAAGATTTCTGTGTGGAGAGTTTTCTATAACCTCAAAATATTTAGGACAGCTTCTGAAAGATTTTAAATCTGCATACTCTAATTCTTCAAGAGCCATGCCTTGAGATGAAGAGACTTAGATTGGGGTACAACAATGTTCCCTGATTGGAAGTCAGGAGATTGTGTCTGAGGGCAACTGTATCGGTTTGCTGACAGACATGGAGAGCAGAAGAGAGTACCATGGCTGCCTGGGCCAATCCGGAGCTATCAAGATCAACGATGCTGAGAGGACTTTAGCTTCAGTAACACCCTGAAGACCAGGAAGAAAGGCATACAGGTGCCTGCCTGCCTGTCCAGTCCAGAACCAGGGCGCCCAGAGGAACTGTGCCCTGTGCTGGTGGTCTGGAGCAATATTGCGGAGTTGGTGGTTCTGGAGGATGCAAACAAGACTATCTCTGGAGTGCCCCACCTTCTGAAAATGACTTGTACCACCTGCTTGTTCAGAGTCCATTCATGATGGGCCTGTTTGATGCAACTTGGTGCATCTGCCAAAGTATTGTCCTTTCCTGGCAAGTGAATTGCCTGTAAAGAGACCTCAGAGAGTAAGCCAGTGTCCAAATCTTCATGGACTCTGTGCAGAGGAGGCCTGACCTGGTGCCTTCCTGTTTGTTTATGTAATACATTGTGGTGGTATTGTCTGTTCAGATCTGAACTACTCTGCCCATGATCAGTGAAGAAAAAGCCTTTAGGGCTAGTAACACTGCTCTTAGTTCCAGTAAGTTTATGTGCTGAAGGGACTCCGCTGCTGACCAGATTCCTTGGGTCGTGTGCTTTCCTAAGTGGGCACCCCAGCCCAATAGGGATGCATCTGTTGCTGAGTACCAAAGAGAGGCTTTTTCTGGAAAGGCACTCCTTGCCTTAAATTGGATTCCTGTTTCACCATGAGAGGGCCCAATAGTGGGCCTGTCACGGTTATAAGCTTTGAAAAAGTGTATTTTTCTGACTCCAGTGAGCCCTGAGGTGAAACTGGATGGCTGCATGTGGAATCTGGATCCCTGGACTGAGCCTGTGGATGCAGCCATATGACCTAGTAGTTGTAGAAACTGTCGTGCAGTTTTTGAGCTGTTCAGGACAAAGGAATTTGCTATTGACTGTAGACTGTGCACCCTGTCTAAGGGTAAAAAGGCTCTGCCCTGAAGTGTGTTGATTTCTGCCCCTATAAACTGTAGAATTTGACCAGGGTTAGGACTGATTTCTTTTGGTTTATGATGAAACCCAGGGATTCTAAGAGGACTTGGGTGATTTTCAGGAGTTTTACTTGGTCTGGTGAGTTTCCACCACCAGCCAGTCGTCAGATAAGGGAAAACAGTCACCCTTTGTCTTTTTAGATATGCAACTACAGCAACTAGGCACTTTGTGAACACCCTTGGTGCTGAGGAGAGACGGAAAGGAAGAGTTGAAAACTGATAGTGGCCTGAAGGGAGCTGAATCTGAGGTATTTTCTGAAAGATTCCTTTATGGGGATGTGGAAATAGGCATCTTCAAGTCCAGTGATGCCAGCCAGTCCCCTTTTGGATTGTTGGCAATATTCGAGCCAAAGTGACCATTTTGAACTTTGTTTTTTAGATGCTTGTTCAAAGCTCTGAGATCCAGTATTGGCCGCCACTCCCACTTTTCTTTGTTGTTAGGAAGTATCTGGAGTAAAACCTCTTCCTCTCAGGGTGGTAGGGACTAATTCCACTGCTCTGAGATGTAGCAACTTTGGACCTCTGCTTCTAGCAATGCCCTCTGCTAGAGGAGGTGAGCTGTAAACCCTTGTTTTCTGAAGAGGAAAAGATTTGAAGTCCAAAGACAGACCCTGACCCACTACCTCCAGCACCCACTTGTCTGTGGTAATGCTTAGCCAAGCCTGGAGGAAGTGGATAGTCTGCCTCTGACAGGGAGGAGGCAGCCTGATCCTCAGGGGTTTTGCTTTGGTTGGGGTTGAGGTTGGGTTTGAGAACCCTCCTGAGCCCCCTCTCACCCCTTCCCAGAGTATCCCTGTTGTGCATACTGCTGGTACTGGGGCATGGCTACTGGCTGGAAAAAGGTCTGGTCGTAAAGACCTTCCCCTACCCCCTTCCGTAGGGTCTAGTGAATGGTGAAGCACGCTCTTTAGCAGAGTTGTTTCTATAGGTTGCCTTGTATTCATCCACTTTTTTCATGTATGCAAACAGTGATTCCCCAAAGAGAGAGTTTCTCAGCGGAAAATCCAGAGCCTTGGATTGAGTGTCCTGAGTAAGGTTAGTGGCCCTGAGCCAGCAAACTCTCTGTGCCAATAGTGTTAGCCATCCATCTGGCTGCAGTGTCATTAGAATCAACAGCCATCTGGAACTGGTACTTAGCCGCCTCCAACCCAAACCAGGCAGTTTCAGCCAGGTCTTCCGACAGGGGCGAGGGGGCTTTGATGGACATGTCCAGTACTGACTGCCACAGGGATTTTTGGTACTGGGCAGCATAAGCTTGAAAGTAGCCTGTCTCATGGCCAAGGAAGCTGATAACAGCCTTTTGGCCACGCTTATTTTTCTGGAGTCCTGTCCGGAGGGTAGGAGGACAGGAGGACTCTGGCCTTATCACAGGCTGCTTGCTGTATGACCCCTTGATGGTCAGGATGGGAAAAAGAAAATCAGCTCCCGCCCTGTCCAACTGGTACTTTATCTATTTTCCTATCAATAGGAGGAACAGAGTTAGGGGTCTGTAAAAGTTTCAGGGTGTCTTTCTTAAAAATTGTACACTGGCAAAAGGAGAGCTTTTGAGGGTGTTAACCCCATCATATTTAAATATTCAATCTCCTCCTCATCCTCTATCTGCTCTGTAGTAGCAATGTCCAGAGCATCTGCCATTTTCCATACAATGAGAAATGGGAGGAATAATCCTCCGACATCCTGGGGAGAACCAAAATCTTGTTCAGGAGATACCTCTGGAGGAATTGGGTCATCGTCCTGAGAGAGTTCATCCCCTCCTCAAAATATTGCTCTTTCTGAAATGGAGGAAAATTACCACTGCTGGCCTGGAAACCCTAAATAGGGGCAGGCTGCTGTGGACAATGTTCTGCAGTGCCTGTATAATTTTAAAAGCCTGGCTAGCTCTTGAGCTGAAGGCATAGCGCAGAAGTCCGTGGTTTAGCAGGGGAAGATTCTGCATGCTTAGTCTTTTCAGCTTTTTGAGGGAACTGGGGAGTCAGCTGGTTCTTTCTCTTTTTGCCCTTTATCGCCCATATCATGGGCAGGGATAGGCAAAGTTGTGGGTTCAGCCACAGTAGACTGGGGTGTCAGCTGGTCAGAGCCAGAGGGACCCTAGGAAATTTCTTATTTAGCCTTTAAAGGTGTTTTTCCAAAGTTTTCTCAGGAAAACTTACACTCCTGGTCCAAATGTTCAAATCCCAGACAAGCTACACATAAGGTGTGCTTGTCTGCCTTAGCAAAAACATCTCCACATTTTAAACAATTTTGAAACCGGGTTCTCCGGTTCTCTTTTAGGTTTCTCAGACATGGTAATACAAAACAAAAACCAACCACTAACAAGGCAAAATCGTTTTTTTAGAAATAAACGCTTTTTCAGTCGGTTCCAGAACCGATAGGAACCGGAGGAGCTGAACCGAGAAGGCCAAATGAACCGTTCAGCGGTTCTGCAACCAAAGAAAACGGTTACTAAAACTTTTAAAAGGACCAAATTTAAAGCAAAATAACAGGTTCTTTAATCAGAGAACCAAAATCACTTAACTATCTTCGGATCCTCACGGTTATCCTGAACCGCGAGGAACCGAGAAACTAACTAACTTAGGCAATAAACAAGATTTTAAACTATCAGTAAGTAGAGGCAGTAAAAGAAGTTGAAAATACTTATGGTTTTGATGATTTTGAACTTTCTTCATGCAAAAGAGGACGCCAGAAAACTCCAAGCCACCAGACTTCCAGGTGGAGAGAAAATCTGAGTAGGTTAGAACACTACAGTTGGTAGAGGCAGTATTTGAAAGATGCTCACATGCAAAGAATTCCATTCATTTGCATGTGTTCCATCTCTCCAGGCAGTCCAACCTCCAGGCTTACTGCACAAAGCTATGAATATCCTGAGCATTACTGGGTTAGAAACAGTATACAGTATAGAACGAGCATCTGTCAACGCTGAACGCTCACTTGCTGGTATTTGCATTGGTGTTTGGAATTTATGCAGGCCCCTCGTTGTATCCATGTCCCTTCAGCATCCATATCCTCACAGAGTACCCTCTGCAACTCCTCTTGCATCTGATCAACATTTCACCCTCATACTTTTAAGTGTCTGTCTTAGGAACCCTAACGCGGTATGCAGTTTGCTAAGTACGAGCTTGTGTGGAAACTGCACAACCCACGGCTGTAACATAGTCATTCACTGGAATTATTTCACCAAATTTTCAACATAGGCATTTTGTCACCTCTGGTCATGAACACTGTCACTATGATTTTCTTACTGTGTACCGAACACTGATTTCCCACAGCGACACGCTATTCTGCCGGAAGGTGAAAACACATTTCAGCCAGAATGTGAAAATGATAGCTGTACTGTTTATAAGGAGGTGTGGGAAAATGCAAGCGTTGAAAATCTGGAGTGAAAATATGACAAATTCACAAAGTTAAGAGCGGTATGGAAAACTGTAACGATGCTTGTAAACAGTCATTTTTGGAATTTTGCACCGAATTTTCAACATAGGCATTTTAAGATGTCTGCTCATGAACAGTGTCACTGTGATTTTCTTACTATGTACTAAACATGATTTCCCACAGCGGTCAGCTTATTGTATGCCAGAAGCGCAAAAACACATTTCCGCTAGGATGTAAAATGACAGCTGCACTGGTCATAAGGAGATGTGGGAAAATAGCAATGTTGAAAATCTGGAGTGGAAATATTACAAATTAGGAACTTACTAGTGTGCGAGAACTGCACAACGACACTGTAATAATAATCTTTATTTATAGGGTGCCTTTCAAATATCAAGGTGCCTTACATTAAGAAACATGAGCATCAAATATTACAATAAATATAAAACAGTAAAATCCATTATATTTCTGGGAATGGCAGTGTCCACAAAAAGTTTTCAGTGCCTACTTAAAGTTCCCAACAGTCGACACTCGGTTGACAGGGCAGAGAATTCCAGAGGGTAGGGACTGCAAAAGCAAAAGCACGGGCCCCAGAGGACTCTCAGAATAACCTCGGACTCTCCATCAACCCCTCGCAGCCAAGCAGAGCTGTCCACAGGGCTGTAAGGAATCAGGAGCTCTTTCAAATAGTTAGGACCAACACCGTGTAGGGCTTTGTAGGTCAACAAGCCTACCTTAAAGGTGATCCGCCACTGAATCGGCAGCAAGTGCAGATCGCGCAGCACAGGGGTAATATGCAACTCCTAGGTACCCCTGTCAGTAGACAAGGCAGTGTTCTGCACTAGCTGCAAGTGGGGATATCAACCCCAGGAAGCCCTAGATAAAAGGAGTTGCAGTGTCAAGCCGAGAGGTCACAAAGGCGTGGACCAATACCGTAGATCACTGTACGGAACAAGGTGCTTGACCCTGGCAATATTCCGCAGATGGTAGAAGGCTGATTTGATGACTGCCGACACCTGATGATGGAGAGGTCAGCCCGTCTCGCCACGACTCAAGGTCATGCACCCGCTCAGAGGTAAGGATCTGCTCACCCTCCAGATATATTCCAGAGGGCTGATCCATCCTCAACCTCTCTATCCTGCAACCTGGGTCCACCACCATAACCTCAGTCTTTCCCACATTCAATTTCAACCAGCTCAAATTAATCCAGTCTTGAATTTTGACTAGACAGTTATTAAATACTGAGAGCACACTAGCCTGGTCGGGAGCAAAGACAAGCATAGCTGGGTATCATCAGCATAGCAGTGAAACCGCAGCCCATACCATCTTACAATGTATCCGAGGTAGCATATACAGCAAACAACATGGGGACATCACTGAACCCTGAGGAACCCTGCAAGACAGAGAGAGAAAGGATCGGAGGAAAAACCCAGACACAACTTTCTGTGTTCTACCAGCGAGGAAAGAAGAAACCATCTGAGCACTATATTTGACAGGCCACAGATGGACCTCAGGCATCGAGCAGCACCCCATGGTCTACAGTGTCAAAGGCTGAGGAGAGGTCAAGGAAAACCAGGATGGAGCAGTTTCTCTGATCTCTCGCCATCAGGAGATCATTGAGCACCTGAACCAGAGCAGTCTCAGTACTGTGCCTTTTACGAAAACCCAACTGGAGGGGTTCATAGACATTATGGATGGTCAAATGTTTCTCCAACTGGATTGCCACTACTTTCGAGAACTTTACCCAAGAAGGAAGATTCGAGATAGGTCTGTAGTTGGCAAAATGTCCAGGTCCAACGAAGCTTTCTTCTGGAGGGGTGTCACCACCGCCTCCTTCAGGCTGCTTGGAAACTCTCCCAATTCCAAGGAGCACCAGACAGTTTGGGCCAAGACCGGCCAGTGATCTCATAACAACCCAAAATCAGGGAAGTTGGGCCCAGATCTAAACTACAGCACATAGGGTGCATCCCTGACAATCCTCATAATGTCGCTCTATGCCTGGCAGGTCAAAAGAACTTCAGGAAGTACGAGAATAGTGAGCCTAACAGCGACCAACCACATCACCCATAGGCGAGTCAGATGGATTTCTGACCTGATGTCGATCACCTTATTCGCAAAGAATTGAGCAAGCTCATCACACTCAATTTGTGAAAAGCTCACTGCAACTGCAGACAGGCTGGGCTGACAACCTGTCCACAGTTCGGAAGAGCTGAGCCAGTAGATTCTGAGTGACAGCGATATCCCTGGACAGGAACTCTGCCTTCTTACAGGAAATCACTGATTGGTAGAGCTGATAATGCTCCTCCAAACAAAGGCGGTCAACCACCAAAGCAGATTTCCGCCAATGACGCCTAACCACGCCCACATGTCGCAACTCCCTCAAGGACTCGCAAACCAGCGGTCCCAAGGGTGGAGTGAGAGGGACCAACTACGGCAGGAGCTATCAAGTCCAAGCTGTGTAAATGGTATGCTCTGACCTTAACCGACATCGGAGAACTCCAAGAGGTCAATCACTGCCGCCAGGTCTTCAGGGCACACATCCCGTAAAGGGCAGTAACTGACCATCTCCACAGATGAAGGGGGCATAAAATTGAACCTCATGGTGCAGCGATCGGACCAACTGACCGGTTCCACCCCCAAATCAGATGACTCGATCCCCAGGAGGAAGACCAACCAGCCATTTTATGGACTTTTGCCACCAAATTTGCAATATAGGCATTTTAGGACCTCTGCTCATGAACAATGTCACTGTGATAATCTTACTTATAGTGAACACTGATTTCAACAACAATCTCTCTATTTTCGCTGGAAGCACGAAAACACATTTTGGCCAGGATGTGAAAAATGAGAGCTGCACTGTTCATAAGGAGGTGTGGAAACATGCCTATGTTGAAAATCTGGAGTGAAAATATTACAAATTTGTGAACTTACGAGTGTGCGTGGGAACTGCACATGCACGCTTTGTAAACAGTCATTTTTTTTTTTTTCACTCAAATTTGCAACATAGGCTTTTCGAGCCCACTCATGAACACCGACACAGTCGCTTTTGTTACTCATTCCAAAGGTGATTCTGCACAGTGACTGCAAAATCACCTTTTAGGACTGAATAATGCCATGACAGTGACTGATCTCATGAGAGGTGTCAAGAACCCCATGTTGAAAATTTGGTACCAAAAGTCGAATAAATGGCTGAGATATCCACCTAAGTTGCAAAACCCTATTTATGCTCATTATACAGCTTACCGGCATTTCCTCAGTTTGCGTTGGCTTTGAAGAGTGCAGATGTGTTCACAGTCCACCAAAAGATTGTCATGCCGGTTCTGGAGGAAAGTATGAGGTGGGGGTGGGAGTGGGTGTGCAAAGGGTGGGCATGGGTTGGGGGCAGGGACTCACCGAGGGAGCGTTTCTTCTTTCACAGGACTTTAAAAAAAAAGAAAAGAAACGGACACTTTTTGCACACTGGGTGGGCCTCCCAGCATGCCACCTATATGTTTGTTTGGGGGGACTGGAGCCAGTGGGGATTGGGCACCCCACTGGCCATACAAGCTGCGTGGGGTGGCATGAGCACACTGGGGTGGGCTCCCAGTATGCCAACTGGTTGTTTGTTGGGGGCTGCAGTTGATGGGGAATTGGGCACCCCTGTCTGCCACACAGTGTGCTGAGGGGCGATGAGCTGAAGGATTGGGCACCCCCCGGCACACAATGTGGGTCCGGGGAGAACACTAATGAGGGAGGGGGAGAGATTAGCAGAGGGAGGAAGGGAGGGATGTCATGCCGAGCTGTGCATGACAGCAGTTCGCTGACGTAGGTATGCAGATTGCATACACGGTACCACCGCTGATTGCAGTGGACCTTTTCTTAGAAGTGAAGACCAACACAGCTGAACTGCTGTCATCACAGCTCGGCATGTATTGGTCTCCTAGGGTCTCGCCTGCTACTGAGCACTGCATTGGCAAGGAGGTTACACACTCCAAAAGTCCTATTGTTGCAAGAGTGCCTGTGCATGCAAGCGAACGTAATAATAAAAAGGAACAGGACAAGTGTAATAAATTATAGGCCTATCAGCCTCACTTCTAAATGTGGGAAGCTAATGGAAAGACTACTAAAAAAGATATAGATAAAGAAATAAACAGACTTGGTCTAAGTGACATCTCCCATGAATTTCAAAAGGGTTATCTTGCATTACAAATCCATTTCCTTTTATGAATTTGTAAATATAGATAAAGCGATGCCAGTCGATGCCATACTCCTTGACATAGGGAAGGCCTTTGATACTTTCCTACATGATCTGCTAATAAATAAACTCATTAAAATGGGTATTAACAGCTAGCACTTCTAACAAGCTTTGCTATAAAATGTCTTTATAGCTGCCACTTAGCCCAGTTTCAGTTATTTGCATGTACTAATGTCACTTTTGTCATCTCTGCATAGCTATATGTATTATCTCGAGTACTGTCTGACTTGATCTGTATTCTAACCTACCTATACTATATACTATTACCTGTACTATATACACTATGTATTGTATAATCTCATCTCATTTTATGTATGTATTCTCCCGGTCGTGCCTGAAAATAGTCAACTTTAGCTAGCGCACCTAACCCAGTTAACAAAACTAAATAAATAAACATTGTCAACTGGATATTAGACTGGCGTATTGACGGAAAACAATCAGTTAGAATAAATGGAACTTCATCTGATGAGGGATCTGCGTAGTAGTGGTGTCTCCAGGGTCAGTTCTGGGGCCTGTGTTATTTGGTCTATTTATTAGTGACATGGTCAAGGGATCTTGTAGTATTATATCAAAATTTGCAGATGATACAAAGATTGGTGGAACAGTTAACTCCCTGAAACAGCATCAAATCCTGAGTAATTATTTAAAAGAAATTGAAGAGTGGGGAATTATGAATAATATGAAATGTAATGAATCCAAATGCACTGCTATGCACTTTGGCAACAAAAATCTTTGCTATAACTACATGTTGAATGCTCAGTTTTAAAATCTTCTACAAGGGAAAAGACCTAGGATTTGTATTAATAAAGAACTTTCTTCACTTGACCATTGTCGTCAAATCTCACTCACTATGAATAGATTGATAAGATCCATAAGGAGGCCTTTGCCACTAGGAACTTCTTCTGCTTATTCTAGTTATACAAGACATATATAATACTTCATAGATTATGAGTCTCTGCTGTGGAATCCATACCACAAAAGGGATATTGTGCTCATAGAAAAACTCAAAGGAAACTTACTAAACCTATCAAAGGTATGAGAAGAGTATCATATGAAGAGCATTTAACCAAACTCAAATTATTCAAACTAGAAGCAAGAAGAAAAAGGGTGATCTGCCCTCCTTTATAAAATATTACAGAATCCTATTTTAATGTAATAATGTGGTATAGTGTTCAGCCCTGAAACAACAATCTCAGGTCACACAAAAACAGCTGTGTGTGTGCCAAGGGTTAATACAGTAAAAAGATTTAACTTTTACACTGTTAGAACAGTTAGAACATGGAATTCTTACCATCCAGCATAGTACAAGCTACTGACTTTGAAAGATTCAAAACTTCCATGGATAAGTTATTGTGAACTGAAACCTTGAAAATGTAAACTTACTAGTGTAGGAGACAGTTAAATGGGCCTGTCTTTTTGTCTATCTCTACCAAGTAACTAAGTTAACTATCATCGGCATTCAAGACTGTTGAGCACTGTAAGCCAGTTCACTGTATGAAGATGGTGGCTAGAAGCATGATTAGCTGTGGCTCCAGTACTTTCTAAAAGAACTGCACCAGTCAATGGTTATGAGAAATTTTAAATTTTGCCCATATGATATCCACTCAGGAGTTTCCGGTGGGGGGGTGGGCAGTCTTGTCTCCATTGTTGTTCGTGGTGTTCTTGTTGCCACTTGGAAGAGTGGTTTACAAGTCCAGCTTTGGTTTTCACGGCTATGCAGTTGACAACCAGCTACAGCTTTTCAAACCAGTGCAAGATTCACCTTTATCTGTACTTAAAGATGCTTTATCTAGTATCAGAGTGGGATGGCTCAGAGTAGGCTGAGGATGAACCCTGGAAAACCAGAGTTGTTACTAGTTGGGCTAGATTGACTTAGATCATCCGTTATGGATAGCATTGGCTGCCCGTGACTAATGGAGTTCAGCTGAAAGTTCGGTACATTGTCAGCAATTTTAGGATCACTCTGGATGCAGATCTTGTCCAAGTGTTGGTGGCAGTCCAGAGTGGCTTTCACCATCTTATTAATATTGCAGTGTTGTGGCCCTACCTTGATCAGTAGTGGATGATCTGGTGACAGTGGGGCATGTGTTCTTCATCTCACACCTTCTGCACTCAGAGGGTGGTGAATCCTTGGAATAGAGTACCACTAGAGGTCATAACTAGCAGGAACAAACAACAATTCAAAAGAAGATTAGATTATTATATTTTAGATGGAAATCGCCTGACTTATTATGGTGAAGTGACAGGAGCTCACATGGGCCTACCGCCTCTCAGCTCCTCACACCTTAGTATGATTATTGCAATATGCTCTACCAGGGCCTGCCAGCAAATGTTCTCCAATGTTTACACTGTCTACAGGAGGTGAATTCTGCTGCATGTTTATTAACCTCCATTCAGATGTCTGAGCATATTACTCCAGTTCTTTGCTCTCTGCACTGGCTGCCAGTTAGATGGCAGAGAGATTTAACACTCTGCTTCACACATACTGTATAAGGGCCTGTATGGACTGTCCTTTCAGCAACCTGCATAAATCCCTGCTAGGTACGGTCCATGAGTCAGCAGTTATTTAATATAATCTCAGCTAAGATCTGCTGGTGAACAGGCTTTGTGGCCACCTCACGAAGATTATGAAATGCACTTATAGACATTGAGATTGCCCCTCATGTTGACTTGCTCCAAAACAATCTTAAAAGGGCTGGCCTGTCATCGTAGTGGCAGCGTTACTGCTTGCACTGCTGGTGACCCTGGTTTGTAAGTGAGCCTGTGTCATCAGAAGCTGGCTGGGGATTACTGCTTGCACTGCTGGTGACCCTGGTTCATAAGTTAGCCTTTGTCATCAGAAGCTGGCTGTGGGGGATCAAACATCCCAGAGGATGCTCTCCTTCCCTAGGGAGGGAGGATGGTGTGCTCTGCCATGAAACTGCCACCTGGGGATCACAGGTGGCAGCGCAGTGGAACCATGATGGGTGGGTGGAGCACCAGCTGGCTAGGATAGCTGCATGCTTGTCTGCAGACGTTTGCCTAGTCCTCGCCCATGAGGCACTTGGAGAGGGGGCCTGAGGGAAAAAGCCTCCTGCACTGCAGCAGCATGATGCTGCCTGCTCTCTGGGACACAGCACTGCTAGCTGAGCTGCTGACAAACAACCTGATTCTAACCCCTCCCAGGCTTGGGGAATGTAGGTGCTCTGCCAAGGGGAAGGGAGTAAACCATGGAGCACTGTTCAGGTCAGGGAGAGTCCTGGGACAGTGAGTGATGATGCTGGAGAGAGAGCAAGTTAGGGAAGATAAAGGACAGTAATTTACAAAAAAAGCAGTCCTAAAACATGGCTGTGTAGAAAGCTTTCCTGGAGTCAGGGTTTTGGCTGGTAGTGTTATAGACTCTGTTATTTTATTTTGCTGCATTTGCACTTTAGCAGTGACTAAGTATTGTGTATTTCATGTACATGTTTTGATTGCAATAACTTCCTGCATTGTAAAGCACCCTGGTTTTAGGGAAGGTGTTTTCAAATAAAAATCTATGGTATTTATCTTCCTATCAGTCTGCCTGTCTGTCTGTCTATCAATCCACCTATCTAGCTAGCTAGCAATCTTCTCTCTCTCTCTCTCTCTCTAAGAGAAAATGAATCTCTCCTCTGTGATGCAAAACAAAACCAAACTTCGCACAAATAAAAGAACTCGTTTCCATAGTGTTCCAGTACTATGCTTTGATATGTCTCACATTCTGAAGATCAGCAGCGTCCCACATTTCCTAGATTTTGAGTGTCAAGTGTCCCACATTTCAGTGACAAAAGGTTGAAAAGAATCAAATCACCTAGAAAACATGCAGGTTAAATGCATGACTACTGTAAATGTAACAGGTTCGATATTTCAAACTTTGTCACTTGAAAACGGTGTGAGCAAAATGCAGTAGTTCCTATTCCTACACAGTTTGAGCTTGCATGAACCACCCACATTTGTAATAGGGTGCGTGTCACATCTGGTGCAAACAATGGCACTGTGCCCTACAAAAGGGCGAGGATCTCACTGATATCTATATGACAGGGGTCTCTCCTGGGAAGGGATTGTTGAGAAAATATAGGGGAAGCACTACTAGGGACAGACATTGATAGGTGTGAGGGACATCTCTCTTAATGTGGGACAGTACAGGTAGATGAGAGATATCCTTCCTAATTTAGAGCAGTTGTATGTAACGGATATCCTTCCTAATAAGAGATAGAAAGGAATGTGAGGGATATCCCTCCTAATGTGGACAGGTGAGAGTTATGTCAGGATATCCCTCTTACTGTGAGAACAGCTGATGGGTAGGTGAAGGAAGACACTTCTAATGTGTAACAGTTTAGAGGTATGTGAGCTGCCCTCCAAATATAAGCGCAACTGAGAGGAATGTAAGAGATCTCCCCAAGGTGGGATACTTGAGGGTATGTGAGGCCCCCAATGTGGAACCGTGAGGGTATGTTTGGGACTCCCCAATGCAGTGAGAGGTATTTGTTGGGAGTCCCCTGTATGACAGCTGAGAGGCATGCGATGAATGCCCTCAAGTGGGGGTCAGTTAGTGGTATGTCAAGGATCCTTATCCTAATGTGGGAGAGTTGAGAAGTATATCAGAGACTTCCATTGTGGAACAGCTGAGGGGTACGTCCAGGGATATGCCTCCTAATGTTGGGCAGTTGAAATGTATGTTCTAACAAGAATGTGGGGGACTTACACCAAATATGGGACAACAGAGAGATGTGAGGAATATCCACCATAATATAGGACAGCTGAGAGGGACGTGAGGAATGGCATGTCATGTGGCAGAGATACGGGTGGATAAGGGACATTTGCCTCCCCCATTGACTGCTGTGGGTATCATGACTATAGGATTTCCTCCCTCAGACCAAGAGGATGAGAAGCACAGTGGCGCTGACATACAAACTACATGGAAGGGATGTCCATACATTGTTACAGCGGACAGGGAGGAGGCGGGAGGGACGTCATGCAGGCTGTGCATGATAGCAGTTTGGCAGATGTGCTATGCTAATTGCATACATGCTACCACTGCTGACTGCAGTGGACCTTTTCTTTGAAGTGAAGGCCAACACTGCGAACTGCTGTCATACACACAGCTGGGAATGTATTGGTCCAGTAGGGTCCCGCCAGCTACACTGAGGACTGCATTGGGCAGGAGGGTCACACACTCCAAAGCCATACTGTTGCAAGACGTTCTTTGCATGCTAGCCAACATAAAAATAAGCAGCAGTAATACTGAGTTACTTAGAAAAAGAACTGCTAGTCTAAAATACATTATAGGTATGGCCTCAAACACCCCACAGAAGCTAGAATGTACCCTTTTGTAAACAGAGCTAACCATCAATATATGTTAGTTTACTAGTAGAATCTGTGAGACTTGAGAGCCCATCATCCTTCCTGTTGCCCACTGCCCAGCCCTGGCGGCCCTTACATCACATCCCATACAGTACATTGCTCACTGTAGTAGCCTGTTGCCAGTTTGGTCAGGTGTCAGGTGATGATTCGGTCAGTGTCGGTGGGTGGCTCCATGGCTCAGGCTGCTGCTGCTCTACTCGGCGGTGGTGCCGTGTTTTTGAGCTGTGTGCTCCCTCCTCCAAACCCACACAGTCGGGTCCCCAACCGAGACCCACGCCCCACTCCGTACTCCGCACAGTGGAACTAGTGCACCTACCACCCTCCTCCTCCTCACTGACTCTGAAGCCCTTCCGAGACTGAGTGAGAGTTATCCGATGGGCCCGCCAGTGGGGTCACGGGCTGATCCCGACCATGACCAGACCACTGACTTGCTGCCTTCACACGACTGCTGCCTGGCTTTGCTGGAGGACTGACTGGGACCTGCACAGCACACACTAGTCTCTCTCCAGTCACGGAAACATCAGGACAGTGGACACAGTTAACATTTTTAAATTAAAGGCCGACCTGCCAAACTTCATCCCTGCAGAAAATGCTGCTCTCTCCATTGCCCACACACCAACACAGATGCCTCTTCTCCTGACAGTCTCCTCTCCTACCTCCTACCTAGGCACGCTCTCCCTGCCACCCCGTGCAGTCAGCGACAGACAATCTCAAGCTCCTGGCTCCTCCTTCAATCTCTCCTAATTGGTGGGTGCTTCGTGTCCAGAGCCAGGGGTTCATTTATTGGCTGTAAGGCTCGGTGCCGGCGGTTGAGGACCATTAGATATTCGCGCCCCTTTATTCTCCTCCTCCCCATCAGGAAAGAAAAAAGAGAAAAACAGTGCAGTGCACCACAAAACAAAACCTGATGTGTCATGGAATCGTCAACTGCAGTGATTTCAGCCCACTATTTTATGACTGCAATCCAGTGCAATTGCAACTGACAATTTCAACCGCCCATGACTGCTCGGGGTCTAACTGTCATGCAGTGGAAACAGGTGGGATGGGAGGGTACTAGCCGGCACCTGGAATTGGGAACACCAGAAACAGAAAATTCAGAAGGGGCGAGGAAGCAATGGGAGGAAGAAGACACTTGGCAGAAGGTGGGATTGTTTTTGCCGTGGGGTGGGGGATGTCAGCAGGCTGATCATGACACCGATGAGCTGTACTTGCCGGGCAGCATCATGCAAATCAAAGGAAAGAGCCACCCTGTAATTAGGGCAGATACTTTCTTTGTACTTCATGAAGTTTCTACCCAGCAAACACTGAAGAGTGTCACGATCAGCCTGGCTGAAGATTGGTCTCACACTGTCCAGTCCACTGCAGACTGCCCGCATTGGACCGACAGTGACACAATTGTCAGATCCACTATCATAGCAACATGTTTGCTTTGTGCAAGTGCGGACATGAAAATGTAGGGACTGTACTCACCTCTTAAAATAATAATTGTTTTATTTTTCAGATCTGGAATACTGAGACTCCAGTGTTTTGTTGGAATGTACTAACTTCATCAGGGAGATATCCTCAGTTCTGTAATTAATTGAAAATGTATAGCATGACTTACAATCTGTAACTTTTTACAGACATTTGTAAACAATATGTAAGGAGGTGAGCCTTACCCACCTCTGATTTTATATACCGAGGGTGGATATTCAGACTGCGCCAGGCTGGGGCGCAAGCCTGGGCGCAGCGCAGCTGGGCTGTGCCAGGGCAGGGACCAGGCGATGAGTCAATGGTGCTGCGCCATGGCTCAGCACAGTTGAATATGGCACTGAGGTGCAGTGGCACTGCGCCAGCGCAAGTGGCAGTAGGGGAGCAGGGGATGCGCCAGCGCAAG
The DNA here is from genome assembly GCA_016271365.2 of Neoceratodus forsteri. Classification (NCBI taxonomy): domain Eukaryota; kingdom Metazoa; phylum Chordata; order Ceratodontiformes; family Ceratodontidae; genus Neoceratodus; species Neoceratodus forsteri. The sequence goes on along the minus strand of CM028135.1, from coordinate 189,922,823 downwards.
TGTGGTTGCACTAGGCGCATCAACTGTGATGTTCAGCACTGGCATGCAAATGAGGCCATTATGCATGCAAGGCACAAATGGGGCTATTTGCCTGTCATTATGGCCCAATTTGCATGTGGTACGCCGATCCCCGGAGACTTGCGCCTGGCTCCTGCCAGGCTGCTGCCGCTGGGACCGACCACCCTGCAGCCCCATGGCGGTCCCCACTCCCTGTCACCTAATCGTGGGCATATGTAAAAGAAATCCCTGGTGGTCGGGTGGACTGCTCTCCATCACCCTAACACAGGCATAAGTATATATAATCCCTGGTGGTCAGTGGAAGGTCCCCGCCGCGATCCGCGGAGCATATGTATAATGAACATCCCTGGTGGTCCACTGGATTCCCCAATCGCTCACGTGAGGGCGGACATAGCAACTGAAGCCCTGGTGGTCCAGTGACCCCCTCCCCCGCCCACTGGGGTCCCCGCTACCCAGCACCCGCCCACTGCCTCCGGCCACCCACCAACTGACAGCATACAGTACAGTACAGTCTGTATGCCTATTGTCCACAGGTGGCGCAGTCCATACTGTACTAAAAGGCCCGATTTGTGAACGGGTTCATTCACATATCGGGCCTGTGTAGTACAGTATGGGCTGCATGCCCATTGGTCCACGCGGTGGACCAATAGGCGACAGACTGTACTGTATGCTGTCAGTCAGGCAGTCGGGCTGCCTCGCCGCTGACTGGAGGCTGGGTGGCAGGGGACCCCAGTGGGTGGGTGAGGGGTCCCACTGGATCACCAGGGCTTCAGTTGCTGCGTCTCGCCCGCGATCGGGCGGCGAGGGGATTCCACTGGACCACCAGGGATGTTCATTACACATATGCCCAAGATCGGGTGACGGGACCTTCCACTGGACCACCAGGGATTATATATACATATGCCCGCTCGGTGCTGGAGGGGTTTCACTGGACCACCAGGGGCATTTCTTACGTATGCCCGCACTCAGGCACTGCTGTGGAGGGGTTCCACTGACCACCAGGGATATATTTACAGATGCCTGAGATCGGGAGCAGGCGGGTGGGCACAGCGCTCCCAGGTCAGGGCACTTGTGGACAGTGTTCTGGGTGGGCGGTGGCCACCCGTACCCGGCGGCTGCCGTGTTGCACCCTGTAATATGGCAGCCTGCCTGTGGTTGGCCAGGACTTGCTCCTTGTTTTATCAGGCACATCTTTGCACCCCTGAGCGGTGCAAGGCGGTGTGAGCCAGCATGTCGCCGCACATCCCGGGCTGAATATCGGGATGTGCCGCCTATGCATGGGCATGCCCCACACTTGCGTCGCATATACTACCGATGCACCCGGTGCAACATGCTCTTTGAATATTGTGCGGGCACATTGGTGGGTGCGCATGGTGCAACCCTGTTGAATATCCCACCCTAAATGTTTATCCCATGCGTGCTTGAATGTCCCACTGTTTTGCCTCCACTTCCACTGGCAGTCTGTTCTTTAAGCAATAAGGCCACGATGGGGCATTGGTTGTACTAGGTTTACTCCACGGTCAGGGTGTTGTAAGGCACGCAGGCAAAGCCGAGTGCCTTCAGCCCCTGACTGTGGGTAAACCTAGTACAACCAATGTCCCTGAAGTGCCTTATTGCTTATATAAATGGGCCCAGAGGCAATTTTGAAAAATATACACTCTAAAAGTTTTAAACCCACAAGCAGTATAATAAAATGTTGCTAAATAATGTAAAACAGTCCCTCCACTGATGTTTTCACCTGTCAGTTGTCTGTTTTTCTTTATTCAGTACACTGTGTGATTGTTTACTATGGAATAGAAGAATTCAAAGCTCTGCATTATTCCAGTAGAAGAATGCTGCCTCCCACACACACACACACGGAATGGTAAAATGAAATACACGAATGCAAAATTCTTCAGAGTGCCACTAGCATATACTCACAGGCCTCAAGTGGAACCAGAATCTCATTTATCTGTTGCCAGGTAAAGAGCAGGGAGTTCTCTGGCAAACTGGTGGGATAGGAGGGGATTTTCATGGTCATCAAAGACACATCAGCAATGGAAACTCTTCAGTAGTATTTGATTCTCTAAATTTGTGTATGTGTGTAAGGAGGGGCTCTTGAGTGAAAATAATGTTACCTTATTTACTTACTTTAGTTAATTTAATGGACTTTCATTTTAGGGCCTAGTTGAAGGTTTCTATATATGAATAAAGGTTGCAGCCATGTTTGTGATGGAGATTAGGAAGCAAGTGACTTATGAATTCTGTGAGTTGCCAGAGCTAGCAGGAACTTGTTTTTAGCCATTGGTAGTGCTCTCTTAAGGCAATGGCTAGAACCAAGTCTCAGTCAATCAAGATGCAAGGATTTCCTTGCCCATTTTATATAGGTGTCTACCACCCTTTCAGTAAAAAGTATTTCCTCACATCTCTCTTCAAATCCCCTTCAGCGTCGCCAGTAAGTAAGTAAAAGATTTATTTTTTAGGCACTCAACCCCAGGGGCTCTGGGTTGCCGACAAGGAACAATCAGACAGAGTCACAATTAAAACATAAAACAATCTATAAAATTAAAAAAAAAACAGTTCAAACACAATTCAAAATACATCAGCAGGATAGGGAATTTAAAAGGTGGGTCTTTAGGCCCTCCTGAACATCTTCACCACAGGGCCTCCTCAAATATCTTGGAGCGATTCCAGAGGACCAGGCCTGTCACCCCAAATGAACGATCACATGAGGTTTTCAGCCCAGTCCTCAGAACCTGCCAGGAGGCCCTGAGTGGAGGACCTCAGGAGCGAGCCGGAATGGTAGGGAGTGAGGAGGTCAGACAGGTAGCCAGGGCCCAGTCCATAGGGCCTTAAAGGTGAGCAAGCCCACCTTGAAGAGAACTGCCACCTGACCAGCAGCCAGTGCAGAACTGCGTCACATACAGAATCTGGATAATCCTGTCAGTAAATCCAAAATGAACAGGTAAGACAAACTCCACACATAAAATCTTCAGTTATTCTTTTATTTTTTCATATACCTCATTTGGCTATGTTTCACGGCCTAAGCCACTTCATCAGGCCACAGTGTTATCTCAGATCTAGTAAAACAATATACAAAAGTGTTTAAGTACATGTTATAAACAAACTATATCATTTGAACCACTTTTTAACACCCAAAATATACAATACTAATTATCAGTACTTCATGTTATTTACAGTTCTTAAATTCCTTTCAAAAATCACTGATGTCCAGGACAGAAAGCTGTATTGTTTGTAATGCTTTTGCTACAGTTGAATCTATATTTAGTGTCATTTCTTTATGTTGTACTTTGAAAAAGATATAAATAAAGTCTCATGGGTACACTTATATCTTCCTATTCTATTGTGTTAGTTTCAACAATTCTGTTTCTAATATTTTATTTCTTCTGGGACATGCTTCCCCATAATCCTGTCAGCAGACTAGCCACTGCATTCTGCACTAGCTGCAGCCTGCAGAGGTTCCCCACTGACCCCGAGGTATAAAGCATTACAGTAGTCGAGTCTCGATGTCACAAAGGCATGCACCAGTGACAGAAGGTCTTCAGGTGGAATAAGGGGTTTAATCCTGGTAATGTTCCTTAGTAGAAACTATTTTTGACAACAGCCGACACCTGTGCCTCAAATGTTAGCTTGTCATTGAGGATCATGCCCAGATTTCTCACCCTGGAGGATGCCATCAATGGTATTGACCCCAGGGCTAAGCCTGTTGTCATTCTGGGCGTCCCCAACCCACCTGCAGACAGGCTCAATCACTAGAACCTCCATCTTGTCAGGTAGTTTCAACCAGTTAGAGTTCATCCAGTCCTGGATCTTGGTGAGGCATTTATTCAGCACTTGACAGTACTGCTTGTCCCTGGTACAAAGACATGCACAGTTGAGTATCGCCTGTAAGGTAGTGAAAACTCAAACTGTACTGTCTGATGATCCTGCCCAATGGTAGCATATATACCGAGAACAGCATCGGTGACAGGATCGAACCTGAAGGACTCCACAGGTTAGAGGCAGGGGAGGAGGAGAAGATGAGACTTCACCAGCACCTCCTTCAAGGCGCTAGAAGACCCTTCTGAAAGTGAACACCCAACTATCTCAGTGAACAGTAGACCAATGACTTCAACACATCCCACTAGGAGACACATCGGCCAGGACCCAGTTCACAGCAAGTGGCTGCAGCTTTAAGTCACCCTGAGACTTCAGCCACCCCACTGGTCAAAATTCTGCCCAAGCACTAGGAGTGCCCTGCTTCACCCAGACCCCATCCTGCGGGTCTGGTCCAATCCCACTGGCAAGATCCCGGCCTGAATGGAGGATACCCTGTCAGAGAAGAATAGAGCAAACTCTTTGCATAATGTTGCTGAAAAAGATTTTTCAGCTGTAGACAGACAGGATGAAGCAACCTGTCCACAGTCCAAAAAAGCTGAGCTGGTCTAATCCACCCTGCCGCAATCTCCTTGGACAGGAACTCTGCCTTCTTATGGTTGATTGCCCTTTGATAGTCACTGTAGTGATTTCTCAAAGCCAGTCTATCCTACTCTAGCCAGGTCCTATGTCAGCAATGCTTCAACCTCTGACCCATGGTCTTCATCACCCTGAGAACCCCGTTAAACTACGTGTGTCTTGGGCGAGAGGACCTGGGACATATACAAACTGGTGTGATGGCATTGAGCACCTGGGAGACAACCTATTATAAGTTGCAACTGACTCACCCAATCCTACCGCACTAGCAGCACTGACATCAGAAAATCAACTACCACTATCAGTCCTCAGGACAATCCCTTAAAGGGCGGCAGCTGATCGCCTCAACAGGGGAGGGATCATCAGGTGGAGCCCCGAATGGGAACTTCACCATGCAATGATCGGACCAAACAATCTTCGAACCATCTTGAGGTCAGTGACCTCAAGACCCAGTGAGAATACCAGGTCCAAGATGTGGCTGTGATGATGGGTCGCAGAGGCCACTGCCTGTGCTAGGTCCAGTAATGTCACCAGCTGGAGGAGGTCAGAACCAATGTGCGAGGATTCATCATTGATCCAGGCACTGAAGTACCTCAGAATAAGCCAACTGATTGACTCCAACACCCTGTCGATGATGAAGTCCACCACCTCCTGCAGAAATTATCCCCAGCCCCAGAGGGCGGTAAACAAGGAGAATTCTGCAGCCCGCACCTGGACCCTCATGCACCGCCACACATTCAAATGACCTGGTAGAACCCACAACGAATGGAGAAGTTCAGGTCAGATCTAAAACAGATGGCTACATCCCGTCCCTGCGATCCCTCCTCAGGCAGTGTACTGACGGAGTACCTGGCCAGGACCTATGCCTCTAAAACTGGCCCTGCATCGTGTCCCAGCCAGGTCTCTGTAATGCACACCAGGTCACCGAGGAAACCAAGTCCAGCGTAATCATGGTCTTATTCTCATCGACGGGTGTTGCACAACACTGCCCGGAGGGGATCAGTGTTACATGTCCTCTGATCCTGGTGCACTTTCTGATTGGAACAAGAGTCCCTCCTGCACCCTATTCCACCCTGTGAGGTACTCTTAGGTCTCTATCATGTGACCTCTTGCTCTCCTCTCTTCCAAAGTGTACATGTTGCATCAGGGGCAGGCCAGGATCAAGGCAGCTGCCACTTGTGAGTGTGTTTCAGTGGGGAGGAGAGAAGATTGCTGTTGACACATGCTGCCATCACAGCAACCCCTGCAGTTAGGCCGGGAGATTACTCCTGCAGCAGGGGTGCTGTGGCTGTGCGAGGCCATTAGAGACCTCACTCCTGCCAAGGTAGGAGAGGGGAAAAACAGGAGAAAAATCTGTTAGCCATCTAAATGACGGCTGGGTTCCACCCTGACAATGGTATATCCCTGGGGTCGAGCTGCTGACCAGGAGGTAAAAAGAAAATATAGTGGATAATTTATGGACATTGGTGATTAACCACACTATGCTAGTGTCGAGTGGTTCCCTGAGCAACTTAAGTAAACCGCAGAGCGCAGCTCGAGAGGTTTTCCGTGAGCGCCAAGGGAACCGTGGAGACGCTAGCATAGTGTGGTTAACCACCAATGCTCATACATTGTCTTTATAGTGTATGGGTACCGGGGTTTACCAAAAGAACTGTGCCTTACCTTGAAATGATGCCTCACATACATGTTAGATCTGAGTGAAAACAATATTGCAATGACTGGAGTAACTGATCATGTGACATGCCTCTTCCGTTAAGCTGTGAAACAGTTGGTGAGGTCATCAGTCAGTTGAATGTAGCGTGTCTCAGGGCTCTAATCCAAGGAAATGAGGGGAAAATGGAAAAACAAAAACAGATAGGCAAGTAGCTGCTACAGAAAAAAAGTGACACTTTGTTTTTACCGCAAACTCTTCAGCTGTTTGATGCCTGAATGGAACCTTGCAGTTTCACAGATCGCCGCACAACTTCATTCAATGTTCTTAACCTATTGATGTGACATAGCATCGCTTAGGTTAACAACCTCGTATCAATAGGTTAACAACATTGAACAGACAGACAATGGGTTAACAACTTTTGAAATTGTGATTTCCTAAGGTTAACATCATTCTACCATACATTATAAGAGAAATGTTATTGTGAGTATGTACTGTATGTTGTGCATCCCACCAAGCATGCATTTTAAAGTCAACCTAAATGACTGGTTAGAGTTTATGTTCTATAACTGCTTTTTACTTTGATGAAGGAATATGTTGAATGCAAGAAGGGCTCTACTCAGTAAATCTATATAACTGCTGCTCTAAATACTTTGTTAAGCCTACTTGTTACATATAACCTGTGGGGCCACCTCTCTGTATTGAGGACTCTCAGCTCCTGGGAAGCGTAGGTTTTGCTCAGAGGCAGGAAATTGCAATGACGTGGTTAAGAAGCCTTGCAGTGATCAGAATAGTAGTCGGGTTATTCCAAAGGAAGGCTAACAAAAGGAAACTTGTTTGGGAATTCTGTCTGTTGTCATTTATTATATGGGGTAGAACAAAGGCGGCAAGTCAGAGACATTTCTGCAGACTTCCTTGTTCTTCTGCCAAAGTCTGTACTGCTTCCAGTTTGATTTGATCAAATTACTGACGTTTGATTCACATCTGAAAAAATCAGAGTGTGAGTATGGAAAGTACGTGCCTCACCAGACATCAAATCTGCTGTTGAGTTCAGTTGTACAGTCTGCTGTCCTTTTATCGATCATCATTTTAAATTTCCCTTCTTTATGTTGCTTGCACGCATGTGCAAGAAACACAGTGCCATCATCTGAGTTTTCGGAGCTGTGTCAGCCAGTCTTCCAATGCAGTCAGTGTGTTTGCAGGCGCGCCCCAGTTCCCCAATGAGTGCTGCAGCTGTCTGACAGCTCCAAAATGCAGTGGCATACAGTTGAAAGTGAGAGCTCCGCTTCAGTGAGCAGAGCTCTCCCGCACACATGCAGTTAACGACATTGGCAGCTGATGCGCCTCCCCCGCCCACACACACTGTATGGTCGACCGGTGGGAGCAGGATGCATCTCATGTCTGTGTTGTTAACAAACACCCCCATCTTTTCACATTTTCCTGTGAGAAACTGTTTATTTTTGTTGTTTTTTATCTTTTGATGGTTAGCTGTGTACTGCTGTGGGGCAGTACATTTTAATAGTGACTTAAACCAAACCTCAGATCCTTGTAAGTACGGTAATATTTAAGCATGGGCCTGATGCATACATGCAATACAAATGTATTATGATTTTATCTCAGTGAACGCTCCATGTATGCTGTGGAATTTAGCATTAACACTTGCCTTTCCTAAAACTGTTAAATAATATCACAAATGTAATGTGGACACCACAGTATCAATACATATCGCCACAGTGGCCAGGAACTACTAGCTGGGTTGGTTGTATTATGCATGTGTCCTGTAAGAGTATGGGCAATTAGGAAAACCATCTTACCTTAATTCCTTAATTGTTTTAAATAAAATCCTCCATTGCCTGCAATGACATGCAATACACTCATAAAAATATTAGCGGACACACTGACCCTTACCTTAATTGCCCCAAAGACAAAAACAAATACAACAATATTATTAATAGTCCTTCAAAGGGGCTCCTCCTTCCTTCTATAGCTTCTGCCCACGCGCTCGAGACTCCACAACCCATGCGAGGTCGCAGCCTTACCGCGGCCGGTTTCCACTCTAACGTCACGGAAATGTGCCGTGACGCTGCCGTGACGCCATGTCATTTGATGCCGCTTCATGAACATCACTGAAAGGTGCTTTTATTTCTATGTGCTGAACAGCTACCACGTATGAGGCAAGATCCATGCAATGGTCCTACAGCAGATGCGTGGAAGGTCAGCGGAGACTCCTGACTCTCATTAGAGCTCACCAAAAATCTAGAGGTGTTGACTAGCCTCCACCGAGGTTGGCATTTCTGTCAAATTATCAAAAGGCTTGAATATACATATTTTTAATTCAAGGTTTGCCACTTTACAGGGTCTCTTATTGTGGAACATTTAATTATTTTTAATTTTCACACCCCAGAAAGTCTACATTTAGGTATCTCCTTATTTTCAAGAGGTTGGGTGAGTTAGAGTAGATCTGACAAGAAGATCTCATATAATAATATAGTATATAATACTATGTAAAGGGCTCAATACAATAGGAGAAGAGTGCTTACTTAAGAGGAAGGAGGGGGTCAAAACTAGAGGCACAGCCTCAGACTGCAAGGAAAAGACATAGGGGCAATGTGAGGGGCATTTCTTCACAGAGAGGTTGGTGGAGCCCTGGAACAGGCTACCAGAAGGAGTAGTGGGGCTAAATCGGTGGAAGAATTCAAGAGGGCATGGGACAAGCATATGGGCGGAGTATGAGGGTGGAGGAGGGCGGGCTGGCAGGGAGGGGGAGGTGGGGAAGGGCAGACTAATGGGCAGGTATGGTCCTTCGAACAACATGAAGTCTTGCTGTATTCTGACATATTGCAGTGATGTTCAACCTTTGAACTGCCCCGAGATGAAAGAGTTAACTTTCCATGCCAGGCATGGAACGCTGAGCTCGAGCTCGGTTGAGACTCTGTCTGTTGCTGTTTGAACTCAAACCGTTAGATTCTTTACTCCGCCTCACTGAACAGTTGCTCCTAGAATTTCTCCTTTCTCGGTTCAAGTTTCTCGGTTAAAGTACCGCTTTTCTCGGTTTTCGACTGAATTGAAACCGTGAACTCCGTCGGGTTCAGTCTCTGTCTGTGGTATTGTGAGTACTAGATAGGTTCTTTTCTTGTTCTTCTGTGTGGAACTTAGAACGTGGGATCGGTTCGGTTTGAACCGATCAGAAGTTTATTCTGCTTTTAGAGTGGTAACCGGTCCTTATCAGTTCTAAAAAACGGATTTCATTATGTTTTTCCACGACCCGTAACACGGTCAGGAACCGATATAGGGTGTCTTGCCTGGCTAATTTGCGAAAAAGGATATGTTTTTGTTAGGACTGGCTATGTCTGAGAAACCCAAGAGAAACCGGGCTCACTGGGTTTCAACACTGTAGTGTGTGGGAAGTCTTTGCTAAGGCTGATCCCCACACCACCTGTGTTTATTGTCTGGGGTTTGACCACCTGCTCAGACTGCCAGATTTGTAAAATTTTCCTGCAGCTACCCTGGAAAAGAGAGTTGGTAGGCTCAGGGAAAGGGAGGCCAAGAAGTCCGCTGACCCGGATGGCCAGCCCGTTCAGTTCAAACGAACCAGAAGGAGTGCCCTCTGACCAGGGCGAAACTTCTTGGGGCAAAGAGAACCGATTCCAAGGAGTCGGTTCGGTTAAAAGAAAGAAGAGGGATAAATCAGCGTGCAGATCCACAAATTCTTTCTCCGACCGCTGATGAAATAGCCAAAGCGATAAGGATTGTTCAGTCGCTAACCCGGTTCCGACCGAACCGGCACCATCAGTAAGGGACTCATTTGATTGAGTCCTGGGTTCCAGATTATAATTTAGAAGATTTTTATGAACCGGAGGAGGAGGAAGGAGAGTATGAGGATAGTGATGGTGATTACGAAAGTCTGGATGTGCCTATTGACCCGACATCTCCCCAAACAGACCTTCAGGAGTGTCTCCTCCTAGGCTTTCTGAGTTCCCTTCCCATTTTATGTTCTACAAAAAGTGGTTGAAACTCTTCAGCTTCTTATGGAAGAAGCTGTGGACGACCAGGAGGAGCCTGACTATGTTGAAATGATGGATATCCCAGAGTCCAGGAGGCTGTCTATTCCCTTCATAAGTCCTTTGGGAAACAGACAATAAAAATTTTAAAGACTCTAATTCTATACCTCCTGTGGACAAGAGAATGGACAAGAGGTATACCTCTCAGGCTCAGATATGGAGTTCCTTACCCAGCAATGCAGCCATGTTAGTAGTGCAGGCTGCAGCCTGTGATAAGTCAAATATACCCTTGGCTTCACACCCCAGATAAAGACTCTAGGAGGATTGATGCCATGGCAAAGAAACAGTACATGGCAGCATCCTTGGGACTCAGGCAGGCTAATTATATGGCCTATACAGTTAGATATCAGAAATCTAGATGGGACACTGTAATGGCTTTAGCTAAACAGGTCCCTGGGCAGCTTGCCAGGGAGCTGGAGCAGGTGGCTACGGATGGTATTGAGGCATCCAAGGTGCAATTCCATGCTGCAGTGGACTCCAATGATGTTTCATCTAGAGTCATTGCTACATCTGTGGCCCTTTGCAGGATGGCTTGGCTCAGATGTACTAGCCTGTGTCAGGATACCCAGACTAAGGCCATGGATTTTCCTGTTGTGGGTAATTCTCTGTTTGGGGAGCAAACAGAGAACTACATATGAAGAAAATGGATGAATACAGGACCACCTACAGGAGTGCTCAGGCCAAGGAAAGGCAAGCCACTCCCCAGAGGCAGCATTCCAGGGCAGGGCAGGCCTTTCATAGGCCTTCTACCAAGCCCAGGCCTCCTTCTGTTTATGCTCATAGGGGTTCTTTAGAGGGAGAGGCAGATGGGGTACAAGCAGGCCTGCTTCCACCCCTCAGCCTAAACCCCTGCCAAACAGGCACCCTGATGGTGCCATGCCAGGGCCGATTCTCCACCACCTGTAGGGGACAGGCTGGCTTACTTTGTCCAGGACTGGATGTCTTAACATCAGACAAATGGGTCCTGGAAGTAGTAAGCCAGGGACTAGTTCTCAGCTTCAAAAGTTTCCAAAGATGAGAACCAGATCCTTTCCACCTGCAAATCCTTCAGAGGCACTTGCCCTAGAGGCAGAGGTCTCTTCCTCTTAGCTCTCAGAGCCATAGAGAGGGTCTCACCCCTACACAAGGGAAAGGATTGTACTCAGGTACTTCCTAACCCCCAAAAGACAGAGAATGGCGGCCCATCCTGGATCTCAGATATTTAAACAAGCACCTTTTAAAGCCAAAGTTCAAAATGGTGACTCTGGGAGTAATTCTACCTCTCTAAGGCCAGGGACTGGCTAGTCTCCCTGACCTCAAGGATGCCTATTTCCATATTCTCATCAGAAGCTCCCACCGAAAGTACCTCAGGTTCAAGCTGCCCTCAGGCCACTACCAATTCAGAGCAATGCCCTTCAGCCTCACTTCTGCTCCAAGGGTGTTCACAAAATGCCTGGCAGTAGTAGTTGCCTTCAGAAGGAGAAAAAGGATCTCCATCTTTCCATACTTGGATGACTGGCTTATAGTAGGCCAGTCTTCAGACCAAGTCAAGTTACACCTACAGATAACTCAGCAACTGCTCACTTTCTAGGTTTCCTTCCGAATCTCTCAAAGTCAGTTCTAGAGCCTGTGCAGCTCCTCACCTTCATAGAGGTAGAGCTGACACAGTAAAGCAAGAGCCTTCCTTCCCTGGACAGGGCAAGGACCCTTATCTCACTGGCCTCTTCATTCACCCCCAGGTGTCTCGACCAGCAAGGCATTTTTGCAGCTCCTGGGACACATGGCTACCTCTACAGCTGTGGTGCAGGGAGCAAGATTTCAAATGAGGGATATTCAGTTCCACTTGAGTGCCTTTTGGTCTCAGAAAGGGACCCTCTTACCAAACTGATTCCAGTGACTCGAACCCTGATCTAGGCGTTACAGTGGTGGGTGGATCAGGACAATCTAAGACAGGGAGTTCCTTTGTCACTCAGTCTCATTCTCTAATCCTTACTACAGATGCCTCCCTCTTGGGGTGGGAGCACACTTGGGAGACCTGACCACCCAAGGGTTGTGGTCTCCTCAGGAATCTCTGCTTCACATTAATCTATTAGAACTCAGAGCAGTGTTTCTAGCACTTCAAGCTTTTTCCAAGTCTGTTCAGAACAAAGTAGTTCAGATCAGGACAGACAATGCCACCACAATGTGGTATATCAACAAGCAAAGGGGCACTCGGTCTATGGCCTTGTGCACATAGGCAATGAAGTTGTGGTCTCTGGCCTATTCCTGAAAACCTCTCTTACAGCAGTACACCTCCCAGGCAAGGACAATTCCCTGGCAGATGCTCTCAGCAGGATATCTCAGGGCCGCCACGAATGGTCCCTGGATCCCTGGTTTTGAAGGTGATCTTCTGCAGATGGGGCACCCCACAGATAGATCTTTTGCAGCCCCAGACAATCACCAACTTCCTCTTTGCTGCAGGCCCCAGTGTTGGGCTCAGTCCCGTGGATGCCCTAGTTCTCATTTGGGAAGGAAGTTCCTGCATGCTTTTCCCCTCCTCTTCAAGGTGTTAGTCAAAATCAGGTCCCAACCCTGCAAGGTGATTCTGATTGCTCCAGACTGGGCCAGGCAGCCTTGGTACCTCTCTTGTTGTCCTTAGCAGTCCACCTTCCCTGTCTCTTCCTAGGAATTACAACCTGTTAACATGTGCTCAGGGAGGGTTTGGTATCCGAATCTCAATCTCTCAATCTCAAGGCCTGGCTCTTGAAGAGTTAGAGTTTGATGATTTGCATCTCTCTCTCAAGGTGTTATGGATATCCTAAAGGCTTCTCGAAGCCTTCCACCAGAAACACTACAAACTCCAAGTGAAAGATTTTCTATATGGTGCTCTGGGAAGCATATTTCCCCAGAGTCTGCTGGCCTGCCCACAGTCCTTGACTATATGGTTCATCCTAATAGCTTGGGACTCAGACCAGCTACACTAAGAGTGCATCTGGCAGATGTTTCTGCCTTCCTTTCAGCAGGCAAGCACTCTTCCCTTTCAGCCCATCCTGTATTTTCTAAATTTTTCAAGGATTGCTTCATACCAATCCTCCATTCAGGGACCCTGCCCTGCTTGGGACCTTAATGTTTGCATTGCTCAGCTTATGCAACCCCCTTTTGAGCCTTTGTCCTCAGCAGAGCTTAAGTACTTGACTTGGAAAACTGTTTTCTTGGTGTCCATCACTTCTGCCAGATGCATAAGTGAGTTACAGGCCCTGTCAGTGGAACCTGATTTTATCTCTTTCCATAGAGATAAGGTGGTCCTCAGGACTAATATGAAGTTTTTGCCTAAGGTGGTTTCAGATTTCCACCTTAACCAGTCTATGTCTCTTCCTATTTTCTTCACTGACCATTCCTCCTCTGGGGAGAGGAGGCTGCACAGTTGGATGTGAAAAGGGCACTTGGCTACTACATAGAGCTCACCAAGGGTCACAGGGTTGACTCCTCCAACTGTTCCTCACTTATGGTGAGGTTGGTAAGGGAAAACCTGCCACTAAGAGATCTATTGCCAGGTGGATTGTCTCTGCATTCAGTTTTGCTATGAAAACTAGGTAGGACTCCACCCTCAGGCCTGAGGGCTCACTCTACCAGAGGTAATAGCTGCTTCCTGGCTGCTGCCAGGGATATTCCTATCTTAGAGATGTGTCAAGCAGCCACCTGGAAAACAGTACACACTTTTACCAAGCATTACCCTCTGGATATCCAGGCTAGGAGTGATGCTCGGTTTGGCGGAAGTGCTTCAGAGCCTAATTCTAAGTAGGTTCTGTCCCTCCTCCATGGAGGTACTACTTGGTAGTTCTGCAATATGTCAGAATACAGCAAGACTTCATGTTGTTTGAAGAAAAATTACTCACCTTAGTAATGTTGTTTCTTCTAATGGAGTCTTGCTGTGATTCTGACCTCCCCGCCTCCCTCTCAGAACCTTGGTTTTTGGGATGTGGGTGGGTAGTAGTAGCAGCACTCGGGAGGTGCCTCTCTCCTATTTTCTCACCCTTTAGTTTGGGTGGTGGGTGTTGTGTTTTGTTTTATTTTTGGGTTTCCTGACTTGAGTCTTTGTTTTGGGACCAAAAAATCTGTTTATTATATTTAGTAGCCAGTTGGCTAGTGTAAGTTTACAGTTTCCACATAGGACATCCAGTGAGTATAGCTCAGAAGATCTGACGGTTTGAGTTCAAACAGCAACAGACAGAGTCTCAACCGAGCTCGAGCTCAGCGCTCCATGCCTGGCATGGAAAGTTAACTCTTTCATCTCTGGGCAGTTCAAAGGTTGGCCATCACTGCAATATGTCAGAATACAGCAAGACTCCATTAGAAGAAACAACATTACTAAGGTGAGTAATTTTTCTTTTCTGCCATCAAGCTTCTATGATTCTATGAAATACTCACTAATATACTGTACACAAACTGAGTTGCTAAAATATATACACAAGTATATGTGTGTGTGTGTGTGTGTGTGTGTGTGTGTGTATAGTGTGTGTGTGTATACACACACATATATATATGAATGAACATGGTCAAATAATATCATCCTGTCCCATACAAAAAATCCCAGCAACAGAACACTGTCCATAGTGATAATACCATCGTTCCTCTCTGATAATACTATCGCTTCAGCTCTCAATGATAGTATTATCACTAAAATCCACACAGCATGTCCAAATCTGCCTGCCAACAAACCCAGTTGCCATGGTGCCACGTCCCTTCCTGCACAACCGCACTGACAGTGTGCATCTCCATTGGTGCTTTTCTTTGTATGCGGGAAGAACAGCCTGAAAACATGGCGTTTTTCTTCTCACTTAGCGAGAGGAATGAGTTCAGTTTGTTGCTTCAGTTTTGATTTTTAAACATATAATGGACTATGTCGGGATGCTGCATTTACCTAACGATGAAAACCTAAAAGGTAGGACTACCTACTAACTTCAAAGAAACAAAAATTTTATTGAAACGAGCAGTATTGACAGTCGTTAGTGCTGTGGGCGGGTCAGAGACAGCGCATGCTCAATGCACCGGTCAACCTGTTTCACAAAATCCACATAAAATGCAGTGAATTTTCACAATGGGTTCCATATATTACAAAAGCTAACAAATAAAGGAGTATGTATTAGAGGCAGTAGACCATCTTGAGGTTTTGGGGACTCTTGGGAACCTCTCGAGCTTCGCTCTCGAGGTTCCACGCCCCCAAAACCTCTCGATGGTCTCACTGCCTTCTAATACATACTTCTCATCTATTATTCTACATATACATACATATATACATACATACATACATACATATACATATATATTAAAAAGACTTTCTAGCCGTATTGGTCCTTGAAAACAGGAGACGCTGGAAGGTTTGATACCTTTTATTGGACCAACAAGAGTCTTGTTCAAAGATGGAATTCTACACAAACTTTTGGGGCCTCACAGATCCCTTCTTCGGGTGAATCCGAACCTGAAGAGGGGACCCTGTGAGGCCCCTAAAGCTTGTGTAGAATTCCATCTTGTACTTAGCCTTTGTTGGTCCAATTTAAGGTATCAAACCTTCTAGTGTCTCATATATATGTGTGTGTGTGTGTGTGTGTGTGTGTGTGTGTACTGTATAGTTCATAGAAGTGTGATGGCAGAAAAGGACCGACAAGGCCCACTGAGTTTACCCATTTGTCCAGTTGTCTGCTTGGACATGCTCATCCCACCCTCAACACTCCCTGTGGTTGTCCCATGCCCATTTGAATCCCTCCACTGTTTGTTCTCCAACAACTGCTTCTGGGACTCTGCTTCACTTATCCACCACTTCTCTGCTGAAATAGTACTTCCTAATGTTACCCCTGAACTGCCCCTCCACCTGCAGGCCATGCCCCTCATCCTCTGATTACCCTTCATCTGGAAGATGCTTTCCACTGGCACCCTGTTTATACCCTTCAGGTACTTGAAGGTCTCAATCATGTCCCTCTCTCTCCTCTGTTCCAGGGAGTACATGTTTAGATCTCTCAACCTTTTCTTCATAGGATACGTGGCTTGACCATTTTACCATCTTCGTTGCTTTTCTCTGAACTCGCTCCAACCTCCCCACATCCTTTTTGGAGGTATGGCCTCTAGAACTGGACTCAGTATTCCAAATGTAGTCTAACCAGATGAGTGTACAAGGGTACTATGACCTCCCTATTTCTACTGGTGATCCCCTTCCTATGCATCCCAGCATTCCACTGTCCCTAGCCACTGCTCTCCAGCACTGCTTTTCCACCTTCAGGTCCCCTGATGTAGTGATGCCCAGGTCCTTTCTTGTTATGTTGCTTGCACACATGTGCAAGAAACATAGTGCCATCATCCGAGTTTTTGGAGGTGTGTCAGCCTGCCTTCCAATGCAGTCAGTGTGTTTGCAGGCGTGGCCCAGTTCCCAATGAGTGCTGCAGCTGTCTAATGACAGCTCCAAAATGCAGTGGCATACAGTTGAAAGGGAGAGTCCGCCTCAGTGAGCAGAGGTCTCCCCCACGCACACACACATGCGCAAGCACGATATTGCATGCTGATGCGCCCCCCCACGCACACACTGTATGGCCCAGTCCCCCATCGGCTCCACACCCTCCCCAACAGTTGCTCCAGATGCCACTGGGAGCCCACCCCAGCGTGGTAAAAACTGTTATAGCCGAGGGGTGCTCAGTCCCCCGTCGGCTCCAAGGCTGCACACCCCCAAAAGCTGTCCCGTGCTACGCTGGGAGCCCACCCCAGCATGGCAAATCTTGTTTTGCCAACGGGGTGCCCAATCCCATCGGCTCCATGTTCCCCTAACAGCTTTTTCTCTGCTGCCATGCTGGAGCCCACTCCAGCATGGCAAACGCCCGCATCGCTTCTTAAAAACAAAAAACCTGTTAATAAAATAAACGGTCCCTCATAGTCTCCCTGCCCCTCCCACAACCCGCACCCACCCACTGCACACCCTGCCTCCCAAACCCCTCACCCCATACTTACTTCTGGAGCTCGCGAATGATCATTGGTGGACTGGGAACATGTCTGCACTCTTCAAAGCCGACCGGAACTGAGGAATGCCGTAAGCTGTATAATGGGATATATAGATTTTTCAACTTTGTTGCATATCTCAGGCATTTTGGAATTTTGGCCCAAATTTTCAACATGGGGTTTTGGTTTTCTTGCACTGTCATGGTGTTAATCAGGCCCGAAGGGTGATTTAGCGGTCACTGAGCAAAATCACCTTTCAGGACCGATTACAAAATGACACTGCCAGTGTTCATAAGTGGGCTCTCAAAAGCCTATTTTGAAAATTTGGTGAAAAATTCCTAAAATTACTGTTTTACGGCGTGCGTTGCTGTGGTTACTCGCTGCGCTTGTAAACTTTGCAATTTTCAATATTTTCACTCCAGATTTTCAACATTGGCATTTTACCACACCTCCTTATGAGCAGTAGAGTTGTCATTTTTCACATCCTGCCCAAAAGCGTGTTTCCGCCCATGTAGCGCACAATGCCACAGTCGGTGTGCAAACTCAATGTATGGGACACATTAAGAAAATCACAGTGACACTGTTCATGAGCAGATGTCTTAAAATGGCTATGTTGAAAATTTGGTGAAAAAATTCCTAAAAATGACTGTTTCTGGCGTCGTGCGGTTCCTCATGCGCTTTCGTAAGTTCTTAATTTCAATATTTTCACTCCAGATTTTCACATTGCCATTTTAACACACCTCCTTATGAGCAGTAGAGTTGTCATTTTTCACATCCTGCCCAAAATGTGTTTTCACCATGTAGCGCACAATGGCGCAGTCGGTGTGCAAACTCAATGTAAGGGACACATTAAGAAAATTACAGTGACGCTGTTCATGAGCAGAGGTCTTAAAATGGTTATGTTGAAAATTTGGTGAAAAAATTCCTAAAAATGATTGTTTTACGAGCGCATGCTATGATCAGAAATTCGCAATTTTCAATATTTGCACTCCAATGACTTCCAAATACCTAAACAGCACATAGAAGCAAGCAACATTCGGCATTGACAAATGCTTGTTTTGTGTTTTGTTTGTCTTGTAGTGTACAGTACTGTGTATTATGTTCTGTATTGCACTGTACTGTGTACCATATTGCATTACATTGTATTGTGTTCTTGTGTATTGTATTGTATTGAATTGTATTGTGTATTGCATTATAATGCGATTGCACTTGTATTGTATTGCATTGTAGAGTAGTACTTATTTTGTTGTGTTGTGCTGTGTTATTATTGTGTTGTGTTGTATCATACCTTGTTCCTCCAGGGTACAGCTGTATGTAAACAGGTTGCAATACTTAGTCTGAGGAAGGAAGGAAGTAAAGAAGGAAGGAAGGAAGGACTGACTGCCATAGGAGGGGTGGAATCACATTCGTTGGTCATGGTTTAGTTTTGCTTATGGGGGATATCTACAAATACATTTTGGATAATGTGGTGTACTCTAAGATGCGATTCATAAAGTGCACTTTGATGGATACATTTTTACATATTGTTTGTTTTACAAATTATTTCCCCAGGATAAGCGCAGCTGATATTCATTATCACATTTCAGTGGGGCTCTGCTTCTACTCATTTCCACAAGGTCCTTTAGTTCTAGTGAAGGAAATGACTCGTAATTTTTAATTAAAGCTTCTGTTGTGGAGCAAGCTACTAGGATGCTGTCACATTTCTCCAGGAAATATCGGGGTGGGGGCGCTTATAAAAAAATAAAAATCCATACACACTACTTTTTGATGCACCGCCTTTTATTTTACAGGGCCCCTGCTGGTGGACTGGATCACTGAGAGGTTAACTGACTTGCTCAGGATCACTTCAGTAAGTACAGTATTTATTCCTGGTGGGGTTTGCACTTGTGATCTCCTGGTTTCTAAGCAGGTGCTCTGACTACTAAAGTGCACAACCTCACGATATCAAGAGTTTGTGTTGGTTTCCAAAACCACACTGACATAACACCAACTTTGTAGAGCTTGGGAGTGTTATTTGTTTTAATATGGGATCCTTACTTGGGACTGACATAAGCATACTGTCTTACTAAAGACATTCAACGCTTACATCACTTCTTGTAATGGTTCAGCGCTGATGTAAGCACAGAATGATAATATTATTGCAAACACCTATATTTCATATGCTGCAGGTATTAAAATTTATCATATAGTTGTTAAAAAAACTTTCTTTAGCAGATACTGACCTTAAGAAGATTACTCTCATACATACTGTCATGCGTTCAGACATCTGAAATTGCCAGCAGAAATAGGCCATAATGGTCTATCAAGTCTGCTCAAGTGTGCAGCTCAGTTAGTTCCTAGAGCTGCCCCTCCCTACTCCTCCTGGAGTCATCCCCCACCATTCCAATTCCTCCCATCCCTCCTCCCGCAGTAATGCCTCCTTCTATCCTAATTTTCTTTTCACCCTGTCCCACCCACCCCCGCCTCTTGAAACTGGTTACAGTCTTGCTGCCACCACCTCTTCTGGCAACTCATTCCACCACTTCACCACCCTTTCAGTGAAAAAGTGCCTCCTCATTTCCTTCCTGAATCTACCCCCCACCAGTTTTAGGCTATGCTCCTTGTTGTACCCTCCTTTCTTAAGTTAAAGATGCCCTCAGTACCAACTCTGTGTATGCCCTTGAGGTACTTGAGGTTTCAATCTGTATCCCCTCCTTTTCTTCTACAGGGAGTACATGTTCAGTTTCCTCAGACTCTCCTCATATGATCTGTCCCCATGCCCTGGATTATTTTTGGTTGCCCTCCGCAGGATCCCCTCCAGTAGTTTGATATCCTTCTCAGGTACCGCACCAGAACTGAACACAGTATTCCAGGTGTGGTCTCACCAGTGACCTGTATAGTGGCAGAATAACTTCCTCCTCCTAGAGGTGATACTCTGGTGATACAGCCCAGCATTTTATTTGCTTTGGCTGCTGCCTTAGGCACTGTGCTGTGTGTTCATATCACCCCTAACCATTACCTCAGGTCCTTTTCCTCCTCCTGTGTCACTGTCACCTATATTACTCCCAGCCAGTATCTGCCCTTTGGTTACTGGCTACTGGCTCTATGTGCATTACTCTTACATTTCTTAGCATTGAAACCCAACTGCCAGACTTCTGACCATTTCTCCAGTTTAGTGAGGTCCTCCCTTAAAGCCTATCTCCTTCCTCTGTGTTTACCTTCCCACAGAGCTTAGTATCATCAACAAAGAGGCAGATTTTACTGTTGACCCTCCGCTATGTCACTTATAAATATGTTGAACAGCACAGGTCTCAGTACTGAGCCCTGTAGACCCCACTGGTCACAGGCCTAGGGTTTGACAGTTCCTCCCCACACCCCCTCTCTGGCTCATGTCCCTTAACCAGTTTTTTGACCCACCCCAGCATTCTGTCCCCTATTGCCAGGTCCCGAGCTTGCTGATTGGCCTGCCATGTGGCACTGAATCAAATGCCTTGTTGAAGTCGAGGTATAGGACATCCACTGCCTGTCCCCTATCCAATGACCTCGTAACCCAGTCAAAAGGTCTATCATATTGGTTTGACAAGATCTTCCCGACAAACCCATGCTGCCTGTCATCTTAGAGACCATTCTCCTTGAGGAAGGACACCAGCCTTTCTTTTAGAATGGCCTCCATTAACTTACCCACTATGGAGGTCAGAATCACTGACCTGTAATTACCCGTCTTCATCCCTGGGTCCACTCTGTGGAGAGGTACCCATGAGCGTCCTCCAGTCCTGTGGCACACCCTTCTAGTGAGGTGTTGAACAGGTCTGTCAGTGGGGCCGCTAGTACCCCCACCAGTTACCTCATGGACCCACCGTGTACTCCATCTGGTCCAGGTGCCTTGTTCACCAGCAGTTCCTTTAGTCTCTTGAGACCCTGTCTACCCCAATCTCCTGCTCATACCTCCCCCAGGTTCCCAAGTCTTCCTCTGTGGCATAGGTCTGTCTACTTCCCTGGTGAAGACTGAGCAAAATACTCATTTAGTGCCTCTGCTTGCTCCTCACACTTTTCTGCCCAATTTCCCTCCTCTTTATCCTAACAATCCCATCCATCCTGCTTCTTCTCTCCTTAATGTATCAGGTCCTTTTCCCATCCTTAATCCTCTGCACCAGTCTTAGTCCTTTCTCACCCTTGGCTGCTTGGACCTCTCTCTCTGCCTCTTGAGATTTCTCCATGTATACCTCTCTGTCCTCCTCCCTCGAGATACGCTTGTACTTAAGGTAGGCTGCCCTCTTTTTTTCACCTTCTCGCAACTCTCCTGCTCTACCAGCTAGATTGCTTGGTTCTGAGTATTCTTTTATGAGCCTTTGTACAAGTGTTGGTGGCCTCGATTATCCCTGTCTTAATGACGGACCATTTTTGGTCTGCATCCAGCTCGGTTTGAGCATCACCAGGCGCTCCTAATATGATCCCCATCATATCGAAGTCTGCCTTGCTAAAGTCCTCCACTTTCATTTTTGACATGGCTGGTTCCTTCCTCATGTAGATGGAAACCACACCATGTGGTGGTCACTGTCTGCAAGGGGTTCCCTCACTTCAACTTCCCAGACATGCTCTCCATCTGATAGCACTAGGTCTAGTATTGCCTCTTACTTCATTGGCTCTGTGACTCCCTGTGTCAGGAAACACTCCTAGATAGTGTCCAGGAGGACCTGTTCCTACTACAGGAGGTATCTGGGGTGTTCAATCTACTCAGGTAGATTGAAGTCAGCTAGTATTACAGCGCTCTCTCCCCTGATCTGTTCCCCCAGTACCTATCCAACTCTATGCCCTGTGAAAGTGGTCTGTACACCACCCCACATGAACCTTTTTCCCTTGGTGCTCTGGAGCATTACCCATAGGCTTCTGCCCCCTGCCGCATATCCATTCCCTATGTACATCGCCACTATACCCCTCCCTTTTCTCTGTCCTTCCATATAGTTGGTATCCTGGGATCTCGAGATCCCAGTCATGGTACTGAGTTGCCCATGTCTCCATGATGGCAGCTATGTCTACCTCCCTTCTGCCATCAACGCCTGTAGGTCTTCTGACTTGTTGGCTAGATTCCTAGCATTCAAGGACACTACCTTCCAGCATGTCTCCTGTTTCTCCTTGTCCCTGACCCTTTATGTCTCTCCCCATCCCTGCTATCCCTCCTTGCCCTCTCTCTTCCTTTAGATTCTCTACTGGGAGGCCCTGAGGCCCCTCACCTGGTGCCGAGTGCCTTGCCCTCTGCTGCCCCCTTCAGTTCAAAAGTAGTTTATCCTTCCAAGTATCTCTCCAGGTTAGTCTTCAGGACCCTTGTGCCCTCCCTACTTAGATGCAGCCTGTCCAGTGCATATAGACCTTTATCTTCCCATGTCCTACCCCAGTCTCCCACCAGCCTGTACTCATTTGCTTCACACCATCCCTCAGCCATGAGCTGAATTCTTCAGTCCTCCGCTTACAGTGTTGGCTCTCGACGATGCAATTTGAAAAGCTACTGATTGTCCCACCCTCTGCAAACCTTTCCTGTCTCAGCAAACCTTTCCTGCACCACCTTCACCTAGCAGCTTGCCAGATCATTGATGCCCATATGAGCCACAACATGTGGTTTTCCTGCCCTACACATACTCATTTCATTTCATCATACATTTCATTTGAAGCTGATACTGGAGTTCAGACTATGGATGATCCGATGCCAAATTTGCATTTGGGAACATGTGGAAATCTAGTGGTTTGGACACTGACCAAGCAGATCTGAAGAAATTTGTTTTCCCATTGACATTTTGCAGAGAGAAAAAAGATGCATAGAATAGGATGGGCGACCATCCCAACAAGGCTGTGTCTCCCCTGCTGTGGTTGATGACATCATAGAAACCTCGAGAGGAAATATCCTTAGCTGTGAATGGTCGCCATCCACTGTTTTTTTATATAGTATATGGTTTAGGCCATTTTGAATGTTTTACCGTGTTGCCTACTCCAGCTTCCCTCTCCCGCTGCCACTTGCTCCAGATTTGCCCCACTCCCACTCGCCTCCTGCTTCTCCTTCTCCCACTGCCACTTGTTCAGCTTTCTCCCACTCCTGCTCACTCTGGCGTCGGTAATGATAATTTTTAAATAAAATTTAAAAGTTCGCTTTTGTGACATGGAGGGATGGTGCTCCTTGTGTCAAAATAAGCAGCATCCACTACTTGGTGCTCGCTAAACTGCAGCCGCCATGTTCACATAATTTTTTCCATTGAGCTTGGTGGAGTGAGTAATCAGAAGGCAGATAGAGCAAAAAAGTTGTTGTACTATCGATGTGACATCAGAACAGTAGCACAACAACTTTTTGACCTTTGAACTGTCCTACAACAAGATTTAGAAAGCCACTGGTTTCCGTCAACAATAAGCCCTAATCATAGTACTATAAATATGTTATTGGACTAACAAAATTATTTCTAAGACTAGCTTTTGAGCGATAATATGTACTCTTCTTCAGATCATGTCAGTGAAAACAGAGCTGGATAGCATGACACATTTACAGGTTGGATCTGATTCAAACATGCAGTAGCAGTTTACATATCAAAGCATTACAATCAATTCACATTCCTAATAAACAGGCAGGAAGAATCCCATTGTCAATGGACTGTGTCTGTTGAGGAGCCCACCTTATAAGATCAAATGGCAGTTAGATTGTAGTCTGGACCAGCAATTCATGTTTGTAAAAAAACAAAATAACAGGAAGAATACTATTGTTATTAGAAATAAGCATTTGTCAATGCTGAATGTTGTCTCACTGGCATTGGCATTGGTAGTGCAGGAGTTAGAGATGAATAATAAGAATGGCAGTGAAGTATTGAACTGACGTCAACCTCACCCCACCCTGCAGAGACTGACAGGCTGGGTGTGCCTTTAGGTCATCAGCTATAACGCTCATGCCATTTTACCTCACCTACCCTGTAGACACTGACAAGTGTCATGGTGTGCTTTGGGGTCTTTGGGCCTTATACTTAACCCATTCCATAAGGAAATACGTTGAGAAGGGTGCAGTATTGGAGAATGGGGTGAACTTTAGGGCTGAACACCCAAGGCACACCTCGATGCCTGTCATGGCTGCAGGTGGGTGGGGCGGTGGAATGGTGTGAGCATTACAGCCAATGATCCCAAGTCACACCCCTGACACCCCTGAGTCTCTACAGGGTGGGTGTTACAGTTGGAAACCCTAACGCCATAGGCGTTACAGAGTTTTTACCCAAATTTTCAACATAGGCTTTTGTGACCCCACCTCATGAAGAGTGCACAATCAGTTTGTTAGCTGAAAGGTGGTTTTGTACAGTGGCTATGCCATTTGGCAACACAGGGATGGAAACACATTTTGGGCAGGATGTGAAAATGACAACTGTATTGTTAATGAGGAGGTGTAAAAATGGTAATGTTGAAAATCTGGAGTGAAAATATGAAAAATGAGTGAAGTCATGAGCATGCATAGAAACTGCGCAACACACATCCGTAATCCAATTATTTTTGGGATTTTTTTAGCCACATTTTAACATAGGCATTTTGAAACCTCCCCTCATGAACAGTGGCACTGTGATTTTGTTAATGTGTCCCAAAGTTGATTTCCACAGCGACCACGCTTTAGCGCCACAGTGCGGAAACACATTTTGGGCATTCTGTAAAAATTACAATTGTACTGTTCATAGGAGGTGGAAAAAATGGCAGTGTTGAAAATCTGCATGAAAATATTCGTATCTGGAAGTTACTAAGGTGCGTGGAACTGCTTAACTATTTGTAACACAGTTATTTTATGGACTTTCTCACCAAATTTTCAACATAGGCATTTTAGGATTCCTGCTCATGAACAGTGTCACTGCCATTTTTCAAACTGTCCCGAAAACTGATTTCACACAGCAACCGCTATTCTGCACTGGACATGTGAAACACATTTCGCCAGGATATGTAAAATGACAGCTGTACTGTTCATAAGGAGGTGTGGAAAAATGCCAATTTTGAAAATCTGGAGTGAAAATATTACAAATTCACGAGTTAGAGCGGCTGTAAACTGTCAATGCACACCGTAAACAGCCATTTTTTTGATTTTTTCACTAAATTTGCAACATAGACTTTTGAGAGCCCCCTCATGAATCAGCGGCACTGTCATTTTGTTTATCAGTCCCGAAGGTGATTCCACACGTGACCGCGAAATCACCTTTCGGACCGAATAACGCCATGACAGTGACTGAATTCATGAGGAGGGGTCCCAATAACCCTATGTTGAAAATTTGTGCCAAAATGCCTGAGATATGCACCAAAGTTGAAAAACTTCTTTATGTCATTATACAGCTTACCAGCATGGGCGCGGGTTGAGGAGGGCCATCGGACTCGACGAGGAACCGCTTCTGGTTTGAGGGTAGTAAAAAAAAAAAAAAAAATTGCAGGACCATTTTAATTTTACAGGGCATTTGGCATGCTGGGTGGGCTCCCAGTGTGCCACCTGAGTGTTTTTGGGGTTCTGTAGCTGATGGGGATTGGGCACCCGTGTCAGCGCAACAATTGGGAAGTGTAGCAGGGGTGGCTCCCCATCGGCAAATTAAGCTGGGAAGGGGACGTGATACTGAGGGGACTGGGCACCCCTCAGTAAACACTTTAAATAGGGGATGCATTATGCCAACAGGGAGTGGGCTCTGGCTACAGCAAATGAAATGGGTTGCGGCATACCGACAGGAGATTGGGCTCCCTTGAAGTTGGCTCTCCACGAGCGGCAATCAGCACCACCATGTTTATTGAAGGGTTTCACCAGGAAAGGCACATAGGGAGGGCGTGTTTTGGTGATGCTGCATGACTAGCTTGGCAGTCATTGCAGCGGACCTTTTCTTAGATGTGCTTGCCACATTACGTATTCTGGTGTGGCACCTGCATGTTGGCTATTGGGAATGAGGGATGCACCTACTTATGCATGCCCTGCATTCGCCCAACAGTGGCCAGGCCTCCAAATCTGCTACTAATGCAATATGTTGGCTGACTCGCAGTGCAAGCCAACATAAAGAACAGAAAGAATAGAGGGTGCTTTTTTTTTTATGTTGGCTCATGCTTGCGCCAGCCAACATCTTGCGGTAGCAGCAGATTTGAGGTGCGGTCATTGTGGGTAAATGCAGGGCACGCGATCAATAGGTGGTCTCTCATTCCCCAATAAGCCAGCATGCAGTGCTGACACCAGCAATATGTAAAGTGGTCACCACATTCTAGTCAGTGCCGCTGCAATGAGAGGCAAGTTCATCATGCAGCGCACAATAATACGCCCGACGTGCCTTTACTGGTGATGTTTTTCAATAAAGATGACAGCACTGACTGCCGCCAAGACAATGCCAGCTTCAGGGTGCCCAACTCTGTCGGCATGCCCCAACCCACTTCATTTGCCGATGGGGGAGCCCACTCCGCTGGCATAATGCCCTCCCATTTCAATTAGGTGCTGAGGGGTGCCCAATCCCCTCGGCATCATGCACCCTCTACCCACATTTCTGTGCTGATGGGGGGCCCGATCCCCGCCGGCTTTGATCTCCCCCACAAATGCAGGTGGTACACTGGGGAGCCCACCGCGAGTGTACAGAGCACTCCTAGAACAAAGAAAACCGACCCACATTGTCCTCCCAACCCACTGTAAAACAAGAAAATGGTCCTCAAAGTGTTCCAGTGCCCTCCCCAACCCACGCCCACCTCTGTGTACTCTACCTCCCACCCCATACTTACCCCTGGAGCCCGCCGACGATCTTCGTGGACCAGGAACACGGCTTGCACTCTTCAAAGCTGACCGCAAACTGAAAAAATGCAGGTAAGCTGTATAATGCCATAAATAGGTTTTTCAACTTTGGTGCATATCTTGGGCATTTTGGAGAATTTTGGCACCAAATTTTCAACATGGGGCTATTGGGACCCTCCTCATGAATTCAGTCAGGTGATTTTGTGGTCACTGTGCAGAATCACCTTTCAGGACCGATTAATGAAACAAAAGTGCCTCTGTTAATGGGGTGGGCCTCAAAAACCTATATTGCAAATTCAGTGAAAAAATCCAAAAATGACTGTTTCACGAGTGTGTGTTGCGAGTTTCCATGCACGTTCAGTAACTTTGTGAATCTGTAATTATTTTCACTTCACATTTTCAACATTGTCATTTTCCCACACCTCCTTATGAACAGTATAGCTGTCATTATTTACATCCTGCCTGAAATGTGTTTTTTGCATGTGGCTACAGTGGCGCAGTCGGTGTGCAAAATCAATGTTCAGGACACATTAACAAAATCAGAGGGAGACATTTCATGAGTGGAGCTCCTAAAATGCCTATGTTGAAAATCTGGTAAAAACATACCCCAAATAATTACATTACAGGTGTGCATTGCACAGTTTCTATACAAGCTTGTGACATCACCAGTTTTCATATTTTCACTCCAGATTTTCACCACTGTCATTTTGTACACCTCCTTATGAACAGTACAGCTGTCATTTTTCACATCCTGCCCAAAATGTGTTTTTGCACATGTCACACAATGGCATGGTTGCTGTGGAAAATCAATGTTCAGGCTAGATTAACAAAATCACAGTGACACTGTTCATGACCAGAGTTCCAAAAATGCCTGTGTTGAAAATCTGGTTAAACAAATCCCTCAAATAATTGAGTTATGGTCGTGCATTGTGCAGTTTCTACGCATGCTCTTGTCACCAGTCTTCCATATTTTCACTTAAGATTTTCAACAATGCCATTTTTTACACCTCCTCATGAACAGTGCAGCTGTCATTTTTCTTTTTTAACTTGAAATATTTTTATTTAATAAATGATAGCATACAATTACTTCATTATACTTAGATTTTCTATCCATTTCAGAAAGACATACTGTTACATCTAGATTTACATGAGGTTACTGTTAGAAACAAAGTTCATTCCACTGTCTATTTTGTTGCTTTCTCATATTCCTCACTGTAAGGGGTATGATCATGGATGTCTTCTTTAATGTTGCCAGAGTCCTTAACTAGTCATTTCTCTAAATTTGTAGGTCTCTATTTCCAACAAACCAAAGTTCATGAACATCTCTATTCTCACACACACACACAAAAAGGGGGTTCATTCTCAGTATCCGCTTTTGTTATTGTCAAACTACACCATTCTATCCTTGTTGGCCCTACAGTCTCTTAAAGTCCTGCAATACCAGGTAATTACTCAGTTTACCAGAAAGTCTCCATGTACAAACCCTCCACCAGGTATCTCCCTGGAACAAGGTTCCCAGGTGATCTGCTATGATCTGAGCATTGAAGCTAATCTCCATTTTAGGCCTGTAGTAACTGCTCAAGGGTAGGGATGCCTTCCTTCCTCTAAATGATCAAACAAAGGGAGCCATCTGGCATTAAATTTCTCAGTGGTCAATCTTAACCTTGCTGTGATTGCCTCCATACTTTTATTTGATTAATATTATTGTACCATTGGGTCTTCAAGGGTGGGTCCTCCTGAGCCACTTCTGGGTGAGGGACTTCAATGCCGCCACCACCAACACAAAGAACAAATATTTCTCAGTCTGCTTTTTCAGATCCCTTGGGGAAGTCCAAGTACTAGGTTTTCAAACTCTAGTGTTGTCCCCAGAGAGAATATTTTAGTTATCTCTTCAGATATTTCTGACCAGAAGGGGGATATGCGGCACAGGCCCAAAAATATGATAGTGTGTGCCTTTAGACCCGCATCTCCTCCAACATTTATCCAAAGAGAGAGATGAATAATGACATGAGATCGCTGGGGTCCTAAAGAATCAATATTAATTTTCCATCTAAATTCTCTCCAAGAAGGTGTGTTTGTTGTTTTCTGGACTCCCTCCAAATCTCCTGCATTTCCTCTCTGAAATACAGTGTTCTGCCTCTGCGTCCCAATGGTCTGTTATTCTCTGGATGGCCAGCGTACCTGTCCTCTATTAATGTTTTATATATTTGTGAAATGTAAGTTTTAGTGTCCTGTGATGTGCTCCTTTGGTGAGTTAATGTCACGTGATGCTGGACATTGGGCCAGTTCCGTTAGCCCAATGTTATTCTGTATATAGTGAACACATCAATGTATCTGAACACATCTGCCTCATTTAGGGTAAACTCCTTTGTACCTCTATGAATGATTTCAGCGTCCACCCCAGAAGTTGTCTTGGATATATGAGTCCTTTAATCACCCAATCAGCTAGGCGTTATCTCTGTTATGTGCAGGGAAGCCGGCATGTTATGCAGGGGAGATATTCCCAGACTGGTCTTGGTATCTCCATTCTGTCTGGCCTTCAGCCACATCGACATGGTGTGTTGTGTGAAGGGGTTTTAAGCTGTTTTAACTCTTTGGGAGAATTCTCCAAGGCAACAAATTAAGTGGACCCAGCTGGCAATCTCCTTCTTCTATCTCTCACCATCCATGACTCCTCCCGCACATCAGTATTTTAATAACTGCAACAACTGGGCCGCCAGATAATATTTGAAAATCTGGAGCCCCAGTCCCTCTTTCTTTATGTTCTATTAGTATATCCCAATGGACTCTTGGTTTCTTCCCTGCCCATATGACGCCTGATATTCTTTTCTTTAAATCTTTCCAGTCCTTGCTAGGGATTGATAAAGGAAGGTTGGTGTATAAAAACAGAAAGCAAGGAAGGATGTTCATTTTAACTGCTTCTGTTTTATTTGTAAATGTTAGGGAGTACCGACCATTTATTCATCTCAGCATACACCTGTTGTTTTAAGGGTCCGTAGTTACACTTAAAAATTAATCCTGTCTGAACAGGGATTTGTATCCCTAAATATCTAATTTTGGTGTCTACCCATTTAAAAGGGATCATTTCTATTAATCTCTGATTAGGAGCTTTTCCAATGCTAACACTTCTGATTTTTCTTTATTAATATTAAAGCCGGAGATATCCCAAAGTTCTTCAATAAGTCTAATAGGGATGGAAGAGAAGTCTCCGGGTCTCTTAGGTAAATTAGGTTATCATCTACATATAGGGATATTTTATGGATTGTATTTTGAATCTCTGTTCCTTTTATTTCGTCCCTTTGTCGTATGGCTTGCTAGTGGTTCCATACTAATTGCAAATAGCAGGGGTGAGAGGGAACCTTGTCTTGTTCCTCTACTAATTTTAAAGGGGGGATATTGTGCCATTTACCCTCACCCTCACCTGAGGGTCTTGATAACATAGCTTTATCCAGTTAAGGAAGTTCCTTCAACACCCATTTTTTCTAGTACCTGAAAGAGGTATGTCCAATTTAGCCTATCAAAGGCTTTTTCCACATCTAAAAGATTGCCAGGTCTGTTTTTGTGTTAGGGTTTTCTTCTGGATAATGTTTAGAAGTCATCTTATATTATCATTTAGTTGGCGTATGTATAAAACCTGGTTGATCAGGGTGTAGTAGTAATTCTATATATTTTTGGAGCCAGATAGCAAGTATTTTGGTGAATATTTTAGATCTTGATTCAGTAGGGCTATTGGTCTAAATGAAGCACATTTCGTAAGGTCCTTCCCTGCTTTTGGGATCACTGTTATTAGTGATTGGGTCCAACTCTCAGGTGTTTTGCCCTCTTCTAGGCTTTTATTAAAGACTTCAGTTAGTATCTGGGCCACTGTGGTCCCAAGTGCCTTATAAAATTCTCCACTGAACCCATCTGGGCCTGGTGTTTTGCCCCTGGTAGCTGTTTGATAACCCCCAATGTTTCTTCTGTTGAAATGGGGTGATTCGGGTCTTGTTTCATCACTTCAGATATTCTGGGAGGTTAATTGAATCCAGAAAAGAACCCCTCCATTTTTAATTGTGGCTTCATCTCTTTCCTCTCTGTACAATTTTGATAACATTTTGAAATTGGAGTGCTATTGCTTTTGGGTCCTCTTGTTTAAGCCCTTGTGGCCCTGAGTCTTGTAAGAAGGAATAAACCTATCCATTTGAGCTTTTTTAGCCTAAAAGCTAGAAGTTTTGAAGCTCTCCCCACCTCATGATATTTCTGGTTTGTGAATCTCAGATATCCCTCCACTTTTTATTTTCAAACTCTTGTAGATTTTTCCGGATTTAGGTTCATTCTTTTGGATCTGCCAATCATGAGGGTTGGCTTTGTGCTTTTCTCTGCTGCAGCCATTTCGTGGATAGCTTGTTGTGGGTGATAATTCCTAGCTTCTTTTGGGCAGAGGCAAAGCTGATTATGTTCCCCTTATCACCGCTTTAAGGGTGTCCCATTTAAGTAATGCAGAGTGGGTCATTGGGTTATGAACTGCTTGGAAGTCTTTGATGTTTTCCTTTAATTTTCCACTAGAGTCTTATTATTCAATAGAGACACATTTAGTCTCCACAGGGTTTGTCTGCCTCTGGGGTAGGAGATTCAGCCCTATTGATATTGGGGCATGATCTGACAGGGTTATATTGTGTATGTCAGAGCTTATGACCTCATGAAGGTGCGTGACACTTGTATAAAAAGGTCTATTCTTGAGTACATGATATTTAGGATTTGAGTAGAAGGTACAGTTTCTTTCTTCGGTGGTGTGCCTCCAGACATCTACCAAACCTAATTCTTTGGTCAGTGTAGTTAAGACCTTCGAGGCTATTTTATTTGTAGCCTCCTCTTAGAGGAATGGTCCTCAGTGGATGTGGGATACATTGAAGTCCCCCAGAAGTATCTGGCCCTGTGGTAGGTCCCCTATTTTTGAAAAACTTTTTCAAAAAGGCCTCTTGATGCCTATTTGGGCGTAATATTGATAAAATGGATAAGCTTCTCCTGAGTTTTGCCGATACTCTCACATATCTTCCCTGCATTCCCCTTCTGTAGTTTCTATAGTCGGGTGTAGACCCTCACAATATCGCTACTCCTGCCTTTTTGGCATTAGGTGTGAAGCTGCCACCACCCTTTCCACCCATGCTCGTCGTAATTTGAGATGCTTTGGCATAGATAAATGTGTTTCCTGAGGAAAATCACATCCCCCAGCCTTTTAAGTTCCTGCAGTAGTCTTGTCCATTTTACTGGTGAATTTACTCCTTTAACATTGTAGGAGCAAACATTTAAGCAATTCATTTTGTTGCACATGGAGACCTCCAGAAGTAACAGGGTAGTAATCCCTTTAAGTGTGTATTCATACTCAGATCTTCTTACCCCTGTCTTACTTGTACCTTTCCTTTGTTTTGTTTATTATCCTGCATCTCTTCTTGGATTTTTGCTGTGGACCAAACTGAGAACTTCATACCAAAACAAAAATAGTGAAAAGAGAGAGAAAAATAAAAATGTAACTCTAATTTACAACTTTTGTCAACTATTGAACCTTATTTCTACTGGACCAACCGTGGTCTAAAACAGTAGAAGAACAACAATAATAAATTCTTTATTATCAAGAGATCAATTCCTTCCCATCCCCCTTGAAAAGAGGGAGAAGAGAAATAAAAGGAAGAGACTAAGGAAGAAACTCTACTCCCTATGTGCTTTCCTCAGTCCCTGCCTCCCTGTACAAAAGGAGAGGGATGAGGAGGTAGCCTTGCTACACTCGTGATGTGTGTATCACACACTCACCGTCTCTACTTAGGAGACTCAGAGCTGGTGTTTTATCCTTGCTTTGGATAATACGCCACGTATCTCCATTCCGAACTCTGACCCGCCCCAGGACCCCTCTCAGTTTTTATGCTTAATATGTTCCCTCCTCCCTTCTCCATCTGTTCTACAATGTAATTTTATGGCCTTTAAAGATAATCCCAGTTTGCCTCCGTGGTAATAGTGCTTCATCTCCTCTCCTTTATGCAGCCACTTTTCTGACCCTTGGAATTATTGTTTGTTAGTATCCCTTCCCAGGCAAAGTCTCACTGGACTGGAAACAGGAGTGTTTAATGTTTCCTTCTCTGATCTGGCGGCCTAAATTTACGTGTTGGAGCCGTTAGGGAGAGCCCACGTTGCCCAAGTTGCAATTACAGCAACGTGGTCTCCACCACAGCCCCGGTCAACTCCTCCGCCCATCACCCCTCCTTGTTCCGGTAGTGGCTGCCTAACCCGTCGAGTAAGCTCAAGCTACTGTTTTCAAGCTATTTGGTGAGATGGGAGGCTTTCTAACATGAACCTGGTTTACTCCATGATCCCTTCCTCGCTCTACTCTGTTGTGCCTCCCATCCGACCCTGTTATTCCTCTATTCCAAATTAAATTCTTCTAGCCTGCCCTCGTTCTTTCTAGTGTCTCTCCCCTTACCTCCTCTTATGGGGTGTCTGCACTATCCTGACGGTGATAAATGAGGCCATTTTGGGGAAATCACTCTAGTCTGTCCCACTGTTCTGTTCCTTCACCTTCTCTCCCTCACTTTAAAACCCAGTCCAGGTTCCTTGAGTTCCTCTCCTCACCCTCCCATTCTTATTACTTTCTCTATTGGCGATTAAGGGTCAGGCCCTGCGCGAGAGGAGAGTCAGCAAGGCCCCAGCTTCCATCAACGTGCAGTCAAGCTGTCTTCTGACGGCTCTCCCTCCCGAGAACCAGCCCACAAGCCACGGAGGCTCTCCATCAGCCCGGCAAAGCCCGCCATTATCTAAGTCTCTGCAGGTCGGGATTCTCGCCACCCACATACCACCAAGCATCCTTTCAAAAATGGCCTTTCCCAATCCTTATACACTGCATCCCTGTTATCGAAGCTTAATTCCAGAATTTGGATTATACAAGTTCACCAGAGTGACCCTTTCCACTTCCCTCCTTCCCCCCTTCCCCTACCCCGCATCCCCACTCTCCACCAACTCTTAAGAAAGCAAAACAGAGCAAATACAAGGAACAAGTGATCAGTTCTTCCATGGGCCACTTATTTGTACATAGCCCCAAATATAGTCCATTAGCTCGCTGCTCTCCTTCCGATTCTCTCACAGGTAGTTGCTCCGTCCAATGGATGCCGGCCCACATCTCAGCACTGAGGGAATGATCCAGTGCTCAGGCCATGCTCTGGGTGCTTTCCTCTCACCTCTGCCCTGTTGATTGTCTTCTCCTCTTTCATCATTATCTTCGGATTGTGCATGGCCGTGTCCTCTTGGTCCCTCTTCCGCCATATGCCAGATGTTTTGTTGGAGTTTCTCTCAAACACTTCCAATTCTAGATCTGGCAGCACAATACCCCAGTTTCTTAGCAGTGGGGGTCTCCAAAATATTTTCATAAGTTTTCTGACCCTCTTCCGTGTGGAACCTTAGTCTGGCTGGGAATAGCAACTGACCCTTTATTTTTTCTCTCTGACCTCCTTCAGCACTTCTCTAACTTTAAGTCTTTCTTGCTGCAAGGCTGAGAGAAGTCTTGCTCAAAGAAGATGCTGTGCCCCTGGAATCCGAGCTCTTTGAGTCGCCATGCTTCTCTCAGGATCCATTCTTTTGACTGAAATTGCACCATGCTGACTATCCACGATCGGGCCTTGCCTCTGTGTTGGTAGGCTTTGGGGCTAGCGAGCAATGTGCTCAATCCAGAGTCAGGTCTAAATCAGGGTATTTCCATCAGGGGAGTGCAGCAGGTACCGAATAAAATCGATTGTAGTGGCATAGCCCTCCTCGCCCCTCTCTGGAATTCGTGGATCCAGAAATTATTCCTACAGGAGTGATTCTCTATGTCTTCTAGTCTGGCTTGGGTTTCTCTTTCCTTTTGTAGGAAAAACAGGAGGACTTTATTATCGGGCTCTTGCAGCTCTGTTATTTCAGTTATTTTAGCTGTGTTTTCCGCTACTTTGCCATCTATATTGTGTACATCCTGGCACAGGTCTGCCAGCGAGGATTCTATCTTCTGCACTGAGGATAACATTTTTGGGAGGGTTCTCTCGGCTCTCCTTGGAAGTAAGAGTTCACTATCCTCCTGATCTGCCGATGACTCTGAGATGTTACTACTCTTCTTGAGCAGGCTGCATAGCCCTCTCTTTCTTCATCCATAGTGAGTTGTTTTAGCTTCATTTGGGAACTACTATTTTCGCGTTTCGCTTATTATTTCTGGCGGTCATTTTGAAACCGATCTTCATCTTTTAAAACTCTGCCGCTCGTAATTTTAAGGAGGATTAAGTTTGATTCTTGTAGATGGGTCCTGGGCTCTTAGCCTAGCGTTCCATCACTCCGTGACATCACCAGTCCCAGCTGTCATTTTCACATCCTGCCTGAACTGTGTTTTCGCACCTGTGTCACCAAAATGCATAGTTGCTGTACAAAATCACCTTCGGCAGACAAACTTATAGTGCCACTGTTCATGAGGTGGGGTCACAAATGGCCCATGTTGAAAATCTGGAGTGAGAATATCAACAAATGCCCTCAGCATTAGGGTTTCCAACTGCAATGTCCAACCCTGTACAGACTGACAGGTGTCAGGTGTGTGAATTAGCACTGTGGGCTGAAATGCTCATGCCATTCCACCCCCAACCCACCCTGCAGCCAGTGACAGGCGTTGAGATGTTCCTTAGACTCTTCAGCCCCAATGTTTACCCCATTCTCCTACACAGCGCTCATGTCAGTATATTCCTTTATGGACTGGGGTGTGTGTAAGGCCTGAAGATCCCAAGGCACGCTATGCACTTGTCAGTCTCTGTGGGGTAGGGTGAGGTGAAATGGCATGAGCGCTGTGGCCAACAACCCAAAGGCAAACCCTAGTGCCTGTCACTCCCGCATGGTGGGGCTGGGGTCGGCATCAGTTCATTACTTCACTGCCAATCCTATTGTGTCTCTCTCTAACTCCTGCACCACAATTGCCAGTGCCAGCAAGTCAAATTCTGCATTGACAAATGCTTTTTTCTTAGTGGTCTGTACCACTGCAGCACAATTTCATACACGCCATGAATAATAAGCTGTTAATAAGAAATGTATATAGTGCAGCATGATCAAAGGAATCAGAGCATCAGCACTGGCTTTTACATTGGACAGTTTTGGTTTAATCCCCTTTATTTCATCGAGTGAAGAAAAAATAGAACACCACATAAATGTTCATCATGCGTCCGTGCTGCATATTATTACATCATCCCTGCACTCCTTCAGGCACATTTAAGAACGGTGGCCATCAATTTATGAAATACAGAAGCCAATCCAGTGCATATCTATTTATAGTAATATATACCTTCATGTGTAATTAATGCAGTAATGACATAACATGCAGGTGCCAACACCAACTCACGGCAGACTGAAGCAAACTCCACATGTTAAAATCTAATTGTGACTTGTAACTCACTAGGCAGTTCCTCCGTTTAGAAATCAGGCTTTAGTGCAGTGCTTTATTTAGCTCTTAAAAGCCTATCAATATCCTAATGAACCCAGACTATTTCCAGAGAACAAACTATTGATAAGAACCACTCTGCAGCATCAGTCAACTTTATAACGTGTTCCTTTCTGGTCTCTTCAACTCCTACTGGCAGCTGTATGCCAAAATTCTAGCTGCTGCTCTCTGTATTACAGCACCTGCAGGTGGTGGGCTTGACATTTGGTAAGACCACGTACTGTAAGAGGTACTACAACAGTTGATATGGGGATGCATGGATCAAAGTGGTCAGGCCAGCATTGTTAAAGAAGGGCTCAGCATTGGAATGCTCTGCAGATTGTTGTGAAAGCCACTCCTATGGTCTCCGACACCTGGGAGTTGAACAAAACATATCATCTAGGATGACTTCAAGGTTTTACACCTTCACTGTTCTAAGTGCTGATCCATAACAGAGAGGGTGCTCAGATGTCCAGCTAACACCCTCTGTCTGGCACCTACACTAGTCAATAAGCACTTTCCTCTTGACTGATTTATATACAGTGAGATTTAAGCCATACAGATGAGAATTTCAGTCACTCACTGCATCAGCTGATCTACCATGCACTGTGGATCAGAGCTGAATGAAGGGCATGGTTGAGCATCATCAGCACAGTAATATATTCAACTTATACTTTGGATTCTCTTGCCCAATGGGAGCATATACTGTGCACTGCAAACAAGATCATAAAATCATAGAAACCTAGTGGCAGAAAAGGACCTCATCAGCCCACTGAGTCTGTCCGCACTCTTCCCCTACTTATCCCCACTCCTACGGGCCCCTCCTTTCTCAATCCCATGTGTCTGTCCCATGTCCTCTTAAACCCATCCAACGTTTCATCCTCCACCAGCTCCTCTGGCAGTTTATTCCATGCCTCCACTATCCTCTCTGTGAAGAACCGCTTGAAGATGAGGGACAAGATTTAGTCCTGCTGAAAAAGGTCGGAGAAGTGTAATATGAGCAAATCAAGTGACTGAAACACATTCAATGTACAATTTTGGCACATAAAGTTTATACAGGTAGTAGGATTTTCACCTTGATTTGTAATCTTCATGATCAATAATGTGGTGTAGTCTTAGTGGTATTGGGAAATGCAGTAAGAAGACGAGCAGACAGTGCTGTTATGCCCATAGAGCCTGGGGAGCATGTGCCCCCAACCTCCCAAATCCCCATCTGGGTATTGCATTTTAGGCTATGAAAGGTCTGAAAAGTGTAATTTGCTGCCCTACCTTGATTCATTTTAAATGATTTGCCCTCCAGCAACTTCCTTGGCATGATGTCCCTGCAGGCAGGTAAAAATTTACGTGTGTGTTTTACAATTTATTTACCTCGGCTAGCCAAGTGGAGACGCTGCACAATATTCCATTTTCAGTGGTGTTCTGCATCTGTCTAAATCGTAGCTGGTAGGATGTAAGAACAGGGAGGTTAAGTGACTTGCTCAATGTCACACAGCAAGTCTGTGGTTCTGGTAAGAATTTAACCTGGATCTCCTGCATTCCTGTTTTTTCATATCTGTGCTGTAACTGCTAGGCCACACTGCCGCCTAATAAGTAATAGAGCAGAATATGACATTCAAATTATAGTGAGACAGAATCGGAGCTCTAGCTGGGAAATGAGCCCATGTTCTGGAATACTGTTCCAGTGCCCTATGAGATCAATGGTGCAGCCCCACCCTTTTTCTTTCTCATACTGAAAACCCTACATACACTGTAGGATTGTTACAGGTGGAAGCTGTACAGTAGTAACCGCTTTGAAACACAAGCTGTAGTGAGAAGGAAATAATACAATGATTTGGGAATGAAACACGACCCATGGAATACCATCCCAGTGCTTTACTTGCTTCTGTAGTTTCAGCCTTGTGCCTTATCTCTTTCCTGTCCCATAACTGGTCCACTGGTGGTGGCAGAGTGGTCACTTTGTAGCACCCACTTCATGGAACAGCCTTCCTCTCCTTTCTCCCTACCTCTCATTCTCTCTCGGCCTCACTTGTCCCTCCTCTCTTCAAACCCCAATGTTAGATGTATCCTTTATTATGTATCCTTTTATTATGTATCCTTTATTTGCTGCATATGATTTCTGTTCTTTTGTAAATATAGTCTTGTTGAACTGGTACATGCATAGGGTGTTCATCAATAAAACATAGCTTTTTTTTTTTAATTCAAGTTTATTAAACCGTTGGGTACAGTTCATCATAGATACATTTTTAAGTTACACAGTACATTAACAGTATGGACATAATCATATTTATACGCTTTTCCCATTTCATTATTGCTTCTCTTTTGCCTATTCCTAGGTTGTGTTTGGAGTAGTGCTTAGCCGGCCCACCTGACTGTGTAGGCATGTATTCTGATATTCACCTTATAAGTCAACTCCTCCTTCTCCTGTATTTCTCTTACAATGGCCTTCCACTGTGTTTGTGTGGGTGGGTCGTTTTTCCAATTTCTGGTGATGGCTTTATGTGCTGCTGCTAGAAGAGCATTCCAAAGGTACATAGCTATGACTCCTTAACTCAGGTGGGGCAGCCCTAGTAGCAGATGTGTCATCTCCAGCTGGATGTCTATGGAGAATATGTTCTTTAGGGCATCCCCGATCTGCTGCCAATATGTTTTAATCACTGGACACTGCCAAAGATGTGTGTGTAATTTGCCTTATCTTCGTACATCCTCTCCAACAGCTAGGGAGTTTTCTGGTCTCCATTTACTTTGGACTGTGGGAACATAGAAAACCTAGTCTTGACTTTCCATTCAAAGTCTTGCCAGAAAGGGATTGTGTGGTTTTGAATTTTTGACCGGTGGGCCCACTGAGACTAGAAGTTCATTTTTTCAGGGAGACCCAGGGAGGGAAACAGATGGTAACCAATTGAAATTTAACCAGATTAAGCACTTACTATACAGTGTATATACTATACATCTGTGGAGTTCTGTCTTTATTACAGAGGTACAGCGGTAGTCAGCTATAATGCAGTGCTATAACATGGCTAGTCGGCTCTCCTTGTAGTTAACAGCATAAAGTGAGGAACACCAGTTCTTTAATTAAGACTATACAGTCCCCTGACATTTCATATACAGTGAGGGTACTCAGTTTTGATGAAACCCTTAGCCAGAGAAGGGGAGTTGAGGAAGGGAACTCACAAGGTGGGAGGTGCTAGTATAATAGTACATTGTATATGAGGATATAGAGGTACCTGTTGGAGGGGAGGGTGGATCATGTTTGGAGTTGGGGATCCAGAGGGTGTATTCAGGTGTCTGTTGCTATGGGAAGAAATCACTGTCCTTGCTCATCACATACAGGAGACAAATGGTCCATCTGGAGGAGCACAGCTCCACCTTAACATTCAGAGAGTGCGTGAATTTCTCCATGCAATATTTCTGGTTGACCGTATCTCGCCAAGTGGCAACATCTGGAACCCTGAGGTGAGTCAAAATCTGGTCATGGTTTCTTTTGCTGCTGTGAGCAAAATGCCAATGAGGTATCAGAGACCCCTGGAGTTGGAGTAGTAGAAAGAACTCTACAATAGGGACTGGTCTGTGGAAGGCTTCTTCTAGCTCACTTTCCAAGTCTTCAAAGAAAAGAAGCAGGCTGGGAAAGCCCACATGATATGGGTATGATAAGCCTGAGGTTCACAGCAGTTTCACCAACATGTGGAGTCTCTCGACACTAGGTAATGTACTGTAATAGCAGGAATCTGAAAGAACCATATTAAATGCTTCCATGAGTACCTCCA
Organism: Neoceratodus forsteri; assembly: GCA_016271365.2. Taxonomy (NCBI): domain Eukaryota; kingdom Metazoa; phylum Chordata; order Ceratodontiformes; family Ceratodontidae; genus Neoceratodus; species Neoceratodus forsteri. The sequence goes on along the minus strand of CM028135.1, from coordinate 189,882,772 downwards.
GTGAAGTGAACTTGTTACTCTTGAAAAAAGTTGCCATGTTTTCTCCAAGTTATAGCTGGCAGTGGGTTGGTCAGTTCCTCCTCCCACTTCATGGCAATATCCAAAGAATGGTCTCCAGATGAGTTAGACAAGACTCGTAGAGGGAGAGAGCAGGTGGGTGGTCACCACTGTTATGTAGAAAGAAATGAACAACTGAACTAAAGCTGGGTAGGCATCAGGTATGCGGGTTCCAAATGGTAATGAGAGAATATAGTGCCTGAGCTATAAGCAGTGGTAGAAATCTGCAGGACAGAGGCTATCTGTTGTCTGTTACTTGGTAAAGGACCGTAGGGTGGATCTGGCTTTAGTTGGTACATATATATATTGCAAGGAGTAGTGCTGCCAACTGCAAAGTGCAGGACTGATCCAGGCTGGGTGAAAGTGCTCTAGGCGAACAATTGGGAAGAAAAGGAAGGAAGGAGTAATAGAGTCATCTTAATGGACTGTCACGTCCTGATCTGGCTCATGTGCCAGGGATCAAGAGGGTCATGGTGTCCGGGTTTTCCTCTGTAGTGTATAATGCTTTGATAAATACTTAGGGAGCAGTTCTCTGTCAATTTTAACCAGATTGTGGGAGTGCTGCCAAGATGTCAATATAGTATGTAATGAAGGCATGCCCAAAATATAGTTTTAGGTATGGCAAGACCAGACCTCCTGAATCCCTAGGGAGGAATAAGGTTTGCTTTTTAACATGAGGTCTCTGTCCTGCCCAAATGAATTGGGGAAATTTCCCAGTTCCATTGTCTAAAATGCATAGAGATAGAGAAATTGGGACATTCTGGAACAAGTATAGGGTCCTGGGGAAAGTTATTATTCAGATTGCCTCAATAGGCCTGGAGAGGCTGAGAGGCAGTGCATCCACTTTGAGAGGTCTTGAATCAGTTGTGCTGTGAAGGGTACATATTTATTTGCATAGGCACTCTGTTAGTTCCTGGTGATGAATATTCCTAAGTATTTCAGTTTGTCCAATTCCCAACAGAAGGGGAAGGCTTCCTAATTTGTTGGGAGGGAGAGTAACTGAACACAAGATGTTCAGTTTTCATGGTGTTCAGCTTGTAGCCAGACACCACCAAAAGCCTGGAGTATCTCTACACTGCTGGGAGTGCACTGTCCATATATAAAGCTATGCAGTGCTCCTCACCTCCCAGTGATATTCCTCGAAGGTAGTTATCTTTCTAATGACCTGGGCCTGAGGCTCATATATATGGAAAACGAGAGAGGTGACAATGGGCAGCCCTGATGAGTGCCATGTCAGAGGAAAGTCCTCTGAGTCATGTCCACTGACCTTAACACATGCACCAGGTTAGTTGTAGATGCTGCAGCAAGTAGATGAAGGGGACCGGATGCCAACTGCACCAGCACAGAGTATAGGAACAGCCAAGAGACCCAGTCAAAGGCCTTCTCCATATCAAGGCTCAATAGGGCAGATGCTGCTTCTGAGTGTTACATTTATATACTGTGTGTAGGGTTCACTTAACGTTATCTACTGTTATCCGAGACTGGACAGATCCTGTCTGTTCTAGTGCAATAAGTAGAGGAAGCATTTTATCTAGCCAATGCCCAAGGCTAAACATGAAGAATTTGTAATCAGAATTAAAAACAATATTGGCTGGTAGGATAGCAGTGCAAGGGGTACTTATCTGGTTTTAAAATTAAAGGATTTCTACAAAAGACTATATTTGTGTGTGGGTGGAGCCCCGCTATCATGACCTTGTTCATATCTTGGAGTAGTACCCAGAGGAACTGCACCTTCCTAGCTTTATAATAGTCTGCCCTGTTGCCATCTCAGCAAGGGATCTTCATAATCTTGGAATCTCATTTGTCCACCTTGGACTCCTCCAGAAATGGGGACATAAGCTGTCCCTTTGCAGGAGCTGAGAGAAGTGAGGAATGTGAAATCTCACTGGGAGTAGCCTCAAGCTCTGGGGTATGGAGCGATTGGTAATAAGTGTATAATGCCTATGCAATATCGTAACTTTGTCTGCCTAGCCCTCAAGGATGGCTGGAGAATGGCTGGAATGGTGGTAGCTTTTTGCTGTTTGCCAACTATACAAGCAACCAGGAAGCTCCTGCCCACCGAATAGTGTTGCCTTAAAAAATCAATGCCAGTTTGTTTGTTGGAGGCAAATGACAAGATTTGCCTTGCTTTAGTTGAGGAGCAACAGCGCCATCCCTCCTAATGCACCATTGTGGGGAATGTGTTTCTTCCAGCACTTGCTGGTGTTCCTGGTGTTTCTTTCTGGGCTGCAATGTACTGTATTATATGCCCACAAAGAACTGCCTTTAAAGTGCCCCATTGAATAGAGTGGCATTGTCATATATGATCTCCATGATTTATCCTGTAGGAATTCCTGGAATGCCACTGTCTTTAAGTAGTAAGGTTGAGGCAGCAACAGGTCTCCTTATGTTCGAGCGCCAGATCCCAGTAGCTCATACCTGGAGTGTAGTCAGAGTGGGCTATGTCCCCTATTTTACAATCTGCTGAGCTACTTAGATGTTCAGCTTGCATGTAACAGTGATCTACCCATGTGTTTATGGTCGCTTGAGAAATGAGTGTAGCCCAGGAAAGTGGGTGTCAGAAGCATCAAGTATTAGTCCAGTGCATCTCCCATGTAGATTGTTTGAAAATGTGTGAGATGCTGGTTGGCTCTGGGGGAAGGATTGTTGGTGTCCGGTTCAGGTCTGGTGCGATAGTGAAGTCACTTGCAAGCATTAAAATGCCTTTGGTTTGGGTGAGAATTTGGTGTACCACTTTTCTGAGGGTTGGGACCAGGTGGGAGGTAAGATGACAAGGCTCTGTTATGTGTCTTTCCTGGTGAAACATTCCATTAAATATGGTGGCTACTGCCACCCGCCACACAATCCCCACAAAGCTGACATCGTGGATGCCTAATCCCCATGTCGGCATGTCCCCCAATTCAGTTTGTTTTTCCAAATGGGGGGCCAGACCCCATCGGCATCATGCCCCCAAACTCATGGCACACTTGAGCCCACTCCAGCATGCCCCAAATAATTTTTTACCTGTAAATAAAGAAAACATTCCGAAACTCTGGTTTCTTTTTACCTGTGGAAAAAAAAGGTCCCTCAACATCCTGCTCGCCCCTCCCCAACCCGCACCCACCCTCTAGCACCCCACCTCCCCGCACCCCTCACCCCATACTTACCTCCAGAGGGCCAGCACTGCGATCTTTGTGGTGCAGGAACACGTCTGAACTCTTCAAAAGCCGACGGGGAACTGAACAAATGCGGTATGCTTTATAATGGCAGGCAATGGAGGTTGCAACTTAGGTGGATATCTCAGCCAGTTTTGGGAATTTTGGTACCAGATTTTCAACATGGGGTTTTTGGGACCCCACCTCATGAACACATGCACTGTCATCTCGATACTCCGTCCCAAAAGGTGATTTCGCAATCACTGCATGGAATCATCTTTGGGACTGATTAATGAAGCAAAAGTGACACTGTTCATGAAGTGGGGTCTCAAAAGCCCATGTTGCAAATTTGGTTAAAAAATTCTAAAAATGACTGTACATAAGCATGTGTTGCGCAGTTTCTATGTACACTTGTAACCTCAACACTTTTTATATTTTCACTCAGATTTTCAACATAACCATTTTTTCACACCTCCTTATGAACAGTACAACTGTCATTTTTCACATCCTGTCCAAAATATGTTTTCACACCTGTGGGAAATCAACTTTTGGGACAGATTAACAAAATCATAGTGCCACTGTTCATGAGAGGAGGTCCCAAATGCCTATGTTGAAAATGTGGTTAAAAAATCCCTTAAATAATTGGGTTATGGATGTGCGTGTAGTTTCTCTGCATGCTCATGACCTCACCAATTTTCATATTTTCACTCCAGATTTTCACTGTTGCCATTTTGTTACACCTCTTCATGAACAATACAGTTGACATTTTTACATCCTGTCCAAATGTGTTTTCATACCTGTGGTGCCAAATCTGCAGTTGTTGTGCAAAATCACCTTCGCTAACAAACTGATAGTGCCGCTCTTCATGAGGTGGGGTCACAAAAGCCCATGTTGAAAATTTGAAAATTTGGAGTGAAAATACCAACAAATGCCTACGGCATTAGAGTTTCCAACTGTAACACCCCACCCTGTAGAGATTGATAGGCATCAGCGGTGTGACTTGGGATCATCGGCTGTAATGCTCACACCATTCCACCCTCCCAAACCCTGCAGCCAGTGACAGGCATCGATGTGTGCCTCGGAGTGTTCGCCCTAAAGTTCACCCCAGTCTCCTATACTGCACCCTTCTCAGCATATTTCCTTATGGAATGGGATAAGTATAAGGCCCAAAGACCCAAAAGCAGACCAGGACACTTGTCAGTGTCTACAGGGTAGGGTGAGGTAAATTGGCATGGCGTATAGCTGATGACCCAAAGGCACACCCCAATGCCTGTCACTCTCTGCAGGGTGGGGTGGGGTTGGCATCAGTTCAGTACTTCACTGCCATTCTTAATATGCATCTCTAATTCTCAGACTACCAATGCCAATGTCAGCGAGACAACATTCGCATTGAAAAATGTTTGTTTACAAATGTGAATTGATGGTCCAGACTAAAAAGTAACTGCCTTTTGATCTTATAGGGGGGCTCCTCAACGGACACAGTCCATTGACAATGGATTCTTCCTGCCTGTTTGTTAGGAATGTGAATTGACTGTAATGCTTTGATGTGTAAACTGCTACTCCATGTTTGAATCCACATCCAACCTGTATATGTGTCATGCTATCTAGCTCTGTTTTCATTGACCTGACCTGAAGAAGAGAGTATTACCTCTTGAAAGCTAGTCTCATAAATAATTTTGTTGCGGCCACTGGTGCAGAGACAAGGTGTCCACATGTGGTGCCGACATCCTGGGTTCAGCAACGGACTCGGGAGTCAGCGGGCCAGCCAGGGGAAAAGGATCGATCATCCCAGGGACCACTCTCCTTCTCTTGGGGGCGGCCAGTGTGTTCAGTGCTTCCTGGACCCCTGGTGGAGACTGGGTACCACTGCAGCTGGCACCATAACCTTAGAAGGGCGGGCGGATGCTGGACGTCATTGTATGTTCCTGCCCTAGGGGTCCAGTAATTGAAAATATGTTCATCTTTTAATCACTTTGGTGCCAGTCCCGCATCGTGATCAGGTCCTCTCCACCCAGACCTGCTATAGCACCCTGGGAAGCTGGCAGCCCTGCCTAGGGGTAATCTGGGGTATGGGAAAACCCTCCTGCCCCAGTACTGCTAGAAATTCACCAGAAAGCTGGTGGCCCACCTCCAGGGGTAATCCAGGGTGCTTGGTGGTAGGGGCTGGGGGCACCCGTGAGATGGCGGGATGGGCAACTAGCCCATGGGGTCTGTCTGGACCAAAAAAAAAAGACAGACTTTGTTAGTCCAATAAAAGGTATCACCTGCAACATATTTGTTTTTTGTTTTTGTTTTATTTCTCTCTGCATTGTTGACTGACTAACACGGCTACCACATTTCCTTTTTCAACCATTGGCATTTTGGAACTTCAACAGCAAGATGTAACACTTTTACAGGAATCAAAACAAGCATTTCTCAATGCCAAATGTTTGCTTGATTGTATTTGCTGTGTAGGTGTTTGGCACTGATAGTGCAGAGGCAATAATTAACAAATTAATAACACAAGTTATAACAGTGAAATTGTCATGATTGAGAAATGAAAAGGTTCACACATAACATTCTTGTTTTCTTAGACTGTGACCTTGAATTTTCAAAATACTAGGGTTTTTTCTTGCAGCATATGAACATGACAGGTGTCATTTAGGAAATGCGACTCAAGACATTTTTTTGGACGAGTAGGTTTTGAGGGGATTTGATAGCAACACCTGCTTTGTTCATTTGATAGGGCAAAATATGACTGTGTTGAAAATGTGGGTCAAAAGTAAACGATTCTAAAGTTATGAGCAAATGTTGAACAATGACAACGCTTGTCCATAATTTCGCTTTGTATGTTTTTAATTTTGACCACAAATGTTTAACATAGTCTTTTATTACACCACCTTATGAAAACAAGTCTCATTTATGCAATCCTGTCAAAAATGTCATTTTGTGGCACATGCGTGAAAAGTCTTTTTGGGTCGGATTTGAAAATGACACGTCATGTTCATGACATGGGTACAAAATGGCTTTATTGACAATGTGGGCTCACAATCTGGTAAAATAACAAAGGTAGGAGAAAACACTGAAGAATTTCAATGTTTCTTCATAACTTTGTAATTTTTGAGATTTTGACACCAAATTTTCAACATAGTCTTTTATTGCCCCACCCAATGATCAAGATAAATGGAATTTTTTAATCCCATCCAAAAGATGATTTTACAGGCAACTAGAAAACATATTTTGAGGGAATTTGAAAATTGAACTTACCTTGTTCATGAGATGGTTGTAAGGCTATATGTTGAAAATTTTGGGTCAAAATCTAGAAAATAATAACAAAATTGTGAGTAAACATTGAAGAATGTCAACATTGCTTCATAACTTTGTTGTTTTGAGATATTTACCCCATATTTTCAACATAATCTTTTATTACATCCCCCAACGATCAAAACAAGTGAAACCTGATTTTGCAGAGCAATCATGCGAAACACATTTTGGAGTGGGGATTTGAAAAATTTACCTGCACAGTTCATGAGATGGGTTGAAAAATGGCCAGTTGAAAATTTGGGGTGAAAATATTAAGAAATGACAAAGTTATGAGTAAAAGTTCAACAGGCATTGAAAGGACATTAATCAAACTTACCTTGTTTTCGGTCATGTGCCAGTGGAGCTCAGAGAAAGCAGGACATTCAAGAAGGAGTAGCAGTGAACTGGATAAGTAAGTACAGGGTGGGGGTGTGGTTGCTGAGAGGGGTGGAGGCAGAAGTTGTTGCTGGACCATTTTCTTCTTTTACAGGTTTACAGAGGGGTGTCAGGAAAGAATCGGAGGTGGGTAGGATACTTGGTATTGGGAGGGTATTTAATTGTTGTGCACGGAGCACAGGGAAGGATCGGGAGGTAGGTGGGATACTTGGCTGCGAAGAGATGTTATGTTCATGGATGAGGCATGGGGAAGATAGGAGGTGGGTGGGATACTTGGAGGTGGGATGTTATTTCATTGTTACAGACAGAGCATGGTGGGCAGGATGCTTGGCAGTGGAGGGTATTTAACTGTCACATATGGGGCATGGAGAAGGATAGGGAGGTGGGCTGGGATACTTGGCAGTGGGAAGGTATTTTTTTTTTTTTTTTTATCCACCTCCTCCTTGCTCCAGGGCGGCCACCCTTCCAGGTCTGCCAAGGTCCCTGCTGGCACCCCTGCCTCAATGCCAGCCCTTCACCCCATATACACAGCCCCTGGGTAACCCGGATGTAACCCTTCACCGTGCGGGTCCCCTCCTCCGAGGGAGATAGGTGCCAATAGTGGCCATCAGCACACTATACTTGGCCTGGGTGCTGCTAGGGTGAATTTAGGCTGCATCAGGGGCTCGGCAGCAACAGGAGCCAGCGACCATCATCCAGTCATCCCTGGAGCTTTTTCCGCTTTGTTCTCTGGGGTATGGTTGCCACAATGTCAAGGATAAGCTGGCATTCTCACACCCCCCTTGGTATGTAGGGCCTCAGCATGTTGCATATACCCCAGCCTCCACCAGGAGTCGGGAAACGCCAGGTCCTGAATCCACCCTCCACCGAGAGGCGAGCAGTCTCCGGACGCTCCCAGCCATCTCTCCCGCCGCCCTCCAGTGTCTCGAAGTCCGCTCCAACCTGGGCACTGGCGCACAAGCGGAATCCAACGGCTGCACCGACGGACCAGATCGGGAAGGTATTTAAGTATAATGGACAGGGCATGGGGAAGGATTGAGAAGTGAGGGATATTTGGCAGTGGGAGGATATTTAATTGTTGCAAACAAGGCATAGGGAAGGATAGGGACGGGGTGGAATACTTGACAGTGAGAGGGTGTTTTATTTTCATGGACAGGGCAGGGGAAGAATCGGGAGGTGGGCAGGATACTTGGCATTGGGGTATTTAATTGTCACAGATTGGGCAAGGGGAAAGAACAGGAGGTGGGCAGGATACTTGGAAGTGGAGGGTATTTCTTCTATGGATGGAGCACAAGGAAGAATGGGAGGGTAGCCTGGAGCAGACTGACACCCCTCAGCGGCTTGCTGGGAGGCTCCATGTAGAAGAATGGCTCAAGCAGCTATCTAACTAGAAGAAGTTTCCACCCTACAAGCACAGAACAGTGTCATGATCAGCTCGCTGAGCATTGGGCTATGACTGTTGAGCCCACTGTAGCCTGATGTTGCATTGGACCTGACAATGACACACTTATGAAACCTTGCACTTGTAACAAAATGTCTGCTGTGCATGCACATGCAAACATAAAAACAAGTCGGCCACTCAGGACCAGAAACAGGCCACCACACCAGAGATGTCTTACAAGATTCTATGTTTATTCACAAGCCCTGACATTTCGACCAGAAGGTTTCTTTTGGGGACACTAAAAATACATAATAAACACTTTAAGTACCACAAATTAACTTATTATGACTGCAAAGAAGGCACTGTTGCTGAGCTGCTAGATCCTGGCTCATTAAGAGATCATCAATGCCTTGGAGTGGTTAAAAGCAATTTTATTTTGCAAAACAACTAACATTGGAGTAGCACTCCCAGTAGAAAGATATCAACATTTCATGTCACTCTGATACTTTTTCAAGACAAGGATGTAGGTTTACACACCACCATTATATAGTGCAAATTATGCAAAATAATTAAATCATTCACATCACCTAAAGTGCTAGCCTATATTATAACTAATGTCCAAGTCCACAGTAGTAAATGCTTATCTAATACAAAAGTATAAGGTGCATATAAGGTATAGTGGAAAATGGCACATGTAAATAACCAGACCCATTATAAATAGTGAGATAAAATCCATAGATAATACAGACATAGAGAGGAATTGGGGGTTGGGGAAGAGATATAAACAGCTCAGATAGAACAGAATTGGAGGGATGGAGGACAGGCGAATAGAGAAGGGATAATCACGCAAAAAGAGAAGAGGCAGGGGGCAGGGGATGTACACAGCCACAGAATAAGTAACAAATTCTGGTCAGAGCCAATAGGGCTGCGCTGGCGTTACAAGTGCCACTGAAGAATGCCATACAGCAAGATGGCAGCGGTGATGAAACTGCACATGCGTGATGCTCGGCGCATGTGCAGTCTGTTTTCATGCGCCATCATGTACTGGCGGCCATCACTTCCACTGTTGCGAAGGAAAAAGTGCCCCAAATGGGTGTATTTATGCATCTGGCGGAGGGAAGTGCCGTGATAGACACAACCACTTAAACTGTGCTGCAGCACTGTGGAAGCACACTGGACAGCAGTCCGTCACATGCTTCCACAGTGATAGCATGTAGTAATATGAGGACATAACGACTGTGGAGCTCTGCCCTGCAGTTGTAAAAGCCCATTATGCTCAGAATACTACATTATGATGACTTCTCAAATGAAACATATTTGCCTACACAGAAATTTAACCCGCTAATTATCCTAAAGTTTAGATAAACAGCTATATAGGAGCAGGGAGAGGCAAGATGGCGGCAGTAGTAGCATCTTGTTGTGAGTGCTGTATGTTGACCGTAGTGGAGATGGACTTGTCGTAATTTTCGCCACATTGAACAAGAGTTTTTTTTAATTCGCCAGCTTTATACCTGAACTGTGAAAATTTCCATTCTAAATGGAGTCACGGTGGAGCAAGGGTGTTTCAAAATTGAGTCTGCCTCTAAGGTCTAGTCTGCTCAAGCAGTGGCATCTTCCTGTCAAGCCCAGCCCGAGAGCGTGGTGGAGCAGCATTTAGCTCACCATACATCCCACAGGCTATGGAAACAGGGCAACCTACTACCCCATTGAAAGGCCAGTGGAGCAAGTCGAGATGCAGACAGCATGGAATTCTCAGTCAGATTATTCAACTTACCCTCAGAAAGGAGTGAGACTCCTTTATATTCATTGTCTCTCGAGGGAGAAGGTTATACTTTGGAGAGATTGGGGCAACTTTGGAGAAAATCCTAGCATGGACTGAAAGAAGTGACCATAGGTATGAAGATATATCCAAAAAACTGAATATTTACAAAGTGAAGTGAATGTAATGAAAACTGTGGTAGAGGGGACGAAGAAAATTGTGTTACAGAATTCAGCTGAAATTGATAAGCAAGCAAATAAGATGGTGTCTGTGGAAGCAAACTGTGCAAGCTTAATCAAAGAAAATTATAATATTAACAGAAAGTTGGAGAATGGCGAAAATCTTTGCGGTATACAATGTGCGATATTAGGGGTACCTGATCAATTGGATGTAAATTTTGAAACAACAAGAGATTTAGTAAAAGGCATTCTGATTAAAACATTCAATTTACCAGCTGAAAACCCTCCTTTGATTTCAAAGGCGTTTCGAGTGATTAAGCTAAACAAGAATATGTCTGGTACTCCTGCTACTGCACTGAATGTACCTCCATCGACACAAATACTAAAATCTATGATTTTTGCTACTTTTAGGTATGATTCGATCGGGACTATATCTTTAAGCTTGCCAGACTTAGAGGACCTTAGAATATAATGGATTGAGGTATTATATATATCCGGATTATTGCTATGCTACACAACAACGCAAGAGAAGGTTTTTGCGCATCAGTCAGGAGATCTTAGAATCTGGTGCACAGTTTTCTGCTACCCTGCAAAGGTGAAAATAGTAAAGATGGGAAAAAGATATATTTTTGAGTTGGATCAATTAACTAACTACCTTCGCTTGCAATATTCATCTGAGGAGACTATTGAATCCCCAACCTCAACAGAACATGAGATGTTGGTTAACTTGGAAAAATGAATGTGTAAATGTTTTAAGCTCTGAATCTTTGCTCTGTTCTGTTTTGTTTTGAATTATGGAAAAATATATTTGATTGAAAAAATTGTTTTTTGATTATTATTTATGTCTGTAGCGCTTTATTCCTAGTTTCTTTTGTTTGTTTATGGTATTTTAATTTGTTAGTTTAATATGGTGGGGGTTAGTTGGGGACGACTTGATATTTTGAGGAATGTAATAAGGAAAGTTTAAATATGTAATTGCTATACCGCCTGGTTATTAGTTTAATAGTTATTTTTATTATCTTTGCCTCTCCCTCCTTTAGAATTGGTCTAGATCTATTCTTATGTTTAAGAGTATGCACTGTGTACGTGTATATTTGATTTCTTTGTGATAGTAGTAAATTGTGCATGTTATTGTGACATAAATTATGAAGAATAACATAATTATTATTAAAAAAGAAACTGTTCTGTATCCCATATCAATGTGGCATCACTGTCTAGGCATTGTCCATTATAGCATGCTTGCTAATGAGAGACAGATTACTCTAAGAATGAGGCTAACTGAAGAAAGTAATTTAAGCCACCACTAAGGTCACCCCAGTGACTACCCATGGTCACTCTTTTAGTCCGAGAATTTAAAACTTATGTCACGGGCTGTTCCTTGTAATATGCATAGGAAGTGCATTTTCACCATGTGCCTGACGGTAATTCAAAGATGTTCAGTTATTCTTGTTCTGAATTTTTCGTATAGTTTTGGCTTACATAGAGGTCTTGGCAGCTGCACACAGCTATGTAAGCAACTGCTTCTGTGTTGCATGAAATAAAGATTTTACCTTATATGTCTAGCACTCAGAGAAAATGCACTAGCTATGCATATTGCAAGGAATGGACTGGGTCTTATGTTTAAATTTCTTGAACATGAAAGAGTGACCATGAGTAGTCATGGTGGTGACCTTGACAACAAAATGTTGTGTCAAGAAACTTTTGAGCTGGCCCAGTGGTGCTGAGGGCTGAGGCACTGGACGCCACACCTCACGCTCGTTGGCGACCGGGTTCGGGAATGGACTTGGGTTGCCAGGGGTCAGTGGGGTGAAGGAGGATTAAGCATCCCTACGGATGTGCTCTTCCTTCTGGGGTGAGATACCAAGGGTGCTTCAAGCACCAAGCCCCTGAAGCTGGTGGATGCATGGGTTTTGGGCATCGCGGCTCTGCTCCGCAGAGTTGAGGGAGGGGATATTGTTAGGAGCTTGGCAGTTGGCGGCATCAGCACGCCGTCAGCCTGGACATTTGTCCTCATGCTGGCATCCCAGGGGATGGGAGCAAAAACAGGGGAAAATGCAAAACCCTGGCCCTACTGTACGTGCACAATGAAACTGGGGATGGGATGCCTTGGGGATTGCCTGATGGACCGAGTAGGAGGAGGCATGAGGCCTCCTCTGAAAGCCGGAGTTGCAAATAAAAAAAAAAAAAAAAGAAGAAGCTTTTTGGCAGTACCTACTAAAGGCCCTTACCCCACCAGGATTAAATGACTTTTTTAATTAGCTCCATTCTTAAAGTAATCTGTCTGTCATTAGTGAGCATGCCATAATGGACAATGCCTAGTCGGTGATGCCACATTGATATGGGAATAGTAAACAGTTTCTATATAGCTGTTTATCTAAACTTTAGGATAATTAGTGGATTACATTTTCTGTGTAGACAAATATGTCTCATTTAAATAGTCATCATAATGTAGTGTTAGGAGTACTGGACTTTTCATATATATTGTGGCCATCTACACCTCCCTCTTGTCCCTTCTCATTTTCTCTTTTTCAAGTGCTTATCCCTTCCTATTCCCTATCCATCCACCCTCAATTCTCTTCTATCTGAGCTGTTTATATCCCTTCTCTCAAACGCCCCCATTCCTCTCTACGTCTGTATTATCTATGGATTTTTATCTCACTATTTATAATGGGTCTGGTTATTTACATGTGCCATTTTCCACTATACCTTATATGCACCTTATACTTTTGTATTAGATAAGCATTTATTACTGTGGACTTGGCCATTAGTTATAATATAGGCTAGCACTTTAAGTGATGTGAGTGATTTAATAAATTTGTATAATTTGTTCTCTATAATGGTGGTGTGTAAACCTCACGTCCTCATCTTGAAAAGTGTCAAGAGTGATGTGAAACACTGACTTCTGTCTAGTGGGGTGCTACTCCGGTGTTTCTTGTTTTGCAAAATAAAATTTGCTTTTTAACCACTCCAAGGTATTGGGGATCTGTTAGTGAGCCAGGATTGAGCAGCTCAGCAATGATGCCTTCTTTGTTTCTACAGTTTCTGGCTTTGACTCCGTCCCCAAGTGTTCTCAGCCACTGCTAACCCTAATCTGCCTGCTCTATATAAAAACTGACTGCCTGATCCTGCTTTTATTTATTTTTGGCATACTTTCAAAGCTTGTACTCTGCTACTGATTCCTAAATTTATTTATTTGAATTTTGGTAAACCGAGTGAGCCAGCTGAGGCAGAATGTCCCCTTTTCAGGGTGACCTGGGGAGGGTACAAAGGAGGTACAGAAATACAGTAAAGACAGCATAATGTCAGTGAGCAACACACTTTTACAATAGTTCATACAATGGACATAAAATAGAGCATTGATAAAATAAGTTACAAAATCTCTTAATTCAAAACAACATCGGGATAACAGCAATTAAACGGATATATACAAGGTACATATGCAGCGGATACAAATGATGCAGATTATACAGGCACAGCAGTAGTAGATACAATTAAATGAAGTGTGGATAAATAACAACAAGGTCAGTGTAGCAGAGAGGCACAACAAAGACTGTGCAGAACATGAGAGGGAGCATGAGTAGCCCATGAGAGAGGGTGGGGAGGGGAAGAGCTAGAGGCTGTCCCCAGTCGCTAGGATGGGAGGATTCAGGAACAGGTGCAGAACTGGAGTAGGCAAGGTGGGATTTAAGAGGCGCTTGAACATATATATAGAAGGGCAGGACAAGACAGCAGGTGGAAGCAAGTTCAGTGAGAGGGCACAGAAGGCGAAGGCATGCTGACCCACCGCAAGGAGGGTTTAGGATTGTGAGCAGTGCTAGGTCAGCTGACCCTAAGGACCTTGTCACAGTTTTTCATTGGACAATAGGCTTAAGGTGGGGAGCAGTGAAAATGTGAACTAGTTTAAAGGTCAGGCAAAGGGTGGAGTATTGCAATCTGGCTTCAAAGGAAGGCCATCCAAGTGAGTCAAGGACCGAGCAGTGGTGCACCCTGGCATTAGCGCCAAGGGTAAAAGAAAGCTATCCTGTGGTAGGTTAGTTTGAGCCTAGCAAGAGGGGAGACCTGGGAGGAGAGGAGAATAGGAGCTCCATAGAGATAAGAGGGAGAAGAAAGGGGAGGCTAGTGGCAAGGCGGGAGGAGAAAGTTAGGTGGGGCTGAAGGCAGTACAGCAAACCTAGTTTCTGATGAAGGGTCTTGCCCACAGTTGTAACATGGATGTCAAAAGTGTGGTGGGAATCTAAGGTGTTACCCAGATAGTTAAAGGAAGGCACCAACTCAAGAGTGTCACCACCAGAGGAGTTGATCATGGGAGGGGGACAGAGATGTTAGTTTAGGGTCCGGTTATAAAAGAGCATAGATTTAGTCTTCTTGATGTTGAGCACAAGGAGATTGTTGAGGAACCATGTCTTGAGATTCCAGAAATCCTGTTGCAGTTGGGTGTTTAGTAAAGCCAGGTCAGAGGAGGACCTGTACAGAATGGTGTCATCAGCGACATCTGGACTGGACGACCACCACAGAGCTGCGGGAGCTCATTAAATAATAAAGAGAACAGAGCAGGCCAAGTATAGACTCCTGAGGGACCCAATCCATGATGGTACTGAAAGGGGAAGTATGGCCAGCCCATTTCACACATTGAGTGCAGCCTGTGAGGTAGCTTGAAAACCAGTTTAAGGAAAGAGAGTTGAGACCAACGAGAGGCGGTGAAGCAGGAGGTTATGATTGACAAGGTCAAAGGCCTTGGTAAGGTCAACAAATATTGCACTGTAACTAGGCCTTTGTCCATAGAACAGAGAATGTCAGATGTTACCTTAATGAGGGCAGTATGAGTGCTATGGGATTTACAGAATCCATGCTGGTACATGGAGAGAGAGCTATGAAGCTGTAGATGAGATTGGAGTTGAGCACGGATGATTTTTCCCTGGAGTTTAGCTAGGGGCAAAGGATGGAGATGGGCCGGTAATTCTCAAATGCAGATGTAACCCCTAGGTGGCGCTATCCTATGGGCTACTATCCCTGCCTGTGGTAATGTGCACAGGTTAAGGGCCTGAGTTCTGTGAACGGGTGCCTCCACCAAGAGGAAAGGTATTGGTGTAGCTTAACTGCTTTGGCATAGCCCTCGGGATGCTATACCCACCCACCAAGCCTTTTAGTGGCCTAAACAGTAATACCATAAAACATTTTGTATACACTGAATAACAATAAGAATAAGCTCACACCACTTGCACTTACCCCCAGGGCTGGATCTGCTACAGTTGCCCTGGAGACCCCTGTAAAATAAGATCAGCAATACACAATGCGAGACCTTTCACTAGGACCCAACTAATAATGTGCACACTAGTCAGGTTAAACATGAAACAGGAGATCAGTTTTATTCAGGGAAGTGAACAAGGGATGGGCATGAATTTAGTCAAATGATTGGCACTCTGATTTATTTCAAGCTGAGTCAGCATGCACTGTAAGTCCCTGATAATTAGTCTTGCAACCCTGGATACCCAGGTCTTACTCAGGCTAGCCTGAGCCTTGCCAGGGGTGGCGGCGTTGCAGCAGTTGTTGGGCGCTTTTGAAAGAAAGACAGTTAGCATGTGCACAACCCAAATGTTTGTAATCCTGAGCCAGGTGGCTCAGTCCATCAGCAATAACCCAAACAAGCAATCAGATGACATGACACACAATGATTTGTAGCTGTTGTTGCAGGAGCTACCCTGATTTGTACTGCACAACCCCTGCCAGGATATAGGACAGGTGAGATGAAGACCTTATGGTGTTGATGCGTGTGCTGGGGAAAGCATGGCCTACACGCTTGCACCTCCTGGTGGTTGCTACCTATTCGATGGTGCTGAGAATCCCCAAGCTGGACTTCTGCAAGATGATCTCTGATTGTGGGCAGGGCTTGGGCCGTGATGGCAAGGCTCAAGCAGGAGGAACAGTCCTGAGAAAAGTTTGTGATCTATTGCTGGTAAGCCTCCAGCTGGCATAACAGGATTCACCATGGGAACCAAATCGTGACCACGAAACACATTCAGCACTCTATACTCTGTTACTTCTCTAAGCCACAATTTGAATAAAGTCTGTTTGTTAATTACAGCTTCACTGCCAAACTTTCAACCCGAGGCTATCTCTCTCATTCAGGCAGGCCAATCGCTTCTAGAGCAAGTCCTTGGTCCCACTTGCAAGTAGTACTGGCACACTTTCTTTCCTCTGCTGCAGGTCTAAGCCGGCAGTCGGAACAGTCCCACTTCTGCAATAGACAATCTCTCAGAAAATAGAGAACATGTCAGGCAGGCCAACTGAGCATTCCTGCCGATTCTCTTATGCTTCTCCTAGGAGCTATTGCTTGACCGCTTGAGCTGTTCACTCTCCAGCTTCCACTCTTGACTGACACACTGCTTCAGGCAGTTCTGGGTATTTCCTTGTAATCCACAAGGTTCAGTTGGTGGAGGGGACTGTCTGCACAGAAAGGCCCGCCCCCAGGTCCATTTAGGTGCCAAACATCTAAAACTACAAATACTACAGAATTTCCTTCCCATACAACCCTGGGGGATAGTCTCCATTTTAGGTCCTCGGAAATTCAATTGGTCCAATACTGGCAGTCCAGAACCAAAATGGTGACTCCTATTCAAAGCTCAAGCTGCAAATGAAAGCAGGTTAGACAAACTCTTTTTTTATTATTAGTCTAACAGATAAACAGTAGATAACATTTCCTAACAGGGCTTCCTCTGTGCTATCAGCAACTGCAGAATGGGCAAGATAACAGGCTGTCTGGCTGGTCGCAGGCCTTAATTACTCGGACCCAGCCTAAACTGATTTCCAAACACAGGCTAGATGCTGTCTTAAAAGAGACAGGCACAGAGACTTACTAAGGCACTCTCATGCAGATAAATAGAACTACTGCAAAACAGGACACCATTCTGACAGTGGGCACATAGGAGCCCAGGAAGACATTTTAGTAAACCCCAATTTGTAAAGGGAGTTACACTCTTCCCTGTCTTGAAAACTTGGTGTCCGCCAAGTGTATACTTACTATATGAGTCTATATGAAAGCACTATATAAAATACATGCATGTTTCACTTGGTATACCACAACATAAAGCTGATGCATCAGTAAAATAAACTGGTTCTAAGCATTACTATACTTTTCACTTTAAGAATGACATTTCCACAGTAACACATTCGCATACAGTTTCCAAAACATTCACCGTAGTGAACAAATAATTTTTTCAATGAGGACCGCTGCCACTGTAGATGCTTTCTGATCCTTAGTTGGATAGGCCTGGGCATAAGGTGAAGTGATCTGTAACTACTAGCACATTCCCAATATTCCTTTGATCTGATTTGAGCCACAAGAAGTCAATGCACACAAACTCCATTGGTGCACTGGTAGAGATATTGACCAAGGGCAACCCTTTGGGGCTGGAATTTTCTCTGTGAACACCGACTGCAAGTTCTGATGTGGGTTTCTATGTCAGCCCCCATCTTCAGCCAGTAGAACCTAGCCAGAGCAAAGTCAATAGTTCGGTCACAACCTAAATACCCCATTTGATCGTGACGGGCCCGCAGCACCACCCATTTGAAAGTTGTAGGTAACTCTAGATGCTGTTTGATAATTTGTCCTTGCCAGTCTGTGGTCTCTCGATACAGCATTTGGTTATTCAGCTTTAGCTTGGACCCCTCTTTGAACAACACGGTCATTCGTGAAATCTGAAGAACGAAGTTTGGACACACTCTTTCCGCATAGAAGGGCATCCAGCACTGGCTTGATCATGGGTTCTTGCACTTCAGCCCATTGTATATTATCATGGCTGAGTTGGGCAATGTGCTGAGGTCCAAGGCAGCTAGGTGACAGTAGGCCACAGGAACACAAGTGTCAGTGGGGCTCAGACAATCCACAGGCAATCGACTGTTTCAGGAGAGGATGCTCATCTTTGTCAAATTTCTGACAGAGGGCTTTGACAGACTGTTCAGACATTTTCACCCAGTTTGCATTATGGTCAGGCCTTCTGGAGGGCATCAGCATCAGTGTGGTTTAGGCCTGGTCTATATTCTACTGAATAATCATAAGTGGACAGTGTGGATAACCAGAGATGCCCAGTGGCATCTAACTTAGCAGAAGTCTGAACACAGGTGAGTGGATTGTTGTCAATTTTACTAGGATTTTGTGCCATAAAGCTACTCGTGAAATTGGTCCACCACAGCCCACTTCAGAGCAAGAAATCTGAGTTTGTGCATTGGGTAGTTCCTCTCAGACAGGGTTAGACTCCGACTAGCAGACGCCATGGGGCACACACCTTCCTCATACTCTTGATACAGGACAGCACCAAGTCCATTCAAACTGGGATCTGTGTGCAACACATAGGATCTAGCAGGGTTGGCACAGGCAAGCACAGGCACATGGGTAAGTTGATGAATGATGTCATAGAAAGCTGTTTGACATTCAGAAGTCCACCTGGCTCCAAAAGGTTCATTAGTCCGAAGTAGACCTTCTCCTCTTTTCTAACTGCATTTTCCTTATATTTCTTATTGGTGTGGGTTGGGGTAACCTTGAGTTAGATTGAGTAAAGGCGAATGACTTTAGTGTAGTCTCTTATAAAACAGCGGTAATAGCTGCAGAACCCCAAGAATCTTTGCAGCTCCTTCAGATTATTTGGCTGAGGCCAGGTGGTCAACGACTCCACTTTGCATGGATCGGTCTGAATCCCATTGGCTGACACTATGTGGCCCATATATTTCACAGATTTGTGGAAGAATTGACACTTGTTTATTGATAGTTTTAGTCCAAAGTCCTCTAACCAGTCAAGAACCATACACAGGTGAGCTTCATGTTCCTCAAGGGTCTGGCCAAACACAATGATGTCGAGATATTCAAGGCATTCTAGTAAGTTCATGTCTCCTACGGCTCACTCCATCAACCGCTGAAAGTGAGACTACACCCAAAATACCTTGAGGCATGCATTGGAACTCATAGAAACCTAGGGACAAATGAAAACTGTTTTCTCTCTGCCTCCGGGGTCATCGGGATTTGATAGTACCCACTCCGAAAGTCGAGTACTGAGAACCACTGGCTTCCGATGAAGCAGTTGAGGGCATCCTGGATGTGTGGCATGGTGTATTGGTCCAGGACAGTTCTTTGATTTAACGTCTGTTAGTCCACACATCCTCACTGACCCATTCTTCTTCCAGACTACCACAATCAGGAAGGCACACGGACTTCGAGACTCTTGAATGATCCCTGCAGCCAGCATTTCCTGAAGATGGCGCTGAACATCATCAATGGTCCCGCTTGAGGTGCAAGGCTACAGGACCTCTTTCTGAATGGTCTCGTCATGAAGGTGGATGTAGTGTTCGCCCTGTGACACAACCCACGCCCCACTCTTAAGGGAGAACTCCTGGCTTCTCCAAGCCAACTTCTGGCTGATCCTGGCTTTCCATTCTGCAGGAAGGGGGATTTCCAAAGTCAAGCAGGTCAGGGGTCACCTTATCACTCTCCCAGAGCACTTTTTGCTGGGCAGCACAGCAGTGTCCACACAATATACAGTGGCTAGGTGCACCTCGATTCACCCGAACCTCTCGATCTGACATGTTCTAGACTTGCACCACTACTTCGCAAGTGTAGGCATGGGCCCAGGCAGGCAGAATGCTGGGCTTCACCAGTTGCCCCTCAGGCAGTTTCCCTCTTCAAACAACATGAAGTCTTGCTGTATTCTGACAATATGCAGTTAGCCCAGCACTTGAACTGCCCCAGAGAGAAAGAGTTAACTCTATGCAGAAGCATAGAACGTTAGTTTGAGCTCAGTTTTCAAACCTCTGTCTCTGGTACTTACTAGTGTAACTGTCAGATTCTTTACTCCGCCTAACAGGGAAGTCATTCCGAGATTTCTCCTCTGCTCAGTTCAGTAGAGTTTGAATCAGTGTTCGGTTTTTCTAACTGATTTATTATTTTCGGATTTCCAGCTTCTATCTATGGTACAGGTAGTGTGGTAGATAGGTGGTGACTTGTGTTTTATTTTAATTCTGTGGAAATTGTTTTTGTCTCGGTTTCTCATCAGTCGGTCCGGTTAGGAACCAACCTTTTGTTTGTTTTAAATTTTCTGGGATTTGGTGTGGTGTTCCAGTGCGATTGGTTTCAAAGAACTGGACTTTTTCTGGTTCTTTAAAGAACCCGTAACACTGTTTGTAACCAATCGGTGAGTTGTTACCTGGCTTAAAAGCTTTTAAGGGTAATTGTTTAGGTTGGCCATGTCTGAGAAACTCAAGAAGAAAACGGTCCCACTGGGTTTCAACACTGTACTGAGTGTGGGAGGCCTTTGCCAAGGCTGCCCCCACCTCATCTCGTGTACTGTCTGGGGTTTGACCACCTCAAAACAGACTGCCAGATTTGCAAGAATTTTCTTAAAGCCACTCTGGAAAAAAGGTTGAGTAGGCTGAAGGAAGGGAGGCCAAGAGTCCACAGATCTGGATGGCCAGCCCGGTTCAGTTGCGGCGAACCTGAGGAGGTGCCTACTGACCTAGGCGATACCTCCTCGGGCAAAGGGAGGTCCGACTCCGAGGGTTGGTTCCATCAAAATGAAAATGTAAGTCAGCCAGTTCAGATCCAGTACCGCATACTCCAAATGCTGATGAGATAGCCAAGCAATTAGCATAGTTCAATCGCTTTTGCCGGTTCCGTCCGAAACTGTACCGTCGGTTAGGCAGTCGGTTCGGTCGGATCCGACTCCTTCGGATCATGATCTAGATGCATTCTATGAGGAGTAGGAGGCAGATGAAGAGTATCCCAAGAATGAGGATGAAGATAACGACTTTGAAGGTCTGGATGTGCCCATTGAACCGACATCTCCCAGACAGACCCTCCAATATCTCCCTCCCAGGCTTTCTGAGTCCCTTCACACTTCTTGTTTTACAAGAAGGTAGCTGAAACCCTCCAGCTCCCAATGGTTGAAGCTGCTGAGGAGGAGGTAGAGCCTGATTTTGTTGAGATGATGGACATCCCAGAGTCCAAAAGATTATTTGTTCCTCTTCACAAGTCCTTGGGGAAACAGACAAAAGATTTTACAGACACTCTAACTCCTACCTCCTGAGGATAAGAGAATGAACAGGAGGCATATGCTATCAGGCTCAGGGATGGAGTTTTATACAGTCATTGCAGCCATGTTGGGATAGTGGAGGCTGCAGCCTGTGACAGGGCTAATATTCCTTTGGCTTCACACACCCCAGACAAAGACTCCAGGAAGGTTGATGCCATGGCCAAAATAAACAGTATCTGGCATCTTCTTTGGGACTCAGGCAGGCTAGCTATATGGCCTACATGGCCAGGTACCAGAAGTCCAGGTAGGATACAGTTCTGAAACTGTCCAAACAGGCTCCCCCAGTTAGCCAAAGAACTGGAGAAGGTGGCTTCTGATGGAATCGAGGCATCCAAGGTTCAAGTCCATGCTGCTGTGGACTCAATGATGTGGTATCGAGAGTCATGGCTACATCTGTGTCTCTCAGGAGGCATGCTTGGCTCAGATGTACTAGCCTTTCACAGGATACCCAGGCTAAGGCTATGGATTTCCAGTAGGGTAAATCTCTGTTTGGGGAGCAGACAGAGGTTCCATGAAAAAAATGGATGAGTACAGGACCACCTACAGAGTGCACAGGCCAAAGAGAGGCAGGCCATTCCTCAGAAGCAGCAGTCTAGGGGCGGGCAGGCCTTTCCACATGCCTTTCTACCAAGCTCAGGCTTCCTTCCTTCCCACAAAGGGTTTTTTCCCGAGGGAGGCAGTCGGGATGAGCAGGGTCACATCCTCTTCCCAGTCCAAGGCTCCTGCCAGCAGACTCCCTGATGTGTCAGCCCTGCTCGACTTCCCCATTCCAGCAGGAGGCAGGCTGGCTTGCTACTTCCAGGCCTGGAAGTCTGTTACCTCAGACAAGTGGGTCCTGGAGGTAGTGGGGACTGGCCCTCAGCTTCAAAAGGTTTCCAAAACTGAGGGCCAGGTCTTTTCCACCTGCATCCATTTCAGAGACCCTTGCTCTAGAGGCAGAGGTTTCTTTTCTTCTGGCTCTCAGAACCATAGAGAAAGTTCCTACTCAGCACAGGGCAAAGGCCTGTACTCCAGGTACTTCTTACCCCAAAAGACAGGGAGTGGCGACCCATACTAGACTTAAGGTATTTGAACAAATACAATGTAATGTCTTGTATCTTTGTATTGCTTGTTATTTATAAACAGGACTTTGTTGAAAACGGACTGATGTCCCAACAAATGTATATCCTGTATAAAAATAAAATTTTACAAACGCTACAAAACCAAAATTCAAAATGGTGACTCTGGGAATGATTCTTCCTCTGAGGCCAGGGATTGGCTAGCATCCCTGGACCTCAAGAATGCCTATTTCCATTTTCCTACCAGGTGCTCCCACAGAAAGTACCTCAAGTTCGAGTTGCCTTCAGGTCATTATCAGTTCAGAGCCACACTCTTCAGCCTAGCATCAGCTCCAAGGGTTTTCACAAAGTGCCTTACAGTAGTGGTTGCCTTTCTCAGAAGGCAGGGTATCTCCATCTTCCCATGTCTGGACGACGGGCTAATTGTAGGTCAGTCTTCCGACCAGGTCAAGACAGCTCTACAAATCACTCAAGACTTTCTCAGTTCTCTGGGGTTTCTTCTCAATCTCCCAAAGTCTGTTCTCGAACCAGTACAACTTCTTATTGTCATAGCACTGGAGTTGGATACTATCCAAGCAAAGGCCTTCCTCCCTCTGGCAAGTGTAAAGACCTCATAGATCTTGCTTCCTCTTTTCGACCTCTGGTATCTCATCCAGCAAGGCAGTTTCTTCAACCCTGGGCCACATGGCAGCTTCCACTGGTGGTGCAAGGAGCCAGATTTCAGATGAGGACATTCTGCTCCACCTAAGGTCCTTTTGGTCTCAGAAAGAGACTCTCTCACCAAATTGATTCCAGTGACTCAGACTCTGGTCCAAGCTCCCCAGTGGTGGCTGGACCAGGACAACCTCAGACAGGGTGTTCCATTTCTCTCTCAAGTCCCCTCAGTAGTCCTAACTACAGATGCTTCTCTCCTAGGCTGGGGAGCCCATTTGGGAGCCCTCATGGCTCAGAGTCTCCTTCATATCAATCTACTGGAACTCAGGACAGTTTTTCTGGCCCTTCAGGTCTTCTCAGAATCAGTCAGGGGCAGTGGTGCAGATCAGCACAGACAACACCACCACAATGTGGTACATCAACAAGCAGGAGGCACTCGTCCATGGCATGGTGCACAGAGGCCGAAAGTATGGTCTCTAGCCTATTCCTTCAGACTTCCCTGATAGCAGTTCATCTCCCAGGAAAGGATAATGTACTGGCAGATGCTCTGAGCAGAATCTCTCTCAGGGACATCACGAATGGTTCCTGCACCTCACATCCTACAAGCCATCTTCACCAGATGGGGCATTCCAGAGATAGATCTCTTTGCAGCCCCGGACAATCACCAATTTCTCTGTTTTGCTGCAGACCTCCAGTCCTGGGGACAGTTCCTCTGGATGCTCTTATTCTGGACTGGAAGGGCAGGTTTCTATGCCTTCCCTCCCTTCCTCTGCTGTTCACAGTCCTGATCAAAATCAGATCTCAACCCTGCACAATGATACTGGTGGCTCCAGATTGGGCTAGACAGCATTGGTATCCTCTGCTGCTGTCTCTGGCAGTGTCACATCCCTGTCTCTTCCCAAGAGATGCAATCCTCCTAACCTCCTCTCAGGGAGGATCTGGTACCCCAATCTCCAGTCTCTCAACCTCAAGGCCTGGCTCTTGAAGAGTTAGAATATGTAGGCCTGCATCTTTCTCAGGGAGTTCTGATATCTTGAAGGTTTCTATGAAACCTTCCACTAGAAAAACATATAATACAAACTGGAAAAGATTCAGCATTTGGTGTTCTCAGAAGGCATTTCACCTGATTCTGCAAATATTGCTGCAACCTTAGATTATCTGGTTCACCTTAAGAGTTTAGGCCTTAGGCCTGCAACTCTGAAGGTTCACCTAGCAGCTGTCTCTGCATTCCTTTCGGCAGGGAATGGCTCTTCTCTGACATCTCATCCTGTTCTTCAAAGGCCTGGCTCATATTAACCCTCCTTTCAAGAGCCTACTCCGCTTGGGATCTTAATGTCTGCATTGCTCAGCTTAAACTGCCACTCTTCAAACCTCTGGCTTCGGCCATGTTTATACTTGACCAGGAAAACTGTGTTCCTGGTAGCTATTACTTCTGCCAGGTGGATTAATGAATTACAGGCCCTGTCAGTTGAGCCTGACTTCATTTCCTTCCATAGGGACAAGGTGGTCCTATTTTTTTTATTTTATTTTTATTTTTAGTTGTTTAACCAGGTATAGCACACTGTTGAAAGCTTTTTTACAGGAGTGACCTGGGAGCACAAGGAGGTTAAGTGACTTGTTCAGGGTCACACACACGCAAGTGGAAGCTGGGGATTCAAAACCAGGTCTGGTCTGCTGGATGTCACCAGATTTGCAGCTCAGAGCCTTAGACCACTGCGCTATACTGTCTCCTAAGTCCTAAGAACCAATAGGAGGTTCTTACCTAAAGTGGTGTCAGATTTTCATCTGAACCAGTCCATGTCTCTTCCTGTGTTTTCACTGACCATTCTTCTTCAGGGTGAAGAAGGTTACACAGTTTGGATGTAAAAGGGCTCTTAGCTACTACATGTGCATACTAAGGCACACAGGCATGATTTTCTTCAATTGTTTCTCACTTATGGTGAAGTGGGAAAAGGTAAGCCTGCTACTAAAAGGACTATTGCCAGGTGGATTGTCTCTTGTATACAATTCTGCTATGACAAATTTGGCAAAACACCCTCCAGGCCTGAGGGCTCACTCGACTAGGGTACAGCTGCCACTCTGGCTGAGGCCAGAGATATACCCTTGCAAGAAATCTGTAAAGCAGCCACCTGGAAAACAGTCCACACATTCACCAAGCATTACTCTCTGGACATCCAGGCTAAGAGTGATGCTAGGTTTGGCACAGCAGTACTGCAGATCCTATTCCCAAAGTAAGTTCTGCATTCCCTCCTTGTGGGAACTGCTTGGTAGTCTGCATATTAAATGAATACAGCAAGACTTCTTGTTGTTTGAGGAAAAATTACTCACCTTAGTAATGTTGTTTCTTCTAATGGAGTCTTGCTGTATTCTGACCTCCTCCCCTCCCTCTCAGAACCTAGTTTTTGGGAAGTGGGCTGGCAGGTGCAGTGTTGCATCTCAGGGGTGTACCTTGTACCCTCCCTCTTAAGGATGGGGTAGTTGTTTTATGGTTGTTGTTGTTCTGTATTTATGTATAGTCACTACCTTTTTCTTGGGTTCTCGACTTGAATCTTTTGGGCCCAAATTGTTGCCTTTGGCTTTAAGTAAACACTTTCCACTTTGTGTACATAGTTAGTTAGTTTGCTCATAAGAATCTGGCGGTTACACTGGTAAGTACCAGAGACAGAGGTTTGAAAACTGAGCTCGAGCTCAACGTTCTATGCTTCTGCTAGAGTTAACTCTTTCCTCTTCAGGGCAGTTCAAGTGCTGGGGCTAACTGCATATTGTCAGAATACAGCAAGACTACATTAGAAGAAACCACACTAATATGGTGAGTAATTTTTCTTCTGGGCATCCAACATAAAATTAATTTTTTTTAAAACTCTATTTATTCCCATCCTTACTGAAGCCCCACCGAACTCTCTCCAGCGACTGCCCAGACCAGATCTCTATCTCCTGTGTGACTCTTGTCTCCTCTTCCCCGCACTGGGAATCCCCCAGGTCTACCCTCCTGGAGGGGCCACCCCACCCAGGGTACTCCTTCTCATAGGGTTGAAACCGGCTGGGAGGATGACCAGCGAAGAGACAGCATGCCCATCTAACGGGAGTGTGGTCCATGGGTGGAGGTGCCATTGTTCATCAGAGGGAGGTATTTTTCTTTGTTTCCACCCTGTGGAGCTCAGCTACCAAAGCAACGCACATCGTGGTTAAACCCCTGGCATACGCCATGATGCTCATTCGCTGCCTCCCAGCCTCCGCCAGAGGTCGCTTTTGAGCATTCACCAGCCTAGCCCTCCCTGGGAAGAGAAGCAGTCCTCTGGATGCTCAATCTCTTTCTCCCACTGCCCCCAGCCACCCGGTCCGCTTCCAAACCTGGGTTACCAGTGTGGCGCCCAACGCCTCAGCCCTCCATGCCACTGGGCAAGAATTTTGTTTTGACCTCTGTTCTTAGGCGCACTTCACCACTGATGATGCACTGAGCACTCTGGTGTAATACCAATGAGTCAGGGTCCTTTTTCCAAACTACTCCCACAGGTTCATCTTTCTCCATCTCTTGGGCTTGTACAGTATCTGTAAATCAGGCTCACCATACTAGGGTTGGAATGTGCAGAGCCCTTCCAGTCCATCTAGGTTGTTTCTCCTGACAGAGCTGGGCTAACCGCCAAACATATGGGTGTTGGTACCACCAACAAGGGGACACCATCGTGACAGTCCAGTCAGTGGGCACACCAGGGCTAAGGTCTCTGCTTGTTCATCTATGCCTGTTACAGCAGAAGGAAGGCTAGCCAAATTTGTACATACCCCAGGTAAGGATAGGACTTGTCACTTAACCCCATACATGCAGTCCCTCGAGGGGTAGGAGTGGGAGGTCAGATAAGTGTTGGCCGCACCAATCTTGAAAAATAATGGTGACCTCAGAGCCACTGTTCAATACAGCTCAAGTGGAAATGGCATTAACTGTCACTGTAGTCTCCATCGAAGGACCCACCATCTCAGACCAGTCCGGAGATGTCTGTTTGGCAGACTGGCCCACAGCAGCTTTGGAGGAAAAGATTTTCTCGGTGAGCCCGGTTGAGGTCTTATATTGCTCTGCATGAACCAAGTTCAGCAGTCTGGCAGTGACCCCTGATGAAGAGTTTTGTGGCCTTGAAGGCTGCTAACACTGACATGTATGTTGAACCTGTACATTATGTTTTGTGCTTTGATTGTCATTGTTTAATTTCATGCTTTATCTGAAAACATTTTGGATTTAATGAATAAATTTATTAATTTTTCTCAAGTATAAAAGCTTGCCTGGAGTGCCTTTTTTTCTTTATGACTATGCTGCTGATAATTTTATGGCACCTGATCTTTACTGAGTGCACCTTCTTTTAAAATTTTTCAGAATGGCAGTGACCCTCCGTAGGTTTCCTGGGGAATTACAACTTTGTTGGGTATGCCTGTCTTCTCCACATCTGTAGCAGAACACCTGTTCCCTAGGATCATTGGAGTGGTTGGATTCTTCCTGGGCTTTGTACCAGTTAGAAGGGAGTTCTATTGTCTTCTTTTGATTTGGGCTCAGGTTCCCTGTCCTGCTACTCCCCAGTGGGCAGAAGCTTGGGTGGTATGTATGAGGTCCCCACTAAGCGCTCAGCTCTCTCATTTTTTCTACTAATTTGGACTCAGCCGGGTTGGGGTGATGGCACAACCCACACACACCTCCGGAGGAGTCTCACTTCTAGTCTCAGTCTTGGGCAAGGAAGGGTTAGAGCTTCTGGATGCTTCAGCCATGGCCTGTTGACTGGCTCACATCTCTTTTATCTCTTTGAGCAGTTCCCTGACCTGCTGGATCTCACTAGCTTCCTCTCTCTCTCTCTCTCTTCAGGTCGGTCTGAGGTTTGACTGGTGTGGGTGACCCCAGCATAGGGCTCCCATCCATCCTCATCGTTCTCAGCCTCTCAAATCTCCTTCATCAGCCAGCAGTATTCAGGAGGGTTGGCTTTCCTGCCTTGAAACGTCAACTTCAGCATGCACACTAGAGTAATGGGAAGATTTGAGAATGTGCTCCAGCCTGACGTGGTTTGGTTCACTAGCTGGAACACCCCTTGTTCTATGGGCCCTCTGCAATGCCCATTCAATCTGAGTGACTTAAGCAGACAACTCTCATTTTTCCATTGCTTAGCAGACTTGAATTTCCACATTAAGTCTTCCCAGATTCCGTGCTGCCAAACATTCATTCTAAAGCAGAGAGGTACTCAGCTGCAGTGGCTTCTAGGATGGTGGATCGGAGAAATCAGATAGCCTGCAGTGCAGGGCCCCTTAAACTTTCCATAAGTCTCTTTTTCTTCTCCCCTTTGGAACATTGCCACTCTTGGACCAGTGGGGTAGCATAGTCCATCCATGTTTTTAAGTCATCCTCCCCACGGGCACAGGGACTGCACCAGAGAACAATCTGAGCATGTGATAAAAGTCCAGGTGTACAGAAGGTATCACAATGGAGGACGCACAATAGGGGATGCCCTGGGAGTGGACGGAGAGGCGGAGGAGATTGCAAGGGTTGTCTCCTCTGAATCCTTCAAAGCTTTCAGCAACTCCTTAATTGACTGCCCTTCTGCAGCTAAAAGCCTCATCAGTTTATCTTTAAACCCTCTATCCTTGGGGATTCCACAGGGAAAGATGGGTCACTATGCAAGTGAATGACTCTCCACCTCTTCTGGGATCCTTGTGCTATGACAACGGGGGTACAATTTTGGGATCTATGGTGAGGCTTACAAGACAGGCGGGCCACCAAGGTTTGTTCAAATAGATCTGAATCTGCCCTCAGATTTCAACCTTTCCTAGGCATTTATCCTTCCCCACCGTTTCTTCAATGGTTTCATTAGTGGTCCCCACAGGGATATCAAGTGGTAACATGGCATGGTGGGGATCAACCCACTCAGCCTTACTCCACCCCATCATGTGGTGCACAATCAGCTAGTGGGAGGAGATTTTCCATTTAGGCTTAGCAAGTGCCTCCATTGCAATTCTTGTCTCAGTTTGTACTTGACAGTAATTTCAACTTGTGACCACTAGAGGCGTAAATCCCAGTGGTGCCTTCAAGATGTAACCCCTAGGTGGCACTATTCTATGGACTACTACCCTGCCTGTGGCGATATGCACAGGTTGAGGGGCCTGAGTTCTATGAACGGGTGCCTCCACCTGGAGGAATGGTACTGGGGTAGCTTAACTGCTTTGGTATAGCCCTCCAGGATGCTATAACCACCCACCAACCCTTCTAGTGGCCTAAACAGTAATACCATGGAACAATCTGTGTACACTGAATAACAATAAGAATATGCTCACACCACTTGCACTTGCCACCAGGGCTGGATCTGTTACAGTTAGCCTGGAGACCCCTGTAAAATAAGATCAGCAATACACAATGCGAGACCTTTCACTAGGATCCAACTAATAATGTGCACACTAGTCAGGTTAAACATGAAACAGGTGATCAGTTTTATTCAGGGGCGGAACAAGGGATGGGCATGAATTTAGTCAAATGATTGGCACTCTGATTTCTTTCAAGCTGAGTCAGGATGCACTGTAAGTCCCTGATAATTAGTCTTGCAACCCTGGATACCCAGGTCTTACTCAGGCTAGCCTGGAGCCTTGCCAGGGGTGGCGGTGTTGCAGCAGTTGTTGGGGCGCTTTGGAAAGAAAGACAGTTAGAATGTGCACAACCCAAATGTTTGTAATCCTGAGCCAGGTGGCTCAGTCCATCAACAATAACCCAAACAAGCAATCAGATGACATGACACACAATGATTTGTAGCTGTTGTTGCAGGGAGCTACCCTGATTGTACTGCACAACCCTGCCAGTCGTGGGGACGGGCAAGATGAAGACCTTATGCTGTTGATGCGGTGTGCTGGGGAAGCATGGCTACACGCCTCACCTCCTGGTGGTCTCACCTTCGATGGTGTTGAGTAGGAGGCTGAATCCCCAAGCTGGACTTTTGCAAGATGATCTCTGGATTGTGGGCAGGGGCTTGGGCGTGATGGCAAGACTCAAGCAGGAGGAACAGTCCTGAGAAAAGTTTGTGATCTATTGCTGGTAAGCCTCCAGCTGGCATAACAGGATTTACGTGGGAACCAAATCGTGACCCACAGAACACATTCAACACTCTAAACTCAGTTACTTCTCTAAGCCACAATTCAAATAAAGTCTGTTTGCTAATGACAGCTTCACTCTCAAACCTTTCAACTCGAGGCTATCTCCTCTCATTCAGGCAGGCCGATCATTCTGGAGCAAGTCTTGTCCCACTTGCAAGTAGTACTGACACATTTTCTTTCCTCTGCTGCAGGTCTAAGCTGGCAATCAGAAAAGTCCGACTTCTGCAATAGACAATCTCTGTAGGCCAGAGAATGTGGCAGTCCAGAACCAAAATGGTGGCTCCTATTCAAAGCTCAAGCTGCAAATGAAAGCAGGTTATAAAAACTCCTTTTCATTATTACTCTAACAGATAAACAGTAGATAACTACATTTCCTAACAGGGCTTTCTCTGCAATAACAGCGACTGCAGACTGGAGCAATATAACAGGCTGTCTGGCTGGTTGCGAGCCTAATTACTCGGACCCAGCCCAGACTGATTTCGAAACACAGGCTAGATGCTCTCTTAAAGAAACAGGCACGGAGGCTTACTACGTCACTCTCATGCAGATAAATAGAACTACTGCAAAACAGGACACCATCCTGACAGTGGGCACTTAGGAGCCGAGGAAGACATTTAGTAAACCCCAGTTTGTAGGGGATTACACAGAGGGTGGGCCACTCTTGTGGATTGTGACTACTATTGTGGCTTTTCCTTGCCCGGCACAGTGCTTGAGCAGAAAGATTTGTTAAACAGGTTGCACACTGGAGAGGCAATGGCAAGAGCACCTAATTTTAGGAAGTGGGGTTTCAGGAGTCAAACCCCGTGAGGAAGTATCCTTTAGGCTCTAAAAGTGATGCAGGACCTACTTCCAGGAGGCCAGCTTGAGGGGTGGAAGGAGGGCTATTAAGAGTGGCAAAGGGGAGGGAGGGAGGAGAGGAGGAGGAGGATCATAGGTGGGGAGAGGTCCTATGTTTACATAGATCAATGAAGGCCTGGTTAAATTCAATAGCAATAGTGGTGGGGTCAGTGACCTCTGGTGCTGTTGAGTTGCATAGTGCTGTGTAACATACTAAAATGCCAGCAGAATAGGCCTAATGGTCTTTCATGTCTGCCCCTCTCCTCTCTCTCGGCTTCTCCTTCCCAGTCCCGGATATTCTCTGGACTGGTTTTGCTTCCAGAACCCTTCCCCTGTACCTGTCCCACTCCTCTTGAACCCTCCATGATTTCTGCCTCCACCAGCCCCTGGGCAGCGATTCCATGGCTCCACCACCCTCTCAGTGAAGTAGCACCTCCTGCTTTCTCCAGTGAATCTCCCCTGCAGCTTCCACCCATGCCCTCTAGTTGCCCCCCTCCTTCCTTCGGAGCTCCCTGACTGCTCCTCCCTATTTACCCCCTTCATGTACTGAAGACCTCTATCATGTCCCCCTGGTCCCTTCTCTCTTCCAATGTGTACATATTTAGCTCTTCGAGCCTCCCCCATAGGTCCTATCCCCAAGCCACAAATCATTTTGGTTGCCTCCACTGGACTCTCTCCAGGAGTTCAATATCCTCTTAAATGTGGCCTCCAAAACTGCATGCAGTACTCGAGGTGCGCCTCACCAAGCAGTTATAAAGTGAGAGTATCACTTCCTCCTTCTGGAGGTGAGCCCCTAGCGATGCATCCAAGCATCCTGTTGGCCTTGCTGCTGCCCTCCTACAAGTCTCCGAGTTGTTCATCTTGACATTCACCACCACCACCCCCCAGGTCCCTTTCAGCCATCGAGACTCCAGCATCTCCCCAGGGTGTGTACACTGGCCTGCTCGCTCCCGGGTGCAGTACATTGCATTTCCCCTGCATTGGACCTAAGCTTCTGCTTTTAGACCACCTTCCAGAGACTCCAGGTCCCTCTGTAGGCCACCTCCCTCCTCCCCATCCACCACCGCACCCAGTTTTGAGTCATCCGCAAAGAGACTCATCTCACTCCTGATGCCCTTTCTTATGTCAGAGACATAGGCATTGAACAGGAGGCCCAAGGACCAATCCCTGAGGGACTCCACTAATGACCTCCTTGGGGATGAGACTATCCCGACTACTTCACCCTCTGAGTCTGGTTCTGGAGCCAATTTCCTATCCATCTGATCATCTGGTTCCCCACCCCATTTCTCCCAGATTATCCAACGGGCCTCTGTGACGAACAGAGTCAAACGCCTGCTGAAGTCAAGAAAGAGGATGTCCACTGGTCTACCCAGGTCCAAGGCACTCTCGCACCCAGTCATAGAACTCTGCAAGGTTTGTCTGACACGATTTCCCAGGATGAATCCATGCTGTCTATCATCCAGGCATCCCAACTTTCCAGGTCCCCCAGTCTCTCCGTGACAATGCCCTCCATCACCTTGCCCACCACCGATGTCAGGCTGATGGGCCTGTAGTTTCTGCCACCTCCCTTGATCCCCCCTTGTGGATAGGCACTATATAGGCCACCTTCCAGTCCTGCACCCACCCTGTCCTCAGAGATGCTGAAGAGCTCCACCAGGGTTTTGCCAGACATCCGCCAGTTCCTTCTGCTGATTTGCCTTTAAGTAATGAGTTTATCTGTTCTCAGAATTCCTTAGGGTTAGAGATTGTTAGTTAGGAGGGATCGGAGGAAAGGCGTTAGCTGAGTGCAGCTTACTCTTGCATAGGTTACGGAGGTCTCCGTATGTCTGCCAGTCAGCAGGCAGACCAGAGCTCTTATATATCTTCCAGGCAGCATCCCGTGGAGGCCATGAGGTCTCTGAGTTCCTTAGTGAGCCATGGGGCACGAGCACCCTTAGATCTCTGCTTGACCACTGGAGCATGGAAGTTAGCTATGGTGTTGAAGGTGTTGGTGAAGAATTCCAAGCGTGTTAACATCAGGTAGACAGTTGACCAGAAACCAGTCAGCCTGGGATAGGGGCTAAAGGCTTGAGAACAAATGAGGTCATGTCCCTGGATGACACGATTTTGGGGAGAGTTAGGAAATGGTACTCAGTCCAGGAAGTTCTAGCTGCGATGGGCATTTTGTGAGTCAGTGCAGTAGCAACATAGGCGGCCTGCCCAGAGCATGAAGACAAAGTCAGAGAATGCTACTTCATTCAGACCAATAACAAGTAGGCAGTCAGGTACTTAAATAAGCTAAATTTATTAATAGCACAGACCTGACAAAAGCGGTCAACAGTGAGGTACTATACCAGCCTCCCAGGGAAGGCTGGTATAGTGCCCTTCACTGTTGGACTGTCTTTTGTCAGGATATACATTTGCCTTATTTAAGTACTTGACTGCCTACTTGTTATTGGTCCCAGTGCAGTAGCGTAGCATTCTCTGACTTTATTAGGAAAACTGTTCCTCCACACACAGAATGTGGGGAGTGGTCACCAAAGCGCCAGGGAGCACACCAGATGCTTTAATGTGATGGAGGTTGTTGGTGAGCACCCAGTCAAGGAGGTTTGGTGATCAGATTTGTTGTTGAGACTGCTAGGTTCACTGATGAACTGCATCAGATGAATGTCAGCAAGGGCATTGTGGACTGAGACCAATCCAGGGCCTAGACAATTGTTGTTGAAGTCGCTACATAGAACCAAGTCTGAGGATGGGAGCCTGGACCAGGATGTAATGAGGGAAGTGAGGGATGAGGCAGGAGCGCTAGAAGGAGACAGATGCACCCAATAAGTAGTTTCTTCACTTGCCCAAGTACTACTGCAATATAAATGGATTCTACTAGCGAGGAATCGTGGGGGGTGGGGGCAGCACAGACACTGTCAAGATAGAGCGAGTATATGTTAACGCCCTCCACATTTAGAGGGCCGATCATTCCTAAAGGTGGTATAGCCAGCAAATAGTAATCTCATGGAAGAGAATGCCCAGCTTGAGTCAGATCTCGAGATGGCAAGCACATCCCGTTATAATGGTGGGTCCATGCTTCCGGCTCAGGATGTTTGGGTCTAAGGCTGTGGATGTTCCTATGGGCAACTCACAGGCCTTCAGAATTACTCCATGCAGGGACAGGTAGGTGAAAAGATGGGCATGGAGGGAGGGGGGCAGGGTTAGTTTCAATATACCGTGAGAGGAGAAGTAGAAATTTTAGTGGCAGAGAATGCCAGTGGAATTGGTAGGGCCTTAAAGGAAGGGAACCTGTTCAAGCCCTTAACAACACCTCCACTTTCCCCACTCCTGCACCCCCAGTCTTCATATTTCTCCCAAGCCTCCCCAGTTTCCCCAGCCATGTCCCTCCATCTCCCCACCCCCAGCCAGATCTACATGTCCCCACCTCCATCCCTCTTCGCCTCTCCCATCTACTCCCTCATCCACTAAATTTTGACAAGACCTACTTGGTTGCTCCAGTCCTCCCTCATCCCTCTCTTAGTCCTTCCTTCACTGTCCCTCTTGTCCCCTCACCCCCTGCTACCAGTCCCTTCCCATCCATGGTCCTCGCCTCCTTCTCCTGCCTTGCATTATTAGTGCACTTATGTTACACGTGCTTTGTTGCTGCATGCACGGTACCATAATATCTGTGCTTTTATAATCCTACATGCTAAATGCCTGTATCTGAATTTTCTGTTTGTTTTCTTTAACACTGTTTTGACTAGTATAATTTAACTACTGTATCCCTGTTTTGTCATGATGTGGAACCATTGTAAACGAGCTTGGCTCAAAGGCTGTAATCTGAGATTTCAATGAATAAATAAATAAATAAAAAAGCAAAGGACCACAAGAGGGAGCAGTGCAAGCAGAACTTAATAAAGCAGAGGGCAATAAGTATCATGTTGAGAGGAAGGGAGATGTAAATGCTGCACGTACATATGGGCATGCACAGAGAGTTAAGGAGGGAGGCAAAGCTGATCTGCCTTGTAAATCCATGTGGACAGGAGGAAACACAGTGAACTGTTCTGAGGAGTTTCGAGAAGATGCAGATGGGAAAGCAGGGAATAATCTATGTAGAATTGCAGTAGAGGAAGGTAAAGGTTGTATAGAATGTTAGGAAAACAGGAAGACTGTGAGCCTAGTGAAAGGTGTCACAGACTCCAGAAAGTTGAATGCACCACAAGTGAGAGTTCATGTCTCACAATGGGAGATGTTACAGAGCAAAACTAAACAGGAGAGGAGGTGTATCTATGAAGTGAGGGGAGATGAGTGAGTCTAGTGCTATTCTATTAAAGCCGGTGATGATACAGGTTAATTTAAAAAAATCTCATTGCAGTTTACGGAGTACAAGGAACAGACACTGAGGCAAATTATTAGGGGCTGTGGCTGGCTAGATGGGGAGGTTGCAGGCTACGGAGCAGACGGTGTGCTTCTGGTAGTGGTTTGAGTCCCTATGTGGGCTAAAAGGTGAACCAAGAGGAGGAGGAATTGGAAGAACACAGAGACAATGATAACAGTAGGGTTAAGGCAGGTAGGGGAGGTCCAGCTACATTCTATTTAAAGTTGAGAAAAGGTTAAGGGTAACAAAGGAGAAAGGGTCATGGCGACCAGAAACGATCAGGCAGTCTTGCATTTGAAAATAAATGTGTTTTATTATTATACTGCAGCGCTGGTGTTTTCACTGGTGGTGGGTGAGTGCCTGGTTAATAAGTGTTTGAATACCAAAGGGTAAATATAGTGCCACCTAGTGACTCACAGGTATAAGGAGCAAAGGGCAGTTTAGAGTGTTAACAGGTGATAGGTCACATGACCCCACTTCATAATAAAGGAAGTGATGACCAAGGGTGGGGCAGCCACCAGTAGCAACAGCAGGCCAACTGGGAACATCCAACTGGAACTGGAACATTGCCAGTGTTGGGGAGGGACAAAATCAGTAGCTGCAGGAAAGGAGAGCCTGCAGAGTGTGCTTAGGGAGGCATCTTGTCCTGTGGGAAAGAATGAAACAAAGGGATTAATACAGGCTGCAGCAGAGGACTAGAAGGTCAGAGTCATAGACACAAGGAGCCAGGGGTCAAGGTGGGAAATGGAGACTGAAAGGGGAGGGGAACAGAAGTTCAGGAAAATATGGTGACCAGAAGGACACCAAGGAAAGGACACAGAAAGAGGAGAGATGGCAGAGAAATGTACTGAACAGCAGAACAAAACAGATAAATCAGCAGTTGTAATCACGGAGGCAAATAAACAGCACCAAACGGCAGCGAGGTTACATGACCAGCATAACTTAAAGTAACAACACAAATCACAATAAATACAGGAAGAACAGCACAAAAACAAATTATACAAAAACAATCACCTAGGAACCTCTGACTGGAACTGGAAACTACCGGAGTTGGGGAGGGAGGGCTAAAGTCGGGTGCCATGTGGAAGGAGAGCCTGCAAAGTGTGGCTCAGGGAGAGCTACTGGTCCTGTGTTGGGGAGGAGGGCTAAAGTTGGCAGCTACAGAAGGAGAGAGAGCCTGCAGAGCATGGCTCAGGGAGGGTGTCTGGTTCTGTTTTGGGGAGGGAGGGCTAAAATTGGCAGCTGTGGGGAAGGGAGAGCCTGCAGAGTGTGGCTCAGGGAGGGAGTCTGGTCCTGTGTTAGGGAGGGAGGCTAAAGTTGGCAGCTGCAGGGAAGGAGAGCCTGCAGAGTGTGGCTCAGGGAGGAGTCTGGTCTTGTGTTGAGAAGGAGGGCTAAAGTCAGCAGCTGTGGGAAGGACAGCCTGCAGACTGTGGCCCACGGAGGGCATCTGATTCTGTGGAGAATGAATGAAACAAAGGGATTAATACAGGCTGCAACAGAGGATTAGAAGGTCAGAGTCCAGTGGCATCACCACATTGATTCTGGGAGGCTACAGCCCTCAGTCTAAGTTACCTCCCCAATCATTTTGGCTGAAAATTACATTTTAACACACTTTTCTTTCTGTTTCCTCTGCATATTATGCACTTTTTACAGCAACTTAGCCAGCCATTTTATTCTTATTTATTGTCATGGTGCTTCAAGTGCCACTGCTTGAGCACACTTTCATTTTTCCATTGGACTTTAGTAGTGCTCCTCGAGGGTTTACTCAAGTCCAGTGGAGAAAACAAAAGGTCGACTGAGCTAATTAGTATAGCAATTGAGGCAGCAAGCCCTAATGTTTTTAAATATGAATGCGCAGCCTGGGCTGGAAGGAGGAGGAGAAGAGATGGAGTGGACTGAGTCAGACCCCACCAGATTCTGGGAGACAGAGAGGAGAGCGCTCACATGGGGTGGGAATTTCAGTTGACTGGTGGTCACTAGTGTGGTCTGGGACTTGC
Organism: Neoceratodus forsteri; assembly: GCA_016271365.2. Taxonomy (NCBI): domain Eukaryota; kingdom Metazoa; phylum Chordata; order Ceratodontiformes; family Ceratodontidae; genus Neoceratodus; species Neoceratodus forsteri. Next base: position 189,845,514 of record CM028135.1, on the reverse strand, counting down.
AGTGGCAGGCAGGTACTGTGGATAACTGGACTGCATTTGTGAACGAAGCATTGGCGGGGTGGGTTCTGGTGGCGCAGCGGGCGCTCATGTCAGCATGAGGTGTCTGGTGTGTGGGCGGGTGGGGGCAGAGGCAGCATCTGCCTGTATGTGGAGGGGACAACAAAAGGGCTGCCACTTACATCCATCTGACTGGAAGACTAGGAGGATAGACAGAAGGAGGAGGTGGGAGGGTTCTATTTCTGACTGTCACCCGCCTCACACCCTGCCTGGTAGCAGCATAGCAGCTTGCTTGCACAGTGGAGCCAAACAGTCACAAACACGCGGTGTGTTTTTCCAACACCCACGTGGGGCACGCATTAGTCCTGCTGTGTGCACCAAGTAGTGACACAGTTGTTGGCAGAGCGAGCAGCAGAGCAGACTAGTGGAGATCATTCGAATCCTTTTCTTGAAAGTTATCAATATCAAACAATACTCAGGTATTCATTCACTGATAAAAATCAAAGCTCTCACATTTGAGCTGAGAGCTTAAATAACAGTGTACTGTTTATTTATTTTACCTTTTTTTTCTGTCTGAGAAATACAAGTTGGGGGTTGTTGTGTTTGTGTGGGTTAAATTGAAAAGCTCACAGATGGCCTGTGAGTGCCATACAACATTATTGTATTTTATGTTGGCCTGCTTGCAGCCAGCCATATTCGCGATAGTAACAGATTTGGAGGTGCAGTCACTGTTGAGCGAATGCAGGGCACGCATCAGGTAGGTCGTCCCTCATTCCCCAATCAGCCAGCAGCAGAAGCTGACATCACGCATCCTTAATATGGCCACCAGATCTAAGAAAGGTCAGCTGCAATGAGAGCGAAGTCTCGCGCAGTGACCACAACACTCTTCCCGACGCGCACACAACTGCTGCCGCCTGTCACAATGCCAACGGGAGCCTACCCCATTGGCGAATTTATTTATTTATTTGCTTTTGTTAACCGGATAAGCACGCTAGACAGCCAAGTGCCTATTTTCAGGTGCAACCCGGGAGATTACAAGGTACATTCATGAACATCAGACAGAAACAGGTACAGGTTACATTTAAGTGCATCAAGCAACAAGGTCAAGACAGGAAAACAACAGGGGCTTATATAGCCGGCAGTATGATAGAAATAGCAGTATGGTATTCTCATGAATAAACAAGTACGTACACTCAAGTTGAACATTTGATCGCCATGCCAGGCAGTATCGCTGTTTAGCATGCCGGTAGACAGAGAAGAAACACAGTTGGGATACAGGAGGCTCAGAGCAAATAACAGAGATAGAGCAGTAACTGTGCACACACTGCTTAAGCAGTTTGGTCAGTGGACTACTCCTACTAGACGAAGATTGCAGACTTAATAGTGGATAGCACCAAGGTCCAACTGCCTTCAGCAGGTGTTAGGTAGTGACTCAGCCAGTCGGGTGCGTTCTAGGCCGAGGAGGTTCGTGATAGAGCAGAGGCAGGTGGAGGCCAATTTAAGAAAGCCCCAGAGGGAGGTTTTAAAGCTGTGGTGGAGGGGAGGAGGAGTGCTTGATGGAAAGGAGTTCCACAACCTGGGAGTGTACGCAGTGAAGGCCCGGTCACCCATTTGAGTGCGGGTCTTGGGAACCAAGAAGGCAAGAGAGTCACTGGATCTCAGATGGTAGGAGGGGACAGCCGCACAAGGGATTCAGTGAGGACTGGAGGTGACAGACCTGACTACATTGTCTATGAGGTTGCCCGTGACATAGGAGTGATGCATTTCAGGTGGGAGCCACTCGAGTCGGGAGTAAAGCTCACAGCGGTGGGTGAGGCGGGAACTGAGAGCGCAGTAACATATGTTGTTGCACGCCGTGTCCCATTTAGCGAGACTAGTTTTTGCAACGTGGCTGAGGTGACAAGTCCATAGCAAAGCGTGAGTAGAAGGACTCCCTGGCTAGGGCTAGCTGAGCAGCTGGGGTGAGGCAGTTCTCGCTCTGTATGCAAGGCCCAACTTGCAGTTTAAGGCCTTACACGACATGTATGTGTGTAGATTTAGATCCAGTTGTGGGTTGAGTGTCACCCCAGGTATTTGACAGCATCTGCACTTTGTAGTGGGGACCCATCAGCTCCTGGAGATCTTGAGCAAGTCCGGATGGCTTTTGTTCTTGGCTGTTGAGCCAAAGAGCATTGCCTGTGTCTTCTGCAGGTTAATCGCAAGCTTGTGGTCCTTTAGCCAGGCTTGGATTTGGCCAAAGTCGGAGTTTAGCTTGGCATTGATGGTGGAGATGTCCCAGGAGCTGGTCATAATGACTAGGTCGTCTTGCATACAGCATTGAGCACCCATGTGCGGGCCGAGGTAGCTCGCTTATGAAGAGGGAGAACAGGAGAGGCCCCAGGACAGATCCTTGTGGGACCCCGTAGTTTACCTGTGCAGGTTCAGACAGGGCCTTGTTGAACCTGGTATACTGCTGTCTGCGGAGAGGTAATTTTGACCCATGCAAGGGCAGGGGGAGAAGCCATGGACAGGAGAGAGAACACAATAGTGTGTGGTCAACCTGATCAAGGCTTTTGAGAGGTCCATGAAGATGGCCCCAGTCAGTTTGCTTTTGGTCAGCGGCAGACCGGATCACAGAGGTAGCGACTGCTAGGGCAGTGGTGGTGCTGTGCCCTTTTCTGAACCCGTAGCGAAGCGGAAGAAAGTAGGTTGTGAGTCTGCGGGTAGTGGGTGAGCTGCGGGCAACTAGCTTTTCAAGAAGTTTGCTGATCGCTGACAGGATCGCTATGGTGCAGTAGTTCCTTGATCTTCGGTCACCCTGTTTGGAGACAGGGATGACTTTGGCCATCTTCCAGATATCTGGGATTATGCCTGAGGTTAATGATGCATTGAATACGCGGGTGATTGGTCAGGCCAGGAGGCATGCCCCTAGCTTGAGTAGTTTGTGCTCAAGGCAGTCATGCCCAGCACCAGTGTGGGAGAAGAAGCCAGCAGGAGCTTCTGGGTCTCCTTAACAGAGACGACCCTGAGGTAAAAGGACAGGAGAGAGGTTTTCCACTGGGTGGGTGGGCCTGATTAATGGGATCAAATGGCAGGTTTGGGAGAGCTGGCAGGTTAGTGAACAGGAAGTTAAGGGCATTGGCAATTGTGCGGGAGTTGTTGCAGTTAACTCTGCCAATGTGGATATCAGTAACCTGAGCTCTGGCTGACCCCCAACGCATTCTTAATGTTCTGCCAGAAATGCCTTGGATTTCTGGCTGTGGAGAGTAAAGCAGATTGTCAGAACTCATTTTGCAGAGCGGATGGCTCTTTTGCACGAAGTTCCTCAGCTGTCTGTACTGAGGAGGTCTGTGCTGGAGAGGGAGTTCTTTTATCTCGCCCAGCATTTATCCCTTTGTTTCATAAGAGAAAAAGGCTCCATGGAGCCATTTTGTGACAGTGCCCTCACTCTCCTTTTGTGAGTGGAGCATGTTCTGCTTTGAAGTGGGGCGAAGACAGTCAGGAAGTTGTCAAAGGCAATGACCCCTCCCATTTAAAATGTATGCTGAAGGGTGCCCAATCCCCTCGGCATCATGCGGCCCCACGGTTTTTCTTGCCAATGGGGGCCCAATCCCTATTGGCATTTATCACCGTCCTCGTTATTTTGCCGATGAGGGAGCCCACCCCCATCGGCATAATATCTTCCCTCCGCTTTTGTTAGTGTGCCAAGGGGTGCCCAGTCCCCCTCAGCTTGTGTCTCCCCTTCAGTATGTGCTGACAGGGGTGCCAATCCTCCACAAGGAAAGATTCCCCCAAAACACTTAAGTGGCACGCTGAGAGCCCACCCCAGCATTCCAAATCCGCTGCCAAAAAATACCAACCTCAATGTTTTTTTTTTTAAAACCTTTAAAAAAGAAATGGTCCCTCGTGATCTTCCTGCCCCTCCCACAACCCGCGCCCACCCTCTGCGCATCCTGCCTCCCCACACCTCCCTCACCCCATACTTATCTCCGAGTCTGGTACGACGATCTTCGTGGACCGGGAACACGCCTGCACTCTTCAAAGTCGACCGTGAACTGAAGAAATACCGTAAGCTGTACAATGGCATAAATATGTTTTTTCAACTTTGGTGCACATCTCAGCCATTTTGGGGAATTTGGCACCAAATTTTCAACATGGGGTTATTGGGGCCCCTCTGCATGAATTCAGGCATTGTCATGGCGTTATTCGGTCCCGAGGTGATTTTGTGGTCACTGCGTGGAATCACCTTTCAGGACTGAGTAATGAAATGACAGTGCCACTGTTCATGAAGGGGCTTTCAAAAGCCTATGTTGCAAATTTGTGGGAAAAATCAAAAATGGCTTGTTGTATCCTGAATGCGTTGCACAGTTTCCACGCACTACTTGTAAATTCATGAATTTGTAATATTTTCACTCCAGATTTTCAAAATTGACATTTTTCCACACCTCCTTATGAACAGTACAACAGTCATTTTATATTTCCTGGCCAAAATGTGTTTCGCCGTCTGGCGCAGAATAGTGTGGTTGCTATGCGAAATCAGTTTTCGGGAGAGTTTGAGGAAATGACAGTAACACTGTTCATGAGCAGAAGTCCCAATATGCCTATGTTGAAAATTTGGTGACGAAATTCCATAAAATGACTGTATTATTGAGTGTGCGCTATGCAGTTTCCACACACCCTTGTAACTTCAAGAAATTTGCAATATTTTCATGCCAGATTTTCAACACTTGCATTTTTCACACCTCCTTATGAACAGTACAGATGATATTTTTCACATCCTGCCCTAAATGTGTTTCGAACCTGTGGGATAATGGCGTGGTCATTGTGCAAATCAACGCTTCGACAAATTAACAAAATCACAGTTGAGGGAGGTCCCAAAATGCCTATGTTAAACATGCGGTTAAAAAATCCCAAAATAATTGGATTACTGTCGGGTGTTGCACAGTTTCTATGCATGCTCATAACTTCACCAATTTTTCATATTTTCACTCCAGATTTTCAACATTGCCATTTTTTTATATCTCGTCATAAACAATACAGTTGTCATTTTCCACATACTGCCCAAGTGTGTTTTCATCCCTGTGCCGCAAATGGCACAGCTGCTGTGCAAAACCACCTTTCAGCTAACAAACTGATAGTGCTGCTTTTCATGAGGTGGGCTCACAAACAGCCCATTGTTGAAAATTTGAGTGAAAATACCAACACACGCCTACAGTGTTAGGGTTTCCAACTGTAGCACCCTACCCTGTAGAGACTGACAGGCATCAGGGGTGTGACTTGGGATCATTGACTGTAATGCTCACGCCATTCCACCCTCACCCCCACCCTGCAACCAGTGACAGGCATCATGGTGTGCCTTGCACTGTTCGGCCAAAGTTCACCCCATTCTCCTATACTGCACAAACCTCATCATATTTCCGTATGGAATGGGGTAAGTATAATGCCCAAAGACCCCAAAGCACACCACGACGCTTATCAGTGTCTACAGGGTAGGGTGAGGTACAATGGCATGAGCTTTATAGCTGACTGCACCCAAAGGCACACCCAATGCCTGTCAGTCTCTACAGGGTGGGTGGGGTTGGCGCCACTCAATACTTCACTGCCATTCCTATTATGCATCTCTAACTCGGCTCTACCAATGCCAATGCCAATGAGACAACATTCAGCATTAACAAATGCTTGTTTTCTTACTTTTCCTCATTTACTATCAGTTGAGTAGTGAAGAGCTGACAGCACAGAAAGATTTAAGAACATCACTTTGGTGGTTAATGTTTTTAAGCACAATAAAATAAAAATAACAGCACCTTCTTATCCTAAATTGCCTTACCCTGACCCTCAGGGGTTGTGTTGTGGCAAGCTTAACAAGCAAGGGATTAGCCAGTTCAGACACTGCAGCCTGTGATACAAATTCCTGCCTATATAACAATCCCCTTGTTTTTTATGTACAAAGGGAACAAGGGCAGGCAAGCAGGCTGTGAGCTAAGCTAATCAGTCTGATAGTTTTGTTTCAAAAGCCATTTTTTCAATACTTGGAGGAAGTTGGCATAGTGTGTTCAGACCTGCTGTGTTGTTAGGCACAGTTCTGTTGATATAAGAGTATTTTTATGTTTGCTTGCACGTATGTGCAAGAAATATAGTGCCACCATACTGAAGTTTTGAGGTGTGCCTCCCCATTTCCAATGCTCTGCTCCCTTTGCAGGTGCGCCTGCACCACGCCAATGAATGTCGGAGCTGTCTATGACAGCCGTTCAGACGCAGTGTCGTATCAGTTGAAAGCAAAAAATGCCGCAATCAGCGGTGGGTAGCGTAGGCAATTTGCATACTGCCGTCGGCAGGTAATTTACATACTGCCATCAGCAGTATGCAAAGTGCCTACACTTTGCACTGCATCTGTATAAGCTGTCATAGACGGCTCCGTTCTGTGTACCCAAGTAGCACGCTGCCACAGCGTGCTCATGTGCCCCCGCCCAACGCGATAGCTGACAGGGGTGCCCAATCCCCATCGGGCTTCACTGCTCCCCAACAGACTTCCAGTGCCACGCTGGGAGCCCACCCCAGCGTGGTAAAAGTCCATATGGCGACTGGGGATGCCCAATCCCCATAGGCTCCACTGTACGATTTGTACCTCAAAACCAGAGTTCCACGCTGGGAGCCCACCCCAATGTGGCAGAAACCGGTATGGTCCGACGGGAGTGCCCAATCCCCATCAGCTCCACTGGCTCCCCCAAAAATTTCAGGTGCCGCTGGGAGCCCACCCCAGCGTGGCAAAAGTCCCATGTAGTCTAAAGAAACAGAAACACCTGTAAAAAAAAAAAAAAATTGTCCCTCATTGACTGTCTCGCCTCCCCAACCCACACCCACCCTCTGCGCACCCATCTCCTCACACACCCCACCCCATACTTACCTCCGAGGCTGGTGCACGATCTTGTGGACGGGGAACACTCTGCACTCTTCAAAGTCGGACCGTAAACTGAAGAAATGGCGGTAAGCTGTATAATGCAATCATTTTTTTTTTCAACTTTGGTACATATCTCAGCCATTTTTGGAATTTTTCACCAAATTTTTAACATGGGGCTCTTGGGGACCTACCTCATGAATTCAATCACTGTAATTTTATTATTCGGTCCTGAAAGGTGATTTCGCAGTCACTGTGCGGAACCACCTTTCGGGACCGAGTAACAAAACAACAGTGTCACAGTTCATGAGGTAGGCCAGCAAAACCATATGTTGAAAATTGGTGAAAAATTCCCAAAATGACTTTTACGAGGGTGTGTTTCTCAGTTTCTACTGCACTACTGTAATTTTGAGAATTTTAATATTTTCAGCCCAGATTTTCAACATTGCCATTTTACCACACCTCCTTATGAACAGTATAACTGTCATTTTTCATATCATGCCCAAAATGTGTTTTCATACATATGAGCACAATAGCACAGTTGGTGTGCAAAATCAATGTTCGGGACACATTAAGAAAACCACAGTGACACTGGTCACGAGCAGAGGTGGTAAAATGGCTTATGTTGAAAATTTGGTGACAAAGTCCATAAAATGACTCTGTCACGAGCGGTATTGCACAATTTCCACACACCTCATAAGTTCGAATTTGTAATATTTTCAGTCCAGATTTTCAACATTGACATTTTTCCACACCTCCTTATGAACAGTACAGCTGTCATTTTTCACACCCGGCTAAAGTAGTAGCTGCGACTTCCGAACAGAATAGGCCGTCACTGTGGGAATTTAGTGCTCGGGATAGAGTACAAAATCACAGTGACACTGTTCATGAGCTGAGGTGCAAAATGCCTATGTTGAAAATCTGCTGTAAAAATCCCAAACTACTTACATTATGGGTGTACGCTATGCAGTTCCTATGCATGCTCGTAATTCACCAGTTTTTGCATATTTTCACTCCAGATTTTCAACAATGCCATATTTTACACCTCCTCATAAACAGTATACCTGTCACTTTTATCCTGTTCGAAATGTGTTTTTGCGTGTGGCACCAAATGGCACAGTCGCTTTGCAAAATCACCTTTCATGTAACAAACTGATAGTGTCACTGTTCATGCGGTGGGGTCACAAAAACCCATGTGGCAAACTTGGAGTAAAAATACCAAGAAACTCCCAGGGCGTTAGGGTTTTCAACCATAATGCCCTACCTTTAGGGACTGACAGGCGCAGGGGTGTGACTTGGGATTGTCGACAGTAATGCTCATGCCATGTCATCCCCAACCCCACCCTGCAGCCAGTGACAGGCATCGAGATGCACCTTGGACCCTTTGCCTCAGAGTTCACCTCATTCTCCTATACTGCGCTCATTTCAGTGTATTTCCTTATGGAATTAGGTGAATGTAAAGGTGAAACACCTGGCACACACCTCGACACTTGTCAGTGTCTGAAAGGTAGGGTGAGGTGAAATGTCATGACCATCATGGGTGATCACCCAAAGGCACACCCCAATGCCTGTCCATCTCTGCAGAGTGAGGGTGGAGTTGGCGCCAGTTCAATACTTCAATGCCATTCCTACACTGCATCTGTCAACTCTTGCACTTCCACTGCTAATGCCAGCAAGCAAACATTCGCATTGACAAATTCTTGTTCATATAATGTACCCATCCATACTCAATCATTTGGCATACTGTGAGCCCTGTGTGTTAAGCCATCTGTTTTACTAAATAGTATTTTTCCAGTCATGTACTCGTTACTTCTCATACTGTGTGAGCCCTGTGTGTGAGACTCCATTTGTTTTATAAAAGCAATTTTCCAGTAGCTTACTCATTACTTTGCATACTGTGAGCCCTGTTTGTGAGGCTCTGTCTGTTGTATTAAATAGCAAATTATACAGTCACAGCTCATTACTTCGATACTGTGAACTCTGCATGTGAGACTGTTTTGTTAAAAAGCAGTTTTCCAGTAGCTTATCATTACTTTACATACTGTGAACCCTGTGTGTTAGGCTCCAGTCTGTTGTATTAAACAGCAATTTTTTTGTAGAGGACTCATTTCTTATGTATTGTGAGCCCTGTGTGTTAGGCTCTCTGTTTTATTAAATAGCAATTTTCCAGTAGCATACTCATTACATAACATACTGTGAGCCCCTGTGTGAAACTCCATCTGTTTTATAAAAAGTAGTTTTCCAGTAGCTTACTTATTACTTTACATACCGTGAGCCCTGCGAGTTAGACTCCATCTGTTAAAAAGATCATAACCAAAAGGCTGGCCTTAAGGAAATATAAGGAACACAGCGGACAAAGATAGGGAGGCATACCAAACCCTCTAACTTAAGGGAAGCAGGAAAGCAGTAAGGCAGGCAAAACCCAACCCAAGGAAACACTAGCATGAACAGTAAAAGAAGGGACAAGATTTTCTATAGATACATTAGTAAAGGAGAAAGTCCAGAAAGGGGTATTGCTAAGATCAAAGGGATAAGGGGAGTGTGTGGAGGAGGACCCAGGAAAAGCATCTGTCCTAAATAGATACTTCTGCTCAGTATTTACTGAGGAGAAGGTAGGCAGGGCCCACGACTCAGCACCATGGACACGGGGAGGGAGGTGTACACTAGTCCCTTCATAAAAAGAAAGGGTCCTACAAGAGCTCACTAAGCTCAGGGTGGACAAGGTAATGGGACCTGATGGCATACATCCCAGGGTACTAAAGGAGCTAAGGGTGGAACTAGCAGAGCATTATCAGAACTGTTTAGTGAGTCTCTGAGCACAGGTGAAGTCCCAGAAGACTGGAGAAGGGCCCATGTGATCCCGCTCCACAACACTGGTAGCAGGAAGGAGGCAGAAAACTACAGACTAGTCAGTCTTACTCTCAGTAGTGGGCAAGACTATGAGGCACCCTTAAGGAAAGGATAGTGCAACACCTGGAATCCCATAGGAGCACAGGATCCAAGACAGCATGGGTTCACAACAGGAAGGTCCTGTCAAACTAATCTCATAGATTTCTTTGAGTGGGTAACCAGAGTGGTGGACCAAAGAGGTGCAGTTGATGTCGCCACCTTGACTTCAGCAAAACTTTTGATACCGCTCCACATAGAAGATTGATTAAGCTGGGTAGGCTGGGGGTCAGAAGTTGGTCAGCTGGGTGGCAAACTGGTTGGTGGGCAGAAAACAGAGAGTGGTGGTAAATGGTATACAGTCAGAAGAGATGCAAGTCACAAGTGGGATACCGTAGGATCAGTCCTGAGCTAGTCCTCTTCAATGTCTTCATCAGTGACATTGCAAATCGATTGTAGGGTAGGTTTGCCTGTTTGCAGATGACACCAAGATCTGCAACAGAGTAGATGATCCAGATGGGGTGGGCAGAATGAGAAGAAATCTGGATAAACTGGCAAAATGGTCAGAGAGTAGCAACTGCAGTTTAATCAAAAAGTGCAAGATCATGCACATAGGGAAGAGAAACCCTGAAGCCTCCTATAGGTTGGGAGGTGAGTTGCTGGCAGTCACAAGGGAAGAAAGAGACTTGGGCAACATCATCACCAATGACCTGAAATCATCCAAGCAGATCACTAAAGCAGTAGGTAAAGCTAGAGGATGTTGGGGTGTATTAGTAGGGGTATCACAAGTTGGAAGAGGGAGGTAATAATCCCTCTTTAAAAGACACTGGTTAGGGCTCATCTGGAGTACTGCATGCAGTACTGAGGCCACACCTGTACAAGGACATTAACCAAATTGAGGCAGTCCAGAGAAGGGCAACCACAATGGTGCGGGACTGCATCAGAAAACATATGAAAACAGATTAACGGAGCTCAGTATGTATACCCTAGAGCAAAAAGGGAGAGGAGTGATATGATCAAAATATTCAAACATCTTAAGGGCATTAACAAGGTGAAATAATCTAACATGTTTCAATCTAAAAAATAGCAGGACAAGAGGACACAGCAGAGAGCAGAGGGAGGCCGATTAAGGGGTAATGTGAGGAAGTTCTTTTCACAGAAAGGTGGTGGATGCATGGAACGGCCTACCTCAGGAAGTGGTGGATATGACTACAGTGCAGGGCTTCAAACAGGCATGGGATAGGCCTAAGGAAGCAATACAGATGAGTATGAATAGACAGACTACTGACAGAGTACAGGCCTATGGCACATTCATAAGGTAAAAAAATGGGCAGACTGGTTGGGCCTTACTGTCCTTATCTGCCGTCAACTTCTATGTTCCTATATTTCTATGTTGTATTGAATAGCAATTTTTCGTGGGGACTCATTACTTGCAAACTGTGAGCCTGGTGTGTTAGGCTAAGACTGTCTGATAAACAGTTTCATCCCCGCGTGCAGACCCTGTTTTCCGATAAAAGGGATTTTTTTCTTATAACCTACTCAGTACTTGGCACATACTCATTAATCTTGTTAAAATGAGTATCCATGTCTTTTTCCATCCAAAATCAAAAATCAGAATAAAGAAACTAACTGCCCGGACCCCAGTGCCGATCAACAGCTGCAACCAGAGCAGCCATCAAGATATGACGTGGAGTACCAGTACCAGAAGATTTCTGTAGTGAACATATCATCATCTTCTGGAACATCTCGTGATGCACTAGAATCAGTAGTGAGATTTAGCCTGCTGGTTACTGTTGTGCCCAGTGATCTAGGAACCAAAGAAAGTGGATCTATGCAGCCAAAGCTGTCTAATTTTCCGAAAGAGATTTTGTAAAATAGAAGCGTTCATTTTCAAGCAGCTGGTATGCATCATTTACATGGCTCAAATACAGTGCCAGCAATCATGACATATTTTGCTTTGTCTGCCTCATGTTTTCCAGTTGCACTGGTCAGCAGATGCAGCCTTCACGTCCAGAGGCTTTACCAATTGGAAGAAGGCAATAGAAGTTGAGGAACATCAGCAAACAACAATGCATGTATGAGCAATGTAGGCCTAGTCTACTTTTATGAAATCTAAAGAACGAGGCAATATTATACAGCTAATGGATTCAGCAATGACTGCAGATATTAAAAAGCATACAGAGTACCTGAGAAGAATAGTTGAAATTGTTTTGTTGTTTTGGCAGACAAGCAATTGCATTTCGAGGCCACAAGGAGTGTGATGGGAGCTCAAACAGAGGTAAATTTTAGAGGTTTTGATCTTCAAAAAATTTGATCCTGAATTGGAAAATTTGACATGCTAATGCCAAGAAATGCCACCTATCTCTCACCACTCAGTCAAAATCAGATGATAGAATGCTGTGCAAAATTAATAAGAGAGAACATTTTAATGAGGTAAAGGAAGCAAAGTATTTTGCAATACTTGCTGATGAATCTGGAGATGTTGCTCATAGAGAACAAATGAGCATTTGTCTTCATTATGTCCACCATGGCTCCCATAGAGAAATGTCTGTGTTTCCATCAAGTAACAAAATTAGATGCCAAGAGTCTGACAAATGAACTATGTTCAGAGCTGACTAACTGGAAGCTCCATGAGAATTCTGTGACTTATGCGTAGCTCAGCTTAAGATGTGTCTGTTATGAGCGGCAACTTAAATGGAGTCCAAGAACTATTTCATTACAAGCATCCATATGCTATATATGTTCATTACTATGCTCATATTCTGAATTTGGTCCTTGTAGATGCTTGTTCTTCACTTCTTCCCATACGGAAATTCTTGACATGCTTCAAGAGATACACGTCTTTTTAAATTGTCCTGACTCACCAGGGGTTTTAAATGTTCAAAAGGAGCTTGGTTGAATAGAATTCTTGAAATACCATGATTAAGTTCTACCAGGTGGGCTTGTCAAAAGTGAGCAACAAAGGTAGTAATAGAAACCTATCCAGCACTTCTAAAATATCTATCAGAATATGAAGAAGGAGAAACTGCTAAAGCCAGAGGACTCTACAGCAGGCTTCTAGAATTCAGCAATATCGCCAGCCTGGTGGTACTGAGGGTTAAGGTGCTGGATGCCACACCTCGTGCCATGCCAGTGACTCGGATTTGGGAACAAGCTCGGGCTGCCAGAGTCAGCAGGGTGAGAGGATTGAGCATCCAGAGGACTGCTCTCAGGGGAGGGAGACCTGTCGCCCCACTCATTGACTGCTCTGCAGTGGTTGGAGGGCAGTATGGGTCGAGACACGGGTCAACGCCATCATGTCAGTGGGGGATAGGAGAAAAGTGAAAACAGAGCCTGTCAGGTTCCGTGGATGGCTCCTGTGTGTCTGTGGGGTCAAGCCCAGTATCTGGATTGGGTCTCAGGGGAAGGCCGCGCTCCTCCCTGGCCCCACCATGGGGGCAATCCACGGGATTAATGGGGTTGGCAATATGGGGACGCAAGGAGCCAGAGAGTGAGTCTCTCTGCATGGAGGAACCATAGCCACCTGCCAGGGCTCCCAGGAGGAACAACAGATAATAGAAAAAAAAAGAATTCAGCGATATCTTTCTCCTTAAAATGTTTGACAAACTATTGTCAGTGGCTGATGGAACAAATAACTTACTTCAGACTCAGGCTTTGGACATTGGATGTGTTGTGACTGTTGCATTTGCTCTGAGACAAAACTGCAGAATTTCGATTGAGGAGAACTTTTAGTTCTCTACAGGGAAGCCAAAACCATGGCAGAAAAATATGGGGACACACACACACACACACACACGAAAAACACTCCACAGGGGCAAAGGAAGCTACCTTGTTCCTGGAGGAATTTGTTCTCGCTTCACTAACTGGTACCGAGCAAAGTGCATCACATGAACAGAGAACTGCTGTGCATTTTAGAATCAGTGTTTATTACCCTGTGATTGACAAAATGATTGAGAGATTGACAGAAGGTTTTCCTAGCATAACCAAACACTGATGCTTGCTATCAATGCTCTCAGACCACAGTCTAACACATTTTTGGACCATGACAAACTGAGGCCACTTGAGAGATATATAACTGTCCCATTCTGGAACAGGAACTAGTAGTAGCAAGAAACGCTATTCGACGGATGCCAGGAAATTAATGCCCACAAGACATGACCAGTCTTTATAAAGTACTTCAGATATTACGATCCAGTGCTGCATAAATCCCTGCAGATTGCTTTAACAATCCCAGTTACCACATGTGCACGTGAGCACCCTTCAGTGCTATGAATTGCATTAAGACATACCTGTGAAACAAGACTGAAAATGACAGATTTAGTTCACTTGGAACTTTCAACATTCAGATAGGAGAAAGTAGAAAGTGGACTACTCCTACTAGACGAAGATTGCAGACTTAATAGTGGATAGCACCAAGGTCCAACTGCCTTTCGACAGGTAAGTTAGGTAGTGACTCAGCCAGTCGGTGCGACCTAGGTCGAGGAGGTTCGAGAGAGCAGAGGCAGGTGGAGGCCAATTTAAGAAAGCCCCAGAGGGAGGTTTTAAAGCTGTGGTGGGAGGGGGAGGAGTGAGTGCTTGATGGAAAGGAGTTCCACAACTTGGGAGTGATGCAGTGAAGGCCCGGTCACCCATTTGAGTGCGGGTCTTGGGAACCAAGAAGGCAAGAGAGTCACTGGATCTCAGATGGTAGGAGGGGACAGCCGCACAAGGGATTCAGTGAGGACTGGAGGGGTGACAGACCTGACTACATTGTCTATGAGGTTGCCCGTGACATAGGAGTGATGCATTTCAGGAGCCACTTGAGTTGGGAGTAAAGCTCACAGCTGTGGGTGAGGCGGGAACTGAGAGCTAGTAACATATGTTGTTGCACGCCGTGTCCCATTTAGCGTAGACTAGCTTTTGCAATCTGCATGCAGGTGACAAGTCCATAGCAAAGCGTGAGTAGAAGGACTCCCCTGGCTAGGGGCTAGCTGAGCAGCTGGGGTGAGGCAGTTCCTGCGCTTGTATGCAAGGCCCAACTTGCAGTTTAAGGCCTTCACGATATGTGAGTGTAGATTTAGATCCAGTTGTGGGTTGAGTGTCACCCCAGGTATTTGACAGCATCTGCACTTTGTAGTGGGGACCCATCAGCTCCTGAGATCTTGAGCAAGTCCGGGATGGCTTTTGTCTTGGCTGTTGAGCCAAAGAGCATTGCCTGTGTCTTCTGCAGGTTAATCGTAAGCTTGTGGTCCTTTAGCCAGGCTTGGATTTGGCCAAAGTCGGAGTTTAGCTTGGCATTGATGGTGGAGATGTCCCAGGAGCTGGTCATAATGACTAGGTCATCTGCATACAGCATTGAGCACCCATGTCAAGGGCGAGGGTAGCTTCGTTTATGAAGAGGGAGAACAGGAGGCCCCAGGACAGATCCCTGGGACCCCGCGGTTTACCTGTGCAGGTTCAGACAGGGCCTTGTTGAACCTGGTATACTGCTGTCTGCCGGAGAGGTAATTTTGACCCATGCAAGGGCAGGGGGGAGAAGCCATGGGACAGGAGAGAGGAACACAATAGTGTGTGGTCAACCTGATCAAGGCTTTTGAGAGGTCCATGAAGATGGCCCCAGTCAGTTTGCTCTTGGTCACGGCAGACCGGATCACAGAGGTATGACTGCTAGGGCAGTGGTGGTGCTGTGCCCTTTTCTGAACCCTGCATGCGGAAGAAAGTAGGTTGTGAGTCTGCGGTAGTGGGTGAGCTGCAGGCAACTAGCTTTTCAAGAAGTTTGCTGATCGCTGACAGGATCGCTATGGTGCAGTAGTTCTTGATCTCTCGGTCACCCTGTTTGGAGACAGGGATGACTTTGGCCATCTTCCAGATATCTGGGATTATGCCTGAGGTTAATGATGCATTGAATCGTGGGTGATTGGTTTCAGGCCAGGAGGCATGCCCTAGCTTGAGTAGTTTGTGCTCAAGGCAGTCATGCCCAGCACCAGTGTGGGAGAAGAGGCCAGCAGGCTTCTGGGTCTCCTTAACAGAGACGACCCTGAGGTAAAAGGACAGGAGAGAGGTTTTTCCACTGGGTGGGTGGGCCTGATTAATGGGATCAAATGGCAGGTTTGGGAGAGCTGGCAGGTTAGTGAACAGGAAGTTAAGGGCATTGCTTAATTGTGGAGTTGTTGCAGTTAACTCTGCCAATGTGGATATCAGTAACCTGAGCTCTGGCTGACCCCCCAACGATTTCTTAATGTTCTGCCAGAAATGCCTTGATTTCTGGCTGTGGAGAGAAAGCAGATTGTCAGAACTCATTTTGCAGAGCGGATGGCTTTTTACAAGTTCCTCAGCTGTCTGTACTCGAGGAGGTCTGTGCTGGGAGGGAGTTCTTTTATCTCGCCCAGCATTTATCCCTTTGTTTCATAAGAAAAAAGGCCTCCATGGAGCCATTTTGTGACAGTGCCTCACTCTCCTTTTGTGAGTGGAGCATGTTCTGCTTTGAAGTGGGCGAAGACAGTCAGGAAGTTGTCAAAGGCAATGACCCCCTCCCATTTAAAATGTATGCTGAAGGTGCCCAATCCCTCGGCATCATCGCGGCCCCATCGGTTTTTCTTGCCAATGGGGGCCCAATCCCTATTGGCATTTATCACGTCCTCGTTTGTATTTTGCCGATGAGGGAGCCCACCCCCATCGGCATAATATCTTCCCTCCCTGCTGCGTTGGGTGTCAAGGGGTGCCCAGTCCCCCCAGCTTGTGTCCCCCCTTCAGTATGTGCTAGGACAGGGTGCCCAATCCTCCTCAGCTACAGCATTCCCCCAAAAAACACTTAAGTGGCACGTTGAGAGCCCACCCCAGCATTCCAAATCCGCTGCCAAAAAATACCAACCCAGCAATGTTTTTTTTTTTTAAACCTTTAAAAGAAAATGGTCCCTCGTGATCTTCCTGCCCCTCCCACAACCCGCGCCCACCCTCTACGATCCTGCCTCCCCACTCCTCCCTCACCCCATACTTATCTCCGGAGTCTGGTACGACGATCTTGATGGACGGGAACACGTCTGCACTCTTCAAAGTCGCATCGCAACTGAAGAAATACCGTAAGCTGTACAATGGCATAATATGTTTTTTCAACTTTGGTGCACATTCTCAGCCATTTTGGGGAATTTTGGCACCAAATTTTCAACATGGGTTATTGGGGCCCTCTGCATGAATTCAGGCATTGTCATGGCAAGATTCGGTCCCCGAAGGTGATTTTGTGGTCACTGCGTGGAATCACCTTTCAGGACTGAGTAATGAAATGACAGTGCCACTGTTCATGAAGGGGCTTTCAAAAGCCTATGTTGCAAATTTGTGGGAAAAATCAAAAATGGCTGTTGTGCTAAGTGTGCGTTACAGTTTCCACGCATACTTGTAAATTCATGAATTTGTAATATTTTCACTCCAGATTTTCAAAATTGACATTTTTCCACACCTCCTTATGAACAGTACAACAGTCATTTTATATATCCTGGCCAAAATGTGTTTTCGCCGTCTGGCGCCAGAATAGTGTGGTTGCTATGTAAATCAGTTTTCGGAGAGTTTGAGGAAATGACAGTAACACTGTTCATGAGCAGAAGTCCTAACATGCCTATGTTGAAAATTTGGTGACGAAATTCCATAAAATGACTGTATTACAAAGTGTGCGTTAGCAGTTTCCACACACCCTTGTAACTTCGAAATTTGCAATATTTTCATGCCAGATTTTCAACACTTGCATTTTTCACACCTCCTTATGAACAGTACAGATGATATTTTTCACATCCTGCCCTAAATGTGTTTTCGAACCTGTGTGCATAAATGGCGTGGTCATTGTGCAAAATCAACGTTCGGACAAATTAACAAAATCACAGTTGAGGGAGGTCCCAAAATGCCTATGTTAAACATGCGTTAAAAAATCCCAAAAATAATTGATTACTGTCGGTGTTGCACAGTTTCTATGCATGCTCATAACTTCACCAATTTTTCATATTTTCACTCCAGATTTTCAACATTGCCATTTTTATATCTCGTCATGAACAATACAGTTGTCATTTCCACATACTGCCCAAAGTGTGTTTTCATCCCTGTGCCGCCAAATGGCACAGCTGCTGTGCAAAACCACCTTTCAGCTAACAAACTGATAGTGCTGCTTTTCATGAGGTGGGCTCACAAACAGCCCATTGTTGAAAATTTGGAGTGAAAATACCAACACACGCCTACAGTGTTAGGGTTTCAACTGTAGCACTCCACCCTGTAGAGACTGACAGGCATCAGGGTGTGACTTGGGATCATTGACTGTAATGCTCACGCCTATTCCACCCTCACCCCACCCTGCAACCAGTGACAGGCATCATGGTGTGCCTTGCACTGTTCGGCCATAAAGTTCACCCCATTCTCCTATACTGCACAAACCTCATCATATTTCCGTATGGAATGGGTAAGTATAATGCCCAAAGACCCCAAAGCACACCACGAGCTTATCAGTGTCTACAGGGTAGGGTGAGGTACAATGGCATGAGCTTTATAGCTGACGCACCCAAAGGCACACTCCAATGCCTGTCAGTCTCTACAGGGTGGGGTGGGGTTACGCCACTTCAATACTTCACTGCCATTCCTATTATGCATCTCTAACTCTGGCTCTACCAATGCCAATGCCAGCGAGACAACATTCAGCATTAACAAATGCTTGTTTTCTTACTTTTCCTCATTTACTATCAGTTGAGTAGTGAAGAGCTGACAGCACAGAAAGATTTAAGAACATCACTTTGGTGGTTAATGTTTTAAGCCAATAAAATAAAAATAACAGCACCCTTCTTATCCTAAATTGCCTTACCCTGACCCTCAGGGGTTGTGTTGTGAAGCTTAACAAGCAAGGGATTAGCCAGTTCAGACACTGCAGCCTGTGATACAAATTCCTGCCTATATAACAATCCCTTGTTTTTTATGTACAAAGGAACAAGGGCAGGCAAGCAGGCTGTGAGCTAAGCTAATCAGTCTGATAGTTTTGTTTCAAAAGCCATTTTTCAATACTTGGAAGAAGTTGGCATAGTGTGTTCAGACCTGCTGTGTGTTGTTAGGCACAGTTCTGTTGATATAAGAGTATTTTTATGTTTGCTTGCACGCATGTGCAAGAAACATAGTGCCACCATCACGAGTTTTCGTGAGGTGTGCCTCCCCCATTTCCAATGCTCTGCTCCCTTTGCAGGTGCGCCTGCACCACGCCAATGAATGTCGGAGCTGTCCATGACAGCCGCTCAGACGCAGTGTCGCACAGTTGAAAGCAAAAAATGCCGCAATCAGCGGTGGTAACGAGTGCAATTTGCATACTGCCGTCGGCAGGTAATTTACATACTGCCATCAGCAGTATGCAAAGTGCCTACACTCTGCACTGCATCTGTATAGCTGTCATAGACAGCTCCGCTTCTGTGTACCAGTAGCACGCTGGCAGCCGCAGCGTGCTCATGTGCCCCCCGCCCAACCGATAGCTGACAGGGGTGCCCAATCCCCATCGGGCTTCACTGTCTCCCCAACAGACTTTCTCAGTGCCACGCTGGGAGCCCACCCCACGTGGGTAAAAGTCCATATGGCCGACTGGGATGCCCAATCCCTCATAGGCTCCACTGTACGATTTGTACCCCCAAAACCAGAGTTCCACGTTGGAGCCCACCCAATGTGGCAGAAACCAGATGGCCAACGGGAGTGCCCAATCCCCATCAGCTCCACTGGCTCCCTCAAAATCTTCAGGTGCCACGCTGGGAGCCCACCCCAGCGTGGCAAAAGTCCCATGTAGTCTAAAGAAACAGAAACACCTGTAAAAAAAAAAAAAAAAATTGTCCCTCATTGACTGTCTCTCCCCCAACCCACACCCACCCTCTGCGCACCCATCTCCTCACACACCCCACCCCATACTTACCTCCGAGGCTGGTGCGACGATCTTGATGGACGGGAACACTCTGCACTCTTCAAAGTCGACCGTAAACTGAAGAAATGGCGTAAGCTGTATAATGCAATCATTTTTTTTTTTCAACTTTGGTACATATTCAGCCATTTTGGGAATTTTTCACCAAATTTTAACATGGGTTTAGACCCACCATGAATTCAATCACTGTAATTTATTATTCGTCCTGAAAGGTGATTTCGCAGTCACTGTGCGGAACCACCTTTCGGGACCGAGTAACAAAACAACAGTGTCACAGTTCATGAGGTAGGCCAGCAAACCATATGTTGAAAATTTGGTGAAAAATTCCCAAAATGACTTTTTACGAGGGTGTGTTTCTCAGTTTCTACGCACACTCGTAATTTTGAGAATTTTAATATTTTCAGCCCAGATTTTCAACATTGCCATTTTACCACACCTCCTTATGAACAGTATAACTGTCATTTTTCATATCATGCCCAAAATGTGTTTTCATACATGTAGCGCACATTAGCACAGTTGGTGTGCAAAATCAATGTTCGGGACACATTAAGAAAACCACAGTGACACTGGTCACGAGCAGAGGTGGTAAATGGCTATGTTGAAAATTTGTGACAAAAGTCCATAAATGACTCTGTCACGAGCGCAGCATTGCACAATTTCCACACACCCTCATAAGTTCACTAATTTGTAATATTTTCAGTCCAGATTTTCAACATTGACATTTTCCACACCTCCTTATGAACAGTACAGCTGTCATTTTCACACCCTGGCCAAAGTGTGTTTTCGACTTCCGCAAAGAATAGCGTCACTGTGGGAATTTAGTGCTCGGATAGAGTACAAAAATCACAGTGACACTGTTCATGAGCGGAGGTAAAATGCCTATGTTGAAAATCTGCTGTAAAAAAACCCCAAACTACTTACATTATGGGTGTACTGCTCAGTTCCTATGCATGCTCGTAATTTCACCAGTTTTTGTATATTTTCACTCCAGATTTTCAACAATGCCATTTTTACACTCCTCATAAACAGTATACCTGTCACTTTTCACATCCTGTTCGAAATGTGTTTTTGCACGTGGCACCAAATGGCACAGTCGCCTCTGAAAATCACCTTTCATGTAACAAACTGATAGTGTCACTGTTCATGCGGTGGGGTCACAAAACCCATGTGGCAAACTTGGAGTAAAAATACCAAGAAACTCCCAGGGCGTTAGGGTTTTCAACATAATGCCCTACCTTAGGACTGACAGGCGCTAGGGTGTGACTTGGGATTGTCGACAGTAATGCTCATGCCATGTCATCCCCAACCCCACCCTGCAGCCAGTGACAGGCATCGAGATGCACCTTGGACCCTTTGCCCCAGAGTTCACCTCATTCTCCTATACTGCGCTCATTTCAGTGTATTTCCTTATGGAATTAGGTGAATGTAAAGGTGAAACACCTAGTGCACACCTCGACACTTGTCAGTGTCTGAAAGGTAGGGTGAGGTGAAATGTCATGACCATCATGGGTGACGACCCAAAGGCACACCCCAATGCCTGTCCATCTCTGCAGAGTGAGGGTGGAGTTGACGCCAGTTCAATACTTCAATGCCATTCCTACACTGCATCTGTCTAACTCTTGCACTTCCACTGCTAATGCCAGCAAGCAAACATTCGGCATTGACAAATTCTTGTTCATATAATGTACCCATCCATACTCAATCATTTGGCATACTGTGAGCCCTGTGTGTTAAGCGCCATCTGTTTTACTAAATAGTATTTTTCCAGTCATGTACTCACATTTTCATACTGTGTGAGCCCTGTGTGTGAGACTCCATTTGTTTTATAAAAAGCAATTTTCCAGTAGCTTACTCATTACTTTGCATACTGTGAGCCCTGTTTGTGAGGCTCTGTCTGTTGTATTAAATAGCAAATTATACAGTCACAGACTCATTACTTTCGATACTGTGAACTCTCTGCGGTGAGACTGTTTTGTTAAAAAGCAGTTTTCCAGTAGCTTACTCATTACTTTACATACTGTGAACCCTGTGTGTTAGGCTCTGTCTGTTGTATTAAACAGCAATTTTTGTGTAAAGGACTCATTTCTTCACAGTATGGAGCCCTGTGTGTTAGGCTCCTCTGTTTTATTAAATAGCAATTTTCCAGTAGCATACTCATTACATAACATACTGTGAGCCCTGTGTGAAACTCCATCTGTTTTATAAAAAGTAGTTTTCCAGTAGCTTACTTATTACTTTACATACCGTGAGCCCTAGAGTTAGACTCCATCTGTTAAAAGATCATAACCAAAAGGCTGGCCTTAAGGAAATATAAGGGAACACAGCGGGACAAAGATAGGGAGGCATACCAAACCTCTAACTTAAGGGAAGCAGGGAAAGCAGTAAGGCAGGCAAAACCCAACCCAAGGAAACACTAGCATGAACAGTAAAAGAAGGGACAAGATTTTCTATAGATACATTAGTAAAGGAGAAAGTCCAGAAAGGGTATTGCTAAGATCAAAGGGGATAAGGGGAGTGTGTGGAGGAGGACCCAGGAAAAGCATCTGTCCTAAATAGATACTTCTGCTCAGTATTTACTGAGGAGAAGGTAGGGCAGGCCCACGACTCAGCACCATGGACACGGGGGAGGAGGTGTACACTAGTCCCTTCACAAAAGAAAGGGTCCTACAAGAGCTCACTAAGCTCAGGGTGGACAAGGTAATGGGACCTGATGGCATACATCCCAGGGTACTAAAGGAGCTAAGGGTGGAACTAGCAGAGCCATTATCAGAACTGTTTAGTGAGTCTCTGAGCACAGGTGAAGTCCCAGAAGACTGGAGAAGGGCCATGTGATCCCGCTCCACAACACTGGTAGCAGGAAGGAGGCAGAAAACTACAGACTAGTCAGTCTTACCTCAGTAGTGGGCAAGACTATGGAGGCACTCCTTAAGGAAAGGATAGTGCAACACCTGGAATCCATAGGAGCACAGGATCCAAGACAGCATGGGTTCACAACAGGAAGGTCCTGTCAAACTAATCTCATAGATTTCTTTGAGTGGGTAACCAGAGTGGTGGACCAAAGAGGTGCAGTTGATGTCGCCTACCTTGACTTCAGCAAAACTTTGATACCGTCTCCACATAGAAGATTGATTAATAGCTGGGTAGGCTGGGGGTCAAGGTTGGTCAGCTGGGTGGCAAACTGGTTGGTGGGCAGAAAACAGAGAGTGGTGGTAAATGGTATACAGTCAGAAGAGATGCAAGTCACAAGTGGGATACCTGAGGATCAGTCCTGGGGCAGTCCTCTTCAATGTCTTCATCAGTGACATTGCAAATCGATTGTAGGTAAGGTTTGCCTGTTTGCAGATGACACCAAGATCTGCAACAGAGTAGATGATCCAGATGGGTGGGCAGAATGAGAAGAAATCTGGATAAACTGGCAAATGGTCAGAAGAGTAGCAACTGCAGTTTAACGCAAAAAGTGCAAGATCATGCACATAGGGAAGAGAAACCCTGAAGCCTCCTATAGGTTGGGAGGTGAGTTGCTGGCAGTCACAAGGAAGAAAGAGACTTGGGCAACATCATCACCAATGACCTGAAATCATCCAAGCAGATCACTAAAGCAGTAGGTAAAGCTAGAGGGATGTTGGGGTGTATTAGTAGGGTATCACAAGTTGGAAGAGGGAGGTAATAATCCCTCTTTAAAAGACACTGGTTAGGGCTCCATCTGGAGTACTGCATGCAGTACTGAGGCCACACCTGTACAAGGACATTAACCAAATTGAGGCAGTCCAGAGAAGGGCAACCACAATGGTGCGGGACTGCATCAGAAAACATATGAAAACAGATTAACGGAGCTCAGTATGTATACCCTAGAGCAAAAAGGGAGAGAGGTGATATGATCAAAATATTCAAACATCTTAAGGGCATTAACAAGGTGAAATAATCTAACATGTTTCAATCTAAAAAATAGCAGGACAAGAGGACACAGCATGAGAGCAGAGGGAGGCCGATTAAGGGTAATGTGAGGAAGTTCTTTTTCACAGAAAGGGTGGTGGATGCATGGAGCGGCCTACCTCAGGAAGTGGTGGATATGACTACAGTGCAGGGCTTCAAACAGGCATGGGATAGGCCTAAGGAAGCAATACAGATGAGTATGAATAGACAGACTACTGACAGAGTACAGGCCTATGGCACATTCATAAGGTAGAAAAAATGGGCAGACTGGTTGGGCCTTGCGGTCCTTATCTGCCGTCAACTTCTATGTTCCTATATTTCTATGTTGTATTGAATAGCAATTTTCTCGAGAGGACTCATTACTTTGCAAACTGTGAGCCTGGTGTGTTAGGCTAAGGCTGTCTGATAAACAGTTTCATCCCGCTGCTACAGACCCTGTTTTCCGATAAAAGGGATTTTTTTCTTATAACCTACTAGTACTTGGCACATACTCATTAATCTTGTTAAAAATGAGTATCCATGTCTTTTCCATCCAAAATCAAAAATCAGAATAAAGAAACTAACTGCCCGGACCCCAGTGCCGATCAACAGCTGCAACCAGAGCAGCCATCAAGATATGACGTGAAGTACCAGTACCAGAAGATTTCTGTGTAGTGAACATATCATCATCTTCTGGAACATCTCGTGATGCACTAGAATCAGTAGTGAGATTTAAGCCTGCTGGTACTTGTGCCCAGTGATCTAGGAACCAAAGAAAGTGGATCTATGCAGCCAAAGCTGTCTAATTTTCCGCAAAGAGATTTGTAAAATAGAAGCGTCATTTTCAAGCAGCTGGTATGCATCATTTACATGGCTCAAATACAGTGCCAGCAATCATGACATATTTTGCTTTGTCTGCCTAATGTTTTCCAGTTGCACTGGTCAAGCAGATGCAGCCTTCACGTCCAGAGGCTTTACCAATTGGAAGAAGGCAATAGAGAAGTTGAGGGAACATCAGCAAACAACAATGCATGTATGAGCAATGTAGGCCTAGTCTACTTTTATGAAATCTAAAGAACGAGGCAATATTATACAGCTAATGGATTCAGCAATGACTGCAGATATTAAAAAGCATACAGAGTACCTGAGAAGAATAGTTGAAATTGTTTTGTTGTTTTGGCAGACAAGCAATTGCATTTCGAGGCCACAAGGAGTGTGATGGAGCTCAAACAGAGGTAAATTTTAGAGGTTTTGATCTTCAAAAAAATTTGATCCTGAATTGGAAAATTTGCAAATGCTAATGCCAAGAAATGCCACCTATCTCTCACCACTCAGTCAAAATCAGATGATAGAATGCTGTGCAAAATTAATAAGAGAGAACATTTTAAATGAGGTAAAGGAAGCAAAGTATTTTGCAATACTTGTTGATGAATCTGGAGATGTTGCTCATAGAGAACAAATGAGCATTTGTCTTCGTTATGTCCACCATGGCTCCCTATAGAGAAATGTCTGTGTTTCCATCAAGTAACAAAATTAGATGCCAAGAGTCTGACAAATGAACTATGTTCAGAGCTGACTAACTGGAAGCTCCATGAGAATTCTGTGACTTGCGTGAGCTCAAGCTTAAGATGTGTCTGTTATGAGCGGCAACTTAAATGGAGTCCAAGAACTATTTGCCACAAGCATCCATATGCTATATATGTTCATTACTATGCTCATATTCTGAATTTGGTCCTTGTAGATGCTTGTTCTTCACTTCTTCCTATAATGGAAATTCTTGACATGCTTCAAGAGATACACGCTCTTTTAAAATTGTCCTGACTCACCAGGGTTTTTAAATGTTCAAAAGGAGCTTGGGTTGAATAGAATTCTTGAAATACCATGATTAAGTTCTACCAGGTGGGCTTGTCAAAGTGAGCAACAAAGGTAGTAATAGAAACCTATCCAGCACTTCTAAAATATCTATCAGAATATGAAGAAGGAGAAACTGCTAAAGCCAGAGGACTCTACAGCAGGCTTCTAGAATTCAGCAATATCGCCAGCCTGGTGGTACTGAGGGTTAAGGTGCTGGATGCCACACCTCGTGCCATGCCAGTGACTCTGGATTTGGGAACAAGCTCGGGCTGCCAGGAGTCAGCAGGGTGAGAGGATTGAGCATCCAGAGGACTGCTCTCTCAGGGGAGGGAGACCTGTCGCCCACTCATTGACTGCCTCTGGCAGTGGTTGGAGGGCAGTATGGGTCGGGAGACACGGGTCAACGCCATCATGTCAGTGGGGGATAGGAGAAAAGTGAAAACAGAGCCTGTCAGGTTCCGTGATGGCTCCTGTGTTCGTGGGGTCAAGCCCAGTATCTGGATTGGGTCTCAGGGGAAGGCCGGCGCCCTCCCTGGCCCCACCATGGGGGCAATCCACGGGATTAATGGGGGTGGCAATATGGGGACGCAAGGAGCCAGAGAGTGAGTCTCTCTGCATGGAGGAACCATAGCCACCTGCCAGGGCTCCCAGGAGGAACAACAGATAATAGAAAAAAAAAGAATTCAGCGATATCTTTCTCCTTAAAATGTTTGACAAACTATTGTCAGTGGCTGATGGAACAAATAACTTACTTCAGACTCAGGCTTTGGACATTGGATGTGCTGTGACTGTTGCATTTGCTCTGAGACAAAACTGCAGAATTTCGTACTGAGGAGAACTTTTAGTTCTCTACAGGAAGCCAAAACCATGGCAGAAAAATATGGGCACACACACACACACCACAGAAAACACTCCACAGGGCAAAGGAAGCTACCTTGTTCCTGGGAGGAATTTGTTCTCCTTCACTAACTGGTACCCAGCAAAGTGCATCACATGAACAGAGAACTGCTGTGCATTTTAGAATCAGTGTTTATTACCCTGTGATTGACAAAATGATTGGAGAGATTGACAGAAGGTTTTCCTAGCATAACCAAACACTGATGCTTGCTATCAATGCTCTCAGACCACAGTCTAACACATTTTTGGACCATGACAAACTGAGGCCACTTGGAGAGATATATAACTGTCCCATTCTGGAACAGGAACTAGTAGTAGCAAGAAACGTCATTCGACGGATGCCAGAAATTAATGCCCACAAGACATGACCAGTCTTTATAAAGTACTTCAGATATTACGTATCCAGTGCTGCATAAATCTCGCAGATTGCTTTAACAATCCCAGTTACCACATGTGCACGTGAGCACTCCTTCAGTGCTATGAATTGCATTAAGACATACCTGTGAAACAAGACTGAAAATGACAGATTTAGTTCACTTGGAACTTTCAACATTCAGATAGGAGAAAGTAGAAAACCTGACACTGATGAAGTGATTGACAAATCTGCATCCATGACAAATAGAAAGATTGAGCTGCTTCCCTATATCAGTACAACAACAATCTAGTAAAAGCTGGGTGACACTCTTTTTTTATTTTGAACTTATAGTTTTATTTGGGAAGATACATCCAATACAAAAGATCCTTTACTTACAGTATAGATGTGTGGTGTACAATAATAATTCTATTGTCTTTAAACAGGAATCTAAAAATCAATTATTGTTACCCTTTCAGGTTTGACTGGCCAGACAGGGTGTTCATCTTTGTTCTTATCCACAAGTCTAAATGTGACCTTCACGTCACCAATGATCCACATCTGTATCCTATAAAAGTTCACAATGATTCCTCCACTGTATTCCATACTGGGTTTTCCCCTGTTCTTTCCTTTTTATATGGTAACTAGAAAACAAATGAAATAAACCTAAAAATATTTACAGTGTCTGTCCTTATTTGTTTACTCTTATTTTCCACATTCTGGTTATGTTTCATGTCTCAACAAATCACCCACATCCCTACTGCTCCCTAAGTTAAGTGCTGATCCAACACTGCAATACCCTCCTTATTTTCAATATATGTGAAGAACGGTGCCATCGAAGTGTAATACTTATCTACTGCAAGTCTCAGTTTGACAGTGACAGCTTCCAAGTCCCTAATTCATTTAACGTTATTTATCCACTGTCCAATAGTTAATTGTTTTTGTGTTAACCAATTCTTTGTGAGCACTTTGGTCACTGCCACTGTCAATATCAAAATAAGTATTCAAGTCCCCTGGTTTTAACTTCCCAAGGAGTACAGGTGAGAACAAGATGATCAAATCCCAAAGGTTGAACTATTTCAGTATTGTTTTAATTTCCACAGGTGACACTCATATTTTGATTCATGAGTTTCTGCATTCATAAGGATATTTTAGATCCCATCAGATCTCTGGAATAATGATGTCTGACTGTCTCTAGGATCTGCTGGGATTATGATGTCAGACTTGTCTCTTATTTGCTCAGGGGTCCTGTAACCTTCCCAACAGATCTGCTGGGAATATGGTGTCTGACTTGTCTCTTGTTTGCTCCTGGATCCTGTGTCCTTCCCAGCAAATCTGATGGGATTATGGTGGTGTCTAACCTGTCAGTAGTGTCTCTCAGCCATTGTCCTCAGTGGTTCAGTAACCAGATTTTCTACATGTACCAATAAATAGAAGTCATGATAACCAGGCTTTTCAAACAGATCTGTCACCATTAAAATGCCGGAAAAGCCACCATTTTTATTTTAAAACTTTATTTATTACAGAGTCTGTGGTCTTGAGAAAGGCAATTTTGTTACATCATTAAAATTATTTTCTATACAGTTTTCTTGATCAATTATCAAGTAATACATAAATGTGAGGTTCAGAGCAGTATCATAAGCAGCTTAAACGAAGTTTCCATATTATTTGAAACACCAGATCATATCCCATCTAAAACCATGTGCCCTACAACCAAGTGTCCAAAATCTCCTTCCCTTTTTAGTTTGGATTTTAGGGTTGTTCTACCAACAGGCATTAGAATGTAGGAAACCACATTTCACTCAGAGCTTTGTCTAGTGGGGACCAGATCTGATTATATCTATCGCTTGCGTCCCAGGACCTCGTACTGGATATGTTCTAATTTCATATTACTTGTATAGTGCAGTGGTTTAAGGCTCTGAGCTGCAAACCTGGAGACCTGGGTTTGAATCCCACAGCCCCCATTGCATACCATGTGACCTAAGCAAGTCACTTCATTTCCTGTGCTCCCAGGTTGCACCTGCAAACAAGCTTTCAGCTTAGTGTATCTCACCTGGTAAAACAAAAGTAAAAAAAAAAAAATTGTGTTTTAGTCCATTGGGCTATTGTAGGTGGAGCCTGTGCCATCCAATTTTGTGCCAATACCTGTTTAACCACCACCAGGGCCAATCGTCTCAAAGGGTGTGAAGCGCTTGGCCTTTCCCATTTCTGTAAATCCCTAACAGAATATCTACCGGTCTAATGTAATTTCACATTCCAATACCTTGTTAAGTAAAGTATTAATTCATTCCAATATATTAATACCCTTGGACATGGCCACACCAAATGGAGGAAAGAACACCCTGTACAGAGCATTTTGAACACTGATCTGGGACTTGTGAATCTATTTTGTGTGCCAGGGCAGACAAGCCAGTCAAGCCCTCTCCCTCCAACACTTCCCGGATCATACCCATAAACAACGGACACAACTCTCCCAGAACTTTTTATA
Source organism: Neoceratodus forsteri (assembly GCA_016271365.2). NCBI lineage: Eukaryota > Metazoa > Chordata > Ceratodontiformes > Ceratodontidae > Neoceratodus > Neoceratodus forsteri. The sequence continues at coordinate 189,816,356 of CM028135.1, read as the reverse complement.
TCAAAGGTAGAAGATATGAGCAAGTGGAGAAATTTCAGGAAGTGAGACTCCTGGTGACCCATGCTCTGCTCCTATCCCCTTCTCATGACAATCCATAATGCACTAGTTGTGCGGCTAAAGCATAAAGCCTCAGGTTAGGGAATGCCAAACCTCCTTTAAGAACAGGAGCCAAAGTACTTCTTTCCTAATTCTCGGTCTGTGATTTGCCCACAAAAGGGAAGTCACAGAGCCCTCAAGGACCTCATATAACACCCAGGGATCCTAATAGGTAATGTTTGAAAAAAAAATAAAGGCATTGGGGCAATATTTGCATCTTCACTAGATTCACTTTTCCCAATAGAGACAAAGGGAGCGACTTCCATCTACTGCATTGTTCCTTTATTTTTAATGCCAGTGATTTATAATTTAAGTGACCCACTTCTGCCAATTTCCGGGAAGCTGTACTCCAATATATTTTATTACTGACTTAGGGGAAATGTCCACACAGGTGATAAGGATAGATTCTCCAATGTTCCTCAATGGAAGCCACTGCTTACTCAATTAATCTTATGGCCCAAGGGCCCATATCCCTGAAAAGGAGGTCAGAGCAGGCATAGCTGTCATTGGGTCTACCAAAACAACAACACACCATCTGCAAAAGCAAAATTACATGTTCCTTCTCATTTATCATATATCCTTTAATTCCTGGTGACTTCTAATCGCAGCTGCCAATATTTCAATGGTAAGGACATATATCAAAGGTGAGAGGGACAGTCCTGTCGAGTACCCTATACAATCCAAAAGGGCCCGATAAAGTGTTATTTGTAAGTATTTGAGCCTTTGGAGATTGGTACAAAGTTCCACCCATCGACTAAAGACCAGGTGCAGACCAAATTTTTTAAACCGCAGCATGAAAGGCCATCTGACCCTGTCAAAGGCCTTTTCATGCCTAACGCGAGGAGACCTCCAGAGTTACCCGCCCTTTGATCCACACCATATAACATTTAAGACCCGTCTCAAATTACTCCTGGCTTGCCTGCCCGGACAAATCCCCATGTCAGAGTAACCACCCCAGGCAAAATACCCTCAGTCTCTTAGCTAAAATTTCTATGATCTTATAATCAGAGTTAAGTAATGAGATAGGGCGGTAAGATCCACATTTTTAGGGTCTTTACCCGGTTTAGGGAGGATCATTATAGTACCCAACTGTTGGGATGGTGTCAAGCCCTCTCCTCCAACATTTCTCGGATCATACCCATAAACAACGGAGACAACTCTCCCAGAACTTTTATAAAATTCCAAGGGAGCCCATCCGTCACAGAGCCCGGCCCACTCTGGAGGCCCAAATTACCTCCTTAACCTCCTGCTGTGTGAGGCCTCGCCAAGCATTTCATTATCATTTATTGATGGTGTCGTAGAGATATACCATCCAAAAGTCCCAAGGACTCGCCCTCATGGATTTCAGAGGTATAAAGTTTTTCATAAAATATTTTAAATATATTATTTATCCCTCCAGCAGAAGAGGTATTTTCCCCATTCTCATTTTCTATAGCAATTATAGTTCTCTCCGTCTCTTTGTTTCTTGATTAACCAGGCCATCCACTTCCCTGATCTATCTCCTTCAAAATATTGCCCTGCCCTAGACACCAGGATATCTCTCTCTATATATGTTTGGAGCTCATCTGATTATATTCCCCTTAAGCCTTTTCAGCTGCGCTCATTTCTTATAGGGATTGGGATTTCATTACTTGTTTTTCTAATGTCATAATATTTATTTCTAACTGTCTCCCTTTCTTCTCCTGTTTTTTTTTAAAGGCTGCATAAGAAATAATTTCTCCCCAACATATGCTTTAAGGGCCTCCCACGTAACCCTTGCTGAAGTATCTTCCACCTTGTTAACTTCTAAAAATTCCCTAATTCGACTGGACATCTGCTGAACAAAATGTGGATCATTTAACAATATAGGGTCAGTCTCCATTGTCTATCTTCCACCTCCTCTATTTCTCCCTTTAATTCCAAATAGAGGGGGCATGGTCCGACACCGAATAGGACCATATTGTACCAACTCCACCCGGTCCAAAACACTGGGGATGCCAGAAAATAATCTAATCCAGTATAGATGTTATGGACGTATGAATAAAATGAAAACTTCTGTACGTCTGGATGTTTAAACCGCCATATCTCCTGCATGGCTCTTTCTTCTGCTAACTTTCTTAGAGCTAATACACTCTGGGGAATCGCTAAAACGAGGGTTCGAATGGTCCACTAAGGGATCCCAGTACGTATTATAGTCCCATCCAATAATCATTTTATCAGGGTAGTTTGCTAGGGTAATAGCCATATGTTAAAAATTCTGGACAGTCAAAAGCAGGACCGCATAAGGACCCCAGGACAAATTTTTTCCTTCTACTGTAGCTTGTATTACAAGATATCTCCCTGATTATTGATCTGGAAGGAGTGAACTTGCACCCTTATCCCCAGTCAAAACCATATACATGTACCTCTGGCCTTGATGAGAAAGGAGAAGCAATCATAGTACCTTCCATCTGCTTCCCAGTTGCTTAGTCTCATCTCGTGTTAGGTGTAGCTCCTGAGCATAGCCACATCCACCTTCTTTTTCTTGATATATGACCATACTTGTTTTCGCTTCACTGCAGTTCTTAAACCATTTACATTCCAAAAGAAATTTTAGTTAGCCATCTAAAAATAAAAACATGGTTTGATATCCTTGTCTCATGAACCTCAGCCCACACAACACATCTTTGTATTTACCATCCCGTCCCACATGACTCTTGAACTTACTTTTAAACCCTGTTAGAAACAACCCCCATACCCCACCCCATCTTAAACCCTCTAACTCCTTATAAACTAAACAAGTCTCCTCCTCCTATAAGACATTTAACCCTCTAAACTATAGAAAACCTGTGCAACTGGTGCTTACACACGAACAAAGGAACTGTTCCTAAATCAAACTACAACTAAGCAGCTAAGACATGTCCCTCCCTCCTGATCCCCTTTCCCTCCCTAACACTTACTTAGCTTCAATTCCCTTGTTTTCGTGGATTAGCCATCTGGCCCACACCATCACTATACATCCTGTAATTAACATGATGCCAGGAGCTCCACGCATAGGGCCTATACCTTCCTATTCTATAAGAAGAAATATGCTCTGAGGACAAGCACCCTATATAGGACCATAAGTGGCTGTGGGAAGGCACTTCAGAGCCTGTTTTACCCAGGAAAACTCTAGGTTGAGAATCCTTAGGGGCAAAAGAAAGGCTCTGCTCCATAATTTTCAAAAACAGACCCTTTATTGCTCCTATGTCCTAACAAACCTGTTGTGCCCCTTTCCCCAGAGCTTTGCTTAGAGCCTCAGGGCACTTCTAATAATATGGTAAATTCCCAGCGCACCACCCTACAAGAGAGCTAAATTACTTAGATTCTGCTTGTTCTCTCCTGGACCCACTTTCACCATCTTAAACCTTCAGTAGATCTCTCCCAGAGAAAAGAAAAGATGCATTGATCCCATTCCTAAAAACAAAATTGTAAACAGTAATGTATTTAGTCCATCATGAATAAAGTCCCGATATTTGCATCCATTTTCTTTGTTTTGACTTAAGAGTCTCTCCACATAAAGGACTGAAACACTGATATCCCTAAGGATCCAAAAACGAAAAGAAAATCAAAGGGACTTAAGGAAGGCCGCCGATCCAACTCTCCCAGGCCGTTATCAATTTACAGCCATAACTGGCTAAGCCCACCCCCATCACTATCCTGATTTCTCCAGGACAAAGAAATAAGCCCTAAACAGGACTCGCATCACTACCTTACAGTGCTCTCTTATACAGATTTTCATCCATTGGCCTTATCTTGTTGGCGCAGTTCATTTTCAATATACTGCATCGCGGCGTCGGTCTGGTAAAAGTCTTCGGGTTGAATTCTTCCTTCAATAATCAATCGAGCAGGGTAGATCAACGCAATGGCCAGTCGAGCTGATGCAGTCTCCATTTTACTGGAAAAAAGCATTCCGCTCTGCCTGCACTGTTTTTGAAAAGTCCTGAAAGATACTGACCGCCTGGAGTCCACCCGATAGGGCCAGCCTTCCTTGCAGCTTCCAGCACCTTAACTCTATCCTGATATCGGAGGAATTTAGAATAATGTGGCGTAGGCCTTTCAGTTGGTGCAGGTCGTCTACCCGGGTTCTGTGGATGCGCTGTATTTCCACTGTACATTCAGCCGCAGGTCCAAGTGCTGCCAACCATGTTTGGCAGTACGCTAGCAATCTTGGCCTTCCGCTTTTCAGCCAGGCCCACAATCTGTACATCTCGCTCGTCTCTGTCTGTTCTCGTGGTCCTCAAGTACTGCCTTCAGCTTCTCGATTTCAGCTAGGGCTGTTTGCAGCTGGAGGTTCAGTTGGACATATCGGTCTTCCTGGGCACTTACTCGCTCTTCCACCTCTCCTAGGTGACCTGAATGTTGCTCCACCGTTTCACCCAGGGTATTCACCGTCTGCTTGAAGATGTGACAACTGGGCTGAAACATTCTCGAACCCTGCATTCATTTTGCATGTTAGATCATACTTCAGATCGTGAACATTTTTCCAGAGCCAAGAGCGGTGAGTTAACAGCATTCTCCACCCTGCTATACCTGTTGCGATATTCTCCATATTAGCCAGGACTTCTCTCGAGGTGGCTGGGCCTCCGATCCCGTGAGTTTTGGATCCGCTACAAACTTTTAAAGTTCAGGTGCCCCTGTTTTTGACATTTTGGCAGCATACCAAGGTTAAATATTATTTTCTTCAGTTTTCTCATCCGTGGGTCCAGGTGTGTCAGGGGAAACAAATTCTTTGGCAGTATGGGCACAGAGCTCCAGAGCTATGCTGCCATTCTGGATATCGGCTTGGCCATGCCCCGAAAAGCCACCATTTGAAGGTAAAATTTCAAATTTTCCTTGGGGCATGCCTCTGGACCCCCTAGCTTTGTTATGATTTTATTTGTGGGGGATTCACCCCCAACTTTAGACCTCTGATGATGCGCCAAGAGTCATAGACACAAAGGAGCCAGGGTCAAGGCAGGAAACGGGACACTGAAAGGGATGGGGAGAGTGGGGAACAGAAGCTCAAGGAAAATATGACGACCTGAAGAGCACCACGGAAAAACACAGAAAGGGGAGAGATGGTAGAAAAGCACAGAACAGCAGAACAAAACAGGTAAAAGGCTTAGACTATATTGATAGCCTATTGTTAATTGCAAACTGCTGAGCATTTACCTAATTTGTTCAGTTACTGCTCTACAATACTTTTGTTTACTAAGGTACCATGTTATTGTTGTGCCTCTGTTTACTACCTGTTGCTATTGTTTACTGATCCTGTTCCTTGTTTACATATCATGTTCTATGTTATCTTGCTTGTTACTCTGTTGATTGTACTGTTTTGTGACTTCTACCCTCCCGGTCGGTGCCTGAAAATAGGCATTTCCTATGTCTAGTGCACTTACCCAGTTACAAAAAATAAACAAAATAAATAAATAAATCAGCAGTTGTCATTGCAGAGGCAAATAAATAGCACCAAAACAGCAGTGAGGTTACATGACTAGCATAACATAAAGTAATAACACAAATCACAATAAATACAGGCAGAACAGCACAAAAGCAAATTGTACAAAAACAATCAAGTAGGAACCTCCAACTGGTGCAAGAACACTACCTGTGTTGGGGAGGGAGGGCTAAAGTCAGCAGCCGGGGAAGAAGAGCCTGCAGAATGTGGCTCAGGGTGGGTGTCTGGTCCTGTGTTGGGGAGGGAGGGCTAAAGTTGGCAGACATGGGAAGGAGAACCTGCAGAGTGTGGCTCAGGAGGGCAGCTAGTCCTGTGTTGAGGACGGAGGGCTAAAGTCGGCAGCCGCGGAAGTAGAGACTGCAGAGTGTTGCTCAGGAGAAGGCATCTGGTCCTGTGTTGGGAGGTGGAGCGAAACAGCAGCCACAGGGAAGGAGAGCCTGCAGTGTGTAGCTCAGGGAGGGAGGCTGGTCCCGTGTTGGGGATGGAGAGCTAAATTCAGCAGCCACAGGGAAGGACAGCCTGTAGAGTGTGGCTCAGGGAGGCGTTTGGTCCTGTGTTGGGAGGAAGGGCTAAAGTCGGCAGCAGCATGGAAGAGAGCCTGCAGTGTGGCTTAGGGAAAGTGTCCGTTCTGTGTTGGGGAGGGAGGCTAAAGTCAGCAACCATAGGGAAGGAGAACCTGCAGAGTGTGGCTCAGGGAGGGTGTCTGGTCCTGTGTTGAGGAGGAGGGCTAAAGTCAGCAGCCACAGGGAAGGAGAGTCTGCACAGTATGACTCAGGGAGGGCATCTGGTCCTGTGTTGGGAGAGGTGGGCTAAAGTCAGCAGCTAGGAGAAAGAGAGCCTGCAGAGTGTGGCTCAGGAGGGCGCCTGGTCCTGTGTTGGGGATGGGAGGCTAAATTGCAGCCAAGGGGAAGGAGAGCCTGCAGAGTGTGTCTCAGGGAGGCGCCTGGTCCTGTGTTGGGGATGGAGGGCTAAAGTTATCAGCCGTGGGGAGGAGAGCATGCAGAGTGTGGCTCAGGGGAGGCATCTGGTTCTGTGTTGGGAGGGAGGAGGGCTACAGTCAGTAGCAAAGGGATAGAAGAACCTGCAGAGTGTGGCTCAGGAGGGCACCTGGTCCTGTGTTGGGCGGGTGGGCTAAAGTCAGCAACCATGGGTGATGGAGAGCCTGCAGAGTGTGGCTCAGTGGGAAGTCTGGTCCTGTGTTGGGGATGGAGGCTTAGTCAGCAGCTGTGGGGAAGGACAGCCTGCATAGTGTGCTCAGAGGGCGCCTGTCCTAGTGTTGGGGAGGGAGGGAGGCTAAAGTCAGCAGCCGTGGGGAAGGAGAACCTGCAGAGTGTGGCTCAGGGAGGCATCTGGTCCTGTGTTGAGGATGGAGGGCTAAAGTCAGCAGCTACAAGGAAGGAGAGCCTGCAGAGTGTGGCTCAGGGAGGGCATCTGGTCCTGTGTTGGGAGGGGGGCTAAATTGACAGCCGTGGGGGAAGGACAGCCTGTAGAGTGTGTCTCAGGGGAGGCCTGGGTCCTGTGTTGGGGATGGAGGGCTAAAGTCATCAGCCACGAGGAAGGAGAGCCTGCAGAGTGTGTCTCAGGGAGGCGTATGGTCCTGTGTTGGGGATGGAGGGCTAAAGTCGTCAGCATGGGGCAGGAGAGCCTGCAGTGTGGCTCAGGGAGGCGTCTGGTCCTGTGTTGGGGAGGAGGGCTAAAGTCAGTAGCAATGGGGACGGAGAGCCTGCAGAGTAACACACACTTCAGCTCTAGTTTCTGAGTGGGGTTCTGGACTCTCTCAGGCACCTTTGCCCTAAGGTCTGTGACAGGGCCCCTGGCTTTGTGTGGCACTTCAACTCTAAGTTTAGCAGCTGGGCTTCAGACTCTGCAACACTTCAGTTGTACGCTCTGCAGCAGAGCCCCTGAGTCTCTGCAACACTTCAGCCCTAAGTTCTGCAGCAGGGCCCTTGAGTCTCTGCAACATTTCAGCCCTAAGTTCTGCAGCAGGGCCCTGACTCTCTGCAACACTTCAACCCTAAGTTTTGCAGTAGGGTCCCTAAGTCTCTGCAACACTTTATCCCTATGTTCTGCAGCAGGACCCCGATTCTCTGCAGCACTTCAGCCGTAAGTTCTGCAGCAGGGCCCCTGAGTCTCTGTAATGCTTCAGCCCTCAGTTCTGCAGCAGGACCCTGAGTCTCTGCAACACTTCAGCCCTAAGTTCTGCAGCACTGCCCTGACTCTCTGCAACACTTTAGCCCTAAGTTCTGCAGCAGGCCCCTGAGTCTATGCAACACTTCAGCCCTAAGTTCTGCAGCAGGGCCCTGAGTTTCTGCAACACTTCAGCCCTAGGTTCTGCAGCAGAGCCCTGATTCTCTGCAACACATCAACCCTATGTTCTGCAGTAGGGCCCCTAAGTTTTTGCAACACTTCATCCCTAAGTTCTGCAGCAGGCCCCCCTGAGTCTCTGCAACACTTCAGCCTTAAATTCTGCAGCATGGCCACTGAATCTCTGCAACACTTCAGCCCTAAGTTCTGCAGCAGGGCCCTCAGTCTCTGCAGCACTTCAGCCTTACATTCTACAGTAGGGCCCATGAGTCTTTGCAACACTTCAGTCCTAGGTTCTGCAGCAGGGACCCTGAGTCTCTGCAGCACGTCAGCCCTAAGTTCTGCAGCAGGGACCCTGAGTCTCTGCAACACTTCAGCCCTACATTCTGCAGTAGGGCCCTGAGTTGCTGCAACACTTCAGCCCTAAGTTCTGCAGTAGGGCCCCTGAGTTTCTGCAACACTTCAGCCCTAGGTTGTGCAGCAGAGCACCTGATTCTCTGCAACACGTCAACCCTATGTTCTGCAGTAGGTCTCCTGAGTCTCTGAAACACTTCATCCCTAAGTTCTGCAGCAGGCCCCCTGAGTCTCTGAAGCACTTCAGCCATGAGTTCTGCAGCAGGGCACCTGAGTCTCTGCAACACTTCAGCCCTAAGTTCTGCAGCAGGGCCCCTGAGTTTCTGCAACATTCCAGCCCTAAGTTCTGCAGCAGGGCCCTGATTCTCCACAGCACTTCAGCCCTAAATTCTGTGGCAGAGCCTCTGAGTCTCTGCAACACTTCAGCCCTAAGTTCTGCAGCTTGGACCCTGAGTCTCTGCAACACTTCAGCCCTAAGTTCTGTAGGAGGGCCCCTGAGTCTCTGCAACACTTCAGCCCTACATTCTGCAGTAGGGCCACTGAGTTGCTGCAACACTTCAGCCCTAGGTTCTGCAGCAGAGCACCTGATTCTCTGCAACACGCCAACCCTATGTTCTGCAGTAGGGACCCCAAGTTTCTGCAACACTTCAGCCCTATGTTCTTCAGCAGGCCCCTGAGTCTCTGCAGCACTTCAGGCATACATTCTGCAGCAGGGCCCTGAGTCTCTGCAACACTTCAGCAGTATATTCTGTGGCAGGCCCTCTGAGTCTGTGCAGCACTTCAGCCCAGAGTTCTGTGCCAGGGTCCCTGCGTCTCTGCAACACTTCATCCCTAAGTTCTGCAGCAGGGCCCCTGAGTCTCTACAGCACTTCAACCCTACATTCTGCAGCAGGGCCCTGAGTTTCTGCAATACTTCATCCCTATGTTCTGCAGCAGGGCTCCTGAGTCTCTGAAACACTTTATCCCTAAGTTCTGCAGCAGGGCCCCTAAGTCTTTGCAACACTTCAGCCCTATGTTCTGCAGTAGGTCCCTGAGTCTCTGAAACATTTTATCCCTAAGTTCTGCAGCAGGGCCCCTAAGTCTCTGCAATGCTTCAGCCCTCAGTTCTGCAGCAGAGCCCTGAGTCTCTGCATCACTTGAGCCCTAAGTTCTGCAGCAGGGCCCTGACTCTCTGCAACACTTTAGCCCCAAGTTCTGCAGCAGGGCCTGAGTCAATGCAAAACTTCAGCCCTAAGTTCTGCAGCAGGGCCCCTGAGTCTCTGCAACACTTCAGCCCTAAGTTCTGCAGCAGGGCCCTGAGTCTCTGCAACACTTCAGCAATAAGTTCTGCAGCAGGACCCTGATTCTCTGCAACACTTCAGCCCTAAGTTCTGCAGCAGGGCCACTGAGTCTCTGCAACACTTCAGCCCTACATTCTGCAGCAGGGCCCCTGATTCTCTGCAACACGTCAACCCTACATTCTGCAGTAGGGCCCTTAAGTTTCTGCAACACTTCAGCCCTAAGTTCTGCAGTAGGTCCCTGAGTGTCTGAAACACTTCATCCCTAAGTTCTGCAGTAGGCCTCCTGAGTCTCTGCAGCACCTCAGCCATACGTTCTGCAGCAGGGCACCTTGTCTCTGCAACACTTCAGCTGTACATTCTGCAGCAGGCCCCTGAGTCTCTGCAGCCCTTCAACCCTAAGTTCTGCAGCAGGGCCCTGAGTTTCTGCAACACTTCAGCCCTAGGTTCTGCAGCAGGGCCCCTGATTCTCTGCAACACGTCAACCCTACATTCTGCAGTAGGGCCCCTAAGTTTCTGCAACACTTCAGTCCTAAGTTCTGCAGTAGGTCCCTGAGTCTCTGAAACACTTCAGACATAAGTTCTGCAGCAGGGCACCTGAGTCTCTGCAACATTTCAGCCTTAAATTCTGCAGCATGGCCACTGGATCTCTGCAACACTTCAGCCATAAGTTCTGCAGCAGGGCTCTGAGTTTCTGCAACACTTCAGCCCAAGGTTCTGCAGCAGGGCTCTGATTCTCCACAGCACTTCAGCCCTAAATTCTGTGGCAGGGCCTCTGAGTCTCTGCAACACTTCAGTCCTAAGTTCTGCAGCAGGGCCCCTGAGTTTCTGCAACACTTCAGCCCTACATTCTGCAGTAGGGCACCTGAGTTGCTGCAACACTTCAGCCCTAAGTTCTGCAGCAGGGCCCCTGAGTCTCTGCAACACTTCAGCCCTATGTTCTGCAGCAGGGCCCTGATTCTCTGCAACACGTCAAACCTACATTCTGCAGTAGGGCCCTTAAGTTTCTGCAACACTTCAGCCCTAAGTTCTGCAGTAGGCCTCCTGAGTCTCTGCAGCACCTCAGCCATACATTCTGCAGCAGGGCACCTTTGTCTCTGCAACACTTCAGCCCTAAGTTTTGCAGTAGGACCCTGAGTCTCTACAACACTTCAGCTGTACATTCTGCAGCAGGGCCCTGAGTCTCTGCAGCCCTTCAGCCATAAGTTTTGTGGCAGGGCCTCTGAGTCTCTGCAACACTTCAGCCCTAAGTTCTGCAGCAGGGCTCTGACTCTCTGCAAAACTTCAGCCCTAAGTTCTGCAGCAGGGCTCCTGACTCTCTGCAAAACTTCAACCCTAAGTTCTGCAGCAGGGCCCTGAGTTTCTGCAACACTTCAGCCCTAGGTTCTGCAGCAGGGCCCTGATTCTCTGCAACACGTCAACCCTACATTCTGCAGTAGGGCCCTAAGTTTCTGCAACACTTCAGTCCTAAGTTCTGCAGTAGGTCCCTGAGTCTCTGAAACACTTCAGACATAAGTTCTGCAGCAGGGCACCTGAGTCTCTGCAACACTTCAGCCTTAAATTCTGCAGCATGGCCACTGAATCTCTGCAACACTTCAGCCATAAGTTCTGCAGCAGGGCCCTGAGCCTCTGCAGCACTTCAGCCATACATTCTGCAGTAGGGCCCATGAGTCTCTGCAACACTTCAGTCCTAGGTTCTGCAGCAGGGACCCTGAGTCTCTGCAGCATGTCAGCCCCAGGTTCTGCATCAGGGTCTCTGAGTCTCTGCAACACTTCAGCCCTACATTCTGCAGCAGAGCCCCTAAGTCTCTGCAACATTCCAGCCCTAAGTTCTGCAGCAGGGCCTCTGATTCTCCGCAGCACTTCAGCCCTAAATTCTGTGGCAGGGCCTCAGAGTCTCTGCAACACTTCAGTCCTAAGTTCTGCAGCAGGGCCCCTGAGTTTCTGCAACACTTCAGCCCTACATTCTGCAGTAGGGCCCTGAGTTGCTGCAACACTTCAGCCCTAAGTTCTGCAGCAGGGCCCCTGAGTTTCTGCAACACTTCAGCCCTAGGTTCTGCAGCAGAGCACCTGATTCTCTGCAACACGTCAACCCTATGTTCTGCAGTAGGGCCCCTAAGTTTCTGCAACACTTCAGCCCTAAGTTCTGCAGTAGGTCCCCTGAGTCTCTGAAACACTTTATCCCTAAGCTCTGCAGCAGGCCCCCTGAGTCTCTGCAGCACTTCAGGCAACGCCTGCAGCAGGGCACCTGAGTCTCTGCAACACTTCAGCAGTATGTTCTGTGGCAGGCCCTCTGAGTCTGTGCAGCACTTCAGCCCAGAGTTCTGTGCCAGGGCCTCTGAGTCTCTGCAACACTTCATCCCTAAGTTCTGCAGCAGGGCCCCTGAGTCTCTACAGCACTTCAACCCTACATTCTGCAGCAGAGCCTCTGAGTTTCTGCAATACTTCATCCCTATGTTCTGCAGCAGGGCCCCTGAGTCTCTGCAACACTTCATCCCTAAGTTCTACAGCAGGGCTCCTGAGTCTCTGAAACATGTTATCCCTAAGTTCTGCACAGGGCCCCTAAGTCTCTGCAACAATTCTGCCCTATGTTCTGCAGTAGGTCCTCTGAGTCTCTGAAACACTTCATCCCTAAGTTCTGCAGCAGGGCCCTGAGCCTTTGCAACGCTCAGCCCTCAGTTCTGCAGCAGAGTCTTGAGTCTCTGCATCACTTGAGCCCTAGTTCTGCAGCAGGGCCCTGACTCTCTGCAACACTTTAGCCCTAAGTTCTGCAGCAGGGCCCCTGAGTCAATGCAAAACTTCAGCCCTATGTTCTGCAGCAGGGCCCTGAGTCTCTGCAACACTTCAGCCCTAGTTCTGCAGCAGGGCCCTGAGTCTCTGCAACACTTCAGCCCTAAGTTCTGCAGCAGGACCCTGATTCTCTGCAACACTTCAGCCCTAAGTTCTGCAGCAGGGCCACTGAGTCTCTGCAACACTTCAGCCCCACGCTCTGCAGCAGGGCCCCTGATTCTCTGCAACACGTCAACCCTACATTCTGCAGTAGGGCTCCTTAGTTTCTGCAGCACTTCAGCCCTAAGTTCTGCAGTAAGTCCCTGAGTCTCTGCAACACTTCAGCCCTAAGTTTTACAGTAGGACCCTGAGTCTCTACAACACTTCAGCCGACATTCTGAGGCAGGGCCCTGAGTCTCTGCAGAGCTTCAGCCATAAGTTCTGTGGAAGGGCTCTGACTCTCTGCAAAACTTCAACCCTAAGTTTTGCAGTAGGGCCCCAAAGTCTCTGCAACACTGCAGCCCTAAGTTCTGCAGTAGGTCCCCTGAGTCTCTGAAACACTTCATCCCTAAGTTCTGCAGCAGGGACCCTGAGTCTCTGCAGCACTTCAGCCGTAAGTTCTGCAGCAGGGCCCTGAGTCTCTGCAACACTTCAGCCCTAAGTTCTGTAGCAGAGCCCCTGACTCTCTGCAACACTTCAGCCCTAAGTTCTGCAGCAGGGCCCCTGAGTTTCTGCAACACTTTAGCCCTAGGTTCTGCAGCAGGGCCCCTGATTCTCTGCAACACGTCAACCCCACGCTCTGCAGTAGGGCCCCTAAGTTTCTGCAACACTTCAGCCCTAAGTTCTGCAGTAGGTCCCTGAGTCTCTGAAACATCAGACATAAGTTCTGCAGCAGGGCACCTGAGTCTCTGCAACACTTCAGCCTTAAATTCTGCAGCATGGCCACTAAATCTCTGCAACACTTCAGCCATAAGTTCTGCAGCAGGGCCCCTGAGTCTCTGCAGCACTTCAGCCCTATGTTCTGCAGTAGGCCCATGAGTCTCTGCAACACTGTCCTAGGTTCTGCATCAGGGTCTCTGAGTCTCTGCAACACTTCAACCCTACATTCTGCAGCAGGGCCCCTAAGTCTCTGCAACATTCCAGCCCTAAGTTCTGCAGCAGGGCCTCTGATCTCTGCGACATTCCAGCCCTAAGTTCTGCAGCAGGGCCCTTGAGTCTCTGCAATGCTTCAGCCCTCAGTTCTGCAGGGGCTCTGAGTCTCTGCATCACTTCAGCCCTAAGTTCTGCAGCAGGGCCCCAACTCTCTGCAACTCTTTAGCCCTAAGTTCTGCAGCAGGGTCTGAGTCAATGCAAACTTCAGCCCTAAGTTCTACAGCAGGGCCCCTGAGTCTTTGTAACACTTTAGCCATAAGTTCTGCAGCAGGGCCCCTGAGTCTCTGCAACACTTCAGCCCTAAGTTCTGCAGCAGGGTTCCTGAGCTCTGACATTTGATGAAAGATCTATCTCAACCCTTGAGGGTTGAGATAGATCTTTTCACAAGTTTGTTGATTCTCCACATCTATTTCCCCTTTCTAATAATTTTTCAAAGGAACCTTTGGGAAACTCAAAACGCTTTTAGTCTCTGCAACACTTCTGCCATAAGTTCTGCAGCAGGACCCTGATTATGTGCAACACTTCAGCCCTAAGTTCTACAGTAGGGCCCTGAGTTTCTGCAACACTTCAGCCCTAAGTTCTGCAGCAGGGCCCCTGAGTTCTGCAACACTTCAGCCCTAAGTTCTGCAGCAGGGCCCCTGAGTCTCTGAAACACTTCATCCGTAAGGTCTGCAGCAGGCCCCTGAGTCTCTGCAGCACTTCAGCCACAAGTTCTGTGCCAGGGCCCCTTTGTCTCTGCAACACTTCAGCCCTAAGTTCTACAGTTGGGCTCCTGAGTTTCTGCAACACTTCAGCCCTAAGTTCTGCAGCAGGGCCCCTGATTCTCTGCAACACGTCAACCCCACGCTCTGCTGTAGAGCCCTAAGTTTCTGCAACACTTCAGCCCTAAGTTCTGCAGTAGGTCCCTGAGTCTCTGAAACACTTCATCCCTAAGGTCTGCAGCAGGCCCTGAGTCTCTGCAGCACTTCAGCCACAAGTTCTGTGCCAGGGCCCCTTTGTCTCTGCAACACTTCAGCCCTAAGTTTTGCAGTAGGGCCCCTGAGTCTCTGCAACACTTCAGCCATAAGTTCTGTGGCAGGGCCTCTGGCTCTGTATAGTACTTTAACCATAAGCACTGTGGCACGGTCCTGGTCTCTGCATGGCACTTCAGCCCTACATTCTTTATATACATATATAATTTCATTTTGGAATACGATTAATGACAAAAAACATTTACATTCAGAAAGGTGTTAAGCATTATGCAATATTAATAAAGCTTTTAACATGTGTTTCATAACTTATAATAGTTTATACTTGATTTAAAGCAAGTAATGAAGAGTAATATAAATTTCACTCAAGTGTCACCAGTTATAATAAAATAAAATGTCAAAAGAAAAAGAAAAGAAAACGAAGCCTATTAGTTCCACCACCTCCTTAAACAATCACATAATTCCTGTTATTTAGAAAGTAAATAACGGTGGCAATAAAGCTTGTATTTCATTCCACGTTGGCTCAGTCTTGTTTTGCAATTGGTCAGTCTCTTCCCATAATGCTTCTAGTTGTGCTGCTTCCCTTACTATGTGCCACCATTTCATAGTGTCCATTTTACCAAAGCTGGCACATTCCAATTTTCCAAGGTGATTCTTTTCATTATCATTGTCCAGATGCAAACAATCTTTCTATTGCTGTCATTTAATTTTAATTTTGAAGTATCATTAACAATCCATTAATCAAATTGTAAAGGAAGGTTTGGTTTTGAATTGTCGAGCATATGATTTGTAATGTTCCACCATTCTTGCAGATACTAACAATCCCATAAACAACGGTAAAGGTCTCCTATTTTCCCACAGTTATGCCAGCAGTCATTTTACCATTCTTAGTTCTATTTCCCAAATTTTGGTGTAAAATAAGCCCAGTCTATTTTTTTTGTATTGTTTTTATAAAATGCAGTCTTTATTTATTTTAATTTTAGGATCCCCATTGTTGTTCAATAAGATTTAATGCTCCTTCCTGGTTCCATTTTGAATTAACTTTCCCAAGGTTCAAATTTACTCAATAGGGCATAGATTCTTTGAAAAGATTTTCAGACTTTTTGCATGAGTTTATTTTGTTCATCCCTTATATAGAGTATGTTCTGACGCAACCCCAAGTTGGATGCTCACATAAACTGCTTCCGTGGAAGAATAAACTCCCAGATCCTTAACAAACAGCAGAAACTCCTGTACAGTATTACATTACTAGAAAAGAGGGCAATACAAACTCTAAATAACAACCGTAACATTGTAATAAAACAAGCTGACAAGGGTGGAGCTGTGGTTGTGATGAACACAGAGGATTACATTAAAGAGGCACACAGACATCTGTCAGATACAATTTTCTATACAGAACTCACAGAAGACCCTACTATACAATATACAGAAGAACTTAAACAAATCATCATGTCTCTACCTAACAACACCCAACAGTTATAAATACTAATTCCAAACAAACCTACTCCAAGGACATTCTATATGCTACCCAAGATACAAATCAGGAATCCAGGACATCCCATCGTCTCTGGCATTGACACACTTGTTGAAAACATTTCAGGACTCATTGAATCTATTTTAAAACCACTAGTAAGAGCTTCTAGCAGTTTTATTCAGGACACCACCAATTTCCTCAGGAAACTGAAACAAATTGGACAACTGCCACTGAACACTATCCTAGCCACAATGGATGTCACTGCCCTGTACACCAATATCCCACATGAAGATGGCATAGCAGCATGTCAGAAATTTTAAAAGAAAACACATCCACAGAAGACATTCCAGAAACCGCCATCAGCACCCTAATAAAATTCATTTTGACATGCAACAACTTCACCTTCAACAGCAAGCACTTTTACAGATCATGGGGACAGCCATGGGCATTAAAATGGCTCCACAATATGCCAATCTTTTCATGGCCTGCTTAGAGGAGGATTTTTTAAACACCACCCTTATAATCCATCTGTCTACCTCCATTTTATTGATGGCATATTCCTGATTTGGACAGAAGGTGAAGACTCTCTCAAAAAATTCCATCATAATTTTAACAATTTTCATCATTCTATAAATCTCACTATTGAATACTCCACCACCAGTATACATTTTTTTGACACCACAGTCAGTATCACGAAAAATGGACATATACAAACTGCTCTTTACAAAACCCACTGACAGACACCGCTACCTACATAATTCCAGCTTCACCCAAGTCATACAAAAATCTGTAATCCACAGTCAGGCAGTTCGATACCATTGAATCTGCTCTGATGAGAGAACAAGAGACAGACAGCTCTCCACACTTCGAATTTCCTAATTCAGCAGGGCCACTCTCCAAGACAAATTGACAGAGAATTTGAATGGGCCATACAAATACCATGAGACAATCTGCTAGAATAAGGCAAAGACATCAAACTGACCACACACCCCAAGTGGTCACGCATAGCCCCATGCTAAAACCCTTCAGGAAATTGTCAAAGAGCTACAACCCATGCTGAGGAGGATGAAACACTGAAAGACATCTTCCCTGAACCACCTGTCATTGCCTATAAGCAGCCCCCAGCCTCACGAACATAATAATTCATAACAAACTCCCAGCAGATCAAAATAACCAGAAAACAAGAGGGACAACACCACTAATGTGGCAAATAAAGACCTGCACCCACATATGCACATAGACCACCATTAAGTCAAGCCAGAACAAAATAATACAAATTAATGGATCCTACATGTCAATCCAGCAATGTGGTTTACCTAATTCAATGCAAGAAGTGCACAAATGGATGCTGTATTGGGGAAACTAGCCAGCCACTGAAAACCAGGATGAATCACCACTGTCACACAATAGTAAACCAGATTATCAGCACTCCAGTAGGAAACCATTTTTCACAAACAGATCACTCTCTTGGATTTATTTGTCTTGATACTAAGAGGCAACTTCAGAACACACAGGACAGAGGGACCTGGGTATTGAAATATATTAAGCAATTTAAATGTAACATTTCTGGACTGAATCGGGACATCGGTTTCATGCCACGCTATGGTAAACTGTAATTATTTTTTATTGTGTACTAAATCATGTAATTATTTATCACACTTTTGTTCTGTATTTCTTATTATTTTTTCTGAGTTCTTCCTGATCTGCCTTTTTTTTTACCTGTACCGCACATCCTCCCTGCCTCTCCTAATAACTCTTTAACTTAATCCCTCCCACCTCTCTTGTTTTCACACCTTTGTTTATACTAACTTACACTGTGTTTATCTAGGCCTTTATTCTTTGTTTCTCCTAATTTCTTGACTTCTTGTATCTCTTAGGCATCTCCTGTCTATTCAATCCTTACAGCCAGCCTTTGATGCAGATCCTATCTATGTGCTTTTGTCTTCCCTTGGCTTCCTTTCATCTCCTACTGACCTGTTCCTACTCAGCCCCCCTTCATTTCTTCTCATGTTTTTACTTTGCATCTTTGACTTTCATCTCTAGTCCCCTTTGTCACCTTCCTACTTCACTTTCTGATTTTAATTGCTCTACAGTGGATATAAATACTGCTTATGTTGCTCAGTTTTGCTATTCACCTGAAGAAGGGATCTGTGTGGCCCTGAAAGCTTGTGTATAATGATATCTTTGTACAAGACACTTGTTGGTCCAATAAAAGGTATCACACTTTCCATCTTCTCATTTATCTTTAGCTATAAATTTATGACAACTATCTTTAATAGTGTAATATATGAAACAAGCATTTGTCAATGCCGAATGTTTGCTTGCTGGTATTAGCATTGGAAATGCAGAAGTTAGGCAGTTGCAGACTAGGAATGGCAGTGAAGTATTGAACTCATGCCAACCCCACCTCCACCCTGCAGAGATGGACAGGCATTGGGGTATGCGTTGGGTCATTGCCCATAATGTTCATGCCATTTCACCTCACCCTGTCCTGCAGACACCAACATGTGTTGAGGTGTGCCTTGGGTGTTCGACTTTACAGTCACGCTATTCCATAAGGACATATGCTGAAATGGGTGCAGTGTAGGAGAATGGAGTAAACTCTGAGGCTGAAGAGTCCAAGGCACACCTTGATGCCTGTCACAGGCTGCAGGGGTGGGTGGGGTGGAATGGCATGAGCATTACAGTCGGCAATCCAAAGGCACACCCCTGATGCCTGTCAGTCTGCACAGGGTGGGACGTTATGGTTAGAAACCCTAACGCCCGGCGCTTCTTGGTATTTACACTACAAATTTTCAACATGGCCTTTTGTGAGCCCCACCTCATGAAAGCATTTGGGACCCTTCTCATGAACAGTGACACTGTGATTTTGTTAATGTGTCCTGAACTTTGAGTTCCCACATCGACTGTGCCATTCTGAGATGTCACGAAAACACAGGGCAGGATGAAGAATGACAGCTGTACCATTTATAGGGAGGTGTAAAGAGATGGCAATGTTGAAAATCTGTAGTGAAAATAGTAAAATACTTGAACTTCCAAGTGTACGGAAACTAATACATGATAACACAGTCATTTTGTAGAATTATTTCACCAAATTTTAACACAGGCATTTTGTGACCTCTGCTCATGAAGACTATCTCTATAATTTTCAGTAATCTGTCCCGAACATTGATTTCCACAGCAACCGCTGCTATTCTGTGCCAGATGTGTAAATGCATATTTGGGCATGATATGAAAAATTACAGCTGTTCTGTTCATATGAGGTGTGAAAAATGTTAATGTTGAAAATCTGGAGTGAAATATTAATAATGCACGGAATTATAAGGGTGCATGGAGACTGAGCAACATACACTCATAACACAGTCATTTTATGACTTTCATCACTAAATTTCAAACATAGGCATATTAGCACCTCTGCTCATGAACAATGTCACTGTGATTTTCTTAATCTGTCCTGAACACCGACTTCCGCAGCGATCGCGCCTATTGTGTGCCAGAAGTGCGAAAATACATTTCGCCAGGATGTGAAAAATGACAGCTGTATTGTTCATAAGGGGTCTGAAAAATACCAATGTTGAAAATCTAGAATGAAAATACTAAATTTGTGAAGTTACAAGGGTGCGTGGAAACTGTACAATGCACACTGTAACACAGTTATTTTAAGGACGCTTGTCACCAAATTTTCAACATAGGCATTTTAGGACCTCTGCTCACGAGCAGAGTCACTATGATTTTTCTTAGTCTGTCCCAAATACTGATTTCCCACAGTGACCATGGTATTCTGTGCCAGAAGTGCGAAAACACATTTAGGCCAGGATGTGAAAATGACAGCTGTACTGTTCATAAGGAGGTGTGAAAAAATGCCAATGTTGAAAATCTGGCGTTAAAATATTACAAATTTTGAAGTTACAAGGGTGCATGGAGACTATGCAACCAACGCTCATAACACAGTCATTTTATGGATCTCGTCACCAAATTTTCCACGTAGGCATTTTAGGACCTCTGCTCATGAACAGTGTCACTGTTATTTTCTTAAGCTCTCCTGAACACTGATTTTCCACAGTGACTACGTTATTCTGCACCAGAAGTAAGAAAACACATTTGGCCAGGATGTGTAAAATGACAGCTGCACTGTTTATAAGGAGGTGTGGAAAATGCCAATGTTGAAAATCTGGAGTGAAAATATTATAAATTCACGAAGTTATGAGTGTGCATGGAAACTGCACAATGCACGTCAGAAAAGTTATTTTTTGATTGTTTTCACCAAATTTGCAACATAGGCTTTTGAGAGCTCTCCTCATGAACAGTGGCACTGTTATTTTGTTAATTGGTCCTGAAAGATGATTATATGCACTGACCACAAAACCACCTTTTGGGACTGAATAACACCATGACAGTGACTGAATTCATGAGGAGGGGTCCCAATAACCCCATGTTGAAAATTTGGTGCCAAAAGTCCCAAAATGCCCGAGATATCCACATAAGTTGAAAACCCATTTATGTCATTATACAGCTTCTGTTCTTCAGTTCGCAGTCTGCTTTGAAGAGTGCAGCCGTGTTCCCGGTCCACTGAAGATCATTCGCGTAGCCTCAGAGAGGTAAGTATGGGGTGAAGGGGGAGGTGGGGTGCAGTGGGTGGGCTTGGGTTTGGGAGACTCAACGAGGACTGTTTTCTAGTTTACAGGTTTAAAAAAATGTTATAATGTCACGGAAAGTTTTTCTTATTTACAGGGACTTTTGGCACACTGGGGTGGGCCCCATGTACACCTGAGTGTTTTTTGGGGAGCTGCAGCCAACAGGGATTGGGCACCCCATCAGCACATACCAACTGTTGGGCAAGGCAAGAGCTGAGGGGATTGGGCAACTCTTCGGCACACAACAAATGGGGAATATTATACCGATGGGGAGGGCTCCATCGGCAAATGAACTGGTCAGAGGCATGCCGACAGGGGATTGGGCACCCCATCTGTCAGCTTTCATGGGACTCTGAGGCAGCAGCATAAGCCATCACCATGTTTACGGAAATGTTACACCAGGCAAGATACTGCCCTGCAATGACGGTGGCTCCCTCATTGCAGCGGAATAGCTGATACTGCAATGGCGGACCCTCATTGCAGTGGTCAAATCGTTCAAGTTGGTGGCACTTCTGCAGAACCAGTGTCATCAGGACACTGGGCCTGCATTGGTGAACAGTGGCAAGCCTACAAATGCAGAGCGGCGTTGGCTGCTACAGTGCCGCACCTCCACAACCCGCTTTCTTAAGCTGCCACATGATGCTTGCGGCTACGCTGTAAGAAGCAAACATAAAAATATGTTTACTTAACCCTTGGGAACAATACATAAAATGTTTTATAGATACAAAGCCTTCATCTTGCAACAAATCAATCCACTTTTGTATCGGTGTTTGAGCCACTAGTTTAGCCTTTTTTCTTAGATTTTTTGTTTTAATTGTGTCGTTTCATATGTTTAAATGGAGCTAAAGAAATAGGTGGCTTTCTTTAACCTGAGTTCCTGCTTATATGGGATCCCTTTTCAGAGGAACAAGGATATGTGGAAATCTAAGACCTGTATTTATTTTATTTAGCCAATTATTGGGCTCTGCAAGGTTAAGTGTCTCCTAAAATGATTTCACATATTTTTCTTACTAGGAAAGAGGCCCATTTCCACAGGAGTTTCATTTTAAAGGCTGACAGCATATTTAGTTGGATCTGGACAACTGTAACCCCTCATACTCTTGTATTAATCAGTTGTTGCCAAGCAATTCTGGGCTTCCTCCTCTCAAGAGAAATTTTGCAAAATCCTCCTACTTCAGCCTTACATTCTGTGGTAGGCCCCTTGCTCTGTGACACTTCAGCCCTAAGTACTGTGGATGGGCCCCAGGATCTATAGAGCACTTCAGCGCCACGCTCTGCAGAAGAGCCCCTGACTCTGTATGGCACATCACCCTAAGTCCTGTGACAAGACCCTTGGCTCTGTAAGGAACTTCAGCCCCACGCTCTGTGGCAGGGCCCTGACTCTGTGTGGCACTTTGGCCCTAAGCTCTGCAGCAATGCCCTGGGCTCTGTGACTCTCTTCAGCCCTGCTGTATGGCAGGGCCCTGGCTCTGCTTGGCACTACAGCCCTAGATACTGTGACAGGGCCCTTTGAAAAGCTTTATGCAAAATGCATCAGGCAGTCCCTGCTCAAGGGGTTTCTTTTTAAATTTTATGCAGCCTTGCACTTGGATTTTGCATTTTCACAGTAATGTACTGTACTTCGTGGCTTTCATTTAGGTGGTGGTGCTGGCTTTTCTTCTCTTCAGAATTCTCAGTTTAACCCTGAGCACTCATTTCCTGGTACTGCTTCTTTTGTTTTTGCTAGCCCTAAACTCTGCATCAGGGCACGTGACTCTGTGCACAATTCAGCCCCTAAGTCCTATGGCAGGCCCCTGGCTCTGTGTGGCAATTACCTGTACCTTCTGCAGCAAGGCCCTGACTCTCTGCAATATTTCAGCTTTATGTTCTGCAGCAGGGCCTCTGCCTCTGTGTGGAACATCATCCCTAAATACTGTGGCGGGACCTGACTCTTAGTACTGTAACCCCCTGTTCCTAGGGGTTACTAGAATCCCACATAGAATCAGTGGCAGGCAGGGAGAGGCAGCTTCTGGGAATCCAGTTAAATGGATTTCACACTGTCACACTCTGTTTTCAGTCTCAGCTGAGCTGGAGTGATGTCACCTTAGCATTTGAAGGACAATTTACCTGTAACCTGCCTTGACTCATCATCCATGACGAAAGAATATGAATGCCTATCCCTCAAAGTGGCCCCTCCCATACTGCATCACTACAGCTAATTGGCTGCTATAGGCCCCTCAGCTGATCTCAAGCTACTATCCCATTTGGGTGATCTAATCATTAAGGAACAGAATAAACTATTATAATAGGACATTTAAACCTAAACTGGCTTTCCAAGGCAGCTGCACCTTAATTTCATTCTCGATACATGGCCTACACAGCTTATAAATGAACCCACCAGAATCAATAAAAGAATCAGAGCAACAGTACCTTGCTAGATGTCATATTAGTGAGTAAACCTCACCTCTTCTCGCATGCCGGAGTACTATTCAGTGATATCAGTGACCATTGCCTTATTGCAGGAATAAGATCAGCTTGCAAGCCATCTTCCCGCTAAGTTTACACCGAGGAGATCAAAGAAAAGTTCAACGTCGAGGCATATCTGCAAGAATTAAATCACTCAACACGATGGCAAGAATTCTACCTAGCAAACACAGTGGAAAAAGCACATGAAGTATTAAACGACATAGTTACAGGTGCCCTAAATATCCATGCCCCAATTTCTATGGTACGCATAAAAACAAAACCTGCCGCTGGTTCACATCTGACCTCAAAACCGCCTCTTCTTGATAGAGATAAACTATGGAAAAAGGCACGAAAACCAAGAATCCAACTGATTGGATGCTGTTCAAAAAGCCAGAAATAGCTGTACCAGGAAAGTGCGGGATGCTAAGGCTGCATATTATATGTCCGAACTTGACTCCTACCACAATCCTGCCAAGTTCTGGAATACCATAAAGGACATAACAGGTCAAGATCCTAGTACTACACTCCCAGTCAAAATACACTATAGTAAGGGAACAGTCTCTGATAGATTGGAAATACTGGAATCATTTAACAATCATTTTGCAACTGCTGGCCTAGCATTCGACATCTCTCCGGCTAACCAACCACGCTCTCAGCTAGGCTTTAAGAGTTCTGAAGTTCAGATAACTGAATCTACCTTCTTCAAACCAGCCACTCTGAACAAGTGGAAGACCTAATTTCTCAGCTGGACATCAAAAAGTGCAGGTGCAGACTCCTTGATCCTTATTTTCTAAAATTGTCATGCAAGCACTAGCAGTTCCAATAACACACCTATTTAATCTCTCATTAAAAACAGGATCTATTCCCTCAATCTGGAAAACAGCTCTGTTATCCCCTATTGAAAGCAGGGGACCCCATGGACCTCAATAACTACAGACCAATTTCTATCTCACCGTGCTATCCAAGCTGCTAGAAAAATAGTGAATACTCAACTAAGAGGATATCTTGAAGAGGCTAATCTTTAAACCCCATGCAGTCTGGATTTAGAGCCAAACACAGCACCATCTCAGCCCTGGCCAAAGTAACAAATGATTGGCAAATTGAACTGGACAAAAAATTGTGTATGTGCTGTATTCCTAGACCTGAGTAAGGCATTCGACACGGGTCGACTACCTAACTACCTCTTCCTTGTACTCATAGGACTAGACTCATCTTCCTTAGATGGTTTAATAGCTACCCACGGAAGGTCTCAGCAAGTGAAATCTGAAGGAGACCTATCTCCACTTAAACCTCTGCAAAGAGGAGTTCCCCAAGGATCCATCCCAGGCCCAATCCTATTTGCCATCTACATCAATAACATTGGCAATAATCTCACCAAAGCCACTGTACACCTGTTTGCTGATGACACTGTATTATATGTCAGTAACCCTCACCTGTCTCAGCATGTGTAGAGCTAAAGCGAATTCAATATATTACAACATCAATTACTGGAAAAAACTTCTCCTAAATGCAAAAATAACAAAGGCAATGTTTTTCTCCCCAAACTCAAACCGGTAACTCCTCACCAAACAATCTCCCCAGCTTTCCACTGTTATTGGTGAAAATCTTGAATTTGTTAAAAAATTCAAATATCTGGGGTCTGGGTAGATTGTAGACTCGACTACCTATTTCATTTGGAAGAACTACTGAAAAACTCCGGCAGAGGCTTGGTCTCTCTCACAGAATAAGGCACTTTCTAAATAGGGATTCTAAAAGAAGTTGGTCCAGGCCACATTTCTCTCAGTATTGGACTATGCAGACTTCCTATAGGGTCACTGCCCTAATTCTTACCTGAACAAATTGGACACACTTTACCATAGAGCACTGAGGTTCATTACAGATCTTCCCTCAGCACTCACCACTGCTTGCTCTATGCTACAGTTGGATGGACTTCACCCATTTCAGAAGAAACAGGAATGCCATATTATGGACTGACAAAGCATTATCTAAGATGCTCCCAAACTATATTTCAGACTGCTTCACACAAGTCACAGCAAGTAAATATGCCCTAAGAAGCCTTAACTTCATCATGGTTAAAGTGCCCAATTTCAATACTAACACGGAGATCTGCTATCAGCTATATATTATCTACATTATGGAATATGACACAGAAGACCCTGAAACTGAACAACTACATAACAGTTACATCCTTCAACATCTGTATTCGAGGCTTATCCAAGAAAATGTAATTGTTTCCACAAGCATTAGAGCATTCCTAATCTACCCTTCCCTCCTCAGTCAGTCAATTCACAGAATGAATCCACCTTTATCAAGTGCCTCCACCCCTCAGATTCCTTGCACCCCACCCTTCATCCATCTCCCATTACTCCCTTTATATACATCATAGCCCCATACCCCTGTCATTCAACCCACCAGCACAGGCCCCAGCCCTTTCTCAGGCAACACTTAACCTTCCACTTTATAAACTCCTACCACCGCTCACGATCCCCACTAACTAGGCAATCCACTCCTGCTCCCTCCTCTTGTCCTCTATTACCTAATGCTGAACAATGAAGTACTGAATACTATGCTTAGGATGTATGCTTAGACAGTGTGGATTTTGAACTCTGTATATAATAACTTAGTTTGTATGCATTTGTATAACTGTTTGTAACTATGTAATTGAACTTGACCTTACCAGGTCCATCTTGCAAATGAGCTGTGCTCAATGATGTTCGCCTGGATAAATAAAGATTTGATTAATTGATTGATTGATTGATTGATTTTCACAGCAGCATAAGCCATAATGGAATGCCGCTGCAGGGGTTAGCAGTGGAATGTTGAGGAGAGTCAGTAGTCTGTAGAGTGGAGACTAGAGTGAGGAGTGCTGCAGAAGGCAACTCATCAGACTTAGCTTTGACAGAGAAAGAGCTACCTCTGAGATTGGGTAGTGTTCTCACCCTAGAAGAAGAACATATAAGACCAATGAGTGAAGTGGTAGAGACCATTCCTAGAGGGTTTTCCAATGCCCCATCCCCAGAGGGATGGGGGGATTCCAGGATTCAGGGCAATCCCTGGTCCAGCCTCGATTGTGTTGAAGCTGCCTGAGATCCATTTGCTCTGTGAGTACCCAAGACTCTTGTGTGGAAAAGCCCTGGGGCACCTGCATTCCTATGGTGAGTTTTCTCTGACAAAGGGACCCTGTCACCAAGACTGTTTCTGTTAAAAGTGTCTGCCTACTATGGGGTCCAGAGGAGACTTGCCAAGTACAGAACTTTTAGTTCGTGTCTGATTTAAAAGCATCTACTAAAGTGGGGGTCTAGTGTAAAGACATTGCCAGTTACAGAACTTTTAGTTCAGTGTCTGATTTAAAAGCATCTACTAAAGTGGGGTCTAGTGTAAAGACATTTTGCCAGTTACAGAACTTTTAATTTCATGACACCTCCGAGGTGTGAGAAGTAGAATGTTAAATGGAAAGACATTTCAAGATAGCATCTACAAGAGTGTTTCAGAGAAAGGTGTTATTAACCAGATGAATGGCTGAGTTTATATTTGGAAGCAAAGGTGGGAGACCCCCATCTAGAGTAACTATGTTTACCTCTCCAGGTTCAGTTTGGGCACCTTTATTTTTCTCTCAGTGCAGTTGGTTAGTGCCTGAAGAAAATACCCAAATATGGGATTTTGGATTTTCTGTGAGCTGGAGTGTGCTCACAGGTCAAGGAGCCACCAATAATTCCTTACGAAATATGGGAAAGTCTCCTAGTACTGGCCGAGGGTGCCAAGTCAAGGGAAGTGTACCAGTTTGGCGTGTGTGCCAAGATCCATTCAGACCTGAGGGTTTGCTGTGTGTGTGCTCTGTACCTCAGTAATCTGCATTACCAGTGGAGTAGCCCTGTGGGGTCCATCTTTGCTTTGTTTATTATCTGTGTATGAATAAAAGCCACACTCTAGAATCCCAACCTGGTTTGGACAGTATTGTTATTGCTTCCAGTGTCTGGATTTACTTGGGTGCCCCTAACCAGAAGTACAAACCCAGCATAATGCTGAGCAAACGTTTTCTCCCAGGGACCAAGGTTGATGGCCATGCTAAATGGTCCCCGGTGTGAGCCAGGTAGTTGCCACACTTGGTTTGCCTGTCTAAGGATGGCAGAGTTACTGGACATGTATAGGTAAACAGAACTGTTCAGAGTGACTACCCCATCCCTCTTATTGGCGCCATGTGTGAGAGGAGCAGCCTGCTAGTTGAACAAGGTGGGGTGGGGAAGTTACAGTAGCATTTTAGCTCTAAGTTCTGATGCAGGGTCCCTAGTTCTTTGTGATGCTTCAGACTTAAGTACTGTGGCATGGCCCCTAGCTCTTAGGCAGTGCTTCAGCCCTAAGTTCTGTGGCAGGACCCTGCCTATGCCTGGCACTGCAGCCTTAAGTACTCATGACAGGGCCCTGCCTCTTTAAAGCACTTCAGCTCTAAGTTCTGTGGCAGGCCCTGACTTTGTGCACTTCAACCCTAAGTTCTGCAGCAGGGCCCTGGCCTTTACATCACTTCAACTCTATGTTCTGTGGCAGGGCCCCTAACTTCTATGGCACTTTACCCTAAGTTCTGTGTCAGGGCCCCAGTCTCTGTGCAGGACTTCAGTCCATCCCGATAGACATTCCTCTCTCCCCCTGCCAATCCCTAAATGGCCTGAGCTTGATCCCAAACCCAGTGTGCCAGGCAATAGTGCCGCTGACCCCTGGGCTGGCTTAAAACAAGCATTTCTAACTGACTAGTGGGATAAATGTAAACACTGTGGAAATACCTGTTTTCTGTGACATGATGCCAGCTGTGTGGATAGTACTGCAACCATGGAATGGCAAAATTATGAGGACTTGTTTCTCCCAGTTTGACAGCTGGGAGTGCTGAAACCCAGGGAGGTCAAAATGACTTGCTTAAAGTCATGCAGTGAGCCAGTGGCTGTGCTGGGATTTGAACCTGCATCACAATGATTTACATGTGTTCAACAACAACACATCACCACTTCTTTAATTTTCTTCAGCACTGCAAATTCAGTTTCTTTTCAAGCTTGGCACATGTGCTTCTTTAAGAATGCTATGCAGTCTATTATGAAACCAAGGTCAAGTCTAATTTCCGAACTCTTTAGACAATGTATGTCCAACTCCTTTCAGTTTTGGCACACGAAGTCCATCAGGAATTCCGCACAGGACATTATGAAAATCAACATTGGTGGCCTAAGGTCAAATTCACATTCCAGTCCTGCTCTCTGTACACCCAATTCCTTTTCAACATGGTATGAAACCAAATAATTGCACTTTGACCTTGTCCTTAAGGGAGTGAATTTTTCCAGACCTAGCACCTTATGCATGAGTATGGATGTGACTGAACTGAATATCTTCTAATGTCCATCGTGTTTGGGACTCTGTGCCTAAATTTGACTGATTTTTCATGTAAAAGTGATGATATATTGCTTGCTTAATTGACATGTATTGTAAGTATTATAGTAAGTATTTGTTATATCAGTTTTTCTGTAGCATTAGCTATGAAGCAAATATTTTGTAATATTCCTTGTATGTGATTTGGACCCCACTGAAAATTAGTTATTAGCTTATCTAGGTGATCCACATTCATAATTTGAATTTTTGAATAAAATATTTACTACTACTACTACTGACTTCTAAAATGGCAATATAGCCTAAAGGTTAGAGTAATGAGCTCAACTGTATCTGGTACATTCAGCAGAGCTGGGTATGACTCCCACAACCTTAACTTGCATAGTGTGTGACTCTGAGTAAGTCACTCAACCGCCCTAAAGTTCCTGGGTGACGCCACCCTTGAAAACAGGCATCTGTATAGGTGTTCTTACTCGGTTAACAAAGAATAAAATAAAAATAAATAAAATTAATCACTTCCTACTGTGTAATAGCATGGGGGTAGTAAATACACGTCAGGAGGAAAGAAGTAATTTCTAGTTTAAGGCGCAGTCTGTGCAGTGTAAATTGTGGACCTATAAATTTTATTCCATTTTTAGAAATATTGTGCATGTTTCCCTGTCTTGTCAGCTGCCCCTTTTCCCAATTCTGAGTCAGCTTTACAGTGTTTAAAACATTTGAAACCATTATTGGCGGCATCGTTCAGTATGAAGGCTGCCAGGTTCTCAGCAGTGTTCCCAGCTGTACTGGGCCAGCCTTTGCTTAACCTTACTTTTCTTGTGACTTAGATGAACTAGCATGCAACTGACATTTATCCCTGATCTTGCCTAACACTGGAGGCATCAGGGCTAACTCCCGGCCCAGTCAAACCTATAAAATGGCAAATGTGAAATGCAATGGGCTGGATTTTGAAAGAGATACCCATGATGCGCCTACTGCTATTTTCAAACCAGAAATGTGTCCAAACCTGTTAGACCATTTATGAGATGGCCTAGCAGCATTCAAAGTTTGTGCCCAAAATGGCATTTGTACTTGTGTCCATTTTTGCTCCAAATTGTGAGTTTTTGTCATAAACAGCGCGAGTTAGAAAATAGCAGCAGGGCTGCCAGGACAAGAAATTGGATGCAGATGCAGCGTGAATTTGTGTGTCGTGTCTCAACCTTTTGAAAATGCCGCCCCATGTCAACATATAATGAACAGATACGGAGAGCAGGATACCTGCATGGGGGTTGAAAAGGAGAACACAGTGTAGTATCTGTAACATGTTTTTACTCCAGACTGCTGAATGTTTGAATAACATGATCACACCATTTGATCTAGCAGAGTTCAGCTCTGAGACTACAGTAGGCAACTGTTTCTCTTACTCAGGATACATTCACAATGTTACAGTAACTTCAGTTACTGGATGGCTATTATGTGACCTGCCTTGCAGAATGTTGCCACCTCTGTCCTTGGCACTCTTTAGAAATCCCTGGGTCTCCTCCTGTCATTTATATTATTGCAGCTAAATGCTTGCCTAGGCATCTGCTGACATGGCCCATAGATGAGACTGTCAATGGGACTGGTAACTTCTACATACAGTGAAAGGTCATAAGGAAACCTCTGGCATGCCAACAGAACATCTGGTGTCTGTCCTCTGATGCGTGTCTCTAAACTGTACATTTAGCTGAACTAGAATATTAATGCACATAGTCAACTAATAGATTTACTAAGCCATGACTGTGTCTACTCATTATTGTTCTTACTGTAGGCATTACAGACAGCAGTGTTCCCTCCAGTGCAGTCTCCGCCCATCACACACGGCAGAGAAGGGGTTCCACTACAGCAGGACCTGCACATATTAAGGGCACGAGGCATAACATGGGACTTAGATCTGAAGTAGGCAAGCATCAGGTTCTACACCTAAGGACATCAGTCTGGGTTCCACATACAGACAAAACAATAACCGGGCACTAACATCCCTGAAAGAAGTAAAAAAGTCACACGCTGACTCACTCATGTTAATGATAAGGTGCTTTATCAGTGCAAAAACTGGACAAGAAGCAGGCATACAGGGGTAAAGAACCAATGTTTCACAGAGGCATGCACTTTGGCAATGTGTGCAGCAGTGTACAGCCCAGCCAATGAAAAGGATCTTGAGGTCATTGTAGACATTATAAATCACTAACATGGTTTCATCCAGTTGGTGCACAGAGTCACTGTACATCTTACTCCTGTGTACAGGGTTCTCTCCTGTGGGAGCATTAGGCAGAGCACTCCACTTCAGCATGGTGGGGGACGGTATAAGTAAATTAAATGAAAGGTTGTAACCTACCATAAATCACTTGAGCTAAACTCAGGTGATTTATAATAAAACAGTGGGGCCACCAAGGTATGTCTTTTTATCCTATAATATACACTTCTCATGAGGTCTGGGCAGATAGAACCGCTCAGCTTTGCTTCATGGTCCTCTTGCCCAAACCTCATGAGCAGTGTGTTTTACATCATAACAGACACCCTTGGAGGTCCCATTCATTTGTAGTGTTAGAGCCGGGTGGGCAATTCTGATGCCACAGGTGAAGGAACAGGATCCTGAGGCAGTTGTAGACAGTAAGCTAAAGACAGGTAGGCAGTACTGATGCCACAGGTAAGGAACAGGATCCTGAGGTAGTTGTAGACAGTAAGCTAAAGCCAGGTAGGCAGTGATGATGACACAGGTAAGGAACAGGGTCTCGAGGTAGTTGTAGACAGTAAGCTAAAGCCAGGTAGGCAGTGATGATGCCACAGGTAAGGAACAGGGTCTTGAGGTAGTTGTAGACAGTAAGCTAAAGCCAGGTAGGCAGTGATGATGCCACAGGTAAGGAACAGGATCCTGAGGTAGTTGTAGACAGTAACCTAAAGCCAGGTAGGCAGTGATGGTGACACAGGTAAGGAACAGGATCCTGAGGCAGTTGTAGACAGTAAGCTAAAGCCAGGTAGGCAGTGATGATGACACAGGTAAGGAAGTAGGATCCTGAGGTAGTTGTAGACAGTAAGCTAAAGCCAGGTAGGCAGTGATGGTGACACAGGTAAGGAGTAGGATCCTGAGGTAGTTGTAGACAGTAAGCTAAAGCCAGGTAGGCAGTGATGATGACACAGGTAAGGAACAGGATCCTGAGGCAGTTGTAGACAGTAAGCTAAAGCCAGGTAGGCAGTGATGATGACACAGGTAAGGAACAGGGTCTCGAGGTTGTTGTAGACAGTACACTGCAGCCAGGTGGGCAGTGCTGATGACACAGGTAAGCAACAGGATCTCGAGGTAGTTGTAGACAGTAAGCTAAAGCCAGGTAGGCAGTGATGATGCCACCAGGTAAGGAACAGGATCCTGAGGTAGTTGTAGACAGTAAGCTAAAGCCAGGTAGGCAGTGATGATGACACAGGTAAGGAACAGGGTCTCGAGTTGTTGTAGACAGTACACAGCAGCCAGGTGAGCAGTGCTGATGACACAGGTAAGCAACAGGATCTCGAGGTAGTTGTAGACAGTAAGCTAAAGCCAGGTAGGCAGTGATGATGACACAGGTAAGGAACAGGATCCTGGGGTAGTTGTAGACAGTAAGCTAAAGATAGGTAGGCAGTGATGATGACACAGGTAAGGAACAGGATCCTGAGGTAGTTGTAGACAGTAAGCTAAAGCCAGGTAGGCAGTGATGATGACACAGGTAAGGAACAGGATCCTGAGGTAGTTGTAGACAGTAAGCTAAAGACAGGTAGGCAGTGATGATGACACAGGTAAGGAACAGGATCCTGAGGTAGTTGTAGACAGTAAGCTAAAGCCAGGTAGGCAGTGATGATGACACAGGTAAGGAACAGGATCTCGAGGTAGTTGTAGACAGTAAGCTAAAGCCAGGTAGACAGTGCTGATACCACAGGCACAGAACAGGATCTCGAGGTTGTTGTAGACAGTACACAGCAGCCAGGTGGCAGTGCTGATGACACAGGTAAGCAACAGGATCTCGAGGTAGTTGTAGACAGTAAGCTAAAGCCAGGTAGGCAGTGATGATGCCACAGGTAAGGAACAGGATGCTGAGGTAGTTGTAGACAGTAAGCTAAAGCCAGGTAGGCAGTGATGATGCCACAGGTAAGGTGCAGGATCCTGAGGTGGTTGTAGACAGTAAGCTAAAGCCAGGTAGGCAGTGATGATGACACAGGTAAGCAACAGGATCTCGAGGTAGTTGTAGACAGTAAGGTAAAGCCAGGTAGGCAGTGATGATGACACAGGTAAGGAACAGGATCTCGAGGTAGTTGTAGACAGTAAACTAGGAAAGGGAACATTGTTTAACCAGGAGTAGCACACTTGCCGAAGCTTGTTTCCAGATGTGACCTGGGAGCACAACGGGTTAAGTGACTGCTCAGGACTGCCACAGTATGCACCTAGACAGTTGTGGGATTCAAACCCAGGTCTCCAAATCTGCAGCTCAGAACCTTAACCCACTGCACTATACTGCCTCTTTAAGCTAAACACAGGTAGGCAGTGATGATGACAGAGGAAAGGAACAGGATCCTGAGGTATTTGTAGACAGTAAGCTAAAGACAGGTGGGCAGTGGATGCCACAGGTAAGGAATTGAATCTCGAGGTAGTCGTAGACAATTTTTATTATTTTTATTTTTATTTTTATTCTTTTGGTAACCGGTAGGCCTACTAGGCACAAGTGCCTGTTTTCAGGGGGCTACCTGGTAGCACTGGGTGGTTAAGTAACTTGCTTAGAGTCACACAGTAGGCAAGTGGAGGTTGTCAGAATCAAACTCTAGTCTAGTCTGCTGGATGTACCAAGCTCATTCACACCCCTGCTCCTCTAACCTCTAGGCTATACTGCCAGCCAATAAGCTAGAGCCAGATGAGCAGTGCTGATACCACAGGTAAGGAACATGATCTCTAGGTAGTTATAGACATTGTTCTGGAGCCAGGTATGCAGTGATGATGCCACATGTAAGGAACAGGATCTCGAGGTAGTTGTAGACAGTATGCTAAAGCCAGGTAGGCAGTGATGATGCCACATGTAAGGAACAGGATGCTGAGGTAGTTTTAGACAGTAAGCTAAAGCCAGGTAGGCAGTGCTGATGCCACAGGTAAGGAACAGGATCCTGAGGTAGTTGTGGACAGTAGCGCTAAAGCCAGGTAGGCAGTGATGATGACACAGATAAGGAACAGGTTTCTGAGGTAGTTGTAGACAGTATGCTAAAGCCAGGTAGGCAGTGATGATGACACAGGTAAGGAACAGGGTCCTCGAGGTAGTTGTAGAGCAGTACACAGAGCCAGGTGAGCAGTGATGATGACACAGGTAAGCAACAGGATATCAAAGTAGTTGTAGACAGTAAGCTGAAGCCAGGTAGGGCAGTGATGATGACACAGGTAAGGAACAGGATCCTGAGGTAGTTGTAGACAGTAAGCTAAAGACAGGTAGGCAGTGATGGTGACACAGGTAAAGAAGAGGATCCTCGAGGTAGTTCTAGACAGTAACCTAAAGACAGGTAGGCAGTGATAATGCCACAGGAAAGGAACAGGATGCTGAGGTAGTTGTAACCAGTAAGCACAGCCAGGTAGGCAGTGATGATGACACAGGTAAGAAACAGGATCCTCAGGTAGTTGTAGAAGCTAAGCTAAAGCCAGGTAGGCAGTGATGATGACACAGGTAAGGAAGAGGATCCTGAGGTAGTTGTAGACAGCAAGCTAAAGCCAGGTAGGCAGTGATGGTGACACAGGTAAGGAACAGGATCTCGAGGTAGTTGTAGACAGTAAGCTAAAGCCAGGTAGGCAGTGATGATGCCACAGGTAAGGAACAGGATCCTGAGGTAGTTGTAGACAGTAAGCTAAAGCCAGGTAGGCAGTGATGATGACACAGGTAAGAAACAGGATCCTGAGGTAGTTGTAGACAGTAAGCTAAAGCCAGGTAGGCAGTGATGATGAGACAGGTAAGGAACAGGTCTCGAGGTTGTTGTAGACAGTACACAGCAGCCAGGTGAGCAGTGCTGATGACACAGGTAAGCAACGGGATCTCGAGGTAGTTGTAGACAGTAAGCTAAAGCCAGGTAGGCAGTGATGATAACACAGGTAAGGAACAGGATCCTGAGGTAGTTGTAGACAGTAAGCTAAAGTCAGGTAGGCAGTGATGATGACACAGGTAAGGAACAGGATCCTGAGGTAGTTGTAGACAGTAAGCTAAAGCCAGGTAGGCAGTGATAATGACACAGGTAAGGAACAGGGTCTCGAGGTAGTTGTAGACAGTACACAGCAGCCGGTGGGCAGTGCTGATGCCACAGTTATGGAACAGGATCTCGAGGTAGTTGTAGACAGTAAGTTAAAGCAAGGTATGCAGTGATGATGACACAGGTAAGGAGTAGGATCCTGAGGTAGTTGTAGACAGTAAGCTAAGCCAGGTAGGCAGTGATGATGACACAGGTAAGGAACAGGTTCCTGAGTAGTTGTAGACAGTAAGCTAAAGCCAGGTAGGCAGTGATGATGACACAGGTAAGGAACAGGATCCTGAGGTAGTTGTAGACAGTAAGCTAAAGACAGGTAGGCAGTGATGATGACACAGGTAAGGAAGAGGATCCTGAGGTAGTTGTAGACGGTAAGCTAAAGACAGGTAGGCAGTGATGGTGACACAGGTGAAGAAGAGGATCCTCGAGGTAGATCTAGACAGTAACTAAAGACAGGTAGGCAGTGATGATGCCACAGGAAAGGAACAGGATGCTGAGGTAGTTGTAAACAGTAAGCTAAAGCCAGGTAGGCAGTGATGATGACACAGGTAAGAAACATTATCCTCAGGTAGTTGTAGACAGTAAGCTAAAGTCAGGTAGGCAGTGATGATGACACAGGCAAGGAAGAGGCTCTCAAGGTAGTTCTAGACAGTAACCTAAAGACAGGTAGGCATTGATGATGCCACAGGAAAGGAACAGGATGCTGAGATAGTTGTAAACAGTAAGCTTAAAGCCAGGTAGGCAGTGCTGATGCCACAGGTGAGGAACAGGATCTCAAGGTAGTTGTAGACAGTATGTTGCAGCCAGGTGGACAGCTTGATGCTTAAGCAAGTTAAGGAACAGGATCCTGAGGTAGTTGTAGACAGTAAGGTAAAGCCAGGTAGGCAGTGATGATGACCAGGTAAGGAACAGGATCTCAAGGTAGTTGTAGACAGTAAGCTAGGAAGGGGAACATTGTTAACCAGGAGTAGCACACTAGTCAAGCTTGTTTCCAGATGTGACCTGGGAGCACAAGGAGTTAAGGACTTGCTCAGGATCACACAGTATGCACCTAGGCAGCTGTGGGATTCAAACCCGTCTCCAGATCTGCAGCTCTGAGCCTTAACCCACTGCACTATACTACCTTTAAGCTAAAGACAGGTAGGCAGTGATGATGACAGAGGAAAGGAACAGGATCCTGAGGTAGTTGTAGACAGTAAGCTAAAGTCAGGTGGGCAGTGCTGATGCCACAGGTAAGGAATTGATCTCAAGGTAGTTGTAGACAATTTTTTTTTATTTTTATTTTTATTCTTTGGTAACCAGGTAGGCCCACTAGGCACAAGTGCCTGTTTTAGGGGCTACCTGGGAGCACTGAGTAGTTAAGTAACTTGCTTAGAGTCACACAGTAGGCAAGTGGAGGCTGTGAGAATCAAACTCTGGTCTAGTCTGCTGGATGTACCAAGTTCATTCACACCCTGCCTCTCAACTCCTAGGCTATACTGCCAGCCAATAAGCTAGAGCCAGATGAGCAGTGCTGATGCCACAGGTAAGGAACATGATCTCTAGGTAGTTATAGACATTGTTCTGGAGCCAGGTATGCAGTGATGACGCCACATGTAAGGAACAGGATCTCGAGGTAGTTGTAGACAGTAGTTAAAGCCAGGTAGGCAGTGATGATGCCACATATAAGGAACAGGATGCTGAGGTAGTTTTAGACAGTAAGCTAAAGCCAGGTAGGCAGTGCTGATGCCACAGGTAAGGAACAGGATCTCGAGGTAGTTGTAGACAGCATGCTGCAGCCAGGTGAACAGTGCTGATGTCACAGGTAAGAAACAGGATCCTGAGGTAATTGTAGACAGTAAGCTAAAGCCAGGTAGGCAGTGATGATGACACAGGTAAGGAACAGGATCCTGAGGTAGTTGTAGACAGTAAGCTAAAGACAGGTAGGCAGTGATGATGCACAGTAAGTAACAGGATATCGAGGTAGTTGTGACAGTAAGTTGAATGCTTGCAGGCAGTGTGATGATGCTTCAGGTAAGGAACAGGATACTGAGGTAATTGTAGACAGTAAGCAAAGGTCAGTTGGGCAGTGATGATGCCACAGGTAAGGAACAGGATGCTGAGGTAATTGTAGACAGTAAGCTAAGGTCAGCTGGGCAGTGATGATGCCGCAGGTAAGGAACAGAACCTCGAGGTAGTTGTAGACAGTAAGTTAAAGCCAGGTAGGCAGTGATGATGACACAGGTAAGGAACAGGATCGCAAGGTAGTTTTAGACAGTAAGCAAAAGCCAGGTGGGAAGTGCTGATGCCACAGGTAAGACAAGTAAGCTGAAGTGTGGAATACAGAAAGGGTAAAGAGCAAATCATGGGTGGGTATCCTACTGTCTTCAGTGTATTTATTGAGTGAGTGATTGATTGATTAATTCACAATTTTTGCACAGAAAAGTCACACTTAGCTGTGATAACTGTTTCCAGGGGATGGATTGCATGGAACTGTTTAATTGACAATGGGAATGTTGGCCATAACACCAGGGAAACTCGGTTTCACCCATTCAGGGTGCAGCGCATAGTACGCCCAGTCATTAGGGCACCACATCTGTAAGTCACTGTCCCCTTTTTGTGAGGCGCTGTGCTCTCAACTCTTCTAAATATTGTAACTCCGGGAATCGGACTCAGGGATGGGTGGCAATTCCATTATTTGGCACCCTAATGATGGGCACACTGCCGCCAGCACCCTGATGGTCCGGACTGGGGAAACTCCCCTGCTCTCCACATATAGTAAATAACATCAAGACATAGAAGAAATGTATCACAACTGTCTCGACTTTAGAATTTTGCCTGGTAACATCTTCATTTTGCAGGATATGTGCATAAAAACATGTTTGCGGTTACTGCTGCCAAGAACTGTGGCCATATGACCCTTCATTTTGGTCACAGGGATCTGACAGGTGCAATGGGTGGTGTTTGTTTAAGAATGTCTCTAGTTAAGTATCTAAACTAGAAGAAATAGAGCCAGGTAGGGCCCTGCTCTTGGATGTGGATCATGGTGGTCAAAACCTCCGCTTCATAAATGTGTATGCCCCAAACCAAGGTGGTCAGAGTAGCTTAATTCCAAGACAAAGGCCTTGCCTACACACCAATAGATGGGTAGTGCTTGGTGGGGACTTCAGTTGTGGTATATCCATGAAAGATATTGGGTAGCAACACCAGGAAGATGTTTTGTGATTCTGTGTACTTTTTTTTTTTTTGTTCTGTTCTGGTCTGCCTCCCCAAGCTGGAGTGTTTGGCCCCCGCCCGCTCACCGTCCCCCCCATGCCCAGGCTTACCCTTCTGGGCATGGCCACCGGGCAGGTGCTCCCTCCCAAGGAACATGATCTCTTGTCCTGGCTTACCCCCAGGGCAGGGCCACAGGAGGGGCTACCCTCCAGCAGGCATTAGTCGCTGTGGGAGTGGCGCGGGGCCATCATGAATGGAGCCAGAATTTTTTTATATGCTGAGATCCCTGGGGCAGGGATGTGCACTAATGCCAGTGTCTGCCCCACCCCCTTGCATGAGGGAGCAGCAGTGGTACCCTAGCTACTGCCACAGGTCCGCATAGCGCTGGACACTCTTCCGCCTCCCCTGGAGAAGGAGAGTAGTCTCTGGGACACTCAGTCCTTCTCCCCCGGCTGGCCCTCCAACTCCCGAGTCTGTTACTGAACCTGGGATGTCGGGCGCCGCAAGCAGACGCCTGCCGCCGCGCTGATGGGCCAGCATGATTCTGTGTTCTTGAAAGACAGAGTTAGGAAGGCAGGATTTCAGAATGGTTTGCAGTGCAAGGAGATACACAGATTACGATATTTCACTAAAGGAACTCTAAACACTCATATAGATTTTGTATTTGTCTCTGCCACTTTTAGGGTAAACTCAGCAATGACTATTGTGGTGAAAACCTCAGATCACCTAGCTGTCCTGCGTCATTGTTTTTTGTTAGGTCTAACTGGAATGTAGCCCCTACAACATGGAAACTAAACCCTGTTTGCTAAACCATGAAGATGGAGGTGGAAGTGAAGAGATCTTTTAAAGCTAGGGGTGGTGTTAGCAGACTATGAGGATCTTGCAGTGTGGTGGGAGGATTCCACAACAAGTGTGCAAGAATGTGTTTAAACAAGCATTTGTCAATGCCAATCTTGCTTGCTGGCATTGGCATTGGTAGTGTAGGAGTTAGCGAGCTGCATAATAGGAATGGCAGTGAAGTACTGAACTGAAGCTAACCCCACCCCCACCCTGTAGAGACTGACAGGCATTGGGTGTGCCTTTGGGTCGTTAGGCATAACGGCCACGCCATTTCCACCCCCTACCCTG
Organism: Neoceratodus forsteri; assembly: GCA_016271365.2. Classification (NCBI taxonomy): domain Eukaryota; kingdom Metazoa; phylum Chordata; order Ceratodontiformes; family Ceratodontidae; genus Neoceratodus; species Neoceratodus forsteri. Next base: position 189,777,504 of record CM028135.1, on the reverse strand, counting down.
CAGACACTGACAAGTGTCACAGTGTGCCTTGGGGTCTTTGGTCTTTATGCTCACCCCATTCCATCAGGAAATACGTGAGATGGGTCCCATATAGGAGAGTGGGTGAACTTTGGGACCAAAGAGTCCAAGGCACATCTTGATGCCTCTCACTGGCTGCAGGGTGTGAATGGTATGAGCATTACAGGCGAGAATCCCAAGTCATAACCCCTGATGCCTCTCAGTCTCTACAGGCTGAGGCCTTATGGTCGGAAATCCTAATGCCTCAGACGCTCACTGGCATTTTCACTCCAAATTTTCAACATGGTTTTTTGTGACCTCCACCTTATGAACAGTGGCAATATCAGTTTGGTAGCCGAAAGCTGATTTCAACATGGCTATCACGCATTTGGCACCACAGGTGCGAAACACATTTCAACAGGATGTGAAAAATGACAGCTGTATTGTTCATGGGAGGTGCAAAAATGGCAATGTTGAAATTCTGCAGTGAAATATTAAACTGGTGAAGTCCGCAGGTGTGGAGAAAATGCTAACGCACACTCGTAATGTCCATTTGCTTGGGATTTTTACAGCAGATTGTCAACACAGGGATTTTGTAACCTCCGCTCCATGAACAGTGTCACTGTGATTTTCTTAATCTGTCCCGAACAGTGATTTCCTAAAGCCAATTATGCATTTCTGCACTAGAAGTACGAAACACATTTCGCCATGGTGTGAAAATGACAGCTGTACTGTTCATAAGGAAGTGTGGAAAATGCCAGTGGTGAAAATCTGGACTGAAAATATTAGAAATACATGAAGTTACAAGGCTGCGGGAAACTGCGCAATGTCTCTCGTAACACAGTCATTTAATGGATGTATTTCACCAGATTTTTAACATAGCCATTTTAACACTCTGTGCTCATGAACAGTGTCACTGTGATTTTCTTAATTTGTCCCCAACATTGATTTCGTGACACCGACTGCCATAGCACGCTACATGGGCGGAAATACGCTTGGTCAAGATGTGAAAAATGACAGCTGTACTGCTCATAAGGAGGTGTGGTAAAATGGCAATGTTGAAAATCTGGAGTGAAAATATTGAAAATTCGTGAACTTACGACACATGCTCGTGAAAACAGTAAGTTTTGGGAATTTTTTCACCAAATTTTAACATAGTCATTTTAACACCTCTGCTCATGAACAGAGTCACTGTAATTTTCTTAATCTGTCCCGAACATTGATTTCACGACACCAACTCGCCATTGTGCTCTACATGCCGGAAACACATTTTGGGTCAGATGTGAGAAATGACAGCTGGACTGCTCATAATGTTGAAAATCTGGAGTTAACATATTGAAAATTCGTGAACTTACTAGCGTGTGTAGGAACAGCGCAACACATGTTCGTAAAACCGTCATTTTGGATTTTTCACTAATTTTCAACATAGGGTTTTTGGGGCCTGCCCCACGACCAGACACTGTCATTTCATACTGTCCCAAAGGTGGTTCGCTGCAGTGACCGCTAAATCACCTTCGGGCTAATTAACGCCATGACAGTGACAGAATTCATGAGGTGGGGTCCCAAAACCCCATGTTGAAAATTTGGTGAAAGAATTTGGAAAATGCCCAAGATATGCACTAAAGTTGAAAAACCCTATTATTACATTATACAGCTTACCGGGCATTTCCTCAGTTCAAGGGTCGGCTTTAAGAGTGCAGACATGTTCCGGTCCACTCAAGATCATCGCTGTGAGCTCTGGAGGTAAGTATGGGGTGAGGAGGGGTATGGGGAGGCAGGGTGCGCAGTGGGTGGCTGCGGTCGGGGAGATTGGGTCAGGGCGGTCAGCGAGGAAGGTTTTTTTCTTTCAGGTTCTTTTTTTTACTTAGGCGACACAGGGCGTTTGCCACACTGGGTGGGCTCCCAGCATAGCAGCTGGAAGGGAGTTTGGGGGCCATGGAACAACGGGGATTGGGCACCCCGTCACATACACCTGTTGCACACTGGTGCAGGCTCCCAGCGTGGCATCTGGAACTCTGTTGGGGGAGCGGAGAACAGTCAATGGGGATTGGGCACCCCATCTGCTATACAGTGTGTGGATGGGAACACGAGCACGCAGTATGCGTAAGTGTGGGGAGCACGCATGAGCACACGATATCTTATCGCTGCTCACTGAAGTGTAGCTCTCCTTCAACTGTACTGCCACTGCATTTTCAACTGCTGTCACAGACAGCTGCAGCGTCTCATTGAGAACTGCGTCGTGCCTGCAAACACACTGACTGAATTGAAGACAGCTGCCACACCTCCGAAAACTCGGATGATGGCACTATGTTTCTTGCACATGCATGCAAGCAAACATAAAATAGATCTACTGATAATACAGACAAGTATAGGTGATATTTAGGAATGCAGTTCAAGCAAAAGAGCCTTATATCTTACATGCATGAGGGCGATACAGACCTTACTAACCAGATCCCAGCTCAAGAAGACGTGAAAGCCTTCCAGTATTCTAAGGCTTTCACTGGAACAAGAATTGAAATATGGGACACAGGGAAAATCCCAACATTTAGATAGTTTTCCAGGTGCCAGGATAGGGTTAATCACAGGGTGGTCACTGACAAACTAGTGCCGAAAGAAACACTGTGGTCCTCTCCAACAGTGACATGAAAGTAGTGCATACTCATGTAAGGAACACTTGTGGGTCTTCATTGGAAACTGGAGGGCTGAGGCTGTAGTTGATAAGTTACAGATCCCTCACTTAGAGGGATCTATGAGGAACAAATGTCAAACATATTATAGAAACATAGAATTTGACAGCAGATAAGGACTGCTTGGCCCACCTAGTCTGCCCATTTCCTACTTAATGGATAAGCTGCAGATCCTAGTTAATGAACAGCCTACTTCCTCCTACCCCCACCTCCGCACTAGAATTGCCTTATGTCTGTTCCATGCATTTTGAATTCCCCACTGTTTTGACTCCACCAGCTCCTTGGGAAGGCTGTTCCATGTTTCCACAACCCTCTCCGTGAAAAAATACTGGTAAGTGAAATGGAGCAAGCAGTTAAGCAACTAAGCCAGGTTGCATTGGGCTGCCAGCTGAATTTAACAAAACATTTCCAGCTAAGTTAGGCCCCTATTTTACAAGTAGTTTTGAACTCTGTCTTGGAATCTGGTATCTTACCCCCACCAATGCAAACAGTGCTGCTCATTTATCTCCTAAAATCTAGAGATTAAACTAATATTATAAACTGGAGGCCTCTGTGCTTGTTGAACATGGATCAAAAAATGATGTGTAAGTATCTAGCTCATAAGTTATCCGAGGTTGCCCCAACAGTTCTTGCTGAGTCACAGAGATACACCATAAAGCAGAGGAGTATTATGGATAAGCTAATAACTATCAGAGACGTTTTTGGAAAGAGGGAAAAGGCCTGACCCAGGCGGGTATTTACTGATCAACCAGAAGGCTTTCGATCATGTCCTCCATGATTATTTAGCAAAGGTCCTGGATTTGTACAGCATCAACTTCATTGACTGGATTTTTTATTACATAATGGAGCACTAATTAATAGTTTAATTTATTAACTCAAACCAGGATCCACCTCTTCTAGTACAACAGGGGATGAGACAGAACTTGCCTCTCAGCCGCGCAGTATATTTTCTTCCTGGACCCCTATTAGACTTACTCAGCTGCATCCGGTACTCAAGGCATCTCTGTGGGCCCAGATATACCTGTTCTGAAAACCTGAGCTCACACTGATGATTTTGTATCATTATTAAAGACTGAGAGTGTGGACAGCATGTTCAACAGACCCTGGAGACCTTTTCAGAAATAACAGCAGCAAAGATTAATTATAAGAAAAGCTCAGGAATCCACATTGGACACCATACTGAGAGGAGGTGGGACCCACAATTGAGGGTCATCCAGAATAAAATGTAGGCAATTTAGGTATTGATTTTGGCCCTGGGAATTCAGTGAATGAGAACTGGATTAAGTGCATTACAAAGGCAGAGACTAAATTGGCTGCATGGAAAAATAGATCCTTATCCCAACAGAAACATGCGTATAATGATGCACAACAGAGTGTGGTTGTACTGATAACCTCATGCCTGGGATGGTTGGGCACAAGGCCAAGTGCATCCAACACCACAGACATGCAGTTATTCCACCACAATCCACACACTGGAGTGCATTATTTCTATTATACAATGGCTCTTATTTATTAATATTGTGGGGTCACAAATGCACACACGTAGATGGTTATTAGGAAGAGAACAATTGTTGAACATCCCTTTTATGTGCAGGGACATCTATTTTATAGTATCAGTTGTACAGTTTTATTTTTTAATTTAATTACATTTTTTTGAGGACACACTCTCCATGTGAAAGCACTGCATCATGGGTATGCAAATAATTGTCTTTGTCACTGTAGTGTGTTATGCAATACCAGGCAATTGAGTATTTGCATACCCATGATGCAGTGCATTCATATGTGGTGTGTTTCTCATAAAAAATAAACCTGTAAAACTGATACTATAAAAGAGATGCCCCCACACTATAAAGGAGTTGTTCTGACACTTGTTCTCTGCCTAACTATAAAATGTTTTAGCCATGACAAACATTTGTGCCCCTCCCACAATATAATACTCCAGCCCAGGCACACACACACACACACACACACACACACATACACACACACAGGGACAGTGCGGACCCTGGAAGCCTGCTAAAGGCTGTGGAACCCCAGCCCTAGAGTCACTCCAGCCCAGGAAGCACACACACACACACACACACACACACACACAGACAGTGTGAACCGTGGGAGCCTGCTAAAGGTAATTACTCCCTTCTCTAAAGCAACCTTGTGCAGGGTGTTAGCCCGTCGACAAATCATGTCAACTGCCCGCCCACCCCAGCCACCCTCCCACCCAGGGCATCCCTAATTTATAGGTAACTTCCTGTCATGTGACCCTCAGACTAACTGTCCACTTTTCCCTAGCAGCTTTTCTTCTTCTGCCACTAGGTGGAAGCATACATTTCATCCTTCTCCCTACTACTTTCATTCTCTACCTCAGTCCTCTTCCTCGCCACGAGGAGATGGTGTTTCCACTCCTCTACCCCATTTTCTTTCTTTCTACATTCTTGCCCTATCTTTTCCACCCTGACTCCCTGCCTTCTGCCTCCATTTTCCCTGATGTTGGACTGCTCTCTCAGTCCTCCCACACCCAGCCTTGAAGCCTGTAGTTTCTGCACCAAGGTCGGGCACCCTACCACTGTGCTACTGTAGCTGTCCTACTAGTGTATGCTGTTTTACCCTTTTATTATGATGTCACTCTGCCCTCTAAGTATGTCTCCATTTCCACTCACCTTCTCACCCTCTTTCTCCTTGTGGCACACCTCCTCTGGTCCCCCCACAGCCCAACCCCTGATTGGGATTCTCGGCCACTGTCACCTACTGCCTCCCTCCCACCACCACCCCTCTCACCCCATAATCACCTGGGCACTCTATGGCCTCTCCTCACCTCTCCATACCCCACATCCGGACATTACCAAGACACTGTCATCTCTAAATCAAGAATTAGTGTTGACACTGTGGATCTCAAGCCTCTGTCACTTACCCTAGATCCGGTTCTTCATCCCCTTACAAAAATGCTGAACCTCTCTCTCAGCAGTGGGAACTTCCCTGACAAATGGAAAACCACAATAGTGACCCCAGTCCACAAACGGTGACCAGACCATCCACTCAAACTACCACTAATATCAATATTGCCCCGCCTCTAAGGCACTTGAGCGTATTGTGGCAGACCAACTCACCAACCATCTGGACAAATACAACATTCTATGTGACAAGCACACAGCTTCCAGAAAGGCCACAGTACTAGCACTGCTCTCCTAGAGCTCACGGTGCTGTTCATAATTCTCTGGACCATGGCAAACTAACAGGTGTGGTCTTTATCAACCTCTCGAAAGCTTTCTACACAGTCCACCATAGGCTGCTTATTGACCAGCTACTAAATACTGGACTGTCACCTGACTCTGTTCTATGGTTTAGTAGCTACCTCGAAAACCGGATGCAACGAGTAAAATTGCAAACACTCTTTCTGACACCTTGCCGGTCTGCTCAGGCGCACCCCAAGGTTCCATACTGAGCCACTCCTGTTTAGTCTTTTCTAAACTCCTACCGCAATCTTGCCCTGAAAACATCATCCTGTACACTGATGATGCAGTGGTATTCCTGTCCCACAAAGACCCCAGGGCTCTACAGGATAGCCTCCAGCTTGGTTTCAGCACCACTGAGTCTTGGTTCCACAATCACAAACTAGTACTAAATCACAAAAACAAAAACCATGCTATTTTGCAGCTCTCAAACCCGCAAGCAACACCACTTGTTGATCTCCACTGCACAGGGAAACACCTTGGAGCAGGTGCACTTTCAAATATCTTGGGATTCTGCTTGACCCTAGCCTCTCTATGAGGCACACACTGACTATGTTGCAAAATTGCAAACATTCGACTCGGTCTTCTATACAAACACAGACAGAGTCTTACTCCAAATGCACTAAAGATTGCCGACAGAGTTCTGTGGTCTCGATCATTGACTATGGTCTCATCATTTACAGCTCTGCCACGATGACAGCCCTCAGATGGTGCAAACTACCTTAAAGGGTACCTAAACAAGCCATTTTAAAACTGCAAACTCAAAATCTGGCTACAGTGAGATAGAGTAAAGGCTGCTGTTTACATTTATAGCTAAAACTGCATTTATGTAAATAATATAAATGCAGTTTCATAGCTTTTGAAAATGTAAACATCAGCCATTCACTTTCAAAAAACAGCCTTGATTTCTCCCTAAGATGTCTGCAAAGTGTGTTAAGTGATGAGTCATGATGACATCATCGGAGTCAGAGACAGAGGCCCACATATATTCCTATATAGTGCTAACTAGTTCTTCTTTCCCTCTTTGTTTTGAATTGTTGTACCAGAATGATCAACACCATGTATTAACTCATGGATTATTTTGATCAGTAAACACGTTAGGCTATGATTGTTCATTTTGTTTACTTTAACTTGCGAAAATGTTTTGCAATCCAGCTGACTTTTCTTTGGAAAACTGCAGTACAGTACAACACTTCAAATACCTGATGATCTAGTGGTTATGTGATGCACTGAATTTTGTTTTGTTAACCAGGAGAGATGCACTAAGCTGGAAGATTGTTTACAGATGTGGCCTGGGAGCACAAGGAAGTTTAGTGACTTGCTCAGGGTCACAGCAAAGTACCAGTCTGGTTCAGTTCCAAAGCTCATGCTCTTTTGTTAATCCACAATAAGGCTTTCTTTTTCCACGTGAACCCCCTGCACCTAGCCTGATTTCTGTTGAACACTCCACCATCCATATCCTGTCTGTAGTTCTGCATGGAGCCGCATATGTGCTTATGGTCTCATGAAGAGAATTATCACACCTCAGATCGTAATCTTGTATCTCATAGAGTTGTGCACACCTATACCGATCACGCATTATCAGCTGGCACTGCTAAAAATGCCTCACAAATCACTTCAGTCCACATTCTCAATGTTTGACTTCTGCTCCTAGAGTAAACATTGAGGATCACCACCTTCTGCACAGTGAAGGTAGTATGTGCAGTTCCACTGTTGTTTTTCCCCCCTCATTAACCAACAACTAGGTCTTCCTGGAGAGCCAAGCAATAAGCATCATGACCCACCAGAAAACTGCTGTTCATGCCTCATAAGGGCCACATTTGCAATGGATAACAATATTATTAGCAGTAGAGGCATACTAATATCATGAGCGAATCCTCCCAACTTCCAGTGTCAGTCTACTCCTTTACCTGTGATCTGCAGAACCCGCAGGACAGTTCCCAGCAATTCTTTTCCAGTACTTTTCTGTGCTCTACTGTACAATGCGAGTTGGCTAGCTACCACCCTTCCAAATCTTGATTGAGCTGTACACAACTCCCTCAATACTTTCCTAACAAACTTCAACACCACCCCCAACCCAATGGTAATCTCCCACACTGAATTAAAGTAACAGTTTAGGAGCAGCCTTCCACTTCGAAGTATCTGTCATTGCTGTCTACTCATCCAAAGTCAGGTAGTGATCATGATGCTGGAAGCCCACATTTCAGATCTCACGTGATCTGCTCAACGCCTCCTTCATGCCTTCAACTAACCTGAATATAGCTGTATCCTGCCAGAATGGCCTCTTCAGTCCTCTCTGGCATTCATTCTTCTCACCTGCTCCCCACGCCAAAAACTGGTGAGTTCACTACCCTTCCGCATCATGAATGTGGTTAGTACAGTCTCCCATGCTATCTTTACATATTAATAATAAACATGGTCTTCTGGTAAGCCAGGCTGATGGCATGAGACACAGGCTTTCCTACCCATATAAGATCTAAGCCACCCATGATTAGGCACTATTTATCGACGTACATAATGATGTGCACACCCATCATTTAATAGTGCCTTAATAAAAGGTAGCCTAGGTCTTTTAAGGATAGGAAAGCCCATCATTCCTCTTTGTTCCTGCTGCTATCCACCTGACTTACTGGAAATAGGAGGCAGTATAGCACAGTGGTCTAAGGCTCTGAGCTGCAAATCTGGTGACATCCAGCAGACCAGACCTGGGTTTGAATCCCACAGCTTCCACTTGCATACTGTGTGACCCTGAGCAAGTCACTTAACCTCCTAGTGCTTACAGGTCACACCTGTAAAAAGCTTTCAGCTTAGTGTGCTATACCTGGTTAAACAACTAAATTAAAAAAAAAAATGTTTATATTTGATATGTCAAAATAAACGGGACTGTACTGCTTGCATTCATGATGCAGAAGGGTGATGAGCCACCAGTTTTCAGTGTGAGGAGAAATAGTGACAAATGAATACCAGAGGGGACTGAGAAGGCCATTCTTGCAAGGTACTGCTATAATCAGGGAAGGGGTGGGGACAGAAGAGAGAAATATGAGCAAATTACTGTGAGAAATAAGATGGGGCTGCCAGCACCTTGATCACTACCTGACCCCATTGTCCTGGCCAATATTCCCTTCCCATAAAACTAGTTCATGCAATTGTCCAAGGCTGTGTGTGGATATTAATGTATGAAATGGCTAACACACGTTCAGTCACTTCACTACCAGTCTAGTACTGCCTGTAAAGCACTTTGGGATACAATGTGTATGAAAAGCACTATATAAATGCTGATTCTTATTATTATTACTTCCATAAAAAGAAGACAAGACAAGCATATATTTGATTTTCGAGAAGGTATGAACTCTAACATTGGACTGCACAAGAACTTTGCTACAAAGAAGTGGTGGATCTAGGGGTGGTGAAGGGTGAAGCTGCAATCCCCAACACACATAGTAACTTATTTGCTTGCTGCTGCATTTCACTTTGTTGAAGAAGTCTGATATATTGATTGTACAAATGTTTACATTCAAACTATAGATTACATTTGTAGGTTCTGTCAAAAACATACTATGATGGGTAGGAAACTGGCTGCAGGAAGGCAACAGAGGATGGTGGTGGTGTAGAGCTCTTACACCTAGGGCAGTGACGAGCAGTGTTCCACAGGGCTCGTGTTGGGACCAGTGTTGTTTGGGATATTCATTGCGGACATATCATGGGACATCAAGAGCAAGATCAGTCTGTTTGCTGATGATACCAAAGTAGGCGCAGTGGTAGATGACCTAGGGGATGGCAGGGTTGCAGGATGATCTGGCAAAGCTTGAAACCCGGTCGGACACCTGGCAACTGGGCTTTAATGCCAAAAGTGCAAGGTGCTGCATTTTGGGATGAAGAACCCAAGGAGGAGTTACCAGCTAGGGGAGTGCAGCTAGCCCAGACAGAGGAGGAGAAGGATCTGGATGTGCTCATTACAGGGTCAATGAACAACTCAGCACAATGTAGGAAGGCAGCTGCAAAGGCCAACAAAATGCTGGGTTGTATTGCAGGGGTATATCCTCGAGGAGGGAAGAGGTGATTCTGCCACTGTATAGGTCATTAGTTAGACCACACCTGGAGTACTGCGTGCAGTACTGGTGTCCTGATCTGAAGAGGGACATTAAGTTACTGGAGGGTGCAGCATGAAGCGACAAAGATGATCAAGGGGCTGGGGACTTATCATACGAGAGGAGGTTGAAGGAGTTGAACATGTACTCACTGGAGGAGAGGAGACGGGTGACAATATTGAAACCTTTAAATACATGAAAGGAATAAACAAGACGGGTACAGAGGGGCTGTTCAAAGTAAGGGAGGGAGAGCCACCAGTGGCCATGATATGAGACTGGAGCGAGGGAAGGTTCAGGAGAGAGATGAGGAGACACTTTTACAAAGAGGGTGGTGGCTGGGTGGAATGCATTACCTGCTGAAGTGGTATGCAGTAGAACAGTGGACTGCTTCAAGCGAGGATGGGACAGGACAGGAGGGTTAATGAAGGGGAATGGTGGAAGAGAGGGCAGCTGCAGAATAGGGAAGTAGCTGCACATTCGAGCAGACTTGATAGACCTCTAGGTCTTTATCTGCTGGCAAATTTCGTATGTTCGCTTACTAGAAAAGAATAATAGCAAGAAATATAAAGGTTTAATAAAATGTTAAAAAGTGCATATTAACATGCATACCACCTCAGCACCCCACTGTAGCATCCTGGATCTGCTATAACCACTAGACCACCAGGTTATCCACGATTTGTACTGCACTGTGGTTTGCCACAGAGAATGTCTGTTAGATTAAAACACAATTTCAGCATGTTAAAGAAAACAAAATGAACACAACCATAGCCTAACACGTATATTATACAAAATAATGCACATGGTTGTAACTATTGGGTAAAACAATTCTATACAAAGGGAAAAAGAACTATTTAGCACTATAGAGAGTCATATATCTCTCTGACTTTGGCTCATGATGTCATCACATATCAACATTTGCGCCATTTTAAGAAGCAGGTAAGGCAGTTTTGAAATTAGAAGGTTGATTTTACAATTTTCAAATGCTCCAGAACCACATTTAGGTAAATTATATCAATGTAGTTTTAGAATTAATGAATACAGCAGCCTTTCCTTTAGTCACTTACAGAGTCAGATTTTTGAATAGTTTGTTGTCAAAATGTTGTTTAGGTATCCTTTAAACAAGGCCTGTAGACTTCTCACAGGTGCTCACTGGCTCACCCACACCTGTGACTCATATGTTCCGTCTGGATGGCTTCACCTATCAAATCAAATAAAGTATCTCACCTGTACCTTGGCAAAGCAAATCTGTCTGGGAACGTGCCACCAGGTGTCTCTACCTTTCTGCAGAAAAGCCCAAACTGTCGGAGCTCTAGGAGATCGAATCAGCAGCTCCTTAAAATCCCTACTGTCGCACCTCCCAGGCACAACGATCTTTGTCCTACAAAGCACCACTTTGCTAAATGACCTCGACCCACCATCTTCTCAGCAAACACACGATGCATTCAAAGCTAGTCTCCGAATCATCTCGCTGCCACTAGCTCCTGTGATTGCTATAACTAATTTCCTGTTCTCACTGTATCTGCCATCGTGATATGACACCTATCACATTTTCCCTCTGACAATTTCTCCTTTAGACCTCTGATTTCTCCTCCTGTCCTAAGCCCTACTTTCCCTCCTTTCCCTCAGTACCCCACTTTCCCTTACCTCTTTCTGTACTCCTTCTGTACTGGCTCTCCTTCTGTACTTCAAGCCAACTCCTCTGGATTCTCTCCCTTCTCATTTCCACAACTACATGCACTTACTAGTTTCTTTCTAGCTACCTTCTCGCATGACAAATGCCTCTGGCTGCCACACATCACACACCCCCTTATTGGTTGTTGCTATTTTCTGTTATTATGTCGAACCATTTTGTGTTGATTTCCCTCGCTTTTTCATGTAATGTTGTCTCTGATGTGGAACCTTTGTAAAAGAGCCTTGGCTCAAAGGTATTGTAATCCTAGACCTCATAAATAAATAAAATAAATCCCTATTAGCACCCACCTGCCCTCCTCGTACCTCTGCACAGGTCCTCACCCTCTATGCCACCTGCTCCCTCATGCCCTCTCATTCTCCTCCTCCTCCTCATGTCTGGTAACATACATCCCAACCCTGGACCCCCAAGCTGGTAACCCCGACCCTCCCTGCTAGGGCTGCGATAGCTATTATGAACATTTTCAGCCTTCCAAATAAATTCTTTTGCCTCCAGGCTTGGACAGCACAGCACCAGCCTGATATACTCTCCATGGCGGAGACCTGGCTATCCAAATGCACCCTGGCTCTGCAGTCTCTGTCCCTGGCTACACATTGCACTGATCCAACAGAGTCGGGAAGTTGGGGGTGGTTGTGCAGTCTCCTCTGGGAATCCCTCCAAGTGCATGCTCTCCCTCCCCCAAAGCCTGGTGCACAGGCTCTATCTCTCAGTGTCATGCCTGGCCCTCCAGAGCCCCTCTGATCATCACTCAAGATAGACTCCGTGTCTCTATGGGTATAGCAGCTTCAGATCTAGTAGATTTTGAAGAGAGGCACCCCAAGGATCAATCTTGGGGCCCCTGTTATTTAACATATCGTTAATCATATAGTGTTCACAATATCTAAAGGTGTGATCTGGCTATACGCCGATGGCACTGTACTTGTGTCATCGGCTAATAGTTACGATCTGCTGGGAAAGCAGCTTCAGAGAGATTTGACTCTCATGGAGGAATGGTTTGTTAACTCTGCTTTGCAAATTAGTGTCAAGAAAACGCAGTATATGATCTTTTCTACGGAGCTGGTAAGTCTGATATTCCTAGCATACAACTAAGATTGACAGATGGTACCCAACTTGTAAAAGTGAAGTCCTATAGATATTTAGGTGGTAGTAGATTCTAGATTAAATACTTTGAACATATCTGTAACCAAGTTAGTAAGGTCAATCAAAGATTGGGAGCTCATGAAGGTTGTCTGAATGCTTTTTCGTTAAAACAAGGGAAAGGTTAGGTAATCAACTGTTAATTCCTGTCTTAGAATATGGGTCTAGTGTCTATATGAATTTCCTCAGGCTTATTTAAATAAAATAAATCAGACCTATTATAGGCTTGGTAGGTTTGTGACCAAAGCAAAATTTGGAACCCATCATTGTATAATTTATGAAAGTTTAGGTTGTCTAAATCCAGCTTCAGGCGTCTATTCACTAGTTGATCTGGTGCCATAACCTGGTTTATAACAGGCTTCCGTTAAAAACAGTATGTTTTATTAGTACCCCACGTATGACTTCTGTTTCTTTAGGATATTCAGAAATATTTATACCTAATACAAGGCCCAGGAGTAAAATAGGGGATCCTACTTTATAGAACCATCTTACAGCCACTGGAACAAATTGCTCGGAGAAATAAAAACAGTTTGGAGCCACACAGTTTAAAAAGTCCTGAAAAGTTATTTGTTAAAGAAGTGTATTTGTTTTAGTTAGAGTACTGTATTTGGGGGCAGAAGATAGAATATTTTAAAGGTATATGTGTAATAGCTTGATTGAGTATTGGTGAGAGACAGTAGCAGCTCTAGCCACAAATGGTTACCAGGGCACAGCTGGGGCACAACAGATGGCAGCCAGGGCACTGATATATTGTTACTATGGGGAAGTGCACCATATGGGGCACCAACTGGGGCACAGCATTTTTTTCAGGGACGTACCTGGCGGCCCTGGTGTAGAGCCGCCACTGGTAAGAGAAAGGAGTTTATGTTTGTGTATTGTATGTATAAGAGAGCTTGATGACAGTTTGAAATAAATGTATGAATTCACAGGACATTATTGAAAAAGGGTTGTAACCCAACAATTTGTATCCTGATATAAAATAAACTTTTATCATCATCATCATCATCATCACCACAGTCTACATTCCAATCCACTCTGGACTACCTCTCCTTCCTTAACCCCAAGACCAACAACTAATCCTTGGGAATTTCAACACGAACTGGCTCTCACAAACTGCCTCCTTTACAAAGATGCCATAGCTGCTCTTGACCTCACACAGCTCTGTTTCCCACCCCACGGCATCAACCCCACCACAGGCACTGCCACCCTGCTGGACCTCATATTCTACAGTCACCCACACAAATACATTAATACTACAGTACTCCCTAAATGCCCTCAGTAACCACTCCCTGTCCTATGCACCTAGTCCTGCAAGATTGAGAAAACTGCCCTGAAAATGGTCTTCCGCCAACTCCTCAAACCTGGCAGGCTTGGCCTCTCAAAGACTTCTCTCGCAAACTGGGACTGGTCACCCATTACCTGACCAGGGACATCGATACAGCCCTTGACTAGTTCATCCACTCGTTTAACCACATCTGCAATATTTATGCTCCCCTCACCAAACACACCTAGAAGGGCCCAAACACCCCATGGCTTTCAAGCTCTACTAAACATGATGCAGCTCAGAGACAACCTGTGGCAAAAGCCATTAACTCCAGAAAGCCTGCTGACAAGGCAAATTACTGTGCGTTATGCAACAATTACACCTAGGCCATGCTAAAACCGCCCTTACTACTGCCGCGTGGCTCCAGTCGCAAGTTCTGGAGAACATGAAGGTTATCTCCAGTAAATCCACCACCCTTCCCCTATACAAATAAACATCAATGGCTCCATAACCTCCAACCCTAAAAGCATTGCAGCGGTCTAAACTCCTCCTTCTTGGACCTTAGCACAGTCATGCCTCCCAGTTTCTTTGATCCCACAGAGCCCCCTGCCCTCTACCCCAACCCCCATTCTGCTTTAGAGCCTCACTCCCCTTGAAGCCAGACCATACCTTCTCAAAGCCCTAAATGGCTCCTGTCACAGCAATGATTCCCTGGACCTCAAACTACTATGCCTAGTACTATACATGGTCCTCTCCCTCTCACCTGTCTGCTCAATCGCTCTCTCTGCCTTAATAAATTCCCTCCATCTGGAAGACTGCTATCATCACCCACATCCACAAGAGCGGTGACTGTCTCCTCCATAGGAAGTACCGCCCAATGTCCATCCTCCTCCCCAAGGCCCTCAAAGAGTTGTCTCTGACCAACTCACTGACTGCCTTGCCAATATGACCTCCTCGCAAAACAGCAACATGGTTTCTGACAGAGTCACAGCACATCCACTGCCCTCCTGGAGTTCACTAGCTTCATACATGACTGCCTTAACAATGGGTGGCTAGCTGGCGCCACCTTCCTTGACCTGTCAAAGGCTTTTGACACTGTCATTCAGCCTCCCATGTTAGCTGTCCCCTCCCACCTGGGTCTCTCCCAGATGTCACTACCTAGTTTAAGGACTACTTATCCAACTGTACCCAATGGGTTTGAATTGGTAACACCCTCTCCAGCCCACTCCCAATGTTCTCTGGTGTTCCCCAGGACCCATTTTGGGACCCCTCCTTTCAGCCTTTTTCTTAACTCCCTCCCTAGGTCATGCCTGGGTAAATCCTCCTTTACACTGATGATGTTGTGCTCTACTCTACTCTCACTGACCCTCCTCTCTCCAATATCTCTCCAGAACTCCTTCACAGCAGCAGAATCCTGGTTCTTCAACCACAAGCTCATATTAAATCAAAAGAAAACCAAGGTAATTTTGTTTGCCCACCCCAGAACAAGCACAGTGAGACCTCCTTGATATACTTACCTGTCACTCCCAACCACTTGAGCAAGTGAATGCGTTTAAGTACCTGGGGATCACCCTCAACTTTGCCCTCACCTTCCATAATCACATTCACCTCCTTTAGTACAGCAGCCAACTTTTGTATTGGCATGCTCTACCGCCACAAGAGCTGCCTCCCAAGCCTTCACCTCACTATCTCATCCTCAATCCTACCTCTTATAGACTACATGATAGTAGTCCATGGGACTGCTAATAACATGGCATGGCAAAGAATTAAAACCTCCCTTAACAAGGCATGCCAGCTAGCCACATGCTGCCCTAGACTCACCCACACCTGCATGCTTTATAACCTCATCCCCTGGCTAAACTTTGAGGAATGCCTCAGGTACCAGACCTGCCTACTCACCCATAAAATCACCAATGGTCTGGCCCCACCTTGGCTCTCTCTCTCAAATCAAACAGTCTCTCAACTCTATAGCCATGTGCAGCTCAACCAAATCCAACCTGCTAGTTCACGCTGTAGGTCCTCCCAGGCCCAGCGCTCTTTTTTACAGAGCCCCACCTGGTTCAACTCCCTCCCAAGTCTTATCTCTTTCGAACCCAAATGTGGGCTTTTCAAGTCCCTCCTCAGGGGTCACTTTCTGGCCTCCCGCTCCTGCCACTGCCCTGGTTAACTCATCTCCTAGAAAGTCACCCTCAACAAAGGACCCTGTCCTGCCTACCCTCCCTGCTTCAACTCTGGCAATAGATTGCTATGGACAAAGGACTTATGTCCCCCACCCCTACCCCCACATAAACCCTGGCAATAGTGAATCAAAACCCTAACTGCAACTATCTGCCAGTGCCTTACCTTGGTCTTCCCCTTCCATGTATTGAATTCCCTCACCTAATGAATGCACCAACAATATTTTGTGATTATCTAAATGTACTTCCCCGCACATGTATGTATTTTACCACTCCAACTGTTCGCACCAGCATTACTGTGTAATGTAAACTGTATGTTTATGTTCTATACCAGCATCATTGTAAAATGAAAACTGTACATGCCTGTTTTGATGTGGAGCTTTTGTAAATGAGTCTCTGACTCAAAGGATTGTAATTCTGATACTGTTCAATAAATAAGGTTTTATATGAAACTAAGCTTTTGCTTCTGTGCTACAATTGCAAGGCTTCAAGCTTGCTTGGCAAGAGAAGCTGTGGCTTGTTATTTAGTCTGGCATGCAGTTATCTGTATGTCTGGACTAGACACTGTGAAGTTGTGCTCAGATAATCTTATCATAATAAGTGCACACTGACCAATCAGAGTCCAGGACATTTTCTTACTATTGTATAATTCTCATTAGAAAATGTTTACTTCCATGCTTCCTTTATGTTAGCATTGTGTATCTTCTTCAGTTGGACTGAGGCGTGAATGTATTGTATAGGCTCATTTTCTAGGGACTCTGTTGGAGCATGTTGAATCCTAGCAAAAGAGACACCACTTGCAGGGGTGGGGTTAAATATGATGAACCTTGTTGCTTTTCAGGCATCCATGTTCTTGTTCCACAATATCTTCCTAGTATTGTAAGATGTGGATCCCATTAGTAACAGAATAGATTTTGTTCTGTTTTGAGGAGTGACAAACTGGACTATGGGTATCCACTTTAAGGCACATATACATGTCATTCCTAGGTATGTATTTTGATTTTGTTAAAATTAAGTCCTGCATATGTTACCTGAGGCTTCAATTTCTAGACCCAGAAAACTGATCTATAAGTCTCTGCTGGACACATTTTCTCAGATCCTAAGTTTAAAATTATGCCATGTAGGACAGGAAAATAAGGTAGTTTGCCAGCTCGTGAACGGAAGAATTCCCAGGGCTATGTGGGATATTACTTGGCTAGGATTTATTTATTTATTGAAATGTTTCACCAGGAAGGGCACACTGAACAAGTTGCTCATCTCATGGTGCATCCTGGGGAGAGGGTAACAGGAAAACATACATACAGCCAAAAATTAATACAAATTGTACAGTAATGCATGACAGTGTAAACAGTGCAGAAGATTACAGAAAGTAATGTACATTATAAGTGCAGTATATGAACAATTTATACGTAAAAACTTGAGGGAATAGACAAGTGTTAACTTTGGTGTACAATCTTTATCTAAAGTGAGATAAATAATGTTGAACCAGCTAGCAGGTGAACAAAGCATAGTAAAGGCAAATGAATGGGGGGTAGCATAGGGGTGGACAAGGCACAGGTATAGGAATTAGGAGAGGAGGGATGCAGTAGGGATGGATAGGCGCAGCAATAGGAGTGGATATAGGTATTATATTGTTAGAGGATTAGGAGGAGACGAGGAGAGACAGGCGGGATTAGCCACAGGTACAATTTACCCAGAGGAAGTTTTGTAGGGCTAAAAGAGATGGAATAGGGGAGGATGAATGGCTTAATCTGGTGAGGAAGTGCTCCATAGTTTAGGAAGCGATGTGAGAAGGTCTCCTTGCCTGCAGCGGTAGACTGATGGGGACTACTATTAAATGAGAGTCATAAGATCTAAGGGAATGGGCAGGAGGAGGGAGGATGGATAGTGAGGAAGTAAGATGGGTGGAGCATACCAAACTAAATTTTGACACAAATATAGCGCAATGGAGGTGGCGGTGATTTTCTGATGAAGAAAATGCCAGGGAGTGGTAGAGATTACAGTGATGGGTGAAAGAAGAGGAGTCCAAAGCGGAGCGACAGAAGGACTTAAAAAGGGTATCCAATCTAGTTATGGAAGACTTGGGAGCAGCACTGTAGACTACATCACAGTAGTCAAAAATAGGTAGGATCATCTTCTGAACAAGGTGTAACAAGGGTAAAGAAATTTGTCCCAATATTTCAGGCTAACCTCATTTTGGTCTAAAACATAATGGCTCAGATATTCAAAAGGATTGCTCCATGCAACAGGGTTGCGTATCGTAAATCCCTACATTGTGCCATTCTGCGAAATTCAGCAGAAGGCAGTTGCTCCACTGGCAACAGGTTGCGCAAAAGAGCAATGCAAATGAATGCATGCTCAACAGGAGGGGAGGAACCATGCATAACCTGCGCAACCCGATATTCAGTCGGGTTGTAGCAGAATTGATGCATGCGCAACCCCCAACCTGCACCTGCACAACCTTGAGCAAAAGGTGATGTTGAGGGCCACCCACAGGTAAGCTGCTGTATTGCAGGGTGCAACACAGCAGCTGCCACCCCTGGCTGGCTCCCCAACCTCGGTCCCTGTGCCCCCACCAGCCCGCCGATTGCGGCATAGAGCAACATGAACCCCCGCCCACACATCTCCCACAGCCCGATCGCGGGCATCACAGTTACAGAAACCCCCACATATCCCGGAGCGATCGCTGGCATCACAGTTACATGAAACCCCCCGCACATATCCCAAGCCTGATCGCGGGCATTACAGGTACATGAAACCCCCACACTTATATCCCACAGCCGATCGCGGGCAGTACAGGCCCTTAAAACCCCCCCACATATCCCGAAGCCCGACGCTGGGCAGTACAGTTACATGAAATCCCCCGCCCACACATCTCCCACAGCCTGATCGCGGCAGAACGTATGAACCCCCAAGTGCCCGATCCTGGGCAGAATGTAACCCTCCCCAACCTGAATATCTCCCTGGTGGTCCAGTGGACCGTGAAAGCCAATCAGGGCAGAATGTCACATCACAACCCCCCAAACATCTCCCTGGTGTCTAGTGTCCCCCACCCACCCACCCAAAGCTCTCCACTCCCCACTCCCCGCAGCCGGGCGACAGCATCCCACCGCTCGCCGCCTCTGCCGCCCGCTGACTGATTGACCGGTAGGGGCTGGTGCCAGTTACCGAGGCAGTTTGATAACCAGACGGTGGAATGAACATCATTCACAAATCTGGACTGTCATGTACGGTATGGGCTGCACGCCCATTGGCTGTAGCTCTGCACCATGGGTGGCAGCCCTACCGGACAGTCGGGCGGCGGGCGGCAGGCGGTGGATGCTGTCACCGCCGCGGGGAGGGAGCGGGTGGAGGGGCTTCGTGGGTGGGGGGGGGACACCAGGGAGATGTTTGGGGTTGTGATGTGACATTCTGTCCGCGATCGGGCTTTACGGTCCACTGGACCACCAGGGAGATATTCGGGTTGGGGGCGAGGGTTACATTCTGCCCGCGATCGGGCACTGGGGGTTCATACACGCCTGCCTGCGATCGGGCTGTGGGAGATGTGTGGGCGGGGGTTCATGTATCTGTACTGCCCGCGATCGGGCTTCGGATATGTGGGGGTTTCATGTAACTGTGATGCCCGCGATCGGCTGCATTAGGCGTTGGTCCCCACGGCTGCTGCCTGGCAGGGTGGCCAGGAGCAAGTCCTGGATCGCGCACTCACATGCAAATGGCATGCAAATGGGCTAGCGAAATAGATGCAAATGGCCCCCTGCACCTTGCATAAATTATGGCCCCATTTGCATGTCACCTTTGAATATCGGAAATTTGAGCATGGCGAATGGTACTTGGCGCCACCGCAAGTTTAATGCTCAACTCTGGCAACTTGCGGTGGCGCAGTTCCACTGCGTTACGCGCAAGTGTTGTGGAGTTGGTGATTCAAGGGAGTTGCTCAAAGCGCAACCCTTGAATATCACCTCTGGCACACCCCTGCACAAACTATTTTGAGCAGCGAGGGCTTGCGCCTCAGAATGGTGCAGTTTGAAAATCTAGCCAATGTGTTTGTGTAACAAATAATGGCCTATATAATTGAATCATATTAAAACTAAAGCTTACAAGTTTAACTGAGCCACAAGTTGCAATATCAAAGTACCTTTTAATATTTGTATTGACCATGTGAGTAATAGAAAACAGGTGTCTGCACAAATAGAAAAACAGGGATCGAGTTCGTTATCCTTTGACTATTATTATTAGGATGGGCCAGAATGCCTGTGTGCACATTCCTAGTGCAAACCTATTTCTGCCTCCTAGACCTTGGTAACTGGTAATGACAATTATTACTAGCCTTATATAGTAGTATAATTTTCACTATCAATACATTTGTGCTGACCAGAGATTAGCCCATACATATACTAAAAGGAGAATTGCCTTTAAGTTGATGTTTGTACTGCCTTGGACCAATCATAGACAAACATAGAAACTAATAATACTGTCTTCCACTATATAAGCAAGCCAGAATACACTGTTAGTTTGAAGAATGAAGGATGTACCACTTGTAATCTCTGGCTGTGATTATTGTTATAATCATTAAATTCTTCCGCTTCAGCCTCATCTCCGTCTCGCTCTTTCTAAGTATTTGTAATAGATAATTTACTAATGGTAATTTTTCCACAACGCTACAATTGGTGCCTTAAAGACTCGGATCGCTTGTGCTGCATGCTGAGGAGGCTGCCTAACTACTGGTTGGTTAGTCTGCAAGCCCTAATAAGAAGGTGACGACGCCGGAGACGTGGTGCTGGCTTGCTTAGAGAAGTGGGTACACACAGACAGTCACAGCCACTTGACAATCAGGTGATGTATGCTTTGTATGCTTCTCAAATTGTTTTAAATATAAAGCAATGCTTAACTCTGTAGGAACCTAGGGCAGAGTAGGTAAGTGAAGGTGCTGGGACTTGCAAGCCGGACCTCACAAGGGAGCCATAAGACATAGCTAGACAGACCAGGGCACCAGTGCATGGGTGCACCTGGCTGCAAAGGCTAGGCAGGCAAGAAAAGATAAGAAAAATGAGTATAAAACAATAATAGGTCGTTTTCTAGGAAAACACCTAAAGGGGGAAGCATATTTAACCAATGCCTGATGTTCAACAGGCACAATTGTATTTTACTCAGCAAGTGTCCCTTCAGAATGAAGGAGTAAAATGAAAAGGAAATCTTTGCAAATGCATTGCAAGGGCTGTGGGCAGTATAATCAAACTATTGTGTGTCGCCAGAATAAAGAAGTAGCTCAGATGAGGGATGAAAGGATCAAAATGCTAAACAACTAGAAGAATTAACATTGATGTATAAAGATAGCATCCCAATAGATCAACAACAAGAGTTAGAGCAGCAGTGTATTAATTTTAGGACACAGCTAATAAAAGCACAAAGGATTTGTGTCTGTTAAATAGGGATCATGCCCTTCTACAGATTAAGCTAGACCAACAGTCACAAGAGCAGGCTAGTGAAACCAGGCAACTGTATACAGAACTACAGGGTGCAATGGAGAAGATTCAAGAGTTAAGTAATATAGAAGAAGGGTGGTAAAGGTTAAGTGGCACCCATGCAAGCATGGGGAATGACGGCCACCGGCGGATCATGCGTCTGCTGCCACAAGGTATCAGCAAGAACAATATGCATTAGAGCTAAAACAAGTGTACTAAACATGGATTAAAAGGGAATACACTGAAAAAATGGGAAACAAGGAAGAGGCAGAAAGACATAAAAGCAAGAAGATAGCTATGATAAAAAGTATGCAAAAGTAAGAGATACTTTGAGAGAGGATGATGAGGCAAGTCAGGCTATGAGCAGAGAAAGTGATGAAGAAGGGCCCACTACCCCCCACCAGGAGCTAAAAAGAGGAATGGGTAGAAAGGGAGGAAACACAGGAAATGGAGAAGGATGGAGAAGAGTGGAAGGCAGTGGAGGTAAAGTGGTAAGACAAGAAAGGTGGTACGAGAGCCCCACAATCACCAATAACCATTAAAAGGAAGATAAAAGCCCCATAGTCAGGATCTGACTATAGAGGAAATGATCAATTTGGGCCAGATGCTAGGTCCAATTGATCACAAAACCAACCTACCCCAATTGCGGCAGAAATTAAAGCAGTTAACAACCACCCCTGCTTAACTAACCAAGACGTATGTAGGTTGGTTATGTTTAAATTGTCCCCGCCTCTAGCAGAAGCTATGCCCGAGGAGGTCCAGGGATACACAAAGGGCCATGCAAACATAAATTGTGGCAGACTATAATGAAGTAGTTGAGGCTATCAGAAAAGCTAGAGGGGAATCTACAAAGCAAGAAGTTGACTGGGACAGAATACTGCAAGTAAAGCCACAGTTGGGAGAGGGACCACGGGTCTTTATCCCTCGGTTTTTGAGGTCTATCAGAGGTACAGAGGAGGATTGCCCCGGAAGATGATACTACCTTCCGAGACTTATGGATTAGGCACATGATTTAGACCCCACCCTACGGACAGTTGTAAACTGGTTCCAACCCAGGAGGAGCAAATCACCCTCCTAGAGATTTATCTTAATGAGAAACAACAAAGGCAGAAGTTGCGCCGTGATATGGACAAATGAAGGACCACAAAAGAAACTAGAACGTGCTTTTAATTGTAAAAAGCCTGGGCATATAATAAGTGATTGCTGGGCAAGGGGAGGTAAGAAAGGACAAGGACCTCGGCAAATGGGAAGGGGCCGGGGCAAAAAGGCAAGATGCAAGAGATAAACCAGGACGAGGGATGATAGTGCACAGGATTTGTTGGATCGGTTAAAAACAATATTAAATGCAGTGGAACAAAAAACAACTGCGCCTACCAAGAATTTGATGAAGACATCATCAAGTGGCTGGCAGCGATCAAACAGTTGGCTGAAGAATAGGGATGCGGAGGCCCCGGGGCCCCTGACTCACGATGGGTATGTGCGCTAACATTTGATAACCAGGGGCTACCAACCGTGCTACTTAAAATGGGAAAAAAATAGGTGATGGTTTAGTTGATATTGGGGCAGCCGGCCCCACTTACTACTATGCACATACCACTGGATCCAGAAAACCTCCTTACAAATAGAGGGCTGCACAGGACACACAGCACAAGGGCACGGGACTTACCCACAAATAGTTGCTTTAGGAACCAAGGTAGTTGGGGAGGGAAGATTCATAGTAATGGAGGAAGCCTCACAAAGCAAAATATAATAGGAAGTGACTTTTAAAGAAACACCGCCTAATTATTGATTTAGTCAACAAGTGCTTGCGGCAAGTAACAGTTAAAGGGTATAGTATTACAACAGTACCTGAGAGTTATATTTGGGCTTCAGTTAAATCCAATAAAGCATATAGTCGGCCCGAGGTAAGCAAACAGAGTTACAACAAATAATAGACAAATACCCCAGTGTCTGGGCAGTGTCTGGCACTGATTGTGGGACAGTCAGTGACACAGAAATAGCAGTGGAAGGCCCCAACCTTGCACATACTAAACAGTACCCCATCCCACAGGAGGCAGTAACAGAATAGAACCAGTAATTAATGATTTATTGTCCTAGGGTATTAACCCATTTGCTCAACAGCAAATAGCCCTATATGGCCTGTTAAAACCCAATGGAAAGTATCGCCTAACTATAGATTACAGAAAATTAAATAAAGTAACTCCGCAAGTTAGCCTATTATAAGCATGGGCAATTGAAATGTTTAACAAACTTAAACCTACAAGTAAAGTTTTTTCGGTCCTCGACCTGGCAAACAGATTTTGGTCCCTACCCTCAGCCGACAAGATCAGTATAAGTTTGCTTTTACTTTTAAAATCAACAATACACCTTTACTCATTTGCCCAGGGGTTCCTCCTCCCCAACGTTATTTCATCACTATGTGCAACAAGTACTCCAAGAGGGGTTGGAAACATGAGGTAATTCAATACGTGGATGATTTGTTGTTGCAAAGCAGAAATATGGCGGAGCACGCCCAATTATTAGGCAGTGCTTAAAGCCCTAGCTAAAAGAAGTCTTAAAATTAATCCAGAGAAGGTACAAATTGCTAGGCCAGAAGTGACATTTTAGGAACCATAGTGTCAGAGAAGGGTAGGCGTGTTGACTCTGCCAGGGCTACTCTTTATACAAAAGTTACCTTTACCAACAACTGTAACAGGGCTTAGAAAACTGTTAGGAATGACCAATTTTGCAGAGATTATATTGAAGGGTATTCTGAGATCACTAAGCCATTGTATGCGTTACTTGAGACAACCCACAAAAGAGGATAGCTAATATGGGAAGGGAAGAGTTGCAGTGTTTTAAGAAATTAAAGCAAGCTGCTAATGCAAGCTCCAGCTTTAGCCATCCCAGATCATGCAAAGCCATTTATAATACAAGCTGTAGCAACAGATGATACCATAATAGAAGTACTGTTACAAAATCGTTGATAATTTGGTCCCAATAACATATTTAAATCGACAGTTGTCTAAAGTGGAGCAAGGTTTTAGCCAGTGTGAAAAACATTATTGGCATTAGCGTGGGCAGTATAAGCCTGCGAAGAAATAGTTGGATTTAGCCCTATAATTATCCAAACAACCACACACCCATTAAATTGTTAGTGGAAGGAAAGGCAAAGGAGTCAGCCATAGCAGGCAGGCTAAGTGGCTGCTAGCACTACAGGATAAACAAGTTACAGTACAAAACTCAATAAGCCCCACATGATGCAGTACTTTGACTACTAAGGAGAACCCCACGATTGTGGGGAACTCATGCAACAGGAGGCATATTTGTCCCCTTTGTAGAGAAACATGGAGATGACAAAGGTCATACAATGTTGTGTGTTGATGGATCGTAATACTGGGAAAAAGGAAATGCCTATACTGGGGCGTGTATTTTAATACTGGGGATGATGATGAAATGAGGCCTCTAGATCAGCAGCGTTGCTCATTAAATTATCACCAGAGATTCATCTCAGTACACAGAATTGGTAGCCATATATGAGGCAATAAAGGCAGTCCCATATGAGCGCATCACAATTTGTATTGACTCACAGTTTGCTATAGGCTTGTTAACCATGGTTGCCCATATGGGCTAGAAGGGATATGAAAATAGCTGCAGGGGAGCATGTGTGACATAGACAGCTTTTAAAGGCAATTTTAAAGGAAGGAGAGAAGCTCCAGGAGAATAGCTTTAGTTAAAGTAAAGCTCACACTACCAGTAAGTCACGGGACCCTTTGAGGAATGGGGAAATGAGAAAGCAGATAAATGGGCTAAAGTCGCTGCCAAGGAAGGATCCCTGGAAGGGCATCAGACCACAGGACAGGCAAGGCTCAAGTAGTGTTAGTGAGGTTAAAAGGGTGGATACTCCGCCTAACTTACAGGAGCTCCAAAAACAGGACCAGTGGATACAAGAAAATAAAACAAATGCAAATGGATCCAAGGTCCATGGGGCCTTCACAATAATAGATAATGTTTTATATCAAAGGGAAGACAAAATCCCAAAGTGGTAGTGCCCGACTCTTTACAAAAGGACATTGTATTAGAAAACCATCGTGGGCAGGACACCCAGGACATGATAAAACCTGCCAAATTATCAAAGGTAAGTATTACTGGGTCCGACATATCTAAACTGTCCGATCTGTACTACAGACATGCTTAATATGCCCAGCAGGACCCCAAGTGAGAAAAATACCCCTACAGCGATTACCTTTAGCAGAAGGACCATGGGATACATTAAAATTGATTACGTTGGGCCATTGCCCACCGCAAAGGGGGGGATATAAGTATATGCTGGTAGTGATAGATATGTTCTCAAAATGGTAGCAGATTTCCAGTTAAGAGTGCCAATGCTATAACAACAGCTCGAATTTTATATACATGAAGTTTGTGCTAGGTGGGGATTCTAATATCATAGAATCTGATAGAGGAACTCTATTTGTAAATCAAGTGATGCAGGAAATGTGTAAGATAATGGGAGTTCAACAGCGGCTACATTTGCCATATAGGCCTCAGGCCTCAGGGATGGTGGAAAGATTAAATCGACCTTGAAAATGCCCTTAAAAGGCAGTGTTGGATGAAGAAAGGACTGGGTTACACACCGGGATTTGATGGCCATTAGAGGGACAGTCCAAGCTAGTACAGGATTAACCCCTTATGAATTGATGACAGGAAGAAAAATGAGGTTGGTTCACCCACAGGATGTGCCCCACCAGGCTCAGCTACCCAAGATAAGGTTAAACATGAGCAGTTTTAAAGGCAATACAGTATCAACTAGACAAATATTTAACCTTGCAGCCAGGAACATGGCTGTGGCACATGAGCAAAATAAGCTAGGTAGATAGCCGGTAGCAGGATGGGGGCTACCTATAGAGGAGGGAGATGTAGTGATGGTGCGAAATTGGGAACAGAAAAATCCTTGAAGGATGCTAATTGGTTAGGACCGTACCAAGTGTGCAAACGGTTAGGTGAGAGTACGGTATATGTGGTTAAAGTAAGTGGCAAGAAAGGGGTTGAGGAAGGAAACAAGAATTCTGGGTACATGTTGATCAGTGTAAAAGTGTCAAACAAAGCTGGTTGAAAATTAAAATACTACACTTGATGTTTATAGCCATGAAGATACAAAGGATCATTATCATCGGCTTGGTGTCAACCATAAGATTTTCTATAATCCCCAGCCTAAACATTAATGTGGAACAGACTAATGTCAAGTGTGAGTATGAACAGTCCATTACACTGTTAATCAGTTGGAACTGGGACCCTGTTGATACAAAACACCTACACGACACGAGCATGGAAAGCCACCTGGACTAAAAACAACCTGCATTTCATATCTACAAACTGGTGTGTGGACATTTTAACAGCTGGTCCAGCTGTGCATCAGAGCTCAAGACTGGATCACCACAAAGCTACATGGACTGGGAACAGAAAATGGGTCTCTTGTCATAAACAGAGCCACACCAAAGGACAATGGTGTTTATGTGTTAACTCTGTCCTACTGTCTTTGGGGTGATAATAGTGTTTGTAACTTTGCTGGTATAAACAACTCATTACGCTTTGTAGTCTCAGATGCCATATACTTAACTGTAACACCAACCGAATGCCCAAATATGACAAAAAGGGCCAGAGAGTGGACTTACATCAACACCTATTGATCAAATGCTTGTAAATAATGTAAAGTACAGTAGAGTGCATATAAATCTAGATTTCTCTGGTTGGAATATAAAGGTCAACAGTAGTTGTGCTGACACGGGTGTGTCAAAGTTTTATGCCACCATGTTAATTGACATGTTAAGTGCCTTCATGCCAAAACAGGGAGCATGATGGCCCCTCTTATTAGTAAAGAAAGGGTTAGTAATACTAGAAAGAAACGAGATCTGTGGGGAGACCTGGCTGGACTTTTTAGATCAGGAATGAGCATATGGAATAGGGCAGACCTTGAGGCCATTAAGGGTACCAAGACCAGTTTAATACTACACTGGAGAAAGGGTCTTACTACCACTTACATTAGGCCAGCAAGGTTTGGCAATGGAAGAGCGTCTTATCTGTGTACAATATACATGAGGTAGGCCATTTGTTTAAAGAGGTAGCACAAAATTAATGAAGTTGTGGTTGAACATAATGAAGAAGTTTTTAATAATAGCATAAATACAGCTATAGTGTGTGTAGTGCTTATGGATCTTATGTTTTAACTCAAGTTAGTCAATTGTTACAGGAGATTACTAATAATCAATTGCCTAATCAAATTTCTGACGACAGTTAAAATTGAGGTATTGTCAGATTGCTAATGTTAATAGATAGTAAGTGTATAACTTTTGTATTAAAGCTCGAGCCCCACCTATGTGGTGGATTTGTAAGGTAACCAAAGTATATGTTAAACCACAAGTGTTTAGACCTAACAGTACACTTAGTAGCACCATGAGGGTGTCCTCGTGGTAAGACTACCTCAAGTTGAGTATAACAAGGAGGTGTACTCCCAAATAGTAAAAGTACACTCTGTAGGGTATTTACAAGGCCAGTATTACGATATCGAATTTTGCCACCAGAGATCCTAGTACGCAGTAATGATGGGTCCTGGTAGTGCCAAACTTACGTTGCTGTGAAGAAATAAATAGTCAATGGATATGCCAGTGTGACATCATGTCACAAACGCAACCCATCTGTGGGAAATTCCATGGGTCAAGCTGAAAATAATACTGCCTGGTGCCCTATCCAGTTAAAACAATGGTATACCCCACAAGTAGTTGTAACCTATAATGGTACTAACCAATACTGTGTTGTTACAAATACACCCATCTTATTTTATGAAGGACAAATGTGTACTATTCACAACCCAAACTTTTGTATTATTCCCAAACATAACATATATATTGGTGACAAGGTGTTGCACCCTATTACCAACCTGGAGGATGAGAGTTATAATGTAACATTTGATACCCCACACCAAACATATGATATTAACAAGTATGCGCCATCATTTGGAGCTGTGATACCTCTCCTGTCTCTTAACGGCAGTCACTTTTAAATCAGAAAGATACTCATTTGATACAAATACAAAATACCGCTCATAAGGCACAAGTAGTTGTAAATGAATTGCTCAGTGAGAGTGATAATGAGCACTTGATTTATAGCTATGCAGGGTGACCCTTAGGAGTCCTGTCTTTAAAGTTTTACTTGTGTTGCAAGTGGTCTTAGTGTTTTGGTAGTTATAGGCCTGTGTCGCTTAAGACTTATTATTCGTGAAGCACGAATGAGATGTACATGCCTGAGGAGCTGCACTGTTGCACAAATAATAATTAAAAAATATTGGCCAAGGGGGCTTCGTAACAAGGATAAAGAAATTTGTCCCAATATTTCAGGCTAACCTCATTTTGGTCTAAAACATAATGTGTTTGTGTAACAAATAATGGCCTATATAATTGAATCATATTAAAACTTGTAAAGCTACAAGTTTAACTGAGCCACAAGTTGCAATATTAAAGTGCCTTTTAATATTTGTATTGACCATGTGAGTAATAGAAAACAGGTGTCTGCACAAATAGAAACACAGGGATAGAGTTCAAGTTACCCTTTGACTATTATTATGGATGAGCCAGAATGCCTGTGTGACATTCCTAAGTGCAAACCTATTTCTGCCTCCTAGACCTTGGTAACTGGTAATGACAATTATTACTAGCCTTATATAGTAGTATAATTTACACTATCAATACATTTGTGCTGACCAGAGATTAGCTCTACATATACTAAAAGGAGAATTGCCTTTTGTTGATGTTTGTACTTGTCTTGGACCAATCATAGACAACCATAGAAACTAATAATACTGTCTTCCACTATATAAGCAAGCCAGAATACACTGTTAGTTTGAAGAATGAAGAATGAAGGATGTACCACTTGTAATCTCTTGCTGTGATTATTGTTATAATCATTAAATTCTTCCACCTTCAGCCTCATCTCCGTTAAGTCTCCTTTCTAAGTATTTGTAATAGATAACTTACTAATGGTAATTTTTCCACAACGCTACACAAGGTCATATCTAGCTGGTAGCAGGGGCAGCTACGGTTACTATATAATGCACCAAGCTTTGGGTGCAGTTTCTTCAGGATGGCGCCCACTTGACCAGAGAAGTTGAGGTGTTGGTCAAGCCAAACCCCAGGTACCTAAGGATTAAGTGTCCTCAAGGACTGTCCTGTCAAGGGTATGGAAGGAGGGCAGGGACAGGAGCCTAGAGAGCCTCTGCCTAGTGCCAAAGGTCATTGAGACTGTCTTCTTGGCGTTAAGGAGAGTTGATGGTAGCTAAACCAGTGCTGAACTTTATTGAAGTCATGCTGATGTCTGGTTACTACATCAACAGGGACTGCCCTGAGGTGAAGAGGACAATGTCATCAGCGATATGTGGATTGAGGTGGATGAGCTAGCTGAGGGAAGGTCATTTAGAGATATGGAGAATAAGATAGGCCCAACATGGACCCCTGTGGTATGCCACTGTTTATGGGAGAGGAGGGGATATGGAGTAAGCTATTCTTACTGACTGGGTCCTGCCTACCAGGTAGGCTCTGAACCAGTTGGTGGCAGAGCCAGTTAAGCCTGCCGAGGAGAGGCTGTTTAATAGAAGGGTGGGGAGACAGTGTTGAAAGCTTTTGCTAGGATGACAAAAATAGTGGATGTGATTTAGCCACTGTCCATCCCTGAGAGGACAGAGTCAGTGAGCCCTAATCAGGAGGCAGTAGTGGAATGGCTCTTCTGGAACCCAGATTGGAATGGAGTGAAAAATTAGAATCAGAGAGATAGGAAGAGAGTTGTGAGAGAACCAGATGTTCTTGGAGCTTAGCAAGGGTAGGAAGGAGAGATACGGGATGATAGTTCACAGAAGCAGAGGGATCACCGCCTTAGTAGGGGAAGAACAGTGGCATGTTTCCAAACAGATGGGATAGTAGCCGTTATGAAGGAAAGGTTGAGAAGGTCAGATAGTGGAGCAGAGATAGCTGGAGCTGATAGATATAGCAGCTTAGGGTCCAATCCATCAGACGAGCTACCTTTGAGAGATTGAGCATACAATGCATCCAGGGTGTCAAAGGGTGAAATTTTGAGAAGAAGAAGGCGTTAAACAAAGAGGGTAGTCGGGGTTTCAGCAGGCATGGGAGATGGTAAGGAGGATAGGAGAGCTGAGGCACAGGAGGTGAAATAGGAATTAAATTCTGTAGCCACACTAAGGTGATTAGCAAATTGAGTGTTATTTATTTTAAGGAGGGATGGGTGGGGAGGAAGGGGAAGAAAAGGGTGTATAATTTTCCAAAATTTGGAGGGTTTATTAATGTTGGACTGGAAGGTAGAGCAGAAGTAGTCAGCTTTAGCTAAGTGAGTAGCTTTTGCACCTGTTACGTACAGAGCGGTAGGTGTCATAGTCTTTAGGAAGTTTAGAGGCTTTATGAGTTTTCCAAGCTTGATCCTGGGCTCTTTGACACGCCAAGAGTTCAGGGTGATCCATGGGAGGTGGTTACCTCGACCCTGGAGCACTGCAGTGGGGCATATTTGTTCCAAATCTCCAGAAATTTAGCATGAAATTAGTCATAAGCATCATCTATAGAATTGACGAGGCTATTGGTTCCCAGTTTCTGCAGGACAGGTCATGGAGGAGGGAGCAAGGTTCAAATATTTATACAAACAATTTTGTAGAGTTTTATTGGGGGACCTTAATGCTGTAAATTTTATGTACCAAAAGGTTATATGGTGGTCAATCAGGGCATCAGGTAGTATGCCAGATTTAATAACCCTATGGGGATGGGATGTGAGGGCCCAGTCAGTTAGGGAATGGTTACCAGTTTTATGGTTCATACAGGTAGGCTCAAGAATGAATTGCGATATGTTATGGGCATTGATAATGTTATGTGCTTTATTCAGGAGGGGATAAACAATTTGGTTGAAGTCACCCATTATATATACTTTGCCTGAAGGGTATGAAACCATGATACTGATGAGGTCAGTGATAACAAAGGAGGAGACCTGGAGCGACAGTGGCACCAGCAACATATAGGTAAAAGAATGGAAGGATAATTTAAGCAATAAAGCACGACAGGTGTTGGTTGTGCTGGGATAACCTCACGCCTGGGTGGTTGGGCATGAGGCCACAGGCCGAGTGCATCCAACATCCCAGAAGTGAGGTTATCCCAGCACAACCCACACCCTGGAGTGCATTATTTCTATTATACAATGGCTCATTGTTATACAAAATAAAAAAAAAATTTAAATGTTTTTAGTAGATTTTTAGTAAGGCAGTGTATCTTTGTTTATTAAGAGAAGAGCAAAAAAAGCTCAAGCTCATCTATGACAGCAGCAAAAAGCTTATACTCATCATGCTCATCAGTGACAGTGAGGCTGTGCTGGGATAACCTCACTGTGCCAAGGACACACTGACCAATCAGAGTCAGGAAATTTTCTTGCCATTTGTATAATTAAGCAATAAAAGGCACGACAGGGTGTGGTATATCATGGGATATCATCACGCTTCAGGTAGTTGGGCATGAGGCCGCAGGGCGAGTGAGTCCATCTGTCCGAGAAGTGATGATATCCCATGATTACCACACCCTGGAGTGACTTATTGTTATTATGAACTGGATGAAATTAATTTTTTCAAGAAAAATGTTGGAAGAGTATGTTTTGACAAAATAGTCCTGAAGGGCTCGGCCAGCAGGTGGCGCTGTTATAACTAACACTGTGTCACTTTGGTAATACTGGTCCTCTCAAGTATGCTCTCTGTGGGTTTCATGTGGCGTGCTGCCTAGTCTGGGACAGAGTAAATGTGTGTTTACTTTGCAGTTTCTTTTGGTAGTTAGGTAGAGCTTGTCGCACCACGATTGTGATTTTCTTTGTTTTTCTTATTTTGTAACATGACAGTCAAGCACCAGTGATGCTGTGGAAATGATGCTACTCACTCTGTCAACACCGTATTCCTCAGGAGTTTGGCTGAGGTAAGAAAATGTATGGCAGGCTTTGTAAAGTACTGGCAGTAGCAGTTTATAGGAGGATGGCGTTTATTTTGATTTTTGGAGCATGTCTCCATCAGCGGTTGTGCCTTTCTACAGTTTGGTGTGGCGGAAATACTGGCAGAGCAGGTGATGTGTGGTGCTGCAGGTGAGGAGGCTGGAGGCCGAGATTGCCAGTCGCGATGATGTAGCTCTAGCATCATCACGGCTTCAAACAACCGCCAATCAGCGACGCCCATTATGATCCCCAGTTCATAATTTAGGATAAGTGCCTCATATGCATTAGGGACCTATGTGGAAAGGATGGTGGTAAATTGTATGGCTGAGGAGACATATATTTCCACTCCTCCACCCTACCAGATTGGTCTTGCCAGGGTATAGTGTACCCAAGGATGGAGAGAGAGGGTCACCTATTTTGTTATTGAGCCACGTTTCAGAAAAGATGATAATGTCAGGAGCAAGTGAAACAGCTACAGACTGAAGTAGGTCTAATTTACTGAGAAGGCTGTGTATATTTGGGTGAAGAATTTTAAGCCACAGGAAGGGCGAGGGGTTGTAAAGGATGGGCCAGCAGTTGTAGATGCTGATGCTGGGACGACCAGAGGGCACGGCCCAGTGTTAGGGTTGAAATTTTAGGAAGTGTAGCAAGGTGTAGTAGATTGGTATAGATAGGAGAGATGCACTGGGATGGAAGGGGTAGTGTCCAAGTAACGAGGGCTGGAGAGGGATCACAGAGCAGTTATACTGGAGGGTGGAGCATCGTGAGGCAGATGGGCAGGCAAATTAGAGAGCGAACCGGAGTGAGTGAGAAGAGGGACAGAGTGCAAGGAGGATAGTAATGAGTAATCTTTGAGAGGCTAGAGACATAAGAAGTGCTGTATACTGCAATGAGGCTGGAGACATATCAAGAGGTGTAACAGCAGTGAGGAGGTAAAGCGTTAAACAAGTAAGGTGGAAATAGCAGTAGCAGAGGAAGGAGTGGTACTGCTACTAGTATTTACCAATTGTCAGCTACAATTTTACTAGTAAACAACCTCAGGGAGGTGTTACAGGAGAAGAATTATAATTTGACCACCAGCGTGGGGTTAACTGCAGTGTTACAATTGGACAAGCTGCACTGCAGGGCAGAGCCCAGAGTGAAGCTAGAGGATTTAAAGAGTGATGGGAGCAGACGGGGAGGCAGGAGAAAATTTTGTATTGAATATATGCCAAAATCAGACTGGAGATTGCAGTCAGGCAGTGGAGACCCTGGTTAGATAGAGGAGTCAATCACAGCAAGACCGCAAAGAAAAGCGCCAAACGGCAAACAGCAGAATGAAAGCACCAAAACTGAATCTTCAGTGCTCTTGGAGGACCATACCTTGAGGATGAGTTGCTGAGGCAGCAGGAGGGTGAAGCTGGCAGCTGCAATATTGAGGCACCGCACTCGGGAGGGAAAGCACCAGGTCAGGGAGATACGGTTCTGTGGGAGAGAAAAAGAGCAGGGATTAATTTAGCTTAGATCTGAATTGGGGGTGGGGGTAGACAGAGATAGGAGATCAGCAGGGGCCAGAGGTGGCAGGGAAAAATTTGCCTAATCAGAGGGCTGGGTTACCACAGTAGTTAGCAGAGTGAAAGAAGCAGGGGCAGGCGGATCAGCGCCGAGCTCCGAGGCGGATTTAGAGGAGGAAGGAAAAGAGCAGATTAGGAAAGACTAAAAACTCCTGAAAATATTTTAATAAAAGATACAGTGGCTAAAATAGAACACATACATCAAATTTCTAACAACAGAGCAGAGTTAAAACTCAGTTAAAGTAGAACAGTACATCAAATGTCTAGTAGGCTTCTGCAGCACAACACATAAACTGTTACTACTATTTGATTGTACACAATTAATATTCAAATATGGCAGCTAGAGGAGGCGGTAGAGAGAAATAGTAGAGACATTTTGGATTGAGAATACAGTTGAAAATCAGACTGGAGATTGTGGTCAGGCAGAGAGACCTGGCTAGATAGAGGGCCAATCAGAGTGACCCGGCCGAGAAAAGCAGCCAAATGACAAACAGCAGAATGAAAGTACTAAAAACTGAATCTCCAGTGCTCTGAAGGACCATACCTTGAAGGCGAGTGTGCTGAGGCGGCAGGAGGGTGAAGCGGGTGGCGACAATATTGAGGCACTGCACCATGGAGGGAAGCATACCCAGTCAGGGGCTCCAGTTCTTGAGGATGAGTTGCTGAGGTGGCAGGAGAGTGAGCGGGTGGTGGTGATACTGAGGTGCTGCACAGCGGAGGGAAGAGTGCCCAGTCAGGGGGCTCAGTTCTTGAGGATGAGTTGCTGAGGTGGCAGGAGAGTGAAGCGGGTGGTGACAATACTGAGTGCACACGCACATGGAGGGAAGAGTGCCCAGTCAGGGGGCTACGGGTTCTGTGGGGGTTGTGAGGATTCATGGGTGGATTGCTGTAAAAAGATCTCTTTGAAGCATGAAAGGATAGAGGGAAATGTACTGCCCTAGGGATTGTTGAGGGATGTTTTGGAAACCCTGTTGCACCTTGCGATGGACTGTCCGTATGTAAAACCTTTCTGGCAACTGATGAGCCAAATATTGCAAAACCAGGTTTTCAGTCAGTGGATTATCAGGCAGTAGTCCTAAGCTTGCATGGGCCACAATAGAGTTCTTTTAGTAAATCGACCCTGCAGCTCTGCATTGCTTGCTGCAGACTTTTATCCGTGGTAGCGACTTAAGCGCTACTGATTCAACAAAATGCTTCCCAACACTGTGGTGGACATGATATTTCACTCAATGCTGAAAACATATAAATTTGAAAAGTGAAAGTACCTGTTCCTCTTATGAGTACTTTATGGGAAAAGTGTGATTGGTTACCCAGTTTAGTTAAGGGTACATAGCATTGTCCTCTTGGCACGCCTGATGAAACAATAGTCTGAGTAAAGTGGCTTGGGTTGTTTCTGGATTGCTAAGTGGCGTGACTTATGTCCTTATCGTTTAGCTTTTGTTTCATTTTATTTGGCATGAAGTAATGCCATATGATTTGCTTATTTTTGTTATATTGTGTGTTATGCACTAATTGCAGGCCAGGTAAGCACAATTCATGCATACCCAGCCTAAACAGCTATGCACCTGAGGACAGACACTTGGCACATGGTATGCACTTTATGCGCACACACAGGGTGCCTGTTCATGCCCCACCTCCTGGCTGTGTGGGGAAGCAGACTGAGGGACATGGTGGGCATCCAGTCAGATGCCCATTCCTGAGTCCGCAGTGGATTCCTGCTCCATGCAAGCAGGGGATTCTGGTTAGGTGTAGTTCCGGCTGTTTTGCAGAAGTATGGGCGAGGTCCTAAACGGATGCCCCCAGAGACTTCTGTCAGCCCTGTGGACTGGGGCAACATGATGGGGATTTCTCATCCCACCACAGCTGGCAGGTCCCATGGATCCCAGCTGGCATGCATAGAAGGATATGCATCCCTTCACACCTGAATTCCCGGCCATTCATGAGCTCTTGGGAGTGTGTTGATGAAAAGGCTGAACAGCAAGGGCCCAAAATCTTAGCATGGAGAAACTATCAGTAGAAGTTGTGGTACATCCAGAGGAGATGTCCACCTTTCCAGGGGCGGACATGGCAACAGAAATGGAAGTTGGGATAGTGCCATTGAACCCACTACTTCACAGCATGAAGGTTTGAAGCTCAGCTTGACATGGAGACTGACCTGGTATCTGATGGTAAATCTGAAGAAATTTCAACTGAGAAGATTCTTGTGGAAAATATATTAAAACAAATAATCCTGCTTCTCCAGTCATTAGCTGAGGAGGATGCAGCACTAGCAGATGTCAGTACACATCAAAATATACCAACAGAACAGCCCGCACAGTGGCATGGAGGCTGTGGTACTGTTGCCGTGCCTCCAGCCATGCCAGTGACCGGGTTCAGGAATGGACCAGGTTGCTCAGGGGTCAGTCGAATGAGGAGGATTGAGCATTCCAGGATGGTTCTCCTCCTCGGGTGGGAACTCTAAGTCCCACAACTTGCCTGCTATCAAGCAGAGGCTGTGTATCAGCACCAGTGGGACCAGTAGATGTGAGGGATGCGTGCTGACATGCATGCATGTGCATCAAATACACATGCATGTGCATCACTTGCAGATGTCGGGGAGAAAACAGAGAAAAATGCCTTGGCTGGCTCGCCTTCCCCCACAGGCACCGCACATCTGTACATGGCTGGCCACTCATCGATGCAGCTTGTATAAGTGGTGGTTAACCCCAAGTCCTGAGACAGGTCAGTGACGGGGTGGGAAAATGTAGCTAGAACCAGGGACACAGACAGAGAAACAAAGAAAAAAAATGCATTCATTCACAAATCTAGTCCTGTGTAGTACAGTATGGTCTGCAAGTCCATAGGTCACACTGTGGACCAATAGGCATACATATACCACAGTACGCTGTCATTCAGAGAGCGGGCAGGTGGTATGTGTCCAGAATGCTACCCGCCGCCGATGGCGGGGGGTGCTGGGTGGCGAGGGGTCTTCTGTGGGAGGGTGGGGAAGGGAGGCACCACCAGGCTACAGTCTGCCATTACAACTGCCCACGATTGGGCAGCTGGAGGGACCACTAGACCACCAGGTTGTGTAGTTTTAATACAGAAGCCCATGATCGGGCAGTGAAGGGACCGCTAGACCACCAAGGGTTAGTATTTTATACAGATGCCCACAATTGGGCATAATGGGGTGGCAGGGGATCCACTAGACCACCAGGGTTCTATTCCTATACACTACAGCCCATGATCGGGCATCTGGGAAGGGAGGGGGTCCACTAGACTACCAGGGGGTCCGGGTGCCTGTGGACAGCATTCCTGCTGGGCGGGTGGCCACCATGGCTGGTGGCTGTTGTGTTGCGCCCTTGCAATACAGCCGCCCACCTGTGGTGTGAGCTTTAAGCTTCATTATGCGGCTCAACTTTGAGCACCAGTGTGCGGCGCATGTAGGGTTGCACCTAGCATATGTGACGCATATCCCAGGCTGAATATCGGATGTGCCGCATATGCACGGGCATGCCCCTGCATCTATGCCACATACATTACCATTGTGCCCCAGCGCATCAGTGGTTGCGCCGTGCAACATGCCCCTTTCAGTATTGCACGGGCGCATTGGGGACCCCTTTGAATATCCCGCCTTAATGTACTAATTTCTTCAAAACATTACAACCTTATTTATATACTTAAATAATCACTGGCAGTGATTTCAATGTCTCCGTGCCTCTCTGCAGAAAATGTATCCATGCACTAAGGCTTACTATGACTCAATTTCCTGCTGGACATGAGTATCACTGCAGGACTGTGGGATGTTTACAGACACACAAGAGAAGGAGAACACTTTCTTTAATGGTTCTGCCTCAACCCATATTGATTATTTTTGTTTCTAAGTCTCTCTCAATTCGCAGAAGTCATCCTAGCAGAAACTTCAGACCATGTCTTACTAGGATATTGGGTGGGTAATCAGGACAAGGTAACAGGATGCATGGGGCCTTTGGAAAATCAATAATCTCATGTTACAGAGTGCAGAGGTAAGCAATGCATTGCAGACTTATTCCACAGACCAATCTTTGGTTGAATGTATGTATAAGTCAGTTATACAATAGTGGAAGGATATGAAAGTGGATATTAGAAGCTTTCTCAGAACTTGGTAGGAAAAAGCTCAAGAAGGAGTATAAATAAATACCTCTGTGACAATGTGTTTTCAAACTTATTATTTTCTCCCATGAATATCGAGCTATTCTGTCTCTGCTGATGGCTACTACCAAGGAGACCATAAGACAGCTTTAATACAAGGGACAAATCTCTGCTGGCAGAAAAGAAGTATGGCACGCAAGGAAGCAACCTCTAATACCCCTTTGACAACTATACACAGAGAAAACAGCAGAGTCATTAGAGCTTTAAAGGCTACCAAGGGCTCAGTATTAACTGTCAATGGAACGTTTTACTGGAGGTTAATGAATACAACAGAAGAGTTTAGCTGTAGACAGCACTATAGACCTCGTGGACCCAATATTTTGGCAGTGTATAAAGTGTCAAAGGTTTGGAAAGAATCAAGGAAAAACTCATCAAACTAGTACAGAAGTAATGACCTATCAGATCACTAAACTCTGGAACAGCCCCTGACCTGACAGTAGCATTTATTTATTTAGTTATTCGGAAAATAACCTTTGAGCCAAGGCTCTTTACAAGGTTCCACGTCTTGTAACAGTAACAGACACAAGAAAATAAAACGGATCATTTGCAGGGTATTACACAATTAAAACAGAGTTAACACAGAGGAACACATCTCTATGCAATTGTCCTAGCATTTGAAACAACCACAGGTAGCAAGAGGCTTAGTTTAGGCTGGTGCAGAGGAGATTCCCCAGGAGTTGCCGATACTGAGCAGAGAAGCGAGGGGGTCAACCCACAGGGAGGAGAGGTAGAGAGGATGTATTAGGCATCCTAAAGCAGGGCTTTGTTGACAGTACACAGGGGGAGGTGGGAGGGTTATAAGGCAGCCTAAAGTAGGGCTTTGTCGACAGCATACGGGGGTTTG
Organism: Neoceratodus forsteri; assembly: GCA_016271365.2. Taxonomy (NCBI): domain Eukaryota; kingdom Metazoa; phylum Chordata; order Ceratodontiformes; family Ceratodontidae; genus Neoceratodus; species Neoceratodus forsteri. Next base: position 189,738,216 of record CM028135.1, on the reverse strand, counting down.
GGGGCAGGTCATACAGAACAGGTGGGCCATAGAAGGGTAGGAATGTGAGCAGGCGGTGAAGGGGGCAGAGGTAGGGGAGTTTGGGAGGGATGAGGAGGGAGGTGGGATTGTCAGGAGGAGAGACTATGTATGGTAGAACTATGGGGAAGCTCAGGGGCCTGCTTGTGGGAGCAGTTTGTAGGGTCAGGCATCATGAGCTCCCATCAGGTTGTGTGTCCAGGCAGAGACAATTGCAGGATTTACTTTGCTCAGATTTAGCAGAACTGTATAAATATTGTCCTAATACTGACAGTATTTCATCAAGTATGCAGGAGACTGTCTTAATTTTCTATTCCAAATGAGGGATAAATGACTTGACAAACTGGAGGAAATCAGTTTATGAAATGTGGATTTTAAAATCCTCATGGAACTAGTAAGTACACAGTTGGGTCAGATAATATCCTCCTATTACTGAGCCTTTGCAGGCTTATACAATTCTAGGGAGGAGGATACAAGACTAGTTGATATTACTTAGGAAATTTTGGAACATAAAAGAAAAATAGCCATGGCTGACCGGTTGCGCTGAGGGTTGAGGTACAGGATGCCACACCTCTTGCCACATCAGTGACCTGGGTTCGGGAATGGACATGGGGGCTGGGGGCTGGCAGAGAGGGGAAGGATGGAGCATCTGGAGGACTGCTCTCCCTCTCCCGGGGTGAGCTTTCGAGGGTACCGGCGTACCAGTGATCTCTGGTGGAGACCAGCGTTACTGATTATGCTAAGCCATACAAGTGGGTAGAGTGGCAGCAGATGTCAGCGACTCGATTGCACAGACATCATTGCAAGTCCACACTCCGGGAAACTACATACAGAAAATCCCCATCCTCGGGAATGGTGAAGGCACCTCTGCCCACCAGACCACTCCCAACTACCGGGCATTCTCCTCTCTGCACTGCTCACCCAGTCTGGCACACCCAATTATAGAGGCGCCCAGGGTGGAAGGGTGGCCCCACCTCGGGGCTCGGTGCCAGGGGTCTGTTGGGCTGGAGTGAAGAGGAGTTGTCTCAAGTGGGAGGTAGAGCTTGGGGTGTGCTGGAGGCTGCTGGAACAAGTTCTCCATAGGGTGGTGTATAAACAAAGAAGACAAAAAAGAAAAAATAGGATTCCTAGGAATATACTAGCAAAGTTAAGATACTGGAGCCTTTATAGTGCTCGCCATTTTAACAATGGTTGTCTCCTTGGATACAATTCACATCTAGTTATTTGTCCAGACTGGCTTTAAAGCATTTCATATTTATACTCAGAACCAAAGAATCAGGCAATGAATTCTACATGGAGACCACTCTCTACGAAAACCATTTCCCCTTCTTGTGGTTTTGTATATATCTCCCTTCACTCGCCTACTATTTTTTCTTGCTGGAAACTGATTAACCTTCATTTATAATCCTAAGCACCTCCACAAATCCTTGCTTTGGAAAGCTTTTAAAAACAAAGCACATATTCCCTCTTAACCTTCTCTTCTCCAAGCTGTACATCTAGAGCTTTCAGTCTTTCCTCATACCTATGCCCTCATACTTCCAATCATCCTTGTTACCCTTCTCTGCAGACCTTCCAGTAATGTTATATCCCTTTTATTTTGAGGTGCCTAGAACTGACCACAGTACTCAATGTGGTCTCACTAAGGCCCTGTGCAGTGGCAGGAGTACCTCTTTGTTCCTGCTGGTGCTATTTCTACTAATACTTCCCAATATTCTGTATCCTTTTTGCCACTTGCCTGCACTGGCTCTCAGATTTTAAGTCCTTTCTTACCAGTATTCCCAATTCTATCTCTTCTATTGTTTCTTTTAGTTCTTTCCCATACAGTTTATATGTGGCCTTTGGACTTTGATGTCTAAGTGCATAACATAGCATACAATGTTAAATACCAATTTGGCTCTGTTAAATTTTCCAGATTTCTCTGCATGGTCTCTACCCCACCTTTACTGTCCACGACCAATACCCAACTTCATATCAGCAAATTTGCTCAACCATGCTGCCCCGTGCATTGCATAGATGATACATAAATATTGAAAAGTACAGGTCCCAACGCCGAACTTTGCAGCACCCACTGGTTACACTATCCCTATTTGAAATGTGCCCTTTGATGTCTACTCTTTGCCTCCTCTCTGTCAGCCATGATTTTACCGCCACCATTTTGGCATTAATTCCTATTTTGCTACTTCTTCCACTACTTTTGGTGTAGTACAGCATCAGAAGCTTTCCTTTAATCCAGGTACACCACATCAACTGAAACCCACAGTCCAGTGCTTTGCTAACTGGTTCAAAAACTCAAATTAGTCTGACATGATCTACCACTCTAAACCCGTGTTGGGTATAATCAGATAAGTCATTCTCCCTGAGACACAACTCAATTTCATTACAATTACATCAGACTTAATGTCATGGGTCAGATCTTGGCTGACTGGGAGGAGACAGAGGTGTGTATTCGGGATACTGTTTTGACCGAGGGCAGTTACGAGTGGGGTGCGCATGGGGCTCAGTTCTCGGGCTGACACTGTTTAATTTAGTTGTATCAACAAAGCAGGTTTCAGATAACATCTGGATGGCAAAATATGCTGATGACAGCAAGGTGGAGGCCATTATTGACAATAAAGCAGGAGGCCAAATATTGCAGAAAGAACCTGATAAGCTACAGCTGTGGGCTGAAATACACAAGCTGAGGTTTAATCTAAAGAAGTGCAGAGTTAAGCACTTGGGCCAACATAACCCAAAGTATAACTATACATTCAATGGTATATGCCTCATGGAGACCATTCAGGAAATAGATTTGGGGTAACAATAACTAGAGATTTATCATTTAATACTCACACTAAGAAAAAGATGAAACAATGCAATAGGATACTGGGATGTATACATAAAAATATTACAAGTAAGGATGCAGTGGTCCTAGTACCCTATACACCTCCGTTGTGAGACCACATGAAGTACTATGGATCCTTTTGTGCACCACAAACAAAGGGAGGACAGGATCTCATGGAGAGGTGCAGAGATGGGCAACAAAACAAATGGAACCCTGAGACAAAGGAAATATGGAGAGGTTGGGGAATTGGGTCTGTACTCTTTGTGTTATAGGCGTTTGAGGGGGACCTGTTCTCATCTATAGTGCATCCAGAGATGCATATAAATGGGAAACCATTGAACTGAAAACACAGGAAGTTAGCAGATGTACAAGAGTCATGGAGCGAAGATAAAGGGATGGTGAGTAAAACAACTAAACAAAGTAAATGGTTCTCCCAGAGGTGGTAACAACATGGAACAGGTTGCCAGAGGCAGTGGTAGCCAGTGAAGATATGAATAGTTTCAAGCATAGATTGGATATGTACAGTATATGGGAAACAAAACAATATGAGTACCACTAATAGTAGTGAGCCGTCAAAGGGTCAGATAGACTTCCTGACTGTAGCTACCTATGAACTTATTAAGGTTTCAAGTAATTTCCCTATGATAGATGTGAAACTTGCTGGTCTATAATTTTGGTAGTCATCTCTAGAGCCTTTTTATGTTGTCTTGCGCATGCAGTGCAAGCAACATTTTGTAACAGCTTGCTGGGTAGCAGGCTGTGGAGGTGCGCCAGTGGTGCCACTGCTTTCTTGGGCTGGTCTGTGTGGCACCAATGAATGAGCATACTGTCTCGACAGCAGTTGAAGCGTGCCACCAACTTGAAGAATTTCACTGCTGCAATGAGTGAGCACCCTGTCATTGCAGGGCATGCCTTGCCTGCTGAAACATTTCAATAAACATGGTGGCGGCTGTCACCGTCAGCCTTTCACAATCCTTAGAAAGCTAACTATAGGGGTGCCCAATCCCCTGTCAGCATGTTTATAACCCCCTCAAGACTGTGTAGCACACTGGAGCCCACCCAGTGTGCCTCGTGAGATTGGTATCTCCACTATCGCCCCAAAGCCGACTGTGCTGCACACATGTCCTGCCTCGCCCCACCCCACCCCCATTGTATACCACACTGGGAGCCCACTCCAGTGTGGCCAACAGAACCCCCAAGATCATGGGCACACTGGGAGCCCACTCCAGTGTGTCCAACAGTTGGTTTATTTCACCTGTAAATAAAGAAAACCTTCCCAAAATGTCTGTTTCTAAAAAAGAAAATGGTCTGTCATTCGTCCGGAGCACCTCCCTCCCCAACCCATGCCACCCTCTGCTCACCCGACCTCCCCCACACACACCCTCACCCCATACTTACCTCTGGAGCCCAGCGCAATGATCTTCAGTGGAGGGAGACATCTGAACTCTTCAAAAGCCAACGATAACTGAAGAAAATCACAGTAAGCTGTATAATGGCATCAATGGAGGGTCAACTTAGTTGGATATCTCAGCCATTTTTGTGACTTTTGACCCAAATTTTCAACAAGGGTTCTTGGAACCCCACCTCATGAACTTAGTTGCTGTCATTTCGTTATTCAGTCCTGAAAGGTGATTTCGCGGTCACTGCGGAATCACCTTCCAGGTTCATTAAAATTACAGTGCCACTATTCATGGGTGGGCTCCCAAAAGCCTATGTTGCAAATTTGGTGAAAAAATTCAAAAATGACTGTGTTATGAGCATCGTTGCACAGTTCCAAGCATGTCGTGTAACCTAGATGGCTATCCCAGGGGCTACTACCCTGCCTGATTTGCCACTAACAGGTTGAGGGGCCTGGATCCAATGGTGGGTGCCTCCACCCAGAGGTCAGGGTTTGCAATAGTTAAACTAACTTGGTCACAGCCCTCTGGGACACTGCAACCCCTTTCTTCCCACTAGTGGCCCACACAATATATCAGAATTACCTTCACAGTATACACTTACCCCAGGTCTGGTTCGGCACTGGGACCTCCTGTGAAATGAGATACAGTGCAACAATCACAGTACAGTACTTTAACATAGACAAATACCTCAGGCAGTATAACTTTGCTGAAACAAGCAGCTCTGATTTATTTAGGGGATATAACAAGGACAGGGAAATCAGGTTAATTAGCTTATCACTCTAATAATCTACCTATGGCTCTGTGCACAGGCCTATTCCTATCAGTTACTGTCCCTGGGTACCAAGCCTAGTGGCTAGTCCAAACCGTGGCAGCTGGTAGGGGCCCTTTCACACAGAGAAAAGGAGAATTAAACAGTCAGCAGTACAGTAATTCCATTTGGATTTAATGTGGCAATTCAACAGGGAGCAACCCTGAATTAGTACTCCGACCTCCAAATAAGATAGGGTCCTTCAATGTCAGCAGGGCTCACTTGAGGTACACAAACCTCTTCACACATCCATATAAAAAGCACTATACCAGGCAGGCTGCATCTGTATCCCGATCGCAATACTGCACAATACCGGGAGAACACACAGCAGATTCAGTTCCTGACAGACAGAGTGCAATTTTCAGCAATTCCTCCAGTCTTCTACAGGGTGAGCCTGGTTTCTACTCTTCAGAGATCCTTTGATTCTTTTCACAGGGACGGATTCAGTCCTAACAAGCTGTTACACAAGCTGCAGACCGGAACTCTGGGCCCTACACACGTTTTTGACTAAAACTGCACACTGAAAAGCACAGGGCTCCTTCCTTCTTCACTGCCAAAGCTCAACTGAAACTCCAACCAACAAAAACCGGGCACTTCCTTTGAGTTCTCCCAGTTCTTGACTGGATTGGCTGTCACTCACAATAGACTGCTGCTGTTGGTCCAAAAGGCACTGAAGTCTAAACTACATCTCCCAGAGTCACTGCCCATACAATCCTCTTGTGGCTGGCTCAGATTATGAGTCCAAGTTCTGTTCGTCAAGGCACCATTTTAGAGCTAGCTTACCCCACACTGATTGGTCCAGTTCAGCAGTTCAAAACTAGAATGGGAACTAGCAGACACAGTTCTGACTGCAAAGAAGCAGGTTAGACAAACTGTAATTTCATTATTACTCTAAATAATTTCTGGCAAACAGTTACATCTTTCAGATAGGTTCCTTTGCACTCCTAGTGACTGCAAAATGAAGTGAATTAGCAGCAGCTTGAGTGGTACTCAATCAAAAAACACACAGTCCCCCATACAAACTAATTATGTCTGCAAGCAGACAGCTCTTAAAAGACAGTACCAGAGGTTCTAAAACACTCACTGATAAATGGCTTAAATGCCAAACACCATTCAGGCTTGGAGCATTCAAGCAAGCTCCTGGAAGTCTTTTGGGAACCCCCATTTGCAGGGGGTTACACCGTAAGAAGAATTTTAATATTTTACCTCCAGATTTTCAACATTGCCATTTTTCACACCTCCTTATGAACAGTACAGCTGTCATTCTTCACATCCTGCCCAAAATATGTTTTCGCACATCTGGTACACAATGGCTGCAGTCGCCATGGAAATCAAGTTCGGGACAAATTAAGAAAATCACAGTGACACTGTTCATGAACAGAGGTCTCAAAATGCTGATGTTGAAAATTTGGTGCAAAATTCACAAAATAACTACTACGAGTGTCGTTGCACAGTTTCCATGTATGTTCACAACTTTGAGAATTTTAATATTTTCACCCAGATTTTCAACATTGCCATTTTCACCTCCTCATGAATGGTACAGTTGTCATTTTCCACATCCTGCCTGAAATGTGTTTTGCACATCTGGCACAGAATGGCGTGGTCACTGTGGAAATCAGCGTTCAGGACAGATTAACAAAATCACAGTGCCACTGTTCATGAGTGGACATCCCAAATGCTTTCATGAGGTAGGGTCACAAAAGCCCATGTTGAAAATGTGGGTGAAAATACCAACAAGCGCCATAGGCGTTAGGGTTTCTAACCATAATGTCCTACCCTGTAGAGACTTACAAGCATCAGGGGTATTACTTTGGATTGTTGGCTGTAATGCTAATGCCATTCCACCCCACCCCCACCCTGCAGTGAGTGACAGGCATCAAGGTGTGCCTTGGACTCTGCTGTCCCAAAGTTCACCCATTCTCTTGTACTGCACCCATCTCACTGTATTTCCTTATGGAATTGGGTGGCGTGGGCCCGACAACCCCAAGGCACAACCGACACTTGTTGAATTCTGCAGGGGTAGGGTGAGTGAAATGGCATATGGCGGTATGGCCGACACCAAGGCACACCTCAATGCCTGTCAGTCTCTGCATGGTGGAGTGGGGTTGGCGTCAGTTCCATACTTCACTGCCATTCTTATTATGCATCTCTAACTCCTGCACTACCAGTGCCAATGCCAACAAGACAACATTTGGCATTGACAAATGCTTATTATACCATTATCTGCACGTGCCACCCTCAGGAATTTACTACCCTGCCATGGTTTAATGATCTTTAAATAGATACTTTAGTGGGTCCGTTATTTCCATTGCCAGCTCTTTAATAATCCTAGGGTGCACTGCATCACGGCCCTGAGCCTTATTTACCTTCAGATCTAATAAAGCTTCCCTAACTTACTGCAATCTATTTTGATATCAGTGGTTTCCTTTATGCAATGCTGTTCTCCCTTCTCTTCTATAACAGTGATGAAAGATGAAACAAAAATATTTGTTAAGAAAATCTACCATATCCTTATTCCTTGTTATACTTTCCTCCCCACAACTAATGGGCCTACTGTGTGATTTAAGCTTCTGTTATATTTTATGTAGCTGTAGAAAGATTTATAATTATCCCTGCTACTGCTGCTTTAAATTTCACTGTTGCTTTGCTCTTTCTTGTTTCTTCCTTGCACTGTTTTTCTAGCCTTTTGTACAGTATGCATACCGGTGACCCTGAGGTGATAAGTTTATCCCTGGATAAGGAGAAGGCATATGCTAGGCTGTCACATGCCTATTTATTACATGGTTTTAGGCAAGTATGTTCTCCTCCACCTTCATAAAATTGATTTTCACTTGTTACTCTAGTGCTGTTGTTCTTAATGTTAACACATGGATGTGGGATAGGATCCCAGTTCTGATCATTTAGTCCCCATTTATACATTTTAGGAATAGACACTCTTTTATGCCACTTAAACCAGAATACTGCCTCAGTGGGATAGGTTCCTTTGGGGCCTGAGTGCCCCAGGATTTTAACCTCACTGATAACCTCTGCCTTCTAGTTCAGAATGAGTCTTCCTGCATAGAGGCGTTGTCAGTTTTAAAAACTATTCCTGTGAATCTGGTTCAAAATGAATAAGTCCATGTGCATAGGACATATGGTTTACAACACAGATTCACCTGTTCCTGATAAGAATAATTGCAGACATTTTAGTTACTTCCAATCCAATCAGACTTTTGGGTATTCACTGTGGCAGTCAGGATGACACCAAATTAAACTGGGATCTCAAACTTGGGAAGGTACCTGGAAGGTGGCTAGATGGAAGTCATGGCAGATGTATAACAAGCATTTGTCAATGCGAATGTTGTCTTGCTGGCATTAGCATTGGTAGTGCGGGGGAGGCAGAGATGCAGAATAGGAATGGCAATGAAGTATTGAACTGGCGTAGCGCCAGCCACCCACCCTGCAGAGACTGACAGGCATTGGGGTGGCCTTGGTCATCGGCCATAATTCTCATGCCATTTCACCTCACCCTACCATGCAGACACCAACAACTGTCGCATTGTGCCCTTAGGGTCTTGGTCTACGCTCACCCATTCCATAAGAGAATATGCTGAGATGGGTACAGTATAGGAGAATGGGGTGAACTGAGGCGAAGAGTCAAGCACACCTCAATATACAACAAGCTGGCTGCAGGGTGGAGTAAGTGCAATAGCGTGAGCAATACAACCGATAATCCCAAGTCCCACACCTGACGCCTGTCCTCTCTACAGGGGTAAGAGTGATTGGAAACCCTACGCCCGGGCATTTGTTGGTATTTTCTCCAAATTTTCAACATGGGCTTTTGTGGCCCCACCTCTTGAACAGTGGCACTATCAGTTCGTTAGCCAAATGGTGATTTTGCACAGCCACTACGCCATTTGGTGCCACAGATGCGAAAAATACATTTGGGCAGGATATGAAAATGACAGCTGTACTGTTCATGAGAAGGTGTAAAAATAGCAATGTTGAAAATCTGGGTGAAAATATGAAAACTTGGTGAAGTCATGAGTGTGCGTAGAAACTGAACAATGCACACCTGTAGCATAATTATATTGGGGATTTGTTTAATCACATTTTCAACATAGGCATTTTATGACCTCTGCTCATGAACAGTGTCACTGTGATTTTGATAATCCTATCGAACATTGATTTTCCACAGCACCGTGCCATTGTGCATCACCGCGTCGCGAAAACTTTCGCATGATGTGAAAAATGACAACTATACTATTCATAAAGAGGTGTAAAAATGGCAATGTTTAAAATGTACAGTGAACATATGAAAACTGGTGAAGTCACAAGCATGCGTAGAAACTGTACAACGTCACGGCACAAATAACATAATTATTTTGGGGATTTTTAACCAAATTTTAAACTTAGGCATTTTGGGACCTCTGCTCAGGAACAGTGTCACTGTGATTTTGTTACTCTGTCCCAAACATTGATTTCCCACAGCGACCAGCCATTTATGCGCCACATGTGCAAAAACACATTTTGAGCAGGATGTGAAAATGACAGCTGTACTGTTCATAAGGAGATGTGAAAATATGGCAGTGTTGAAAATCTGAAGTGGAGATGTTAAAATTGTCAGAGTTACAAGCATGCATGGAAACTGCGCAATGCACACTCATAACACAGTCATTTTTGGAATTTTTCACCAAATTTGCAACATAGGCTTTGGGATCCCACCTCATGAACAGTGGCACTGTTGTTTTGTTAGTGGTCCCAGTGGCACTATCAGTTCGTTAGCCAAATGGTGATTTTGCACAGCCGCTATCATGATTTGGTGCCACAGGTGCAAAAATACATTTTGGGCAGGATGTGAAAAATGACAGCTGTACTGTTCATGAGAAGGTGTAAAAAAATAGCAATGTTGAAAATCTGGAGTGAAAATATGAAAAATTGGTGAAGTCATGAGTGTACGTAGAAACTGAACAATGCCGCCTGTAAAGCAATTACTTTGGGGTTTGTTTAACCAAATTTTCAACATAGACATTTTAGGACCTCTGCTCATGAACTTGTCACTGTGATTTTGTTAATCTGTCATGAACATTGATTTCCCACAGCGATCGCGCCATTGTAGCGCCACATGTGCGACACATTTTGGGCAGAATGTGAAAATGACAGCTATACTGTTCATAAATAATAATAATAATAATAAGTTTATTTATAAAGTGCCTTTCAACATACCAAGGCTGAACACATTAAAACCATAACATCAAATATAAATCCAATAATACATATAAATAAAATCATAACATAACATCAAACATTTTAAAATCAGTTAATAAAATATAAGTATAATCACAACACAGTTAAAATTAACCTATGAATAACCATCCAAGAAGGCCATTTTCCACAAGTGAGTCTTCAGATTATTCTTGAATTCCTCCATGGAGGTGCACTCCCGTAACTGGCGTGGTAGAGAATTTCCAAAGAGTGGGTGCAGCATAAGAAAATGCTCTGCTGCGGGAAGATTTTAAACTCACTCTTGGAATCTCTAACAACCTCGTCGACCGGCGAGACAATCGGCTGAGGTAGTAAGACACAAGGAGTTCTTTCAGATAGGCTGGACCCTGATCATGAAAGGCTTTAAAAGTCAATAAAATGACTTTAAAGGTGATCCGCCACCATATAGGAAGCCAAGTGCAGTTCGCGCAGCACCAGGAGTAATGACAGAACCTACTTGTCCCAGTCAGAACCAGGCTGCAGCATTCTGTACCAGCTGTGGCGACAGATTTCAATGCCAGAAAGCCCAAAGTATAGAGGCGTTGCAGTAATCCAATGAGGACACAAAGGCATGGACCAGCGTTGGCAAAGAGTCAGGCGGAACAAGGTACCTAACCCTGGCTATATTCCTAAGGTGGTAAAGGAAGTCCTGACAACGCCAACACTTGAGACTGTAGGTCAGCCTGTCGTCTAGGACAATCCCAAGGCTACGAACCCGCTCAGAAGTCGGAAGTGACACATCGCCAAGAAAAATTCCAGATGGCATGCCATCACCCGACCTCTCTCTATCTGACCACCGGGTCCACAACCAAAACCTCTGTCTTCTCTGAGTTCAACTTTAACCAACTAGAATCCATCCAACCCTGGTTTCTTCCAGACAGTTGTTAAACACCGTGAGAGCTTCATCCTGGTGGGTGCAAAGACAGGTATAGCTGGGTATCATCTGCATAGCAGTGAAACCTCAGCCCATACGAATCTTATAATGTCTCTGAGGGGCAGCATGTACACTGCAAATCAACATGGGTGATTGCATGGAACCCTAAGGCACCCCACACAACAAAGGAGTTGGGCCAGAAGAAAAGACTCCCGACACAACTCTTTGTGATCTCCCAGTGAGGAATGAGGTGAACCATTGTAAAACAGTTCCCGACATTCCAAATTTACCTCAGGCATGCTATCAACACCAGGTGATCCACAGTGTCAAAAGCTGATGAGAGATCAAGGAGAACCAGAATGGAACATATCTTCTGATCTCTCACCCTCAGAAGATCATTAAGCACCTGAACCAGCGCAGTCTCGGTGCTATGTCTTTACAAAAACAGATTGGAAGGATTCGTAGGTATTATGGATGGTTAAATGGTCTTCCACTGGCTGCCACTACCTTTCTCAATAACCCTTCCCAATAAAGGAAAGGTTAGGATAGGTCTGTAGTTTGAGAAACAGTCTGGGTCCAAGGTAGCTTTCTTCAGAGAGATGTCCCACCACCTCTTTCAGGGAGCTAGGAAACTCACCTGACTCAAGAAGCACCAGACCATTTGCACCAGGACTGGACCGATGATATCAGTACAACCCAAAATGGGAAGTCGGTCCAGGATCCAAACTACAGCTTGTGGGGCACACACTATGGATGATCCTGATAATATCCACAAACTCAGGTCGATCAAAGGAACCCCAAGAGAATTGGGTACTGTGAACTCACACTGTTCTACAACAACACCCTTAAGTTGCGGGCACAAGTCCATGTGATGTCGTCACTTTGGTTACGCAAAGTAACGGTGAGCTCCTCACAATCCAATTGCGAAAAGGCTTTTCAAACTTGCAGATAGGCTGGTTGCACAGTCTGTCTACAGTCTGAAATAGCTGAGCAGGTCAGTTCCGAGCAACTGCAATCTCCCTGGACAGGAATTCTGCCTTCTTATGGGTGATTGCAGATTGATAGATAGAATAATGTTCCATCAATCTAAGGCAGTCGACCTCAAGGGCAGACTTGTGCTAATATCGCTCTAACCTTAGCCCCATCTCGCATCTCCCTCAATGTCCCATCGAACCAAGGGGACCTGGGGTGAAGGATAAGGCACTCACGAACAGGAGCAATAAGATCCAGGGCCACTGTAATGGCCACATTATGGCCGACACCAGCATCTCTGTATTACTGCTCGCAAAACACGGGGATGATAGGTCAAGGAACGCCGCAAGGCCTTGGGAAGTAATATTACGTAATGGGCAGTACCTGACCATCTCCACAGGGAAGGCCTTCGGGGTGCAAAATTGAACCTCATGGTGTAGTGGTCTGACCAGGTGACTGGTTCCACCCCACGCCGGATGCATCAATCCCTAAGAGGAAGACTAAGTCCAGAGAGTGCCCAGATTTATAAGTAGCAGTGGAAATTACCTGTGTAAGGCCCAAAGAAGACATTACTTGGAGGAAGTGATTACAAATTACGAGAGTTCTTCGTTGACGAAGTGAAGTCACCCAGAACCATTAATCTGGGCGACTCAAACGACATGTCGACGATGAAGTCTGCTACTTCCTGTAAGTAGCATTTACCATCTCCAGGTGGACAGTAGATGAGAACAATTCGAACACCTATGCCGCTACAACTGTGCACTCAAAGGACTACGCCTCACCCACTACTACATTCGTGAGGCCCAATTCATCTTGAAACAGACTGCAACCCCCCACAGTCCAATCTCAGGCAGTGTATCACTGAGTACCGGCGAGTCATGGCCTCCAATATGGGGCTGAATTTTCATCCAGCCAGGTCTCGGTGATGCAAGCCAAGTCAGCCGAGCCAACAAGATTGGCAATAATGGCGGTCTTATTCCTGACCGACCTGGCATTGCATAACACTGCCCAAGTTGGACAAACCTCGAGGCTGTCAGGCCTATCTGCCTACTAAATTCAGTAGTGCCCTTGGGTATGGGCACCAGACATGGTAAACCACGATCTGGGTTCCATTTAAGCCCAGGACACCTTCTGGACTTAATAATCCCGATCTGGTGGCCCCCCTCATTCATCCTCTCCTGGTCGCACCCCTGCCCTCCCTCACTCTCCTCCAATAATCCCAATGCTCTACAGCACTGGTAAGTATCAAATTGTAGGGAGGAGTATAAAAAGGCGGAGGGCGTGAAGAGAGAGGATGAATAGTGCATCACCGTGGGGACTGAAGGCTAGCACATGTCACTGCTTAAACAAGATAAAACAAAACAATAAACCCCAAACACTAAAATAATCAATCTTAACAGCATAAAATTAACCAAATAATCCCAAACGTTACCAACAGAAATAAACAAAATCAAATAAACAAATAAACCTCACCTCACAGAAAACCGAGTCTGGACTGGACTGAAGACTCAAAAATAAAATAAAATGAAATAAAGTAAAACAAACAAAAATAAAAATATATAAATAAATATAAATGTAAATGTAAGGGTTCTCTCACCACTCCTACAACCAAAAGAAAGATTAATTACCCCCACCCCTTAGCCAGAGAGAGAAGGAAAAAAATATCTTAGCACTCTCACTGCAAGATATAAAATAATAACAAATCAAAAACAATTAAAATTTTAAACAAATAAATAGCGTGTCTTCTTCCCCAGTCCTCACGACCCAGGAGAGGATACAGTCAAATTAAATTAATGGACACATGGTCCTCACCACCCCGAATGTCCAAAATAAAAGTCTTCAAATTGCCAGGCACAGAAACTGATTAATCTGCGGGTTTAAAGTCAACAGAAACACAAATCATTCCAGAGGGTATCCAAAATCCAAGTCCAGAAATCAAGCAGGTCACGATTTGAATAAAGGCCCTTTACCCCAGCTGGACAACCACACAAGAAGAAAGTGGACCAATCCAACACCCAAAATCAGGCCACAACAGTGGCCCAACTTGGAGTTCTAGGGGCAAAGACCCCAGTCAATTCCTTGACTAAAGGCTCCCAAATGCCCCCTTCAGACCACAAATCAGGTGAGGCCCAGCAGGAGGATACACCCCAAATCGATGTTAAGGAAAAGTCACTTCACCTCAAAATCCACAACAAATTTAATGAATTCCTCACTCTTTCCCAGAATCACAGGGCACAGGCTTCCTTGATTAATCTTCATAAAAAATCACAGCCCCAGGAATAATTCCCCGCTCAGATTCAACGCAGAGACAAAGTACCTCAGTCCAGGGGAAAAAGCAGCATCCTGGAGAAATCCTCGAGACCACGAACCCTCAGTCCACTCTGCGTCCACCTCCGTGTCAGCCTCAGCAATGGAGCACCAGCCACAAGGGTGCCGTCTCTTCTCTCTTTGTCCCAGCCAAATCCCAGTGGGACCCAAAGAAATTTAGCCCAAACAGTTGGATCAACAGGGCAAGGAGCTCCACACTCAGCTGCACGACCCTGATATAGTGACAGCAAGCGGAACCTCACACTTTAAAAACCAACAACTTAGAGTTGGTTTAATAGTATTCTGGATTTAAAATCCGTCACCAGACTGAAAGCACGCTCCTCCTCTTACTCCACAGATAGCTAGTCCTCCAGCCGATTCAGGAAATGAAACCAAGCGAGTGTCCTCCAGCCAATTCGGAAAATAAAACCAAAATAAAACATACACTCAAACAAACTAAATGAACGAGACAAACTAAACTAAAATAAAACTCAAAACATATTGCAGATCACAACTCTGCAACCAAGCGCAACGTTGAAAATGTGGAGTGAAAATATGAAAAATTGGTGAAGTCACAAGCATGCATAGAAACTGTGCAACACACTCATAACTAAATTATTTTGGGGATTTTTTAACCAAATTTTTAAACATAGGCATTTTGGGACCTCCACTCATGAACAGTGTCACTGTGATTTTCTTAATCTATCCCAAACATTGATTTCCCACAGCGACGCGCCATTGTGCACCACATGTGCAAAACACATTTTGGGCAGGATGTGAAAAATGACAGCTGTACTGTTCATAAGGAGATGTGAAAAAATGGCAATGTTGAAAATCTGAAGTGGAAGTGTTAAGAACTGTCAAAGTTACAAGCGTGTATGGGCTTCATAATGCTGCACTTTCGTAACACAGTCATTTTGAATTTTTCACAAATTTGCAACATAGGCTTTTGGGACCCCACCTCAGAACAGTGGCACTGTTGTTTTGTTAGCTGGTCCCAAAAGGTGATTCCATGCAGTGACTGTGAAATGACCTTTCAGGACTGAATAACGAGATGACAGTTCATGTGTTCATGAGGTGGGGTCCCAAGAACCCCATGTTAAAAATTTGGAACCAAAATTCAAAAAATGGCTGAGATATCACTTAAGTTGAAACCCTGCATTTATGCCATTATACAGCTTACCGTAATTTCTTCATTTTGCAGTTAGGCTTTGAAGAGTCCCAATGTGTCCCGCTCACCGAAGATCACAACACTGGACCTCAGGAGGTAAGTATGGGGAGGTGGTGTGTGTGTGTGGGGGTGCGCAGAGGATGGGTGCAAGTTGGGGAGGGGCACTGCTGACAATGGACCGTTTTTTTCAGGTACAAAAAATATACTGGACACTGCACATGGACTGTTTTCTTTCTTTTCAGGTGAAATAGAACAAATATTGGGAACATTGGGGTGGGCTTCCAGTATACCCATGACTTTTGGGGGTGATGTTGTCCATACAATGGGGGTGGGGCAGTGGCTGGAACATTCCGACTTGGTCGAATCTCTGTGAGGCAGCACACTGGGATGGGCTCCCAGTGTGCCACACAATGGGGGTGGGCGGATATCCTGACACAGGAATTGCGCCTCTAATGTCGGCTTTTTGGGCATTGTGTGGTGGTGGCAGGACCTGCCGCTATGTTTATTGAAATGTTTCACCATGAAGGTATGTACAGGAAGCGTGTCATCTGTGCCTCTGCATGACAAGCTTGTCTCTGATTGCAGCGGCATATTTCTCTCAAGTTGATGACAATTTGCATAATTCTTGTGTCAACACTAGCATGCTAATTCGTTGGGGAATGAGGAGGCACTACTAAAGTGTGCCCTGCATTCACCACAACACTGACACACCTCTGAATGTACTACTACCCCAATATGTTGTTTCTTAGGTCCGTGCAAGCCAACATAAAAGACAGAGTTCATATGGTGAAGTCCTTTATAGTTTTAATCTTATCTATATGTTACTTTTTCCTCCCATAACATCCTTAGAAGTCATCATTTATAGTGTCTTTTCAAATGATTTGGGGAGCAGGCTGAATCCATAAAAGGAATGTGGCATACAGTATTTAGCTGTTAAGGAAGAGGGCTTGGGCATGTTGAACCCACTAATTTCCTTTCATAACTTTTTCATTCCACAAATTTGGGTGGATTGGCAAAGACACACTAACAGTTTGGTCCCCAGAGTTGCTGGCTTGGTTTCAACCTTTTCTTTCACCATGGAAACTGGATAAATATAGATGACCCAGGCCAGATAACTTATCCCAACATCCAGCATACATTAAGAGTACCACTACTAAAATCCAGCAATGGGCACTTACTTTTTCCAGAGTCATCAAATGCTCCTGAAAGGACCCATATCAGTCCATTATATGCATGCCATTCTGGGCAGAGCCAGAGTTCATGACTGGTTCCAGACCAAAAGGACAAGCTACATTAAAAGTATTAGCAGATCCTAGGATTCCTCCAAGAATGTGGGATATTATGTGACTTTGTTGCCACAGGAGACTGGTGTCTGCAAAATCATAAGCAGAAAGATTTTGAAGAAAGGTATTGTCCCAGGCAAGGATGTGAACACTTTTAGAAACACAGGAACATTTGTTCTATTGTGCCCATACATCCATCCTTTGGGACTCATGTGGCTACTGCATGAAAGGAACCTTGTTTCTTACTCTTCTGTTTCTTATGATCAACTGGTATATTGACACATGAGGCCTGAAGGGTCCAAGCACTAGCAGTATGGTTTGCTATTATAAAGTTTTTATAGGTTACATAGGTCATGTATGAGCTAGATAAGAGCCATGTGAAGCACACTTTACACAAGGGAGTATCCCATCATGCCTTGCTTTAAACAGTAACTGTTTAACTTTAAATTCAGACATTGTTTGACTGCCTGGCACATCCTCTGGAAGAGCATTCCATATCCCCACCATCTTCTGATTGTTCCATGCAGCCCCATGCTTGGTAGTACATGTCTCCCCTTGGTTTGTAGATCATGAGATCTAGTGTTATGTAGTTGGTCCCTAAATTCAAGATCCAAACAGTCCCAGAGATCATCACTCATCAGGGATCCATAAAGCAGACAGAGATCCCCCTACATCCTTCATTCTGTACTCCAGTGTATATAATCTTAAAGACTGTGATCTATCCTCATAGGCTAGATATTTCAAAGATGTTATCATCCTAGTGACTGCCCTGCACTCCTCTAATAACTTAATCTCCCCTTTGGTATATGGTGACCAAAGCTGAGCGCAATAGTCCAAATGGGGCCTCACAGGAGACACACAGAGGAATCACAACCTCTCTATCCTTGCTAATAATGTGCAAAGTCTAAACAGAGTTCTCAGAACTCACAAAAGGGTGATTTAAATAATAAATAACAACATGTAAATTTTTTTTGTTATCTCTTTTATCTCCTTTTCCTGGCCACCTGGTCTGCCTCCTCTTGACCTCACATCCTTCTGGAGATTTCAGCCACCATCCACCTCTACCCTGGTCTGTTTGGCAGTGTTACCCCTGCGGTTGTACCCTCCATGGCAGGGCTGCAGGAAGCCCCCAACTCCCCACAGAACTTGGATCTAGCTGAGTGACGAACAACCGTTGAAGCTCACGGACAGCCATCAAGCCACTCAACTCAGGTGCCCTCCTCCATTTTTTTACCCCGGAGCTGAGGACATAGAATGACATACGCCGGAGGGAGTGCACATGCATCCACATGCTCCCTCCAGACATCTGCCCCAGCTCCACCCCTATGTGCAGCAAAGCATGTAGTCCCCAGCCTCTGCCAGGAGGCAACCGCACAGAGACTGCCATGGACTCCCTCCCTGGAGAATGAGAGCAGTCCTTCGGATGCTCTATCCTTCTCTCCCTCCCCTGCCATCCCTGGCAACAGGTGCTTCTTTCCAACATCGGTCGCCGGGCGTGTGGCAAGGTGCAGCACTCAGCCCTCAGCACCTCCGGCTGGCTTACAACATGTAATTGTAAAAGGAGAGAGAGAGAGAAACACAAAAAGACCTTGGAGAGTGAGAGATGGAAACACTCAATTATGCTGTGGGAAAGGCTGAGGAAATTTGTCTTAAACAGAGATGGGAAAACATTTGGAACATTGTAGCTCAGGGCTATAATAAATATCTTTCCAGGATTGAAACATCCATTACTACCAATTTATGAATATCTAATTTCTCAGGTCTCTGTTATTCTAATGAGGAATAATGAATGGAGGTGAAGTTAGCTAGAATAACCCCAACAAACTTTCCCCTCCTGATAATTATAAAGGAAGAAGAAATCATGTCTGCCCTCAAATCACTGGCATCTAATAAAGCACTAGGACCCAATAAAATCATTTCCAGAATGGTGGGCACCCCTATTGCACAGAATTTTTAATGCATTTATTCAAAATCAAGAATTCCCTTCAGGTTGACAGGGCAGTGTTATATTTCCTTTTATAAAAGAAATCCCAATGATCCAAAGATGTATAAGCCTACAAGCCTGATAGATGTAACTCAAAAATGTTTTAAAAATGATTCTAGGTAGACTTGGACTGGCTGGAGGAAAATTCCTTATAAGTGAATTCCAGAACGGCTTTAGGAAACACAGATCAGCAATTCAACATTATGTTCTATATCACTTAATCTGGAAATACACTAAAATTAGGAAAAGGAAGTTGTTTTGCTGTTTTGTGGATTTCTCAGCTGCCTTTGACAGCATTAGTCGGAAAATTATTTGGCAAACACTTGAAAGTTTTGGATTGGCTAGAGTTCTTCTTGACAGCTTGATAAGGCTTCACAATAAAACTTGGGCCAAAGTCCAATATAACCAGTTTGGACACACTACATCAGACTAATTTAGGGGTTGGGCAAGGTTGCCTTTTAGCCCTAACCTTATTTAATATTTATATTAATAGTACACTGAAGAGCATATCCAACCCTGACATTCACGCATCAAAGATTTTGGATCAAAGAATTGACTGTCTAAGCTTATGCGAACAGCATAGTACTCATTTCAACCTCGCTTTAGGATTAAAAGAAAATTAAAACATTTTACAAGTTTATGTAAACACAAAATGTTAAAGATAAACCTAAATAATACTAAAATCATTATCTTTGGGAACAAGTCTGAAAGTATTCCGAGTTTTGGATAGATAAGGTTATAACATGGGTTCCTAAAATACTGCCTTCTGATTAGTCCAAAAGGTCACCTGACCATAGATTAATATCTGATATACCCACAGTTGCATGGTCACATGGATTTATTTCACTGTTTTTTAAGCAAAACTCAAATAAAACATTGCCCATGTTATAAGAGAATTAACCCACTCCAGGGTATGGGTTTGCTGAGCATTAATCACGCCTGGGTAGCGAAATCACTGGAAAGCCGTGATTCCAGCCCCCAGCATGGATTAATGCTCTGTAAACCCATACCCTGTCGTGGTTAACTTCTCCATAAGGTAGAAGTTGTAGATCACTATGATTATATTGGGTTAGATTTGCATATAATATGACATGGAGTAAACATGTTAAACTGATACAATCAAAATAACTACTGCTGTTAATGCCTTTAAAATTTTCAATGCCAAAATGGACAAGACCTCAGTTAGGGGCATTTTGAGGGTCTTAATGCAAAATAAAGGCAAGTATATTATACACCTCTGAGATCTGGGGTTCTTTTAACATAATGGTGGTAGAGACTATTCTTAACAAATTATATAGATATATCCTCATGGTCCCACCGGGACCCCATCCTGCATTCTTAAGTTAGAATTGGGACAATATTCAATGTTGTCATTAGTTAAAGAGAGACAGATTACATTCCTTTTAAAGACTTTTCTCCTTAAAGACACTCGACTTCCTAGAATTTGTCTGGAAGAAGAAATAAAGTTCTCTGCTTTGAGATATCTTCATCCATTCATTCAGTTGACTAAAAAACTATCTTGCCTTCAGGACTGGGACATCTGCTATATAATATATATTTAAGACCATGGGAAGAAATAGTCTTTTCTGTTAAGACTAGACTAAGGGATTTGGACTCATGTAGTCTATTCTCCCAACTTTCTGTACTAAAATTACAAGGCTGGTACAGACAAATCATGACTTTATGGGGCTTTGAATGTTATCTAACTAAACTAACCAATCCCAAGTTACATTGAGTCATCACTAGGTTTAGGTTAGAAGCTTATAATGCCCAGTACATCCATTTCAGACGACAAAGGCCAAATGTCCCGGATCCCTTTTGTAAATGTGGATTAAACACACATGATGACTTTAAACATGTAGTCCTGATTTGCCCGCTTCATGAAAAAGCAGGAAGCGATGGCTGGGGAAATGTTGGGTGGTCTCGGTCTCCTCCTGATAATATATTACTTTACTTATTCACCTCACAGGATTCTAATGTCCAAGAGAAATTAACTAGATTCCTGATGACAACTCATGTAAAATTGGACAATTTAGTCCCTTACTAGAATTATCATTCTTAAGAAATGTACTTCATATTGTGCCACCAAGGAAATGATAAATACTACTGTGTTGTATAAAATAGCTATGAGCTTTTATCTTCAGATGTGCATCCTGTTTTAAACCAGTTTTAAAAGCACCTTATATTCTTCTTAGGGCCTCCTACTACTCCTGCTGCTATCAATATACTCACCCCAACCCGGGCCCACATTTGCCCCCAGCCTTCCTTCTGCCTATGGGCTTCACATTGCACCCTCAATATCTGTAGCCTGTGGAAAAGTTTGATGGCCTGCAGGGCTGGATGGCCCAACACCAACCCGATGTACTTCCTCATTGAAACCTGGCTCTCCAGCACAACCCCTGACTCAGCCATGTCTATCTCCTGCTATTCCCTCTTCTGGGTTGACAGAGGGGTAAGAATGGTGGAGGTTGTGCCTTCTACCTTTGGGACTCTGCAAAGACAAGCCCTCCCTCCCACTCAACTGGACCAGGGAACGGGCACTCACCAAAAATTACAGTTGGAAGGCCACTGCCCCTCTTCATCGCTGCAGTTTACATCCCCCGAACCAAAAACTTGCATTCCACTCTGTCCTGAATTACCTCTCCTCCTACCCTCAAAGACTGAATGCATAGTTCTGGGATTTCACATAAATTGCAGTCCATTTCTTCTTCCCTATATAAAGATGCTATTGCTGCTATGGACCTAACACAAGTAGTCACCTCCCCATGCGACAGACCCTAAAACTGGTTCTGCCACTCTTCTGGACCTGGTGCTCACCAACCACCCAACAGAATCAGAGGTATCTCGGTGCTCCCCAACGCCCTGAGTGACCACTCTCCTGTGCTCTGTACTTGGTCCTGTAAGACTTTAAAACCCCACCTAAAATCATCTTCCAACGCAGACTCAAACCACAGGTAAACTTGCACAGTTAAAACTATACCTTATGTTCTGGGACTGGTCACCCATAAACAATGCACCTGATTATAGATGCAGCACTCGATTACTTCATTCGCTCTTTCAATACTGCCTCGCGACACTTTTTGCGCCTCTTTCTAAATGTGTGGTCAAATGCCCCTCCACCCTGTGAATCTCTCAATGTCTCCAAGACCAGATGTGCCATTGTGATTCCTCTGGCAATAGCCCTTGACATGGGCAAGCCAGCCGATGAACAACACTACCATGCTGCTAGGAATAAGTACACTTGGGCTATATGCAGGGCTAAAATAGAACACTACAAAGCATCCTCACCTCCTCCTGGGGCTCTGGCAGAAAATTTTGGGATAACCTCAGAGAACTTAATGGGAAATCAGTGTCCCCCAAATTAAACTGACGGCAACTATACCACTGACCCCAAACTCATTGCCAACTCTCTTAACTCTTCTTTCTTGGACCTCAGCAGTATACTCCTCCCACTTCTTCAATCCTCTTGCCTCCCATCACCCCCCACCTCCTCACTCTCTTTCGCTTAAAAACCCTTGCACCTTGGGAAGCCAAGCCCTATCTACAAAAGCTCTTGGTGGATCCTGTTTCAGCAGTGATACCTTGGACCTAAAACTCCTCCGCCTGACCCTTCAAGAAGTCCTCACCCCTGACCAGCATCCTCAACAACTCCCTATGCCTAGGCAAATTCCCATCAATCTGGAAAGTGGCCATCATCACCCCTTCCCCAAAAGCGGTGACTGAACTGCCACTGGAACTACCATCCCATCTCAATTCCCCGGCACTGGAGCTTATCATTTCGGATCAACTCACTGAACACCTCACAAAATATGATCTTCTCTGTAAAGAACAACATGGCTTCTGTAAAGGCCACAGCACCACTTCTGCATTGCTGGAGTTTTCTTCCTCTATTCACTCAGCACTCGACAGAGGATGCCTGGCCAGTGCTGCCTGTGTGGACCTGTTGAAAGCATCTGACACTGTTAACTATGCTCTCTCCTATTGGCCCTCTCTCTCATTGGTCTCTCCCAGGATGCTACAAATTGGTTTTCTGACTATCTAACTGGCAGAACAAAGCAAGTTAAGATAGGTAACACGCTCTCCTCCAGTCTCCCAGTAAAGTCTGGGGTGCCCCAGAGGTCTATCTTAGGTCTCTTTTTTCAGCCTATTTCTAAACACCGTCCCTAGTGCATGCTCTGGGAATCTACTCCTTATGCCAATGATGTGGTCCATTTTCCTCCCACCCTGATCCCCATATGATCCAGCAGTCTCTTCAAGCAACCTTCACTGAGGCTGAACACTAGTTTACCAGCCACCAGCTAGTATTAAATTATAAAAAGACCAAAGTTATGATGTTTGCACATCACCAGAGCAAGAACAAAAGCCTTCAACTGCAAATCCTAAACTCCCAGCTGATTACCCTTGACCAAGTGGACACCTTCAAGTATCTTGGAATCACTTTAGACTCCTCTCTCAACTACCGTGAACATATCCATCTCCTCTGTACTGCAGTCAACTCCAGAATCAGACTACTCCACCAGCACAAACACTGTCTCACCCATGAGGCCCTCTGATTAGCTGTCTGCTCCTCAGTCCTCTCACTAATAGACTACGGTATTCTGGTCTACGGGCCACCGACAACTGCTCCATTCATAGACTCAGGTTGTCCCTTAACAAAGTCTATCACTTAGTCCTAGGTTGTGATTGTACTACCCACACCTGATCCCTCTACAGTTTCTCCAAGTGGCTTAACTTCTACTGTAGGCTCAAGTATCAAACCTGCCTCTTGGCCAAAAAGATATCACTTGGCCTTCACCCCAGGCCTCTCTGCCCTGCTAAAACTGGCTCCTGTGTTAAGAAACACATGCTGCTCCACCAAATCCCTTTCTTGGTCCCTAGATGCGGACCTCCCTCCACCAGAGAACCTTCAGCTACAGAGCCCCTTACTGGATGCACTTCCCAGCTCCATTTCAACTGAAAGTAAGCTAGGCCATTTCAAATTCCTCCTTAGTGATCACCTCCACTCTGCCAGTTCCTGTGACTGTTATTAACTCTGGCCTCCACCCTCCTCTCTCCACAAACCTTTCCTCAAGTGTCCTCAACCCCTAACCTCCTCTTCCACTGACAAAGGACCTTCATCCTGCCTTCATAACCACTGACAAAGGATTTCATCCTACCTCTCCTCAACCTGGTACCGAATTTGCCATAGTTTCTCATGGCTATTGTCTCCTCATGTATTAAACTCTGTATAATTGTACTGCTTAGCACACCCATTGTGTTGTGTTGCACATCCTTTACTCAGTTATTTGTAACCTCCTCTGTATGTTTACCTGTTGTATTTCTGTCTAACAATGTTTGTATTCTGACGTGGAGCCTTTGTAAATGAGTCTCTGACTCAAAGATTTGAATTCAAATCTTTAATAAATAAAATAAATAAATTAAAAGGTCTTTCTGTCATTGGACCATTTAGTCCTTACTGAATTATCATTCTTAAGAAATGTACTTCATACTGTGTCACCAAGGAAATGATAAATACTACTGTATTGTATAATAATAATAATAATTTATTTATAAAGCACCTTATCTAATGCCAAGGTGCCAAACAATATAAAACAATTCAAAATCATACAAACATCAGTTCAATTAAAATCAAGTAACAATAAATCAGAAGAACAGATCAGTCAAGTAGCTGAGAAGACTTGGTGCCACAAAATAGTTTTTAAGTCCTGCTTAAATCCCTCCACAGTTGTGCACTCCCACAACCAATGGGGTAGAGAATTCCAACGGGTGGGGCTGCATATGCAAAGGCTCTTGCACCGGATGATTTGAAATTCACCCTTGGGATCTTTAGCAACCCCTCATCAGCCGAGCAGAGTGATGAACCAGGAGCTCTTTCAGATAGTCCAGGCTCTATCCATATAGGGCTTTAAAAGTCAGTAAACTGACTTTAAAGGTGATCCTCCACTGTACTGGCAGCCAGTGCAGTTTGCACAACACCGGTGAAATATGACAGGATCAAGCAGATCCTGTCAAAAGCGAACCGCCGCATTCTGCACCAGCTGCAAGCGATGGATTTCTACCCCAGAAAACCCTAGGTAGAGGAGTTGCAATAATCCAAGCGTGAGGACACAAAGGTGGACCAGAGTAGGAAGGTCATCAGACAGAACCAGATGCCTAATCCTGGCGATATTCCTAAAATGATAAAGGACATTTTGATGACAGCCAACACCTGTGAATGCAGGGTCAGTCCATCATCAAAATTACTCCCAGGCTACGCACTCATTCAGAAGTGGGGTGAGGCGCCACCAAGAAAATTCCAGAGGGCGCACAACTGCCGACCTCCTATCCAATGACCTGGGTCCACAACCAGTCCCTCAGATTTTCCGAGTTCAACTTCAGCCAGATGGAATCCATCCACTCCTGGATTTCTCTCAGACAGTTATTAAAAACTGAGAGAGCTCCATCCTGGTCAGGTGCAAAGAAAGGTAGAGCTGAGTATCATCTGCATAGCAGTGAAATCTCAGCCCATACCTTCTTACAATGTCTCAAGGGTAGTATGTACACCGTGAACAACATCGGTGACAACACTGAACACTGGGGCACACCACATGACAGAGGAGTTGGGGCTGAAGAATAAACCCAGACACCACTCTCTGTGTTCTACCCATGAAGAAGATGTAAACCACCTGAGGACTGTTCCTGACAGTCCACAGATATGCCTCAGGTGTACTATCAACACCCCATGGTCCATGGTGTCAAAAGCTGAAGAGAGAGCCAGAAGGACCAAATGATACTGTTCTTCCGATCTCTCGCCATCAGGAGATCATTGAGCACCGAACCAGTGCTGTCTTGGTGCTATGTCTCTTAAGAAAACTGGACTGAGTGGTTCATAGATGTCATGGATGGTCAAATGGTTTTCCAGCTGAGCTGCCACTACTTTCTCAGTCACCTTCCTAAAAGGGAAGGTTAGTGATAGGTCTGTAGTTTGCAAGGCAGTCTGGGTCCAAGGTAGCTTTCTTCAAGAGTATGATGTCCAACGCCTCTTTCAGGGAGCTAGAAAACTCTCCAGATTCCAAGGAGCACCAGACTATCCATGCAAGGACTGGACCGATGACATCAATACAACCCAAAATTAGGGAGGTTGGTTCAGGGTCCAAACTACAGCACGTAGGGCACACACCCTGGATAATCCGCGATGACATCCATGAACTCCAGTTGGCTGAAGGTACTCCAGGAAGGCCGAGGTATAGTGACTCAGATTGATCAAAAGCAACACCAAAGAGTGTGCTGGCTGGAGTACCGCTCTGATGTCAGCCACCTTATTTTCAAAGAATCGAAACAAGTTCATGCCTCTAATTGCAAAAGCTTTCTGAACATGTAGACAGGCTGGGTTGCACAGTCTGTCCACAGTTCGGAAAAGCTGAGCTAGTTGATTCTGAGCAGCCGCATTCTCCTCTGACAGGAATTCTGCCTTCTTACAGGTGATTGCAGATTGATAGACTTGATAATGGTCCATCAGTCTAAGGTGGTCGGCATCAAGGCGGACTTGCAGCACAGCAACACTCTAACCTTTGTCCTAGTCTCTGCATCTCCCTCAAAGTCCCATCAAACCAAGGGGACCTGGGGCAAAGGGAGAGAAGGCGGTACTGGACTGGAGCAATGAAATCCAGAGCCGCCAAACGGCTGAGTTGTAAGCCGTCTTGAGGGACTCTGGGTCATTGCTGCCAGCGAGAGGGCGAGATCAAGTACTGCCACTAGGCCATGAGAACTTATATCCGTAGAAAGCGGTACTAACCATCTCCACAGGGGTAGGCCTACCTATAAAACAGCTATCAGCTTTTATCTTCAGATGTGTATACTGTTTTAATCTGATTTTAAACGCACCTTTCTTGGTGCAATGCAAATTCATCAGAAGCTCCCTTACTTGACTGGGAGTTCCTCCATAGTAGTTGTAAAATTTTCTCTGTCTGTAGCCCTCTAAGGAAGGGAAGGGTTGTATTTTGCCCCTGAGGGGCTAGCTGCTCAATCCCTTCCACTTCCTGGTCTCCAATGCTGTCTCTGCGCTTCCTTGTTTTCTGATGTCATTACATGATTAATGGGACATGCTCCATTCAAGCCTAATTCCATTGACTACCACCCTCTGCTGCCTCCCCTAGCCAGTTACCCACCCAGTTCACTATGGGTTTAGCTGCACCCAGGTCTTCCATCTTTTGAGCAATTGTTTGTGAGGTACCGAGTCAAAACCTTGCTGAAGTCAAAGTAGAGCAGATTCATAGCATGGCCCTTGTTTAATTCCTTTGTCACCCAGTCAAAGAAAACTATCAGTTTAGTCTGACAAGATCTTCCTGCTGTAAAACTATGCTTGTTTATTATCCTAGAGCCTGATGCTCTCCAGGTAGTCTATGAGGACCTCTTTAACCAGTGACTCCATCAGCTTCCCTACTGCAGAGGTTAGACTGACAGGCCTGTAGTTCCCTGGTTGCTCCTTATCCCTCCCTTTATGAAGCGGCACAGCATCTGCTGCCTCCAACTCTTGGAACTTCCCCAGACCTAAGTGAGCTGTTGAACAAACCTACCAGTGGTTCAGCTAGCTCCGCTGCTAATTCCTGAGTATCCTCAGATGCAACGCATCTGGTCCCAGGGCCTTATCTATCTTAAGGGCAACCAGCTCTTTCAGAACCCTTTCACTAGTAAACAATGGCTGTCTCATTTCGAGATTCCCTTAGTGGCCGCTTGATGCCACTGTCTAGCATGGACCCGCTCAAGTATTGTTGTTTTTTGCCTTTCTTATAGGCCTTATTTTTCCTCCTTATTTGTCTCCTAATATTCATTCCCATCCATTATGGCTTCCTACCAACCCTACTATATTTTGGTTTTACTGGAATGTATTCTCTACTAGATATTCTAATTTCTTTAATAATAGTTCTCCCATCCCATCCTGATTTTTGCCTTTAAAATCCTCCTTCCAGTCATCATCATCTTCATCAACATTTTATTTATAACAAGGCATCCTTCCAAAGCTCAGGCCACCACACAGTGCTCATAAAAACATTATAACAATATCAACAATCAGTAAATAAAAGGAAATTAAGACCCATTAAAAGCTTGACGAGAAAAATGTGTTTAAGGCTAGACTTAAAACTCTGGACGGCCAGGCTATCTCAGATCTGGCAAGGTAGAGAATTCCAAAGGGTAGGTGCCATAAAGCAAAGATCGTGGCACCAGATGTTGTCAGCTGTACCCTGGGAATCGCTAGCAATACCTCACCGGTGGATCAGGGTGCATGGGAGGGACAACAGGATACAGACACTTAGCTCATATTTCATTCCTACAAAATCTGCTCTACCAAAACATTTAATATTTGTTGTGCCTCTTATTTTGCTGGACACTTCCATTACCTCAAATATCACAATTTTGTGGTCATTGCTACCAGAGGCACAAGTGTATGGCAATTTATTATATCTTCTCCTATATTGCAGGTCAAGAATATTTTCTCCCGTTGTTCCTGTTTTTAGATATTGGTGAAGCCCAATATCATTTACTATATCCAAAAGCCCCTTTCTACCTGTGTCTTTCCCTCCATTCATTCCCAGTTATTGCCAGGCATGTTGAGGTCACCTACTAAAATAATTGTTATCGGGCTCCAATTTACCCCAAAGTCATACAGTCTCTGGTCTAGCTCTTTATCCTGGGAAGGTGGCTTGTAAACTATACCTAATATAATTGTTTTGCCATAGTTAGGGTAGATTTTCAGCCACACCTGTTCTAGATTATCTTCCTCCTCAAGATCCATCAAACTGACCTCTATAGAGTTCAATACACACATCGGTACACACACACGCACACACCTCCTGTGTTTGCTCTTTCCTTGCTAAATAGTCTGTATCCATTAAGAGGAAGAAATCATTTCTAACTGGCAGTTGTTCATAAAGTTCTTATTGTCAGAAATGCCATGCTTTCACCTGTACCTGAATAAAAGTGATACAAAACTGTATTTTGCATTGTTTTGTTTTAAAGGCAACCTTGTGTTACAGTTCTCCTCATGGAACCAGTAATTTGGAGTTTTGACTATGTTACAGTTTGTGTATAGAATGCTGATTATGAGCTGTTGACCTATCAGAACTATGCTTAGAGTTCTGCGCACACACTGTGACATAGGTAAAACTCCAAATTACTGGTTCCACAAGAGAACTGTAATAGAATGCTGCCCATGATAGTAAAACAATGCAAATACAGTTTTTCATATGAATTTTGATTTAGTACAGTTAAATATGGATACTTTAGGGGAATGCATAGCGTTTCTGAGAATAATAACAACATCAAAACAGTTGCCAATTAGAAATTATTTCCTGTCCTCTTTGACTCTCTCCCATATGTCTTCTGTGTGCCACCAAGTTTCAGTCATGCCACATATTTTAATGTTCTCCTTTGCTAGCGTTTGCTCCAATTCTGCCTTTTTTTACTCAGGCTTCTAGCATTTACTAACAAGAACTTCCAGTTCCCACATAAAGTTCTTTCTGGGGTTTAAATTGTGACTTTTCAGCCCTTGATGTCATAGCCCTCTACTTTTCCTCCCCATTCAGTTTAAACACCTCAGGATATCATTGTTTGTTCTGTTCTATTAGCTAGTAGTCGTGATCCACATCTATTTAGATGTAATCCATCTCGCTATAAAGTCTCATATCCCAAACCTTTCCTAGTTTCTCATAAAGATAACGCCTTCTCTCCCACACCACCTTCTAAGTCAGCCATTCAACTATACAATAGCTCTGATTTTATTCTTAGTAGCTCTAGGTACCAGTAGTATCTCTGAGATTATGACGCACACCTTTTTCCTTTAACTGCCTCCCACCTCCTCAAAGTCTCTCTGGATATCTAGTCCATGTGTTTTGCCCATATCATCGGTGCCGATATGCAGAACCATACAGTAACTGAGTTTTAGTACCCTCCAAGAGTCCCTCCTGTCCAGAATTTTTGCACTGGAAGAGAAGCAATCATTGTGTATTCTTTTCTGCCTTCACAGATTATTGTGTCAGTATATTTCAGCATGGAGTCAACTAACACCACAATATCCCTATTTGTACATTCTCCTTCCTCAACCATACCAGCTATTATTGTATTCAAATTGGGCCTAGTTGTTAAGGCTTTATTACTGTTTCTGGTTTCTTCCATTACTGACTTGTCTTTTCTGGCTTCTTCTGATCGTTTTCACTTCCCAACTCCCTCTCCTCCTTGAGTTCTCCAAGCATAGTGGATCTGTTCTACAAATTAATGGGTACATGCCTAACTGTTAATCTCTTGCTTTTTGTTCCACCCTGTACTTTGCACCAATCTTTCTCCTCCTCCTCCTCTTCTGATTCACTAACAGAGTCCTCTTCACTAATTCTTTTCCTCTTATTTATAATACCCAACCCATCAGCATTAATAGAGGCTAAATCCTTGCTGACTTTGTACCCTTCATCATGTAATCTCATTACTGATCTATCTATAAATTCTCGTCTAAATATTTCATTATGTAACTCCAGTTGATTCTGCAACCTTGATAGTTCTTGTTTCATATCTTTGATGAGTACACATTTATTACAAATACGTTCACTGCCTCACCCTTTTAAACATATTGCAGGACACACATTTGATCATTTCTGCCTCCATAGTTGATCGCATAGCTTCCACAAGCAAATTATGTTGCACACAATTCAGAGTAACCAGTATCAGGGGCACATGTCACACTCACTGTGTGTAATAGCACAGACCACAGTGCTCTTTTCAAAGGTCCAGAGCCAAATGGGGTGACCGCCTCCTTGGCAGACTGCATGCTTCCACTCACAGCGGTGCACCTTGCATCTGTTCCAGACCAGAAAATCCCCTGAACTTCTGGTTTCTGTCAGTGAATTAAAATACTTTTTAAAAAAGTTCTAGGTGTAATCTATTGTTAAAATGACATATTATGGCCCATTGAAGTGCTCAAAGGCCCTTCAACTGTGAAAGTTCACAGCAGCTGTTTAGCTGTTTCTACGCCCCTCACAGTCGGGGTTAAAAGTCTCTAGCAAGTACGGTGCCAGCTTGTACTTTAGCAACTGTTTAACACTGTGCTGGACTTGGAAGAATGATCTCATTAGCTGTACAAAGTGCTATGATAAAGAAAAGCATTTACTTCCAGTAGGCATTAGTTATACACATTGGAATAGACTGTCCTGGATTCTCCATAAATAGTCTTGCAATATATTATTATTTTTGTAGGGCTGTACAAATCTGACAGTACTTTTCTGTTCAGAATTCTTCCTTGCTTTGTCATGGGAGAAAGTGCACAATAGGAACTATGTTTCAGTTAAACAGATCTCTGTTTGTTTTCTTACTGTTAAAGTCATATTTCTTTTATGTTTTGTTATTCTGAGATATCATACATCATAAAGATGATTGATTTTCTTTTTTTGGTTTCATCGTTAGTTTCTGGTTTTGGTCTCTGTTTGTTTATCTTTGAGTAATCTTGTTTTGTTTTGAATCTTGTATTGATTTCTTTTAATAAAATTCCCTACTCTTCCTCATTAAGTGCCATGGGATCTTTACCTTCATCTGGATAATTACCAGAGATAGGCAGAAGGGACCTCGGTTTTAACGTCTCATCAGAAGGACGGTACCTCAGTTGTGCAGCAATCCTCTTGTACTGCACTACAGTGTCAGTTATGGGTATTACCCCAAAACCTGGTGCCAGGGTAGAACCCACGACCATCTGATTTTCCATCCCCAGAGTCGAGCATGTTACCTACTAACTGCAAGGCCCTGGTTAGATCACATCCGAGTACTAAGTCCAGTTCTAGTCACCACAGTACAAAAAGGAAATGTTTTATTATTTGTAACCAGGTAAGGCCAACTAGTCACAAGTGCTTGATTTCAGGGGTGACCCCAGAGCACTGGGAGGTCAAGTTACTTGCTCAGAGTTACACAGTATGCAAGTAGAGGTTGGGGAATCAACCCTAGGTCTGCTGGATGTAATAAACTCATTCAAAGCTCATTAATCTAACCTCTAGACTATACTGCCAGCCCCATTTTTATTATGTTGATTAGCGCATGTGCAAGAAATATATTGCTTGCTGCTTTCAGAAGCAGGTTGTGGAGGCATGGCACTGTTGTGGCCAATGCCCCCACAACCTTTTAAAGGCTTGGCCCGCTTTCCCTCAATGCCATGGCACACTGCTGCTAACACTAGTTCAGCCAGTGTGCCACCACCTTGAAACATTTCAGCTGCTGCAATCAGGCCACCTCCTCATTGCAGCATCAGCCATTCGCTGCAATGAGGGAGCAACCCATCATTGCTGGGGAGAAAGGATTAGCAAGTGTAATATTGTTTGTGAACATGGCGGCAGTTTGCCACCATGTTCTGGGCTTTCAATAACAAACTAGTGCCGGTGCCCAACCCCTCGACGGCATATGCCCCGCAACAGTGTGTGTTTGCCGATGGGGACCCCAATTCCATCGGCTCGTGCCCCTACCCTGTACTTTGATGTTGCTGTCAGCAATATGTCCTGCCCTCCCAGTCTCATGTGCTGAGGGGGAACTCACTCCCATCAGCATAATGCCCTCCCACAAACACCCAGTAGATTTGTGCCGAGGTGCCCAATCCCTCGGCTCTTGCACCCCCTTTGTGTCAGCAGGGATGCCTAATCCCCATTGGCTCAGCTGCCACCCAAAAAAAAAAACACTCCGTTGTTATGCTGAGCCCACCACAGCGTGCAACATGCCCCTGTAAAAAAAAAAGTTCCATGATTTTTTTTTGTTTTAACCTGTAGAAAAGAAAATGGTCCCTTGCAGTCTTTCTTCCCCCTCCCACAACCCGCACCCACCCACTGAGCACCCTGCTCCCCCATACCCCCTCACCCCATACTTACCTCCGGAGTCTGCGCGACGATCTTGATGGACTGGGAACATGTCTGCACTCTTCAAAGCTGACCATGAACTAAGGAAATACTGGTAAGCTGTATAATGGAATAAATAGGGCTTTTCCAACTTTAATGCATATCTCAGGCATTTTTGGAATTTTGGCACCAAATTTTCAACATGGGGTTTTGAGACCCTGCCTCATGAATTCTGCCACTGTCATGGTGTTATCGCCCTTAAAGGTGATTTCACGGTCACTGCACAGAATTCCCTTTTGGGACCAATTAACAAAATGACAGTGCTAGTGTTCATAAGGTGGGCTCTCAAAAAGTCTATGTTGCAAATTTGGTGGAAAATTAAAAAAATGACTGTTTTATGAGCTGCATTGCGCAGTTGCTATGCATGCTTGTAACTTTGCTAATTTGCAATATTTTCATGCCAGATTTTCAACATTGGCATTTTTTCATACCTCCTTGTGAACAGTATAGCTGTCATTTTCACATCCTGGCCGAAATGTGTTTTCGCTCTTCGGTGCAGAATAAGCTGGTTGCTGTGGGTAATCAGTGTTCAGGACAAATTAAGAAAATGATCGTGACACTGTTCATGAGCAGAGGTCCTAAAATGCCTATGTTGAAAATTTGGTGACGATACTCCATAAAATGACCGTGTTACAAGTGTGTGTTGCGAGTTTGCACACTCGTAACCATAAATTAATAATATTTTCACTCCAGATTTTCTACATTGCCATTTTTCTGCCTCTCCTTATGAACAGTACCGCTGTCATTTTTCACATCCTGGTCAAAACGTGTTTTCACAGTTCCGGCGCAGAATAGCATGGTCGCTGTGGGAAATCCGTGTTTGGGGACACATTATGAAAATGACAGTGACACTGTTCATTAGCAGAGGTCATAAAATGCCTATGTTGAAAATTTGGTACGAAATTCCATAAAATGAGTGTGTGGTACACGTGCATTACGCAGTTTCTACGCACGCTATGTACCTTTGCAACTTTGCAACATTTTCACTTCAGCTTTTCAACATTGCCATTTTTCCACACCTTCATATGAACAGTGCAGCTGTCATTTTTCACATCCAGGCCAAAATTTGTTTTCCGTCTTCTGGCGCACAATTACATGGTTGCTGTGGGAAATCAGTGTTCGGACACATTAAGAAAATCACACTGACACTGTTCATGAGCAGAAGTCCTAAAATGCCTATGTTGAAAATTTTGTGAGGAAACTCCATTAAATTACTGTTATGAGCGTGCATTGTGCAGTTTCCACGCAACCATGTAAGTTTGCAAATTAGTAATATTTTCATGCCAGATTTTCAACACTGGCATTTTTCACCTCCTTTTGAACAGTACAGCTGTCATTTTCACATCCTGGCTGCAATGTGTTTTGGCGCTTCTGGCGCACAATACCACACGCAGTCGGAAATCAGTGTTTGGGACAGATTAGGATCGAGTGATTGAGAGAGGGTGCTGCAGATTTCTTTGTGGTCAGGAAAAGCCACCAACACAGGCAGAAGCCCAGTACAAAGGGCAGCCTGCAGCACCGGAAAGACACAAACGGCGAGTGAGGAGGGGACTGAGTGAATTCAACGGACTCTGTTGGGACTGCTGCAGATTTCTTTGTGGGCAGAAAAAGGCAGCAGTGCATGCTGGAGCCCAGTACAAAAGGTCAGCCTGCAGCATCGGGAGAAATGGAACGAACGACTGAGAGAGGGGTGAAGCGAGCTAAAAGGAGCTCTATCATGACTGCTGCAGATTTCTTTGTGGGCAGAAATGGTGGCAATGCAGGCAGGAGCCCAGTACAAAGGCCAGCCTGCAGCATTGGTAGAAACGTAATGAGCGAGCGAGAGAGGAAGTGAGTGAGGTCAACAGAGCTCTGTCGGGATTGCTGCAGATTTCTTTGTGGGCAGGAAAAGGTGCCAATGGAGGCAGGAGCCCAGTGCAAAAGGGCAGCCTGCAGTGCCAGGAGAAACAGAATGAGTGAGTGAGACAGGTGGAGTGAGCGACCTCAATGGAACTGTGTTGAGACAGCTACAGATTTCTTTGTGGGCATAAAGGTGCCACGCATGAGCAGGAGCCCAGTACAAAAGGCAGCCTGCAGCACCAGGAGATACACAACGGGGAGTTAGTGAGCTCAACGGGGTCTATCATGACTGCTGTGAATTTCTTTGTGGGCAGGAAAAGGTGGCAATGCAGGCAGGAGCCCAGTACAAAGCCAGCCTGCAGCGCTGGAAGAAACGGAATGAGTGTGTGAGAGAGGGGAGTGAGTGAGCTGTACGGGAGCTGTGTCAGGAGTGCTGCAGATTTCTTTGTGGGCAGAAAAAGCCACCAGTGCAGGCAGGAGCCCAGTGCAAAGGGGCAGCCTGCAGCGCTGCAGAAAACTGAATGAGCGAGTGAGAGAGGGGGGAGTGAGCAAGGTCAACGGAGCTCTGTCAGGACTGCTGCAGATTTCTTTGTGGGCAAAAAGGCACCACCAGAGGCAGGAGCCCACTACAAACGGGCAGCCTGCAGCGCCGGAGATACAGAATGAGCGAGTGAGACAGGGGGACTGAGCGATCCTCAACGGAGCTCTGTTGGGACAGCTGCGGATTTCTTTGTGAGCAGAAAAAGGTGCCAACTCAGGCAGAAGCCCAGTACAAAACAGCAGCCTGCAGGGCTGGGAGAAACAGAATGAGCGAGTGACAGAGGGGCACTGAGCGAGCTCAACGGACCAATGCAATCAACATTCAGCATTGACAAATGATGATAGGAGGCAGTATAGCGCAGTGGTCTAAGGCTCTGAGCTGCAAATTTGGTGACATCCAGCAGACCAGACCTGAGTTTGAATCCCACAGCTTCCACTTGCATACTGTGTGACCCTGGGCAAGTCACTTAACCTCCTTGCTGCTCCCAGGTCGCTCCTGTAAAAAAGCTTTCATCTTAGTGTGCTATACCTGGTTAAACAACTAAATAAAAAAAAAATGCTTGTTGTTATCTGTTTTTGTAGTAGGCCTTACTGTCTCACCAGCTTCACTATTACAGTTGTAGTTAGAGTATAAGAAGACCACATCCAATGCCAGTTGCACAGACTGTTTGCATACAGTGTCTACAGGGAGGGTTTTAACAGTGGCAGTGCTTTCAGTAAAGCTCCCTACACTGTACACAGGGCTCATGTCCACCCAACACCAGGCAATAGTTTCATCCCCAGCACCAAATTCACTTATAGCTCCTGCATATCACCATTTTATTAATTCTCTAATGGTCCAGGTTGGACACCTGATGTATCAGGCAGTTGTGGGAGAGGGCCAGGTTTTTGTATTCCCTGATGGACCAATTTGGGCATCAGACCGTCACAGGTAGCTTTGTGTTTTTTTATTCCTGACAGACTGGTTAGGGCTTGGGATTCATCAGGTTGTTGAGGGGCGGGACAGGCTTATTTTTCATTCTCTGATGGTCCTGATTTGACCCTGGATTTGTCAGGTACTTGGGTGGAGGAGCAGGAGGCTTTTTTTATTCTGTAGCAGATCATGTTGGTTACTGGACCCATTGGGTACAGTATTGGTTGAGAGGGACCAGACTGTTTTATTCCTTGTTGGACTGGGCACGGGACCCAGCGAGTTGGTTTACAGAAGGGAACAGTGCTGGGTAAGTTACTTTTTCTATTACTTTCTATTTCTTTTTAGAAACTTGGGCCAGGAAGCTCTGTGCAGTCACTAGCAAGGATGGAGAAGTACTAGACAAAGTAATACGCCTGACAGTTACAGCTACTTATTTCTTTTTATAAATAAACAATACAAAAATAAAAAACTATCACAGATGACATTTATTTGAAAGTAATAGGTTAGTTACTAGTTACTTTAAAATAAATTTAATAATTTACTGTTACGTATTACTTTTGTATAAAAGACATAAGTAATTGTAACTGTAAGGTGTATTACTTTTTCCAGTACTTCTGCATCCTTGCTAGTGACTGCACAGAGCTTTCAGAACAAGTTTCTAAAAGTAATAGAAAAAGTAACTTACCCAACACTTAAGGGGAACAGATTTTGTTTTATTCCTTCATGGGCCAGGTTAGGTAGTGGACCATTCTGCTGCACAGCAGGCTCAGTTGGAATGTACATGGCAGTGTAATCCTTATGTGCATACTGGGAAGAGTGCAAGGCTTAGACTGAGGTCTGAGAGAAGGAGCAAGCAAGAAAGAAGAGTCAGGCAGCAGAGTCAGGATCACGGGCACTTGGGGGTTCAGCCATGGAGGTGTGTGCCATTGGTCCCCTTCGCTTCAGGCTCCCATGCTAGTGTGCTGCAGGCCAGAGGAAGTGAAGATGCTTAAAAGGCTGGTAGCAGCAGTGGTGCGACAGCAGCCTCAAGCCTCCTGTACAATGTTTGTGCCCCTCACTGTGACCTGAGTGGATGGGCGTGGGAAATCGGGTTTTACTACCCTGCCTATTCCACCTTCTGCTCATTGCTTTGCTGTCGCCTCCTTATCTTCATTTGGCTTAATACATGGGTCAGGTTGGGCATGGGACCCATCAGGTAGTTGGGGTAGGGGGATTTTTTTCTGTGATGGGCCAGATTGGGCTTCTAGAGGAAGACGGCCAGATATTTTTATTCCTGACAGGTGGGGTTGGGCACTGGACCTGTCTGATTGTTGGGGGCAGGGTCAGATTTTTGTTTTATTTATTTCCTGATGTGCCCATCAGGTTGTTGGGGAGAGTTATCATTTTTTTATTCCTTGACATGCCAGGTTGGTCATCAGACTCCTCAGGTTGTTGAGAGAGGGGA
This sequence comes from Neoceratodus forsteri, assembly GCA_016271365.2. Taxonomy (NCBI): domain Eukaryota; kingdom Metazoa; phylum Chordata; order Ceratodontiformes; family Ceratodontidae; genus Neoceratodus; species Neoceratodus forsteri. Next base: position 189,700,706 of record CM028135.1, on the reverse strand, counting down.
CATTTTTTTTATTTTAACTTCCAGAAGAGGTGGTCTCGTTGAAGATGGTGGGCAGCTTCAATGGTATACTACCTTATCTGGAACTGCACTACACCAAGATGTATGTAACCCCTAGATGGCGCTTATCCCAGGGCTACTACCCCTGCCTGATTTGCCACTAACAGGTTGAGGGCCTGGATCCAATGGCGGGTGCCTCCACCCAGAGGTCAGGGTTTGCAATAGTTAAACTAACTTGGTCACAGCCCTCTGGGACACTGCAACCCCTTTCTTCCCACTAGTGGCCCACACAATATATCAGAATTACCTTCACAGTATACACTTACCCCAGGACTGGTTCCGGCACTGGGACCTCCTGTGAAATGAGATACAGTGCAACAATCACAGTACAGTACTTTAACATAGACAAATACCTCAGGCAGTATAACTTTGCTGAAACAAGCAGCTCTGATTTATTTAGGGGATATAACAAGGACAGGGGAAATCAGGTTAATTAGCTTATCACTCTAATAATCTACCTATGGCTCTGTGCACAGGCCTATCCCTATCAGTTACTGTCCCTGGGTACCCAAGCCCTAGTGGCTAGTCCAAACCGTGGCAGCTGGTAGGGGCCCTTTCACACAGAGAAAGAGAAAATTAAACAGTCAGCAGTACAGTAATTCCATTTGGATTTAATGTGGCAATTCAACAGGGAGCGACCCTGAATTAGTACTCACGACCTCCAAATAAGATAGGGTCCTTCAATATCAGCAGGGCTACTCCTGAGCTCCAAGAGACTCTTCAAACATTTATATGGTGAAAAAAAAAGAGTACTATACCAGGCAGGCTGCTTCTCTATCCCGATCGCAATTACTGCACAATACCGGGAGAACACACAGCAGATTCAGTTCCTGACAGACCGAGTGCAATTCAATAATTTCTCCAGTCTTCTACAGGGTGAGCCTGGTTTCTACTCTTCAGAGATCCTTTGATTCTTTTCACAGGACAGATTCAGTCCTAACAAGCAGTTATACAAGCTGCAGACCGGAACTCTGGGCCTTACACACGTTTTTGACTAAAACTGCACACTGAAAAAGCACAGGGCTCCTTCCTTCTTCACTGCCAAAGCTTAACTGAAACTCCAACCGACAAAACCGGGCACTTCCTTTGAGTTCCTCCCAGTTCTTGACTGGATTGGCTGTCACTCACAATAGACTGCTGCTGTTGGTCCAAAAGGCACTGAAGTCTAAACTACATCTCCCAGAGTCACTGCCCATACAATCCTCTTGTGGCTGGCTCAGATTATGAGTCCAAGTTCTGATTCGTCCAAGGCACCATTTTAGAGCTAGCTTACCCCACACTGATTGGTCCAGTTCAGCAGTTCAAAACCAGAATGGGGAACTAGGCAGACACTGTTCTGACTGCAAAAGAAAGCAGGTTAGACAAACTGTAATTTCATTATCACTCTAAACGGTTTCTGGCAAACAGTTACATCTTTCAGATAGGTTCCCTTTGCACTCCTAGTGACTGCAAAAATGGAGTGAATTGGCAGCAGCTTGGTGGTACTCAATCAAAGAAACACACAGTCCCCATACAAACTAATTATGTCTGCAAGCAGACAGCTCTTAAAGAGACAGTACCAGAGGTTCTAAAACACTCACTGATAAATGAGCTAAACCAAACACCATTCAGGCTTGGAGCATTCAAGCAAGCTCCTGGAAGTCTTTTGGAACCCCCATTTGCAGGGGTTACATGTAGTATCTTGGTCAGCTTTGCCCAACAGGAACATTAACCCAACGCCAGTACTTCCCGACGGGGTAAGGTAGCAGATGTGTCAGAATGCTACCTTACCCCAAGATATCGCTTAGAAGGATGACTAGATGGGGTTGCCGCCGAGCTGCCACAGTAGTGTACAGGGGAATACCACACGGTAGCTCAGCCAGCATACTGCGACTGACCCAGGTTCTGGTCCGGCACTGCAATTTTACACCTTACCCCCTGTAACTAATTACATTTTACTCCGGGGTCCGCTCCCCTCGGGTTGGATATTTTAGTTACGGGGCATATGGAGGGTGTGTGGGGGCAAAGCCCTGTATTTAACATTTTAATGAATGACATGCCCGAAAATCATATGTCGGCATGTCATTCATTCAGGGAATAGTATTACGGGCAGGAAACTCGGTGTGCTGAGCATCGGCATACCAAGTTTCAGGATTACATAGTATATCCACTTCAACAGAGCCTGGATAGACATAAGGGAAAGTAAGGGACATGGGAGGGAAGATGGAAAGGATGGGAGGACTGAGGAGGGGGACAGTGTCAGTAGCTTAATGCTGTGGACCCTGAATATCAGCAGACTAGACATATCAAACTGCCTTATTCAGCTGGCTTCTTCATATGTTCATATGCTTGTACTTTCCTTTTCTCAGCCATAAGAAAGTTTGCAGAGCATTACAGACAGCTGCAAGAGCCATAGCAAGCACAACACTCACTCAGTGCCAATTATAAAAGGCATATCCCAGTTCCCCAGTGCATTTTAATGGGTCAGCTGCAAAACACTTTTGACTTTGATCCTAATAGGACATGTTGAAATCTCTCAGTATCTCTTTGTGGGGCCTTTGATGCAACCTCTGCATCATTTTAGTTGCCTTCCTTTTGACTCTCTTCCTGCCTATGTCCTTTCTGAGGTGTGGCCTCCAGGACGGACACAATACTCCACGTGGGGTCACAAATGAGGGGATCTGCAATAAGGGAGACACTCAGGAGGGGTGGAGAGAATGTGCAGGGATCGTGAGAAACTCAAGGAGTGGCCAAAAGCATGGCAGTTAGGGCTCAATGCCAAAACATGCAAAATCATGCCACTAGGGCATACAGACGCCCTAGAACTGAACATAGGATGGGGGCGGCAGTACTGTAAGTTACTAAGCAGGAAAGGGACCTTGGGGTTATCATATCTGATGACCATAAAGTGGCAGGCAGTGTAACAAAGCAGTGGGTAAGGCCAGTGGGATGTGGGAATGCATAGGAGAAGCATCTCCAGCAGGAGGAGAGAGGTGGTGTTGCCACTATATTGCTGACTAGTGAGACCCTACTTGATGTATTGTGTCCAGTTCTGGAGGCTGCACCTGGACATACACAAAGTGGAGGCAGTCTGGAGGAGGGCAACTAAAATGGTGCACAGATTGTAATAAAAGCCTATGATTAGAGACTGTTGGATCCCAACATGTACACCATGACAGGCAGGAGAGTGAGAGGGACATGATAGAGACCTACTAGTACCTCACAGGGGTGAAGAGGGTGCAGGAGGGAGTTCTTTCTTTTTCCCCATATATATTTTATCCACCTTTACTGCCTCAGCTGTCTCCTTCTGAACAACGCCCCCCAGTCCTGTCAGCCAGCTTCTCCATGACTTACATTCCCTCCCTCCCTTGTCTTCTGCCACAGAACTATGGGGGGCCTGGTCACCAGTGTGGGGCCTGCAAGGATAGGTTGTCATCCTGTGGTCAGAGGGATTTCCACCAATTTTCACCCCAGGCCCATGCCACATGCAATGGGTGCAATGTGGGAGCTCCGTCTCTTCAGAGATGCCCCTGGCACCCTGTGCATGGGGCTTCTTCCCTTCTGGGGTGGACCCACATTTGATGTCATCCAAGCACCTCCAGGTGACAGGCAAACACCAAACCACATAACACCGCCCCCAAGGGAGGAGAGCAGTCAGATAGATGCTCAATCCTCCTTTCCGGCTTGTCCCCAAGTGACTACGTCTGTTCCCAAACACGAGTCACTAGCATGGCGGTAGGTGAGGACTCAGCACATCAGCCCTCTGCACCACTGGGCCGACCCTGGGAGAGTCTCTTTTAAATGAGGAAGAGTACCAGAACCAAAGGGCATGCAATGAAGCTGGGGGTGCCATTAGGAGGATATGAGGAAGTACTTCCTCATTGAAAGAGTTATGGACACCTGGAATAGACTGTCAGCAGAAGTGGTGGATGCAATAATAGTAGTAGGGGCTTCAAGCATGTGTGGGATAAACTCAGGGAATATTAGGAAGTGGGCAGGGAGAAGGGAGGGTTGGCGAAACCAGTTAGGCCTTTAGAGCCTGACTGAGCAGGGACCATCTTGACAAGCTGGGTTTGCCAAGCGGTCCTTTTCTGATGAATAATTCTATGTTTCTATGTAAGCAGGAGGCACTGTTACCTCTGTATAGGTTACTGGTAAGGCTGCACCTGAAGTACTGTGCATGGTTCAGCAGTCCTCACCTAAAATAAGACAGGGACAGGCTAGACACAGTACAGTGCAGGGTGACCAAGATGATTCAGAGCCAGGAAGGCAGATCCTATGAGGCTCAGCTAACATGTATTCACTCAAAACCAGACGAGACAGGAGGGATCAAATTTCTGAAGGAAATTTCCTGGTTACAAACTAAATCATTCCAAGTCTGAATCATTATTGGTCAGTTGCTCCTTCTCTCCTCAATTTAAACAGACTTTTTCCTTTACTTGGGTCAAACACAACCAGATACCTTACCTTGGAGCACAAGTTACCCCAATCTAGCCAAACTCTTCATGATCAGTTAGAGTGGCATATAATTTATAAGCCACTCTACACAGCTATGCAGGTGGACTTGATTAGGCGGAAGGTTCTTCCTCTATCCTGACTGGCAGGATTAACACTTTCAAAATTAACTCGTTGCCTAGAGTTTTGTTCAAACTCACCGGTTCACTTTCTTGAAGTATACTGGAATAAAGTGCTTAAAGATATCTCCTCATCCCTCTGGAGGGACACCAGCCTCGCATAAGCAAAACAGATCTGTCTGGTCTGCACCATGTGAAAAGGAAGGACTGGTTATGCCAGACTTCAGACTGTATTACATGGCTTCTCAAGTAGCTGCCTTAATGACCTGGGTCATGCAATGAACCTCATCCAGATGGTACTTGATGGGGACACTAGAGAATTGGGAATGCCCTCTTCACAATCCCAACCGCCTCTAATCTCAAAGCCCTAAAGGCCAGAGCAACTAGTATTCCTTGGGTGCAGCACTCCATTAAGATGCTTTTCTAGATCCATAGATAGTACTTTAGGCTCCTCTCTGTTGATCCATTTCACTGTCACTTTCCAACCCCAAAGACAGACTTGGGATATAATTTGTGGAAGCAGAGGGTATCACTAGATCTTCTCACTGCATAACTCAGAGTCAGGTGAAAGATTTTCAGGAACTATCTCAACAGCATGGGTTGCACAGAAGAGTTTTTCAAGCATCTTTAGAAGAATCCAAAATAATTCCTAAATTCTGGAATATACTTAAGAGATTGAGGGCCATTCTCCATCCCATCCACTGCCTTCTAAGATTGTTGTTGGAGATAATTCATACACAGTCATGGCTGATGTCCTGGAGCTACTTAACAACCACTTTGCCACGGCAGATCTAGCATTTGATGTCTTTCCAGCCAGCAGGCTTACAACTCAACCCATTACTAAGGTTACCCCATGCCTTAACAGAGTGAAAAGTCAGAAATCACCCTCTTTTAGCTTCAGCCCAGTCACCTTTAAACAGGTTGAGGACTTACTACTGTTACTGGACATTAAGAAAAGCGCGGCACCAATCTCCTAGAACCCTATTCTTGAAAATGGGTTACTGTTATATGACTGTCCTCATTACACATCTCTTTAATTTATCCTAGCACTAGGTGAATCACCAGCAATCTGGAAAATCGCTCATATTATCCTTCTTTTTAAGTCTGGCGATACATGGACCTGAATAATTACCGGCCAATTTCCCTACTCCCTACTTTATCAAAACTATTGGAAAAGATAGTTAATAATCAACTGAGAAATTACCTGGAAGCCAAAGACTTGCTTAACACTATACAGTCAGGTTTCAGACCAAAGCATAGCAGCGGTCTCTGCCCTAACCAAAGTAACTAGTGATTGACAAAACTCGCTGGATGCAAAAGAGTACATCTGTGCACTGTTTCTAGACTTAAGCAAGGCTTTTGATACCATTGAACACGGCCTGCTTTTTGTCCTTGCATCACCTTAGCCTTGATACTATCGCTATAAAATGGTTCAGCTGCTACCTCACTAACAGAATGCAGCAAATCAAAGCTCAAGGAGATTTTCCCACTTCAAATTCTTCCATGAGGTGCCACAAGGATCTATCCTACTGTAGGTCCCATCCTTTTGCAATCTATATCAATAATCTAGTCTCCAAGGTTCATGTTGCAAAGATGCACCTCTTAGCAGACGACACCGTGTTATACCGGCTAGTCCTTCCCCTGAGGCTGCATTTAAAGAGCTACAGAATGATTTTGATATTCAGCAACATAACCTTCTTCATCTTAAATTGCTCCTGAGCGCTAAGAAAACAAAAGCTATGCTGCTCTCCTCCCAACTGTATTTGCAAACCGCTCTTACTCAAAACCTTATAGTTACATACCCTACTTGGCGAACCACTTGAAACAGTGGACTGGTTTAAATATTTGGGTTTGGCTAGACAGTAAGCTTAACTTCATAGTTCACTTGGACGAGCTAGCCAAAAACTGAGGCAGTGCCTGGGTGTCTTCTACCGCATTAGACACATTCTCACCTTCAAAGCAAAGAGAAGTCTAGCCCAAACTACATTTCTCCCCTCTTAGATTACAGAGACATTCTCTATAGCCACTGTCCTAAGTCGACCCTATCTAACCTTGACTCACTTTACCACGCGGCTTTGAGATTCATCACCAATACTCCTCTAAACACCTGCCATTGCTTGTTCTATGAAATAATAGGCTGGACCTCCTGATGGTCAGGAGGCAGAGAAACACGTGCCTTTGGATCCACAGAGCAGTTACTAGCAAACAACCCACATATATCACCAATCTCTTTACTCGAGTTCGGGTTTCTACAGCTTGAGGTGCTACTCACTTGTAATGTTTAAAGTCCCTAAAGTCAGAACTCGATATGGCACTTCAGCTATCACTTTTGCCCTTCCATCCTTTGGAATGCACTCCAGAAGTCACTAAAGCTCTGCACCATTCCGGTCATATCTACCTTTAAGACCCTGCTATCTTCTGTACTAAAGAAAATTGCGTATGCCATCAATAATGCCCAGATCTTACAGTCTGCAACCCCCTGCACAGGAGCAGTTATCCCGTTCCCTCTTATCCTACAGCCCCTCCTTTACCTCTCTCCTACCCCTCCCATATACCCCTCCTCCCCACACACCCTTTTTCTTCTACCCCTACCCCTCCTCACTCACTCCACCTCCCAGCGCAAGATACTGTTTGGTACTTTTTGGGTTGATATGTTTTATACAGTTGTGTCATGAATAACTTTGTATCCATGCTAGAATGAATATGTACCCTGTAATAGGCATGTGCATGTTGTCAGGTGTTGCAAAGTGGCGCATAAGCGGATAAGAAGCCTTGACCGTCTTACTTGTTAGATGCACTATTGTGTTTATGTATCGTCTGTATAACCGCCATTGTATTGGTAATGTCACTATTGTGTTTATGTATCGCCTGTATATCCGCCATTGCATTGGTAATGTTCTCCATGTCTTCCAGGACCATCTTGTAAAATGAGCCTGCTCGAAGGTGTATAGCCTGGTTAAATAAAGTTTGATTGATTGATTTTTTCTGCTACTTGCAAGTGAGACACTTTATTACATCTGAGAATCACCTAGCCCGACTGTCCAGACCTAAAAACCCTTTAGAAGATTTATTTTACTGGGAGTCACACTTTCAACCCACTTTATTGATTTATTTATTTATTATTTATTGAAATGTTTCACTAGGAAGGCACACTGAGCAATAGGTTGCTCATCTCCAGTGTGACCTGGGGAAGAGGTGCAATAGGGATGAGACATTTTACATTCAATTTACAAAGATCAACATAGCATACAATTAATTAAAGATCAAATGCACATATTTCATAAAAAGCCTGAATTCCATTGAATTCACATCCCTGTGTCATGATTAGTGTTTCCTGAAAATATCATGCTGTTTGGTTTTCTTTAAATCAGCATCTGTGAAAGTGCTCTGCAGTAGCGGAAAACAGTGAAGAAACACTGAAGATTTTCTCTCCTGTCAGTGAGCAATGACATCATACCTGTCCAGCCTGCTGCTTCACCAATTAAGCTCCTGACTGACTGATTAAGCTGTTGCAGTTCCTAAATATAGAGTGCTGCCTGAATTGGCCTATAATACATTGCCTAATTGGCTCCTTAAATAAGTACTTCCACCCAGGAACATTTACAGGTGGTGGAAGGAGCATGTTGCAAGGAGTGCCACATTTTCCCTAAATCAATATGCTCCACTCTGCATTGCCACAAAATGTAATTCACATTTCTGCTCTGAGGGTGCTACTGGTTGTGGTAAACAACAGCAGTTAAAACAAGAATACCAGTGCACAACCCCCATGGTACATATTAATATTTAAACAATTTCATGATACTGACTCTACTTACTTTAACCACCTAAAGGTCCCACCGTGAAGGGGTGGTATAGCTTGCTCACTTTGGAATTCCAATCTGAAAACTAAGAGGACCCCTTCTTTACATGGAGTTTAAAGTAAGAAAAGCCATTAGGCAGTTAAAATGTTTGAATGTTGAATATATGCCATATTTCTTTTGGGGAGGGTGCACTGGATGCCACACACCAGCAGCACCCTTCTCCAGAAATGTGAATTGCATTTCAAGCTAATGCAAAGGTTTTGAGCATGGTATTTGGTTGTTTTAGAGTTTTGGGAGTTGTGGTACTCCTTAGCATGCTCCCTGCCACCACTTTTGGAAATTCCTGGGTGGAATCAATTAAGGAGCAATAAGGCCATGTGATTTAAGTCAATTTTGTAGTACTCTATATTTATGAGTAGTACTGCAGGCATTTCAGAGCTGAGACGCTTAGTGTAGGGACCACATCGAAAGTGTCCCACTGTGAAGGGGTGGTATAGCTTGCTCACTTTGGAATTCCAATCTGAAAACTAAGAGGACCCTCTTTTACAGGAGTTTAAAGTAAGAAAAGTCATTAGGCAGTTATAATGTTTGAATGTTGAATATATGCCATGTTTCTTGGGGTGCAGTGGATGCCACACACAGCAGCACCCTTCTCCAGAAATGTGAATTGCATTTCGAGCAATGCAAAGGTTTTGAGCATGCTATTTGGTTGTTTTTTGACCTCTGTGGAGTGCCAGGAGGAAGTAGAGGGCTGAACCCTGGGCTGGTCTCTCATCGACGGCTCTTCTCTGTGCAGTAGGATAATCTGGCAGGGCCCTTGTGGCAAGGCCCAGCCGCATGGACTAGCCACTGATTTAGTTAGTTGGGTGCTGGGTTCAGCTTCCAGCAATCAGCATACAGTTCACATAACTGGGGAACTAAATCGCGACCCCCATTCAGTACACAGCACATTTATATACAAAAAAATATTACTGTACCAGGTAAAGTGCTCCTCAGTCACGATCGCAAAGTCCCTTCTCAGACTGAGAGCTCAGAAGAAGCTGGAGTTTCTGACAGGCCGATCGCGTTCAGCAAAATCTTCGGTCTTCTACAGGTTAAGTCTGGTCTCAATTACAGCTCGGATTTAGTCCGAAACAATTCTGTCTCTCTCTCTCTCTCTCTCTCCCTACTCTCTCAGGGTAACAGCAGAATTGCAGGCCTCAACTCAGGCCTCTCACAATTCTTCCACTCGAACTATGCAGTTCACTGCTTGACTAACATGAGGTGCTCCTTTCTCAGCTTCCAACTCAGATCTGTCTTGCCAGCAGACAGCTCGGGTCATTTCTTAGATCCAAAAGTTCGGTTGGTTGGTTTAGCTGTCAGTCACAGTAAGAGTTCCCTTCTGTTGCAAAAAGTGCCAACAGTCCAAAACTACAAATCCCAAGCTTGTAAGCCACACAGCTCCTTCAGTTGCAGGCTCCATTTTAGAGTCCCAAGTACTGATTGGTCCAATTGCAGTTCGAGACCAAAATGGTGGAGCAAAACACAACAGTCCTTGCTGCAAAATGGCAGGTTAGAACAAACTACATTATCATTACTACTCTAAATGATTACCAGCAATTAGTTACATCTTTCAGCAGGGCTCTCTCTGCACAATTAGCAATGGCAGAAATGGAGTGATTATTCAGCAGACTGGGCGGGACTCGAACAGAAACACTCAGACCCTCACATTCAGATTAATTATATCTGCGATCAGGCAGCACTTAAAGAGATAGTATATGGAGGCTTTAACGGTGCTCACTGGCAACAAGATTTAAAGGGCTATAGCGCGAACACCAACAGACAGCGAACATTTAAGCAAGCTCATGGAAGACTTTGGGAACCTCCATTTGTTGGGGTTACACCATATGTAATTTGTGAGGATAATTAATAAGTGCAATGGTAATAAGTGAACAAGTGCTATCGTGGAATAAGGGTGAAGCAGAGAGGGATGAGATGACAGATAATGTAGAGTCGTGTCCCGGAGACCTCTTCAGGATGTGGGGAACCCTGCAGGGGACAGGGGACTGGAGTAGGGATTAGAGAGGAGAGAGCGAGAGAGAGAGAGAGAGAGAGAGAGAGAGGTAAGTGTGATTAACACCTAGGAGGGAAATAAGGCCTGACGCAAAAGGAACCTTCAGGATGCAATAGACCCTGCAAGGGGCAGGAAGTTCAGGCGAGATATATATTAGAGCTCTATAAGGTACTTTGGGGAGACTCAGCCACATAGAACAAATTAGACTGAAATGAGAACCGGAGAGTGGGATAATAATGCCAGACAACATGTGGACAAGTCCACGCAATTTGGGTGGATGTCCCCCTCCTCTCACACCTGAAGGAATTTCACTGGAGAGTGACAGTTCGATATCTCTGTACCCCCACCATTACAAAGCATTTTAATCTAACCAGAGATTATAGCTGCTGGAGGCACTGTGGGGGCAGGGATCACATTATCATATCGATTAGGAGTGCTCACGACTCCATTCAGTGGATTTTGGACGGCTTCTTTCCTAAACCTTCCTGACCCTGTTGCTGGGTATTTTGCTCAACCTGCCTAAAGGCTAGCAGACTAAAGCCTCTTTAGAATATTGATTCTGGCAGCTGCCAAAGGAATAGCCTTAAACTGGTTAATAGATGTTTCTCCACAGGTACACACGTGGACGTAGAAGATTAGAGACATCAGAGATATGGAAGGCTCACGGGCAGACTTGCAGCTACAGAGAGAAAGATCTCTGGAATTTTGGCACCCATGGAACACTTATGACAATACCACCCTGGAGGCATCATAAACTGGACATATAAGATTATTGACCTGTGGGTCTCCGTAGCCCACCTGGAGAGGGTCAGATCAGGACTGATTGCTGTTTTGAGCTATGGACATACTTACCAGAATTGTGCCTAAGCTCTCATGGACTACTAAACGTATTCACTGCTGAACTATTTTGTTCTGCTACTATAGTCATCTTTACTAGGCTGTAAGGCAGGGTAGTTTGATAGACATTGCTTTGATTTACTGCTTTGTAGAAACACAGGAAAGTCATGTGTACCGTAAGGTCCATGAGAACAATTGTGTTGTACATTCTGATGCCCTCAGTTTCTTTTCACTTTGAATAAAGCTGAGTTATAAAAACTCATAAGACCCTGAAAAGAATAAACAAGGTGAACTGTGAAGAGTTATTTACCAGGAATAGAGAAGCTAAGGGCATGGGGACTTGAGTAGAGGTTAATAGGATGTGGAGGCAGTATTATTTTACAGAAAGAGTTGCTGAGCCATGGATTGGTCTGCCGGCAGAGCTGGTGGGTGCCCAAACCATAAATAGCTTTAAAGACAGCTGGGACAGAGCTATGGGTATAGTTGTTACTCAGCAGGATGAGGGAGCAGAAACACATAGAACAAAGGGGAAATAGGGCTTCAAGAATGCATGGGATACGCATAAGGGAACCTTAGAGGTAGTGAAGGGGTAGCCAGAGATCAAGTAGGTTCTGCTGTGCTATAGTAGGTAGGGAAAATGTGCTGACCAGGTGGGCCATGGTCCTTACCTACTGTCAATATCTATGTTTCTGTATAATAGAGTAAGCGTAGACCACACAGAGACAGTAGGTCCTGGGATGATAATAAGGTAATATAGACAGATTGGATAGACTGTCAGTCTTTTCTGCCCTCGCTGCACGCTTTCCATGGATCCATAAACTACAGTACAGTTGGCCTTCAACAGAATTCGTGACTTTTAAAACACTCTGCTGGTTGGGATGACCCAGCTGTTGAATGCAGCATTTAAACAAAGGACCATGACTGGAACTTATTTTTCTGAATAAAGATTATACATGTGTACAGTACTGGCCAGTTGGCCACAAAAAGGTCCCATTGCTGTGGAATGCTACACCACATGTGGTACTGTACCACCTACTGCAGCAACATATCATTGTCAATGGAAAGTTAATCCAGTTAGCCTAAGGCACCTTACAGTAGGCTGCAGTAAGAGGTAAGATTTTACAAACAGCACTGTATGCCACACTATTGCATTCTTACAACCAAGTCCTTCTTCCTAACTCTACACAGTCATGAGTTACCACACTAGTGAAAATTCATTTTGTTAAAAATACAAAATATAGCGAGGACTCTTGGATTCAAACCCATTGTCTCCTGTTGATCAGGCTGTCGGCCTTTCTCTGTGGTACCAGTCAGATACAGTAGTGAAGCACGGCTCTTGTGTTGTAGAGGGCAAAATACTCCCTTGTGCTGAAGAGTTCCATAGTGTGCATCCTGCTACATCTGTGATGTGTGCAACATTTATTGTCACTTTTGGCCTTTTCACCCATCTGTAATGCATGTAGAAGAATGCAGCAGCTAATGCAGGAACATACTTTAGTGTGTGTGTGGGGGTGCAAACCTGAAGGAACTTTGTTCTTTCATGTCTTTTTGTAGAGGTGCCTAGGGATGAAACTGGCTTCCAAGCTGCCAGTCTTGTGGGAGAAGTACAGACAGTGTTTTATTTGTGTGTGTGTGTGTGTGTGTGTATGTGTGTGTGTGTACGGACAGTATTTATTTTGTTTTTCAACATTTAGTGGCCAGGAAAGGCACACTGAGCCAAAGCTTGCTTGCAGTTCTGTCTGAGGAACAGCAACAGTGTTCCACACTGTAAGCACAGTAAATAGTAAGTAAGTAATGTAATTAAGACTTTATTTATATATTGGTGCCCAATCCCAGAGGCTCTGGGCACCATTACAGATAAGAATAAGGTTAAGGCAGTAAAACAATACAATTCCAAATTTCCAACACTAAAATCAAGAACTTATAAAATCAGATTTAAAAATTATCTGATAAAGCCTTATTAAACAGGTAGGTCTTCAGGCTTCCTTTAAAATGCCTCTACTGTTGGGGCCTCCCACAAGGATTTTAGAAGCAAGTTCCAGAGGCCGGGCTGGCCACCTTGAAGGAAAAGATCCCCGAGGTTTTCAGTCTGGTCCTTGGAACCACCAAGATGCCCTCGTGAAGAAGCGGAGGGAACGTACCAGGTGGCTGGAGTAAGGAGGTCAGACAGGTAACCAGGACCCAGTCCATATAGGGCTTTATAGGTGAGCAAGCCCACCTCGAAGATGATCCTCCTCCTGACAGGCAGCAAATGCAGATCACACAGGACCGGTTCACATGGCAGGACCTTGGAAGGCCCAGCAGCCTGGCCACCATGTTCTGCACTAGCTGCAGTCAACAGAGGATCCCTCCATTGACCCTGAAGTACAGAGTGTTACAATAGTCCAACCTGGAAGTCACAAAGGCATGTACCAGTGATGCATATGCATAAGCGCATACCCAGTGTCATGGCTCAACTCTGAGACCATGTGTTTTCCACTTTTCAGCCCTCGGTTTTTAAAAGGCTCACTTCCTCGAGTTCAGCTATGTGTACACTACCAGAAATAATCTTTAGCTGAACTCGGGCCAGAAGACCCATCATCGAGCCATGTGGCACCATCACCCCAACTTGACCACCCCTTCCTGCCAGAAACCTCCTCTAAACACCAGAATTTCAGGGAGCATCACTGTAGCGCTCCAGGGCCATGCTGCCTGATCGTTGCTTCACAGTGATTCAGTAAGCATGGCCAGAAGGAATTATACAGCGCTGATGCACATCTTGCCATGTGAATGAGGTAGAGAGAAGCAGAGAGAGGGTCCTGCTGGTGAGGTGTGCTCACATGGTGAATGGTAGTTTACTCCCTGGTAAAGATGATTGCGGGAGTATATCTTTGAGGCACTCCAAGTTCTAACAGACTGTGTTATGTCCACCTGATAGACTGATGATGCACTGTGATCCAGAAAGGACAAAGCGTGGCTACACCGAGTTAGTGAACAAACCATTAAGTTTCATTCATTTAAATAATCTATTTATTCAAACTGACAGTAGTACGCTGCATCACATCAATGCTTTTCTGAAGACGCTTTGAGAAAGCATCAGTGTGACGGAAAACGCTTGCTGTTTTATTGGTGCTGCTGCTGCTATTTTTCCTCTGTCAGTTTGAATAAATTGATTTTTAAATGAACTAAGCTTAATGGTTTCTTCTACCAACTCTGTGTAGCCACGCTTTGTCCTTTTGATTGTAAAGGTGTGGCTCCAAGTGTGCATTCCTAGTAGCCACCTTTCAGTTGCAGTATCGCTGATGCACATGTGACTTCAGTGGTGAAGTCTGACCCACCTTGGGCTCTCTGCCCTGTCCCAGAAACTTGAGTTAGATTCCTTCTTCTCTCCCTTTCTTTTGCCCTTAGCACTGACACTTATCTGCGAACTCCTCTCCCCGGCACCTCACTGTTTCCCACCCTTTTTCTCTCCCAGCTGTCTATGCCCCTTGAAGGGTTCTCAGCATCCTGGAGGGGCCCTTGGCTCACCCCCTCCTCTGGCTCCCCTCTCCTTTTTCCCATGGCACTTGATACCTACTTGCCCAGTCTCCCTCCCCGGCACTTTCTAATTCACCTATACTTATGCACTTATAAATACTTTTTACACCTCCCTGCATCTGTCCTCTCTACCGTATTTTCTCTATTCCGCCTATACCAAAGTAACCCTCACTGCTAATTATTTATTTTCTGTGTTAGGTACCTACCTATGCTGCTCTCTTGTTCCCCACGCTCTACATTAAATTGCCAATTGTTATTGCCATCTGTTTGTTCAAATGTGTGCAACTGTTGTCTTATGCATCTTAAATGTATTACTGTTTATACTCTCTGTACCCCTTCCCCAAGGTTGCACCGAGAATGAACAACTTATTGTTCAATGTGCCTTCCTAGTGAAACATTTCAATCAATCAATAAATAAAATAATTTCTTCAAAGCCTCTGTATATCTTGCATACCTAAGAAGGAATCTGTTAGTATGCATATGTAGTATAAAAACATACATATGGCTTTGTGACCAATATAAGTCTGGAGACAGAATACTACTGAGGTGGAAATTTATTCGTAGATTAACAGACTAAAAGATCAGCCCATACTGTATGCCGATAAAGTGAAATCTCTTTTGACTCATTAGGACCCCTTCTCAACCTGTCTCCTGTCTGGGTGGGCCCTAGGTGCCCTCAGAGATATACTCCCACAATCACCTTTACCAGGTGAGTAAACTACAATTGTAGTCGTAATCTCTGAGGCACTCCAGTTCCTACAAGCTGGATAGTAAAAAGAATAATGCATGGGGTGGTGTGTCTTACAGAATTTAATACACATCTAAGGTGTGTGATGTTGCATAAACCCTAAGAGCGAAGCTCAAGGGTTTATAATAGTATCACACACCAAGGGTGTGTATTAAATTTGAGTATACACTCCACCCCATGACTTATTTTATAATTTCTGGGCATCAATTTGTTCCTGGAACAAGCTGCTCTTTTCAGCTGCACTTTAGTGTGAAGTCAAGAACAGCACGTCAGTGTCTTGCGCTGTACTGGCAACAGATAGTGTGCACACGATGCTGTAATAACTAGCCAGTTGTTATGGAAATAATAACTGGTCATCTCAATAGAAAAATTGATGACCAGTTATTATAAAGCAGTACACATCAGATCCGGTTGGGAGAGACTACTTGGGAGTGGATCCAGGAGTTGAAGCCGTGTTCAGTAATGAACAGCCAAAGTTAGCCTTCATTGCCGGTAGATGTCCAGTCTATAATGCTTCACAAATGTGTGAATTGAAGCCCATGTGGCTGCACATATCTCATCAGCTGAAGCTAGGTTCCCTCAGCCCATTAAGTTGCAACAGTTCCAGTGGAATGGGCTTTAATGCTCTTAGGAAAAGCCATGGATGCTGACTTGTATGCTTCCTGTGTTGCTGTCTTGAGCCAGCTGGCGATGGTTGTCTTAGAGATTAGCTCACCCCCTTTTCTCCCCTTTGCTATGACAAATAGCCTATTCGATTTTCAAAGTCCTTTGTTCTACTGAGAATCATTAACACTCTCTTTAGATCTTGTGCAGAGGGCTTTCTCCTTCTAGCTTTGAGGTGAGTGATACTGTAGTATGTTGGCAACTCAGTTGTTTGCTTATTGTGAAATTTATTTATTTATTGAAAAGTTTTACCAGGAAAGGCATATTGAGCAGTTGAATGCTCATTTCCAGATCGTCCTGGGGGAGAGGAATGGGGACATAGAGTAAATACAATCAGAAAAAGCAGGTACAATTTGATAAGTGGATAAGAGATATAATCAATAATTAGGATGACAAAATTGAGTGCAGTCAATATAACACAGAATGGTGCAGCAACTATATTGAACAAAATCTACTGACTAACATAGCTAACTTGTATCGAACAGAGGCGGAGGAGGGTAGGGATTATGCACACCTGCAGGAGGGAGAACAGGTCCTTCAGGACAGAGTGACAATCAAGGAAGGCAGCATGATGGATGGGTGGAGGGAGGAGTTCCATATTTTTGGGAAGAGGTAGGAGAATGCTGCCTGGCCTGCTGAGGTAGACCTGGGTGGAATGGTTAAGGTACAATGGTCATGGTTCCTAAGGGAGTGAGAGGAAGAAAGTTTGAGGAAACAGAGGAGGCGAGGTAAGGGGAGAGAATGAAAACAGAATTTAATGAGAAAGTTAGCACAATTGATATGGCGTCTGTCCGCTAAGGAGGAATGGGTGAGAGATTGGTAAAGGGTGCAGTGATGGAGTACGAGGAGGGCAGTCAAGAGCAAAATGGCAGAAAAGGTTGGAAGAGAGAGTCCAGCCTGGTTAGGGAAGATGAGGGGCCGCACTGTAGATTATGTCTCCATAGTAAAAATAGGTAGGATCATTTTCTGGACAAGGGCATGGCAGATTGGCAGAGGAATAGATCCACAATGTCTGTATAGGGCACCCAGTTTGGGGTGAAATTTTTGTGGATGCCATCTATGTGTCCGAAACAGTGAGGTTCCAGTCAAGCTAGACCCCAAGGTACCTAAAGGAGGAATTATCCTCGAGTAAAGTCCCATCTAGGGTGTGGAAAGAGGGAGAAAGGCGCTGATAGAGACTCTGCCTAGTGCTGAAGGTCATGGAGACTGTCTTTTTGGCGTTCAAGAATAACTGATTTGTGCAAAACCAGAGCTGAACCTTGACAAAGTCTTGCTGGAGTCTAGACACTACTACAGTGGGGAGGGCCAGATGTGTACTGAACAGTGTCATCTGCATACATGTGGTTGGAGGTGAGAGGACAGGCAGAGGAAGGTCATTTAGGAAGATGGAGAAGAGTAGTGGGCCCAGCACAGAACCCTGAGGAACTCCAGTATTGGTGGGGGAGGGTTGTGGCACTAATCTGAATGGATTGTGTTCTGCCTCAGCTAAGAGTGGAACCAGCTGGTGGCCTCCAGTTGACAGCCCCGCAGCTGAGAGTTTGGTAAGCAGGAGGGTGGGAGACCATGTCAAAGGAGCCTTGGCAAGGTCAATAGAAAGCAGAAGCGATAAGACCCTGGTCAATATCAGTAAGTATGGAGTCAGTAACCTGAGGAGGGGAGAGGTGGTGGAGTGGCATTTCCAAAACCAGACTGGTAGGGGTGAAGAATGAGGAGGGGTCAGGTGGGATTCAAATTAGATTTTAGGTATGAACAAGGAAATAATTCTGAGTCTGACTCTGTCTTTGTGGAAAATTATAAAAGGTTCTTTACATGACAGAGTGTGCAGTTCACATGTTATCCTGGTGAAACATAATGCAACCAGAGTACCGTCTTTAGATTCATACAACCTGCCACAGCAGAATTCAGTGTTTCAAGTGGAACTGCCATTAATGCATTGAGCACTAGAGTCAGGTCCCATAGTGCCATGATTTGTTTGGTTCTTGGGAAGATGCTGGAACCCAGTACATGATTGCACTCCTGGGTTTGTGTGCTGCACTTGGCCCTAAGCTGCTCTGATGTCTGCCAGTTGTACTCTTAATGATGCCAGAGAAAGCCTTTCTTCAAGGCCATTTTGTAGGTATCGTAATATGTCCGTGTAGACATCTGTACTGGCTGCCAACCTTGCTGTTGGCACCATCATGTGAAGATGCTCCGCTGTCTTTATATACAGATATGGTGGGAGGACCTTCGGGACTAAACCACGGTGTTTATAACTTTGGGCGGTAACCTGCTCTCAGCAGTCTCTCCCTTTCAGGAGCAAGACCATCAGTTTCAGATTCTGTGGGCTAGGATGTCCAATGGAACCCTGGGTGAGAAGGTCCAGTCTGTTGAGCAGTCTCCACGGGTGATCCAGTGTCATTGTTACTACTGTGATGAACTACACTCATCGTGGCCAGTATGGTGTTGAGTCTGACTCGTGCCTACGGTTGCCTGATCTTGTGAAGAACCTATGGTATTAGGGAAAATGGAGGAATACATATGCCACTTTGAATAACCATGTCAGTGACAGGGTGACTATTACCTTTGAGTGTGGGTATTTGAATCTGGACAGAACACTTGAAGCATAGAGTTCTTGCTGGTGGTCATTAGGCCCTATCTGTACGGCCCCATCTCCTGTTGATCGAGTCGAAGAACATGGTGATGCAGGTGTCATTCACCCAGATATATTTTGTTGCCTGTTCAACCAGCCTGTGGTTGTGTTGAGCTTCCCTGCCAGATGAGTTCCTGAAATGTGTGTTAGATTGATCTGTGCCCAGTTCAACACCTTTACCACTTCCTCTGCATTGCTTTTGCTTCTGATTCCCCTGGCATGGTAATGTAGACCATCGAGCCCTGTTGTTTGAGTCTATCAGAATGTATTTGCCTCTGATTCTCTCCCTGAAATGAATTAGAGCATTGTAAACTGCCCTAGTCTCTAGGACATTGATTGGTAGTTTTGAATCCACCCTGGACCGTCTCACCTGTGCTGTGCTGACATTCACCGATGCCACCCAACCTATGAGACTGTTGTTGGTATTAATGACTGTATCTTGTCAAAGGTCAAGTGGTAGCTCCTTGGTGAGGTTTGCCCAATTTGTCCACCACTATAGGGAGTGGATTACATTCCATGATAGGAGATTGTTGCTAAAGTTAGTAGTCCATCTCTGCTCCCCATAGTATCACCAGTAACTGGAGTGGACTCATATTCTACCTGGCCCATGGGACTAGACTGATGCAGGAGGCCATTGTGCTGAGTACCTGCAGAATGTGTTCCACTGGTGTCATCTGTGTCCTTGTTAGAGTTGATGCTTGTTGCAACATGCTTTCCATCCTCTTGTTGGATGGTCATACCAATCCAGTTTGGGTGTCTTTTATGACCCCAAGTGCTCACTCTTCTGGCTGGGACAATGGGGTATGCTTCTCTTGTTGATCACCCAACCATGGCTCTGTAAACATTGTAGCACCTTATAAGTGTCTCGCTGAGCTTGAGTATGTGATCTGGTCCTGATCAGCCAGTGGTCCACGTAAGGGATGAGTTTGATGTCTCGCTCCCTCAGAATGGCAGCCAGCATCATGGACATTTGAGTGAAGACTCTGGGTGCCAATGGAAGGCTGAAGGGCAAGGCTTGATACTGGTAGAGTCTGCACAGGATGTGGAATCAGCAGAACTAGTAGTGTGATGTCTTAGGGGATGTGGAGATAAGCATCTTTCATGTCTGTTGAGGTCAGGAAGTCTCCGCCAAATAGCTCTGACTGTTGACCTTATTGTTTTGTACTTTTGTGTTGTACAAACTGATTTAAGTGTTTAAAGTTGAGCACAGGACATAAGACTCCTTTTCTCTTGGGTACAATAAAGAATATTGAATATATGCCTTGACCTCGCTGATGTTATGGTATCTCTGCTATGCCCTGTTTTCTAGGAGTATGTTTAGTACATTTCGAATTTGCTTGGATTTGCTTTTTCTTCCCACTGGTGAGCTAATTAGCCTGTTTCTTTTGGGGCACTCTGTCAGTTCTATTGCATATCCTTTGCTCACCACCTCCAGTACCCATCCATCCTATGTTGCTCTTCTCTACTCATGGTAAAACTGTTACAGTCATCCCCTATTTGAGGGAGCATGGAAGGCTGTCTCTGATGAGAGGGTAGTCATTGATTAGACTGTCTGTTTGCCTTGAAGTAGTTACTGAATTTCCCTCTGCCGCCCTGCAGAATTCCTGTTTCAGAATGTGATGGAGCTGTTGGATGAGGATCTGAATCCACCATTTCTGCGGTGGTTAAACTGTTGGTGTCTGCCACAAAAATGTTGGTTCCAATGAAATCTGCTGCAAGCTAAAGATATATCTATTACCCTTGTCTTTGCTGAGATTCTTGCCATCCTCCTTGGCCTTAAGGAAACCTTTCTAGACCTTCCCAAACAGTTGACCCCATGAATGGTAGTTTGTGTAACATTATCTTTGACTCCATGTTGGCCTCCCACAACTTTAGCCATAGGGATCTGCATACCTTATTAGCCATGGCTGGGGTCATGGTGTTTATCTTAAAGGAGTCTATGGTCATGTCAGCCAGGTAATTGGTAGACTGGATGGATTGCTCCATGAGTTGGCCTCTGCAGATTCAGGCATGAGTGTCTTATGAACATCTTGCAGCCATGCTAGTTGTGCCACAGCTGCAGATGGCTGTAAGTATCTACACTTGCCCTAGGCCAGCAAATTCAAAGCTCCTTTTCATCATATACTTGATGTTGTGGTGTTGGATCTTCCAGTCCGTTAGTTCCTTCAGAGAGCAAGACCATCTTCTTGCTCAGAGCTGTGATCTGTGGATCTATGACTGTGCAGTGCACCATACCTTCAGTTTGTCGTCTTGGAGGAATGCATGCCAGAATCTCCTCTGTAGGATCCTGGAGGCTCTGCCACTTCCCATTCTTTGCTCATTACCTCCTCTATGGATTCATATACCAGGAAAGTATCAGTGACCATGACCATAGGGAGGAGGGATGGCATAAGTTTAGTCTCGGGGAGGTGGTGGTGCTTGAATCCCACCATAGTTTTGATGGTCCTAACCAGGTTCAGAACCTGATCTGGGAAGCACAACTTGGCTCTGAGTGTCTGAGGATCTGTGTCCATATCTGATTCCTCATCTGAGTCTTTGCCTTACTCCTCACCTGAGTCTGGTTTATCCCCATCAGGGTCTGGCTGTGGGTCACTTGACTGAGGAGTGGAAAAAGTTGTGGCAGTTGAAGGGTGTTGGAGCTAGGATTGGGAGATTGATTCAGAGTTGGAGGCCTGGCAATCTCTGCCAATTTCCCATTATCTTTGCCATGAGCACCTGTTGTGCCTGGATCAAAATAGTGATGGCTTGCTGGTTCTGAGTTAGCAATGATGTGCTATCCAGACTATCCCTTGATGGGTCCATTTGGCACAGGGTCATAATGACATGGGAAAAATTGCATGGCAAACAATGCTGCAGTCAAAATAGCGTGTGAGAAAAGACTGTCAGTGAAAACACAGACCAGAAACAAAAATAAGCGCAAAGCATTGTTTTGTGGGGGCTACACTCCACACCCCAATGTGGGGCTTTGCCCCAGAACAACCTGGAACTAAAATAATGAACTCTGAGGGGTGGACTGAGGGATAAGGGGAAACTCAGGAGGGAGAACCTTAGTCTCTGCATGCATTAAAAAAAACTATCAGGGGTGGGGAAATTAAACCCGATCCCCAGGTCCCACACTGCCTCAGGTGCCTATGCCTTAGCCACTCACACCATGGCAGCAACTCGACCAGTCCACAGCACCTAAGGCTTCTTCAGCCCTTCCTTCAGTCCACGATCAGTGACAGGGGTAGAGTAGTTCCCTACCGCTATTATAACCCTATCGCTGTAAATGTTTCCCACGCTTTATGCAGAGTGGTTATTCCTGCGCTGTTTCAGCAGCACTATATTGATCCAGTACCATCCCTTTTAGGGAGGAGCTGACATGGGTAGTGGTTTGGTAGGATTTGTGTCTGGAGAAGTTTTGCGAGGGCAGCCAGCTTCCTCCTTGCTGGAAACTTGCTCTGTGAACTTAGATGTGTCCTCCGAAGAGCATATTTGGCATAATGGTCCAGCTGTGGATAGCAGTAGGAGTGCTGCAGGCATAGTACCTCTTGTCTTCACCATGAAACCTGTACGTGAGGAGACAAAATGGGAGAGGAGCTGTGGAGACCATTAGGGACAAGTAAAGAGACCATTCCTACATACACTAATTTCTGCTCAATTATTTCAGTGAGTAGGAGGAGACTCTGAGGAGCAGTGCAACTGCTCAGGGAATCTCCACGGATGTTGACCAGAATGGGAGCAGAAGGCCTGCTTGACAATCCAGACAGTTATATAGCTGCAGTTAAAATGGCCACCAGAAGTGATGCATCGGGTCGCTAGGGACCTTCAACCAATCTCAGATGTGTGGCCAAAATTACTCCTGTTGGGTAACTACTGGGGCCCCTAGTGCTATGAGTGTAGATGTGACAAACATGGCCACTGGAAGTGATGCGCATCAGGTAACTTCTGGGGCTCATGCGATCTTGTGAATGTTGCTAGCATGGCCACTGGAAATAATTTGGCTCGGGTCACTTCAAGGCCTAAAGTGCCTCATACAGCTCCTGAGGAGGGCAGGTTTAAAAGCAGCAGAAACAGATTGCACAGTTGGCGGTGCCAGTGAGTTGTGTGTGTTAGCACTATAAATGATCAGAGGAGGAGGCAGGGATGCCCTGTACCAGTGCCCTGCCAAATGGCATCCAACTCTCTGCACATGCACGATTGGGACTTGGTGCTGGGAGTTGTGTCATTTCATGGGTCTGCATGCATGCATGCATGCAGCTATACACCTGGGTAGAAGAAAACTAATGGTGATGGGAATCGCACACTAGTGTGGTAACAAGATGGTGAGTGGTGATCTAGCAGAGTGCAGGCAACTCCTGACTTGGCATTTAAGAGACTGCATCCACTGACTGAAAAGGATTTGATCTCCTAGATCTGTGCCTGCAGTGAGGAGACTTGTGCCTTAGACCCGAGCCACTACCAAGTGCTCTGGGTGGACCCGATAAGCATGTGGCCAAAGCAGTAAGAATGCCCACTGCTCAGAGAGAGCATTTCTCTGCACACAGCCACACTACACCGCATGTGACTGTTAGAACAGGGGTCACACTCATATAAGGCAGACACAGCCCTGCTGAGAGGAGCTAAGCGTAAGCAAAGGGCAATGTACCAGAACCAGGCAGCATTTTTAAAAAGGTATGGAACTGAAGGCTATCCAAATCTCAAATGAAAGCATTGCCAGTGAAAAGTAATTCCTGGTTCATGATGCAGCCAACCCTCAGCTAGCCCCATAAAAGGTTGGAGACCAGCAGCGGAGGCAAATTCAGCATAAAGAAGTGGTTGAAAGAGGCACAACTGGCCAGCCCAGTGGCACTGAGGGTTGAGGTGCTGGATGCCACACCTCACGCCATGTCTGCGACCCAGGTTCGGGAATGGACTCGGGTCGTTGGGGAGTTGGCAGGGAGAGGAAGGATTAAGTGTCCACCGACCGCGTCCTTCCACTGGGGAGGGCACGGGTGCACGCTCTGTAGCAGCAACTATGGAGGCTAATGGCACTTCAGATAGTGAGCACAACTTGAGGGTGGAACGTAGTAGGCATGAGCATGTTAGTGCGGTATGCCATTGCACCCACCAGCTCCTAAGGGAAAAAGATGGAAAATTTCAGGCGATCATGGCAGCTGAGCGGCCATGCCCTGCACCCCGGACTCGAGAGGTGCACCCCTCAGGTGTCTGGGGAGACTCAATGTGCCTGCCTGTTGTGGGAGAGCGTGTCACTAGCCAGACCTGGTTCCAGGGCTGCCAGCGGCTGGACGACTCACCACCGCTCCACAGCGAGGAGGATAAAGTGTGACATGTTAAAAAAAAAAAAAAAAAAAAAAGAGCACAACCTACCTTTATGTTATTACATAATAGAAAATGATCACAAAACCAAGTCTAGAGGCTCTCACTTTCTAATTAAGTAGAAATTGTAGATTTATCACTGAAGTAGAAGAAGCCCTGTAGCTGCGACTGCTCTCAGCCTAGTTTGCTGCACATGAAGAAACAGAGGTTTCTGGGATAGGGACCGGTAGAGCCCAGAGTGGGTTGGATTTCACCACTGAGTCACATGTGCATCATTAGCCTATGAAGTGGACATAACCCTGTCTGTAAGGAATTGGACTGCCTCGGAGTTACCACCACAATGTACATTTAAAACACTCAGATTAAGCATATACAAGGGGCGTTTGCAGGAAAAAGCTGTATTATACAAAGGATGCAAGAGTGAATAAGTACCTAAACTATTTGGTTGTTTTGCCCAGTGAATGTGTCAGAGCTGATGCAATCAGTTCTGCAGATTTCTCTGTGGGAGAACTCCTTGCTAAGACTCTGGACCTGGCTGCCAGAATTTCTCCAACTGACCTTTCTTTCTAAATAATTAGAAGAAGATACAAGTGAGCCTTTTTTCAGCCAGGCTACTCCTGATCAGCTTCCACAATGGGCCTGTCAAGTTCAGCTCCTTCTCAGTTTGGTTTCATGTCAACAGAACAAACAGCTTATCCCATCTATTTGGAAGCAAGTTACATATAATAAAATAAACATCATCTTCTAACAATGATAATGACAGCCTTCCATGGGAACCACTGACATTCCAGACCTGTCTATTAAATCTTATAGTCCCTCATTTCCCAACAACCCAAAAGGACTGTGAGTTTTGTAACAACATTTATGACACTGCGAAAAGACTGTCCTCCCCTAGTTGAAATGTGGGGCTGGCAGACCTAGTGGCACTGAGGGTTGAGGTGCTGGATGCCACACCTCACACCATGCTGGTAACCTGGGTTTGGACTCGATCTCCGGCCGCAAGAGGGCTGGCAGGGGAGGGATAGGATTGAGTGTCCGGAGGACTGCTCTCCCTATCCCGGGAGGAACCAGGAGCCACCACTTGTAGCGGCCCTGGTGACGCACCAGGGCACTACCAGAGTGATGACAGCAAGGGGCGAGTGCGCAGGCTGGCACGCTATGCGCCCAGACATCATTGCACACCTGCACTCTGAAGGGCGTAAACAATGGAGGAAAAGTAGCACAGGTCAGGCAGCATGATCTTCGACTCCCACGCCCTGACCGAATGGTGCCTCCTCATCTGGATCTAACTTGGTGAGCTGAGCTGGGGTAGCTGCTCACGCCCTGCCACAGGGGTAATCCGTGGGGAATCGAGGAGGTGGCCTAATATCGGGTTCAGGGCTGGGGTCGGTCGGGATGGCATGCCACCGGTGCCAATGGGGAAGAAAATATACACCATCAAATGTGGGGCTGGATTACAGCTGATTCCAGTGTCCATGTCTAATGACATTAGGCATACCCTCATATATAGCACTGTTTCTCAAAAGGAGGTGGCCATTCTAGAGTTAAAAAGCTGGCCTTCCCTATAGCTGGCAGGTTTTCTGCAGAATAATTATGGTGTTCATTTCACAATATGACATCAACATCCAGTGAAATAGAGCAGTGTGTTTCACAAATGGTGGCACCAGCCTCCAAGGAGGCCTTCACCTGTACCTAGGGTGGCACAAGCAACTCTGGCAATGTAGTGTAACAAGTACCTAGATTTAGATGTTTTGATTGTGTTTGCCTCTTTCAAATGAGAAAAGAGCATTGAGTGCGGAGGGCATGCAGTGAAGCTGGGGTGTGAGTTTAGGGAAGGAAATCGTTTAACCAGGAGAGGACACTAAGCAGAGCTTGTTTCAGGTGTGACCTGGGAGCACAAGGAAGTTAAGTAACTTGCTCAGGGTCCATACATATGCAGGTGGGGGACTGTGGGATTAAAACCAAGATTTTCAGGTTTGCAGCTCAGAGCCTTAAACCACTGCACTACTGCCTGAGTTTAGAAGGAATGTAAGGTACTACTTCACTGAAAGAGTTATGGACACCTGGAACAGACTGCCAGTGGAAGTGGTAGAGGAGAAAACAGTAGGGAATATTAGTAAATAGGCAGGGAGGAGGTTCAGTGGAGACCAGTTAGGATCTGTGAAGACGGACTAGGCAGGGGCCATCTAGGCAGACTGGTGGGCCAAGTGGTCCTTTTCTGCCAACAAATTCTATGTTTCTATTTAACCCCACCAAATGCCCCATTCACATGCCTACTGCATTTTATGTCTGCTTACTCCCTTCAGCTGGTTGGACAGGGTATCTAGACTCCAATGGCCTCCCCAAGCAGACCAACAGAACTGCCTCTGCTCACACAGAGGCTGTTGGAATAGCAGCACAACCAGAAGTGACATCAGACCACTTCCAGTGCCACGCTATACACAGATCCAGCTATAATATATATTAAAATATATAAAATGGTAGAACTAGTAGACCTTTTAATACGAGCTACCCAAATGTATGCCACATAGTAAAAGACATTTCACACAGTGCACTAGAAGAGAGTACAGCCAGTCTTTGGATGGAGAGTTGTAAGTGCTCTGTAGCAGGCTCTTAGGACCTGACAGCCTGTGTGACCTCTGTAGTACACCCTATGCCTGCCTGACAGCTTCTGACAGAGAAAGTAGAGGAGTTAATATTTTCCTTTAAGAGACTAAGACAGAGGTAGAAGTAGAACTTCTAGTTACAAAATACAGCAGTCGTCCATGTCCAACAGGTGTTAGACTGGCAGCGATTCTCCCAACAATTTAATTCCTGCTGTACAAAGCTGTCAAGGTGGCGGCACAACCTGTTGTCTCTCCCACTACTCCTGTTTGCTGGGTAAATACTGGCTGCTCATCATTCCCTCCTTCAGCTCGGAGGTAGTATAATAGACAGACTCAATGGACCATCTGTCTCTTTCTGCCAATATACTACATACTAACATACTAAAATACAGCAGAATAGGCCTAACGGTCTTTCGAGTCTGCTCGTTGGTCAGCCCCACCCTGGTGCTGACCTTGCTGCCCCTCGCTTTCTCTGGCTACT
Source organism: Neoceratodus forsteri (assembly GCA_016271365.2). Lineage (NCBI taxonomy): Eukaryota > Metazoa > Chordata > Ceratodontiformes > Ceratodontidae > Neoceratodus > Neoceratodus forsteri. The sequence continues at coordinate 189,673,465 of CM028135.1, read as the reverse complement.
CCTTCCCAGTTCCGGATATTCTTGCTGCATTGATTTTGCTTCCAGAACCCTTCCCTGTACCTGTCCCAGCCCCTCTTGAACCCCTCCACCGTCTCTGCCTTCACCAGCCCCTAGGCAGTGCATTCCATGGCTCCACCACCCTCTCAGTGAAGTAGCACCTCCTCCTTTCTCCCTGGAATCTTCCCCTCCAGCTTCCACCCATGCCTCTAGTGGCCCTCCCTCCTTCCTTGAAGCACCCTGACTGTTCCTCCCTATTTACCCTCTTCATGTACTTGAAGACCTCTATCATGTCCTTCTCTCTTCCAATGTGTACATATTTAGCTCTTTGAGCCTCTCCTCATAGGTCCTGTCCCCAAGCCCCAAATCATTTTCTTTTGCCTCCTCTGGACCCTCTCCAGGAGTTTAATGTCCCTCTTTAAGTGTGGCCTCCAAACTGCACGCAGTACTCAAGGTGTGGCCTCACAAGCAGTTATACAGAGGAGCATCACTTCCCTCCTTCTGGAGGTGATCCCTAGCGATGCATCCCAGCATCCTGTTGGCCTTGGCTGCTGCCCTCCTACAAGTCTCCGAGTTGTTCATTTTGACATCCACCACCACCCCAGGTCCTCTCAGCCATCGAGACTTGTAGCATTCCCCAGGGTGTACACTTGGCCCAGGTTTCTGGCCCCAGGTGAGTACCTATTTCCCTGCATTGAACCTCAGCTCCACTTTCTAGACCATCTTTCCAGAGCCTCCAGGTCCCCTGTAGCCACCCTCCCTCCTCCCCATCCACCACCACCCCAGTTTTGAGTCATCCTGCAAAGGACTCATCTCACTCCTGATTCCTGTCCTATATGTCCAGAGGCGTAGGCGTTGAACAGGGAGGGGCCAAGGACTGATCCTGTGGGACCCCACTAATGACCCTCTTTGGGGATGAGACTATCCGCCAACTCACGACCCTCTGAGTCCGGTTCTGGAGCCAATTGCCTATCCATCTGATCATCTAGTTCCCACCCCATTTCTCCCAGCTTATCCAACAGGCCCATATGAGGAACAGAGTCAAATGCCTTGCTGAAGTCTAGAAAGAGGCGTCCACTGGTCTAAAGGTCCAAGACACTCGTCACCCAGTCATAGAACTCCACAAGGTTTGTCTGACACGATTTCCCAAGATGAATCCATACTGTCTATTGTCCAAGGCACCTGACTTTTCCAGATCCCCCTAGCCTCTCCTTGACAATGCCCTCCATCACTTGCCCACCACCCGATGTCAGGCTGACAGGCCTGTAGTTCTCTGCCACCTCCATAGTCCCCCGGATAGGCACTATATGCACCACCTACAGTCCTGGGGCACCACCCTGTCCTCAAGAGAGATGGTGAAAAGCTCCGCTAGAGGTTTAGCCAGGACATCATAAGTTCCTTCAGCACTCTGGGATGTAATTTATCGGCCCTGGTGCTTTCTCCGTCTTTAAGGGGCTGAGGGCTTCCCTCACTCTCTGGCTGTGATTTCCACTTCCAGTACCTCTTCTCTGCTTAGCCTCCCCTCCTGCCAGTGATGCCTCCCTCTCCCCAGACCCTCCCAATCGAAGAGTCCCCCTCTTCAGTATCTCTGTCTCCTCCCATGTTGATGCAGCACCCCATTTTCCTTGGTGGAAACTGAGGTGAATACTCATTTAGTACCTCAGCCTGCTTCCCGGGTCTTGTGCCCATCTCTCCCCTGATTTAATCCTGCTAATCTGCCCTTCACCCTTCGTTTTTCCCCAATGTATCTAAGAACCCTTGTTCCTCTCCTGATTTTCCTGGCCAGGTTCTGCTCCTTCCTTGCCTTAGCAGCCCTCACCACCTAGTGGCCCTTCTAGCAATCAGCTCATACTCCCTCAATCCTTTCACTCCTTGAGCACTTGAATTGCCTATAGGCTGCCTTCTTTCCTGCACCACCTCCTGGACCTCCTGGTCCACCAACAGGGTTTTCAGGCCCTACCGCATTTCGTCTTACTCTGCACAGGTGCTGGTAGCATTTTGCACCCCTCTCCTGATAATTTCCCACCTACTATCAGTGTCCATGTCTGACCCAATCCCATCCAAATGCTCCATAAGGATCTTCCCATTTCATTAAATCCGTTCCCCTGAAGTCAGTTACCTCCGTCTTTTGTGCAGCTTTCTAGCCCTCTTAGGTCCAGGCAGAGAACCAGACCGTGGCATGGTCACTCCCGCCAGGGTCCTTACCTCCAGGCCCTAATCTGGTCACTGTCTGCTGGGACCACATCCAGTACCACAGCCTCCCTGGTCGGTTCCCCACCTGCCGAGTTAGAGCGCATCTTGAAAAGACATCCAACAACCTCTGTTCCCTGGTCACAGAAGATGTCATAGTCTCCCAGTCTGTTCCTGCATGTTTAAGTCCCCAACACCACCACCATTCCTCTGCCCAGTCTGCAGTGTCTCCCAACATCTGCCACCAGACTCTCCCCTAGCTCCTCTGCCAGGGCAGGGGTCTATACACCACTCCTATTTTTACTCTTGCCCCCTTGTTATCAAGGTGACCCAAATTGCTTCCATGGTTCCTCTGCCTCCTCTACTCCCCCTATGCCAATGCAGTTTTGACTATCATTGCTACCCTCCTCTCCTTCCCTCCACCCTGTCCTTCCTGAACATAGTGTAACCCTCCGGTTCAGGTCCCAGTCGTGTCCTGCAGTGGCCCAGGTCTCAGTGACGCTGCCACATCTACTGCTCCTCAGTTTAGCATCACCTGGAGCTCAGGCATTTTATTTCCCAAGCTCCTGGCATTTAGCGGACTATCTTCACCCTTTCCTAACTTCCATTTCCCTGCTCGTGTTCCCATGGGATTCTGTTTTTCCTGGTCTGCACTTTACCAGTCAGCCTTTTCCACAATCCTCCAGCTCCCAAGGAGTGGAGACAGAGTCCCTCCTTTATCGGCACCCCTGACAGCCTTTTTCCCATCCTCCCCTTCATCCAAGTTTAACCCCACTTTTCACCAATGAACCCCTCTATTTTCAACTTAGGATCCCCTCCCTCCAAATTGAGATGGAGTCTATCTCTAGCATACAGCTCCTATCCTCCCAGGTCTCCCCAATCCTCCATCAGCCCATCCCTCTGGCCTCCACCACTCCCTGAGCCACTGGTTTTCTCCCTAATCTTCCTTTTGTGCTCCCCACTAGTCCTTGGCACGGCAGAATTTCTGAGAAAAACTGTGCATCCTATGTCATGACAGACCTGACAAGCTCCCTGAATCTTGCCTGTATCTCTACTCTATTCCTCAATGTCATTTGTACCCAGGTGGACCAGTATGTCCGGGGAACCCCCACAATCCTTGCCAGCTGATATACCTCATGCTTAGCCTCTGTGCACCGTTAGTCCAGGAAGCATTTTGTTCTAACTAGCAGGCTTCTCCTCCTATCCCATTTGATATCCTGATCATAGAATCCCCCAACAGAAGCACTCTGACTGCTCCTTTCCTCCATTCCCCCTTCCATGTCCCTCATCCTTCTACTGGCCCTCCACTCAGCCCGGCTCCTTGTTCCTCCCCTATCTGGGTGCCCATGCCACCCCCTCCTTATTACCTCTGACCACCCCTCCCTCAATCCTATGCCTCTCCTCCTCCTGGTATCCTTCTGTACCTTGCTAACTCCCCTCACTGCTCTCTAACTGTCCTTCTCCCCATCTGCTAAACTAGCCTGGCTCGTCCTCCCTTCCTTGCTGTCTCCATTTAGTCCCTTCTTGCTTGTTGTGCTCCCCTGGCTAAACCCTCAGCTCCCTTTACTAAATCCTCCTTGTACTTCTGGTCCTTCTCCTTTACCTTTCTTCCCAACTGGTCCTTCTCATTGCTTTCCTCTCTCTTCCCTGCCCCTCCTGTTCTGATTCACTGCTCCCCCATTTTCCTGCATTCCAGGTTCCCCCTGTTCTTCCTGCTATCTGGCCCCTGTCTCCTGCCCCCCACTCCCTTTCCATCTTCTACCACCCCTGTCATTGCTCACATCACCCCTCATCCTCGAGCAGAAGAAGAGAATTGAAGCGGTTACTGAGTGTAAGATCTGATCCACCTCCCCGCCTTGCTTCCTTCTGTCCAGCCCTGGCCATCTGCCTACTTCCCTGAGAATGTTGTCCCTCCTTTGTGAGGGTCCCCAGTTACCTGCCTGCTTTCTTGGTAGTGTCCTTTTGGACCCCCTCTGCCAGGGTCCCTATGTGACCCCTGAGTATTCTCCTGCACTCCTTTCCCTATGCCACTGCTCCCAGTGCTTAGTGCAATGCTGTGGGAGATCCCCTGCCCCTTCCCCAACCATACCCTCCCTCCTTCCCACCAGCTGTCTCCTAATCCCCACAACCTCCTCCCTAAGCTGTGCCAGCTGTAGCACACTGAGCAACCACCAAACTTCCAAGCCAGTCCAGTATCATGGCTGCTCCACACCCTGTGCACCCCACCACCCTCCAAAGATGCCAGCCCTAATGCCATGTGGTTCCATCCCTTCAAGTAGGTTTCCTTGGGTGAGCCACCAGGTTCCCCCAGTCCAAGATACACCCCTACTGCCTAATCAGGTCACCCACTAATCTTAGATACAGTCCACAGTACACCGTAACCCTGTTACTAGGTGCAGTACAACACAGAAACTTATAAGGGAAATGAACAACTCCCTAAGCTCCTCTCCCGGCCTTTAAATCCAACCCCCAGTGGCTAGAACTATATGAGCTGCACTGCAGCCTTTTTTCTCAATTGCAGGCAGGTGTTCCCTATAAATTAGCAGAACTCTGGGGAGGGAGGGTGGGGAGGGTGGGTTTTGGGCAGACACCCAACTCAAGAGAGAGTGTATCAGCCCAGTGTCTCCCTCCTCAAGCCCAGCAGCCAAATACCCAGGCCCAAGCAAATCCCACCAAATATGTTTTAAATCAGAAGAAATAGGCCTCCACCAGCGCAGCCTGTTACACAGTGAAACATCCAACAAATGAGCCCACTTACAGCCACCAAACCAGTTTTCAAACTTCCACACACCACAATACCCTGCTAGCCCCTTAGAAGTAAAAAGCAAAGAATAACCTTCTACCAAGTAAAATCCACAAGAACCCTGTAAAAACAATAAGCAGCAGCTACTGTCCTGTAACACAACTGATCCTGTCCCCTTCCAGTTCCTTCTGAGGAGACAAAAGCAGCCAACACCACAAACCTGATTCAGCTCTGCCTCCAGTCAATTAGCTGAGTGAGACCTGGCCAGACCATTAACACCCTTCCCCACTATGCAGTAATCTTTTGCAGCTACTGAAGTCAGCAACAATTGGAATCAAAATCCAACTCAAGCCCCAAAATATGTTTGTTGCCAAAGGAAACAGGTCTCCAATTCAATCAGCTTCACTAAACACACAAAGAAATAACCTTCTACCAAGTAAAATCCACAAGAACCCTGTAAAACAACAAGCAGCAGCTACTGTCCTGGAACACAACTAGATCCTGTCCCTTCCAGTTCCTTCTGAGGAGACAAAGCAGCCAACACCACAAACCTGATTCAGCTCTGCCTCCAGTCAATTAGCTGAGTGAGACCTGGCCAGACCATTAACACCTTCCCCACTATGCAGTAATCTTTGCAGCTACTGAAGTCAGCAACAATTGAATCAAAATTCAACTCAAAGCCCCAAAATATGTTTGTTGCCAAAGGAAACAGGTCTCCAATTCAATCAGCTTCACTAAAACACAAAGAAATAACCTTCTACCAAGTAAAATCCACAAGAACCCTGTAAAACAACAAGCAGCAGCTACTGTCCTGGAACACAACTGATCCTGTCCCTTCCAGTTCCCTCCGTCATACTAAGCTGCCAGTAGAATAAGGGATATATGGTCTATCAAGTCTGTTCAGTGTGGAGTACTCCATGTTCTTATGTTAACATTGGATTTCAACCTCCGCCTCTGCATTTTTTACCTTCCCTTGTTCCTGTCCCTTCCCTGTTTGAAGCCCTCAACCATTTTTTAGTGACGGCCTCTTCCAGGAGCATACTCCATCTTGCCACCACCCTCTTTGTAAAAGTGTCTCCTGACCTCCTTGTTGAACCTTCCCACCAGCAGTTTGTTGTGGTACCCCTTGCATTTTTATTCTCAGTTAGACTGAAGAGGTTCCCAAGTTCCACCCCGATTATACCACTGAGGTACTGAAGTTCTTCTGTTATATATATATATATATATATATATATATATACTGTATATACACACACACATAAAATAGAATAACATTTTCAAAGACATAATACTAAAAATGTCCCCTGTTAAGGTCTTCCATTTCATGTCATCCTTCTACTCATTCCTTCTCTGATGCTCCAGTCTTTCCACATCCCTACCTCCACTGCTCAGTCTGCCCTCTCTTTCTAACTTCCTGTTGTCTGCATTAATTGTTCTCACTCTGTCCTCCTCAGCTGCTGCTGTGGCTCATCTTTCCCTACCCTGCAGTTATTTATAATTAATTTAGATTTTTTCGCATCAGGATAATTTCACTGAGATTAGACACCTATATTTCATGCAGGTCCTGGGACAGTTACAGCAGCTGACATGGTACATACAGGCTACAAATGTGGTGGCCACAAAAACAGCTAAAGACATACAGTTATACAAGTACAATTAAAACCATTACACATTAACATGTTAACACAAATACATTCATAATAGCTGCAGCTTTAAGTCATAGAATGACCAGAAGCAGTGTTCTGTGGCAGGACATATGGGAAAAGAGATGGGCTAGTTGAGGATAGTGTGAGGGAGTGGATAACAGTCTAGGGAGGATGGAGGAGGGATATGTGTTGGAAGTCACAAGGCTTTTTGTAGGTGGTGGAACAACACCTTCTTGAAGGGTCAGTGGTTGCTGTGGTTTTGCACACTTTCAGATGATGTATTCCAGGTGGCTGGATCTGCAATGCAACAGTCTTTGCTCTGATTGATTTGTGAGCTTGAGGTTGGTGCAGGGTATTTCTAGATTGGAATGCTATTGGTAGTTCTGTATTTGTTCAATGAGAAGGCTGTTTAAGTATAGGGGATAGAGACCCTGGACATATTTATATAAGGGTGACCCATCTGAGCTCCCTTCTTTTATATGGGGATCCAGGTTTGCTATAAAGAGTTCAGTGATGTCTCCTCTTATCACATGCAAGTGCAAACTGGTATGTATTATTGAAAGCAACCATTTTTGTTTTTTATATGGCACTAATATTTTTGCTGACCTTTAGATTTCATTCCCATAGTCTAAGGCTTATGGGACAACACTGTCCACAGAGACTGGAAATTCCCTTTTCAGTGCTTTACAGATCTCTCTTAAGGTTCCAAAATCCTGCCCACAGGAATATGTGAGGGCAGAACTTGGGAAGTCCTTATGAAAGATTTAGTGAAATTAACCCTTACTGTGGCGTTGGACGGACACGTCCTAAAACCTATATATTCTAAATCTTCTGGCAGCCTAAGGGTTAAGAATCATCAAATATTGGCTCCCTATCTTAAATTTATTTGTTAGTCCATGTCAATGTTTTGTGTATTGGTGACATTTAAATGGGACCACCTAAAGGCAAGGATCATCCTAAAGTAATCCTCCAAGAATTTTGTTTTCATCTTTGTGGAATGATTACTGTAAAGGGGGATGACAGTGGCCAGCTACGGCCCACATGTTAAGAAAGTCATTTATAAAATCATGCGAGATGGATCTTTTGCAGAGATATAACTCAGAAATGTCTCTATGCTTTGTGGCCAATAAAATACGGCATGGTTGTGAAATGCATTTACAGTTCCACTAATTCCAATGCAAGAGGATTTATAACTAATATAAGATTTAAACATATTCCTCTAAGAGCATAGAAAATAGATGTCAGCTGGTATGAGATAAAAAGGATTTAAAATGTTATTGCAAATAAAGGCCATGAAGAAAATGTATTTCATGTTCTAACTGTCCATTATATGATTCCTGCAGGAAGCTTAGCTATGGGATATTAATTAATTAATTTTATACTGGAAGGCATGTGAGCAACACTGCCGCTTTCACAAGCGTCTAGAGTAACAAAATAACAGGAGGAAGGGAGACAAAGGCGCTAAGAAGCAATACAAGTGGTTGTGGTACAGAGGGACTATAGAGAGCATGGAGAGACAATAGTATGAACAAGAGTACACATTTTATGAACAAAACTACGAATTAGTTAATACATTGGAAAGTTACAATTATGTACAAAAGCGTTTTTGTTTTGGAGGTTAAAAGATCGGGGAGGGAAGAATGGTGTTGAAAAGGGGTAGATGAGGGATGGGGAGAAGGGTTAGTGGAGGTTGGGAGAGGAGTGGGTTAGGAGCAGTGCATTGGGGCGTGTTGAGCAGAAATGTATTAAGATTGTTTTTGAATGTGGTGACAGATGTGCAATGGATAAAGGGAAGGGGAGAGTGTTGAACAGTCTTTGGCCCCTGTAGGCAAGTGGTGTTGGCCATAAGAGGTGCAAAAGAGTGGATTGCAAAGGAACAGTTGGCGTGATGTCTTGGGGAATAGGGTTGGTAGAAAAATGAGAAAAGGGAGGGGTACTTTCAGAGGAAGACCCTTGAGGGTTTTGAAGAGGAATGTGCAGGTTCTGCTGGTGAACCTGTCCTCAAGGAGAGACTGTTCATTGCCCCGTATTGGGTGCAGTGATGTTTTAACCTTGGGAGACTGGAGACAAACCTGATGATGCTATGGTGGGTGGATCTCAGTTTGTCAACATTTTTTGGGAGAGTATACAAGAGAGCCATAGTCTAAGAGGGAACCTCCTTGCTGAAAGTCTTAAAACCTACTCTGTCATATCTCTAATTAAAAAAATTAAAAAATCCCCTATCACCAACTGCACTTCTCTCATTTCACAACAGAAGTACCTGGCTGCAGATGCTGTTGACTGCCACGCCTCATAGTCTCTTATTCCACTGCTGTCCACCACACTAGCTTGTTGCTGATCACAACAGTGACCCTTAACCGATATCTTCCTTAAACTGCTACTGGCAGCAAACACAGCCCATTCTGCCCTGACCCACAAGCTAATGTTTGAAATCATCTGGTGTCCTCAGAAAATTGACTGTTGACTGATGACTTTCTTAAATAGTCGCCAGCCACAAACACAGCCTGTTCTCTGTGACCCTCCAAGCTACTACAGTGTCAGCTACATCTTCTGACTGTGGCCCTCTCAGCTGATCTGATGCCATGCTGTCAACTAAAAACATTGCCTTTCCTCACTGTGCTGAAACAGACCCTTGCAGCCAACGTGGCCCACTTAGCTGCTGCATGACTATGCCACACTTTCAACTGAAGCCACTGACTGCCCTCACTACTGCCATTATTTGCAGTTAATAAAACAAGCTAGCTTCTATGCAGCACTGGTGCCAACAACTGGCAAGATGGCAATAAAACATTGTCCATATGGGATTACTTTTTTGTATTTTAAACTTTTGTTAGATATTGTTAATATGTTTTGTTGAATTAAATAAAAATATTTAGCAGTAAAATTGTATTTAAAACACACATGGACCCATTTCATAATTGCAATAAGGCGTGACAGGTGTGTGTGTTAGTGCTGGATAACAGCACTTCTCAGCAGTGGAAGCACTCAGCCATCGGCCTTGTGCTTTGACCCACCCAAGATGTGTTGTTATCACAGCATAATGCACATTCTATCATGCCTTATTGCTTAATTATATCAATGGTATTGTTCACCCAAGACTTCTGCCATATAACTGCATACCAATGCACTTTAGATCTTGTTTCAGTGGTGTGTGCGTTATTGTATAGGACACAACTATAATGTGTATATTTCTTACTCTACTTTTATTATGTTATAAAAATCTTTTTTTAAATTGGCCAAACAAATTAAATATTGAAACTGATATTCTAAGGCTGGGAGACAAGACTGAGACAGAGAAGCTTCTTGGTGTTAAGGTTAAGACAGCGTTAACAGCAACAGAGGATACCAGAGTTTTGATGCATGCTTCTGACAGATCTGTAAATTGGATCTGCATATTCTAGGTGAGAATCCAACCACAATGCAAGATATCTGAATTGTTGTGCAACTTTAAATGATGTACCATGAGGTGAATTAATTTGGAGCAAAGTGTTTGTGGATGGAGTTCCATGGAACAGCATGACTTTCATTTTGGAGTTATTTTGCAGAAGACAGATTGTAGGAAATATTGAGATCACTGATAGAATTAAGCAATAAGACATGATCAGGTTATGTTAATGGTCTGTTAATCACCCTGTAGGGGTGTAATGTGGCACGAGGTGCAGCTGAGTGCCATGCTGCCCCTAGAGGTGATTAAGTGACCATTAACATAACCCCTGGAGTGCCTATTGCTATTATAACAAAAAATGTTTTTTAAATAGTGTTAAACCTTGTTCAGCATATGATTAGGCTGTACATGTATGTTAATCAAAGATTAATGTAGGCCTGATAGAATGTTTGCAGCCAATCAAAAGCTCAATTTCTCAGATCCTTTTATAATTGATTTGGTGTAGATGACTGTCATCAGCATAAATATGTGTGTTTGTATTTGGGTAATTATAGGCTGAAGATAAGTCATCGACAAAGAGACTGAATAGTAGGTGATGAACTCTATTTTCTATTTTCAGCATGCATTTAATATAACCATTTTGTTTTGCTTTTAGACCACATGCTGGCCTTGGCGCCTTGTTTTTTTTTACAATTTGAATAGTAGGTGGCCCATGATGGTACCTTGCAGAACACTAAGATTAAATGGACAGGGCAGATAAATCACTCCATTCATTCTGATGGCCTGGGATCGGTTATGAGGCCATTCTTGATCCAAAGCGATGAAGCAGTTGAGATTTCCATGGAGTGGATCTTGCTGAGAAAAATATTGTGGTTGATTGAATCAAAAGCATTTGTAAGGTCAATGAAGACAGTGGCAATATGTAATCCATCATTCACGATAATTGACAGATTATTGATTACTTTCAATAGGGCTGTGGTGGTTGATTGATTGGGGAAGACCTGACTACTGATCGTTAGAATGTGGTCATAATGTGAAATAGGACAGCAGAAGGCAAGATGCCATAGACACTGTCCCCATTGGTGTTCCAAGATTGATCCATAAGTTGTCCATGAATTAACCCGATACAAGTTTTGTTAAAGCAGATGGAACTGAGATTAACTGGTAACTACCAGATAAAAAGCAGGGTTGGGGAGAGTTTAAGAGAGATGTGCGGAGTACTACTTCACTGAAAGAGTTGTAGATGCCTGGAAAAGACTGCCAGTAGAAGTGATGGAGATGAAAACAGTAAAGGGCTTTAAGAATGCATGGGACAGACATAAGAGAATATTAGAAAATAGTCAGGGTCTGGCCCGTTGGTGCAACAGTTGGATTTCCATCTGTGATGCGGCAATCCGGGTTCAGGAATGGATTCAGGTTGCTGGAGGGCTGGCGGGAGAAGGAAAGGAGGATCCAATGACAACTTGCCTCCTCCAGGGCAGGGTGGAGACGCAGCTCAGTGCTTGCTGGCCCCTGGCACAGGCTGGGGTACAGCAGGATGTCAGCCCACAGTGCATAAAGGGAGTGACAGACATTGGCATAAGCCATGACATCTGTGACGTCACTCTCCAGGGGAGTAAATGAGAAAATGGCACCCTGGCCAATTGGGTGATGGTCTTCCCAGACTCTCGCCACGGGCTCCTAGACCTCCATATGCTGCCCAGCAGCACCCAGGATAATTGGTATGGCCACTAAGGCCCTTCTCCTACAAGGTAGAGGCCCACCTGGTGAAGGGATACACCGGGATCACCTGGATAGCTGCGATGTGGGGCAGTAGGGGTCAGGAGTAGGCGCGGTGGGTGAGTCCATGTGGGGGTCCGATGGAGACTGGCCAGAGCACAGGGCGGAGTTAAAAAAAAAAAAAAAAGAAAATAGGCAGGGAGGGAGGGAGGGAGGAGGATCACCAGAGACTAGTTAGGGTCTGCAGAGACAGACTAGGCAAGGACCATGTAGGCGGACTGGGTGGGCCACAGGGTCCTTTTCTGTCAAAAATTCTATGTTTCTATGTCCAGATTTATACAGTACAGAATCAGAAACAACACAGGCTTATCAGCTGGTGCACTTTGTAGTAGAGCACTTACTGAAACTGTGCACAAGGCAAGGTCATAACATCGTGGATGAAACAGCCACGGCACAAAATACACAACCAAAATGTGTGCCATAATAACACGGTCAAAACACCGACCATTCAAAGAATGTACACACCCATTACAATGAATGGAATTTATCTTTTGAGCAGCTCCACCCCCAGACCCCCAACATGGGAGGCATCACCCCCACACCCTGGACTTTTAATAACAAACTCTGAGGGGTTTGGACTTTGGAGATGGGTAAAACTCAGAAGGGAGAAAATATTTTTTATTAATAAAAAAAGTAACAACACCAGGAGTTCTGGGGAACCAAACCATGGTCCCAGGTCTTCTTCATTGTTGTGCATTGGTGCCTTAGCCAATCCACTCATGGAAGTGGCTCGACCAGACACAGCAGCACAGGCTTCTTCAGCCTTCCTCAACTACAATCAGCAACAAGGGTAGCAGTAATTCCCTACTGCTGTTATAGCCTGTTGCTCTAAATGTTTACGCTTTGCACAAGCGCGGTTTTATGTGATGTACTTCAAAGCGCTGTATTGACCCAGAACTATGCACAATATGCCTTTCTTTCACTAGTTCAGCCAGGTTTCTAAAGTTCATTTACCCAGTGCGGTACATCCAGGATTTGGCCACTTGCACCTGTTATTTCTCCTTAGTTGCTGTGTTTGGTGAGTTTGCCAATAAAAGAGGCCACTCAGAGTGCCTCTCTCTGAAAATATAAGGTCTATGACTGATATTGCATGATTTGTAAGAATAACATTAGAAAAGTACTTGGCCAGCTCCATGGCACTGAGCAAAGGGGTTTGCTCGGCATGCTACGACCGGGTTTGTGCCCTGAGCCCAGGTACCAGGAGCAGAGTCAGGTGGGAAGGGATTAAGAATGTCCATTGGATGATTCCCTTCTGGCGGGTGGGCAGGGCCTTGGCACCTGTGGGCAGATTGAGTGATGTGCTAAGGGATGTGAAGCTTCAACATGCCCTCCGCATGTCCCTGCCAGAGGTTGCCAGTACACCCACAGGCCAATTAGGGCAGTTGTGGATGGGCCAGGAAAAACAGAAAAAGTGCCCCCTGATTGGCTGGATGATAACGCCAGCCTCTTGCCATCCACAAAGCCCAGAGCAAGCCGGTCTGACCCCACAGCACCGGATATGCGGGCTCGCTGACAAACCACTCCCCAGAAGGAGAACCCTCGATGAAGGGATACATTAGGTTAGCTGGGGTCTGTGACTGGGGTCAGTGGATGGTGGCAGAGGTCAGGATGGTGGTGGGGACCTAGGCAGTCGAGGGTGGCCAGCCAAAGGTGCCGAGGAGAGCATAAATAAATAATACAAAAAAGTACTCAGTGTTACAACTGAGTTTTTGCAGGATTGTGCAATAATTTTATCAGATACACAAACTGTAATTTTTCTTGCATGAATAAATGCAAGTTTATTGCCAGTACACACAAGGTTTTGCAAGATCATAATACAGGTATAAGTTTTAACACTTGTCAAGAACTGTGCAAGTTTAAAATGTAGTGTGGGACTCTGGTGCTGGAGGGCGGCGGGGAGAGGATTAAGCATCCGACTGACTGCTCTCCTTCTCTGTGGTGAGGGTGGGAAGCACTGGGGACCAGCACAGGTGAGGCTTAGCAGTTCTGGGAGGTGTGGCAGGATGTGGGCATATCGTCAGTCGTCATTGCATGACACGCCTCCCTCCTAAGGAGACGAAATGGACACAGTGGAATCCAGTAGCCCGAGCCCCACAAAGTCAAGCCCGAAGATCCACAAACTGACAGACTAGACAACGCAGTACCATTCGGAGGGTACTTGGGGATGCCCACTCAGCAGCCCCACCACAGGGCAATCCGGGGTGAATGCTGGTGGGGAGTGATGAAGGGCCAGGGGATGGGAGAGGTGAACAGGAGGAAGGTGACCCCAAAAAAATTGTAGTATGGTACTAAATAATTACAACTTCATGTTTCTTGACTAGTGTAAGCACAGGATTTTTCTTGCACTATTCTTATAAATTTGTGTACCTGTTCAAAAGAATAGTGCATGAAAAATCCTGGTTTCTGCCACGTAACCTTTTGAAAATGTGGCTCCCTGTGCTTACACTAGTCAAGAATCATGAAGTATAAAATGTAGTGTTTAAGAATGAATGACACTACATAAGACTTGTGCAAGGAAGATTACGCTACTCTGTATATTTCATATAGTTCATAGAGTTTATCCGAGTCAGTCAGCATTATCCATAAATGACTTGTCACTTTTCACTGTTATTTCCTAATACATACACTGCACAAGTATTTATCAATGATTTCTTGAATGCATCCATATTTTTACTGCACACCACTGTTTCATGGAGGGTATTCCATGTTGCCACCACCTTTTGGTTGATCCACCCTCCTCTTTTACTGGTTTTATACAGCTGTCCCTTTAGCTAGTACTTTTGTGTTCTGGTATCTGTATTGGTCAGTTTCCTTCCGAATCCTGCACACTTCCATAAGTCATTCTGTTTAAATGCTTTATACACTAGGCATAAATCTGCCCGTAGTCATCCATACTCTGGTGAGTATAAATTCAATTTATCCAACCTCTCTTCATATGTCAGATTTTTAAATTCTAATTCTTCTGGTGTCTCTTCTCTGGACCCTCTCCAACAAGTTAATACTAGCTCTGATATGTGGTGCCCAAAAGGGCACACATTACTCCACATTAGGCCTATACAATGCTTTGAATAATGGCATTATATACTTACAGGTAAAATGCAGCCCTTTATAGCACTGATACAAATCTTTAGATACAATCTGAGCTGACAAAGCTGCTAGCACCTCAGTAAAATCTTCTTTAAAATGTACTATTTGAGGTACTGTTCAGCTAATATTACATCTATCTTTCTTAGATTTCTCCTTCCTGTCATCAACGAGAAATGTACATGAAACCAGGTCTTAATCCTTTACAGTTTATCTATCCTTGTTCCTTATTACAGTTGAATTCCTATCCCTCAATAATGCATCATAATTAGTCATTGTAATTGTTGCAATACCACAAGTAGAGTACAGTATTCGACATCAAGGTGTATGGTAATACTGATGTGGAGATCACGTTAAAGTTGTAATATATGTCTTGTGCATTCAAATCAAAAATATTGAGACAGAATGAAAGGCGTTTCCTTTTAAAAATGTAAAAATATGTAAAACATTATCAAGATTATTGCTTGCATATACCTCTTTTATACTTTAATGCAAGACACTTGACCAGCATAATGTTAGTGACTCAGTAGGTTGCACACCCTCCTCTACAGCCAAAAGTTGTAGGTTCTAGCCCTCATCAGGATGAACACCAATACTGTAGTGCAATAGCCCACACACATTTTTCTTGCATTTCATTATATAGGGAGGAATTTTGCTTGCATGAAGCATGACATTTTTCTTGCATAAATTTTTTACAAGGAAAATGTCACAATCCTACATGTTCTTTGCATATAGTTCTTACTTAAAAACCTGCATGTAGCTTGCATATGCCAGCATATATCCTTGCATGTTGCACCAGTCATAATACTTAAAAGTTCTTACCTTTATTTCAGTGACGGGCAGAATGGGAAGAGGAGGTTGTCTTTGAGTCATTGAATTGGAGTGCTGTATATGAGAGGGAGGGTACATCTTTGAGTTTTATTCTATAACGAAAGGCTACAGGACTTGAACATGTACTCACTGGAAGCCAGTAGGGAGCAGGGCATGTTAAATATATTTAAGTTTCTGCAAGGGTAAACAAACAAAAACCACAAAGGAAGGCTGCCACTAGATCATGTGGTGCCATCAATGAGACAACTGGAACATAAAACAACAAACAGACCAGGCATCCACCTCAACACCAAGTAGCAATGAGGGTGGTTAACATTATTTAAAACTCCTTTATTTTAAAGGGAGTAAAGCTGTAGTCAAAGAGGATAAAATAACTCAGGGGAGCTCCCAGCCAGGTTGGGTTTGGCTGGGAGCTCCTCAAGGTATCCTCTTTGACATCAGCTTTATTCCCTTTAAAATAAAGGAGTTTATTTAACATTCAGCAAAAAAACGGTGCCCAGGGGAACACGTATGGTGCAGTTAACTTCAGGAACATGAAAAACTATATGCAGGGCTAAGCATCAAACTATATAAAATGACAAATAAATCACAGAATCAAAGCTGTAGTGGTCAAAAGTTTAATATCCCATTGTGAAAAAGTGACAAGTCCCTGACACTTGACTTCATATGAGTCCTCTTTAGAGGAGTAGCTAATAGTACATGAGGTTGTGTAATTTATGCAGCTTCATTAAAGGTACATATATCTTTTGACATAGCCACGATATCTGCCAGATGTAAAACAATGAATCAATTAAGGTGCAAACATGATGAATTAGGTTAGACAAAAAGACTGTAAAAACAGCCACATTTAGAAACTAGTATAATAGCTTCATTTAAACTTTACGACCTCACGGTTACTTACTGTTGTGGTGGGTGCCTGGTCCTGTTTGCTGTTTCACGTGAGGATAAACAAAGCTGATAGCAGCACCGTTCACCTCCAGTGCAAATACTCAGGCACTAGGGGTAATGAATGAAATCTGGTTGGGAAAGGTCCAGAGAAGACATGATGAAGGACTTTTCATGGAAAAGTGGTGAGAAAAGTGGACAGATGGCCCAGCAAGGCAGTTTGTGCAAATAAATAGGGGATGGTTAAAAGCAGGCATGGGTTTAGTAGGGATACTGTGGGGAAGAGTGAAAAACAAGGGTAGTAGGTGATCAGTGACTATCAGGGGCTAAATCTCAGTCATTAAGTAAGACAAAGAAAACTGCATCAACCAAAAGGTCTTCTTTTGCAGACAGTTTTTAATGGGTTACAACACCTTTTTCCATATTTCAGGATTTGCCTGAAAGGAAGGAAAGGTTGTACAGCAGAGAAGTGGTCATAAACCTGGCAACTAAAATTTAATGCCAAAAGTGTGCAGTAATGCACCTGGGGCAGAAGAACATGAAAGCAACCTACTTCACTGGGGAGGAACTCAAGGAAACAGAACAGGAGAGGGACCTGGGGATTATTATATTGAGGAATCTTAAGGTGGGAAACCAGTGCAGTAAGGCAGTGGGTAAGGTGAATGGTATGTTGGCCTGTATTGCAAGGGGCTTTACTAGCAGGAGGAGGGAGGTGCTGATGCGCTGTACAGAACCAGGGTGAGGCCGCACCTGGAGTATGGGTGCAGTTCTGGAGACCACACCTACGTAGGGATATTGAGATGGTGGAGAGGGTTCAGAGAAGAGCAACAAAGATGGTGCATGAGATGCAGGAAAGCCATATGAGCACACATGGAGGAGCTGAATCTGTACCCACTGGAGAGGAGAGAGAGAGAGAGAGGACATGATTGTGACTTTTAAGTACTTGAAGGGGATAAAAAAGGTGAAGGAGGAGCTTGTTCAAAAGAAGGAGGGAGCAAACACGAGGGACACAGCCTCAAATTAGAAGGTGGGAAATACAGAGGAAATGTAAGGGTGCAGTTCTTCATGGAGAGGGAGTGGAGACCTGGAACAGGCTTCAGAGGAGGTGATGGGTTCCAATTGGTGGCGGTTTCAAGAGAGCATGGGACAGACATATGGGGTTGGGAGGAGGAGAAAGTCCAGAGTAGGTAAAGGAGGAGGGGCAAGGGAGGGTGTAAGGGCAGACTAGATGGGCGGTGTAGTCCTTTCTGCCATCACAAATCAGTGTAATCTGTGTAATCACTGTAAATAGAGATATTAATTACACAGAAACATAGAAACACAGACTTTGTTGGCAGAAAAGGATAAGCAACCACCCAGTCTGCCTAGATAATCCCTGCCTAGTAAGTCTCTGCAGATCCCTAACTGGTCTCCAGCGACCCTCCGCCTTCCTGCCTATTCACGAATAGTCCCTATGTCTAGCCCATGCATACCTAAAATTCCCTACTGTTTTGCCTCCACCACTTCTGCTGGCAGTTTGTTCGGTTGTCTACCACCCTTTCAGTGAGTAGTGCTTCCTTACATCACTCTTTAACATCTCCCAAGCTTAATCGCATCATTGCCTGCCCTCTGGTCCTGATACTCAGGGGCTTTTGTGGTAGTCTCAGTAGCAAGATTAAAATCTGCTGGGACCGAGCATTTTGTAGCTGCACTGAGATTCTGGAATACTGTCCGAAATTCATCACATTGCCCCTCAGTGGAAAGTTTTAAATCATGATTAAAATCTGGCTGTTCAGACAGGCCTTCTTAGGAGACTGATAAGCTCTGCTAACTGTGTCAAATATGCTTGTACCTAACTTTAACTCTGAACTGTGATTATGTATTATCTACAACTGGAACTAATCATTTGTGTTGTTAAGCGCTTTGAGCTCTGGAAAGGCACTATGTAAATTCAAGTTTCTATCCTATCCTATCCTGTCCTGATGCTCTCTCTCATTTAAAATTGCTTATCTGCCACTTTTGTAAATGGCGTTCTATTCCAACAGCCCCAGCACTTTTGGAAGCATCAGGTCTTTTATTTATTTATTGATTGATTGATCTGAAAACTAGTAACGGGAAAGGAGCACTGGGCCAGGCACCATCAGGCAAGGGAACAGGGAGATAACAGTTACAAGCAGCTTAGATTATAAATTGGGGGTAGGGTAGTATATGCAACCAAAATGTGGTAGCAAAGCTACCAAGGACAAAATGATGAGATGACAACTCATATATACAGTTAAATGGTAACATAATAGCAAGCAGTAGATGAGGAGAGCAAGCTAGATCAGGTGCCAGCTAAGTGAAGCAAAGAGCAAGTAGGAGATAGATGAGCAGGCAGAAGGGTCTTAAAGGAAGGGTAATAATGAGCTTGTCTAAGGGGCGAGGGGTGAGTTCCAGATGGAAGATAGCCAAGATGATAAAGACTGATCAGTGGCCATAGAGCAACAGGGAAACAGATGGAATGAGAGTTAGAACAATGAAAGAAATAAGCAGAGGTAGTCAAGGAGACCAGGTCAGATAGGTAGATGGGAGGACATAAACCAGTATATGAGAGAAAAAGCACAATGGAATAGATATCATGAAGATAAGAAGGAAGAGAGAAGGGGATGATACATGGTGCAGTGATGAGTAAAGGGGAGAGTCAGTAGCAAAATGGCAGATGGAGTGAAAGTTTGGGTCCTGTCCAGCTAGGATAGATGTGGGGCACCACCATAGCCAACATCTGCATAGTCAAACAGTGGAAGGATCATTTTGAGAACAATCTCATACCAGACCAGGGGTGGAAGGCAGGATTTATTCCTGTGGGTGCACCAAGTTTGAATCATAAGATGGCATCAGTATTGGCCAAGAAGTCAAGATGACTGTCAAGCCACACATCACTGTATTTAAAACAGGACAGTCTCAAGGTGGGTGCCATTGAAGGGTTTAAAGGCAGGAGTCAGGCTAAGTCTACTGAGGTGCTGTGAGACCAATTAGCATGAATACTGTTTTGGTATTTAAAGAGGTCTGGTTAGCACTGAACCAGTACTGGATGTTAACAAAGTCAAGCTGTAGGAACTGTTACAGCAGGAGTGTGGGAGTTCAGTGGCATATAGAACTGTGTCATCAGTATGCATATGTATATCAGCTGAGACACAGGCCAAAGGAGGGCATTTAAGAAAACTGAAAAGAGAATTGGGCCCAGCATTGAGCCTTGGGGCACACAGAACTGATGGAAATTGATGGGAAGGGAGTCAAGAAAGTTCCCCACCTGACAAATGGTTCCAACCAGAGGTAGGAGCAGAACCAATCAATTGTGGCAACTGAGAGCCCAACAGCCTTCAACTTGTCAATGAGTAAGGGATGATCTACAGAGTTGAACGCCTTAGCCAGGTCAATAAAAATGGCGACCAACACATGTTCTCGATCCATCCCTTCAGGATGGAATCAGTGACATGTAGAAAGATTGTGGAATAGGTGTTTGTGGAAGCCAGGCTGAAAGGGGTGAAAGGAAGAGGTAAGAAAGTAGGAAAGCTAGGAAAAGCAGTTTCCTGCATTTTAGCCAGGGAAGGAAGAAGGGAAATAGGGCAATTGTTCCCAGGATGCAGGTGTCACCCCTTTGTGAAGAGGGAGGACTTTGCAAGTGTCCAGCAGTCAGGAATGGAACAAAACTAGAAGAGGTTCAGAAATAGAAAAGGGGCAGCGATGGTAGCAGCAGAAAGTTGCAGAAACTTAGGGTCAAGACAATCAGGACTATGGCTTTTGGAAGGATTAGAGGAAGGGGTGGATAGAACATCAGAGGTAGTGACTGGAGAGAAAGAAAAGTAGTTATAAGGGATAGAGGAGCAACAGGGTAGTTGGAGGTAAAGGTAGGCAGAGCAGAGATGGCACAGGAGGTGAAGTGCATGTTGAAAGCATCAGTCAATCATCTCGGTGTGTTCAGAAAAGACTACCGTTGAGGGTGGAGGCGACTGTTGAACTAGAGTGTAGGTGCAGATACATAGGAGTCTCTGTTTTAGGTGTTTCAGCAGCTGATTGAAATATTTGTTTGAAGATGAAGGTTGGCAAAGTATTTTGGTGGAAAATATTGCTGCAGTATGCAAAATAGAAGAATTAGGCATATTTGTTGAGTGCTTTAGATAACGGAAGGTGAGTTACTAATGAGCTTATTTTGGCTGTTAGCTATTTCCAGTTTTGGCTGTCTCATATTTACCCCAGGGCATCTCTGTAGTCCTTACACTATTCAACTATTTTTTACTAATTTATTATTATTGTAAATGTTTGTAGTTTTGTTCTACATAACGATCTCCTGCCATTACTATTGTACATTTCTGTGACTTTTGCAAATCTTGTATCTTTTGCCATCTGTCACTTTATATCTTGTCTTGTACAGTACACTACATTCACCATGTTACTGTTTATTGCATTGTTTCCCCTTATAACCCTTCCCCAGGTCACACCGGAAATGAACAACAGGTCAGTGTACCTCACCCAGTTAATGCATATTTAACTACATAAATAATGTATACATAAATATGGGCTGGCAGTGTGTAGTCTAGAGGTTAAGTAATGAGTTGTGAATGAGCCTGGCACATCCGGCAGACCTGGGTTTGATTCTACACCTCCACTTACACACTGTGCAACTCTAAACAAGTTACTTAAACACCCAAGTGCTCCTGGGTCACTCCTGAAAGCAGACACGTGTACCTAGTAGGCCTCACTCAGATACCAAGAATTAAAAAAATGTCTCCACATTACCACAATGTGTATCTTTATCATGAGTAATAAGGTGGGCTAAGCTCAGGGACCCATGCAGTCCAGATCCTTTGTCTTTTAACTTTCTGTTTTAGTTCTTGATCCTGCCCACCTGCCCCTCAGGACAACACAGCTGCTCTGTCTGCTTACCAGCCTCCCCTTACGCTGCCACCTGCAGCTGTCTGAACCTCTAGTTATCCCACTGGCTCCTAGGGGCCAGCTTGTCCCCGACTTGGGGATCCTCTGCTCAATTTGGGGGAGTCTCAGGTTCCCGCCTGTGTCTCTGGTGCCTGGCTTGTCACTGACGGAGGCCTCTGCTGACCTAGAGAAAGAGAATAAAGTAACCTGGAGAATGATGGCTAAAGGGCTCCCCAGGTCGTGTGCCTGAGGCTCTGTTGGCCCTGAGAAGTGATGGCAGCTGTCATCGACACATCAGTGAAGCATTTCTGCCATTTTCTCCTGTCCCACCTCCCACAAGCTCACACAGGCTGGCAGCTGGCCTGTGTGGGGGTGCCTGAAGGACATGGTCACCAATGCTATTGTGAGTACAATTAAACATGGGCTTAATGTTAGCTGCAGCCCTTTTACAAACAGACAGAACACTGCTTGTTACAAACTGTTGCATGGCCTGGCAGTGCCTGATTATACAGAAATACGAACCCCTCAGACAGAAGCCAAAGTCGCATGATGCGCTGAAGCTCTTGTTCTAATAAAGACAGTTTTCTACTTTTATTTTCTGCATTCATGTAAACTTACTCACCCACGACAGGAAGGCGCCCTCTGCCAGAGCAGCAATAGATGGGCATTGCAGACCTGAAGAAAAAGTAAGGGTTCTAGTAGCAGAATAACACCAAAACTCCACACTATCAATGGCACCACCACCACCACCACTGTGAGAACCATGCATTGAGCACCCCAGGGCATTTCTAGCATCTGAAATAATTGGGGACTTGAGAACCCACCTCCCCCAGTTAAAGACAAACAAATAAGCCAGGGGTCAGTTTAAGGAATTGAGTATCTTATATTAGGGGCTAATGAATGAAGATTCCAGGCTCCAGCCCTAATGCCCACCCCTAGTGACATCCCTGAGCACCCCCTCAACAAGAAGAGCAATGGACAGACTGACCCCTCCTTCCTGCCCTCCGCTCTGGATGCCAGGGCTTGGAGCACAAACCTGGGTTAGTAGTGTTCCAGAACAACCCTCATCGCTCACCACCAGGCTTACAAGTGCCCCTTGCAATCAGTTTTAACAGTGACATGCTCCGCTGCACTGGGAACCCTTGTGCAGCTGGCTCAGAAACATGTTCAAGTACTGCACAGTCTGGTTAATAACAATGTAATGTACTGTAGCAGCAGCTTGTGAACATCTGTGAAGATAGGTATGTGAATCTGCTTTGCATCCAGTTCATTAACAAGGTCTACCATAACTCAGTTCACTTCAGTTAAGACAAGATGAGCTAAAACAAAAGTGCCTTTCAGATGAATGGCGATGTTTTAGTTTCAGACATCAGTAAAGTTAATACAATTGCATAACCTTTTCCATGATTGTAACTGGGAATCGGCTGTAGACCCAGAACAATTTAAAGTACAACTAGTTTTAAAAGGGCCACCTAAAGCTGGCCGGTGGTGCAGGGTTGAGATGCAACTTACCTTGCATCACACCAGCGACCTGGGTTCAGAGAGCGGACTCGGGCTGGAGGGTCAACAGGGGTCGGAGATAGATTGAACATCCAGAGGACTGCTCTCCTCTCCTGGGGTGGGCTAGGGACAGGTGTCATTCTGTAGTGGCCCCGGTGGAGATCAGAAACACAGACACAAGCCGTGGTGGGGAAAGTAGGAAGAAAACATGAAACATGGCATCTCCACCCACCAGGATGATGGCCGCCCCAGACCAGTGCCTCTCGGAGCTCTGCATGACTGACCGCCACAGCAGCACAGGGCCAATGCCTGACCTACGACCCTTCTCTTCAAAACAGGAGGACCCATCCGGACGAAAGGTAACATCGGGTTACCCTGTGGTGGCTGCAATATGTGGTCGGGATCAGTGGTGGAGGCGAGAGGCTACAGGTCCTTGGGGAGATGGGTGGGAGACAAAAAAAAAAAGAGGCCATCTGGAAGGACAAACTGAGACACGTAAGTAGGGAACCAGAAATAAGGAACCACTTTTATTCTATAAGATAATGGTGACTGGGACATGTCTCTCCTGTCTAATCAAGAATATCATCTAATGACTTCTACATGTTAAAAATGGAAAGATGTGGTGCCACATTTTCAGAATCTGCTCTGGATACAAGGAGGGTGGCAGTGTGTAGAAGGTAGAGATAACCCAATCAGATTGCTGCCCTCAGGCCTAAAATAATATTTCTGTGAAGCACCTCAGGTGGAGTCCTACAGGGCTGCAGCTTCACTATCCCACTAACACCAGACAGCGTGGTGGATGGACTGTGGTGGTTTGGAGGGTGGAAGGTGCACTGTGGGAAGAGGGCCAACTCTCAGGGAGAAACTAGGAACCAGTACACACCTGTGGCAGAATCAATTCACCTTACTAATCCCAATGAGGAAGAAGTACTGAAGATCCAAGGTGAGATGGCTACACTTGGTAACAGCATCCAAAGGTAGCAGGGCATCCTGAGAGAGGAAGGAGGGTAATAGTGTTGGGGCACCATCTGAAGAGAGACAGCAAGGTTGTGTGTGCCTCCCACCAGGAGGTGAAATCTATACATTCTATGGGAACAACAGTGAACAGGGTCCTGCAGGGAAGGAGAAGCTGGCGTGGTGATTAATCTAGGAACCAATGATCTGGTGGAGCACAGTGCAGAGAGTCAAGGACAGCTTTAGAGGACTAGGCAGAAAGCTGAGGTAGCTACAGAGACAGTAACCTTGTTTGAGATCCTACTGGTGCAATGTGAGGTAAGAACAGACAGAATAAAGTAAAGGAGTACAACACATGGCTGAGGGGTCATGTGGGGAGCTAAAGGGTGGTGTGGAGAGGAGGTTGTTTCTTTTTGGGGACTGGAAGAATTTTGGGAGGAGAACTTGTTGTTTGTTAGGAGGGTTGGCACCTGAGCAGGGATGACACCAGTGCATTAGTGTAGGTGTCTGACGTGGGACTCAGCAAGTATTTTAAACTAGGAAGGGGAGGCTGTTCAGGGTACAAACACACATTGGGGCCTGAAGGCTCTCCCCTACCACATACTAAATGGGGGAGGGTCAGGGTGAAAACAGCAGCACAGGAAGAGGGCAGATACTGGATCAAAGGAATAAGGTGAGAAGAATATCTCCCGGAGGAGAGGAGTAGGGACTGGGGTCCAGAGCACAGGGTTCAGGGAAAATGCAGGAGGGAGGGAGGATTAGTCAACCAAGAGGGAAAAAGGTGCCAGATAGGAGGAAAGTAGGAAGAGGACAGAAGTACAGTAGGAATTTGGAGGGTAGCCTGTATAAATGCCAGGGAACCTGGGAAATATAATGGGGATCTTCAGGTATAGCAAAAGGCAAAATTAGATTTGTTGGCAATCACAGAGACATGAGCAACAGAATGCCTGAACTGAGATCTAGCTATTTCTAGGTACTCTTGTTTTCAGAAGAGGCAGGAACGGGGTAGAAATATGGATAGAGTGAAGAGAGGAAAGTAGTCACAAAGGGGTGGGTGTACTCATGGGAGGCTGCAACCTACCAGATATGGACTGGGAAATCAGTCAGTCAAAAGTTCATGGACCTAGGTACTGGGAGAGTAAGCTATAGGAGTGTGTGAGGATAACTAGTATTTCCCAAATACCATGAATAATGCATTCTTCTTTACTCGGATCTGAATAATGAATAGTGGCATGTTTGTTCCTGACTACTCAGGAAATACTATTTAAAAAAAAAATAACAACTCCTACCCTCCTCCTCAGCCCAATCCTTAAAATGCAAGCCTCCCCTACCCTCCATTCTCTGTTAGTAACTCAATCCCACCTCCCCAAACACCCACAATTTGATATTTTATGCTGGAAAAAACTCCACAATGGCAGCTGGCACTAACAATTTGCCTCCATAACTGGCCACAATCTAAGCACTTTCGTTTTGCTCAAAGAAACTAACCCTACCCCCAGATGCAACACACCTACTAATCATCCTCCTCCCCAGCACCCAGCCCTGCTGATCGTTTTACTATACAGAGCAAGCCAGCATGGGGCACTTTCATTCAACAGCAAGAGGCTGGCCATGGAGGTGGGTTTGTAGCGGTTGCTTTCTTGTTATGACAGTAAGATGCACACAAGAATTAGGTGCGGGTAGAGGTAGAGGTGGTTGTTGGTGGGTGCTGCCTGCTGGGAGGAGGAGGATTAGGTTCCTTAAGCACAGATGAGGGCTTAGATGCTAGCCAGCCATAGAGGCAGTGGGTTGGGCCAGTCGCCAATCATGGGGAGTTTTCCAACTTAAAATATCAAATTGCAGATGCTGGGAACAAGGAGGGTGGGATTGGGTTTCTTAACAGTGGGTAGGAGAAGGGGCTTGGATTTAGGATTTGGGCTAGGAAGGAGGGTGGGGGACTGTTTGTTTGTCTTTTCTTTGTTTTAGTTACATCCCCCAAATTACACAAATATGAATACGAATACCCAAATATTTGGTGCCGAATAGAATATTCAGCCCAGATATTCAGGATAAGATATTCATACCCCTAGTAAGTGTCACTTGGTGAATAGTTAAATACATACATACATACATAAATTAATCAGTCAATTAATCAATCAATAAACTCTACTAGTATAGAAAGTAAGAAAACTAACAGAGCAGTAAGAAAAGCAAAATGGAAAAATGAGCTGGAAATACTGTAGTAGTGGGTATAAAGTAAGGAAGCAAAGTATTCTTCTGTTACATCAAGGAACAGCATGGGGCAATGGGAGAATCATTAAACTGAACAAAGTAGGGAAATGGAAGAAGATGATAAGAGGCAGATATTCTGCTCATTATTCATAGAAGAAGGAGGAGGATACAACAGAATGATTGCCAACCTCCTTAGCTCCCTAGGTGCAGACCATCTGGGCCTGGTGACTGGTTCATCTTCGGGTCCTGAGCCTTTTTGAGTCCCTGTCCACTGCTATCCCTCCATCTCTGATTCCCCTCTAGCTAGACTCACACTCTTGAGAACTGCTGTCAGAGTGTGAGATTCTAACAGGAGAGAAATCAGAAGATGGGAGAAGATAACATGGAGGAAGGACCTCAAGAGCTCGAGACACAGACCACAAGCTGGAATCTGACCCTAGGGAAACTAAGGAAGGCCCAGTTCCTAGCACAACCATTAACTGCCCTTTTTAACTGTGCCATAGAAACACTGCTAGTTCAAGCAGGTTGCAGGAAGGCAAATGTGATCTTTAAACCACCAAGCCATGACTGAGGCATAACCATACCAACATATGCATTATTCAGGAGGGACACGGAGAAGTTAAGGGGGAGTGGGAAGTAGCATTGTATATAACATAGAGAATGAAGACCATGAAAAAGAATAACCAAGGGAGACCAAGAGATCAGAAATTGTTTTTGTGCAGGAAACAATGGGAAATGAAGAAGGATCAAAATTGGAGTGACTTACAGTTCACATCCCAGGATGAGAATGTGAGACAAGAATTTGGGGAGGATATCAGAAGGACAGTAGAACTCATGGAGGTGCTGCCGTTTGGGGATTTCAGTATGCTGGATGCAGACTCAGGGGCAGGTGCATGGAATCATCTCCTCATGGAGCATGCAGAAAGCATTCCTGACATAGCTAGTTTATATCTCAACAAGGTAAGGGCCATTCTGGACCTGGTTCTTACCAACTAGAAAGGATCCAAAATGCTGAAATCCAGGAATCGCTTGGAACAAGCAAACATGGGATAGTGTGAATGAAGACCAGCTGGAAGCCAGGAGGACACATATCCAAATAAAGGTATGGGACTTCAGTAGAGTAGACTTTGGGAAGATGTATGAACTATTAGGGGACATCATGGGAAGAATGGAAGGGACAGAAGGAGTGGACAATAAATGGAGGCCTTTAAGACAGGGAGGCAGAAACTGTGTGACTGTGTACTGGGAGGTAAGCAAAATCAGAAAGTGAAGAAACCATTGTGGTTCTAGGGAGGTAAGAAAGGCAGTGAGGGAAAGAAAGGCATTAAGAGTAGAGTACCAACCTCCGGTTCTGCCTCTCATCCATGTGTCTGTGAGTGCTTTTGGCTTTGACTTCCTGGCGGCTAAAATCAATTGTGATCCATGCCCACAACTGATTCCAGCCAGAAAGAGCATGCAAGAACAGATGCAGTATTACAGTGATGCTGGCTAAAATTAAGCCAAAGGATGTCTTGGCACAGAGGACAAATCAAACTGTAATATTCCCAACATCAGCCCTGCAGCCGCAGCCTCTGTCTATCACATCAGATCAGGACCAACTGCTATAGTGAGGATGAACTAGATGATCAGTTCACAATTTCTTCTAAAAGCTCTTTTATGAGCTTTGGAAGCTAGGCTCCATAATGGAGCACCTGGAGAAAAAGTGTGGGAAATGAAAAAGAACCTTCATGAGGTGCAGCAGTGCACCACCAATACTGAAGGTGGGCTGCATGAGACTTTCAGTGCAGTAGAACAGCACAGTACAGTTCTCCATTACCTGACCCACAGAGAGTGAGGTGAGCTAACAGATAAACTAGACAAAATAGAACTGAGGGCACACTGAGATAATATATGCATCCATAGCTCACCTGGCGTGATGGATCAGGGTACCACAGAGACCATTCTGGAGTCTTTTCTGAGAGAGACTTTGAGCTGGCCAGCAGACACTCCATTGGACACAGGGGCCAAAGTCAGAATCCAAGGCTTTCCTGAGATCCATAGCACTCAAATTCCAAGACTATCAGATTTAAACCAATATCCAGTAGCTGGCATAGCAAAACAAGCAATAGTCAATGCGAATGTTGTCTTGCTGGCATTGGCACTAGTAGTGGGAGTTAGAGGCGCATAATAGGCATGGCAGTGAAGTACTGAACAGCCCAACCCACCTTAACCCTGCAGAGACTGAGGCGTTGGGGTGTGCCTTCAGGTCATCAGCTATAACGCTCATGCCATTTCACTTCACCCTAGCCTGTAGACACTGGTAAGTGTCATGGTGTGCTTTAGGGTCTTTGGGCCTTATACTTACCCTATTCCATAAGGAAATATGCTTAGGTGGGTGCAGTATAGGAGAATGCCTTAGTGACCACAACTCCATTTTCATTGTGTATAAGGTTTATCAGCCTAAACCTCCCTAAAATCATACAGCTCTGGTCCTTGAAATCCTTACACCTTACTCCAATCAGCTTTGCTCTGCTTCCACCAACTGGGCCCCTCTGCACTGCCATTTCTATCGACCAAACACTTGACTATTTTAAGATAAATTCATTGCCATCTGGAATGCCTTTGCTTCCTTTCAGGCGGACCACAGTCCGTGAAACTACCTCGGATCACCCCTGAACTACTGGCCTACTTCAGGGAGCATGATCAGGCCTGGAGAAAACACAAATCTACTAAACATCCAAACAACTATGCCAAGTACAGAATGCTATGCAGTTCATGTACTAAAGCTACTAGACTGGCCAAGTCAGATTATTTCAGCTCCTCATTCCTGACTAACACTAAGTCTCCATCTAAATTTTGGAGGTAGTTCAAGCCCTATTCTCTCCCCCTCTCACCCTCACCCTCCAGTTCTGAAAATAAATAACTCCCAAGTTTCCAACCCTGGCTCCGTGGCCAATGAATTTACTGCCTACTATACCTTGTGCCTATGTCACTTCTAAAGTCCCTCTCCCCATTGCCACCTACTAACTGAGCCCTTTGCCTCAGCCAGTGCTACCCCTCCCCATTTTCCTTTTACTACTCTCCTTGTTGAAGCTCTCAATGCTCTCCTATCCTCAACCCTTCTAAAGGCTCCTCACCACATGAACTCGATCCTAATCTTCTTTACCTTTCTGCTCCTGCAATTGCCAGTTGCTTATCCTATCTCCTAATCCTTAACCAGTCCTTTATTTCTGCCCAAGTACCCTCATCCTGGAAACATGCTATAGTCCTTCCTCTCCCCAAGGGTGGTGACACATCACTCCTGGCAACTATTGCCCCATTTCCCTCCTTCCTACCCTTGCCAAACTTCAAGAACATTTAGTTCTCTGTCAACTATCACCCTTCCTTTCTGATTCCTCCTTCTTTACCCGTTCCAATCCGGTTTTGGAAGAAAAACTCACAACCACCTCCCTCCTCAGGCTTACTGCTCCATCCTTTCAGGAGTATGATGGCCTGATCACCTCGTTCATCTTTGTTGACTAGCCAAAGCTTTTGACACTGTTTCCCATCCCCTACTTCTTGATTCACTCTTCTAAGCTGGTCTTGATCTGTCAACCACCAACTGGTTAAATCTTACCTCATTGGTAGGACCCAGTCGGTGAGAATCCTTGATTCCATCCCCCCATCAGCACTGGTGTCCCTCAGGGCTCAGTGCTTGGTCCCCTACTCTTCTCCATTTTCATTAATAATCTTCCCACAGCCTGCTCATCCTCTTCTATCACATGTATGCTGGCGATACTGTTTTGTACAGTTCCAGCAAAAACCCTGCTGCTGTGCAAACCAGCTTACAGCATGACTTCAACCAAGTTCAGCTCTGGTTTGCTTCTCACCAGCTTTTCTAAACACCAAGAAGACAGTCTCAATGACCTTTGGCACCAGGCAGAGACTCTCTAGGCTCCTGGCCCTACCCACCTTCCACACCCTTGATGGGACCATCTTGGAGGACACCTCCTCATTTAGATATCTGGGAGTTTGGCTCAACCAGCACCTCGACTTCTCTGTGCATATCGATGATATCCTGAAAAAATGCACCTCAAGCTTGGTGCTTTGTACAAGAATCATAGTTGCATCCTGCTGACTGTGGTGAGAAATTGTCAGAAGATGATACTCCCCATCTTTGACTACTGTGATGTAGTCTATGGTGCTGCTCCCAAATATTCCCTGACCAAGTTGGACACTCTCTTTAACTTCTTCTGCGCTTTGCTATCGACTCTTCTTCTCACTCCCACCACTGGGAACTCTATAGCTTTCTAACCTTCCTTCCACTGTCTCACAGAAGCATCTCTCACTGTCCAAACTAACCTCCAAATTCTGGTTCGGGGCTCCTTCCTATCTCTCATCCTCTCTTTCCTCCAACTCCTCCACCCTCTCTCAGATCCAAATGACACCTGCACCTTGGCGGTCCCTCGCATCCCACCCTCATCAGTCAGACTGGTTTAGCCCATCATTTCCCTAAAATCTGAATTCCCTCCCCTGAAATACAACATTCCTCCTCCTCCTCACCTCCTTACCTCTGCCCTACACAGTTACCTTTCCCTCAGCTGTTCCTGCTTTAACCCACTTAATACCTATCCCAGTTTCTGCCTTCCTACCATGACCCCCAGCAGGGTTCTCAACATCCTGAAGGAAATCAGGAAATGGCTACCTTCCTCCTCATTCAGCTCTTGCCTCTCCCCCTTCTCTTCACCACCTGCCCTTCTGGGTCACCAGTGTGCACAACCTAACCTCATCCTTTTCACGCCAACAACACTTGTGTACTACCTGTGAGCCTGCTCCTTGTACACTCATGCACTATAAATGGTTCTATCACAATATTTACTGTTTTGTACATTCATTAATTAAGCCCACATAAATTACAAATAAAATTAGATACTGCAAAAACGAATATAAAACATTATTCATTTTACATGAAGCGGCAAGAATATGGAATGCCCTACCAGAATACGTTATTCAGAGTAATAGTTTTGACATATTTAAAAGGAACATAGATCAATTGACATGTTTAAACTAAAACATTGAGCCGCTATGCAGGGAATGGCAAAATGAGCAAAATATGTCTTCTCCTGTTCTATCTCCAGTATAAGATCCTAGTATATGTTCTTTTGTATGATTTTGGACATGTATTGTAATTTACCCAATGTTCCTACTGTTTATTGTACAATACCTTGCGTTCCAACTGTTGCACAATCTTACAATGTTGTATTGTTTGTACTACCCACATACTATTGTAACTGATCAACCTTCACAACCCTATGTAACCTCTACCCCAGGTCACACCGTGGAATGAGCAACTTGTTGTTCAGTGTGCCCTCCTGGTGAAACATTTCAATAAATAAAATAAATAAATAAGAATGGGAGAACTTTGGTGCGAACACTCCAAGGCACACCTCGATGCCTGTCACTAGCTGCAGGATGGGGCTGGGGCAGAATGGCGTAAGCATTACAGCTGATCATCCCAAGTCACACACCTGATGCCTGTCAGTCTCTACAGGGTGGGGTGTTACAGCTGGAAATCCTAACGCCGTGGCGTGTGTTAGCATTTTCCTCCAAATTCTCAACATGGGCTTTTTGTGACCCTCGACATGGAAACAGCATTATCAGTTTGTTAGACGAAAGGTGATTTTGTACAGCAACTGTGCCATTTGGCCACAGGTACGGAAACACATTTTGGGCAGGATGTGAAAATAACAACTGTATTGTTCATGAGGAGGTGCAAAAAATAACAACATTGAAAATTTGGAATGGAAATATGAAAAATTGGTGAAGTAATGCACATGCTTAGAAAAAACACATCACAGGTCCATAACCCAATTATTTTGGGAGTTTTTTAACCACATTTTCAACATAGGCATTTGGACCTCCCTTATGAACAGTGGCACTGTGATTTTGTTAATCAGTCCAAAAGTTGATTTCCCACAGCGACCACGCCATTGTATGCCACAGGTGAGAAAACACATTTCAGCCAAGATGTGAAAAATGACAGCTGTATTGTTCACAAGGAGGTGTGAAAAAATGGCAGTGTTGAAAATTTGGCATGAAAATATTACAAATTTGTGGCGTTACAAGGGTGCGTGGAAACTGTGCAATGCACACTTGTAACACAGTCATTTTATGGACTGTTGTCACCATATTTTCAACATAGCCATTTTAGGACCTCTGTTCATGAGCAGTGCCACAGTCATTTTCTCAAACTGTCCCAAAATTGATTTCACACAGTGACCCGCTATTCGAGCTGGACGTGCAAAAGCACATTTCAGCCAGGATATGTAAAATGACAGCTGTGCTGTTCATAAGGAGGTGTGGTAAAAAGCCAGTTTAAAAATCTGGAATGAAAATATTACAAATTCACGAAGTTACAGAACTTGGTGAAAACTGTGCCAACACTAGTAAAACAACCATTTTGTTTTTTCACCAAATTTGCAACATAGGCTTTTTGAGAGCCCTCTCATGATCAGCGGCACTGTCATTTTGTTAATCGGTCCCAAAAGGTTTTCACAGTGACTGTGAAATCATCTTTGGGACAGAATAACGCCATGACAGTGACTGAATTCATGAGGAGGGTCCCAATAACCCCATGTTGAAAATCTGGTGCCCAAATTCCTCCAAATGCCCAATATATGCCAAAGTTGGAAAAAAAACTATTTATGGCATTATGCAGCTAACTTGGCATTTCTTCAGTTCGCGGTCAGCTTTGAAGAGTGCAGACATGTTCCAGTCCACCAGATCGTCACATGAATTCCTGAGGTAAGTATGGGGTGAGGGAGTGTGGAGAGGCAGGGTCGCAGAGGGTGAGGAGCAAGTTGAGGAGGAGCCACGGACTCGACAAGGGACCGTTTATGGTTTGCAGGTTTTAAAAATAAAATAAAACATTGCAGGATGTTTTTTTTTTTATGAGGTATTTGGCACACTGGGTTGAGGCTCTCAGCATGCCACCTAACTGTTTGGGGGCGGGACTGTAGCCGACAGGGATTGGGCACCTGCATCGGTACATATGGAGTAGTGGGGGAAAGAGCCGAGGGCATTGGGTAACCCCTCAGCACACACCAAATGGGGGGCATTATGCCAATAGGAAGTGGGCTCCCCATCGGCAAATTGAAGCAGGAACTGGGAGACTGAAGCCGACAGGGATTGGGCCCCGTCAGCAAAGAAAGACTGTTGGGGGGTGGCACATGATGCCAAGGGGATTGGGCACCCCTCAGCACAGAATTGCAATGGGTGGGGGCCATTATGCCGACGGGGAGTGGGCTCCACCATCGGCACATGAACAGGGTCGAGGCATGCCAACAGGGGATCGGGCACCCAGTTGGCATTGCAGCAGGCAGTGGCGGCAGTCACTGCCGCCATGTTTATTGGACTGCTTCACCAGCAAGGAGCGCCGGGCGTGTTCTGGTGCCACTGCATGATGAGCTTGGCTCTCATTGCAGCAGACTTTTTCTCAGATGTGCTCGCCTCATTACTTGTTGCTGGTTTGGTGCCTGCATGCTGCCTTATTGAGGAATGAGGGGCGCGCTTACTGATCGTGCCCTGCATTCACCCACAGTGACAGCACCTCCAAATCTGCTACTACTGCAGTATGTTGGCTGGCATGCGCGTGAGCCAACATGAAGAGAGGTTCTGCTGAAAATGAAAGCAGATAATACAACCAACAACATCAATGAATTTTAGACAAAGTGAGAAAATCAATAAAGTGTGGGTTTTAAATAAAAATAATATGATGCAAAAGGGTTGACAGTGTCCTTTTAACAGATAAGCCATCAGAAAGGACATTACAATATTAAACTCTGTGTAGTATTTGCTGTCTTAAAGATCTTGTACTCTAGTTTGCTCCTAGTCACCCACTCTGCTCCATCGGGGGTTCTTTATCAGCTGTCACAAGGTCCCATCCCAAACCATCAGGGATCAAACTTTCCTTGAGGTGACCCCTATTATTTGAAACTCTGCCACCTTATCTTAGGAATTCCCTACAGTAGAGGCATTTAAAAGGGACTGAAACATGTTCTGTTTTCACAGACTTTGGAACAGAATGACATATACTGGCCAATTCGTCAACACAAATTTGCTATGAGTAACTTCCATTATGTTTAAGGTACCTACCCATACCAAAAGATATGTTTTCCATAGATGGACAAAACTGTATTTGAATCTACAAACAACTGGACTTTATTGGTATAATTTTAAATATCGTAGTAATGTAAAATCTGATGCTGATGACACAAGTATGTGCAGGATCTAGGAAAATAAATTCTGCATATCCTCGGCATAGCCTTCATCTGTAAATCCTGATTTTGTTCCTTCACTGCTACCTTCAGCTCTCCTTATCTGACCCTTCCTCTCCTTGTGCTGTACTGCAGCTCTTTCCCTTGTCCTCAGATCTCTGCCGATGGAGGCGCTTCTCCTACAGTAGTAGTTAAGGAGTAGTCTACTTTGTTGCTACTGTTATATGACATTCATTAGTATTCCTGGCTACTCCTTATCCAGCAAGACAGATTGCCTAGGGGGAGTGGCTATGTATATCTCACTTCCATCCAATATTCCATCTGTCTCTACTGCTTCCCCTCTGCCTACAAACTTCTATTAATGAAACTATCCCTCCCTGCTCCCTTCCCATCTTTGTGGGTGCAGTCTACTGCTGAGCCAGCTTTCCTGTCTCTTCCCTTCCTCTGTCACTGACCTCCTCTCTCTCTCACCACCCTCGCTTCTTCTGGTGAACTTTACATCCTAGGGGACTTTAACATTAATTGGCTGTCCAGCACCCAATCCAAAATCTGCAATCTACATCTTCTCCTTAAATCTAAAGCAACTCATAAGTGATCCTACTACCATCAAATCTCAGATCAGGCAGAACATACCCTAATAGACCAGGTACTGGCGTCTCACTCACCCAGTTGTCACCTCAGATATACTATCGGATGCACTCAGTGATCATCATATGATATACTGCATGTGAAAAATCCACCAGATCAAAACCCGCCAGTTATTCTCAGACTCCACTCCTTTCAATCCCTCAACCTGTCCTCCTTCACAATAGCGTACTGGCACCAACTGGTCACTCATTGCCACTGCCTTCCTCGAACAGCCCTGAACTACTTCAGCTCTCAATTCCTGAATGCTTGGGACTGACATGTGAACATACGAACATCACAATGCCAGCAGAAACAGGCCTCATGGTCTACTCGAGTCTGCCCAGATTTATGCAGCTAGCCCCTCAACACAGCTACCCCACCCTCCTCTCCCTTATAACCACCCCCTCACTCCCACTTAGGAAGACAAGGGTCCAAGGCACTCCAGCTTCCCTGGGTCTCGACCAAGCTGTTAGCCTGTCAGCATGCTCGCGACCAGGCATGGATGGTTCACAAGGCTTCTGGAGCTGTTAAAAGCAGGTCCTCACTCCCCACCCCACCAAAACATATGAGACAGCTTACCAGTCCCCAAATCCACTTTTCCATAAAACTGAATTTATTGCTGCCTCTATTTGCAGAAAAATCACTGTAATTTGGTTCATGGAGACCCACTGCCAAAAGCTCCACTTCCTTAGTTGGAAACCACATTTATGCTTTTATGTTTTGTAACATTGGTAAATGAAAGAGCATGGGGACACATTTCTACACTACAATGGGGCAATTTTTCTGGAGTTTTATAGTTTTGAGTGCCGATTTTGACAAATGATGGCCTCCGCTCAACTAACAAGGTTCTTGTTGGTTGGTGGTGACCATCGTTGTCCGTCAACACTCTAAACTATAAACTCCTGTAAGTGTCCCTATTGTAGTGTAATGGAGAAGCGTGCCCCCATGCTCTTCATTTATCAATGCCACAAAACATAAAAGCATGGGGGTATGTTACCAACTAAGGAAGTGGAGCGCTTTGGCAGCAGGTCTCACAGACTAAATTACAAATGATTCTTCTGCAAATAGAATCAGCAATAATTAACTTTAAGGAACAGTGGATTTGGGGACTGATAAGCTGCCTCAATGATTTGAGGGGGGGCAAACTCAGAGCTAAGAACCTGCTCTTTAAGGATTTGCTTAAGTATCACTCCCTCTGCAGTGCGTCGCAGGTCTATCTGCCTTGCCAAAGCAGAGATATCTACTCCTCCTTTCATGAAAACCTTAATAGTCCCTCCAAATTCTGGAAGGTTGTTCATGCTCTATTTCCTCCCACCCAACCTCCCCATGGTCCTAAAGGTAGGTGACCTCACCGTCTCTGACACCCCCTGCTGTGGTGGCTGAATTCAAGAACTTCTCCACCACCTGTCCTCCTCTTTCCTTGCCTCCCTACCCCCACTGCCCCTCACCAGTCTCTTCCCACATTTCCCTTCTTCCTCTGCTTTTCCTTCCAACCTGTGACACCCTGTGGCATTATTAGCCCTAAACCCTCACAAGGGCAAGCCCGATAACCTGGACCCCAAGCTGCTTCACCTCTCAGCATATGCTATAGCCTACCCTCTAGCAACTCTTGAACTATCCGTTTAGCTCGCCACTGTCCCCAAAGCTGGGGACGGTCACCACTGTTGTCAATGTCCTAAGGGCAGCAACCCCTCCAACCCTGGCAATTTCTGCCCTATATCTCTGCTCCCAATCCTGGCTAAATTTCAAGAGCATCTGACTCTGGCTTAGCTCTCTCCTTTCCTTGATTCCTTCCTTCTTCACTCCTTTTCAGTCTAGGTTCGTAAGGCCTACTCCACCACACCTCCCTTCTTCAGCTCACTGACCTCATTTTCTCAGGCATGGATCAGGGATGCATCACTGCTGCCATTTTTGTCAATCTGGCCAAAGCCTTGACACAGTTGCCCACTGCCTTCTACTCAGCAAGCTGACTACATGAGCCTCACCAAATTGCCACTCGCTGGTTGTGTCCTATCTCATGGGCAGGTCCCAGTCTGTCATGGTCGGCAGCTCCCTCTCCCCCACTCTCAATCAGCACTGGCATTCCCCAAGGCCAGTACTTGGTCCAATACTATTTTCCATATTCCTAAACAACCTACCTGATGACTGCTCATCTGTTGAGTATCCATATATGCGCAGATGACACCGTTTTGCTTACCTCCGGTACTCCCCTCGGAAGTGGCGACCAGTCTTCAACTGGACTTCAACAATGTCCAGCACTGGTTTTGCACAAATCAACTCTTCCTAAATGCCCAAAGATGATCTCTATGACCTTTGACACCAAGCAAAGCTCACCAGGCTTGATGCCATTTTTCCTTCCATACCCTTGACAGTTCCTTACTGGAAGATGTCTCCTCTTTCAAATACCTTGTGCTAAGGCTTGAGAATACCTCGGCTTTGTGGTGCACATGGATGCTATCCACAAAAAGCTACTCCCAAAACTAGGTGCTCTGTACAGACTCCACAGCTGCCTTCGCGTCAGCCCACAGAGATAGATCCAAAGATGATTCACCTATCTTTGACTTAGGAGACATAGTTTACAACTCTGTCCCGAAATCCACCTTTCCTGTCACCTGTAACCCCTGATAAGCTGAGATGCTCTATTATATCTCTAATGATCATAAGCTCATGATCTATTTTTCTATATAGAACCATTAAACCTGCTGTGGTGAAATTACTAGAAGCATATTGCTTCAAATGATTATTAAAATGTGAGCTAAAATTTTGTTGTCCATGTTCAACAACACAATTGGCCTCCAGTTAGAAATGTTAGATTTGTCTCTTTTTTATGAAGATAGATAAGCAAGCCCTCTGTAAAGGAGGAAGATATGAAGTTTGTAGAATAAAAATGAAGGTTTACTTTTCTAAACAGACAGCTAGTTTCTGGTTAAAGTTTAGTAGAATTTATTCAAAATACCATCAAACCTGGTGAAGTCTCATTTTGAGAGCCTTTACTGCTAACTCTATTTCCTGTGCCATTATTGGGGCCTGCAGTTTGCAGATTTCTTCCGGAATTCTGGGACTTTTTCAGTCTGCAGAAAGTCCTTTATCTCTTGCTCATGAATTGGTTGTTTAGGTTCAAGTGATTTATAATATTGTTTATCAATTCTGCTATCCATTCTATTGAGCTGACTCTGTGCCTATTTGGGAAACTAAAAATTCAAAAGTCATACCATCTTTGATCTTTTGCATGCCTCAAAAGGATCCCTAATAGGGTGTTTTTTGGTCCCATTATACAACATTGCTTGAATTATTTTAACCAGCCACACTGATATAGTTTCATATCCTCCTTGATTTAGTTAATCTAGATTGTATGATCATTTTTTGAGTGGTTACTTGGGTGTACAATTTTTGCAAATGTCTTCTTAAAGACAGATATTTTAAAAGTTATCATTCCTATTTTCCTCCATAATTCTTAAACCAAGTTGTAATATCCTGCTTTGTGTCAAACCACCATTCCCATGTCTGAGAACAAAATTCCACTGACAATTTGGCTGCAAGGAGGTTGCCAATACTCAGTTTCACTTTTGGTTCTGCTAACACTGAGGTATTGAGTTTCCACCTGTAGTCCTTGTGGGTTTGCCAACCACACAATCTAAATGTAAACTTAAAAAGGTGATCAGAAAATTCTACAGGCTCTATGTATAAAGAACCTTTGGGTAAGTTGGGAAAGAAACATATAATCAATTGTTGTCTTATAGGAATTCCACATATAAGTAAATTTAGGGCCTTGTTTGTGATATGTGGGACAGTCTATCAAGCCAGCTGTATCTGCTATCTGTGTTTAAAGCATTTGAATCACAATAAATTTTCTTGCCATCATCTCTTTTCTGTTTTTTGTTTTGAAAATACTACAGTTGAAATCCCATAAAAAATACTTTATAAGTGGTCACTAAGAAAGGTTGAATGGATTTCATGTGGCGTACTTTTCGCTTTGACTTGGAATTATAAATGTTTATGAAACGACAATCCATGTCACCCCATAAACCATCTAGGATTAAAACCCTGCCGGAGTTAGATCAACTAGTTTCTGTAATCTGAAAGAATAAGAATTAAACAAAATTCCACCATCTGCTTGTCCATCCCAAATGACAAATAAGAAGGTCCCATATCCATTCCTTTTTAAACATCCAAATTTGTTCATCAGAATGCATCCAGGTCTCTTGTACAAACCGTATGTCCAGTTGCTTCCTCATTACATATTGAAATACAGCTTGTCTTTTGATTACATTCAAAAACTATGACTATTCACAGACCCTATTTTACAAGAAGCCATTCAACTTTAAAGTAAGACCTAGTCTACTGTGACTAGTTTTTTTTTTCTTTTTCCCTTTATATGTACTATGTTCTAAATTTTGAACATGATGCTCGAAGAGGCTTTTTGAGAGTCCGAGTCCCCTACCTTCATGTCAGAATCCCCAAGTTGAAAAAAGGGCAGCATGTGAGTTGTTAGTTTCCATGGGGGTGGGGCTGGAGGAGATTTGGCCCTCACATTTCTGGTGGATCTTCTACATGGTAAGGTGACTGAGCAGGTAGGACTGGTTTCCACTCTCTGAGCCTACGCAGATCTTTGTAGCAAACTGGTGTAAAATTTGCAAGTCTAGAGCCATTCAGACTCAGACCTTTGTGATCCTGATGGAGCTGGGGTGTCTTCTGAAAGAACTATTAGATCCTCTACCTTTGGTGTAGGAAGGGGAAGGGGGAGGGGGAGGAGGAGGTCCTTGGCAGATGCTCCAGCATCTGAGGGTTGTGCAGCTGCCATATCCTGTGCTTGCTGGATAAGCAATTCAGGGCTAACACAGGATGCTTTATTCTGTGCAGCCCACAGGCATTCCCAAAACACATTGCCATACTCCTCGCGTAAATCACATCTAGTGTGGTTTGCACACTGCATGGTGGTATGGCCTATCTCTCCAAGATGTCACATCTAGGCCTGTCGCATATACTGGATAAATGGGTCCTAGAGCCGCATTTGTAGCATGCCCTAGGTAGCCCAGTGTAAAACAAACCCTTGGTCTCTTCCCAACATAAAAGAGTTTGGGATATGCTTAATACCTTTTCATGTTGTCTTAATTTAAAGTCATACTTCCAACACCCCATTCAAAATAATTCACTGTCCAAAACAGAAACATAGAAACATAGAAGCTGACGGCAGATAAGGACCACAAGGCCCATCCAGTCTGCCCATTTCTTTTCTACCTTATAAATGTGCCATTGGCCTTTGCTCTGTCAGTGGCCTATCTATTCATAGTCATTTGTATTGCTCCTTATGCCTATCCCATGCCTGTTTGAAGCCCTGCACTGTATTCATAGCCACCACTTCTTGTGAGTAAGCCATTCCATGCATCCACCACCCTTTCTGTGAAAAAAAATTTCCTCACATTCCCCTGAATCGGCCCCTCTAATCTCATGCTGTGTCCTCTTGTCCTGCTATTTTTCTTATATTTAAACATGTTAGACTCTTTCACCTTGTTAATGCCCTTAAGGTGTTTGAATGCCTCGATCATATCACCTCTCTCCTCCTTTGCTCAAGGGTATACATATTGAGCTCTGTTAATCTGTCCTCATATGTCTTTTGATGCAGTCCCTGCACCATTTTGTTGCCCTTCTCTAGACTGCCTCAATTTGGTTAATGTCCTTGTGAAGGTGTGGCCTCCAATACTGCCGCAGTACTCCAGATGGGGCCTAACCAGTGTCTTGTAAAGAGGTTATTACCTCCCTCTTCGACTTACGATACCCCTACTAATACACCCTAACACCCCTAGCCTTACCTACTGCTTTAGAGGTCTGCTTGGATGATTTCAGGTCATCAGTGATGATGATGCCCAAGTCCCTTTCTTCCTTTGTGACTGCTAGCAACTCCTCCCAGCCTATAGGTGGCTTCAGGGTTTCTCTTCCCTATGTGCATGATTTTGCACTTCTTTGCATTAAATCCAGTTGCCACTCTTCTGACCATTTTGCTAGTTTATCAGATCTCTCCTCATTCTGCCCACCCCATCTGGATCATCTACTCTGTTGCAGATCTTGGTGTCATCTGAAAACAGACAAGCCTTCCCTCTAGTCCATCTGCAAGGTCACTAATGAAGATGTTGAGAGGACTGGCCCCAGGACTGATCCCTGAGGTACCCACTTGTGACTTGCATCTCTTCTGACTGTATACCATTTACCACCACTCTCTGTTTCCTGCCCGTCAACCAGTTTGCCACCCAGTTGACCAACTTCTGACCCACCCGAGCCTACCCAGCTTATTTATCAATCTTCTATGTGGAACAGTGTCAAAAGCTTTGCTGAAGTCAAGGGGCAACATCAACTGCTCTCCCTTGGTCCACCACTCTGGTTACCCAGTCAAAGAAATCTATGAGATTAATTTGACAGGACCTTCCTTTGTAAACCCATGCTGTCTTGATCCTGTGCCCCTATGGATTCCAGGTGTTGCACTATCCTTTCCTTAAGTGCCTCCATAATCTTGCCCACTACTGAGGTAAGACTGACTGGTCTGTAGTTCCCGCCTCCTCCCTGCTACCACTCTTGTGGAGCAGGATCACATAAACCCTTCTCCAGTCTT
The DNA here is from genome assembly GCA_016271365.2 of Neoceratodus forsteri. Classification (NCBI taxonomy): domain Eukaryota; kingdom Metazoa; phylum Chordata; order Ceratodontiformes; family Ceratodontidae; genus Neoceratodus; species Neoceratodus forsteri. The sequence continues at coordinate 189,631,905 of CM028135.1, read as the reverse complement.
CTGGGACCTCTCCTGTGCTCAGAGACTCACTAAACAGTTCTGCTAATGGCTCTGCTAGTTCCACCTTTAGCTCCTTAAGTACCCTGGGATGTATGCCATCAGGTCCCATTGCCTTATCCACCCTGAGCTTAGCAAGCTCTTGTAACCCTTTCTTTTGTGAAGGAGTAGTGCTCACCTCCCTCCCCGTGTCCATGATGCTGAGCTGTGGGCCTCCCTACCTTCTCTTCAGTAAATACTGAGCAAAAGTATCTATTTAGATAGATGCCTTTACAGGTCCTCCTCCTCACATGCTCCCCTTTTCTCCATTAAGCTTAGCATACCCCCTCTGGACTTTCTCCCTTCACTAATGCATCTATAGAAAGTCGTGTCACCTTCTTTTACTGTTAGTGCTAGTGTTTCCTCAGTTTGGGACTTTGCCTGCCTTACTGCCTTCCTGCTTCCTTAGGGCAGTTTGGTATGCCTCCTATCTTCACCCGCTGTGTTCACTTATATTTCCTGAAGGCCAGCCTTTTGGCTCTGACCTTTTCTGCTACTGTTTTTGAGAACCAAAGTGGTTTCCTTCTTCTTTTCACTTCCTTTTCTGTCTAAGACAATGGGATGTTGCTTCAAGTATTCGTCCTTAATGCTTGCTTTGCCTGTACCCCTCACCTGTGTTTCTTTTTGCCAGGGCTAGCTTAACTCTGTTGGCCATCTTATCAAAGTCAGCTCCTCTGAAGTCCCATATTTTTGCCTTGGAATGGGATGATTTAGATGTAGTAGCCAAATTGAACCATACCATGTGATGGTCACTGGGCCCCAGGTAACCTTCTACCTGGAGATCTGTGATCCCTTCCTTGTTAGTCAGTACTAGATCTAGGATAGCCCTGTCTCTTGTGGGGTTGCTGTACCAGTTGTTTGAGGCCCTCCCCTGCAGGGAATCCACTATGTGTCTAGTTCTGGCAGATGTTCCTGCTGGTATTGGCCAATCTGTATCTTGAAGTCTCCCATTATCAGAACCTCCCTTTAGCTGTCATGTTTTGTATATCTTCTAACAGTAATGTGTCTATGTCCTCCCCTGGTCTGGGGCCTGTAGACAACCCCAGTTCTTATGTGTCCCATTTCCTGTTTCCAGGGTGACCCACAGTTCTTCTGGCTCCTTATGTGTATTCTGAATTTCTGTAGCTTTGATATTTTCATTGACATACAGAGCCTCCTCCCCTTTTGCACCTTGGTCTCTTCTGAACAATACATAGCCAGTACTGAAGTCTCCCAAGTGTGGTTACTGGTAAACCCGTCTCACTAGTTGCTACTATGTCCAGTTTAGCCTCTGCCATTATTGCCTGCAGGTCTGGGATCTTATTTCCCAGGCTGTGAGCATTTGTACATGAGTTTCCATTGACCAGATTTTGGTGTGTTAGTTGTTAGGTGAGGTTTGGCATTACCTCTGTGCATCATATGGGAGACAAACCTTTTTCTTACCTGGTGATGCAAATGAACTGCAAACATGCTGAATCCCTGTTTGACCACTAGCTGAGGGGAGGGGTGTTCTTCCCATTCGACTTATGGGGTGCTGCACCCCTCTCCCCATTGCTAGTTTAAATATTCTGCAAGATGTCAAACTTCTGCCCCAATGCACTGACTCCTCCTTAGTCAGATGCAGTCCATCAAATTTAAAGAACGTTCGCTCCCGGAACTGTTGCCAGTTCCTACAAATCTGTGTCCTTTTCCTTTCACCAGCCCCTTGAGCCCGTGTTTGGCTCCCTATCTCCCTTCTCTGACCTTCCATCCATCTGCTCCCTCTCCCAGACTGGCAGGATCTCAGAGAAGGAGATGCTAGATGAAATAGATGATAGTTTGTCACCAAGCCTGGTCAGGTGTTCCTTGGTCTCCACAACTGACCGGCTGGCGAGATCATTAGTCCCTATGTGTACTAGGACATCAATGTTTTCTCCTGCTTTGTGAACAGTTTTAGCAATGTGGTAGTGTCTCTCCATGATGATGTACCTGGGAGACATCGACCATTACCCTGGCTGGAGATGGGTATCAACTCCCGAATCATGGAGTCTCCTATGATCATTGAAAATTACTTCAGGCTGCCATGTCGTGATTTCTGTGCCAGCTAATATGTAATATCCTCTACATGGACCCCTCATTCCTAAACATTACTGTCACATATTTATTTAATCAGTGGTTTAGTCAATGGGATGACAACAAAGGGGCCCACGTGGGAGAACTTTAATTGCCTGTACCTTTCCCAGAATAAATCCAGGGCTTATGCAGACTTAAAACTGATGTCAAAATTGTCTTCCCCAATATATTAATAAATGCATAGACTTCCTTGGAGTAAAATGTAATGAATCCTTTAACAGTATCTTTCCAACGTGATATCTGTCTGGTCTATCTTTTAATCCCCTTTTATATCTAATGTCACGCATTCCTCCTGGGTGCTGCTTCTTTTTCACTTTGGCAAAAGTTCAGATAAGAGTGTTTTTTAACTGAGTCCATGTCCTGCATGACATCAGGCTCATGATCAGGCATAGTTCCCTTGCTCCGTGTAGGGTGAGAGTGATTGAAGGGCTTTGAATGTCCTTTTTTTCCTCTTAATTTTAGAACTTAAATTAGATTCTGGAAGAGCTGGTAGACATTCCCCACCTTCTGAGAGCTGTCTATAGAGTTCTCTTCAGGATGTCCAGCCAATTTTGGTATCCACTCAGGAGAAGCCTGAGATAAATTAAATGCATTATCCCAGGTAGGGTCAGGCAGCCAAGCTCTCCCAGGAGACTGTTTCTATCCAGCCTCTACAAGGGCCTTCTGGGGGACCGAGCATCACAGGGAGAGGGGCACTGCCTCAAGGCTGTGTTACTTCTTTGTGACTACTGTTAGGAATAACACCAATATTTCTTTGGCCAGTGTAATCGCACCTCTTATCTTAACTTCATCAGTTCTTCCAGTTCTTGATTCCCCTTTGAAAGTGAAACATGTTAAACCGTCATGCATATTTCTTTGTGTTTGATATTTCACAGTATCTGATTTATCTGTTTTACTGGCAAACCCTCAGGCTGTTTAAAATAGAACCCAGCCATTTTTGACAATGTTATAGAGCCATGCATTTTCCGTTTGGATCCTCTGCACTAGAGGCCCTTTTGCAGTCCTTCATTTCTGAAAAGAATCCTCTTGGTTTTCCCCTGTAAGCTTTTTCATTATCCTGTGGCTTTAGGCATGCATCAGTCGCGATGCTACTACTGCCAGCCTGTGCATTACAGCCTTTCAAACCAGGTCAGTAATTAACAAGGACTCACCCCACCCTGTCAGGCGTTTGATGCTGCTATGTCATCCTGGCCTTTTGACAGGCTGAGTTCCAACTGTGACAGGGAAAACCTGGTTGCAACTTTGCTAGTTGCGCTGCAAGCGCTCACTCTCCTTCCAATGCCTTTCTTCTCTGATTTCAGTAAATATAACAGCTCCTGCTGTTTCTCCACCTTAGTAGCTGGTAAGTCCATCACCTCCTCATTTTCAGGGTTTGCTAGATCCTCCGTAGAAATATAGACATCAACGATGTCCTCTGCAGAATCCTCCAAAATTTGAGCAGCTTCTTCTAAATGTTCAGCCACTGGCAAATTCAAGATAAAAGAGGAGGCCTTCTCCCATCTCTACAAGCGCCTGCACCCTCCAGTGCTCCACTGGAGTGGCCATCCTGACAACGGATGGCAGCTCCCCTTACAGACCAGTAGGGGATTTTTGGGGAAAAAGGTGTCAAATTAAAGCAATCTAGTTCCATTCTACATCAGTTCAGTAGTATCTATATTTTCCATGATTAAAGTCCTTTATCTCACTACTGTCCAACTTCCTCTGCTGTTTTCTATTTAATCCATGGTCTACCATGTTGCCATTTCAAATCATCTTTATGCCATTGTGGAATACTTGTAATGTCAACAGGTACCTGTTCTATAGGACTCCTCCTTGTCTTATTGACATTGTTTTTCACCCACATTCTTCTTCTCTCTCTCTCTTTTTTCTTTTCTTTCATTTTCATTTTTTCTTTTTCTTTCCTCTTCTTATTTTTTTTTATTTTTCCTGTGTTTATCAACCATCTCCATGTTCTCAAAGAGAAAATTCTCACCCAAAACCCATCTCTCCTCTAGTACACTTTTTTGTGTTGTATCAGCATCAAAAAGTGGAGCTATTTTCATAGCCTCTGTAAAGTTTTTCTTGACACAGACTTTTTGTCAGTCTCATAGATTTGTTGAAGTGAGATGATTACATTTTCATCATAATCTCAGGTTGGGTCTCTTGTTGCTGTATGACCCGTTTACACCCTTACCTGCCAAATATAGTACTTAAGTACTGCAAACACAACTTGTAAAGTTCCTATGTAACCCATTCCATTTAGCATCAAAAACAGTATGTACCACTTCCAGATACGATAGGTTTTGAAACAAGGTGGTTTGCCATGTCTTAATCACCACATTCCAAAATGACTTCACAAAGGGCACCCAAAAGAGATGTTCCTGTGTTTCTAAAGTTATGCATAAGAAGTCCTTGGACAATATCGTTCTGTCACCTGCTTATGTTTAGATTATTATTTACATTTAATCGACCATGTATGTATACCATAATATATCCCATGTAAAGGCTGGAATCTGTACGTTGGTTAGTTGTGTCAATGCGGTTGGTATCTGGGTATCTGTACAATGAGGTAATTCCAACTCAAGCTTTGTATGTTCCATCATATTGTCATATAGTTCTTGTCTTGTATTTGGATGGGTATTATGTCTGGAATTTTCAATTTGATCAAGTCACGAATCATAGACTTCACATATTCAGGAATAACTGTCGTTCTAGCTAGTAATTTACCATTCTCCTGTATCCATGCAATTTTACTGATCTTAACCCATTCAGACACCATCTCTTCCCATAATTTTTCCTCCTGCTGATGTTGGGAACATACTGTAATAAATAAACATACTATAATAAAACATTCCTGGGTCTACCATATCCAGTCCTCCTCCTTTATTGTTCGATAAGTAATCCCCTCTTTATTGGGTTCAATTGACTCCCATAAACTTTGGAAAAAGACACTGTACAATTTGGTTTTCAATTGCGGGGAGGGGAAATATATAGCTCACATAGAGGAAGAGTGGCACTATCATATTTTTATTAACAATATCCTTTTCTGTTTTGAAATTTATAAACCTTTCCACCCCTGGGATATCCCATCTGCTTTCTGTAATTTACTTTCCCAATTGGCCACAGCCAAATCTCCATCCCCAAAATGATCCCCAAGATCTTAATAGGTTCTTGTGTCAGTTTTATGCCCGTGTATCTACTTTGTTGGTCTCTGGTGTACTTCCAATCTGCATTCCTACACTTTTCTCAATGTTAATCTTTGATTCTGAGTGCTTTGAATACTCTGAAAGTATATTTGTAATAACTTGTTCTTCTGTTGTTTTACCAAGTACTATTACTAAATTATCAGCATATACTAAACATTTTATCTGAGGGCCCTTGTGTTAAAGAAAGCCCCATAATCCCTTCTGACTTCTGAACAAATCTTAGAAAAGGGTCAATACTAAAATATACAGTAGGGTGCTAACGGGCAGCCTTTCTCACCCTCTCCTTAGTCTTGTCATCCTACCTTTCCACCCATTGATTCTGGGGTTAGCGTTACCTTCTGATATTCGCATTCTAGCTACTGTACAAATTTCTCGGGCATCCTATATTGGCGCAAAACTGAGAATAAGAAAGAATGTGCCAGGAATCAAAAGCCTTGTGCTGGTCCAGGCTGATATAAACCCCTCTTCCGGCCCCATCCTACCCCACTGGAATACTTCTCTTAAAATGATCAGGTTATCTTGATTCCTCTCTTGAGATTCCACATGTTTGTGCTTTACATATTACTCTAACACGCTTTTGGGTCAACCTTTTTGCAAGCACCTTGGCCAAGATTTTAAAATCTCGTTCAACAAACTAATTGGCCTCCAATTATTCAAATCCTCTTTCTCCCTTTCTTATATAACAAGATTAGGTCTGTCTCAGCCATGGATCTTGGTAACTTCATGAATCCAGTATTTCATTATATAAAGTAGTCAAATCATGAGCTAAATTATCTTTATTATGTTTATAAAATTCCCAGTAATCCCATCTGATCCTGGGAAGTCCATTTTAATGTTGCTATCTCTGCTTAACTTCTTCGTCCTCAATTGGTCTTATCACAGCTGCCACCTGACAGGGTGATATTTGGAACTCTAAGTTCTAATCTAGAGGCAGCAGTACATGATGTTGTACTACATTTAGAATTTCATTTTTTGTTGACACTTGTTGTCCCTTGTCATCCAATACCTGTAACAACAGTTTTCATTCCGTTATTTTCTTATAGTCCTTAAAATCATCAAAAGTTTGTTTTACACTTTGTTCCAAACCTCATTTCTTGTTGTAACGTTTTTGCCCTATTATACTGTTTTATAAACATCTCTTTTTATGGTATTTATTTTGGCACTAAAATCCATTTTAATGTTTCTGTTTTAGAAATAAGAGCTTGCAGCTGCTTCCTGAGAGCCTAAATAATCCAAGTATGTATGTAAAAGTTGATTGCTAGCTTACGTTGAAAAACTCCTTTATCAATGTCTTCATCTCCTCCCACCATTCTACTTGGGAATCATACAAACATTGGACCAACTTCCTTGCTGTCCATAATTTATCCCATTCTCTATTGATTTCTGCAGATTCCAATAGTGAACTGTTCTGCCACCATAGGCCTTTTTCCACATTTAGGCTATTGCCCCAAATAAGGTGCATCCAAATACCCCTATGGTCTGAAAAATCAAAACACAGTGCCTTTATACTCTGTATTGATAACAAATGGATACAAAAATAGTCTATCCTTGTAGATAGTGGGCCCTAAAATAGGTATTCCTTGTTTTATGTTTTGCCCTATAGGCATCTAGCAAAGAGTATTATTTACACATCATTTAAAGCATTTTAATCACAACACATTTTACTGTTTTTAGGCCCCTATCCATCCTTTTCATGTAGCACAGTTAAAGTCACCCCCATATTACTAACCTAGACGATGTAAATATGGTTGAATGTTTCAAATAGCGCAATTTATTGGTTTTACTTGGGGCATAACTATTCACTATTCTAATTCTGGTGTCCCCAAACTGTAAATCTAAGATTAAAGCTCTCCCAGGTTCTAGATCTATTAACCTAGTAACTTTCAAAAGTGGATTACCAAAAGAATACCCACCCCATCACAAGTATCTGTACCTTGTGACCAAAAGGTTGCCCTTTACCTCATAATCTTGATGCTTGGGCTATTTCTGAAAAGTTGTTATTCTTGTGTCCTGGACAAGGATAACGTCAGTCTTGTACAACTGTAACTCAGAAAGAACAGTCAATCTTCTTTTCCCATTCTTAATGCTGTTTACATTAATGGACAGTATTTGTAGTGATGTCATAGGTTTTATGGGAAAAGCTCTTCACTCCACTACTTTGACCTGGTTTCCACTGTTTTTTCCTTTTCATTTATTACACCATCTTCTTTCTCTGAAGACTGGTCCATCGTGGAGGAGGAAATTGAAGATGAATCTGACTCATTTTCTTCTTCAGTGTCACCCCAATTATTCCTTTTGACAATACACTGTATGGGTTGTCAGATATTAATCTCTTTCCCTTTTGTCTCAGTTTTGCACTCAGCCCAGTCTTAGGTCTTTTTCTATTCCACAGTTTTAAATGGAAACCTCAGTGCCTTGGAGGGCATCTCAGTTAAATCCATTACATCCTTTTTATTCTTCTTCTTGGCTTTCCTCTTGGGGATGTGGCTCAACTTGTCTGAGATCCTTGGATCTTCTATCTCCTCTTCTGGTGTATTCTTTTGTGTGTGTCTGCGGAGGGGGTACCTGTAATAGCTGGGGGTACAAGTTTGTACAGTTTCTTGCAATGGGTCCACAGACTGTCCTTCCCTGCCTGTTGTTACCTCCTCACCACATCACCTGGTTGCTGCCCCATAGTACTTCCATGATTACTATGAACTGTCTCTGTAACTTGTGGCACAGTTTCCTTTTCTTCCTCATTTCCTTTTCCTATTTCTTTTGTTTAGCTCTTCTTTCTCTTGCCAAATGGCCTGCATTCTCTTTTCAGATGCTTGTGCACAACCTTTTTCTGTGCCTGTGTAATTAATGGCTCATGAGAAACTCCTCCTCTGAATTGTGGGAGCCCATGGACATTTACAGAGAATGCTCCTTCTCTTCACACAAGGTACATCTGAAAGTATTGATGCAAGTTGATGCCATATGTCCAATTTCCAGACAGTGTGTGCATTTGGGAGTGTCACATGCAGTACTTAGATGCATTCTTGAACCACATTTGTGGCATGATTTATTGACCTGGGTAAAATAACGACCCTCTGTCCCTGTCTAAATAGAAACAACTGGGTAAATGCATAATTCCATGATTTCCAAGAATAATTTACATTTTATTCTCCACCCTCCTGTCCAAAATTGTTCTGAATCATGACTGGGATGTTAACATACCAGGTACATAACCTACAGGAGAGACAGGCAGGGAGAGAGGGGAGGAGTAGCTCTCATGTAAGGAAGGGATAAAAGCAACTGAACAAAAGAGTAAACAGGGAGGAGAGGAGGCACTGTGGGTCACCTTGGAGACTGGAAAGGCACAACGATCCAGGGTTGTGTACAGACCACATGTCAGGGGAGGGAATGGACACAGATATGATAGAAGGCATTCTTAGAATGGCAGAGAAAGGGGAGATACTGTTGATGGGAGACCTGAATATGCCAGATGTTAACTGGAGCACATTTGCTGCAGCCACATCCAAAAGCAGGGCCATTCTTGATGCCTACAGGTGGCAGGCATTAGACAGCTAGTTTCGGAACCCACTCATGAGGGAGCAATCTTAGACCTCATGCTCTCAAGCGGGGCAGTGAGAGGATCTCAGATCTAGAAGTGAGTTGCCATCTGGGGACAAGTGACCATCAAACAGTGTGGTTCACGTCAAACTCAGCTACAGAGTCAAGCCATACAAAGTGAGGGTACTGGACTTTAGGAGGGCTGACTTTGGCAAGATGGAGAGTGCCTCAGAAAGCACTAGCAAACAGGCTAGAAGGAGGTGTGAGCAACAATGGGAATCATCAAAACTGCCATCACAGAGGCAACAAGCCTTTGTGTGAAGCAAATAAACAAATCAAAATGAAAGAAAAAGCCACTATGGTTCTCAAAAGAGGTGGCTGTGAAAGTCAGGAAGAAAAGACAGCATTCTGGAAGTATAAGAAACACAGAAGGAGCAGGACAGAGAGCTGTACCAGTTAAGGCAGAAGGAAGCAGGAGGCAAGTCAGAATGGCAAAGGCCCAAACTGAGGAAAAGATAGCCAACTCAGTTAAGAAGGGGATAAAACCTTTTATAGGTACATCAGCGAGCGAGAAAGACAAAGGGTGGGATAGTGAGGCTGAATAGAATGAACGGTGGGTGGGCAGAGGGGACAGTGAAAAGCAGGATACTGAACGAATATTTCTGCTCAGTATTTACAAAGAGGAAGGAGAAGTGCCTAATCCAATTAACAGAAGCACTCTTGATAGGGGGTCGATCCCAGTCCTTTCACAGAAGAAAGGGTTCTGCAAGAACTCCTAAAACTGAAGGTGGACAAAGCAATGGGTCCTGATGGAATTCACCCCAGAATTCTAAAAGAATTAAGGGAGGAACTAAGCGAAACCACTGGCTACTCTTTTAATAAATCATGGGAGGATGGTGTGGTACCCGAGGACTGGAGGAAGGTGGATGTGATTCCCTTCACAAAGTGGGACCAAGACAGAGGAGGAAACCAGACCTGTCAGTCTGACCTCTGTGGTAGGGAAAGTGATGGAGTCACTTCTGAAGGAAAGAATAGTTGATTACCTAGAGGCCAGTGGAGCACAGGACACAAGGCAGCATGGATTCACAGGAAGGTCATGTCAGATGAATCTAATAGATTTCTTTGACTGGGTGACCAAAGAAGTAGACCAGGGAGGGCTGTGGACATGGCCTACCTAGACTTTAGCAAGGCATTTGACACAGTCCCACACAAAGATTAATAGTCAAATTAACCAGCCTGGGAGTGGATCCCAGGATGGTAGCCTGGTAAACATTGGCTGCACAACAGGACACAGAAGGTAATTGTAAATGGAGTCCACTCTGAAGAAAGAGGGTTACTAGTGGGGTACTGCAGGGTTCAGTACTGGGTCCAGTCCTTTAATGTCTTCATCAATGACATTGCAGAGGGACTGGAAGGAAAAGTATGCCTTTTGCAGATGACACAAAGATCTGCAACAGGGTTGATACACAGGAGGCGTGGAAAGGACAAAAGGGACTTGGCAAGGTTGGAGGAATGGTCAAAGTATGGCAGCTAGGATTCAATGCAAAGTAGTGTAAAATAATGCACCTGGAAACAAGAACCCAGGGGAAGAATACACAATGGGTGGGGAGGTAGTAACAACAACAAAATAGGAAAGGGACCTGGGGTAATCATATCAGATGACCTTAAGGTTAGCAAGCAATGTGAGAAGGCAGTAGGGAGGGCTGGGGGTATACTGGGATGTATAGGAGAGGCATCAGCAGCAGAAAACAGGAAGTTGTTATCCCTCTGTACTGACAGTTGGTGAGACCCCATCTGGAGTACTATGTCCGGTTCTGAGACCCCATCTCCGCAGGACATAGACAAGCTAGAGGTAGTCCAGAGGAGGGCAACTAAAATGGTGCAGGGTCTGCAAGAGAAGCCGATGAGGAGAGACTAAAGGAGCTTAATATGTATACCCTTGAGGAAAGAAGGGAGAGGGGACATGATAGAAACTTTTAAGTACCTCAGTGGAATCAACAAAGTCCAAGAGGTAGCATCTTTCAGAAAAAGAGACTTGCAAGAACAAGGGACACAATTTAAAAGATAGAAGGAGGCGGTTCAGGGGCAATATGAGGAAGTATTATTTCACAGAAAGGGTAGTGGATGCATGGAACAGCCTTCCTGAGGAGGTTGTGGGGTCTAAACTGTGGGAGAATTCAAGAATGCATGGGACAGACATAAGGCAATTCTTGTGGGGGTAGGAAGAAATAGGCTGTTGGTTAACTAGGATCTACGGCCTTATCCTGTAGTAGGGAAATGGGCAAACTAGATGGGCCAAGCGGTCCTTATCTGCCGTCAAAGTCTATGTTTCTATGTTTCTATGAATCTATCACGGAGTTGGGTGTTCTAAAACTCACAACGCTTTTTTAACCAAAACATTATATCTGTGATATTAACTCCTCATTTTGAAGATGATGGTGAGTGTTCTAACAGCTGGTTTAGTGATGGGAATAGCACAGAAAGGCATCCATAATGGGGTACTCTTTATTGTGTTATATTTTGACTAAAACCTGTCCAAGCATTCCACTGTTTTAAAGCTGACATCATAATTGTACTCATATGCATGGATTAGTGCAAATACGTCCGATGCATAGAATTTTAGAGAGTCTTTCAATAGATCCTTTCTACATATACCCTATCCGTGGGTCAGCTAGACCTCCTTTATAAATCAATCGGATGGCGTTAAGGCCATGGAGCAGGTTCCCCTTGTTTTTAAACAAGTCTGCCATACGAATATAGGTTTAAATTCAACTTTGTGCAGGATCCTGAAATCTGTGGACCCCATAACTACTGGCAGCCCTTCATTCACTTTTGGAAAGTTATCAAGGTTTCTTGGTCGCTGCTTGATTTCTCCTTATCTGGTTTCTTTTAGATAGGCTGTTTATATGCATTCAATGCTGTTGCCACCACAAGTGGTTCTTTGTTAGTGTCTCCCCACACACTGTTCCTGCCGCCTCTGCAGTCTTCTCCTCCACCATTTTTTTTATTTACCATATCATTTCCAACTGTAGCATTTTTATCAGTAGTGAGGCCTTCTTTTTCAACACTAGTACCATTATTATCTAGAGATCCCATGCCTAAATCTATCTTCTCCATATTTTGTGCCCACAATGTTTTTACCAGTAGAAACAGCACTTTACCAGTGTTTATAATCTCCAGGGAGTACTGCACCACAACTGGGTCCTTTGGATCAGGAGACCATCCGCCCTGCTGTTCTGCAACCCAGCCTGCCTCCTTTAATGCTTTTGCCGGTGTCCATGCGCCTCTATCGCTATTTCCTTGGTCGGCTGTTTATTTATGTTCTCTGAGCCTTTTGGCATCATGACTCGGCTGAGGCTCCAGTTTTCTTCCCGCTCCGACCACTTTTGCTTGCTCTGGAATTTTATCAGGCTCTAGAGCAAGGTATTGATTTCAGAGCTCCTCAGTTCACCTGAGCTTCTCCTCTTGCTGCACAGTCAGGTGATTACCATCCGCTGTACACTCCTCAGTTTGCTGCAGCATCTCTAAGGCGATCCTAAACTTGTTCATTTCAGTTGTTCTTTTTCTGCGACAGGATCCTTCTCCTCATCCTCAGGAAATACAAAGTCATCCCACAATTCAACAGCTGCTAATCCTTTTGACCCAAGTTCTCAGAAGTTTTCTGGTGAAGCCATCGGAACAATGACCTCCATTTCAACTGCCTGGTCCAAATCCTGCAGTATTTCAACCCGTGGGTCACATTCATAGTCTTCTCTTCATGTCTGGCAGTGAGAGGTGAATAACTCACTGTACTGTCCACATTTGTCTCCAATTCAAAACAGAAACTGGGTGGACACCAGATCCCTGGTGTCTTGAACATCCATCTCTTCTCCTGCAACACCTTTGGTGGCCATCTTTTGCCAGCCAGTAAATCCCCTCAGGTGAGTTGTCTGGTGGCTCTTTGATGTGCTTACACTATCCTTGTACAGCTGGCCCATCTTATCAGCCTGTTTCCTGCTGCCAGATTGCATCTCCTTTATTTTTTTTGAAAAGTCATTTTCTTAGCAAAAAGCTCTTTCTTCTTTCACAAACTGCTTTTCTAGCAACAACATTTCAGGAGAGCCAGAGTTCATTCCACATCCTCTGGGGCATTTTTATTTCCCTCAAATTTTCCACTTCTTGTTCCGTAACAGTCACTGGTTCTATCAATCCATTTTGAGATCCATGCTTTAAAACAACAAAGAGGAAGCTCATTCTCCTTCCTCTATAGCCTCATCTGAAACAGCAGAAGGATTCCTAGGTAAAACTGGAGCAATTCCACCACCAACCACCCTGTCGTCCGTCATCTTGGTCCCACAGACAAAAGGGTCCCTTCTGCTCATAGGAAGCAAGGCCTCCTGCAACAAGAGTAGGGAATCTCCCCGTGTCCTGGCCAGAATTCCCCATTCACTAAAAATACCACCAACAGCTTAATCTGCTTCAGTTTCAGTTGGTTACCATCTGTATCCCTCCCGGTCACCCCTGATAAAGGGACTTCTAGTCTCAGTGGGCCTACCGGTCAACAAAATTCAATAAATAAATAAGATGCAACATCTCATTTCCATTGGGGTCCTGATTTTAACCATTTCTGCAGCTAGGTGGACTGGAGCACTGTGATGTTGAACTTGTGACTTGCCCAAGGTCACAGACTGGGTATTTGGCTCTAGCAGGGCTTGAACGGTGATCTCTTGGTTCCAAGTGGGTGCTCTAACCACTAGACTACACTGCCTACTACTGTAAATAAGGAAATAATAAAAGTGGGAGGAGGGAGGCGTTTGACAGAAAAAGTGGGTAACCCAAACAGATGACACCACCATATTCTACCACGCTGGCTTCCTCTGGTGGAGATATGTAGAAAGGGTCTGATCACTGTTGTCATCGGGCAGATAAGCTGTCTGAATGGTTCAGAGCATCTTCACCTGAGACAGAAAGGTGGGTGAAAGGCATAGGAATTTGAAACACCTGACAGAACACCAGAAACCCAGAAAGTACATTCTTGAGATGCTTGATCATGGTAATAAGCACTGTAACATCAAAACCTATCTGTGCAAGCTTTCTCACCCTTACCTGACATCCAGAGTTCAAGCAGTTCATTATATGATGCCAGGCAGGCTGTGTTTATTGCACTCCACCTTGACTGTGCACCTAGATGTTTTACTTACACTGGAGACCGGAGATAATTTCTGCATAAACATTGCCAGTTTGCTGTAATAGGATATATCATAGCCAGTTCCCAACTTTAATTGATTTTCTGATGGCTTGCTGCACTAATATAAGCAGGAAGATACCTAACTAAGTTTGTTACAGTATGTTCTAGCTGTTCTAGCCAGGGCTGGATTAAGGCATAGGCAACATAGGCACAAGCCTAGAGCCCCAGTCTGCCAGAGGGGCCCTCAGTAATCCCCAACTTATATTTACTATTATATACTTTTCTTTCTGCCTGAGCTGCATCTGTTTGTTTCTTTTGTAAAGGACTCAGCCACTGAGTAATTGGAACAAGACAGGGGATGAACTGTGACATGACTCACCTCCCTGATTAGGTGTTAAGTGTAGGTGATAGTTTAAGGGGCCCTGGCAAGGCTGACCTTTAAGGTGTGAACAGGCCCATTTCCTTTGCTTTGTCTCCCAACCCCACTTACAAACATCACTTAGAATCAAGTCTTACTCTTAAATATAATAGATTAGCAGTACAGTGCAATGTGTGTGCTTTATATTTAATCTCTTTCCTAAAATTAAGAAATCCACAATGTATTTCAGTGGTACAATTAAAATTGTACTCTTTTAATTCCCCATGTCACTCATATTGAAATTCATACCTTGATATAGCTCTGTTTTCAGGATGAATAAAATGAACATATTTCAGGATCCCATCATTAAATCTTGTCATTTATTGATCCTGGCTTACCTATCATTGGTAAAGTTATCATGATTTCTTCCAACAATCACTGCATTGAAATATAATCTCTAAAGTTCATGACTCTAGTAAACTACCAACTTAATTCCTCGCCACTTGAGGAACTTGCCTCTTTTAGAGATGGATCTTTATTCCACCCCACAAAAGCCCCACATCCTGGTTCATAATACCTGACAGGACAATGTCCAAAGAAGCAGCTGCTGCAACTTGCAGGATAAGGTGGTGCACATACAAATAGGGGCCAGACCAAATGCTTAACAATTTCCAGAACAGTGCAGCACTCTGCAGTAACAGTTGAACACAAACTGTAGATGAAATTTCAAAACATTTATTTTGTATTCAAGTTCACAGCGCAATCTGTGGTTCTATGGTCCAAGGGTTACTATACAGTGTTACACTGTTCTGGACCTTACCTGATGGAACAAAATGATAACACCTGGACTGCAAGCACATACATGTGTTTTTTTTTTTGGGAGGGGTGTTACGAGTGCAACATCATGACAATTCACATCCAAAAAATGTTTTTACCAGGCCAATTAGTAATTATGTTCTTTAAATAATGCAGGCAGTATGGCACAGTGGTTTAAGGTTCTGAGTTACAAACCTGGAGACCAAGGTTTGAATCCCACAGCCTCATGTGCATACTGTGTGACCCTGAGCAAGTCACTTAACTTCCTTTTGCTCACAGGTCACACCTGGAATCAAGCTTCAGCATAGTGTGCCTCTACTGGTTAAACAGTTTCCTTTCCCTAAATGATCAAAACTCAGATTATTGTTATTTTTCCAAACTGATATCATTAGTTTCATTAGTTTTGAAGCATTTTAGTTAGGCTATTTATGTTTTATGCCACTTTTGGGGGATAGTAAGAACACAGGGAGGGCATAGCCTTCAGAAAGATGAATGTAAGGCATATGCTCCATTTTTGTAAGGTGGATATACATGCTATCTACGGGTTCGGGAAGGATGAGGTCACCTGGCACAAGAGACCTAGGTTTGGCTACTCTGCACAGGGGCACCCAAGTAAATCCAACTACAGGAAGCAATAACTGTAATGTCCAGAACCAGAATTGGGATTTTTCAGTGTGGCTTTATTTATTAACTCACTGAACATAAACAAAGCACTGCATGGTCCCCACAGGGCTACATAACTGTAATGCAGATTAGAGGTTAAACACAGCGGTCCATTTGAGGAATGGACACAATACAACAGTTGTCTGGCTTTGGACCCACCAGGCACTCAGCCTCGACTTTGCATGCGCATTGGATACACAGCCGACTGGCCCGGCTCCTCTGCCGGCCACTCAACTGATGGTCCACTTGGCAATGGACCCAAACTCTACTTGGAAAGACATCCCATCAAACAAGGAGGCTCCCAAACTGTGGCTCCCCACACCACTTGAAGTCTGTGACTCCTAGAGAGATTTGTTTTCGTATTCCAAATCGAAACTCCCATTAAACAAGGAGTACTCCCATCCAACAAGGAAGTAATTTTCCCATCCTGTGGCTCCCACACCACTTGAAGTCTGCGACTCCTAGAGAGATTTTCAAGTTGCACCCACATCTGGGTACCCACCCCATCACTGGCCAAGCGCATGAGGCAAGTAGCAAAACACAGAAGAAACCGTAGAGGTGGACCTGATTACTAAAGATGGGGGTTTTCCACCTCCAGCTCCCACAGCCCATACCCGGCCATTTCTCTGGACCCACAGAACTTTAGACTTTAAAATGTAGATTGACGTGGATGACCTGAAGAACCCCTCTACAGTGAACTTTAAATCCATTAACACTTTTAACAGATGACTGCTCTATTTGTTTGCCCTAGTTGACATAGTCCTCCCAAAATAGCAGTCCCCAATACTTTTGAAATCCAACTGAAGAAAAGAAGTTGTTGCCCTTCCAATGGGGCCAAACACTCACCCATTCGTTGCAGGTGCCCCACAGACTAAGTACTGTAACCTTTGCTGTTATACATGAACAGACTGAACTTAAATTAAAACGGGCAGCTTTCTTCCCAGGGTGAGAGAAGGGATTGCCCCTGGAACCCACAAAGAACTTTTTCCTCACCCCCAGAGGGAGGGGGTAAACAGACACTACTGGTGTCCTTCTTGTTGCTTAAGGACAAACTGAAGACTCACTTTGAATTCCCAAGGTTCTAAACTTACTCTGAGCTGAAGATTCCAAATGTGGCTCATGCAGCTGTGACAGTTCTATTATGATGTCATCTCTCAAGTCTTAGCTGTGACTGAGGACAGAGTGAGACAGTGTGAAACCCATTTAACTGGAGTTTGACAAGCTGCCTTCCCTGCCTACCATTAGGTCTTACTGGGATTCTAGTAACCCCGGGTAACAAAGGGGTTACATGAAGGTAGTGTTATCCCTGTATAGATCGATGGTGAGGTTCCACTTCTAGTACTGTGTCCAGTTTGGGAGGCCCCATCTCTGGAAGGACATAGATAGGGTGGAGGCAGTACAGAAGAGGGCAGCCAAAATGGTGCAGGCAGGGCTGGCGACAGGTTTTGTAGGCCCCAGGCCATGCACCTCCAGTGGGTTCTTTAGACCCGTTTGTCCATGTAAAAAGAAGTAGGTGCAGGCAAATCCCATCATTTGGCAGAGAGATGCAGGCAGCCCACCCTGTCCCCGGCCCCCCAACCTCGAGCCAGGCATCGGCAATGCTGGCAATTACATTGTTAGTGCCACCGCCCCACCCTCCCAAACAGCCAGAGTGGCTTTTCTGGCCAGCACAGAGGGTTCCCAGTCTTGACCTGACCCAGACTCCAGCTGCCATTTCTGTTACACATTACACTGTCACTGCATGCTGTTAGGAATAGGATCTTTTTTTTTTTGATTTTCATTTGAGCGGACGGTTGAACCATGAACCCATCCCTTGCTTTCTGTCGATACATTTAAAAAAAAACAATGAACACAATTCAGACTCAGAATTTACTCCTCGGTATGACTTTGCTGAGTAAGTAAGGTTGTTGATGACTGACCTGCTGCTGGTGACTGCCTCAATTCTAGATGCTCCATCCAATCTGTCTCTGCTGTGCTGCTCCAACCATCCTGGTGGATCCGCTTGTTCAGTACTGCCCCCTGCCAACCCTGGCAACCCACGACCATGACCCAACCTGTGCCATTTCACAGCTCAGTCTCCCCTGGCCCCTAACACAATGGGTTGTGAGGATGGCCAGACTCACCTCATTCTCATGAGTCATGATCTCTTGCTGGCCCCAGACTAGTGTGCACTCCACCATGCAGCAGCTGCCTGACTCCCACCTTCAGTAGCAGCAGATAATGGCAGGCAGCTCAGTCCCTCAGGCCAACCCCCCACCACACTCTGACTCCAGCCATTGGCCACCTGCACCCACACCGTCCCCATGGCCACAAAACACTCCCAGTCCCTAGTGGAACTGGGGCCCTGCTTCTGCCAGGCAAGTTAAGCAGGGCTAGTAGTAGCATTCATTCAGGGCCCAAGTGAAAGGGATTTATGTAGTTTCATGCATGGTGGTGGCATCGGGCCCACCAGCATCATTCACACAGCAGGCTCAGAGTTCGCATGGCATCAGCATTTGGCAATATTTAAATAATCTGTACCACACCACGACATGACCCAGGCTGCAGACAGAGGCAGAGCAGAGATGGGAGAGCCTGGCTGAGCAGCATAGCATTGGCAGCAAGTCCAGTCAGCTGGGAAAATGAGATGCTGATCAGGCGCTGGATGGCCCTGTCTAGTGTTTGGGCCCCAGGTAATTGCCTGGGTAGCCCAGGTGCTGATGCGGGCCTGGGTGCAGGGCCTGCATCAGAAGCCCCACGAGGAAAGACTCAAGGAATTAAATACAGTATGTACTATCTAGAGGAAAGGAGAGAAAGGGGGCATGATAGAAATGTCCAAATACCTTACAGGTATTAAAAGGTACATGAAAGTATCATTTTACATAGAAATCAATGCTCAAGGACAAGGGGTCACACTATGAAATTGGAGGGAGGCTCAAAGGAGATGTGAGGAAATACTATTTCACAGAAAGGGTGGTGAATGCCTGGAACAGCCTCCCAGTGGAGGTAGTGAGTGCTAAAATGGTAAATGGATTCAAGCATGCATGGGATAGACACCAAAGGGACCTTAGAAATAAGGCAAGGGTGGGGTGAAGACCAAAGAGTAAGTAGGGTCTGCGGTGGCACAGTAGGTAGGAAAATAGGGCAGACTAGGTGGGCTAAGAGGTCCTTCTTTGCCGACTTCTATGTTGCTATGTTTTTATTTTTTCTTAAGTTTCAGTAACTGATACGCAATGGCCAAGGGTGCTGCCACAGCAAAGGGGCACAATCATGGTGAAGGGTCATGGTTGGTGTGAGGGGCCCCAAAATTTCTCTTAGGCCTAGGGCCCCAGGTTGCCTTGATACGTCCCTGGTTCTAGCAATCATCAGTAAATGTCTGGATGTATAAAACTGGTAAGAAACATCCCCCTGACTGAAACAAAAGCCCCACCAAGGTAGCTGAGGGTGCACTGACAAGACAGTATTTAAACATTATAGATCGAGGAGCATTCCTGACCAATCAGAATGCTCCTTTCCTCTGTGCGTGAGACACTCTTATTTTATGAAGAATGTTTCATGTGCAGCTGTCCTAGAAATGGACACATTAGAGTGAGGTTTTTAAAATGAATACATTATTAAGCAAGCTTGATCAATAATACTGCGCTGAGACGCTCTTACAGTTGTAAGAGTCCTTTCACTCTTAGGGTATCAGAACTGCTCACCTTCAGTTCGCGTTTCTCTTACCCTAAGAATGCGTGTGTAGCCCCCTCCTGAATGTCTAGGGATGATTGAAATTGCTGATGAACCAGGGAGGTGGTCCACAGCATAGACACACTTCGAAACTGCACAGCATGAAAGGCAAGAAAACAGCTTATCTTACCTCTCGATGGCTTCTAACTTCTGAAATCCCAGGTCTCCACTCCAGATATTGCAAGAGACACCCCAGGAACCCCCTTCTTTGGAACCAGGCACTCCCGATGAACTGCAGTCATGGCTGTCCTCGGCCCAGAACTCCCAGCAGGTGCAAGCTTCTGGAACAGGCAGCCTCCTGGAAATGCAAACTCCTGGATTGATCAAAACTGAGGATTTATATTTCATTTCGCCTATTGTTCCACACAAAATCACCATTACGCTGTTTCTTCCCAATAAGCACGTTTACGCCTGTGCCCAAATGATCGTAGAGGCCACAGGGGCATCTCTCACATAAAAATGCATATCAGCTCCATGGGGCAACTCCAAAGAAGGAGAAAGATTTTATAGACAGTTACTGCAAAGTTATATGTTTTTTACCTTGGAACTCGGGTGTTTTTAACCGAAGTGGAACTTCTTCTTTTGAAGAAGCACAGGCCCCACATCTCTCTAGCGTGGTAAGCCACCCTAACCTTGCTCTTACTTTTCCTTTTCACTGGTCAGGCGATGCCTTCAACCCATGTGGAGAAGTGAGCAGCTTCTCCCACTTAGTCCCTGGACCCAAACACCGAATCCTTCAGGAATTTTCTCCCTCTGACCAGTCCCTGATTGACCCTGAGAGCCTTGATTCACCTGTAAACACTTCCATTCGTGCAGCCCTCCATATCCCTTTTCCTGCCATGGAGCTGCAGCCAATGTGGGCCTAAATGCCTGCTCATAAATGGAGGCCCCAGGGCCTGCCCCAGACACGGGCATGGCAGACCCACACGACCCAGTCCATAGCCCACTGCCACACCTTGAGCGGCCCTGCACAACCGAGGCCCTCCAAGCAGCTCAGATCCTCTGCTGGTACCCTTGGCGTCCTGTTCCCAAGTGCCCTCTAAGATGGCAAACTGGATGGTCCCTGAGCCTAAACTGCATCCCACCATCCAACTCCTGAGCTTGCTATAAGCATCCAGCCAGGAGCAACCCTCCAAGGCCTGTCCAAAGACTGGCAGCCCACCCGACCCTTGATTGATCGGGGCCCCAGGACCTGCCCCTCCAAGCAGGCCCCTTACTGTGTGGAAGCTCTCCTGTGCCCCTAAACCACCTGAGACACCCTGCCACACCAGGTGTGGGAGGGACTACTGCCACTGGCCCCTCTTCTGTGGGAGCCCTGCCATGACTCCTGCAGCCCTAGCAGCCCAGGCCAACACCACATGGGATCACTGGGGTTCCTCCTTAAGGCCCTACCTTCTCCCTCTTACCCGGCCTCACTTCAAACTTGCCTCGAAAACCCAAACGACGCTGACCGGGTTATCTGGCCATCCTCCCTCGACACCCATTTCTTTCCAAAGCCAAGTTGCTGTACCCACCAACTCTGACTACTCACTTGGGGTGTCCCCACCTTAACAGGCCCAAACCTTGTCCGCTGAACTCCTGCCTTGCCTGTTGCTCCTTCCACTATCCACCCAGCCCCTTAAACTTCCTGTTCCTCCCATTTTATATCCCTGAAACACTGCTCTCTGCTGCCACCTCATGGTGACCAGCCAGATTACGCCCCAGAGCACCAATAAATCCCTAAACTCGGGGGATTAGTGGGAGGGGTCCCTAAAGGGAGCATAAGCCTCTCTCAAAGAGAGGAGGTTTATCGTGTGAGACCACTCCTTCCAGCCATAAGAGTGGTCTTGGCGTGAGGATTAACTTACAAATGAAACTTGGGCATGTACCTCCTCCACTGAATAAGACTGATTACCGCAGCTGCAATGCACTGAAGAACAGGTTCTATAGCAGATATAATAAAGAAAATCTTCAGGACCAATGGTTC
The DNA here is from genome assembly GCA_016271365.2 of Neoceratodus forsteri. NCBI lineage: Eukaryota > Metazoa > Chordata > Ceratodontiformes > Ceratodontidae > Neoceratodus > Neoceratodus forsteri. The sequence goes on along the minus strand of CM028135.1, from coordinate 189,610,381 downwards.
CAGTGCTGTACAGACAGTAAGAAAGCATACATGTTTACATGAAACAGTTGTCCTGGATTTTGTACTGCTCACATAGAAACATAGAAACATAGAATTTGACGGCAGATAAGGACCGCTTGGCCCACCTAGTCTGCCCATTTTCCTACCAAACAGATAAGCTGCAGATCCTAGTTAACCAACAGCTTAATTCCTCCTACCCCCCACTAGGACTGCCCTATGCCTGTCCCATGCATTCTTGAAGTCCCCACTGTTCTTGACCCCACGACCTCTTCAGGGAGGCTGTTCCATGCATCCACAACCCTCTCAGTGAAAAAATCTTCCTCACATTACCTCTGAGCCATCCCCTTCTATCTTCAAATTGCCCCTTGTTCTTGCACATCTCTTTTCTGGAAGATGCTACCCTCTTGGACTTTGTTAATTCCCTTGAGGTACTTGGAAAGTTTCTATCATGTCCCTCTCCCTTCTTTCCTCAAGGGTATACATATTAAGCTCCTTTAGTCTTTCTTCATATGCCTTCTGGTGCAGACCCTACACCATTTTGGTTGTCCTCCCTGGACAGCTCCACTCTGTCTATGTCTTTGTGGAGATGGGGTCTCCAGAACTGCACACAGTACTCAGATGGGGTCTCACCAACTGTCTGTACAGAGGGCTAACAACTTCCTGTTTTCTACTATTGATGCCTCTTCCTATACATCCCAGTATTCCCCACGTGTTTTTACACAGTCGAATAAAACATACTTTTCTTCATTATATCTGATTTTGAGCTTGTTCAAGAGTGCATGTCCAACTGTAGCAACAGGTCCTGTTCAGTGAAGGGTAAGTGCCCAATTTTCATTTTAACATCCTCCTAGCCTCTGGTGCAGAGATTGTGTTTGTTTTAACAGCAATGCAGTTTCATACTTCTTCTGGCCCCAAAACCACATCACAGAGTTAAATTCCTACAGCTGCAATAATATTTATACCTTCAGTCTATCCCAAGGCACCACTCATTTAAGAACCTGCCATTTAAAACTGACAATTTCACTATACTAAGAAAAGCGGGCAACATAAATTCTCATGTGCACAAACAAAAAGCATGTCATAGAGTCAGGACTTCTTTTTCTGAGTGTAACAATCAAAATAGAAAGAATTGTTTACAGCTTTAAAATGCTGCATTTTAGATTGTTCCTGTTTATGGAAAGCACTATATAAGCTCAATAACAAGGTCCGTGGGTTGTGGTGCCATAAGCAAAGAGATCCATCACAGACCCAGGATCTGTAAAATAAGTATACTGAATCAGGCCACTGGTATGCAGGTCACTTACAACGCTATGCAGACACAGCAAAATGACCCGCTTCTCAGGTGGTACATTTAATACTTATTAATACTGTCTCTAATAGGAGTAACTGTGAAAATGAAATACTAAGACTGTGGCTTGAAAATAGTGCACCATTTTTGAAGAATGGAAGACAGGCTTAGTCAAGCCCTAAGAATAGAATGGTTGGTGCACTACATGAATGAATGGGCAGAAGCTTTGAGACAAAATGGAGGACCATTTATCTTTGCAAACCTCAGACTCAAGTGCTTGAAACCCTTTGCACTTGAACTTTGACTCCTTTATACCAGCTGTCCCACCTGAAGGACACTTATGCTCAACAAAATTACATCGGCATCATGTAACTTTCTTACCAGTTCCAAATTAAGGGTGAACGTGAAGTTGAAGGGCATTCAGTGAAATGCCAAATGTCGGTGATTTTCAGCCAGAAGTCAATCTGCAGATTGGCATCTTCACTTTGCCCTTCGGCAGGCATGATGCAGCATTTTTTTAACAGAGCACACACTGAGCATGTGCAACTTTCTGGCAGCCATCTAACATTCAGCAACCAATCAGGGATGCAGAATCTCAGCAAAACCAAGTATTCTGCAGCTCTGTGTCACTGAAGCTCTGGTGTCAAGGGAGAAAGGATCTCTTTGCTGTGCTGTCTGCATTTCGTCAGAAAAATGTTCCAAGGTTGACAGTTGAAGAAAAGAGCTGTTGCTTGCAAGCTGCCAGTTCTATAGCTAGTTTTTTCCTAAGGCAGGCAAGGAAAGGGAAAGAGCAGATCTTCTTCAAGACAGTTTCTTGCAGCAGGTCATAACACATGTGATATCAGCCACAGGCATCATTTCCTCCAATGACTTCTCAACAGTCGACCCTGGGACCTTCCCCTAATGTTACCACGTGGTGGCTGTATGGCAGGTATAAAGGGGGAGGTCCCAGCTACTCCTCAGTTCTTTTCAGCCATGACCTGTAAGCAACAAGTCTTCCTTTAGAGGTCTGCTTACTAGTTGACTAAGAGTTCTACAACCAAACATTCATTCCAAATGAATTCATCTACTGATGTCTTTGGATCCCTTATTCCAAAAGAGTTCCTGTGATAAATGAATCACCACAGAGGACCTCAGAACATCTGTTTGCTGCCTTGGCCCTGTACACGGCACCTGGGATTGTGCCTCTGAAAATGGTTCAACACAGGTCCTCCTCAGGGTCTCACCACTCTGCTGGTGTACCCTCCTGTCGATGGCCCTGGATACTGGTGGGAACCACACTAGAAGAACTATGCATGTTTCACCCCAAACCCTTGTCATGGAAGGTAAATTGCGAGCTCTACCAAAAGGTAACTATCTGAGATGGTAGCCACTGTTATGTTGTCTTGTACACCATCGGCGATTGCTGGCTCCTCTCTTACCTCCATCGATGGCTCCTCCATCTACGGTGCATTTAGAAGTACCTGAGATGGTAGCCACTGTTATGTCATTTTCTGATGTTGTGTCAACAACTGCTGCTCTCTCTTACCTCCATTGACCGCTCCTCCGTCGATGGTGAATTCAGGAGTTCTTCTGCAGCTTCCATCGCTGCCTCTCCTTCTCAGATTGTCATCATCTGTCAATGATGGCTTCTGGCCATCGACAATTCTCTCGTGTGACCCGGCCTGGTCTCTGAGAGCTCACTGTTGCTTACCTCATCAGCGGCGTTGGGGTCAAACAGTGGTACTCACGCAGATGTATGCTTCACCACTATACTTCTCAGCCCATGGGCCGATCCTCTTATCGTTGGCCAGCGGGTTCTCAGAGCTCAGTGTTGGCTCCTCGTTGACCACGCAATGTGAGTGTTTGCATGATAGAGGTACAATTGTTACTCAATAGGTTGCGTGTTTGTGCGGTGGCGCTATACTGTGCTGCCACTATGCTTTTGCATGATCGCCACTGTATACTCACCCTTCATCGGGTCTGTCAGGCTGAACTACTGCCTTCCTCTATTCCTTCAGTTGTTCCCATTCACTCTGTCCATGCTGTTCCCACCATGTTCACAGGGCAACTGGCCATGGTTGATGTCAGGCTCTAGTGCAAAGAACACTATCCTGGACCTTCCAAAAGTCTGCCCCTTGCCATAACTGATGGGGGCGGGGGTCTCTGCCTCTGCTCCCTCCAGGCCTTCTTCGACCTCGAGGGTGGCCAACTCTTCCCTGTTTCCTCCAGATTACATCCGAAGGATGGGGACTTAGCAGACCCATTCTGACAGGCAGGAATCTTCTGTACAGGATGATCCAGCCCCTGACATGATTGGTCTGATAGACCTCAACAACTACCGGGACTCAAGAAATTGGATGCCTTGGGGATGAGAGTGATCTGCACTTCTTCATTACAACCCTTCCTGCTGGTTCTCCTCAGGATGATCTCCCTACAAAGTTGTCTGCTGTGGCAGCAGTATGCTGCTGCCACCTGCTTGGGAGCCATATATGATGTCGTTGATATATCGGTTCGGGCTTCCTCTATGGGTGTTTGTCTCAAACATCATGTGAAGCTGGCAGAGAGTTTCAGGTCTCTCACAGGACATACAACAACTCTCCTTAACACACAAGAGGTCCTTAAAGAAGCTGCCCTCATGGGTCTAGACCTAAGATTCGAGGCAGTCTGTTACTAAGCATAAGGCTCTGTTAACCCTGCAATCCGTTATGTCCCTGTTGCCCTCAGCAGGGTCAGCTGTCAGCCTGACTGCACCTTTCTCCAGTCCCAGTTAATTCTCACTCACCATCAGGGCAGGTTTTCCAGCACCTCCCAGGATGGACAAGGCTTTATATCTATGGATACTCCACTCTCTTTGACCCCCAGTTACTATATTGGTCTTACTAGATGAATTCAGTACTCTGCTCAAAAACATGCCATAAAACCAGTTCCTTCCAACAGAAGGGTGCAGGAATGTATTCTTTTCTTCCTGGTTCCCAATTATACAGGTGACTTATGCCCCATTTTGAATCTCAGGGGTCTCAACCTCTATATCGATACAAAAGTGCAGAATGGTGTCTCTTCTGACACTTCTCCCTTGCTGAACACGGGAGACTGGCTCTGCTCTCTCGCTATGGAGGGCCTTTAGCTCCATATCCAGATGCACCCTGCTCACAAATGGTTCCTCCATTTTTTGTTCCAGGGCCATTCAGAGTTCAGAGCCCCCCATTCAACCTTTCCTCGGCATCCTGGGTGTGTTCACACAATGCCTAGTGGCCATCACAGTGGCCCTCCATGAGAGGCCTCTATGTCTTTCCTTACCTGGATGACTAGTTTCTGAAGGCATCTTACCGCCAAAGGCTGCTGTTTCCACTTTTCTCGAACACTTCCATTGTTTTCCCAAGCAGGGATAGCTGTAAACCATCCCAAATCCAGTTGGACTCCCCGCTGATGCCTCCTATACATCGTCATGTTGGACACTTCCTTGAAGATGGCATTTTGCCCTAGGCTCAAGGACACCCTGATTGCTTTGGCACACAGACTAAAGTCCAGCAGGTTGGTTTCGACACGTGACTACCCTGCGCCTCCTGGGTCATTTGGTGGCAGAATACCAATGGTCCCCATGCCAGGCTGGATATGGGGTCCTTCAGTGGTTCCTGAGAGTCCAATGGGACCTACAGGAGTATGGTTTCAGTGCCCCGTCCTGATGTCATCCTGCTCTTCGAGCTCTACAATGGTGGAAGTCCACGGACAACTTAATGCAAGGTATGCCATTTCATTCTCCTGTCCTGTATCTCATTTTGACTACAGATGCCTCCTTGACAGGGTGGGAAGCTCATCTCCTGCATGTCTGATCCCAAGGACCCTGGACACTGGTAGAGACCCGCCTCCACATCAGTGTCTTGGAGGTGAGGACAGTCCACTATGCCTTACAGGCGTTCAAGACTCTCCTTCCCCTGGTTGCCCTCAGGGCAATCAGACAATTCTGATAGTTCACTACATGGAAACATAGAAATCCGTCAGCTGAAAAAAGACCCCATGGCCGTCTAGTCTGCCCGATTTTCTCCCTCAAGGAAGACCTCTACCCTCCATTCTGTACCTGTACAAGCAAGGAGGCACCTGTTCTTACCCTCCCTGGGAGAATTGATGGTCTGGTACTGGGCGATCCAGAGAAGTATCCATCTTCTGGTGGTCCACATCCACAGAATGTCCAACACCTGGCGGATGCCCTGAGCAGATCCACTGCCCGGGCCCATGAAGGGAAATCCTACAGGACATCCTACACGATTTCTTCCACAGTGGGGCCACTCAGAGTGGGACCTAGTTGCCTCTCTGCAAAATGCAACACTGCCAATGCCCCAGCTTTCTACATGGCTAAACTGGACACACTCTACCATCGAGCACTGAGGTTTATATGAGGACTCCCCTTGAGCACACATCCTGCACCCTATATGCGGCAGTGGGATGGACATCACTAAGTTCAGGCGCCACAAGCGCTGCTCTCTGGACCTATGAGCCATCTCTAATAAGCTGCCTTACTATATCTCCTGCTGTCCTTCCCTAGTATAATTGGGAAATCTGGCGTTAAGAGTTACTCAGCTATTACATAAGTGCTCAAAGCAAAATCCCGCTTGACAGGGGCAGCCATAAGCTTGCACTACCTACCTTATGGAAGCGATCTACAAAAACCCTCAAATTAAGCACTCTAATCGGTATAAATGCTTTCAAGATGCTTTATTTCCATACAATCAGAGAAGTATGTAACTGTTCCACCCACTCAGACCCAGTACTGGTATATAGCCACACTCTAGACCCAATTTTAAGTACTGACCCCCCCAGCTTGCTCCTCACCAGCCTAATTGTTCTCTCTCTTATCCCGTCTTATCAACACTAGGCCCATCCATCCCCTTATTCTTCCTTCCAACCTTGGATAGGAGCTCACTACCCTGGGTTTGTGACATCCTACCATGCCCCGTGCTTTAGCATTCAATCCGGGGCTCACACATACTCCTTTTCTCCATCCACCTTCTCTACATCCAGCTTTACCAACTCCTTTCTGTGCACCGTGCCCTCCTAGCCTTTCTCCCTACTTCCTCCCTCTCTTCCCCTACCTTCACCTCTACCTGGTGTATAGTTTTATTTTATTTTTTCTTCGTTACTTCCTCCTGCAACCTTAGATAACCTGCTTTATCTTCCTATAGACACTTATATGTATGTAAATACCGTAATCTGTACAATATCTGTATAATTCTATGTACATATGAACTCTTTTTCTTCCTCTCTGTAAAGAGTATTATCTGTATTGCCTTGTAAATACCTGTGTTGACCTGTATATACAATTGTTCATGCTCCACCCAGGTCCATCTTGCAAATGAGCTTCTGCTCAACGATGAACGCTGGTTAAATAAATAAAGACTTGATTGATGCTTTCCGCTCTCTCGAGTGAGGTCCTGGAAATGTGGCAGGATGAGTTATATCTTTCCTGGACAGAAATATTTCTTTCGCCTTCCTGCCCTTTCCTCTAGTTCAGAGAGTACTACTCAAACTGATCTGGGACAGGGCGTCTATGATTCTCATAGTGCCATTCTGGCCGAGACAGATTTAGTTCCCTCTTCTTTTACATCTCTCAGAACGGATCCCCTCCTCTGTCGATTTGCCGAGCTCTGTTGTCCCAGGCACAAGGATCCCTGTATATCAGCCCTTCACTCCTCCATGTGCACACCTGGCTCCTGAGGACATAGTCCTCTCATGCTTCAGGGTGTCCCCAAAGGTGGCAGAAGTCCTAAGGGCTGCCAGGAAGTCATCTACATGGTCTTCCTATTCTATAAAGTAGAAACGCTTAGCCATTTGGGCATCTACACAGGCCTTAGATCCTTATGAGTAGTCCCAGGGCATCTTAGACTAGCTGCTCTCCTTTTCAAAGGTGGACCAAATATTCCTCTGTGAAAGTCCACCTTTGGCCATTGCTGCATTTTAATAGGTTTTCTGCACCTATCCGGGTCGGGTCCCAGTGTGGGATTTGAATTTGTGCTTGAAAATTGACCTTAAGCCCTTCTTTTTGTGAACTTTATTTCCTTCCTGATGCCCGACCTCCAGACTATCTCCGGCGAGACACGCTGACTCACCTACCATCCCCGCCTGCCTGAAGGCTCAGTCCCACCAGTCGGCTCTTCACCAGCTACACTCTTTCCTGGTGCCTGCTCCCTGGATTTAAGCCCCTGGGGTGGAACTGCCACCTCCTCTGGTGACCTATCTGGAAATCTGGGCAGGCATTTGGGAAGTGGAGATGCACCGGCGGTAGCCGATGCACTTTCGTTGATGGGCATGGGGGTAGTCCTGATCCTCATCTTCGCCTACCAGAGGACAGGCTTTTCTCTTTCCATTCCCAAGGAGCTCAGGTGTGCAATGGTGACTGGGTACGATGTGGCGCCACCTGCCGAGCTCCACCCTCCAAAGTATCTGCAACTGCTTGTGCTGCACCTGACCGCTGCCAGGTGCCGCTACAGTGCAGCGTATCCCTGGAACCTCCCAGGGAAGGCAGAGTTGTCCTCCAGATGCTTGATCCCTTCCCTCCCTTGCTGACCTCCTGTGACCCTGGCTCATTCTCGAACTGGTCACTGGCGTGGCGCGAGGTATGGCGCCCAGACCCAACCTCAGCACCACCAGGCCTCCTAACCTAAGCCCTTGAGCCTACTCCTTTCCAGTGTGCTCCATTATCTTTCTTGGAAAACTATAATTTTGGTTGCCATTACATCAGGCAGATGTATCTCAGAGTTACTGGCACTAATGTCCATACCTCCCTACCTGCAATTCCATAACGATAGGGTATATTTCGCTAAAACCCATCATTTTTGCCTAAGGTTGTTTCTGAATCTACTTTCAAACAGGCTATTCACTTACCAGTATATTATGCAGAGCCTGCAAATTCAGGAGAATCCTGTTTTATACTCTCAATGTGCACAGCACATTGAGGCATTATCTTCTCCACACCTCACAGTTGCGAAAAACTGAGCAACTTTTTGTCTCTTTCACTCCTGTAAACCAGGGTGTTGGGATGTCACAACAGTGCTTGTCCACATGGTTGGCCAACTGCATTTCATTCATCGAATACAGAGTATGAAACACCTCTCATGGAGGTCGTGAAACCATTCCACCAGAGGCATGGCTGCCTCCATAGCGGGTTTCCAGGTCGTCTCTACCTTAGACATTTGTGAAGCCACCATGTGGTCTACTGTACATACATTCACAATGCGTTACATTCTAGACATTGCTTCCAAGAAGGGGACCAATTCTTTGGGCAGGTCGTTCTACAAGGTCCCCTGTCCTAAGTCCTGATGGTTTGCTTCCTCCTCCACTTGGCATAATAACTGCTTGGGAATCTTTCCATGTGTGATGCCTGCTGCAAGAGATTGTCTCAAAGAAGATAGTACAGTTGTGTAGAACTTACTGTAACAGTAGCTCTTTGAGATTATCTCTTGCAGCAGATCATGCTATAACCCTCCCACTGTCCCCCTTGCTGTTACTCCGGAAGGGTGCCTTGTTCCTGTCTTTCACGACCCGCAAGCTGCTGCCTTATTTCACCCTCAGTTCTACTCAGAGGCCTGAGAAATGTTTTCTCATTCGGTCACTAGGATGGAAAAGAACTGAGGAGTAGCCAGGCCTCCTCCTTAATATATATACAGACACCATGTGGTAATATTAGGGGAGGTCCCAGGGTCGACTACCGAGAAGTCATCCGGAGGAAATGCCTGCGGCAGATATCTCATGTGTTATGACCTGCTGCATGAAATACTAACATACTAAATGCCTAGCAGAATAGACCTAACGGTCTTTCGTGTCTGCTCGTTTGGTAAGCCCCCACCCTGGGAGCTGGACTTGCTGCCCCCTGTTCTCTCTGGTTTCTCCCTTCCAGTCCCAGATATTCTCGCTGCACAGACTTTGCTTCCGAATCCTTCCCTGTACCTGTCCCACCCCTCTTGAACCCTCCACCATCTCTGCCTCAACCAGCCCCTGGGCAGTGCATTCCATGGCTCCACCACCTCTCAGTGAAGTAGCACCTCCTCCTTTCTCCCTGAACTCTCCCCTCCTCCAGCTTCCACCCATGCCCTCTAGTTGCCCGCCTCCTTCCTTCGGAGTACCCTGACTGCTCCTCCCCATTTACCCCTTCATGTACCTGAAGACCTCATTATGTCCCCCGTCCTTCTCTCTTCCAATGTGTACATATTTAGCTCTTTGAGCCTCCCCATGGTCCTGTCCCCAAGCCCCAGATCATTTGGTTGCCCTCCTCTGGACCCCTCCCGGGAGTTCGATGTCCCTCTTTAAGTGTGGCCTCCAAACTGCACACAGTACTCAAGGTGCAGCCTCACCAAGTAATTATACAGAGGAGTATCACTTCCTCCTTCTGGAGGTGATCCCCCAGTGATGCATCCCAGCATCCTGTTGGCATTGGCCACTGCCCTCCTACAAGTCTGAGAGTTGTTCATCTTGACATCCACCACCACCCCAGGTCCCTCTCAGCCATTGAGACTGCAGCATCCCCACCGGGTGTACATAGGCCGGTTTCTGGCTCCCAGGTGCAGCACCTGCATTTCCTGCATTGGACCTCCTTCCACTTTCTAGACCACCTTTCCAGAGCCTCCAGGTCCCCTGTGGGCCACCCTCCCTCCCCATCCACCATCGCCCCAGTTTTGAGTTATCCATAAAGAGACTCATCTCACTCCTGATACCATTCCTTATGTCAGAGATGTGGGTGTTGAACAGGAGGGACCCAAGGACCAGTCCCTAGGGACCCCACATGACCTCCTTGGGGATGAGACTATCCTGCCAACCCACGACCCTCTGGGTGCGGTCCTGGAGCCAATTTCCTATCCATCTGATCATCTGGTTCTCCACCCCCATTTCTCCCAGCTTATCCAACAGACCCCGTGAGGAACAGAGTCAAACACCTTGCTAAAGTCAAGAAAGAGGACGTCCACCGGTCTAGCCAGGTCCAAGGCACTTGTCACCCAGTCATATGTAACCCCTGCAAATGGGGTTCCCAAAAGACTTCAGGAGCTTGCTTGAATGCTCCAAGCCTGAATGGTGTTTGGCGTTTAAGCCATTTATCAGTGAGTGTTTTAGAACCTCTGGCACTGTCTCTTTAAGAGCTGTCTGCTTGCAGACATAATTAGTTTGTATGGGGACTGTGTGCTTCTCTGTTTGAGTACCACTCGAACTGCTGCCAATTACTTCATTTTGCAGTCACTAGGAGTGCAAAGGAACCTCATCTGAAAGATGTAACTGTTTGCCAGAAATTATTTAGAGTAATAATGAAATTACAGTTTGTCTAACCTGCTTTCTTTGCAGTCAGAACTGTGTCTGCTAGTTCCCCATTCTAGTTTTGAACTGCTGAACTGGACCAATCAGTGTGGGGTAAGCTAGCTCTAAAATGGTGCCTTGGACGAATCAGAACTTGGACTCATAATCTGAGCCAGCCACAAGAGGATTGTATGGGCAGTGACTCTGGGAGATGTAGTTTAGACTTCAGTGCCTTTTTGACCACACAGCAGTCTATTGTGAGTGACAGCCAATCCAGTCAAGAACTGGGAGGAACTCAAAGGAAGTGCCGGTTTTCAGTTGGAGTGTCAGTTGAGCTTTGGCAGTGAAGAAGGAAGGGCCCTGTGCTTTTCAGTGTGCAGTTTAGTCAAAAAGCGTGTGTAAGGCCCAGGTTCCGGTCTGCAGCTTGTGTAACAACTTGTTAGGACTGAATCCGTCCTGTGAAAAGATCAAAGGATCTCTGAAGAGTAGAAACCAGGCTCACCCTGTAGAAGACTGGAGGAATTCCTGAAAATTGCACTTGGTCTGTCAGAACTGAATCTGCTGTGTGTTCTCCGGGTATTGTGCAGTAATTGCGATCGGGATACAGATGCAGCCTGCCTGGTATAGTGCTTTCTTTATATGGATGTGTGAAGAGGTTTGTGTACCTCAAGTGAGCCCTGCTGACATTGAAGGACCCTATCTTATTTGGAGGTCGTGAGTACTAATTCAGGGTCGCTCCCTGTTGAATTGCCACATTAAATCCAAATGGAATTACTGTACTGCTGACTGTTTAATTCCTCCTTTTCTCTGTGTGAAAGGGCCCTACCAGCTGCCACGGTTTGGACTAGCCACTAGGGCTTGGGTTCCCAGGACAGTAACTGATAGGATAGGCTCAGCACAGAGCCTAAGGATTTATTAGAGTGATAAGCTAATTAACCTGATTTCCCCTGTCCTTGTTATATCCCCTAAATAAATCAGAGCTGCTCGTTTCAGCAAGTTATACTGCCTGGGTATTTGTCTATGTTAAAGTACTGTACTGTGATTGTTGCACTGTATCTCATTTTACAGGAGGTCCCAGTGCGGAACCAGACCTGGGGGGTAAGTGTATACTGTGAAGGTAATTCTGATATATTGTGTGGGCCACTAGTGGGAAGAAAGGGGGTTGCAGTGTCCCAGAGGGCTGTGACCAAGTTAGTTTAACTATTGCAAACCCTGACCTCTGGGTGGAGGCACCGCCATTGGATCCAGGCCCCTCAACCTGTTAGTGGCAAATCAGGCAGGGGTAGTAGCCCTGGGATAGCGCCATCTAGGGTTACAATAGAACTCCACAAGGTTTGTCTGACACGATTTCCAGGATGAATCCATGCTGCCTATCGTCCAGGCATTCCGACTTTTCAGGTTCCCCCAGCCTCTCCTTGACAATGCCCTCCATCACCTTGCCCACCACCAATGTCAGGCTGACAGGCCTGTAGTTCTCTGTCACCTCCTTGATCCCCCTTGTGGATAGGCACTATATGCACCACCATCCAGTCCTGGGACACCCACCCTATCCTCAGAGAGATACTGAAAAGCTCTGCCAGGGATTTTGCCAGGACATCTGCCAGTTCCTTCAGCACTCTGGGATGTAATTTATCCAGCCCGGTGCTTTCTCTGTCTTAAGGGACCTGAGGGCTTCCCTCACTTTCTCTGCTGTAGTTTTCCACCTCTGCTACCTCGTCCCCCTGGCTTTGCCTTTCCCCTCCTGCAGCAGTGGCCCCTGCACCCACCGATCAGTAAGTGCCCCCTCAGTTTCACTGTCTCCTCCCATGTATGATGCAGCCCCATTTTCCTTCTTGAAAACTGAGGTGAAGTACTCATTTAGAACCTGAGCCTCTCCCCGGGTCTTGTGCCCATCCCTCCCCTGTTTTAATCCCATGCTCGCCCCTTCACCCTCCGCTTCCCAATGTATCTAAAGAAACCCTTGTTCCCTCTCCTAATTTCCCTGGCCAGGTTCTGCTCCTCCTCTGCCTTAGCCGCCATCACCACCCCTAGTGGTCCTTCTGGCCATCAGCCTGCATCTCTTTGATCCCTTTCGCCCTTGAGCACTTGAAATGCCTATAAGCCACCTTCTTTCCACTCACCACCTCCTGAACCTTCCTGGTCCATCAGCAGGTTTATGGGCCCTACCACATTTTGTCTTGCTTTTGTACAGGTGCTGGTAGCATCCTGCAACCCCTCCTGATGATTTCCCACCTACTGTCAGCATCCATGTCTGGCCCAATCCCATCCAAATGCTTCTAAGGATCCTTCCCATTTCCTTGAAATCCACCCCCTGAAGTCAGTCACCTCTGTCTTTGTGCAGCCTTCTACCCCTCCCTAGGTCCAGGCAGAACTAGACCGTGGCATGTTAGAAGCTCCCTGCCAACAGGTCCCTTACCTCCAGGCCCCTAATCTGGTCACTGTCTGACAGGACCACATCCAGTATCCGTTGCCTCCTGGTCGGTTCCACCTGCTGAGTTAGGGACGATCCTGAAAGACATCCAACAACCTCTGTTCCTGGCCACTGAGGATGTCATAGTCTCCCAGTCCATTCCTGGCATGTTTAAGTCCCTCAACACCACCACCTTCCCTGCCCAAACTGCAGTGTCTCCCCACATCTGCCACCAGACTCTCCTCCAGCTTCTCCGCCAGCATGGGTGGTCTGTACACCGCTCTATTTTTACTCTCTTGCCCCCTGTTATCAAGGTGACCCAATCACCTCCACAGTTCCCTCCGCCTCCTCCACTCCTCCTATGCCAATGCAGTTTTTGATCATTATTGCTACCCCACCTCTCCTTCCCTCCCGTCCTTCCTGAACATGGTGTAACCTCCAGGTTCAGGTCCCAGTCGTGCCCTCGATGTGGCCCAGGTCTCAGTGACCCGATGCCACATCCACTCTCTCCCTCAGTTAGCATCGCCTGGAGCTCAGGCATTTTGTTGCCCATGCTCCTGGCATTTAACAGGACTACCTTCACCCTTTCCATATACTTCCATTTCCCCCTGCTTGCATTCCATGAGGTTCATCTTCCCCAGTCAGCACCTTACCAGTGGGCCTTTCTCGCATTCCTCCATCTCCCCAGGGAGGCGGGACAGAGTCCTCCTTTATCAAACCCTCTTGACAGCCTTTTCTCCCATCCTTCCCTTTACAAGTTTAAACCTCACCTTTCACCTAACGAACCCCTCTATTTTCAACTTAAGGATTTTCCTCCCTTCCAAACTGAGATGAAGCCTATCTGTAGCATATAGCCCTTATCCTCCCAGGTCTCCCTCCAATCCCCATCAACTCATACCTCTAGCCCCCACACCACTCTCTGAGCCACTGGTTTATCTCCTAATCTTCCTCTTGTGTTCCCACTGCCCTTGGCACCGCAGGATTTCCAAGAAGGAATCGCGCATCCTATGTCAGGGTGTATCAAGATCTACTGTTACAGTAAGTTCTACGCAACTGTACTTTATATATTTGTTTGAAGGCAAGTGGGGAGAGGAGAGGGACCTGCAGTGCTCTAAGTTGTGCTGTTGTACTTGAATCTTTTTCAAAGTTGTATCTAAGTGTAGTGCAGTTTTTCTTAACAGTGGGTGCCTAACCCCAAAATCTTGTCAATAACTTAATCAAAATTGTAGAGTAGTTTTGGTGATAGTGGGAGCCTGACCCCAAATCTTGTGAAATACTATATTTATTTATTTAAGAGTTTTACCAGGAAGGCATACTGGTGGAGTACCGCTCAATTCAGATCGTCCTGGGGACATGAGACATACAATATAACAGGTGAGATAATAGATACAGGCAATGTAACAGCAAGGTTGCAACACTATACAGGGTATAACACGGTACAGTGTACAAGTGCATTTACAAGGAGAGTTACACAGCTGAAGGCAGAGCCAGGTAAGGTAAGATTATGATATGGGGTGCAGTAGTGCAACCAGTACAGCCATGACTGAGGGTTCAGCAATTGCAGTGTGGTTTTGGTGGGTCACAGTGTGGGATATCACTACATGTGACTGAAATGCAGTACCCTGACACCCAGCCTGGCCGCTAAACCCGACACACAAGAAGTCCTGACAGTGGGATTTTGCCAAACCCCCGCAGGTGTTTGTTATATTAATTATGGGGAGTGCAGGGTGAAGCCCCTGAAACATAAGGAAAAATCAAAATCCCACTGTCAGTATTTTGAGACTTGAGCTATGGTGTCGGGGAACACATTCGCCTTCAGTGGTAAATCCAGTGTGGTTCCTGCCAAAGCCCTCCCCCAATAAAAAACCTCGTAAAATGCTTTATCCAGTTGCAATGTAGTTTTGGTGGGTGGCAGTGAGCGCATGCCAGGGCACCCCCAATCTTGTGAAACACTTTGCAGTGTAGTTTTGATGGGTGGCAGTGAGCACATGCCTGAGCACCCCACCCCAATCTTGTGAAACACTTTGCAGTGTAGTTTTGATGGGTGGCAGTGAGCACCTGCCAGGGCACCCCAATCTTGTGAAACACTTTGCAGTGTAGTTTTGATGGTGGCAGTGGGTGCCTGCCTGAGCACCCCAAATCTTGTGAAACTCTTTATCCAATGCCATAGTAATTTTGTGAGAGTGGATGCCTGTGAGCCCTTTTGTCAAAGGTGTTTCCGACTGCAGAAGCTGCCTGTAACTGCCATAAAGATGAAGAAAAGATGTCCTGAGCAGGAAGCAGGGAGGACTAGGAAGGAGGAGCAGCAACAGGAAAGGTTCCAGTATGGTACCTGTCCCCACAGCAATGTAGCAGTTCTTCAAATATCTGTGGTAGTCGTGAGCTTGTGGTGGGGGTGATGTACAGTGTGAGGATGTTAGAGGAAGCAGGACAGAGATAGGGAGTAGTGCTGGTATTGGTGCTGGTGGTGGTGGGTCCGAGACTGAGGCGTGTAAGGAGGAGCGTATAATAGTGCTTCAAAAAAAACCATGGGGAGTTGTTAGTCTGCAGAAGTCAGCTAGTTGTATGCCCACTGTAACCAGAAGCGTTTCTAGTCAAGTCACAGTCATTGTCCAGTGGTCCATCTAGTGGTGCTAAAACCAGCGGGGCAAAGCAGAAACACACAGGTCTTCCACTGTTCATGGTCTTCCTCCTCCTCCTCCTCTTCTTCTTCCAGTACTTTGCTGTCCCTACTACCTATGGTAGTGTTCTAATGCTCGGATCCTCAACTCATTTCCCAGCATGTATAGGCAAGCCCTCCCCTGAGTGTCTTGTGTTAACCGGATGACATCAGCTGGCAGTGCCAGGTGGGGGTGCTAACTCAGCAACCTGTACACCATGGTGAAGTTCCTGTCCACTGCCACCGCTTGAGGCACTATATGATGCTCCTTTTCCAAGTGTACCTCAGGCCCTAAATCAGGGAGTGAGTCTGGGTCTGACACTACTGTTACCCTGTCACCTGAAGATAAAGAATTGTTTGGTGTACAGAGCGAGGTGCTACTTATGGAATACTAACCCCTCTGTTTTATAAAAGCAAGCCAGTATCATGTCCACCACCTGCACAGCTGGTTGCAGTGGAGGAGACTGCCGCAGAGAAAGGATATGGAACTGGAGGTGCCAGAGGAGGGAGAGGTGCGGTGATTCAGAAGGGGAAGCAGAAGCACAGGAAAAGGAGGAGGCAGTGGAAAAGAGCATGGGAAGTGTGAAGCATCAGTTGAGAGTGAGATGGAGATGGGTGGAGAAGGAGATGTTGTGGAGGAGAAGCAATGAGTATTGGAGGAGGAAGCAGTAGAAAGGGAAGAGAAAGTGAAGGTTGAAAGTGTGTTGTCAGTTACAAGCTCCTCCAATGAGCACTATGATTCTGAGGAGCGGAGGCCACCACCACCAGTATGGGAGGACAAGAGTGGCAAAGTGAGAAAAGCTATGAAGAAGAGAAAGACAAAAGTAGCTTGATGAAGCAGGATATCCATTCCCAGGTCAAGTTCCCAGTTCTACCTGATAGATCTTTTACTACTGCTGCTACTTCTGGTGATCAAGTGGTGCAGCTACATCATTCCTCCTCTGTAGCACCCCATGCGTTTGAGGCTTACCTTATGCTTGTTGCTTCCATTTCTGCCCTCCTCTAAAGTGCCACGTGGCTGCCTGCGTTTCTTCTTTGGTGTGTCCCAGCTCTGTGGCCCAGTCTTGTTGTGCCCTGGTGCTACCAAACACAGCCCAGTGTGAATCTAGCCCATTTTGGGCTCCAAAACTTAGCTGCACCTTCCTGCTGCTCACTTTGGCACTCGGTGCCATGGGTATCAGCGCATGTACAAAGCTGCACCTTTGATCTCTCCTGACAGCTTCGATTTGTGGTCAAGTGGGAGGTGTTGGTGGTCCCAGTCCCTGTGTTAGGCAGAATGGGACCGGTGACCAAACAAGGGCCAAGATTGCCCTCTTTTTATTTTATATAAAAGATCCACAAGAGTGTTTAGATCGGGATCATAGAATATTAATGATCGAGCCCCACCATCATGAATATTAATGAGGGTTTCCTCTGTCCTCAAGGAACATCATTTTTTCGGCGGCTGCTGCAGGAAAGCCCAAATATAAATAAATATAATAGCAGCAGTTGCGTGGACATTTGGGAAAAATGTTTAAAAGGGAAAGATGTTTGAGATCAATAAATACTTAATTCTGGCTGCACCAATATTGCTGGGACTCCGATAGCAGCCTGCCTACTGCAAAGGGATTACAAAATATTGGCAGCAGTGACAGGCTCAGGACTGAATGCACAAGCTTAAGCTGGACAGCAAAATTAAGGACACTAATATGGCTATTCAAGTGAGGGGCAAGTGGACAAATTAGATAATTATTCTGGCTGCACCAGGACTTTATTTGGGACTGTGTTGACTCTGCTACAGGGACTGTGTGTTTAGCAGCCATTACAGAGTACCAACAGCCAACTGCAAAGCTGGGAGTTTTAAGCCAGGACTTGTGGGACTTTGCCAAAGCTCTGGAAACTTCCAAGTGCTTATGGGGAACTGCAGTAACCTAAATTCAGGCACCAAAACAGAGAGCCTGTAGGACATCAAGGGAGGTTTTGAATAATTCATTTTGTGACTGACAGGCACTTCAGGCAGGAGCAGCTAATAGCTCTAGCCAATAGGGGTCTCAGGAGAGCCCCATAAAGGACAGTGCTTCAGGCAGATTTACGGCGATTCGGCGGGGCCCCTCACAGGGATGGGGGCTCAGGCCTCAGCAATCTAAATGGGCCTAGTGAACCAATGTAAACCTCTCCACAGGGAGAGGTTTTTTCCATCTGTGCCAGAAAATAAATCATTGGCTGCCTAAGCAAAATCTGCTAGTCTGGAGGTTGCCAGAAAATGTCCTCCAGGGGCTAGCCAAGTCCTTTCCATGTTTAGGAAAAATGTGGGTCCTACAGCTTGATGCCAAGCCAACTGTGAGAGAGACAAATCTGCTTCAGGGTGAGAGGCTGATGTCTTCAGGAACCTCAGAGAAAGTGCGAGCCATTCCTGTGAGGATGCCTAAGTGAGTAAACATGTATCTGTGAGAGTTCATTGAAGAGAAGCTTAATGGGGCTGCAAAACCCTAGAAAACTGTTAACTGTTTGGAACTGTTAGTTGGTCTGCACTCTGCATCTGCTGTGTCTGATCATTGCCCAGAGAGGGTGGACCTGTTTTAGTTAAGTGACCATGGAATGGTCCAGTGTACTTATATAAATGTGTTTAAATTGAAAGAGCCTGAGTGTGCAAAGTTGAATTGTGAGTTGAAGTGAACGAGCACAAGTGAGCTAATGCTGAATAGTACGTTTAATTGCAAAAGCCCATGTGAGCTAATGGAACTGTTATTGCCAGGGCGCGTTTATTTTGAAAGAATATAAAATGTGCTAGAAGATGTCCTTGAATCGGACTATTACTTTAAAATAAGTAAATGTGCTGAATGCAACTGGTGAAAAATATAGCTGTGCTAGTAGAAGAAGAAATGTCCTGGGTTTGGATGAAGTTCTAGCAAGATAAATGTGCTGAAGGTTTAAGAAATATAAATGCGCTAAATGTAATGTGACTGGTCTGGTTACACACGCAAGCTTTTGGCTGAAAAAGAGGGTCCCAGTCTTCAGAATGTTAAAGTGTTGTTTCCATCTTCAGTTTTAAAATCTCTACAGTTAATTTAGGGGCACTGGCTGTTGGCGTGCCTGCAGTTTTAACCCTCATGGATAGTGCCTGTTTGCTGGAAGCACTCAATTCTAACCTGCTTACAGAAATTCTACTGTGAGTAAATGCAGGGCCTCCCTGCACCATCTAAAGGGACTGTATGTAGTTAAAGTGTTTCAGTATTTCAAGCCCAATTCCAAGCCTGAGTTTTAATCCTCACAACTAGCCAGCCAGCATACAGCTGCACTGTCTATCAGGCCTGCACCTTTTGTTGACTTTGGTTACTGGGTACCCAGGTTATGGTTAGGATTGTGAGGTCTTATACGAATATGGGGACCGGTACCAGTGTGGGTAAAATAATAATACTTGTATCATCTGATTTATAGCAGCTAGTTAGTTAACCAGAGCTCTGACTATCACAGAGGTTGGTGGGGTAATGTGATTTAAAAGATGATTTAAATGCAAACTGTGTGATCTTGATTTAAACAAATCAGACTAATTGAACTAAATGTAAATATTGTAAATGCTTAATCTCTATTCCTGCTTCACCCTTCCTAACCCTTCCCATGTAAACAAACTGTGTTATTGTTGTTTTGCAGATACCTGTGTTGTGAGCATATCATTAGTATCCAGCTCCTAAATGATAAAATGTTTGAATTGTGGGGAATGTTATCTGGTCATGTCTGGGGTTGGCTTGTGGTTAATGTGGGTGGGTACATCATCCCAGAGGGTTGTACCAGGTTCTAAGCTAGCCCACTTAAAGCTAAACTCTGGGTGGAGGTACTGTGCAAATATAATATCTTGGGTAAGAACCAGTTAAAGTCAATATTGGGAACAAAGGCCCTCAACCTACATCCCGGGTAGTAGGCAGAGGTAGTAGCCCTTAGAGAAGGCTGCCTTGGGGTTACACCTCCATGACCAGGAAAAATAAATCTTGCAGTGGTCGCCTATTTATTCTAAGGCCCCCAATCCCTCAGTCTAGTGGTCATATAGCTAAGAAAGCCAATAGATCTTCTGCAGTATGGGAGAATTTTAGGGATGACCCACAAATCCACAGAAAGCATGCTGATATATATATATATATATATATATATATATATATATATATATATATATATATAAAAAAAAACAAAAGGATCAGCCGTGGTCAGTCCACATGAACATTGGGAACCAGTATTCTGGCTGATCATCTGAAGCATGAACATGGCATCTTGCTAACAGTCACATCCTTCACAGTCTACACCAGGTATGGGTGGTGGGATATTTTTTTTGTTTGTTTCATATACTTTAATAGTTTTCATTAGGATACAAAAAGATCATTTAAAAGAGGGTAGGTAGGAACACATTGGAATAATGCAAGGCAATAAGACACATACTGTAAATAGTGGTATAGACTTGGTTTTGTACAAATGGAAATTGACATGGTTCTCAAGTTCTCAGTCAGTTGAAATGATCTGTCTCCCAGAAATCATCTGGTTTCCAACACTCTGTCTCCTTATTGTGCAAATTCCATACTGGCTGAAAATCATTAAAGTGCCCATAGTTATAAAGTGCTGTTAAGAATAACTGCCTCCATTCATATTTAGGAAAAGACCCATCTGAGGCTTCCTGGTTCCAATATTTTAAAATAAGCCTCTTAATTGCCACACTATTGGTTGGATAAATCTGCCTTTCCTTCCTATCTATGCCCTTTATATTGTACATTTCCAATATTATGATCTTTGGATCATCCCAGTATGGAATATTTATACCAATCTGACCCAAAATTTCAAAAGCCCTTCTCCACCACAACTTAATAACTACACAATTCCAAAAAGTATGTAACATATCTGCATATGGTTCCCTGCAATGCCAACAAAATCATCTTGCAGTAGTTTCATGCTGCAAAGTTTGTACAGTGTATAATACGCTCTGTTTAATATTTTGTATTGTATAACTCTACCTCTTGATAATTTATAGTGGATAGTAATATTGCATGCATTGTGTAAATAGAATTAAGTTATTTTCCTATTTTTGAGTGGTTAGTTTATAGATCTGAATAAAGGCTTTTGTAAATTATCCTTCAGCCAGGAAAAAGAGAGAGAAACTTGTTGGACTTTATTTTGGCTAGTGCTGATTCAAGTTTTTCTCTCCCATCTGGAATAGTCTTTTCTGTATAAACTTGACAACTGATTATAAAGCATATAATGATTTGGTCCTAATTGAAATCCATTTTGAAAATATTCCAAGACAAAGGCCTTCCCATCTCAAGGAAACAGCTCCACTTATTTATTCCTTTATTTTCCCATAGATTGTTTTGTAGAGTTTTTCCCCTATTTTAAAGTTGGGATTTTTCCAAATCTTATTTTCCGGGAGAGATGTAAGTCCCATTTAATTTTATTTGTATATTCAATTATTCCAGCTGCCATACAATTTATGATAGCAGATTGCAATTTAAAAATTCCTAGCAGTAAGGCAATTTGGGACAGGTCGACCTGCTCTGAGCAGGAGGCAAAAATTATGCATTCAGAAGGGACAGATTGGTCCTATCTTGTTCTTCATGTAAGGCCCACTTCAGGACCCTTTTCATTTGAGAAGATAAATGGTACTTTTCCAAATTAGGGCAGGCCAGCCCCTTGTTCAACTGTAAGAGCAAAGCTTTTCCCATGAAATTATGGGTTGTTTTTTGTTCCATATAACATTTTTGAGATGTTTGTTTATTTGTTTAAACCAGGTTTTAGGAATAGGTATCATTAATGTTTATAGTCTATATGACAGGAAGGGAACTATCATCATTTTTATTTTTAATTTTTCCCCAAAGGGAAAGAGGAATCTTGGTCCAGCACTGTAATTTATCCCCAACAGACTCCTCAATTCTTTATAAATTTTATTTAAATAGGGTTTCAATCCGATTATGTACATAAATGCCCAAATACCTCATACCCTGGTCTTTTACCCCTGCCAGTATATGCTGTTGAACTGGGACTGGATCTTGAATATGAAAGTTATCATTTCAGTTTTCCCTCATTTATTTTATAACCCGTCAATTTAGAGAATCTTTTAATAACCTGATTTAATTCCTGAACACTAAGTACTGGGTCCTGTAACGTTAAAAGGACATCATCTGCAAATGCATTTAATTTTATTTCTGCTGACCCTATTTTAATGCCCTGAATATCCCTATTTACTCTAATTTTGTATAAAAGGGTTCTAACTCAATACAAACAGGGAAGGGGACAATGGACAGCCTTGTCACACTCCTCTGTGGAGAGATATTGTCTCCGAAGATGTCCATTTACTTAATTTGGGCCATGGGAGCGGAATATAAAGTTTGAGTAATAGCAATAAAGCCACAGGGGAAAACAAAGGCCTTTAGACTCTTAAATAGATAGGGCCATTCCATATACTGAAGGCCTTAGTTGTATGTAGGCCATAAATATCGTAGGAAAGTTGGATTTTTGTAAATATTCAGTTAATAATTGAATCTTTAATAATCCTGTTTGAATTATTATATTTAGGATAAAGTCTCTGATTACTGTGAATTAATTTAGGAGTAAGGAAGTATTTTATTATTTATTATTTTAGCCAGTATTTTATAGTCAGTATTCAATATTGCAACTCGTCTGGTAGTTCTTCACTTTTTACTTGATTTATCTTGTTTCAATAATACTGATATAAATGCTTGTGAAAAAGACTGTTGTAATTTCCTGCTCTTAATAATCTGGTTCAATAGCCATATTTTCCAAAGCAATATAAAATTCTAGGAAATCGTCCAGTCCTGGAGCTTTTGACTTTGACATCTATTTATTTTATTTATTTATTTATGTGTACATATCGGTTTTCAACATTGGTCAGAGACTGGGTTTACGAAACACCCTCTTCACAGAGAGGACAGACAGTGTTACATAGTTCAGGGTACAGACAGAGATACATAGTTCATTACAATAGGAGGTACAATGGTTACACAAGCGTTACAAGGGAGATACTCTAGTCAATAGGTTGGTATGCAGAGTAGTAAACAGTGACATACAACATCAGAGCTGCTGGAGACTGTGACTGAGCCAAGGCAATGGATGTTAAGATGACTGATGTCAGCTGAGTGGGATGTAAGACCAAGTGACCTGTGTGGTTGGTGATCATAGTGCGGGAGAGGAGAGAGTCGGGGAGGGGCAGGGGTGCAGGTTTACACTATCATGGGGACATTGTTGAAATCTGGGTAAGCTTGATAGGTGGGCCCCCAGCAGAGACACCAGGCAGGTCAGAGTTAGTTGCATTTACAGCAGGGCATTGAACATGTGGTTCAGCAAGCATTGAACATCTGATGCATTGTATCCCTTATCTGGCTTCAGAAATTTCAACCAGGGGTCTCTGCCTCTGCAATATTTAAACTGGGCACTATAAACTGTTCAGAATATTCTACCTCCTCTTGGAAAGGGGAACATTCCGAGTATAGAGTTCTGTATAGAATTTAGTAAATTCACCCAGAATTTCTATTTGATTCGAGACTGTCTCACCATCTATGCGTGATAGCGAGGACAGTCTTGGATTTTGTCTTTCCAAAGCTTGCATTCTATTTAATAGAGTTTTCCCAATTGCTTCAGTGTTATTTTTCCAGTTTCTATTATGCCAGGCCCAGCTTCTTTTTACCTGAAAATATTCTGTGGATTCAACTAATTTCCTAAGATTTTAAGTTCTTCCTTCTTTGTTAAATCACCTAATTTCACAGCCCTTTCCAAAAATAATAGTTTCTCCTCTACCTCTTTTTGCTGTTTCAGCTTTCTTTTATTTATCCATGAGGATTCTGAAATCACCACCACCCCATATAGTGGCTTTAAGTGTATCCCAACAGTCTACCATATTGGACTCTGACACCTTATTTTCTGCTATGAAATGTTCTATAGCCTGTGTCATTTTCCCCAAGAACAACTTATCCTGTAACAGGCTAATAATTAAATGCCACAACTTATTTTTCCAATTGCCCCATTCCCTAACAGGAGTTTAGGTGACGGGCTATGATTAGAAATTAGTCTGGTTTCAATTTTCACCAACAACATCCTGCTATCAAAATGTAATTCTCTTGACATAAAGATATAATCCAATCTGGAGTGCACTCCATACCTAGAGGAAAAGTGTATAATCTTTTTATTTCCCATTCTATTTCCTCAAGTGTCCACCGGATTATTCATATCCAAAACATCTTTCAGCAGTTTTGCTTTGTATCTGTCCCATCCTGAGCCCTCTTCAAGTTTTATCTAGTTCTGGATTCAGAATACAATTCAGGTCACCCCTAATATAAAAAGCCCTCATTCCAAGTATACATGAGTTTATTTAACTTTTGCCAGAAAATTGCTATAGCCCTTAAAGGGGGCATACACTGACCTAAAAATAATAATTCTGCCATCAATTTTAGTTTTACTAAATGATTCTTCCTTGTTTATTACATACTGAATCCAATAATTCTCCTTTAAACCTTTACCAAATAGGAAAGCAACCCAACACTCTTTTAGAAGTTGTGCAGAAAAGTATAGATTATCAGGATCTCTTCCCTATTTTATTCAATTTCTTCTCATTCAGGAAGGTCTCTTGCAATATAGAAACATAGGACTTCAGTTTTTTAGTCTAGAAAATATTCTGGATCTTTTACTGGTGAATTAATTCCATTTACATTCCAAGTACAGCCTGTTAGTGATCCAACATTTCACCAATAACCCTTAAGCGATTTACCAAGTTTGGATATATGAATACATATACTGCAAGGTGACTGCATATAGAACTGATTTGCAATGTATTTTGATAGATGCATTGCCTGTTTTAGAAATTAAATCAGGGTTTCACCCTCACAAACCAGGAACTGTCATTTTGTGTATTGGAGCCTGTATTTGGTGACCTTTGACACTCATTACCTTTGCAATGTCACCACAGGGAGATCTGTGCTCTGCAATTAAAATTAGTTCTTGGTCACAGCAATTCTGTCTTGATAATATAGCTCTTGGTCGAAGCATGCTGCATGACAATGGCAATGTCAAACAGTTCATTTTCAGGGTCCGATGATGAAAGCATTATGTTGTCCTGCACTAACAGTGATCTTTCGGACACTGACATAGTGTCACAATTTGACAGCTACTGCGTAGTAGATCCTCATAGGGATGACCCTATGACAGCGCGAGAATGATGTAGGCAGTGTCTGTAAGTAGTCACAGCAGTAGTCCCAATCCATTCCAGTACAGCAGCGAGCAGACTTAGCAACACGGACTGTTAATATTATATTTTGCTACTTAGTGCTACGGTTTGGTTCCGTCATTGCTGTCATTTTACTGTGCAAAATCGAGGTATGGTGTGTGTGTGTTTCTGTTACTCCCAGCATCGATCTGCCCACACAAATGCTAGTGATAGTACCCTGGGTTTTATATTTCTTTTTGGGAGGATTGCTTTCCCTATGCGAATGAGTTGTTGGCCACTCCAGCTTGACACTGAGAGCACGGGTCGATCTGGTGGCATTGCTTGAACAGGATAAATGGCTCTCAATTTGTCCAAATTCTCACCTGGTTCTAGTTAGTAGTGACCTCCCACCAATTGATTTATCAGTCACTCACTCTGATGGAGCACAGGGTGGAAACTGCAAGCAGGCACCTTGTACCTCAACCACTCCAAACCCCACAGCTGCACACATCACATTTAGAAAAATATTGCAGCAAAGAACTTTTATTATCTGTAAATTATTTATACTGTTTGGGTCTGTCTTTGCCCTAGTGCCAACTGGCCTATGCTATAGCTTTCTTCTCTTTGTATGTGTGTGTTTGGGGTGGGGGGGCCTGCTTATACTTTCCCTTTAGAGGTATCGGTGATTGAGTAACGTGTTGAAGTCACCGTTCCTCTGTTTACGCATGTTATAAATTTAAAAACTACAAATTATTAACCAGCTTTATGCTGTCTCCAAGTGCTCAGGAACTATACAGACTGCAGCTGTCATTAGTGTCTGCATAAGCATCTGTAATACCATCCTGGCATTGGCTTATTGCCACTACATGTGTGCCTCCAGGTGCATTATGAATTGAGCAAAAATACACAGTACAGTCGGTGATCGCCCCCACCCCCAAGGTTAAAAATGACACTGCCAATACCCTTCTCATGGAGAAAGTGACTGCATTTATGTTTAAATAGCCTAAGTACCATTTGATTGGTCCCTACAAAAGGGACATATCCTTGCAGGAGGTACTCAAGTGTTAGACGGTATTTGAACCACCCTTCCTCACTTATGTCACCATACTTCATTACCACTTTGGTCCATGTCAAGCCGTTTGTGTTTTCCATTTTTTCCATTACAGTGGATCTGTGATGCACATGCGTAAGTGTACAGCAAATACAACAGATGCCGATTATACTGTCTCCATGCCTTACCGATGTCATGGTGCATTGTGTAGACTCCCTACATTCATTGCTGTGTAGCCCATATTTTGGTTCAGACTTATTCCTAAGTATGCAGAACTGACTAGCACACTTTGCAATATAACACCATAGAAGCCATACATTGGTACCACAGTGTCGGGAGAGGATGGCAACTGTAGTCTCTTCTTTTGCTGATGCTCCAGAGCACATACAATAATGCTATAATCCTAATTATAAATAAAGACTGTATGCTAAAATGTTAAAAACTGTTTAATTTTGAGATACACTGTAAACTATGTAAAGTATAACTATGTACAGTATATAACTGATTTTATTGCATTCATTTTTAAACTTAGCGAGGAGCTGGCAAGTTGGGAAACAATTCAGTGCACCATGTCCCTTTATTCATGCACATCTAAGCATACTTTGGTGATCAATGTTATGGTGCTTGCATGGGAACCAAATGAGCCCAAGAAAACACAGGAGCACAGGAAAAATATAAACTGTCTATAATGATGGTGACAATCAGAAATGCAATAGCAAAGGCAGTTTACTGAAGCAATCACACTGGAAGCAGCACTTGCCAAAATACAGTTTATTGTGCTGTTCTCCTGGATTGGACTGTGCAGCTCAGTGCTTATACTTATAGTGCACATTACAATTCTGAACTGTTGAAAAGTCATCCATTTAACACAGACCTCTATGTACCAATACTGAAAAGCTTACTGCAATTTATAGATCTGTCCTGTTCAAAAGTCATCCTTTTGTGTCCCAATATGCTAAGATTACAGCTCCACTCAGTTAAATGTATTTTTATACAGACTTGCTGTTATAATTATGTACTTGCAGCACTTACTAAAACTGTAACACTGTACTCAAGCAATGTAGATTGTGATGTTCCTAGAACCAATGGACCTAGGACACAAAGCTTAGTCAGATGAGTAAAATTGAAAATCAGGAGAAATTACCACTTCTGCAATCCCAAAAGCAAGTATCCGCCTCAACTGCCAATCTAACAAACAGTTTCAGTCATCAGTGCTGTAATTTTGCCAGTTCAAGTTTTGGATCTGCACTCACTGAGGCTGGGTCCAGGAAAGATGAATGAACAAGCAGTGAGAAAGGTGCAGTGGAACACCTTCCTGTGCTGATGTCACTCATGCATGTGGATGCACTGCTCATGTGCGAACTTCAAACAAAGAAAAAAAAAACATGCTGAGACAACTGTGGCACAAAATGTTAAAAAACTAAGCATCTGAATATATTTAATACTTAACTTCAGGGCAGCTGAGCTTTGTATCACCAATGAAGGGAAGGTGATCTGCAAACATGACATCGGGGAAGTTGGTAAGTCACTTTAAACCATTCCATTTTCCCAAACCCCTGAATGTCCCTAAACCTGTACCCTTGATACCATACAATTCTCCCCAAAGATCCCTGTCGCAGGGAGCGGGTGACTTCGTGGACTGAACAAACTGCACGGTAGTGTGACACAATGGCAGGTAAAAATTCAGCAACTTTATTTTACTTCAGCATCTTTCTTCTTTTAGCAAGACACATTTAAACAGTGAACTGGTACAACGTAAATAAAAACATAAATGGCAACCAAAAATCACTTGAAATACATGTCCAGAAAGGGTTAACCATCCCAGGTGTTCTGCTTTAATACATGGGAGCAATGCTCAGCACTTCCTGCTGGAGTCTGTCTCCAGACCAAACACCTATCTGAACTAGCTTGCAATAACAGCCCTTATATACTTGCTTACAAACCCATGTGACTCTAAGCCCACCCCATCTAGTATTTCAAACTTTTGTTTACACAATACAAACGTTTTTTTGTTCAGTCTTCATTCAACAGTATTGTTATAACAGTTATATAACATAACACTAGAAACAAATGCTTTCTAATTTGTATTTTACAAGAAAACTCAAAAGACTTCATGAATAATTAATGGCCTCCACCTTCATTCAAACGGTCCTGCCTTAGGCTGTATAAATTCAGTAGCTGCAGGCCAGCAGGCTCCCAATAGAGTCCTGAATTTACATAGGGAAGAGCAGACCAGAGAAAGGGTAAGTGGAGTTTCTTTCCTACGACCATTGTTTCACCTAACTGTAAACGTTTGAACAAGTAGTAACAAAACTCACTTGCTTCAGTTTCTTTGGGCAGTTTCTATGTCAGCATTTTAAATTACACACAGGTGAAGTGGAAACAGGAAACAATCCTCCCACAGCATTCTAACCAAGCCCCAGCTAGAAGACCAACAGTAAATGCAAATACAGCAATTTTATTCCCAATACCTTTTATTTTCTGTGCTGAGAAAAGAGAAATGTAAAAGATACATCCTTAAACTATTCCCCTTAACAGGCAAACACCGTGAAGTTGAAAGGGAACACAGTTTATTTCACCGCATTCACTCCTCGGAGGGGAGAACAACATCCTACAACTCACAACAGTCTACCTTTCCCCATTCATATATTTACCCCACATAGTGCAAAACTGTGCTAAACTATGTTTTTTTACAAACATTCTTGCAGACCTATTGTTGTCAATCTCCCTGGACTGCATAAATAATAAAGACTCACAGCACTGCGCTTAAGCCCTTTTATCTCCCCAAATGCCGCCTGCATAAACTTGAAATTAAAGAAGCCCCACCACCACGAGGAATAGCCTTTATCTAGCACCTGCAAGCCCCAAGTGAGGTTTCCACTAATTATCTTCACTGTTTACTTTTACTATTCAAGCACTCCTGCTTCCCAATTTAAATATAGGGACAATTTGCAGAGCACTGCACTATTCAAAGCACCATTTTGTACACTATTGCTTATTAGCATCTGCTATTATTCAAATACATTCCAGAAGCAGCAGGAAATTCTAACTTGGGCGTTCACTATTCCATAATGCCTAGGAGCAGCTGTAATCCCTATTAGGAAAACAAATCCCCAAAGGAATCTCAAACCAATATATCCAGCCCCTTTCATTATAGAGCTGTATCCATACCTGTACTATCACCTAAGCACTTTATATCGCTGGGGGTAACATTTTCTAAAACCTTCACTCATCAGGGTCACCCTGTGACAATTCCCTCCCCACCAATGCCTAAGACAAAGTCTGCATTCCCTTGCTACTTAGTTACAATTGTTGAAATAGAGCTAGCCTCTCACAATATCATATTCACACATAGCCGAATGTATACTTTTTAGCCATTCTCATACCCTGTAAATAAAGCTGGTAGACATAGTTTTAGGTCTGATAATGCTTCACTTACAGAACTGTAAAGTAAAGTTTGATTATTTAGTAGCACTTTCAATTTAGCAGGAAAATTACATATGCCCTTATGCCCTCTGTCCACAACTTTTGCTGCAACCCTCATATTTCTTCCTTTGTTCCCATAAAGCTTTTGAATAATCATTCTTAAGATACATCTGTCGGTCTCTGTACATAACGTTCTTGTGGCCATAAAAGGCTTGCATGACCAAATACTTCCTTCTGATGTCAGGACTTTTACTATTGCTGGTCTGGGTCTCCTAGAGTCCTTGGCTATCCCCAACCAGTGGGCCTTGTCCTTAGTTGGGTTTTTTTATCTGCCATTAGCAGCCTGGAGAAAATATCAGCAATAATAGTTCAGAGTGGAGTAATTTTCCCAGTCTGGTAAGATGCCAAACACTTGTATATTTTCTCCTCGGCTGATTTTCTTGCTCGTCTAATTTCTCTTCTATAGTTGACTGATGTTTCTTTAGAATTTCATCTCTTTGTCAAGAGGAGTTACAGTATCCTCTAGGTCACTGTGTCTCTTTTCTAATTCAGAGATTTGATTTACACCCCTCCAACTTGCTCTCCAGGTTTGAAATATTGTCTGAGAGCATTTTTTTAGATTCAAGTAAATGTTGCAGTTTTTCACCGAATTTTGTAAATCGTCCATGTTTTGAATTAATTTCAGGGCTCATGCTGGGGGGTATCTGTTGGACCGGCAATGGATAAGTCCACATTTGTCTGTTTAGTACTGGAAGAGGTAGGGGTTTCTTCAAAGTCAGTTCCATATTGGACACTTGTGATTGTTCTACTGGGGGCCAGGTGTAGTCTCAGTAACCTCTCTTGAGGTAATCTTTTCCATCTCCCTGGAGAGTGCGTAGATTTAGTATTGCAATTGGCTTTTTCCCTTTTCTTTTTCTTTCTTTTCCAAATCAGTTTTAGGGGCCATGTTTATAGCTTTGGGACCTGTTAAAATCACAATAGTTTTTGAAGGCAACCTCAATTGTTTTAATTTTCTCTTTCTTGTCTGCCCCTGCCCTCACTTCTGACTCATGATTAACAGTTCCTTTCTTGACTTGAAAGAGCTTGGATAGTCTTTTCCCTGTAGTTCAGATTTATATTGTGTCTCTCCCATGTGCAAATAAGCTTTTGATTTAGAGCTCCTTTTATTATGTAGAGATTTTTCCCTCTGTAGTGCGTTTTAAAGAG
Organism: Neoceratodus forsteri; assembly: GCA_016271365.2. Classification (NCBI taxonomy): domain Eukaryota; kingdom Metazoa; phylum Chordata; order Ceratodontiformes; family Ceratodontidae; genus Neoceratodus; species Neoceratodus forsteri. The sequence goes on along the minus strand of CM028135.1, from coordinate 189,579,917 downwards.
CCCCAGTACTAAAGAAAGAAAGTCAGCTTGAATGAAGGAGGGTTTCTGAGTCTCGCTTCTTTTAAACTTCTCATGCAAAGCACAATGTTCTCCTCTTTTCCTTCTTTTATTTTAACAGAACAAAGGGTGGATTTAAAATGTGAGATTAAACCCATGGCTGAAATGGACACATCACCAGCATGAACAGTACAAAGTGCTTCAGAATAGCAGAAGGCGCTCCAAGTTTCAGAGAAAGAGGCTACTTATCCAAGAGTTATGCTGCAGGTCTCATTCAAATATACTCTTGTGAAGCGTTAATTTGATTTCTTCACAGCGTCACAGTTCCAGCATTCACCTATTGCATGCACTTGGCATTATTTCAAACCACGGCGCATGTAGTGATGATGGAAAAGAAGACTAGTTTTAACATCTCTAGGACCGACTCTGATTCCATTGCAGGAACGGACTGCTCCTGCCGCAATTCACATCCTAAGAAAGAAGCGCTCTTCAGGCCATGAGCGATGGTTCATTTCAGCACACTGAATCAAAACATGCCTTCCTAATGCAAGCGAACATCATTTCTCTTTGCAAAAAGAATTTGGGAAGGCAATTGCGATAACCAGAACTAAAACACAACTAACACAAAATTGCTGCACCAAACCAGAGAGGGAAAGAGATGCAGCAGCGCCATGCTGCTAGCTCATCCTCAGCGCACTGTGTCACACGCAAGCCCGCCAACTCCAACCAGTGGCCAGGTATGGGTGGTGGGATTGGATGGTTTGTTCAAATTATGCAGCCCTCATGGCAGCAGCAGTCAAAGTCAACTGACACTAGTGGTACTCCTTCCACAACACCACTCCAACCAACACCAGCACCATCAACACCACCACTAAGAAGGATAATAGTGGTAGTGGATACAGTAGCAGCACCAGTGCTAGTCCAGAATTTATTGCTGCCAAACAAACCACACTCCAGGAATCATTACCTGCCCACACAAAATGCCACCTAGTCCTTGAGCTATTGTGCAAATCACTCAGTTGATTGGTGAGATGCTGGTGCATGATCTTCAGCCATTCCCATGGTGGAAGTCACCAGCTTTCAAAGACTGTTATAGGATCTGAAACCCAAATACAACATTCCATCATGTTTCTTGTTTTCTCAGCCTGTTCTCCTACAGTGTACGGCTTACACACACAGATGGTGACCCTTCTGAAGCAGGCAGAGGGGAATATGCACATCTCACTAGTGATATTTTGGGGCAGTACAGCAAACCAAAGTGTCATGAGTCTCACTGCCCATTGGGTTGTGTCAAGTACCAGCAGCACAACTGCTGACCCACCTCCACCATCAACACCAGCCCCTGCAGGAGTTGTGAAGCTAACAGCCTCACAGAGGAACGGCTCTATAGGGAGTGCTTTACTTAATGTGTCAGTCAAGGAGGGAAACACAGTGGGAGAACATTCTGCACTTCATACAATCACTGCTGGATATCTGGATATACCCTCAAAACCTGAAGGTAGGAAGTTTTGTGACAAATAGTGATAGTAAAATGCTGAAGACCATGAATGATGGGGGTTCTGCCGTTCACCTTGCTTTGCACATACAGTGAATCTGGTGGTGATTTATGCTTGAGAAACATGCACAGTTAAAAGAAATACTGGTCACCATTTGGGACATTACAAGATGTTTCCATCATTTTTCTAAATGTGCTGAGCTCCTCTGACATCACTAACAGAAGCACAATGTCCCACAGTTCTGCTTGATTAAGACATGGTGGAGCTCTGTCTTGTATATGGTGGAAAGACTGGTGGAACAGAAAGCAGTATTCTAGACTATGGAATTTGATGATGTACCTTGTGGGGATACCTGTCCCAGGTGCAGTGATGTGTGCTGCAAAGGCTGGGTCTACTTCTGAGACATTATGACCAGGCCATGAAAATCTGTCTGCTAAATCTGCTACACTTAACATGGTCCTGCCTATGGTGAGTCCACTTGAACTACACACACAACGCCATATGAGATCTTCCACAACAACAACCCAACAAAGCATGGGTGGTCACTGTGGTGCCAGTGGTGGTGCTAATAGATGTGGTGGTGGCTGTGGCATTGGAGGTGATGATAATGACATGAGCAGTAATGATCAGGATATTAGTGCTGGACAAGGTGGGGGTGCTGGTGGTGGTGGTGGTGACACCAGTTCTTCATCTCAGCAGCAGCAGAAGCAGGATGCAGTCTTTATTGGGAAAGTGGCAGAGTGTTTGAGATGTTTCTAACACAACTTGAAGAACGATTTCAAAGCATTTATCTTGACACCCAATTTGACCAGGCAACATTACGGATACCAGCTATAAAGATGTCTTCATTCCTCCTGCACGCATTGACTATGTCAAACAGAAAGTTTGCAGACACTTCAGATACAGCAAAGCAAACAACACAGAGAAAAAATTCAGCCTTCTCTTCCTCCTTTTGGTCCACTTCCCATGCTTCCAGTGCCAGTGGGCATCAGCATGGTGAGGATGATAACATTAGATGAGAGGAGGAAGAACTTGATGATCCAATTCCAGGAGGCACAACAAAATACATGTGGGAGTTCTTTGGCACACTGGACATCATGCAGACATTATGGATGAAGGCACGGACATGACACCAGATTACATGATGGAGGCTTATTTAGCAGAGACACTGTCTAGCCAAAATACTGATACCATCAAATTCTTGCAGGATAGAAAAATTATTTGACCTGCACTGGCTAAATTGGCTTTTTGTTTCCTGGGATGTCCTCCAACATCGATTGCTTCAAAAGATGTTTCAGCACAACTGGGATATTGCCTCAACACATCGCTCCAGGCTAGATGTGGACAATATTGAATTCCTAGCATTTCTGAAACTGGATTTACCATGAATGAACTTCACCTACCCATTAGATTATTTCAATTTCCAACAGGTGTCATTACCTAACCCTATACCTCCTGCAGGCAAGTCTTCCCACATTCCCACTGGCATTGGCAGCACAGCGATCTGGCTCACCACCACCCTCATAGAAGCACAGTCCCCAGCAGGAAAAGAATTTGGATACACCCCACATCTCAAGTCCTCCAGGAGATACTACGACAGCTTTTACCATGTCATCATCAGCAAGCTCAATTTGAGCGGGTGAGAGATGTTGCCTGCCTCAGTGCACCACAGCCTCAGTTTCACATGCATGCAAACAGTCACTGCCAGTTAAATTAGAGCTGTGATGTCACCTAAACCACTGGCACTGGCAAAGGATGACAATGGTCATCTTAGGCAGCATAGCAATCTAGAAGGGACACATCAGAATGAGCTGCCATTGGGCAGCAGGTGTTACAGTAAAGTTTTGTTAAAATGTAAAAAAAATGTAAAAGTTAAAAAATTTAAATAATTAAAAATATTGATGTAGCCCCCACCCAATTTGGGGGCTTACCTTGTAACCTATTGCTCCTGTGCCACTTCTGCTCCTTGGGTACCACTCTGATCTGCCTGCCATTTCCTGGTATCTCCTGGTTATGTTTGTGCCCTGTAGTGCCCCAGATACAGCCCCTAGTGTAGTTTCAGTCTCTAGGGGCTCCAAAAAAACTGAGCCATGATTCCCTCATTGCTTGAGCTTCAGCACTGTGGTGCCAGCAGCAATCGCGGGCATGCACCTGTAGAGCCTTTGATTTCCCAACCGCAGGGTTTGTGGGTTGATTGGGAGTTGCTGGCCAGGTCCGGTGCCCCTCTTCACGTCACTGCGGACCGGTGACCTCAGCAAGGACCATGAGATCCTGTTATTTTAATTAAATAGAGATCCATATAGTAGTAAGATCGGAGCTCATGAATATTAATGAGCCAGAGCCCCAGATTGCATAAATATTCATAAGGGCGTTTCTGCTCACAGGAAGCAGTGTTTCGGCAACTGCCGAAAAAGAGAAATATATAAAAATAAAGTAACTAACTGTTGTGTGCGGAAAAGCTGTTTAAAATGAATAAATAATGCTTTACCCTTGCTGTATCAGCAATGTTGGGACTCAGATATTCAGCCTGTCTGTTGCTTGGGGTACTTCATTTCAAAGGCGGTGGCAGGCTCAGGACTGAAAGAAATCCATAAAGCTGCTGCGGTGACTTAAAGGACACACTGGTGGCTACTAAACTGTGGGGCATTTGGGGCAGTATAATAATTCTGCTGGCTGCACCAGGACTTTCATTAGGGACTGTGGTAATTCTGCAAGGGACTGTGTGTATTGAGCAGCCATGTTAAGCAGCAACAGCAATTGGAAAGCTTAAATTGTCAGCCAGGATTTGTGGGAGTATTTGCCTAAAGCTTATGGGAAAGTGCCAAGTGCTCATGGAGAAACTGCAGGGAATTGTGCATCAGTGAGGTTCATGCATAATTCATTTTGGTGATTGACAGGTGCTCCAGCCAATCACAGACCAAACATCCAAGAGCTTCAGTCAGTCGGGAGCTTCAGGAGAGCCCATGAAAGACTGCATTTTGAGCAGAATTTCAGATTCTGAGGGAGCTCAGACCCTCAGCAGAGTAAATGTGCCTGGTGTGCCAGTAGCATCTCCACCAGTAAGAGGGATCTCTCCTGCCGAGAGGAGCGATCAGCAGATGACTGCAGCAGACATTCTTAACCTGGGGGCTGCCAGCAGAATATCCTCCAGGGCTAGTTCCAGCCTTTCCACGTTTGGGGAAAACTTGGGCCAGTAACCTGATCACAAATCAGCTGTGAGAGAGCTAAATCTGCCTCAGCAGAGACAGTGCTGATTGCTGGTTAACTAGGATCTGCAGCTTATCCATTAGGTAGGAAATCGGCAGACTGGGTGGCTAAGTGGTCCTATCTGCCGTCAAATTCTATGTTTCTATGTAATCCTGAGACCACAAGGGAAAAATGATTCTGCTAAGTAATCTGAATGAGTAAACGGTTTACCTATAAAGCTTTGACAGCGCTAGCGCCGACATCCCCTACAGCAACACCTACAATATGGGCTACGTAGCTTGTGGCGACAAGGATATTGGCGACATAATGAGAGGTGTGCCCCCAAAACCCCACTGTGGGGCTCTTCTAACACCCCCGGTTTCTAGGATTCTAACTCTGAGTCGGAGTTGGACCGGGAGGGGGCTAACATCCAGCGATGCAGTCCCAATCACCACAAAGACCAGCACAGCAATGGCGGTTTTGCCTGATTCCTGGCACTGTGCTGGTCTTGCCATCGGTGAGTCACTGCGTGACGGTATACCAAGTAAACCAGTGTCTGACAAGTGCAACTTTAACTGCTTTAAGGGGCCACCCAGCTCGAGCTAAGATTGTGACTGTGCAACTTAAGAATATCTGTAAGAGGCAGCAAAGCCTAAAGTGTGCCAAATTGTGACTGTGTGATTTGAAAGTATTTACAAGAGGCAGCAGATGCCCAAAGTAACTGGGTTGTGACTGTGTGTGTGTCTGCACCCTGTGTCTGATCAACGCCTGGAATGGTGGGCATCTGCTAGTACTGGAAAAAGTTCAAAGTAAAACGTATAAATGCGTCTGAGTTTAGCAATGCCACAGGACTGAATGGGAGTTCTCTGACCATGCGGAATGTTCCGGACAGTGCCTGGTGGCTCAGCAACGGTTATGTGTAATGTGGGAGCTGCAATTGCCAGCAAAGAGCCACAAGGGATTGCATGTTGTATTTGAACTTGGAAAGCTACAGAAATCAGTACTGCCAAATGCTGCAGTAAAGCATTAGTTAAAGTAAGTTACAAAAGTATTGTTGAGAGCAGGAGCCAGAGTAAATAAAGATACAGCCAAGTATCAGTGTTTGGGTCAAAAGAGTTTGCTGCGTCTGTTTTGCCAACAAGCAAAGTTCTGCACAGAGACAGTGATTCTTAATGCAGGCTCAACCTGGAAAAAGTGTCACAAGTGGCAGTGAGGCAAGTGTAAGCTCAGTACAGGACAATATGGGGTCAAGTGTGAGTAGTCAAGTCTTAAATATGGTCTGGCCTGTAATGAATGCAATCCTAGCTCCACATGGGGTCAAATGCATCGCCTGACTAATAAATGTGCTGAATCCAACTGTTCAGCTTGAAATAGTTTTGGGAGACAGCCTGGTGGCGTCCCACCAGTTAAGGCACTGCCATAGGCGCTGCACTCGAGGGGTACAGCCTAGACGTGAAGTTGAAGCATGCCAGCCCTGTCCCTCCTCTCTCACCCAGCAAATTGTTTCCAGTCTTAAAGAGACACTGCTTTCAGAGTTTGAAATGCAAGTCTTCATTTCAAAAGCTGTAAGACCCTTGCAGTCAGTTTGAGGTTCCTGGCTGTTAGCCTTTGTCCTATGTCTTGATCTGTGGAGTCAGAGTTCTAGACTGCTGAGAGCACTAAATCCTGACTCATCTAAACCAGTGAAGACATTTACTGTAAGTAATGCACGGCAATCCCTGCACCACTGAACCAGACTTGTACATAGTTCAAGGATGTAATTCCTGTCCAGTGGTGGAGCTAGAGGCTGGGAGGGTGGTCGCCCTCCTCGCTGCCCCAGTGTGAGTAGTGGTGCCCTCCACCATCTTTATTAATTGTTTAGTGCCCATTGTGTAGCCCATGATTAACTGAATGCCCCCGCTCCCAAATGCTCCCAAACCTAGCTCCGTCATTGTTCCTGTCTTCTACATTTGTTCTTATATAAACCATCTGAAGTTAATCTTTGATCCCCTAAGGGCCCCAACCATGCTGACCTACATACAGCTGCACTGCCCATCAGACCTGCACCATGTTTTGAGAACTTTAAAGTTATTGGGTACCCAGGTTGTGTGGGATTGCAGGGTCTTGCACAGTATGGGATAATGGTACCAGTGTGGATATTCCTGTAAATAATCTGTCTTATGCAGCTAGTCAGATAGCCATAGCCTGGTTTATCTCCAAGGATGGTGGGGCGAATATCATATTGAGATGTGAATTTAAACTGCACTGATTTACCCAGCTGGAGGGGTTTACCAGCACTTACCAACCATCTGTAAATATTGTGAATGCATAGCCGCTATTCCATTTCCCTTCTCCTAGACCTTCCCCTTGTAAATAAAATGATTTGTTTTGCAGATCCTGCCTCATGAGCATATTATTAGAGAGAGAGTCATTGAATGGTAAAATGTCTGACTTGTGGGGAAATGTACATGGGTCACGCTTTGGGGTGGCTTCTTGGTGATGTGGGTGGGTGCACATCCCTGAGGGTTGTACCAGGTATTATGCTAGCCCACTTAAAGCTAAACTCTGGGTGGAAGCACTGCACATTATGTATAATCTTGGATAAGAACCAGTTTAAATTAAGTTTGGGAACCCATTCCCTTAACCTTGTTTCGGCCGGCAGGGCAGGGGTAGTGACTCTAGGTATAGCGCCACTTAAGGGTTACATTTTAAAAATGTCAATATACAAATATGTGAAGATCGATAGGCAAAGCAATGTCCTTTTTGGGTATAGTATGGACGTACTTGAACTTTTTGGGGGATGTATTTTTTTGTTGGGATTTATTTTGAAAGCCTGTGTGGAACTAATGTAGTAATTGGCATGAAGGGAAAACAGTGACCATGGGGGGTGGGCCTTGAGGTCAGCAAAGGAAACTAAGTGTAACCCCACCCTTGCAGGTAGGGCTTACTAATTTAGCCTCTTGGTCCTGCCAGCCCTGGATCAGCATTGGGTAGTTACTTTTCTATTACTTTCTATTACTTTTGTAAACTTGTTTCAGAAAGCTCTGTGCAGTCACTAGCAAGGATGGAGAAGTACTGGAAAAAGTAATATACCTTACAGTTACAATTACATATGTCTTTTATACAAAATAAATACGAACTGTAACTGATTACGGTATTAGAAAGTAACTAGTAACTAACCTATTACTTTCAAAAATGTAATCTGTCATAGTTATTTATTATTTTTGTATTTTTTATAAAAAGAAATAAGTAACTATAATTGTAAGGTGTACTACTTTTCTAGTACCTCTACATCCTTGCTAGTGACTGCACAGAGCTTGCTGGAACAAGTTTCCAAACATAATAGAAAGTAATAGAAAAAGTAACACCCAACACTGCCCTAGATCCATGGTGCCCAGAGATGCTCCTGCCAGCTTACTGGGCCTGCTTGCTCAAGATGGCAGACTATGTAAATAATTGATACTCTGCCAGTAAGTGGCTGCGCAGTTCATGCTGGAGCGCTGCCAATCTCCCGCTATTTCTGCCCTTGTTGGCTAAAGGGCATGCCTTTAGTGTGTTCCAACTCCTGGGATCCCAAAATATGTGTAGGGGCTTGGTCACACCTAATGGGAAACAAAGAGAAGTGCTTTATGTAAATAAGTGTGTGTAGCTCCAGCACCGTATGCCAGAGGGTGTAAGGAATAGGGAAATGGATACCTGGATGTGAGATTGTTGTGAAGGTAAAAAGTGTTAGTGAGATATGCATTTTCAAACCTGTGGGTCCACAGGCCAAGCCCTACTCCACTGGTACCAGTGCCCCTGAATTGGTCCCTAGGGTACCCACTAGTTGCAGGCCTGATATGGTACTCTGGGTTGGCCGACTGTTGGGGCCCTGAAACAGTGAAGCTTGACATTTTAAATTGAGCAAACAATTTCCCCTTGACTCTTCCAGGAACCAGGTCCTAGGTACTCACAATTTGTTGACCTCTGCGCCAAGGGAAAGTGGAGCTCCTCGACGCCTGGTGCAGCAACACAAAAACAAGCTGGCTAGGATCCTGTGCCCAGATGGAACTTGCTCGAGGATCTTGCAGCTGGTCACCTTGATTGCAGTTCTGGTGGCTTGTCCCTTCAGCCACTGCATAGGCCGGTGCCAGGGCGTGGGTCAGGCAATAAATGATCTCAAGCTCTATTGCAGTCCCATTATGCCTCTCACTGAAGGTTTCAGATGGATGGAAATAGCTGGCAGTTTGGCAGTCTTCTTGCTCTTGTTAGGTGAGCGGATACCCTGTGGCAGATTCAAAGGGGCCATACCACCCAGGTGTAGTCCTTTACAAATCTCCTGTAGTACCACTGAAACCCAAAGTTGCTGTAAGTCCTTCAAGGTGCCTGACTTGGGCCAGGTGGTGAGGGTCTCAACCTTGTGTGTACATCCTTTTCAGGAGCGATGTGCCCCACATACTTGACTGAAGTCCACAAGAACTGACACTTGTCGATAGACAGCTTCAATCCAAACTCTTCCAGGTGGTCCAGTACCTTCATCATCCAGGCCTCGTGCTCCTCCAATGTCTGCCCGAACATGATGATGTCATACAGGTAGACTAAGCACTCCAGCAGGTTCATATCCACGATGGCCTTCTCGATCAGGTGCCGAAGGTGGCAGGGGTGCCCAAGATCCCTTGGGGCATTCTCAGAAACTCATAGAATCCAAGGGGACATTTAAAGGCCATCTTCTTCCAATCCTGAGGTTCCATTGAGATCTGGTAATCAAGTCCAAACCAAAAACCATTGGCTTCCATTTAAAACAGTCCAGTACATCCTGCACTCTGGGCATAGTGTACTGGCCGGCACCGTCTGCTTGCTCAGGGTGCAGTAATCCATGCACATGCATATGGCTCCCTCTTCTTTCTCACCACCACAATGGGTGATGCATAGGGGCTTAGGGACTCTGGATAATATCCGCAGCCAGCATCTCCTGTAAGAGCCACCAGACATCATCTATATCCACTGGGGCCAGCCACCTTGATCTCTCCCAGAAAGACTTATCATCAGTGAGTTGTATCCAATGCTGTGTTCACTCACCACTCACCCTACATCCCATTCATGCAGGGAGACTACATCCATCCAAGCAGCCAGCTTCTTCCTCACTCTCTATTTCCATTCCACTGAATGGGGAGTCACAAGTTGAATAGTCCGCATTAAGTCTCACAGGGGTGCCTCTGCTTGCTGCAGTGGTATGCACTACCCTGTTGGTGCACTATATCTGAACCAGTGTCCATCCTTTCCATACCACCACCTCCTTATCCGTAACATTCTTCACTTGTACATTCACCCTTTGAACATATGCATGCGCCCTGGCTGGCAGGACACTGGGCTTGACCAACAGTCCCACCGGCAATCCAAGTTCATCCAGAGCATACAACATTAATATCTCATTCTTGACATCATTTTCAGTCTCACTACACCGGCAATGTTGCATTCCATATTTGGCAGGAGCTCAATCTCATCTCTGTCCCTTCTCTACACGATTCCACTGGATCATCAAGCTCCTCAGCAGGGGTTGCTTCTTCCTTTGGTAGGCCTCTGGGTCCAGGAGTGCAACTGGTGCTCCGTTCCTCTTTGTTCTACTTTTGAGCATGACACAGTTGTGCCAGATGTCAAAACATACAGGCATTTGTACACACCAATACTGACACTCCTTGAAAATGTTAGTTTCAGGGCAAATCAATGTTAAAGTCTCTACAACTTCACTCACTCCAGCCACTTTAGTAGGGCGCTATCCATACCTTGGCGTAGCCAGGTAAGGTATGCTTTCTCACTGAGGTCCCACACCTGCCATCCCTCAAGCAGTTGTATTTCCACATCTGATAAATGCTGATCATACCAGGGTTTAAAGATGATAATAACTTGGAGCCACTTTCCAGAACAGCCAGTGGGGATCCTGTTGATGGCGATTTTAGTTTCAGTTGCTGGCCCCACTAACTTCCGCATATCTACTGGCGTCTTCAAGTTGGCTCTGCCAGACAAAGACTCTTGGGTGAGCCATGGAGCTGGACCTCTGAGGATCCCGGTGCTTTCCTTTACCAGGCCTCTCTGTGGTTTTCCTGCTTGCAGACTGAGTTTGGGCGCCTTGGATCTATTAGCTAACTGGTATAAGGGTGACCTACATCCCTTCTGTAGATGGCCCTTGCCTCCATGCCTGTAGCAAATAATTGGTTCCTGGGGCCACAGCTTGTCTGATGGCACTGGACAAGCCTCAGGCATTCCCATGGGGGCACTCTGAGCTATAGGACTCCATTCCACAGCCCCTCATTTCTTTGGGCAACAACTGGCACCCCACCCTCTCTAACTCAGCCACCTCTGCACCAATTTCTCCACTTGAGCCTGAACCCCAGGGTCAGAGGGTGTCTGGGCAGGGGACCCAATGCCAAATGTCGTTGGCCCACATTAGGGACTATGCTACTCATCCCAGGAGTTTCCATGGGACCTGAATCCTTATCCAACCTAGCCGAGTTGACTACATCCTTATATTCTCTTAACAAAATCTACAATTCCTGGACCCCACTGGGTGCTCTCTCGCTCCACCTGCGTCACTGCACTGGATACCCCATACATCCCCAGTGACCCTGCTCTTCTTCAGCCTCCCGGATCTCCCATACCAAACCCAATAGGGAGGGGACTACCTTTCCTGTCTGCTAAATGCAACTACAGCACTAGTAATGGGTAATAGGAGGCAGTATAGCGCGGTGGTTTAAGGCTCTGAGCTGCAAACCTGGAGACCTAGGTTTGAATCTTACAGCCCCACTTACATACTGTGTGACCCTGAGCAAGTCACTTAACTTCCTTGTGCTCCTAGGTTGCACCTGTAAACAAGCTTTCAGCTTGGTGTGTCTCTCTCTTGGTAAAAAATAAAATAAAATAACAGGCGGTCTTCACCACATGCTCTAATCTGATCCAATTTAGATATTGGGCTGCTACTCCCCTTCAGAACACCATCTGCAAGGCCCCTCTGCCCAGGCCAGAAAAGCAGACAACTGTTCATCCTCCCACTACCTAGTGGTTTTGAACTTCACGTGAGGTTCTCACAGGTTTCAGGGCTCCCAAATACACTTTCCAAAGCCGATATACACCTGGGTTGGAGCTTGGGGTCTGTGGCTCAGAAAGAACATATTACTTCTAAGATGAGCCCCATAGACTCTCTGCTAATCGTTTCCACTTCTCAGCTTCAGAGCACTGCCAATCTTGGACTAACAAGGTGGCACCATCCATCAGGCCTCAAGTCATCCTCACCATTTGTGGTGGGTTTCACCCCCTGAAAACATTCTTAGCTTATGGTATGACTCAAAGACAACAGGCATGGAACCAGGCTGGGGTCTCTCAGACTTGGGTGTCTTAGGAAAGGACCCTCTTCTTGACCCCTCCCGGGGAGGTCACATTGAAAGAGGTTACTACCGTAGAGCCAGTCAACCCTCCACCACCAAAACCTCAGGCATCCAACTGGCTTCTATAGTTGAGTACTCTTTAATCAACATGGTCAGTGTACCTCTAGCTGAGTCAAACATTTTCTTTGAACTTGAACTTTTCCCAGTCTCTTTATGGTGGACATATCATTTCAGCCTCCCCCTTCCTTCCTGGGAGTACCCCAGCAACAGAAAGACTTTTGGGGTCCATTTTCATTCCCTACTCCATTCCACCAGCCTCAGCTTATCCTCCTAAGTTGGCCTGAACTTGGGCAGGGGCGGAGCAGACTTGGGACCTGGGGACCTTCAGGGCCCCAACACTCTGCTCTCCCAGTGCAGACATAGCTGGTCAACAAGAGATCCCAGTGGTGCCTCAAAGATGTAGCCCTGGCACCATATGTCAAGGGCAACCCCTTGCTGATGGTCTCTGATACCTGGCAAGGGCCTGGTTCCTGCTACAGTGACTATTGGAGGCTTGTTCCCAGAAAAAGTGAAAATAGCATGGTGCCTCCACACAGAGTAAAGTATCTGAGGGCCAGATATCCACTTGAACAGCCCCTGGGATGCTGTGCCTACCCATCTCCCCTACACAAACACTCTGCACTCTGTGTTCCTCAGTACCTTGTCCCACCATGAAACATATATCCCAGCAATAAGTGCATGCAATGAATTCCACCAAAACAGCAGATTCAAACAACAAATTTGCAGCTTTATTTGGGGTAAGGGATACCTGGATGTGGGATTGCTGTGAAGGCAAAAAGCGTTAGTGAGATATGCAATTTTCAAACCTGTGGGGCCTGCAGGCCAAGCCCTCCCCACTGGTATCAGTGTCCACTGAATTTGTCCCTAGGGTACCCACTAGTTGCAGACCTGATATGGTGCAGTGGGGTGGCCAGCTATTAGGGCCCTGAAACAGTGAAGCTTGAAATTTTAAATTGAGCAAACAGTTTCCCCTTGACCCTTCCCAGGAACCAGGTCCTGCATATTCACAGTTAGTTGACCTCTGCACCAAGGAAAGTGGAGCTCCTCGGCGCCTGGTGTAGCAACACAAAACAAGCCGGCCAGGATCCCTGTACCCAGATGGAACTTGCTTGAGGATCTTGCAGCTGGTCACCTTGATTGCAGTTCTGGTCACTTGTCCCTTCAGCTGTTTCTGGCCCCAGTGCAGAGCACTTTGGCAGGACAACAACAGCCCAGAAGGCCCAGATCAGTGGCTCTACTGCCCGGCTCCTGATCAGAGTGCCCTAGTACTTGGGTGTGAGATCCATGACCCTCTGAGACAGTGAGTTCCACTTGGGGAGGGTTAGTGAATTCCCCGGCTCTGGGTGAGGACTTCCAAATAGTGGGGTCCTCCTGCAGTCCTGCACTGAGCTCTCAAAGGAAAAGTTATAGACAGTCACTCCACTGAGTCCAGTGCCAGTTCAGCAGGTGCTGGGCTCCAATTCAGTCAGTGTCAATGCAATCCAACAGAGGATTCAGCAACTACAGTGCCCCTGAACACCAGTCCGCACTTTCAGCTTAGCAGCATCCAACTCTTTTACTCAGCTGCAGCAACTCTGCCAATCTCAGTCTCTTTAAGCAGTTCACTCAGGACACACACTTTCTGGCTAGCACTCCATGACCTGAGACATTCTGCCTCCTTGAAGAAAATACAGTTGTAGTCCACACAAGCAAATGACCTCTCAGCAGCAACTGTAAAAACTCAGATAACCTGCTCATTCTTTTCAGTTAGCTCAATCTATCAGTGCAGGATATCTGCCACTTCAAGTTTCTCCCAACACTCATTCAACAACTTCTCAGTACCTGGGAAACAGTATCTTGGATCAATCTCTCTTTCTCTCTTTCCCCTCGCAATCCAGTCCTGCTTTCAGCACCTGAGAACCCTTCGAAAAACACACACTTTGGATTAGAGCCTGGATAGGCCCCTGAAGTCCACAGTCTGCTCTCACACCACAGTCCTGGCTCGTACAGAGCCCAGCAACAGACTGAAGGAAATCCCAGCAAGTCCCCACTGTATCAGTTGAAATCTCAGTCCTCTGATTGGCTGTTGAAGCCTTTCAATAACTGATATCCATAGTGATCAATATTTTCTGCTTGTTTATTGGGGCATGATCTACTGTAGGCACCAGAACTAATCCCCTCCTTTTCTCGGAGTCCCTCTGTCACAGTGTTTGGCACCTAGAACACTGATTGGCTGTAACTCAATGAGTTAAGGGTCACCAACATGTCAGCTCCCATTTATTCACATAGAGTCCATTCCAGTTTATACAGTCTCTCCCTTTCCAGAGTCTGTGTAGCTCAACACTTTACTCCAGCTGCAGCATCACCCCGCTGGATTGTAGCCCTTTGTATACCCTCTTGAATAATCCCACTCTTGTCCCAATGCCCCAATATTCTAACTGTCACTGCTGCCAACTCTGTCCCTCAGGCGGCAGGCAGCATCTATTAATATTAATGGTGACACTCATTAATATGCATGAGCCCAAGCGACCCGCTACTCAAACTCCCTCCGTATGGGCATCCACGGGCTTCTGCCCAACCCTCTGCAGGTCTCTGGTCCCCAGGACATCAGGAGGGCACTGGGACCAGAAGTAACCTCCCGTTGCTGGACCACATTGTCAGTTAGTAACAACAAAGTGCCAGAAGCACCAATGCAAGCGCCAGCGAAACACCATGCCGGCAGCTCATGACTGAGAAATCACACCCCAAGGGGCAAAGACAACACTCCGGTGGGGAAAAGATGGGGAACAAGCCAGGAGGGCAGCAAACTGGGGACTAATGGGACAAATACAGGTAAGCGCCTGGGGTTACATGTGAAAATGTAAATATGTACTGTTGCTTTAAATGTTTAACTGCTTTGTATATGCTGTCAGCTTGCTGCAATGGGACATAGTGCTACAGCATCCATGACAGGCAGATCAGGACTCTATCAGTGCCCATTTCACAACCAGATAACAGTGCATAGCTGCAGCTATCGGACCAAGGACAAAAGTGTACTAAAACAGTTTCTTTTTCTGCAGCAAGGATCGTAAGTGGAACTTGGTATTAACTGTTTGCATGGACACCATCTTTGTGACCCTTGACCCTGCACTATCCAATCAGTGATTGAGGAGCACTCAGGACTGTAGCTATGGCTCCTGGGTAGGGAGTGTGAACCTTGTTCTTGGCGCCTTTAGTAGCGACCAATGAGTTAGCAAGAAACCTAATGCATATTAATTTATATGATGGACGGCTGTATTGTTCAGTGTACAGTGGCTCCCCTGAGGGAGTTGCGGAGAAAGGCTGCCCATGGCGGTTGTGGCAGAGGCTCCTGAGGAAGAAGGGGTGCGGAGAGTGAGCGAGAGAGACGCTTAGGAAGTCAGCTCACAGCTTCCATAGTGATAGCTCTGAGACTTGTTGAAGTCTTCCACTAACCAGGAGAGCCAGAACCCCAATTTCCAGTTGGATGAATGTAATTTAGCTCCCTGAGAATCGCCCCTAGTCAGTGCAGGGGATGGGACTGAGTATGCAGAGCTGGAAGTGTGTTCCAGTGACGGAAAACAGCATCAGTAGAAGCCTGCTGGGATTCCATTGACTGGGAACTAAAGGAGCTAAGGGTGGAACTAGCAGAGCCATTATCAGAACTGTTTAGTGAGTCTCCGAGCACAGGAGGTCCAAGAAGACTGGAGAAGGGCTCGTGTGATCCCGCTCCACAAGAGTGGTAGCAGGGAGGAAGCAGGGAACTACAGACCAGTCAGTCTTATCTCAGTAGTGGGCAAGACTATGGAGGCACTCCTTAAGGAAAGGATAGTGCAACACCTGGAATCCATAGGAGCACAGGATCCAAGACAGCATGGGTTTACAAAGGGAAGGTCCTGTCAAACTAATCTCATAGATTTCTTTGACTGGGTAACCAGTGCTGGACCAAGGGGAAGAGTTGATGTCGTCTGCCTTGACTTCAGCAAAGCTTTAGACACTGTTCCACATAGAAGATTGATTAATAAGCTGGGTAGGCTCGGGTGGTCAGACATTGGTCAACTGGGTGGCAAACTGGCTGACGGGCAGAAAACAGAGAGTGGTGGCAAACGTATACAGTCAGAAGAGATGCAAGTCACAAGTAGGGTACCCCAAAGATCAGTCTTGGGGCCAGTCCTCTTCAATATCTTCATCAGTGACATTGCAGATGGACTGGAGGGTAGGTTTGTCTGTTTGCAGATGAAACCAATATCTGCAACAGAGTAGATGATACAAATGGTGTGGGCAGAATGAGAAGAGATCTGGATAAACTAGCAAAATGGTCGGAAGAGTGGCAACTGGGGTTTAACAAAAGAAGTGCAAGATCATACAAATAGGGAAGAGAAACCCTGAAGCCACCTATAGGCTGGGAGGGAGTTGCTGGCAGTCACAAGGGAAGAAAGAGACTTGGGCTCATCATCACCGATGACCTGAAATCATCCAAGCAGACCTCTAAAGTAATAGGTAAGGCTAGAGGGATGTTGGGGTGTATTAGTTGGGTATCACAAGTCAGAAGAGGGAGGGAGGTAATAATCCTCTTTACAAGATACTGGTTAGTCTCATCTGGAGTACTGCAGCAGTACTGGAGGCCACACCTTCACAAGGAAATTAACCAAAATGGAGGCAGTCCAGAGAAGGGCAACCAAATGGTGCAGGGACTGCAACAGAAAACATATGAGGACAGATTAACTGAACTCAATATGTATACCCTAGAGCAAAGGAGGGAGAGAGGTGATATGATTGAAACATTCAAACACCTTAAGGGCATTAACAAGGTGAAAGAGTCTAACATGTTTCCAGTATAAGAAAAATAGCAGGACAAGAGGACACAGCATGAGATTAGAGGAGGCCAATTAAGGGATAATGTGAGAAGTTCTTTTTCACAGAAAGGGTGGTGGCTGTATGGAACAGCCTACCTCAGGAAGTGGTGGATATGAATACATTGCAGGGCTTCAAACAGGCATGAGATAAGCATAAGGGAACAATACAGATGAGTATGAATAGATAGGCCATTGACAGAGCAAAGGCTTATGGCACATTCATAAGGTAGAAAAAGAAATGGGCAGACTGGATGGGCCTTGCGGTCCTTATCTGCCATCAACTTCTATGTTTCTATGAAGCCAGAACATGCTGAAGACTGCTTCCAAAACATGTGGAATCTTGCATAGAGACTGTTTGCACTCTCTGCTAGTGAGTGCATCAAATCTGCCCGCAGTGATAGACTGCTTGAACCTCAGTTTGAGGAAAAACTTCATGCCACTCAGGGCGTTCTGGGAGTCAGCCCAGTATTGTCACTGCTAGGCAGTACTGAACATTTTCCCTAAGAAATAGAAGCCTTGCCATGTGGGTAGGTATGTGGCTCTGGTCCTGAGACTGGCCTAATCCAGCATCTACAGAGGAACAGCCTGAAGGTGACAAGCTGCAAGAGCCTGCAACCACCTGAAGGTGACAAGCTGCCAGGCGTCCGTGTCAGCCACTACAACCGCCAGTGTTGCCATTCAAGGCCCAGTCCAGTCGAGGCAATCTGCACCTGTTAACCCTGTGCAGACCCTGTGTGTTGTTGGATTTCATAACCATGAGCAAACACAGAGCGGCCCTGAGCTGGGAACCAATTTAGTTATTCAAAGTTCATCTTTAGAACTAAATGCATCAACAGCGGCCAACCCGCAGCAATGTACAGGCCTGCAGCTTCTCAGTCTGGGTACCCAGGTAGACTTTAGGAACACTGGTAGCAGTGTGGAGGTGGGCTTGTTTAATGGTGTTGCTGCTGGGGGTGGGCACTACTGTTATTATTGTTCACGGCGTTTGACAGTTCATCCAATAAGTTTATTTGTTGCTGTTTTGCTTTCCCAACTCCTTTCCCCAATAATACATTGGTTATTGTTGTTGCTGTTTAAACCTGTCTGTAAGCATAGTATTAGCAATAACTATTAATTGCATGCAACTTAGAGTATTACTTTGATATATAGCATTCTGTGTGTGGTTGGCTGGAAAGGGAGGTGGGTAGGTACATCATCCCAGGGGTTGTACCCACAAACATCTGGCCCACTATATATTTACACTGAATGGAGGCACCATGCTACTTATTTCTATATGGGAAAGAACCCTCTTTCACCATCAGAACAGAGCCCAGACCCTTCAACCTGGTTGGAACCCAACAGGCAGGGGTAGTAGCCCGCTGTTACATGGCACCCAAGTTACATAAGAATTACTACAGCTCTGATGGGGATGCTTAGCAGTCGTATGTGTTTGGCATTGTGTCACACCACAGAAAATACAGAAATCCCCAGGCATGGCATGCCAACACTGCCTGCACATATATGCTATAGTAATTCATGACCATTGCTGACCTCAAGGCTTTTCCCCTTTTCTGTAGTGTGCCTTTCACTATGCCAGTTATTATATTGGGAGTGGAAGGATTCTGTCAAGTGTCAAAGTCAAGCCGAATTTTGATGCCCCAATCAGCCAAACTGAATTTGCCACCAGGACAGTTTTCTCCCCTATTCCAAATACCCAATATACAGTATTATGAAATCATAAAGTTTTGTTCTCTCTGTCATCCTCACTCTAGCTTTTCTCATACTTTATTTCTCTCCATCTTCTCTCACAACTGATCTGTAGCATTTCTCTTGCAAAAGTGTCTAATAAACAAAACTCGATATAGCAATGAATAGTAGTTATTCAATAATCAAACAAATGTAGTTGTTTTTGATTGCACATAGCTATATTTTGTTACAAGGGTTACTAATAGGCGTATGTAAATATTTTGATTTGAATATATAAGTCAGTTGAGTACAAGCTTACAGTAATCATACTTGTACTAACTGTATTAATTAATTTAAATAACATTTTACTGACAAATAAATGGTTGAACATTTTCTTCTTCTTCAAATTTATTGGTACAAAGAGATGTCACTACTTGCTAGGCCACCTACATTTCAAGGTCCTTTCCTTAGGGTGAAAAGGTTTGCCTTGGTTTTGTACCTCAGTTTCTTTATCTCAAGGCAGGTGTTTTGCTTGTGAGCTTCAACAGTGTGTTCCCCTCTTGTTTTTGTAATCATCCGTTTCTTGATTTGCAATGCTCACTATCAGCTCCACTGATTCTTTCTGTCATAGAGTTGGGCATTAGATTCCATTGCAGAGCCATTAGAAAGACATTGTCCGTATGATAGAAATGATTGTTTGAGTACTGTCTCCGCTAAGTGTCTGATGTGGCAGAATGGAGCTTGTTGCATGCCAGCACTGTACAGTATGTTACAAGCACGTCTCCCCAAATGGACTTCCCCTCTGGCTATATGTGAACTATGACCAATGCGCAAGCAGTTTTCAGGTGGAAAAGATGCCAGCCAAAATGACAGACACTCTTAGCCAAAAAAAATTTAAGTGAAGGTTTAACAATGCAAAATAAATTAATAAATAAACAAACAACCCTGACTGGCTAAGAATGATTCTGTGATTTTATAATGTACTAAACTGGACACAGTCCTCACACCAAGCTTTATTACTAACACCTTTCCCCCTCCTCCTGATCCAGTCTGTGCCCCCACCCCCAACCTGCCAAACTGGAGCTGTTCTGCAGTAAAGCTTATTTATTTTGTCAGTTATTTATTAATTTTATTCATCTATTTTTTATTTTACAATTTGGTGACTGGAAATGGCCCATTGAACAAAGATTGTGTTCCCAGGTGCATCGTGGGGTGAAAAACCCAGAGACCAAATACTGGTTGGTGGTGCACAGATTACCAAGTCACCGGAGGAAAAGGACCCTGGGGTAATCATCACGAGTGACCTGAAGCACTCGGCACACTGCAAGAGAGCAGTGGCAACAGCAAATCACGTGCTGGGCTGCATAGCCAGGGGATTACCAACAGAATGCGGAGTCATACTACTGCTGCTGTGCGGCGCTGGTAAGACCACCACGTAGAGTACAGTGTAGTATTGGTGCACTTACCTAAGGAAGGATGTTAACTTGCTGGAGCGGTCCAGAGAAAGGCAACCAAGATGGTCCAGGGCTAGCAGGTCATCACCAACGAAGAGAGGCTCAAGGGGTTCAACGTGTACTCCCTCAAGGACAGAAGAGAGGGTGATATGATCAAGACCTTCAAGTAGACTTAAATCTATAGTAAATCTTTCTTTGTGCGATACTTGGATGCAGTTTAATGAATTCCCACTTTTAAATGGGAATTTTATGAAATGTTGTATATCGTGTTTAATTTGTTTTATTTTTATTATACAATGGCAAGAAAAAATCCTGGACTCTGATTGGTCAGTCTTGGCCTGGACCGTGATGTTATCCCAGCATAACATCACGGGTCTAATCTCAACCTCACTGTGAACCTGTAGATGAGCATTTGATGGAGCCTTCCATTGATTGTTTTATGGAGCATTGTTTCATCTTTTCTTAAAAACAAAAATATTTTTACACAAAACATCTTTAAAATAATTTTTTATTCTGTAAAACAATGAGACATTGTATAATAGGAATAATGCACTCCAGGGTGTTATGTCGTGCTGGGATAACGTCATTTCTGGGGTGATTGTGCGCACTTGGCCTGCGGCCTCGGGCCTAATCACCCCAGGCGTGACGTTATCCCAGCACACCCACACACACAGCCTGTCATGCATTATTCCTTTATTATATTATATAAGTATTATGATGACAAGATGAGTTACTGTTCTTTTTATGTACATGTTGATTGTTTTTATGTTTGCTTGCATGCATGTGCAAGAAACATAGTGCCATCATCTGAGTTTTCGGAGGTGTGGCAGCCCTCTTCCAATTCAGTCAGTGTGTTTGCAGGCACGGCCGCAGTTCTCCAATGCCTGCTGTGTGTTGTCTATGACAGCAGTCGAAAATGCAGTGGAGTACAGCTGAAAGGGGAGCTACGCTTCAGTGAGCAGTGACAAGATATCGCCTGCTCATGCGCTCCCCTACACACACACACACACACACACACACACACGCCGCATACTGCATGCTCACCCCTCATGTTCACACTGTATAGCTGACGGGGTGCCCAATCCCCGCCGGCTGTGCTGCACTCCCCCAACCAGAGTTCCACATGCCACGCTGGTGCCCACCCCAGCGTGGCCACACATGTATAGCTGACAGGGTGCCCAACCCCTGTCGGCTCCACTGTCTCTCCTCCTCAAGAGTACAGGGTGCCACACTGGGAGCCCACCCCAGCATGGCAACAGACGCTGTCACCGACAGGGGCCCAATCCCTGTCAGCTCCACGTCCCCCAACAGCCATCCTTGTGCCGCTGGGAGCCCACCCCAGCAAGCAACAGATGCTGTCGCCACGTGAGTGCCCAATCCCGCTGGCTCCACGCCTAAAAGCCATCCTTGTGCTATGCTGGGAGCCCACCCCAGCGTGGGCAAACGCCCCGCATCGTCTCATCCTTTGTTAAAAAAAAAACAAATCTGAAATAGAAAATGGTCCCTCGCTGTCTCTGTCCCCACCCACGCCCACCCACTGTGCACCCTGCCTCCCACACCCCACCCCATATTGACTACTTCAGATCCTCGATCTTCGTGGACCGAGAACACGTCTGCACTCTTCAAAGCTGACCGCGAACTGAGGAAATGCCGGTAAGCTGTATAATGGGATAGATAGGGCTTTTTCAACTTTGCTGCATGTCTCAGGCATTTTTGGAATTTTTGCACAAATTTTCAACATGGGGTTTTGGAACCCCTTCTCATGAATGTTGTCACTGTCATGGCATTAATCGGGCCAAGGGTGATTTACGCATCACTGTGTGAAATCACCTTTCAGGACAAAGTAGCATAGCGACACTGCCACTGTTCGCAAAGGTGGGCTCTAAAAGCCTATGTTGAAAATTTAGTAAACATCCAAAATGACTGTTTTAGCGTTGCGCAGTTCCTACGCACGCCTAGTAGTTCGTGAATTTTCAATATTTTCACTCCAGATTTTCAACATTGCCATTTTACCACACCTCCTTAAGAGCAGTACAGCTGTCATTTTTCACATCTTGCCCAAAACGTGTTTCCTCACCATGTAGCACACAATGGCGCAGTTGGTGTGGGAAATAAATGTATGGGACACATTAAGAAAATCACAGTGACACTGTTAATGAGTAGAGGTCTTAAAATGGCTATGTTGAAAATTTGATGAAAAATTCTAAAATGACTGTTTTACAGTGTGCATTGCGCAGTTCCTCGCATGCTCGTAAGTTTCTGAATTTTCAATATTTTTAACCCAGATTTCAACATTGTCATTTTATTACACTTCCTTATGAGCAGTACAGCTGTCATTTGTCACATCTTGCCCAAAACGTGTTTCCACCCATGTAGCGCATAATGGTGCAGTCGGTGTGCGAAGCAATGTTTGGGACAGATTAAGAAAATCACAGTTACACTGTTCTTGAGAAAAGGTCTTAAAATGGCTATGTTGAAAATCTAGTGACAAAAATCCATAAAATGACTGTGTTACGGTGAGCATTGCGCGGTTTCCACGCACCCTTGAAAGTTCATGACTTTGCAATATTTTCAGTCCAGATTTTCACCAGTGGCATTTTTCCACACTTCCTTGTGAACAGTACAGATGTCATTTTTCACAACATGACCGAAATGTGTTTTCACACTTTCAGCGCAGAGATGCATGGTCGCTGTGGAAATCATTATTCAGGACAGATAAAGAAAATCACGGTGACACTGTTCGTGATCGGAGGTCCCAAAATGCCTGTGTTGACAATCTGCTGTAAAAATCCCCAACTAATTACATTACGGGTGTGGTTGCACAGTTTCTATGCACGCTCATGACTTCACCAGTTTTTTAATATTTTACTGCAGATTTACAACATTGCCATTTTTACACCCCCATGAACATTACAGCTGTCATTTTCACATCCTGTTCAGAATGTGTTTTGCACCTGTGGTGCTAAATGCCTTAGTCGCTGTGCATGAGCAGCTTTCGCTAACAAACTGATATCGCCACTGTTCATGAGGTGGGGTCACAAAAAACATGGTGAAAATTTGGAGTGAAAATACCAACGAATGCCTGAGGTGTTAGGTTCCAATCATAGCGCCCCACCCTGTAGAAAATGACAGGCATCAGGGTGTGACTTGGGATTCATAGAAACATAGAAGTTGACGGCAGATAAGGACCGCAAGGCCCATCCAGTCTGCCCATTTCTTTTCTACCTTATAAATGTGCCATCGGCCTTTGCTCTGTCAGTGGCCTATCTATTCATAGTCATTTGTATTGCTCCCTTATGCCTATCCATGCCTGTTTGAAGCCCTGCACTGTATTCATAGCCACCACTTCTTGTGGTAAGCCATTCCATGCATCCACCACCTTTCTGTGTGTAACCCCTGCAAATGGGGGTTCCCAAAAGACTTCAGGAGCTTGCTTGAATGCTCCAAGCCTGAATGGTGTTTGGCATTTAAGCCATTTATCAGTGAGTGTTTTAGAACCCTCTGGTACTGTCTCTTTAAGAGCTGTCTGCTTGCAGACATAATTGGTTTGTATGGGGGACTGTGTGTTTCTTTGATTGAGTACCACTCGAGCTGCTGCCAATTCACTTCATTTTTGCAGTCACTGGGAGTGCAAAGGGAACCTATCTGAAGGATGTAACTGTTTGCCAGAAATTGTTTGGAGTGGTGGTGAGGTTGCAGTTTGTCTGGCCTGCTTTCTTTGCAGTCAGAACTGTGTCTGCTAGTTCCCCATTCTAGTTTTGAACTGCTGAACTGGACCAATCAGTGTGGGGTAAGCTAGCTCTAAATGGTGCCTTGGGCCAATCAGAACTTGGACTCATTATCTGGGCCAGCCACAAGAGGATTGCATGGGCAGTGACTCTGGGAGATGTAGTTTAGACTTCAGTGCCTTTTTGACCAACAGCAGCAGTCTATTGTGAGTGACAGCCAATCCAGTCAAGAACTGGGAGGAACTCAAAGGAAGTGCCCGGTTTTGTCGGTTGGAGTTTCAGTTGAGCTTTGGCAGTGAAGAAGGAAGGAGCCCTGTGCTTTTTCAGTGTGCAGTTTAGTCAAAAAGCGTGTGTAAGGCCCAGAGTTCCGGTCTGCAGCTTGTGTAACAGCTTGTTAGGACTGAATCCGTCCTGTGAAAAGAATCAAAGGATCTCTGAAGAGTAGAAACCAGGCTCACCCCTGTAGAAGACTGGAGGAATTGCTGAAAATTGCACTGGTCTGTCAGGAACTGAATCTGCTGTGTGTTCTCCGGGTATTGTGCAGTAATTGCGATCGGGATACAGATGCAGCCTGCCTGGTATAGTGCTTTCTTTTATATGGATGTGTGAAGAGGTTTGTGTACCTCAAGTGAGCCCTACTGACATTGAAGGACCCTATCTTATTTGGAGGTCGTGAGTACTAATTCAGAATTGGCTCCCTGTTGAATTGCCACATTAAATCCAAATGGAATTACTGTACTGCTGACTGTTTAATTCTCCTTTTCTCTGTGTGAAAGGGCTCCTACCAGCTGCCACGTTTGGACTAGCCACTAGGGCTTGGGTACCCAGGGACAGTAACTGATAGGGATAGGCCTGTGCACAGAGCCATAGGTAGATTATTAGAGTGATAAGCTAATTAACCTGATTCTGTCCTTGTTATATCCCCTAAATAAATCAGAGCTGCTTGTTTCAGCAAGTTATACTGCCTGAGGTATTTGTCTATGTTAAAGTACTGTACTGTGATTGTTGCACTGTATCTCATTTCACAGGAGGTCCCAGTGCCAGAACCAGACCTGGGGGTAAGTGTATACTGTGAAGGTAATTCTGATATATTGTGTGGGCCACTAGTGGGAAGAAAGGGGTTGCAGTGTCCCAGAGGGCTGTGACCAAGTTAGTTTAACTATTGCAAACCCTGACCTCTGGGTGGAGGCACCCGCCATTGGATCCAGGCCCCTCAACCTGTTAGTGGCAAATCAGGCAGGGGTAGTAGCCCCTGGGATAGCGCCATCTAGGGGTTACATGTGAAAATAATTTCCTCACATTCCCCTTAATCGCCCCCTCTAATCTCATGCTGTGTCCTCTTGTCCTGCTATTTTTGTTATATTTAAACATGTTAGACTCTTTCACCTTGTTAATGCCCTTAAGGTGTTTGAATGCCCGATCATATCACCTCTCTCCCTCCTTTGCTCAAGGGTTTACATATTGAGCTCTGTTAATCTGTCCTCATATGTCTTCTGATGCAGTCCCTGCACCATTTTGGTTGCCCTTCTCTGGACTGCCTCAATTTGGTTAATGTCCTTGTGAAGGTGTGGCCTCCAATACTGCACGCAGTACTCCAGGTAGGGCCTAACCAGTGTCTTGTAAAGAGGGATTATTACCTCCCTCTTACGACTTGTGATACCCTACTAATACACCCTAACACTCCCTAGCCTTACCTACTGCTTTAGAGATCTGCTTGGATGATTTCAGGTCATCAGTGATGATGATGTCCAAGTCTCTTTCTTCCTTTGTGACTGCTAGCAACTCCTCCCAGCCTATAGGTGGCTTCAGGGTTTCTCTTCCCTATGTGCATGATCTTGCACTTCTTTGCATCAAATCCCAGTTGCCACTCTTCTGACCATTTTGCTAGTTTATCCAGATCTGTTCTCATTCTGCCCACCCCATCTGGATCATCTACTCTGTTGCAGATCTTGGTGTCATCTGCAAACAGACAAGCCTTACCCTCTAGTCCATCTGCAAGGTCACTAATGAAGATGTTGAAGAGGACTGGCCCCAGGACTGATCCTGAGGTACCCCACTTGTGACTTGCATCTCTTCTGACTGTATACCATTTACCACCACTCTCTGTTTTCTGCCCACAACCAGTTTGCCACCCACTTGACCAACTTCTGACCCACCCGAGCCTACCCAGCTTATTTATCAATCTTCTATGTGGAACAGTGTCAAAAGCTTTGCTGAAGTCAAGGTAGGCAACATCAACTGCTCCCCTTGGTCCACCACTCTGGTTACCCAGTCAAAGAAATCTATGAGATTAGTTTGACAGGACCTTCCTTTTGTAAACCCATTCTTGCCTGTAATGCTCATACCATTCCACACCCTGCAGCCAGTGAGGAGGCATCAAGGTATACCGTGGACTCTTATTCAAAGTTCACCCCATTCTCCTATACCACACTCATCTCACCATATTTCTTCATGAAATGGGGGTGATATGGAACCAAAGACCCTAAGGCACACCGTGACACTTGTCAGTGTCTCGGTAGGTAGGTGTGTCGAATCGGGTCAGCATGCCAGATGACCCAAAGGCACACACCAATGCATGTCACTCTCTGCAGGGTGGTGGTGGGTTGGCTTCAGTTCAATACTTCACTGCCATTCCTATTATGCAGCTCTGTAACTTCTACAGTACCAATGCCAGCAAGCAAACATTTGGCATTGACAAATGCTTGTTATAATTGTATGTGAACTTCAACCTGCACTTTTGGGTATGGTTGCAATATTAACAATAAATTAATCAATCAAAAATACCTGAAAGATATTAACAGTGTGAATATAGAGGGCATCTTCAGTCTTAGTGGAAACAAGTCCACTAGAGGCATAGCCTAAAGCTAGTAAGGGAAGATTCAGAGAGAGAGAGAGATGAGGAGGCACTTTTTCACAGACAGAGTGGTGGCCAAGTGGCACAAGTTGCCAGAGGAGGTGGTCTCCCTGAAAATGGCGGATAACTTCAAGACAGGATGGGACAGAATGAAGGGTAAAGTTGCTGGTGGAGGAGGGGAGACGGGGACTTGAGGAGGGTCAGCGGGATTTGGGAAAGGGAGGCCAGGTCCCTCTATAGACACAGACAGGAACTGCACACTCGAGCAGGCATATTCGTATGTTTGCAAGTAATTTCACATTTGTGACAGAGTGAAGGATTTTCAGGGTTAAAGGAGTGCATATGTAGTTGAGGAAGGTACATCATGTTTACATAAAATTCATTTAAATTTACCAGAGTTTGTTCCTGCAGACACAGTCGAAAGTCAGCAGAGAGGTTGCCACACACGTTTTGAGGATATTGCCACATACAGGTCCAGCTCGCACTTTCGGATGATATCAACTAAGAAAGAAAGGAGAGCCCTTCTGAACTCCTTAAAGTGATGTTGCTCAAAATAACACTTCTGAGCCCAGGACAAAGGCCGCCTTTTCAGCTTTGCCAGAGAAATGTCTCATTTATTGTCACATGAGATGAGGGCTAATGCCCTCGTATATATCACCTCAAAGGAGTTTTCATCAAGGCGGAGTTAGCTGGCACAAACACATTTAACTACATTCAAAAGCAAGGGCATAGCTACCAACACGCCAGACACGCCAAGGTGTGCTGCTGCAGCTATCAGCTGGGGTAGCAGGAGCCAGCTGGTCTCCATCTCACTCACTCCGCATTCCTTTGTTTGTGTTGTTTTGTTTTTTTTCGCGGGGTTTCCCAGGCGCTCTTTGTCCTTTCTGGGGTGGGCTCTGATACTTAAGCTGCCTGCCTGTGGTGGCGTGACTGCGTACTAGCCCCATGAGGACCTCATTGAGAAATAAGTTGTGGTCTCTCAATCAGGTCCGCTTGCCAACAAAGGAGGCCTGGCAGTGTTTAGAAAGGGCAGGTCGGGGTCTGGTGAGCTCTTTAAATGCCCTGATATAACAGCAGTGTGGTTTGTTGGAGAGAGAGTCAATCAAGAAGACACAGGAGACCAGCAGCCAGAGGCGAGTTGGGTCCGGAGATTGTATCGGGTCGGGACGGAGCAAGGATTTTCCAAATTCTGGCATTGAAAGGAGTTGCTGCTGGCTTTAATCTGTGGTTGACTGCGCTGAGAGTCTGCAATTTCTAATTCAGACTGGACTGGGAGAGAAGAGAGAGCCGTGAGGCAGATGAGGAGTGTCTAGTGTTGGAACTTCAAGAGCCACGAGGTCTCCGGTTGGGAGGAGTCACACCAGCGATCGCTCACTGTCCTAGGCTGAGACTGAGCTGCACTGCTGCAGGAGACAACAGTGAGTTCCTTTCCTTAATCTTCAGCGACTCAAGGTAAGAGCCAGAGACTAGTTGATGTGGACTTGTGGTGGGCACAGGCAAGTCAGTCCACGTTCAGTCGTTCTCTCTCTCCCTCCCCTCAGCCTTAGCCAGGACAGTGTTGTAAGTAACTTGTTAAATCAGGGGTCAGTCGGGATGTGGAGGACACTACAGGTAGTGATTCTTCATAGAATATTATAGCACAGTCTGATCATCGTCATGGGAGGAGGTTTGCTTTGAGTCAGTGTGCAGTCAGTGCATTTGCCAAATTGCCTTTATCAGTGACAATGCCAGGTAATGGCAGCACCTAGTCAGCTGCAACCTTGTGTGATAGTTTAAAACATTGTGGACCCTTGGATTCTTACAAAAATGTAGAGCTGCATATTTTCAATGAAGTACAGTATTATGTGAGAATGAATGGCTGGTTGGATACTTAAATGCTGGCACACATATTTTATTTTTGCAAGGTATAAAAATGGCAGCTACAGTTTAAGCGATGGACACTGAGCCCGACAAACACAAGATAAAGTAGGATTTCAATCTAGTTTGCTCTTTTGCATGGCTACTTATCTCTGCTGCACTGTTACTTTTCTGTATTGCATAGCTGCTTATCTCTGCTGCACTGTTCACAAACATTATTAAAGTCAGATGGTTATAAGGATTTGACGACATACATGGATTATATCAGCTACAAATAAAGGGATCACAACATGCGGCAGAGTTCTGAGCTGCTTCTGAAACCTTGGACAATTTCATACTGTTTAGTATTTAGTGCTTACATTGCACTACCCGGTAGAAAAAATTGAAATTCCTGATGAAGTCTGAATCCATTCTTACTAATGATGAAAATCAGTATTTTGTCAATGGCAAGCAGCAGTTGCCAAAACCGATAGCTGAGCAGAGGCAAACAGTGATAGAAAGAGATCCTTGTCCAGGGTTTTGAGTGAAATAGGGAGATAAAAGACACAATAAAAATAACCTACTGTCACTGTATATCATGTGTTAAATAAAAAATGTATCAATGGACGGTCAATTGTGTGGCAGGTAGCATAGTTCATTTTTTATCTTTCAGGGAAAGAATGATAAAGACAGAGACAAAACCAATAATCAAATAGTACAAAATCTAACACACAGGTACATAGCAGTTGGGAAAATTAAACAGTTTAATCACAAAAAGATGTGCCCCATATTTAAGAATGGCTACCTTGCGTGGTACAGAGGCCTGTCACAATGCAATATTGTAACCAAAAGCCAGTCTGTTAGTCTGAAACCCTGTTGGTGTGTCATGTCTGGTGTGGTGTGAATAGACCTCTGTGGGACTGGCTACTAGGGTTGTCAGAACTAGTTGAGTAAGGTCGAACCCTCCTCGAACCCTGGTGTTGAGTTCTAACAGAACTTCGAACACTGAATGGATCATAAAGGGTTCAATCACCGCGAGACGACATGGGGTCGAGAAAGCAACGCGAGCTGCGGGATCTGTGGGGTATTAAAGAGATGCGCCACGAGGAGGAGCGCCATTTGACTGAGGATCATCACAGAGAGAGCAGCAGCAGCAGGCAGCACCAGCAGCCCACTAAACTGTAGCTAAAGCAGTTAGCACGTCCGCTACTTTGTCCAGCAGTCGTGGCCACTTCTTCTCCTGTGAGACCGTCGAGAACAAGAAAAAAGCTAAAAATCGGGGGACTGGGAGGCAGGGGGTAGGAGTACTAGGGGCTGGTTCAGGACAGAAGGAGAATCGGGACTCTGGAGGGATTAATCAAGATTGGGGAGTGGGGGAATAGGGAGGGATTGATGAGAGACCAATATCAGGAGGAGGACTGGAGGAGGACTCGGAGAGAAAAGAACCTTTGTGAAGTGTGATTATTTGAAACTGCAGCACACTGCACACCAGCAGCTGCCAGCAACAAGCATACAAGGGGGCAAAAAAGGCAAATAAATCTGATAAATCTAAATAAGTCTGAACCCTAGTGTGTGTGTCACAGAGAGAAGCCCAGTGTGTGCCTCTTTGACTGCACTGTACTGTACCCTACCAGTGTGTGTTACAGAGAGAAGCCCAGTGGCCAGTTGTGTGGTGGCATTAACCTTACATGACAGAAGCGTAGGGGGCAAAAAGGCAAATAAATCTTTCTGAACCCTAGTGTGTGTGTGTGTCACAGAGAGAAGCCCAGTGTGTGTTACTGTACCCTACCCAGTGTGTGTTACAGAGAGAAGCCCAGTGGCCAGTTGTGTGGTGGCATTAACCTTACATGACAGAAGCGTAGAGGGGCAAAAAGGCAAATAAATCTTTCTGAAGTTTCTGAACCTAGTGTGTGTGTGTGTGTCACAGAGAAAGCCCAGTGTGTGCATACTGTACCCTACCAGTGTGTGTTACAGAGAGAAGCCCAGTGGCCAGTTGTGTGGTGGCATTAACCTTACATGACAAAGCGAGGGGGTAAAAAGGCAAATAAATCTTTCTGAACCCTAGTGTGTGTGTGTGGCATTAACCTTACATGACAGAAGCGTGAAATATAGTTCTCATTCCCTGGTTTGCGTATGTGACTCCGTCTCCTGTGGTCGGTCAGCCCATCACCCTGCTGCTGTGTGCCCTTTGACTGCACTGTACCCTACCCAGTGTGTGTGTTACGAGAGAAGCCCAGTGGCCAGTTGTGTGGTGGCATTAACCTTACATGACAGAAGCGTAGAAATATAATTCTCATTCCCTGGTTTGCGTATGTGACTCCGTCTCCTGTGGTCAGTCAGCCCATCACCCTGCTGCTGTGTGCCCTTTGACTGCACTGTACCCTACAGTGTGTGTGTTACTGAGAGAAGCCCAGTGGCCAGTTGTGTGGTGGCATTAACCTTACATGACAGAAGCGTGGGGGGCAAAAAAGGCAAATAAATCTTTCTGAACCCTAGTGTGTGTGTGTGGCATTAACCTTACATGACAGAAGCGTAGAAATATAATTCTCATTCCTGGTTTGCGTATGTGACTCCGTCTCCTGTGGTCGGTCAGCCCATCACCCTGCTTCTGTGTGCCTTTGACTGCACTGTACCCTACCCAGTGTGTGTTGTAGAGAAGCCCAGTGGCCAGTTGTGTGGTGGCATTAACCTTACATGACAAAGCGTGAAATATAATTCTCATTCCCTGGTTTGCGTATGTGACTCCGTCTCCTGTGGTCAGTCAGCCCATCACCCTGCTGCTGTGTGCCCTTTGACTGCACTGTACCCTACCCAGTGTGTGTGTTACTGAGAGAAGCCCAGTGGCCAGTTGTGTGGTGGCATTAACCTTACATGACAGAAACGTGGGGGGCAAAAAGACAAATAAATCTTTCTGAACCCTAGTGTGTGTGTGTGTGGCATTAACCTTACATGGCAGAAGCGTAGAAATATAATTCTCATTCCCTGGTTTGCGTATGTGACTCCGTCTCCTGTGGTCAGTCAGCCCATCACCCTGCTGCTGTGTGCCTTTGACTGCACTGTACCCTACCCAGTGTGTGTGTTACAGAGAGAAGCCCAGTGGCCAGTTGTGTGGTGCATTAACCTTACATGACAGAAGCGTAGAAATATAATTCTCATTCCCTGGTTTTGCGTGTGTGACTCCGTCTCCTGTGGTCAGTCAGCCCATCACCCTGCTGCTGTGTGCCTTGACTGCACTGTACCCTACCCAGTGTGTGTGTTACTGAGAGAAGCCCAGTGGCCAGTTTGTGGTGGCATTAACCTTACATGACAGAAGCGTGGGGGGCAAAAAGGCAAATAAATCTTTCTGAACCTAGTGTGTGTGTGTGGCATTAACCCAGACAGAAGCGTAGAAATATAATTCTCATTCCCTGGGTTGCGTATGTGACTCCGTCTCCTGTGGTCAGCCCATCACCCCTGCTGCTGTGTGCCCCTTGATTGCTATGTGTATGCCTATGCCCAGCAGCCCAATCATTCTGTAAGCCTTGAACCTGGGATCCTTTAGTTTGCAAACTGTCATATTCTTCAGTTACTTTCAGTCCACGTATCACAGTGTCACACAACCAAAATAAAATTTTGGAGTTGTAGCCAGCGATTACAGATCACATTGCTTTGTTACACAGGAATTGTTTGGGTGTTGGTGTGTTCACTGCAGTATACTGGACTGGTAGTACTGGTACTTACTGTCTGTTATGGCTGACACCAACATAGATGAAGCATTTAGTGCTGGTGTTGGAGCAGGTGTTGGTGGTAGTGGTAATCCTGCTGGTGCTAACAGAAATAACCAAAATGTTTCACGTGATAAAAATTCAACAAACAGCAAAAGAGCAACAGTGAAGTGTGGTAAAGGGGACCTTTAAGAAAACCTGTACAGCTGCTGGGGTCACACGGGAGGCACCATAACGTATGCCATTCATGCCGTTAAGATCCCTGTGACTAGCAGCAATAATGCAAGTGACAGTGAGTCCCTCTCTGACTCAGACAGTAGCTCTTTGTCTCAGTCCCACACTGTTGTGTCTCGTGACAAATCATTACTTCCTTAACAAAGTGAAATGAGCAAGTCTGCTGACAATGAATCAGGTAGTGCACTTGCAAATACATCCAGCACTGTTGGCAATGAAAAGGACATATCCATTGAATCCACCACTTCTGTGTTGGCCAGCAATGAAAATCCATCAGAGTCTTCTGTCCACTCTTCTAGCACCAAGGAGCATGTCCCAGGTTCTGTTAGGACAGGTGAAAAGACACAAACAGTCTTTAGCTATCTTCCTAGCACTCGAACAAAATCTGTCACATCTGAGGTGTGGAATTATTTCTCAGTCAGTAAACTGATCCATGCAGAGCAATTTGTTCCTATTAGCCAAAGCAGAGTGTAAGCCGTGGTAAAGTTGTGTCATGCCTTGGCACTACAGCTCTTCGCGCCATCTGAAAAAGCATTCGGTTTGCTTGATCATCCAAAACCAAAACCCATGTCCTCCATCTTCCAGACCGCCGTGAGAAGGATCAGGATCAGGAATCTGAAATGGATACTGAATTGTCTGAACTTGATGCAGGCAGAACCACTGCCAGCCCTAGGATCACTGTTACCACCAATGCAGCACATTGGTACCAGTTGCACATCCAGTGATGGCACTGAATGTATAAGTCTAGTCCACCATCTCTGCGTCCATCTGCCCATCGAAGCACGGTGTATAATAAACCAGCAGGGACATGTTGCAAACAACTAACACTGTCTCAGGCATTTGAAAGGAAGAATACCTTTACTAGAAATCATCAAAGACCCTTCATCTTAATCACCGATTGGTGAACTGTTAGCGAGCCCTTCTCCATACTCTTTGGTAGATCATGAGGATTTAGGGAGCTCATGACATTAGCAGAGCCTCGTTACAATGTTCCTCATCGAAGGTACTTTTCCTATGTTGAAATACCAAACATTTATCAGGCTTTAAAGTGACAGTGATGCTTGCACTTAAAACTGCAGAGGGTGGGGTTATTCATGTCACAACAGATATGTGGACCAGCACTCAAAACATAGATTACATGTCCCTTACGCTCATTAGGTCACGTTTTCTTGTGCTTCTTCAAAAACAAAGACACCCCAAAAGATGGCGCTGCTGCATATAAAGAAGTTTGGGCAAGTCATACTGCTGCAAACATCTTGCAGGAACTAAATGACCTCCTTGACGAATGGGTTTATTCTCGCGGTCTAAAATGTGGCTTCATAGTAGTGACAATAGACCAACATCTTAAAAGC
The DNA here is from genome assembly GCA_016271365.2 of Neoceratodus forsteri. NCBI lineage: Eukaryota > Metazoa > Chordata > Ceratodontiformes > Ceratodontidae > Neoceratodus > Neoceratodus forsteri. The sequence goes on along the minus strand of CM028135.1, from coordinate 189,546,182 downwards.
AATACAGGATGGAGGATTTCTGCATGCTTCTTGCTTTGCACGTTGCCACTTAATTGTCATGAGTTTCTCAGCAGCGAAACACAAGTGGATGGTATGATTGCTGTTTGCAAAAAATTATGACTCACTTTTCACATTCAACCAAGGCTATCACGGACATTGTCCGAACTAAAAAAAACACAAGCTGCCCCAGCAAAGCTGATTCAAATGTTTCCACTCGTTGGAACTCAATGCTTTATATGCTGCAGCGCCTCTTGGAGCAAAAAGCAAGCTGTACATAGTACTGCTCCAATTACGTTATTGGAGATGGCATTATGCTGTCTGTGCTGCAGTGAAATTAATGGAGACAGTGTGCTGTATCCTAGCTCCTTCAGAGACAGCTACAAGGGACATGTCTTCTGAAGGTGCATCTGTGAGTCAGGTTATCCCACTCATAATGCTCATTTCACATCATCTTAGTGTTCTAAATCTACAAATAGAAAAAGACAGATCTGAGCGCAGACAACATGTCGCCTATATCATGGGAATCTTGTAAAAGAATGAGCGGCGCTTCAAAACCAATGACAAATTAGTTGCAATAGCGAAATCAAGACACTACATCCTTGCAACTCTCTTAGATCCCAGGTTCAAGGCTATACATCTTCCAAAACAGATGATATAGAGCAGTACAAATGTATGTTGCTAGATGAGCTGCAGCACTCACAGGAGTCAAACACGAACCGCACAGTACCATCAGGTTGTCATCACCACAACATGCAGGTTCATCTTCACAAAGGGATACAGAACTGGAAAAGTCACCAAACATTAACAGTAGTTGTTCCACAACTGCCACTTCTTCAACCCTTAGTAGCAAGCTAAATCTGTGGAAAACCTTTCCCAAATTGCTGCCATACCAGCTGCTTCTGCTGATTCCTCTTCTGGCGGTCTCTGTCCAACATGGTAACAGTTACCTGCAAGAACTGCCTATTCCTATTGATGCATGCCCTTTTGAATACTGGAGATCAAAAAGTCAATTTGGACAGAGCTGTATGATGAAGCCTGTAAATATCTTGGTTGTCCTGCAACAAGTGTCTCTTCAGAACACATGTTTAGTACAGCTGGCAATATTGTGACAGACACCAGAAATAGGTTGCTGCCAGAAAATGTACACCACGTTAACTTTTATTAAAGTTAATAAGTCAAGATTTTATATCCTAAAGAGTATACAAACTGATCCTGAAGTGATTGATGTTGTGGATGTTGATGGTGATGATGACAACTCAGATGGTGGTGGCTGGTAAAAATACTTGTGTGGGACGAGTCTCTCTGCACCAAAAGAAACTTTTACAGACTGTGATGACTTTGGTTGTCGTCTCTCTCCTTTCTCGATCTACTACCTTGGACTATATACCCCCAAAACTTTCACCATTTCATGGCAAACTGCTTTGTAGCTAGGGTCTAAACTAAAGTCAACAAGTTTTATATACAGGGCAATTTTAACATCAGTGGAACAGGCCCAAATTTGGCATAAAAGGGACACTGTCACATCAATCCTTTCTGTATCATATTATTTATAGTTAAAGTGCAAACATATATTTTGGATTTACCTTCTGTGACTTTGTGGTGCATCAGCATGGGCTGGGACAGAGGCAGTCTATTTTTCAATTTTAAAGAGGACAAAACAATGAGTTCTAATTGGTAGCTGTTTATTTATTTTCAATTACAGAAATGTTAGCCATAAGCGAAAAATGGATGCTAGTACATGGGTGAGGTTGTGGGTTGGTTTTAACATGGGTGTAAAGGGTGGCATGGGTGCTACTGCACAGATGAGGTGGTGGAAGAAAAGTGGAATGGGTGATGGGGTGAAAGGTGGGTGTTGTTTTAGTTCTTTCATTTACAGATTAGTGATCAGCTGGGGATGGTGAGGAAAAAATGATGACAGACCGAACCTACTGTACACATAATATATATTCTTATTAAATACATTGCAAACTGCTGCCACCTAGCACAATTGTCCTGTCCCCTTTAAAAAAGAATAAAGGAATCAGAAATAAAGAAAATCTGCATCAGCAGTTTTCACAGAATGTGACATATCATAGTGTTTTGCCTTTATAAGTAGTGATAATTTGATACATAATGGGGTTGACAGCGCTGTCCTTAAACATCACATGCCAACTGCTGCAGCTACATAAATGTTCCTTAGTAAATTAGTATGTGGTGAGAAACCACTGTTTTATTTATGTGACTGAAATACAGATTTATTGAAGTATCAGCTGCAAAAATGCATCATCTTAAATTTTTGTATATATTACTTCAATTTGCAACAAAATGTTGGTATATGTATGCATTACCTTAGAAAATTGCATGCATTTTGCCAGCAACGACTGGCATATTTTTATTAAGAACAAAGACACAGCATAACACTTCCAAAATATACTGTATTGTGCGTTTAACTGATAGCATCACAGTACAGAAGCAGCCATGCAGGACAAAACAGTTTAAACAGACAAAGGACCTTTTGTCTGTTTAAACTATTTATCTACATTCTATGCTATCAATCTATAGACAACAACGCCTGATATATTGATGCTAATAATCTTTGTTTTATCTCAACTTTTCACACAGGCACAACTTAGGATTGGAGCAGCCTTCTTGTGGTTTCTGCAAATATTTTTTTTATTCCAATGTCTTGACTGAATATGTTATGACATAATATGTTTTGTAACAGTTCCACATGTTGCTGCTGTAGTACATGGCTTGACTTTGTTATAAAAGCTTTCTTTTAAACATAGCAACTTTTGATTCACTCATTTAAAACAGAAAGCAGCAAATAGCTGAAATTAGGTAATATTAGTTATTTTTCTCCTAATTCATGACGTTGAGTATATATAGCTGAGTACATAAATGGCTAATGTGCCTCTTTCTTTCACTAAGGAACTATGATGCAGCTGCAGCAGGAAAACTTTTAACATATGGGTGGGTGGGTGGGCCTGTTACGTATTAAGTTGCTGACTTTAGCAAACAGAAGAAACTATAGATAAACCTAGTTGTATTCCTATCAATGTCACACAAGATAATTTCTCTCCCTTATTTTGAACAGTTTTTCCTTTACATGTATTTTATTACTATCTTTGTTACTGGCAGCACAATAAAAAATAGGGTTGAGTTCTAAAAAGTTCTAAAAAGATTAGAACACTAGAACTTTTCAAAGTTCTAGACTAGAACTAGAACCCAGAACTTCAGAGGGTTCTGACAACCCTACTGGCTACCTTAATGATGAAGTATAGGCTGGTCACAGTAAATACTGTAACAAAAGCCAGTCTGTTACACCTTTTGGTGGTGTGGCTAGTGGTGTGCTGATATATAATACAGAAAATGTCACATTAGGTGAGGGGGAGGGGTAGCTCACCCTAACGGAGGAGGGGTAGCAGTGACTCCACACTTAATGTGCAGTTCAGAAATTCCTGGCTACACCCTGTTCAAAACAGCCTTAATTGGATAACAGTGATATGTGCAAATAAACAATTAAAGTGCTCATTATGAAAGTCTGTATTGCAGTGATTAATCTGGGAACGTTTAGATGGGGAAATATTATATCTAGATTTCTGGGTGGTGTAACTGCCATTTCTAGATGGTGAAACTCTTCTTTAGCAGTCAATGGAGAAATATGACAGAGGTGATGGAACTGTCATACAGTTTTTAAGAGGTGGGGACTGAGTTCCTGCAGGCTCCTAGCCAGCATCACCCCTGGTGTAGTGCATTTTGTAGATTTCATACACAAATCTTTTTGAACACCAATACACAAACACAGTTTCTCTGGCAAAGTTCTGTGCGTTGCTTTAGTACTGGGCTTGCAAGTGTTACTGTATTTTTGAGCAGGAGCACCTCAGGGAGTTCAGGCGTGCTCTCCTTTGTCTTTCTTAGTCTGTTTTGTTTGAGAGAAACAGAGTATCTCTAGCAGACATCTGACGTCTATGGCAACAGAAGGTAAACAGGCTAATGAATGTGATTTGGAAGTAATGCTAACTACGATGCAGAGAGCCAGCAACTAAGCTCTGTTTTGTTTTGGAAATGCTGAGGAGAGAGTGAGGAGGAGGAAATCGTATAAGAGGGCGTGTTTTAAAGAAAACAAAGAACTGGATCAGTCAGCAAATGAACTGAGAACAATCTTTCAGAAACATAGAAACAGAGGTTGACTGGCAGATAAGGACCGTAAGGCCTATCCAGTCTGCCCATTTCTTTTCTACCTTATAAATGTGCCATCGGCCTTTGTTCTGTCAGTGGCCTATCTATTCATAGTCATTTGCTATTGCCCTTATGCCTATCCCATGCCTGTTTGAAGCCCTGCACTGTATTCATAGCCACCACTTCCTGAGGTAGGCTGTTCCATGCTTCCACCCTCTTTCTGTGAAAAGAATTTCCTCACATTCCCCTGAACGGCCTCCCTCTAATCTCATGCTGCATCCTCTTGTCCTGCTATTTTCTTATATTTAAACATGTTAGACTCTTTCACCTTGTTAATGCCCTTAAGGTGTGTGAATGTTTCAATCATATCACCTCTCTCCTCCTTTGCTCAAGGGTATACATATTGAGCTCGTTAATCTGTCCTCGATGTCTTCTGATGCAGTCCCTGCACCATTTTGGTTGCCCTTCTGGACTGCCTCAATTTGGTTAATGTCCTTGTGAAGGTGGCCTCCAGTACTGCCCTGGATTCTCCAGAGGGGTCTAACCAGTGTCTTGTAAGAGAGATTATTACTTCCCTCTTCGACTTGATACCCCTACTAATACACCCTAACATCCCCTAGCCTTACCTACTGCTTTAGAGGTCTGCTTGGATAATTTCAGGTCATCGGTGATGATGATGCCCAAGTCTCTTTCTTCCTTTGTGTCTGCCAGCAACTCCTTCCCAGCCTATAGGTAGCTTCAGGGTTTCTCTTCCCTATGTGCGTGATCTTGCACTTCTTTGCATTAAATCCCAGTTGCCACTCTTCTGACCATTTTGCTAGTTTATCCAGATCTCTTCTCATTCTGCCCACCCCATCTGGATCATCTACTCTGTTGCAGATCTTGGTGTCATCTGCAAACCCAAGCCCCCTCTGTCCCAACAAAGATAGTCATAAGTGGCAAGATTGTGGAAAACAAGTCCCTAATCCTGGAGGAACTTAAGTCCCACTTTGCACAGCTGGATTAGCTTTTGACTCATCACCTTATGCTGGTGCTGCGGTGAGCCAGCATACCCCTCCGCCACATCTAGTCCTGGACCCAGTCCCTTCCAACTCGCGAGATAACTATAAAGTAGAAGATTCTCTTCTTAACTTAGACACCCAAAAAGTGCAGGGGACGATGGCTTGGAACCCTTTTTCCCAAGGTCAGGCTATGCCCATCTCACTGCCCAATTCTCCACATCTTCAATCTTTCCATTACATCTGCTGCTGTGCCGTCCTGCTGGAAATCAGCACATATCCTCCCTCTATTTAAATCTGGTGACCCATGCGATGTAAACACTTATAGGCCTATCTCCATATTGCCTATCCTTTCTAAAGTTCTCGAAAACTCATCCATATTCAGTTAAAATCTCACTTGAAACCTTCTCTCTCATTAACCCAGCTCAATCTGGCTTCCGAGCTAATCAGCACAATCACTGCACTAGCAAAAGTAACCAATGATTGGATCTCTGCTATAGGCGCTAAGAAGGTAACTGGTGCAGTCTTTTGGACCTCAGCAAAGCTTTTGATACTGTTGATCACAAACTATTAGTCAATTGCCTTGCAAAGTTGGGTGCCACATACCATACCACCCAGTGGTTCTCTAGCTACCTAACTGGAAGATTCCAAAAAGTAAAGGCGGAAGGTTTTTTCTGCTGCCTTGCCAGTTGCAGAGGAGTCCCCAAGGATCCATCTTAGGCCCTATCTTGTTTTCTCTGTACATCAATGACTTAGATGCTAACATATCTCGTCTAATCTGCACTTTTGCAGATGATACTGTGTTGTATACTTCTGGCTCATCGTTATCTGAAGTCAAGAGTGCTTCAAAGCGGACTTAGCACAACTGAGCATAATTTAATAAAGGCAAAGCTTCTGCTCAATGCCAAGAAGACTAAAGCGATGATATTCTCCGCAGTGCTGTCTCAGGCCCCAATACTCTTGCCCAAGACTTCATTGTCACCAGCTAAGCGAGCCTCTGGAAGTTGTAACCAAATTTAAATATCTAGGTATCTGGATTGACAATAAATTATCTTTCAGTGACCACATCGAAGATGTCTGTAGAAGGTTAAAAGCAAGGTTAGGTTTCTTCTGCAGAAATAAGCCCTTTTCCCTTGAAACTCGAAACAAGCTTGTACAGGCCACTTTTCTCCCCTACTCGACTATGGCGATGTAATCTATTCCTCCACCACTCTTGCAAATCTAAGTAAACTGGACATCCTTTATCACCGTGCGTTACGGTTCATTACCAACTCCTTACCGTTAGCACCACTGTGACTTATATGCAGCTGTTGGTTGGACATCCCTTACTACTAGGCCCTGCTCCATGCTGGGCTATGGACTCTTAAACTGCTCCTGCAGAAATTGCCAAGCTATCTCTCTTCCCTTATTAGTATCTCACATAGTGCATACTCGTTAAGAAAATCTGACTTTATTATGCTTGACATACCAGGGAGCGGACTTCCTTTGGTAAGCGTGCTATTGCATATGCCCTTCCCTCCATTTGGAACCAATTACAAACCGTACTGAAACTAACTAGCACAGTTTCAATAAACTTCTACAAATCGCTAAGTTCAGCCAAAATAAATGACACCTGTAACTGTCATTAAGTCTCTTCCTTCCCCATGTGTGCCATATTTATCCACTGGTAAGGTATAATTGATTTGTCATATTAACTGCTTTCCTTCCCCTTCTACTCCTGGCTTTATCTTTGCTTACGCTCCACTGCTACTCTATCAAATCTCCTCTCCTCCCATATCAGTTGTAGACTGTTGCTTGTTCTAACTGCCAAAATACTGTATATTTGATTTGATTTGATTAAATCAAATCACACCAGTCATCATGTTTCATTTATCAGTATCGACCTATAAGTAAGCTTCCCTGTCTCACATCAGTGTTTACCACCTTGGTCACCCTATGTGGTACCTTGTATGTATATCCAGCCTGCATCATGTAATGTGTATTTCATGTATATACTGTTATTACCTATCTGTTTTGTACTTTGTGTTTATGTCACAGGACCTCCTTGTGAATGAGCTTGCTCAATGAGTTTTCCTGCAATAAACTTGAACTTGAACTTAAAACAGATAAGCCTTACCCTCTAGTCCATCTGCAATGTCACTAATGAAGATATTGAGAGGACTGGCCCCAGGACTGATCCCTGAGGGTACCCACTTGTGACTTGCATCTCTTCTGACTGTATACCATTTACCTCCACTCGCTGTTTTCTGCCTGTCAACCAGTTTGCCACCCAGTTGACCAACTTCAGCCACCGAGCCTACCCAGCTTATTTATCAATCTTCTATGGGAACAGTGTGAAAGCTTTGCTGAAGTCAAGGTGGCGACATCAAGCTGCTCCCCTTGGTCACCACTCTGGTTATCCAGTCAAAGAAATCTATGAGATTAGTTTGACAGGACCTTCCTTTGTAAACCCATGCTGTCTTGGATCCTGTGCCCTATGGTTCCAGGTGTTGCACTATCCTATCCTTAGGGTGCCTCCATAATCTTGCCCACTACTGAGGTAAGACTGACTGGTCTGTAGTTCCCTGCCTCCTCCCTGCTACCACTCTTGTGGGTGGGATCACATGAGCCCTTCTCCAGTCTTCTGGGACCTCTCCTGTGCTCAGAGACTCACTAAACAGTTCTGCTAATGGCTCTGCTAGTTCCACCCTTAGCTCCTTTAGTACCTTGGGATGTATGCCATCGGGTCCCATTGCCATGTCCACCCTGAGCTTAGCGAGCTCTTGTAGGACCCTTTATTTTGTGAAGGGAGTAGTGCTCACCTCCCTCCCCCTGTGTCTATGGTGCTGAGGCTGTGGGCCCTGCCCTACCTTCTCTTCAGTAAATACTGAGCAAAGTATCTGTTTAGGATAGATGCTTTTACAGGGTCCTCCTCACATGCCCCTTTTCTCCTCTGAGCTTAGCAATACCCCTCTGGACTTTCTCCTTTCACTAATGTATCTATAGAAAGTCTTGTCACCTTCTTTACTGTTCGTGCTAGTGTTTCCTCAGTTTGGGACTCTGCCTGCCTTACTGCCTTCCCGGAGATCAGCTGGCATGTCTGTATCATTCAGTAACAACCCCCCGCACACATGGACCAACACATCTTCTACTGTGCTAACATCCCTACATGTACAGATTAACACATAAGGAATAATGTATAGGCACATACACAACTGCATGTGTGTTTCCATCATGCGGCTGAGATACCAGTGTATAGCTCTCAAGAGTGAAGCTCAAGAGGTCCATACTGGTATCACAACCCAGATGGAAACACAAGGCGAGATAGCAGTGCTTATATTTCATTGTTACAGTGTATGATAAAAAAAAAGTGACTTTTTTTTAACTGCATGATAACGCTGAGGTACAGTGAGCAGAGTAAGTGAAATCAGGCAGCAGGAGGTCAGCGTGAGGGAATCACAGCTGCAATTAATGAAACAACATGCACAACAAGGTTTCTGAGCTACTTGAACTTGTCACAATAAGCCCTAACCATACACTATAATATCCTTCTACACACAGTAACACAAGACCATTTAGAAACATCAACAAACACGTGTTCTGCAACACACCATCACTGTGTTTACAGTCTAACAATACCCTGCACACACAAATAGTGACAGATCATTTTTAAACACATCCTCTGCACACTATGACAAATCCTCTTATGCAAAGTTGAATGCAATATCCCTCCAACAATACTACACCACCTACAAAGAAACACGTCTCTAGGCGTAAATAAACACGTCAAATGCACACTAACACAACAAACTGGCATACACAGACTAAATACTACCCTTTCACACAGCACTCCCTCACCAATACAACATGCCATACCACTGAACACAACCTCAAACATGCACCAACACCTCTTCGCCTGCACTAACATAACCTTCCCCACATGAATTGGCACATTTTCTGCACAATAGCACATCTTACATGCAGACTGACACAATACCCCTCCACACACAGTAACAAGACCTCTAGACATGTGAACAGATCCTCTGCACTGAGCACATCCTTCTGTTTACTAACAAAACAACCCTGCACACACTAACCACACAAACATACATTAACATATCAGTTCTAAACACATATTCTGCATACTACAGTAATATTCTCACATGCATAGACTATGCAATTCCCTGCACAGCCAATCACCATTCACAAAGTAACACTACTACAATGACAGTACTCTGGGAGGCAGCATAGTGCAGAGGTTTAGGCTGTTGAGCTGCAAATCTAGAGACCTGGGTTTGAATCCCACAGCCCACTTGCATACTGTGTGACCCTGAGCAAGTCACTCCAATTTCCCTGTGCTCTCAGGTTGCACCTGTAAACAAGCTTTCAGCCTAGTGTGTCCCACCTGGTTAAACAATTATGGAAAAAACAAAACAAAACAAAAAAAAAAAAGGACAATATTCTCACATGCATGGACTGTGCAATTCCCTGCACAATCACCACTCACAAAGTAACACACTACGGTAATATCCTCACATGTATAGAATAATGCAATGCCCTTTCACACATCACCACTCACAAAGTAATACACTACCACAATATTCTCACATGCATAGACTATGCAGTTCCCTTCACACATTATCACCACTCTGAGTAACACTACCACAATATTTTCACTGCATAGACTATACAATTCCCCTCTTGTAATCACCACTCACAAAGTGACATACTAGGGTAATATTCTCACATGCATAGAATAATGTAAGTCCCCTCCACACAATCACCACTCACAAGCAACACACTACTACAACATTCTCACATGCACAGACTTAACACAATTCCCATCCGCACACTATCACCACTCTACAAATTAACACTTCTCGTACATAGTAATACAACCCTTGGCATGCACAGGTTAATACAACACCCTGCCTGCCATACAGAAACATAACACTCCTTCACCACCACAACACACCTCTAGACTAAGCCCCACATGCAGTAATTCTCCCCGCCCGATGTCCCACAGATGCACAAGGCACCCTAACACACTTGTCACGTGCTGTAACACAACACTCTCAGCGACTCAATTATCTGTTTTCAAACACACTAATACATCATTGCCAAACAGTAAAGTGAGCGGCCGTCTGTGTGTCCTCTGCCAGGTTTGAGACAGCAGCTCCCAGAGCAGATTAGTGGGGTGCCGTGCCAGAGCTGTAATGTAACCCTCAGTTTCATCACTATCAGTACCGTTGAAAAAACTGTCTATTCAAGAGTGAGCATCTTTATCTCGGGATCAGGGTGGGGAAGGACATTGGTAAGCTGTGCGGTTTAAACTATACCCCACTATTCAACACAATACTGGCGGATCTACTGGGTGGAGGCTTTACCAATGTAACTCCCTAGGTGGTGCTATACCAAGGGCTACTACCCCTGCCTGCTAGGCTAATAGCAGGTTAAGGGCCTGAGTTCTAAGCAGGTGCCTCCACCCAGAGGTCAGGGTTGGTAGTGGTCAAGCTAACCTGGGCACAGCCCTTGGGGACATTGTAACCCCTCTTTCCCCTCTAGTGGCCTGAACACTGTACAATAATCACTTTCACCATACCCTGGTACACCACACAGTACCCACACTGTTTGCACTTACCACCAGGTCTGGTTCCTCTGGCTTGACCTTGGGGACCCCTGTAAAACAAGGTTATGCACAGCAAATAGCAACAGTACAGTACTTTGAGCACAAACTGGAACCACAATCAGATTACATGCAGAAAAAGTTAGATCTGATTTATTCAGGGGACTTGAACAAGGGAGGGAAAAATCAGGTTAATTAGCTTAAAGGTTATATCAATCACGCAGTTATGCGCGCTGTAAGTCCCCCACAGTCCACCTCTGGGTACCCAGGTGGAGAAGAGATGGGCTAGCCAGGACCGTTGCCTGGGGTTGCAGCTGGTTGGGGCCCTGTGATGGAAAACAACATGCACGGTACACAATATTTGTAGTCCAGAGCCAGAGGGCTCAGTTTGTAAAGGAAGCGAAACAACAAGACAATCAGATGACACACTCAGATTAAGCTGTTGTTGCAGGGCTACCTAAGTATTTACTCACGATACCCAAGACTGGACACAGGCTGCACGAAAATCGAGACTGCAGGTAGTTGATCTGGAATGTCAGGAGAGCAGGGCCCACAGTGCAGAGGTATCATTCCTGTTCAGCGTGGAGCAGGGGCTGATCCCCAGGCAGGTCTCTGTTGATAACTTCTCTGTGCAGTGAGTAGTCTGGCTGGGCCAGTCTGGCAAGGCCCAGACCGCGTCGAGACAAATTCGGATGCAGTCCATTTGGGCTGGATACAGCTTCCAGCAAGCAGAACACAGTTCACACAGTGGGGAACTAACACAACCCACTAGCAGCTCATAGCACATTTACCCGTATGAGAATTCTACTGTACCAGGCAAGCGCTCCCGGTCTGTCCCATAAAATCTTTGCACACTGGAAGCTTAGGGGTAGCTGGAACTCCTGACAGGCCAATCGCATTCAACAAAATCTTGGTGGTCTTCAGGTTCAGCCTGGCCATTTCAGTAACTTACTTTAATCACATAAACTTGGATTTAGTCAAAATAATTCTCTTCTCTCCCTCTCAGGAATAGCAGACATGCAAGCCAAACTGAGCCCTTTCACAGTTTTCCCGTGAATCCACTCAGGATTGCTGCTCAGAAATCACTTCAGCTTCTCTCAGTTCACTTCCCAGCTCAGAGCGAAGTGAAAACTGCAAGCAGCCTGGTACTTCCCCAAGATCCAAAAGATTTGGTTGAGCTGATTTGGCTGTCAGTCAAAGCAAGAGCTCCCCTTCAGTTGCAGAAAAGGCGTAAAAGCTCAAACTACATTTCCTACAAATTTTGAATTCAGACAGCTCCTGTAGTCAGGCTACATTTTAGGTCCCACCAGAACTGATTGGTCCAATTTGCAGTCCAGGACCAAGATAGCGGAGACAAACAAAACAGTCCTTGCTACAAAGAAAGCAGGTTACACAAACTACATTATCATTCTAAATGGTTTTCAGCAAATAGTTACATCTTTCAACAGAGCTCCATCTCAGATTACTTATGTTGCAATCAAGCAGCTCTGAAAGAGACAGTACACAGAGGCTATACAGGCTCTGGTAATCACATTAAACTGCTAGAATGCTGGACACCAGCCTGGCAGTGAGCATTTAGGCAAGCTCAAGGAAGACTTTTTGGGAACCCCCATTTGTGGAGGGATTACAACCTTCTCTGCCTGGAAAGCGTGGCATCCACGTCAAGTCTATACCATCATAACATTGAAAATGCAACATATACAAAGACATTTATACCATTAGTATGCTATACAAGTACTATCTGATTCATCAATTGGCATAACTTGTCACTTTGCTATACATTTCAGTGTACTGCACTATATCATTTCCATTCTGACAATACATTATGCATATTTCACACAGGTAAATTGAACATTACTGAACAGAATCATGTAATAAGTTCTTGTACTCTAAACAATGCAAGAGGGCCCTTCTCTGTCAGCTAACTTGGGGCTGGATGGGGCAGGGCACTGTGGTGAGAGGGCAGAACAAGTAACCTGGAATGGGCCGTCAAGCTCAATTTGGGCAGTGAGCTCTGAGAGACATAAACACCTTTGTGGACTACATTGAAAGGCAAATCCACTGGCCTCCCGGGGAATCGTAACTGAGCGCACCACTGGATTGACAGCTCGGCCAGTCTTTCTGAGGTGAACAACCACAGTCTCTGTACTTTCAGCAATGGTCTGGGAGCTTTCATCACTTGTGAGGGTGCCTCTGCATGAAGAGGAATGTCCAAGTGGGAGCACTGTCAGCCCCTTGCTCTGTAGTCTCTGTTTCTACAACACTTGGATCATTTTGAAGACACTCTGGCACTGAAGGGGGTTGTCAGCACTCTCATAGTGTTCCTCAGGTTCTGGCATGTCACCAGAAAGACTCATACCATCAGCCTCTCCTTCAGGCAAATCCATACAGTTCCACGATACACAAAGACTGAGCATCCTCAGACATGATACTTTGCACTTCACCTTCAGGAGCATTGGCTCTAAGGATGATGCTGGGGCATTAGGCAGTCCAGAAGCCCAGCTTCATCCCCATAATTCAACATGGGAGTTGCACAAACAACTGACTCAGTTCATATGAGGGTAATAGACATTATCACACTCACTGTCATCCGAGTTAGACTGGCAGTCACTATCATTCTGGGCCTGCTGTGGGAAGTCTTAAATCAGCAACCAGGGGCAGGCTGACTCTGTTTCTTTCTTGCAGCACCACAAGTCACTGGTCCAGGAATCAGTCTCGGTGGGTTCAGCCTCAATTATAACTTGACCAATAGGTAGCAAGTGGTTATAGTGCATGGTCTTGACAGCTTTGGAGTTATTCTCTGGGTGCACTTTGTACACTGGCAAATCATCCAACTTTCCAACTATGACATGGGAAGATGGTGCCATCGAACAGCAATTTTGTGTTTACCATGCAATCCTAAATTTCACAACAACACACGGTCTCTAGGCCTAAGCTCTTGAGCCTTTACTTTTCTATCATGTCTCTCTTTCTTGGCTAGATTTCTTTTGGCGGCCATTGTCTGGGCCAGTTGATAGGCATGGTTCAATTGAGCTTTCAGTTTTTGTACATATTGCAGGTAATCTTCAGCTCGGACCCCATCGGGAGAAACCCCAAAACAGACATCAACAGACAACGAGCCTCTCTCCTGAACATGAGGCAGTAGGGAGAGAACCGGTAGCATCATTCTTTGTGCAATTGTGTCGTGTACCAAGGTGCTAATCTGCTGACTCCATTTATGTTTATCTTTTGGGTGGAGGGTGCCTAGCATGTCTAGCAGGGTGCGGTTAAAGCATTCTGGTTGAGGATCCCCTGCGGGTGATAAGGGTGGTTCTTGACTTTCACACCACCCATAGAGAGAGCATTTCTTTGATTAGCTGACTCTCAAAGTCCCGCCCTGATCAGAGTGAATCGCTGGGGGCACCATAGTGACGAAGAAATTTTCAACTAACACTTTGCCGCAGTAGATGCTTTTTGATCTTTGGTGGGAAAAGCTTGTGCATACCATGTAAATGGTCTGTAACCACTAACACATTGCCAGTGTTTCACTGATCAGGCTCTAAACTCAAGAAGTCTATGCAGACTAGTTCCATTGGGGTGCTGGTAGTAATGTTGACAAGAGGGCAGCCCTCTGAGATAGAACTTTCTCTGCAGGCAGCAACTACAAAGTCCTTACATGGTGCTCAACATCAGCCCCCATCTTGGGCCAGTAGAATCGAGATCGTACTAGGTCAAGGGTTCAGTCGATACCAGGTGGCCCATACCATATGATTGTGGAGAGGACCTCAGTACCAAATCTTTGAAGGTTGTGGGCAGGACCAATTGTTGCTTATCTATTTGGCCACCCGATCTACAGTCTCTCTATACAACAACTGATTAAGCAGCTTCAACCTGGGGTCTTCTTTAAACAATAAGCGGTTCATGAGATCAGAGAGCATAACTTGGACACATCTTTTCCTGCGAAGGCGTCAAGTGCTGACTGAATCATAGGATCTCAGGATTGAGCCCACTGAATGCTGTCGTTGTCAAACTGGTAGTGTACTAATATCTAGAGCAGAGAAGTGGCAATCTGCAGGCGGTATGCAGGTGTCAGAGGGCCCCAAGCAATCTACTAAGCAGTCCGCTGTGTCTGTAGACATCTGTTCATTTCTATCAAACTTTTGGCACAATGATCGGATGTCAGATTCAGACAACCTGACCAGTCGCCCTTGAAATGGGCCTCGGGATAGGCGTCAGCATCAATATGATTCAGACCTGGTCTGTATTCGACAACATAATCATATGTTGACAATGCTAAAGCCCCATAGCGTCTAACAGCTGAAGTCTGTACATAGGTCAATGGGTTGTGTCAGCCCTCACCAATAGTTTTGCCCCATAGAGGTAATCATGAAACTGGTTGACAATGGCCCATTTAGCAAGGAACTGCAACTTGTGCACAGGTAGTTTCGCTCTGACGGGGTCAAGCTCCTACTGGTGAATGCCACTGGTCTCAAACCATCCTCATGGTCTTCATACAGTACAGCTCCTAGACCCTGCAGACTGGCATCAGAATGCAGCACATAGAGTTTGGTGGGATCAGTATAGCGAGGATGGGGTGTGGGTGAGCTGGTATATGACTTCGTGAGCTGCTTCACAGTCAGGCATCCAACTGGACCGAAAAGTTCACCTGGGCAGAAATATGCTTTATCTGGTTCTTTGACGGACCCTTTTTGTATTTCCAATTGGTAGGAGGGTAACCCTGGGTAAGATTCAAGAGTGGCGAATCACTTTGGAATAGTCCTTTATGAACCAGCGGTAGTACACAGATCAGAAAACGTTGTAGTTCTTTCAAATTGTGGGGCTGGAGCCAAGCAGTCAAGGCTTCAACTTTACTAGGGTCAGTCTGTACCCCTCTGTAGACACTATGTGCCCACATACTTCACAGAGGTTTGGAAAAACTGGCACTTGTCGATGGACAGCTAGGTGAAATCTTCCAGTCGGTCTAGTACTTTGAACAGTCGATCTCATGTTCCTCTAGGGAGCTCCAACACGATGACATCGTCCAAGTACACCAGGCATTCTAGCAAATTCATGTCTCCCTGCTCATTCCATCAGTGGCTGAAAGGTGGCTGGGCGCCTGATATCCCCTGTGGCATTCTTAGGAATTTGTAGAACCCCAAAGAACAGATGAAGGCGTCTTCTCATGGTCCTCCGAGCCATCGGAATCTGGTAATATCCACTCGAAGATCAACACTGAGAACCATTTGCTCCCATTCAAACAATCCAGAGCATCTTGTATACGGGGCATGGTGTATTGATCAGGGATGGTCCGCTAATTCAGAGTTCGATAATCAACACACATTCTCAAGATCCATTCTTCTTATGCACAACCACAATGGGAGAAGTATATGGGCTCCTGGATTCTTGTATCACACCAGCTGCGAGCATTTCCTGCAAGTGTCTTCTCACATCATCGTCTATGTCTGCAGGGACTAGGTGTCGAGATCTCTCTTGAAATGGCCATTCATCGTGCAGGCGTCGTGATGCTCTGCACCCTGGACATACCACGTCCCATTCCTTCAACGAAAACACTTGATTTCTCTGGGCAAGTTTCTGGCTAATTCTAGTCTTCCATTCAGCTGGCAGGAAGTCACCAAAATCAAACAAGTCAGGAGTCACTCTATCTGTCTTGTCAGGGTGCTTGTTGCTGGGCAACACTGCAGTGTCTCACGCAGTGTACCGTAGCTAGAGTGCATACTCTGTTCACGGATCTCCCAATCTGAACATTATGAATCTAGACCATCACTTTCGTCATGCATAGGCATGAGCACGAGCTGGCAAGATGCTGGGCTTTACCAGTAATCTTTCCGGCAATTTTCCATCGCCTGGCGTGTCCAACATCAGTATTTTGTTCTTGACATCTGTGCAGATCATGGACCTCACCTTGAATGGTACACTGGGTGTTAGGGGCCAGTACCATTGAATTGGATCCTTCTTCCACACAGCGTCTACTGGTTCATCCTGGTCCACTCCTTGGGGTTCTGTTGCAAATCATAGGCCTCTTGATCAGAGCAGAAATTCTTGAGGCCCTCCCAGTCCGTCAAACTTTTTCTTGCGACAGAGTTGTGCCAGTCTCCCAAACATATGGGGTTGGTCCCAATTAACAGGGAACCCCATCATACAGTCCAGTAGGGGGACACACTAGAGCCAGTGTCTCGACTTGCTCCTCTACACCAGTTACAGCTACAGGAAATGACAACCAGAAGGGGACATATCCTAGGTAGGGATAAGACTTCGCTAAGCCCCACACATGTAGGCCTTCCACAGATTGTAAGGGCATAGCAGGTAAGTGTTTGTCATACAATTCCTTAAATACAATGGTCACTTGCGACCACTGTCCAGCACAGCCTGGTAGAATACCATTCACAGCCATGATAGTCTCCATTGAAGGGCCCACTATTTTGGACCAGTCTGAAGGGACAGCAACAGGGGTCTGGATGGACGATTTAGCCACAAAGGGGTTTGAGTTTAGATGTCTGAAGCCTTCCTGCAGTCATTTTGTGTACCCTTGACCACTGATTCATTTTCTGAATCTCTCCTTGAAGCCGGTTCACCACTTTCTTTAAGTCTTTCTGAGACCGGCATTCCCTCTTCATATGGCCATCCTTTCCACAATGGTGACAAATGCTAGACTCCTGGGTCATCCTTGGAGAGATATTGCATGTGGAACTGAAGTAGAAACAGGGATCGGGGTCCAATATCTCCTTGCAGTGGTGAGAGGGGTGCAATGTGTCTCAATAGTTCCTTTAGGGTGGCAGTTAATTCTTTGACTTCAGCCTGGGAGCTATCCTTGGTAGAGGATGCCTGAGGGTGCACCCCACCCCATGGCAGTCATGTCCTGAGAGGAACCAGAATCTTGTTCCATGGTGGGAACCCTTGCAGAGGCACCGCCTTCAACTCTCGGACTTCCTTTAAAAGCTCAACTTTCAAAAACTGGGCCCAGGCGGGAAGTCCTTTTCATTCTCAGAGTGCTTGTTAGGTGCGGCGTTTGCCCCTGAACCCCACTTGGATGATCACTCTCTGTCACTTGTGCAGTAGCAGCAGATATTGGTGAAATTCCCCGGAATTCGCCCTTTACTCAACCCCAATTTCTTTCATTAGCTTTCGTCATAAGAGGCGATTCCAGTCGGTTGGTGTAGCGCCAGCTGAAGCAGTAACAATTCTGAAAATGGAGCAGACTTAAGGATCCTGTCCAGCCTAGTTTGATCTAATCCATTTGATGGCAAGCTACACTTTCTGAGGCACTCTTGTAGCAGCTTTTCAAGCCGAGTACATACACAGACAATGGCTCCCTGAGTACTGCTGATCGTTTCTTACTCTCACCACAGGTCCTCATCTGAATCGAGCTCCCATACACATTCTCCAATGCATCAAGATAGTCCTGTGCAGTTGCTTGAGGTTATTGGCCGCTTGGCATGGATGGTAACCAGGGCAGGACCTCTGAGGATCTCACTCAACCTCTTTTGTTTCTCTGCTTCTGAGCGTTGCCATTCAAGTACTAGAGGGGCAACATAGTCTATCCAGGTCTCCCACTCATCACTCCCTGGGGGAGGGTGCCGAGAAGCTTCTGAGCCTTCGGTGGGAGTCGTGACTAATGGCAGGTACAGATAGAGGGGCCAGCATTGTCATGTGCACAGAAGGTGGGGCAGTAACAGGTGCTGGAGTGGGAGGGAGTGTTGGGGATGGAACACCCCAGGTGGAGGAAAACTTTCTTAAAGTCCTCTATGGTTTTCCGTTCTTCCAGCAACAACTAGCAAATTTCTCCTCAAAGTCTCAGACAATAGAGGGCTCATCCTCCCAGGGTTTTACTGTCTCTAGTTATCACTCTCCAGGCAGTTGGGGTCCCTTCTGGAGCAATAGTCCATGGCACTTTGGAACTGTCCACTGGGTCACCACACTACTAACGCCATGAAAGTTTGGGTGGTCAAATCAGCCTGTCGCCCCACCACCACAGCGTTTGTTAAACATTCAACTTTGGAAAGTAGTCCTTCTACAGCATCTTTACCAATGTTCAGAGGAATATCCAATACAAGCAGGGCACTGTGGGGTCAATCTCCTGCCCTGTACACACTCCACCAACTGGTGCACAACCACTTCTGTCGGGTAGCCATTTATTTTGACAATAATTCATAGTTTCGTGCCACTAGAAGACACAAAATCAGCAGTGAGCCTCCAAGATGTGACCCCTAGGTGGCACTATCCCAAGTGCTACTACCCTGCCTGCTAGGCTAATAGCAGGTTAAGAGGCCTGAGTTCTGAAGCGGGTGCCTGCACCAGGAGGTCAGGGTTGGCAGTGGTCAAGCTAACCTGGGCACAGCCCTCGGGATAATGTAACCCCCTTTCCCTCTAGTGGTCTGAACACTGTACAATAATAACTTTCACAATACCCTGGTACACCACACAAGTATCCACACTGTTTGCACTTACCACCAGGGCTGGTTCCTCTGGCTCAACCCTGGGGACCCCTGTAAAACAAGGTTATGCAGAGCAAATAGCAACAGTACAGTACTTTGAGCACAAACTGGAACCACAGTCAGATTATATGCAGAAAAAGTTAGATCTGATTTATTCAGGGACTTGAACAAGGAGGGAAAAATCAGGTTAATTAGCTTAAAGGTTATATCAATCAAGCAGTTATGCATGTGCTGTAAGTCCCCCACACAGTCCACCTCTGGGTACCCAGGTGGAGAAGAGATGGGCTAGCCAAGACCATTGCCGGGTTGCAGCTGATTGGGGCCCTGTGATGGAAAACACAACATGCACAGTACACAATATTTGTAATTTGAGACCAGAGGGCTCAGTTCATAAGAAACAAAACAACAAGACAATCAGATGACACACTCAGATTAAGCTGTTGTTGCAGGGAGCTACCCTGGTATTTACTCATGATACCCAAGACTGGACACAGGCTGCATGAAAATCGAGACTGCAGGTGGTTGATCTGGAATGCCAGGAGAAGCAGGGTCCACACGAGTCACAGAGGCGTCGTTCCTGTTCAGGTGTGGAGCAGGGGCTGATCTCCAGGCAGGTCTCTCGTCGATGGCTTCTCTGTGCAGTGGGTAGTCTGGCTGGGCCAGTCTGGCAAGGCCCAGACCGCATGGAGACAAATCGGATGCAGTCCATTTGGGCTGGATACAGCTTCAGCAAGCAGAACACAGTTCACACAGTGGGGAACTAACTCACGACCCACTAGCAGCTCATAGCACATTTACACGCAGGAATTCTACTGTACCAGGCAAAGCTCCCCGGTCACAATGTCAAAGTCTCTGCACACACTAGAGCTTAGGGGTAGCTGGAACTCCTGACAGGCCGATCGCGATTCAGCAAAATCTTCGGTCTTCTTCAGGCTGAGCCTGTGCCCACTTCAGTAGCTTATTTTAGTCACACAAACTTGGATTTAGTCCAAAATAATTTTCTGCTCTCCTCTCAGGAGCAGCAGGCAGACATGCAAACCAAACTGAGCCCTTTCACAGTTTTCCCACGTGAATCCACTCAGGATTGCTGCTCAGAATCACTTCAGCTCCTCTCAGTTCACTTCCCAGCTCACAATGAAGTGAAACTGCAAGCAGCCCTGTACTGCCCAAGATCCAAAAGATTTGGTTGGCTGATTTGGCTGTCAGTCAAAGCAAGAGCTCCCCTTCAGTTGCAAAAAGGCGTAAAAGCTCAAAACTACAGTTCCTACAGATTTTGAATTCAGACAGCTCCTGTTGTCCGCTACATTTTAGGTCCCACCAGAACTGATTGGTCCAATTTGCAGTCCAGGACCAAGATAGTGGAGACTAACAAAACAGTCCTTGCTACAAAGAAAGCAGGTTAGACAAACTACATTATCATAATCATTCTAAATGGTTTTCAGCAAATAGTTACATCTTTCAACAGAGCTCCATCTCAGATTACTTATGCTGCAATCAAGCAGCTCTTAAAGAGACAGTACACAGAGGCTATACAGTCTCTGGTAATCACATTTAAACTGCTAAACGCAGGACACCAGCCTGGCAGTGAGCATTTAGGCAACTCAAGGAAGACTTTGGGAACCCCCATTTGTAGGGGTTACACTAATAACTTGGCTAGGTCAGATAAATTTGTTGAAAATAAATATCCTACCCAGGATATTATATGGGATGCAAATGGTTCCAGTGGGCCCAACTACTCGTGACATTAGGAGGCTTGAGAGGGGTTTAGGGATTTCATTTGGCAAGGCAAGAAAGCTTGGATGAGACTCACAAGACTGAAAGCCACTAGGGAGAGGAGGGCTCGAATTCCGTCCCTGAAGAGGTATTTTCTAGCAGTGTAATACCGATACATCTATAATTGGTATATGGAGGAGGGATCTTATCTTGGGTGGAATTGGAGGAAGGCAGATGCCAGGGCAGGATTGCTTTGTATCTTTTGAAGGTGGGTACAAGGCATATAAATGCCTGGCTAACCCAAACCCTATGGCCACAGCACTGTTAGAGGCTTGGGAGGTGATTAAGCGGTGACAAGGAGCAGGAGGGACCATACCCTCGTAGTTCCAGTATCCACAATCCAAAGTTTTACCGGGTTTAGAGGACCCAGGATTTGCAATTTGGGAAGAAAGGGGGTACAATTGTAGGGGATCTCTTCACAAATGAGGTCCTGTTCCCTTTAATACAATTCTAGAAAGTTTGGGACTTCCAGCATTACATTTTATTGGTTCCTCCAAGTCTGGAATTATAGTAAAAGGCTGGACAGGATACCAATGGAGAAATCCTCTGATAGCTGTAGAGCAGGAGATTTATAAAGCCCCAAAGCAGGAAAGGGGCTTAATAGGAAGAGGCTGCTAAGCAAGATAGAGCAGCTGTACTGGACTCACCTGGGCCATCCAGGGATAAATGGGAAGTGGATTTGAAACACATATAATGGATGAGAACTGGCAGTTAATAATTATATCCCACATGGGGTTATTGCTGCCGTAGTAGATTAAAGAAATACAGTACAAATTTATTCACAGACTTTTACCCCAAAGCATAGTACATAATTCTATCTGGGGTCTCTGAGATCTGTGGTAGATGCTTAGTGGCTGGAGGGACATACTTTTGCTGCTTTTGGTCATGCCCGGCGCTCCAGAAATACTGATGGGATGTTTGCTAAAGATCTCCAAAATATGGGGAAGGGATTTGGAGTTTTCACCACTTGCTACGATTTGGAGTAGGAAAAGCAATGGGGGTGGGATCTCTATCCCAGGTGGATAAGGATAATGCTTGTAGTGGCCAGGCAGATTATTCTGGATACGGGGTTTCTTGTGCATCTCCTACCACCACGATGTGGAAAACTTATTACTAACAACCCTAGCCATGGACAGACTCATGTACACCCTCAAAGACAAAGAAGAGTGCTCTTATTGAGTGCAATGGTTTTTAAGCTCCTCTCCTTGGTAGAGGCACAGATTATCAGGAAGGAGAAGTATAAATAAGGAATGGGTGTCCTTCCTAACAGTATGTCTCCAGGTGTTGGGCCCAGTTCAGGGATGGATAAGGGGTTTTTCTTTTACTTTTTTTTCAGTTGAGTTTATCTTCCCCTTCCCTCCGGAGTCGCATCATCAGGAGGTGCCAATTAAGCCTATCCCTACCACTTTACCTGACTGCTCAGGGTCCCCATCTCGCTGTGGTTTGTCCCCGTGTGGGGTCGGGTGAGCCAACCCCGAACCTTCAAGTCTCATCAGGCCCCGAGACAGCTGGGCAGGTGGTGGCAGATTGAGACCCATCTCAGCACTCCATCTTCCTGACTTCGGAGGGCATTTTCCCGTTTCTCATGGATGTTGCAATTGCCCTGACATCAGGCGCTAGCGCCAATGTCATCCCCTACATCTGCCCCAGAGCTTTCCAAACCTTTGACCTATGTCCAAGGACAGTCAAGCCCAGGGCATTGACGTGCTGCTGTACCCGGCCTCCACCAGGAGTCAGCACACGACAGGCGCGTGCCTCTCCCTCCCCTGGAGAAGGTGAGCTGTCGTTGGACGCCCAACCTTTCTGCCCCGGCCGGCCCTCCAGCAGTTCAGGTCCATTCCTGAACCAGGATGCCGCATCACAGACAGAAATCCAACTGTTGAGCCGACGGGCCAGACTTTTTGTTCTTTACTTTAATTACCATATAGCCAATGTATTTTTTTTTTTCTACACACATTAATATAGACCCATCTGGGACCTATAAGAAGATTGTTTAGTGGATTCCCTTGTAGTTGGAGTAATATAAGTTTCATCATATCTAGTTTTGAGACAACACGGCAAAATGAGGGACTGGATATTCTTGATTGGGAAGACGCTTTGTCATAATTACAGTGAGTATAGATTTGCTTATTGTAGATAAAGTTATATTTCTGTATTATCTTGATGTAAAAGTGATGAAATGTGCAAGCATTCTGTAATCTGTCAATCTGATTGTTGAAAATATAATAAAAATATAATACAAAAAAAAAGTGAGCATCTAGTACGGTAAGTTAACCCTAGAACAACATTCTGAGGTGGAAGGAGTCCTGAGGGCTTATGTGTGGTTTCAGAGCCCTCTTCTGAGGCACACTGGATCCGGATCTGAAAGAGAGGTGGTTGTTGGCATAGCTACATGTTCAAATCGCTTGGTTGGTATTTTAATAGTGCTGGACACAGAGCAATATAGTCAACTTAAAGAAGAACAATGTGATTTAAAGCCATTTGAACAAAGCACTGCATTTAAAGAACTGAGGCCTGATTCACAAAGCCCTCGGAATGGCAAAAGGAGCTTCCACCACAAGAAATGGCACAAGGTGCTGCTTGCACCAAAAGATGCCCAAAGAACAAGTCACAAAAGCAACCTGAGGCAAACGCAGGCTGTGTACGTCAAAGGGGTTTGCACTGTTCTTGCAGAACAAAATGGACTCATGCATGGTGCTAGGGGGCTTTGAGGCAGATCCAGGCTGCCATATCTCTAATTGGATTCTTAAACCCTCCCAGAGGGTAAATTTCTAGTACTCTTAAACCAGCCAGGGCTGGTCTAAGGGTACAAGTGTGTCCTCTGGGAAGGTGAGAACTTGCGCCAGTGTGCCATGTTCCCCCGATGCCCAGTCCCATTGTGTCATAAAGTAATCACGCTTCTGATGGTCTAGCAGACCCCCAACGCCCAATCCCTTGTTTGTAAAATTACTGATGTCCCTGGTGGTCTAGTGGACCCCACCAGCCCGATCCTCTTGTTTGTAATATTAATGATATCCCTGGTGGTCTAGTGGACTCCACCAGCCCCAGTCCTCGTGTTAATAAAATTAAAGATGTGCCTGGTGGTCTAGCAGACCCCTACCCTGATCCCCATGTTAATAAATTAAGATGTCCCTGGTGGTCTAGCAGATCCTCCCCAGTCCTGATTCCCTTGTTAATAAAATTATGTCCCTGGTGGTTTAGCAGACTCCACTCCCCATCCCGATCTGCCTGAATAATATGACATCTTCATTCCTTGGTAGTCCAGTGGACTCCCCACCCCAACAAGTGGTGCCCACCATCCTGCTCCCCATTCCCAAGCTGGCAACGGCCCAGCCCTCCTCCTCTTCACCATGGCGGCTGCCAGCTAGAGTTGTCAGGAGCATGTACCATAGCCGCCCAGTGGCGTTGAGGCGCTGGACACCACACCTTGTGCCACCCCGGCAACTGAGGTTCAGGAGCGAGCTCGGGCTGCTGGGGGTTGGCAGGGAGGAAAGGATTGAGCATCAGAGGACTGCTCTCTCTCCTAGGAGGGAGAGGAACCTGTTCTCTTGCTTCATGACACCCAGTGGAGGCTGGGTGACTACAGCTGTTGGGACCATGCAAGGCAGAGAAAGTCGCTGGCGGTTGCCTTCTGGATGTGGAGCGAAGTACTCACATAGTGGGCTGGGTGGCACTACTTGACCCAGTCTGGGGAGGGAAGAAGAAAATCCTCTGTGTCCTGAGGAGGCAACGAGGGCCTCAGGGACCTACCCTCACATCACCAATACTGGACTACCACTACAGGCTATCCACGGCCACCTTCCGCAGGGAGATGGACCCTCTAATCTCCAAAATCGCCAACTAGGGTGGCAGGTCCTCCCTGGGGGTGATCCAGGGTGCTGGGAAGTCTCTCAGGTGGGAGGAGATGGCTGAGGGTCATGGTGGGGAGTAGCAGGGCAGAGTTAAGTAGGCACCTCAGAGATGCCTTGGTACAATGGTACATGAAAAGAATTAGAAAAAAAGGGCGTGTACCATATACAGTACGCCTCATTGACAGCTCAGTCGGTGACCGGCCGTGGTGAAGACAGGAGGCTGTGCCAGTCGCTGGCTTGGGGATGTGGGAGGCGGGGTGGTGGGCACTGCTTGCTGGGGTGGGGGTCCGCTAGACCATAAGGAAAAGTAGATGTCATTTTGTTCAGCCAGATCAGAGATGGGGAGGGTGGTCCGCTAAACCACCAGGGACATCATTAATTTTATTAATGGGTATCGAGTGGGGGGTCTGATAGATTACCAGACACATCATTAATTTTATTAACATGGGGATCGGGACTGGAGGGGTCCGCTAGACCACCCAAGGACATCACTGATATTACAAACAAGGGGATATGGGCGGGGAATCCGCTAGACCACCAGGGACATCGTTAATATTAAAAACAAGGGGATCAGGGTTGAGAGGGTCTGTTAGACCACCAGGGACATCATTACTTTTAATAACAAGGGGATTGGGATGGGGGCTGCTAGACCACCAGGGAGGTAGTGATTTGTGCTTGGGTATTCGGTTGTGCTGGTCACTGTCCATGGGCACAGCTACTGCCTGACTGCCCCACAGCTTGTGGCAAACCTGTAGTTGCACCACCTGTTTGGCGCATGGCCACTTTTTCTGCAAGCTGTGGGAGTTTGCTGCCAGGACCCCTACCCGACAGTGAATCTGGCATAGGGTCCCTGGCGCACCAGTGATCAGTGCAAGTTGCCTTCAGCACAACGTATGCCCGACCTTTGTGAATCAGTCCCATGGACTCTAATGAGACAGAAATCAAAAAGACCATAGGGATTATGAAGCTTGGGGAGTATTGTGTTTTGGAAACAAAATACCAGTCACGCAGCAGAGGCAGCTCTGACAGCCACAACAATAACTGTTACACAGAAACATACAATTTGACGGCAGATAAGGACCGCTTGGCCCACCCAGTCTGCCCATTTCTCTACCTAATGCATGAGCTGCAGATCCTAGTTAACCAGCAGCACACTTCTTTCTACCCCACCCCTAGAATTGCCTTATGGCTGTCCCATGCATGCTTGAATTCAGTCACTGTTTTGACTCCACAACCTCCTCCGGAAGGCCGTTCCATGCATCCACAACCCTCTCTGTGAAAAAATACTTCCTTACATTACCTCTGAGCCACCCCATCTTCAAATTGTGCCCTCTTGTTCTTGCACACCTCTTTTTTGAAAGATGCTACCCTCTTGGACTTTGTTGATTCCTTGAGGTACTTGAAGGTTTCTATCATGTCCCCCCTTCCTCGAGGCTATACATATTAAGCTCCTTTAGTCTCTCTTCATATGTCTTCCAGTGCAGACCCTGCACCATTTTAGTGCCCTCCTCTGGACAGCTTCCATCTTGTCTATGTCCTTGCGGAGATTGGGTCTCCAGAACTGCACAGTACTCCAGATGGGGTCTCACCAGCTGTCTGTACAGAGGGATAACGATTTCCTGTTTTCTACTGGTGATGCCTCTCCTATGCATCCCAGTATCCCCAGCCCTCCTTACTGCCCTCTCACATTGCTTGCCCACCTTTAAGTCATCTGATATGACTACCCCCAGGTCCATTTCCATTTTGTTGTTATTAGTATCTCATCCCCATTGTGTACTCTTCCTCTGGTTTTTGTTTCCCAGGTGCATTACCTTGCACTTCTTAGCATTAAATCTAAGCTGCCATACATTTGACCATTCCTCTAACCTTGCCAAGTCCCTTCTCATCCTTTCCACCCCACCTTGTGCATCAACTCTGTTGCAGATCTTTGTGTCATCTGAAAAGAGACATACTTTTCCTTCCAGTCCCTCTGCAATGTAACACAAAAGACATTGAAGAGGGCCGAGTCCTAATACTGAACCCTGGCACCCCTCTAGTAACCCCCTTTCTTCAGAGTGGACTCATTTACTATTACCTCTGTGTCCTGTTCTCCAGCCAATTCTTTACCCAGGCTATCATCTTGGGACCCACTCCCAGGCTGGCTATCTTGTATATTAATCTTTTGTGTGGGACTGAGTCAAATGCCTTGCTAAAGTCTAGGTAGGCCATGTCCACAGCCCTCCCTGATCTACTACTTTGGTCACGCAGTCAAAGGAATCTATTAGATTCATCTGGCATGACCTTCCTGCTGTGAATCCATGCTGCCTTGGGTCCTGTGCCCTCTGGCCTCTAGGTACTGGACAATTCTTTCCTTCAGAAGTGATTCCATCATTTTCCCTATCACTGAGGTTTAACTAACTGGTCTGTAGTTTCCCTTCTGCCCTGCTCCCACTTTTGTGAAGAGGAATCACATCGCCCTCCTCCAGTCCTCAGGTACCACCCCATCCTCCCATGATTTGTTAAAGAGGGTAGTCAGTGGTGTCACTAGTTCTACCCTTAGTTCTTTTAGAATTCTGGGATGAATCCCATCAGGCCACGTTGCTTTGCCCACCTTCAGTTTTAAGAGTTCTTTCAGAACCCTTTCTTCTGTAAATGGGCTGGTATCAACTTCTGTATCCAGTTCATTAACAAAGAAAAAACTGCAATAGTGAACAATAATAGGTACTTATCACCTTTATCCAGTTTTGGCCTTTTTGAATGTATTTAAATGTGCTTGTGCCTGCTTACTCTGCCTGATGAAGCCTCCTTTGAGGTGATACTTAGGGTAGTGGTACGCCATGTCATCATGTGACAATAATGAGTAATTTCTTTGGCAAAGTTGTATGCATTGCTTTTTGTCCTTTGCTCATGGATTACATCAACTACAGGACATTGGCTAGCATCCAGAAGCAGCCTATAAAAGGCTGTGCGTGGACCTGTTCTCGGTTGATGTGATATAATGGCTTCAGCTGGTGAATGAGCAGCTGTCAATGGAGCTGATTTGGGATAGCCAATGCCTAATCTTCTGGTAGGCAAGGACGTCCCCTGCCTGGATTTTTCCACGATCTCTCAGGTCATGAAGGAATGTGTAAGTCCCCTTCAAACAAATCACCTACCGGCCAAATCCGAGATGCTTCCATTTGAGTAGTGCTTGATAAAGCGTTATATCCTCTCTGTCCTGAAGGCCTCTGATAGGTCAGCCTCGGTGAAATTGTGGACTTGTTTATTTATTTATTTAGCTTTTGTTGGCCAAGTAAGTACACTAGACAAGTCATATGCCTATTGCCAGGTACGACCCGGAGAGTACAATGAGATACAGATACAGTGAGATACAGGTTCATACAGAGGACAACATGACACAAGTTAGGCAGTATACAGAGTCAAATGGAACCAGGTGAACATAACCAGTAGACAGTAAGCATAGTGAAGATATGTACAAAAATATATATACATAGAGACGACAAGGCTAAGAGCAGTACATTTTACATAGTATAAATGGCTCTGAGCCACAACCAGAGCAGCAGTCTAAGTTTCTCCTGAAACAGAGAATAAATATATTATATGCATCTCAGAAACCAGTCTGGCAGGCTGCATCAGCAAAAGCTGCAAGAGGGGTACCAAAAATTCATGTGAGCCTGGTGCAGAGGACCAGAACTAGCTGTGGTGGTTTAGGACACCCACATGCAGAGGAGAGCTTCAGGTAATACCACAGGAGCTCCGGAGCATGAGTGGGAGGGAGGAGCGGACTTGGGTGGGAAAGGAGTTCCATAGCCTAGGAACACATAAAGCAAAATTCCTGTCCCCATTTGCGTCCAGGTGATAGGGATTTAAGCACTCTGGGGCCAAGACAACTGAAGGAGTAGGAGGAAGAGACAGCGGTCTGAGGAGCTCAGCCAGCCCTGGGGATGCCAGTTCTGAGCACCTTGCCCATGAAGCAGCCCAAGACAAAGTTCATGTGGTTGGGTGGAGGGAGCCAGTAGAGTCTGTCATATAGGTCACAGTGGTGGGTGAGGCGAGGCAGCAAGTGCAAAGTGGCAAATGTTATTGTTGGTTGTGTTCCATCTAGTGAGGTGAACTTTGGAGGTGCGTGGAACAGGAGAAGGCCATAGCAGAGGGAGGAAGAAGCACACCTCTGGCCAAAGCAAGCGAGCAGCAGACATAAGACTTTTCTTCGCTTCCTGTAGGCCAGACCCACCTCGTTAACCGCCTGCATACATTTTCGATATGGCAACCTAAGGTCGAGTTGGGGGTCTAGTGTCACCCCAAGGTATTTGATGGAAACAGTGGTTAGAAGAGGAGTACCATCAACACCAGTAACACTCAGAGGGGCAGGAAGGCCTTAATCTTGGCCTAGGCCCAAAGTCATGGCCTGAGTCTTTTTAGGTTGAGGACCAGCTTGTGAGTCATTACCCAGGACTGGAGATTCCTGAAATCCTCACTCAGTTGATGGTTGATGACCTCAATGTCCTGGGAATGGGTGAAGATGACCAGGTCATCCACATATAGGATAGTACTACAGTTGGTAGCAGTAGCAGGAGATTGTTGACAAAGATAGAAGAGAAGGGGCCCAAGGACTGATCCTGGGACACCGGAGGTAACAGGAGTGGTGTCCGAGAGGACCTTGCTGAATTTGGTAAGTTGCTGTCTGCTCTGAATGTAATTGCTGGAACCAACTCAGGACAGGAGGGACAGACAAGGGACTGAATTTGGCAGCAAAGTAAGACATGGTCAACTAGGTCAAAGGCCTTGTATAGGTCAATGAATATGGCACCTGAGAGTTTGCCCTGGTCCATGGCAGCCCTGATTCCAGAGGAGACAGTGACAAGGGCCGAGGACGTACTGTACCCTTTTGAAATCCGTGCTGCGCCGGGGACAGTAACTCATGGGCCTGAATGTACTCCGTGAGTTGCCCAAACACAACTTTCTAGAAGTTTGCTAACAGCCAACAAGATGGCAATTGGTCGATAATTGTCAAGGATCTTAGGGTTGCCCTGTTTGAGAACAGGTACAATCCTCACCACCTTCAGATGTCAGGGATAACACCAGAGGCAGGGACATGTTAAAGATATGGGCCACTGGAAGGCTATGAGAGGGTACCCAGATGGAGAAGCTTAGGCTCCATACCATCATGGCCATTTGATATACCTTTACACAGCCATCCACATACGAATAAGGTTGCTAAAGAATGGGTTCCTGGTGTCCGGGTATTTAAACCAATCAAGGGCAGCAGAAGGCATCCATTTCTAAGATCAAGGCGGTGTCCTCTAGCTCTACCCAAGCAGGCCTTGTTCTATCACTAAAAGTGGGAAAAACAGCCATCTGCAAGGCCCAGCAGTAAAGTTTAACATTAGGAAGGGCTCTACCCCTGCTGCCACAAGCAGCTGCACAGATAGTACTACTGCCAGTTTTGCTCCTCCATAAGAATTTGTGTATAACGGAATCCAGGGACTTAAAAAACAGTTGAGATTTTGATTGGGTGTGGTTGAAACAAATACAAATATTTGGGTAGAGTGCACATTTAATAACATTAATCCTACCCAGTAAGGATTCTGAGTGTGTTGGGGATGAAGTTACTATATTTATTTAAAAGTGAGTTAAATAAATTAAAAATGGCCAGAATGGATTCTCTATCCTGATTGGCTAAAACTACCTCCAACCTGGGCATCTATTTTTCAATAGATGCCCAGCAAAAATAAGTACCAGCCCACGTGCCACTTCAGAAGGTACCATTCTACCCTGCTGCTCAGCCTACTTTCTCATTGGCTGAAGGCAGCTGTTAAAATTTAAAATCCTGCCATGTTTTCTCTCCTTAGTGAGAGCTACTGGTACCCCAAATAACACTCTTTCCTCAGTACCAGCTGGCACTAAATAAAATAAACAAGAACACACACTCAGTTCATTTTGCAGTCAGAAGAGTGAAAACAGCCATCTTGTTTAAAATGGCACCACTCTCCTGACCACTGTGTCTCACTGCATACTCGCCACAAACACAAGGAAGCCATCACTCACATCAGCTTCATGCTGCACGTGTCATTTAAAAAAAAGCAGGAAACTAGTAACTGAAACCACAATACGAATGCCCCACACTCTTTTCATTTCAGATAAAAGAAATCATGTACCTCACAAGTCTCCCTCACAGCAAATACAGTATCCACTTCCACTACGGTCAAAGGTCATGAGCTCAACACACAGCTTCAAGTTCTGACTTGCGACTGCAACAATAAAAAACAAGCATTTGTCAATGCGAATGTTGTCTTGCTGGCATTGGCATTGGTAGTGCCAGAAGGTAGAAGCATAATAGGAATGACATTAAAGTATTGAGTGGCCTTGAACCCCACCCCACCCTGTGAAGAGCGACAGGCATTAGGGTGTGCATTTCGACAGTCAGCTATAACGTCATGCCATTGTACCTCACCCTACCCTGTAGACACTGACAAGTGTCGTGGGTGTGCTTTAGGTCTTTGGCTGATACCTACCCCATTCCATAAGGAAATACATGAGGTGAGTGCATAGAGAATGGGGTAAACTTCGTGGGCCGAACATCATAGGCACACCACGAATGCCTGTCACTGGCTGCAGGGTAGAGATGGGGTGGAATGGCATAAGCATTACAGCCGATGATCCCAAGTCACACCCCTGACGCCTGTCAGTCTGTACAGGGCGGGTGCTACAGTTGGAAACCCTAACACCATAACATCATGGGCATGTGTTGGTATTTTCACCCCAAATTTGCAACATGGGCTGTTTGTGAGCCCACCTCATGAAAATCTGCACAATCAGTTTGTTAGCTGAAAGGTGGTTTTGCACAGCGGCTATGCCATTTGGTGACACAGGGATGAAAACACAGTTTGGGCAGGATGTGGAAAATGACAACTGTATTGTTCATGAGGAGGTGTAAAAAATGGCAACGTTGAAAGTCTGGTGTGAAAATATGAAAAATTGGTGAAGTCATAAGCATGAATAGAAACTACGAAACACCGTCTGTAACCCAATTATTTTTGGGAGTTTGTTAGCCACATTTTAACATAGGCATTTGGGACCTCCACTCATGAACAGTGGTGCTGTGATTTCGTTAATCTGTCCCAAAAGTTGATTTCCTAGCGACCACATTATTGTACCACAGGTCTAGAAGCACATTTTAGGCAGCATGTGAGAAATGACAGCTGTACTGTTCATAAGACGGTGTGAAAATATGCCAGTGTTGAAAATCTGGCATGGAAATATTACAAATTTGAAGTTACAAGGTGCGTGGAAACTGCGCAACTCACGCTTGTAACACAGGCATTTTATGGACTTTCAGCACCAAATTTTCAACATAGGCATTTTAGGACCTCTGCTCATGAACAGTGTCACCGCCATTTCCTCAAACTGTCCCAAAAACTGATTTCGCATAGCGACGCGCTATTCTGCACTGGACGTGCGAAAACACATTTGACCAGAATATGTAAAATGACAGATGTATTGTTCATCAGGAGGTGTGGAAAAATGCCAATTTTGAAAATCTGGGTGAAAATATTACAGATTCACGAAGTTATGAGTGTGCGTGGAAACAGCGCAATGCACACTCATAAAACAGCCATTTTTTTATTTTCACCAAATTTGCAACATAGGCTTTTTGAGAGCCCCCTCATGAACAGTGGCACTGTTGTTTAGTTACTTGGTCCGAAGGTGATTCGGCGCGGTGACCGTGGAAATCACCTTCAGGACCGAATAACGGCATGACAGTGACAGAACTCATGAGGAGGGGTCCCAATAACCCCTAAGTTGAAAATTTGGTGAAAAAATTCCCAAAATGCCCGAGATATTCACCAAAGTTGAAAAACCCTATTTATGCCATTATACAGCTTACCGGCATTTCTAAGGTTGCGGTTGGCTTTGAAGAGTGCAGACATGTTCCTGGTCCACGAAGATTGTTGTGCGGGACTCTGGAGGTAAGTATGGGGTGAGGGGTATGGGGAGGTAGGGTGCACAGAGGGTGGCGTGGGTTGGGGAGGGGCAGGGAGGCGGAGGGACCATTTTCTTTTTCACAGGATTTAAAAGAAAAAAAACTCCAGGGACATTTTTACAGGGGATTTGGCGTGCTGGGTGGGCTCCCAGCATGCCACCTAAGTGTTTTAGGGGATTCTGTAGCCGACGGGGATTGGGCACTCCTGTCAGCACATACTGAGTGAGGGAGACACGAGCCAAGGGATTAGGCACCCACGCCGCAACAAAAGCGGGGGGATACATTATGCTGACAGGGAGTGGGCTCCCCATTGGCACAATCAACAGGGATGGGGATAAACACTGACGCAGGGATTGGGCCCCTGTCGGCCAAGAAAAACTGTTGGGGGCCGCATGATGCGGGGGTTGGGCACCCCTCAGCTTATTTTAAATGGGAGGAAGTTCAGTATGCCGATGGGAAGTGGGCTCCCCATCAGCATGGTGACAGGAGGTGCTGGCTGTGGAACCTTTGTCTGACATGGAACCTTTGTAAGCGAGCAGTTCCTGCTCAAAGGTACTTGTAATCCTAGAGTTTAATAAAAATAAATAATAATAAATAAATGTTGCCTTCACGTCTGGGCGTGTTGTGGTCATGCTGCATGAGCTTAGCTCTCATTGCCCATGAGCCTTTCTTTATTCTGGTGGCCATATTAGGGATGTGTGAGGTCAACGCCTGATGCTGGCTGATTGGGGAATAAGGGGCGTACCTTCTGATGCGTGCCTGCATTACGCCAACAGTGACCATGCCTCCAAATCTGCTACTACCACAATATGTTGGCTGCGCATCACGAGCCAACATAAAAACAACTTTGAAGAAATGGAAAATAACTTTAAAATGCCCAAACACCATTATGTGCAATTTTTGTATCCACATTCCTTTTCTTCTTCAATCTAGCAATCTCGAATATGTGTGTATTGCGAGGGAGGGTGTCAATCCACCAGAACGGCTCTGTAGAGAGGAGTAACAGGACCTGGAACAGCCTATAGACTACTTTATCAATGAACAGTTTTTGTGATACTTATATCCATTTTACACTAATTTCCTCTCTATTTTACCACTTCACAAGAATTTACTTAAATGGCCATTTTCTAAGCACAATAATACCCTCCAGGGTGGGTATTATTGGAAAATACCAGAACTTCCAGGGCCTATAAAGCCCTCCGCCTTCGGCGTCGGGCCTCATTTCTCCCTGGGCAGTCTGGTATTTCCCAATAATGCCCACCCTGTCAGGTATTATTGCTTACATAGTATCCCACTCAAAATGCTGGGACTTAAGTGAACTGGCGACAACTCGCTGTCTGGCAAACTCATGGAGATATGTTAATCCCTCAGCACATGAATACAGTTCTTATTCACATGCCTCTTACGCCTGGATCGACAGGATACTAGATCTCTTCCTCTCTGCTGTCAGCAATGGAAACTAAGTAAGGGCCTAGTATTTTGAATTGAGGATGCTGTATTTATTTAAAAGTGAGTTAAGGTTGGCTACGACTCGCAACATTGGAGATCCATATTCAGGAATGAGCACGGGTCATCAAGGGATGGCCAGGGAGAGGAGGTGGAGCATCCCAGAGGATACTCTTCTCCTGTAGGAAGGGCAGACAGCCAGCACCAGGCTATACTGCCACCTGGGGACCGCAGATGGCAGTGCAACAGAATAGTTTGGTTCAGGGAGAAACAAGAAGGAAAAATCCCCCTCATGGAGCATGACAGCCCCACCACACCCACTGGTCCTGCACTTGCAGACCTGGGTAACTGCTGGATAACTAGATATTGGCACCCAAAGGAACTGACCAAGCTGGAGGGCTCCACCATGGAGGGGTAAACCATGGGGATAACGTGGGGAGAGGTAAGGCCAGGGAAGATGAGGTGATGGGCTGGGGTGCAGTGGGGGTCTTGAGCGGGGCCAAGTGTTGAGGGAGTTAAGAGCATAAATAAAATTAAAAAAGTGAGTGAAAATGTTTATATTGGGAAAGCTCAAATGAGAACAAGGTCTCTTTTCATGGGAGCCCCAGGGAAGTCATGCATTATTACAAGTCATGCAGATGTTATACATGCACATTATAATAACTGGGAAGCATTTTTCCCATAGGGAATCCCTATTATAATTGTTTATAATGGTTTTCCTTGCTCTACATATGTGCCGTTGCATTCTTACCTTCCTCATGCACACACACTTCAGTGGCTCCTTCAACCCGACTGTGGCTACTGGCACAGAGTTCGATTCTATTTATATAATTGCTGTGGTGAAAAAACACTCCACAGCAATTATATAAAACTAACATGGGGTAATGTGTAAAATCTTAAATTTACACACACCGTCGATGTTGGATCCTTTTATATAGCATCCAACACCTCGACTGTGTGTACAATTCTCATTATACACACCACCTTATATTATTCTTTATTTATTTATTTATTTAAGATTAGAATTTACACCTTTGAGCAGGTGGGCTCTTTTACAAAGGTTCCAAGTCAGTTTCACACAGGGCAATACTTATGGTACAGGCAAGTTCACACAGACAAGACGGTAATAAACAGAGATCAGATCATTGTCAGTTACAAAGTGCAAGAGGCATACAGCAGCATGACAATAGGTGCGGTACAAAGCTTGTTTGGTGCAGTACATAGCTTAATTAAGAACAATTGAAATACATACAGTAAGTGCAAGGTAGATAGCAGCAAGATATTGCAGTATGGTGTGTGGTACACGTTATGGAGACATCTATCACAACATTCTGAGGCCTCATTTAAGAAAGGACATAGATGTAATAGAAACGTTTCAGGGAAGGGCAACAAAGATGGTGCGGGTTTGCAAGGGAAACCATATGAGACACGATTAAGAGAATTAAATCTATATCTGCTGGAGATCAGAAGGAGAAAGGAGACATGATAGAGACATTCAAATACATGAAGGGAATAAATAAAGTGAGGGTAGGAAGCCTATTTAAAAGGAAAGTCAGAGTTAAAACAAGGTGTCATAGTTTAAGATTGGAGGAGGAAGATTTAAAAGCAATGTAAGAGGGTGTTATTTTACTGAAAGGGTAGTTGAACCCTGGAACAAATTATATGAGGAGGTGGTAGGTGTTGAAATGGTGGAGGGACTGAAGAGGCGTGGGATGGACATATGGGGTTGGTTGGAGTACAGAGGAAAGGATCCATGCGTAGTTGACAAGTAAGGGTCGGGGAGGTAATGGGCAGACTAGATGGGCCAGGATAGTCCTTTTCTGCTGAAAAATTACTATGATACTATGATCACTCTTTCAGTAAAGAATCCTAGTGCAAGGATCAAAGGCTTGTAAGTTAATATACATGGATAAAAGTGTTCATATATTTGGTGCCAGACATTTTATAGCCATTTCCTGAAATGTATCCCCTTGATGTAGATGAGGTGTCTGTGGTGAGACACAGATGGGGAAGAACACTAGTCTGAGACCCTCTTAAAGTTATACACTCCTAGTGTGAGCGACAGTCTACATCCTTATTTATTACTTCTTTCCCGCCTTCCAAGACCTCTCCTCTTCAAACACTCCCTGGCTTCTTGTTCTAGGATCCCCTCTGAGGTCCCCTGCTGGGTCTGTTTATTGTTTCGTTTTCTTGGTTTTCCATTACAAGAAAGCTTTATGATTTAATGCCTGTGACAGGCCACACTAAAACTTCAACACACAGTCTGTTTGAGAGATTTCCTTTCACATAACATGAAAGCTTACTTCCCACTTCAAATCCAGACCCCTTTCATACAGGCAGAGGCAGAGACAGACACAATCCCATAAAAGGAACCCTTTAGGATTTATGATATTCCAATCACTTCCAGTAATAAGGTTTCAGAGAAATAGTTAATCTGCTGAGGTTTCATGTCCTGTGACTAAGTGGGTGTCACAAGTGACACATAAAAACTGAAATCTGCTAGTCTTTACTAACCTATCACAGGAAGACTCCCTGGGCCTCCAATTCCTTAACTTACGTGTTACAGTATTTTGGATGGGTCAGAAAATTCTTGCCATTTCTAAATTTTTTCCCACATGGGCAAGGTCAATCATATACCACATGATTGATGGAGTACCATCTTACAGTTGGCTTAACGCCACCACTGACAGAATGCACACGTTAAGTATTTCATGCACTGAACTGGGATACACAGTAGAAATGGGCTGGTGCTATCTCATATCCACCAGATACAAATACTGCCTGAAGCTAATCAGCTGGACAAAACATGATGAATACTTGCACATCTGATCCAGCAGTATCTACAGCACTAGCTAGCTCCTGCTGGTCATACAGGGCCTTTGGCAAACCTTCTTACTGGGGCCCATATGCAGTGAGCCACCGTAATGGGCTTCTCACTGACCGCTCATGCTGTCAGCATTTTAAATAAAAAAATGTTTATTCATGAAAGTTAGCAATCTATAATAATTTTATAGGCCTGTTTGGAGGGCCTCTCATGGATCTAAGAGTGTTGCCTTGTGCATCCTTAGAACCACAGAACTGCTCACCTTGGGTTCGCAATCCTCTGGTCCTAAGAACATGAGACAACACTCTTTTATCTATAAGAGACCCTCCAGCTGGACCCATAAACTTATAATAACACACAAGGCAATGTTAACTGAGAGAGTAAATGCAATGCCAAAAGGAAGGGGCTTTATTAGGGGAGCAGGAACAGGGGCATTTGAAAGTGTATCCCATCAAGATCATGCAGGAACAGATGTGTGGTCAAAGACTGCTGATCAAAATGGCGTGCACAGGGTGGAGTTTGATTATTAATCTAGCGCGGTTTGGATTGCGCTTACACTGCACCGTCCATGCAGCGTGCATTTTGACCACGTGATTTTCACTGCACTGACATTTGAAAGTCATGTTATCTATTTATTATCAGGACATGGAGTTGGGCACGTTATTTACAAACACCCCTCATCATGACTTCCAGACAATTCTGGTGTGCCACTGGGCAAAAAAAACAAAACAAATGGGTGGCTACCAGTGTGTCCACACAGCAAAACAGAGTAGCACCAGGGAAATGGTGGTGCCAGAGAGAAACCAGGAAGCACACAGAAAGAAAGTATTCACAGCACTCAGCAAAACGAGCAGGAGTCTACCTGCTGGCATACAGTCATCCAGCTATATGTAGGTAGGTAGGCAGGCTCCTGCAGATTTTGTTTACTAATTAATTTGCACAGGTTTCCTGCACTATTGAGAGCTTGCAAAGTGTACTTTATCATAAAGTTGGACTTCAGCATGGCTCCAGCATCTATTTAATGCAAATGATGTCCCTGTGGTGGGTCCACGCTGTGAATACGCTCTTTCTGGCCTCCGTGTGTGCACAACCCTTCAGTCCATCGAGACTGGCCGAGGTAGTGTGGGGTACAAAACAAGGAAGGCTGCGGTCATGATAAAGGCTGGGTGCTGGAAAATAAGTAACCAATGTCAAACAAGAAACCAGCATTCTAGGCATCAGTTAATGACATTTTTTACTGTGCACTTAATGCAAGTTAATGCAAGTTTGACAAATTCTGAAAAAAAAGTGACAGGTTCAGATACCAAAAACAGCCCATCGCTTCAAGGTGCTGTACTTCTTCATGGTAAATGCCTGGAACAGACTACCAGCAGAAGTGATGGGGACAAACAGTGGGGGCTTCAGGCATACGTGGGATAGACATAGGGTTGTATTAGAATATAGACAGGGAGGAGGAGGGGTCGCTGGAGACCAATTAGGGTCTGCGCAGACAGATTAGGCAGGGAACATCTTGGCAGACTGGGTGGGCCAAGTGGCCCTTTCTGTCAACAAATTCTATGTTTTTCTGTTTAAGACCCAGAAATCAGGTCAGCATTTAACAGACATACCATTCAGCAATAATCACTGTTATTGTACAGTCCCTGACCAGCAGGGCACATGTTAGAATCTAGTAGCATCGTTAGTCATATTCAACATATTTACAGTTTGTGTAGTGACACTAATTTACCCATACATATAGCTGACATACAGTATTCGGTATATGTGTTAATACATCCTAAGAGCCACTCCTTGCTAGCGAGTGGTTTCCGCCTTCAGCTGAGCGGTAACAGCGAAGCGAAGCTGAGCTGTTCAGGCTCAAGCTGAAGGCAAGTGAAACCATTCATTTTCAGCAACGAGTGGCGACGGATGTATTAATATATTATTGATCGAGAGCGATCAGTACATATAAAAAAAACTGTTCCCAGAATGTGCCCATTTTCAGGGCTTCAGCGTGTGGAGACGCCTTCACAGACTAAAGAGTGCCTCACACGCGGGAAAAAACTCTCTGATTGGTGGGGCGCTCCTCGATCTATAATACCAGTTAGATTTCCCCTTACAGCCACTAGACTGTCAAGGGACTGAGGAAGACAGTGGCCTGCTCAGCACAGCATAGCTTTGGTCCCTCTGGCAAATGTCAATTATGGAGGGTATACCATTCTAGAGAAACACTTTGTCTGTCTTGGACATTACACTAAAAGTGAGGTAGATTACCAGTCATTGACCTGCCCCTAGCCCTGTGCTTCTTTGGGGTTTGGAGGCAGTGCCAATGTGGTCACAAAGCAACAGCTTACCAGCTCACTGGGTCCATCCTTTGCCCTGGGGTTCAATCCTCCACACACCACTTCCCTAATCTCTCACAGCACAATTGCCTTTATTTTTCACCTGCTTTTCAGGCCAGTGCCACTGCCAAAACAGGGTTTTCTTTGTTTTTCACCTGCTTTTCAGGCCACATGCCACTGCCAAAAGAAGGGTTTAGTCTGCTATAATTACCAATATAGGATAGCCAGAACAGAGGGTGTCAAAGCCACCAGGAGGCCCTCCTTAAGGGTTAACCTTCAACAGGCACCCAGTGTCTCCTATCTCAACCTAGTCAAGGTTTGAACCTTCAGAGACACTCATGCAAGGGAGTCAGTGCCCCAACCCAGGAATCCTGCAACCATTCCTTGGACCCAGAGCTACTGAGTCTGAAAACTGTACACTGGTCCTCTGGAACCCTCAAGAATCCTCCTTTGTTGAGCAGGAGCCACTTTTATGTTCCCTAGCAAGCAAGCACAACCCCTGGACGGTTCCCTGCCAGAGAACAGATGCAGTGCAGTAGCATAGAGACATCTTGCCACCAAGCAGAAAACACAGTGCAAAACAAGCAATGTGGAATTAACCTTTCAAGGACATTTCTGAGCTATCTTTGGAAACAATGGTCTAGTTTAACTATTGAGTGCAAGTAACCATGACACACACATTCTGTAAACACTAGGCCATTGTTAATCCCGATAATGCAATTGCCCTTAGCACATACATTTGTTTTAAACATATAGGTTGCTCATAACCCCTATTGTGCATAGGTGGAGTTACATGTATTTGTAGTTTTGTACCAGGAAAGTCACAGATCTATGACAGCTCATTTCCAAGTGTGTCCTGTGGGTGGGTTACATGGACCAGTTTTATTGAGAGGAGGAGATGTTGACCATGCAGTAACCCCTAGGGCCCTATGAGTTCCTTAAATAAGTCAGTAGTTTTCTGTGGCACCTAAAGGTTACATTCCTGGGCTTCTCCAGGCTAATTTGGTGGTTACATTTAGAGTGGATTACTGCAACCCTCTGTACCTCGGTTATCCACCGGGTTGGTGCGCCACTTGCAGTTGATCCAGGCTGTGGCAGCCTGGCTGGTTGCTGGAACCTCCCAGTTCAGGCATATTATGCCAGTTCTCCATGTTCTGCACTGGTTGCCTTTGTGGCGGCACATCAGTTTCAAGTCATGCTTGCCAACTTACAAGGCCTGCATGGTCTAGGTCTAGGCTACCTAAAAGACCTTTTGATTCCACATACTCCTGGCTGCCCACTTCAGTCAGTGGAGGTGAGTCTCCTCAAAATATGCAGATCTTGGCTTAAGACTTTGGGGATCAGGCACTCAGAGTAGCTGCTCTGATCTTATGGACTGCCCTTTCCCTGGAAAGAGAAGCCTCTTCACGTGACCTTTTAAATCTCTTCTAAAACTCACCTGCTTACTTTGGGTTTTGGGTCTGGTGTGACTTTTAATTATCCTTTAATAGCATTTATAATTTTTAGATCTGTTGCCTATATCCATGGTTTTGTTGTTCTGGCTGTGAGGCACCCAGAGCCCCTGAGATTGGGCGACATGTAAATAAAATTGCCTTGCCTTGCCTGATTTGCCAATCAAAGACACTGATGCCAGGTGGGTGTGGCTGTCTAACCAAAACAAAGTAGCACTCCACACAAGGGGTATGAAAGGGTAGGTCATGAGGAGGGAGTGCAGGAGGTCCAGAAAGACTTGAAAATACTGGAGAAGTCGACTGAGGTATGGCATTTAAAGTTTAACACCAGCAAATGCACAGTTATGAACTTACAGTAGGTAGAACTAATCCTCGCATTGAATACTGGATAGGAGTAGGTAAAGCAGCAGTACTAGTTAACAAAAACTTTGGCTGGTAGTTAGGACAAACCAAAACATCAATAATTATGATTTTTGTTTTGCTTTACTTCATTCTGTGGTAAGACAGAGGATTTTAAAGTTCTTAAAATTATTAGTCATTTGCGGGTCTGCCATCACGGTGT
Organism: Neoceratodus forsteri; assembly: GCA_016271365.2. NCBI lineage: Eukaryota > Metazoa > Chordata > Ceratodontiformes > Ceratodontidae > Neoceratodus > Neoceratodus forsteri. The sequence continues at coordinate 189,504,798 of CM028135.1, read as the reverse complement.
AAGCAGATCAGAGGCGTTGCTGCTGTTGGCCATCAGGAAAAATTTGCTGGCAACACCCTGATATACCTGCATTATAAATAAAGTGAGTGTAGTTAGTGTGTGATCTGTGGGGAAAAGATATTTGAATGCTGCTTGGGTACTGCCATCTTTATTGTAGCTCTATGCAAATTACAAAAGTTGCATTTAAACAGGGTCTTTACAATAGCTGATTGAATTTAAAATACCTGAATGAAGACTCTAAGATTATCAGGAATATATTACTGTTAGAAGGTATACCCCCGGATAGTGACACTTCTACAGCAACATACGTCGATATTGACAACAGCGATATGTCCCTGTAGAAGTCCGCCGGGACCAGCAACACTTTCCCCATCCTGCACCCCTCCTCGAACCAACTCCAACTCAGAGTTGGAATCTAAAATATGGGTGGGTGCAGGGGGCGAAACCCCATGTGGGGGGTTCAGGGTGCAAAGGCCCCGAAGAAAAACACAGGCCGATGTGCGCGGCTCCCTGCCGACTGCAAATCACAGTTGACATGGAGCCTTGCGCTGTGATGCCGGTCAACGAATTAGTTGTCGAACCTGCACCGTGAGAGCCTTGCTATAAAAGGTAGAATTACTTTTTTTTGCTAGCTAACTAGTAATTCTGCTTTCCTCCTAGTCAGAATGCTGACACCTCCTAGCCTCCTCTATGCCCTTCACTTTGGTGATCAGACCCTTCTGTTAGTTCGAGTGCAGGATGTACACGGGATCCCAGGCCTTCCCCACTTTACTCCTCATTACTGGAACTCATTACCTGCATCTATCCAACATTCCAATACCCATGCCAGTCTTGAAGTGAGACCTACACAACCACCTTGTAGTCTCAATCTCCTGCACTTACTTCTTTCCTTCCTGACGCACCCTCTTCTTGCTCACTTGACCTCAGCCTGTCCTCATTGCTCATTCGCTTGCCACTTATATTTACTGATCCACTTCTGTTTCAGCAAACATATCCCTTCCTTTGGAATGCCTGGAGCTTCCTGTATGATTTCTCTCTCACACACATCCACATCCACTGCACCTATTCCTCTCACCTTATTGCATTGCTACTGTCTCATTTTGTAACCATGAATTTATTTATTTACATTTTGGTGACGGGTAGGCCCACTGAGACGAAACAGTCCCTTTTCAGGGGCAACCTAGAATTAATTACATACATCTATAAACATAACAAAATACATACATGACATTTCACAATTAACAGTCAATATAGACATACCGACCTAGTCAAGGATACAGTGACAGGTTAATTACAATCAATATCAACAGGAGTAGAAATATTATTATACACAAGACAGTCACAATCAGATTGATGTCCCAATAAGCTTAGATCGGCAGCAGGGAGTCTGGTTGACTCAGCAGTAGCAGTTGCAGAGGCTCAGATCCAACAGGTGAGCTTTAAGACCCTTCTTGAAGCCCCAAGGGAGGTACATTCTTGAAACTGCTAGGGAGACCATTCCAGATAGGAGGGATGAAGACAGCATAGGACCGGAGTCCTAGGGAAGTCCTAACACTGGGGACATGGAGAAGCTGGGGCCAGAGGATCTTAGTGTTCTCCCATTCTTTTGGGAGCTAATGTGTTAATTAGGCTAGGAGGCGCCACTTTACTGGAGCTTAAATGCAAGGCACAGTGATGGATATGATAATCTGCTGTCTAGAAGGCCACCTAAGAGATAATAGTACCTTGCAATGATGATCCCATGGTGGCACCCCTGCAGCGAAGCACCCTATCCTGTTATACAGTATTTTTAGCCTTTGCATTTCAGAACTTCTTACAGAATGTAGTAAAGGGGCCCCATATAGCAAGCTTGGTAGGTGTGTACTAGTGAGACCTTGAGTTTGGATTCACGAGTGAGAAAAGGGATCAGGCAATATAACTTTTGGTTGAGTTTTTGGTCAGTTGGTCAATGTGGCTCTTAAAGGAGCAGTCTTGGTCTAAGTATACACCTAGGTATTTGATACAGTCGATCACTTAAATTTTTGAACCATTGGAAAGAGCTGGGGACAATAAATGTAAATGAGTTGGGGCCAGGCTTTTAGGCCAAATAGCATGGCTTTGGTCTTTTTACCATTTAGAACTAATTTATTAGCAAGAAACCAGTTCTCAAGTAAACCAAGGTCTTGACTAAGAAGGTTGTTTAGTTGGACAGTGTCTCGGAGGACCTATAAAGCACGGCATCGTCTGCATATAAAGTCACCTTGGCCCTTCCACAGTGTTGAGGCAAATCATTAATAAATAGGGAAAACAGAAGAGGTCCCAATATCGAACCCTGGGGATGCTGTTCTGATAGGGCATTTGTCAGACTTCGCCTATGCTATCTGACAATTTGTGATCCGCCACAAGGTAGTCCGTGAACCATTGAGTAGACAGATGATCAAGACCAAGAGATGTTTGTTTAGTGATAAGCTGCTGATGATTCACCAAGTCAAATGCCTTAGTAAGGCCTATAAAGATCGCACCAGTTGGAAGGTATATGGTATGATCTGGATGGTATATTTTTGGCTATACCCTTTGATACTGTGAATGTACTACATGTTTTAGTCCATTAGCTACTGTGTAAATGCTACATCAGCCTACTTCCTGTGTTCCTACTTGCTATTAATTGTAACATGGCAAAAACAAGAACATCAGAAATAAGGAAGACAATTGGTTTAATAGCATCAGGTGGTACAAGAGCAACACGGCATTATGAATGCGATAATGCGTGTTGCTTTGTAACTCTGAAAGTAGGCACAGGGAAAGCAGGCAGTATAGAAAGAAGGCATAAAGCAGGGCAGCGTACGACTCACCAAAATAGAGCAGGAATGTGAGACGGGAACGAGTATGCACGCAGATGAGCAGAGAGGAACAACTGGCAAGCTAGGTCTTACAGAAATGCAGCCCTCAGGTAGCACAAGGAGAAATGTGGAGTAGGGGATGATTTGTAATGTAGCACTAGGGGGAGGGCGACTTTCAAGTAATGCTGGTGAAATGTAAGGCAGAGAGATGTAACACTGGGAATGAATTGAGGAAAGGAAGGAGAATGGTACAGAAATGCAAAGTGTGAAAGAGCGCATGGAGTGATATCAGAGTGATGTCGCATGAGACACACAGAAGATGACAAAATATGCAAAACATATTGAGGCGGAAATAGTGAAATGCAGAAATGACCGTATCAGAGGCCTCCAAATGGAGCTATTAAAATAATAGTTGTGCAGATCTTCTAAATTGTCACAAGCAAGTGTTGATAGATACTTTGTTCACACATAAGTTAAATATTGTTTTGACAACATGAGCATATAAATGGTACTCTTCTAAATGTTTAAAAGTGCAGCACAGAGATCAAAATAGACCAAAATGTCTTTCTATTATTGCACGCACAGTATGAGAATTAGATGGAGAATAACCACAGAATCCTAGAAGCCATGTTACAAGTGCATTAATCCACTCCAAAGTGGCATCTAAGTAAGCATCAATCACCGATGAAGGTGGCATGTAATGGGGAGTTAATGCATGGTTGGGACCATTGTGGCATGAGGCCGGAGGCGAGGGCGCAGTAACGGTCCAACCATGCATTAACTCCCTATTAGATGCCACCTTCATCAGTGATTAATGCGCTTGTAACATGGTTTGTGTAATACAAATGTCATGTGGATCTTTTTCCTTCTTATCACACACACATCAGCACTAGGTTTTCTGTACCTCACTGCTTTTTCGTTTATATGTTGCTGTTTCTAAGGCTTTCTTTTGCCTACAATGCGCTGCGACATTGCACTGCCGACATCGAGTTAGATAGTGTATACTATGTTCTGACATCGTATGACTTTGCTTTATGTTGCAACATACACAAAATAATGTTGTGCGTTACTAACCGCCCACTTCCACTCAGCTGTTCTACTCGTGCTCGTGCCTTTTTAGTGATATTCGTGGTCTGCTGCATGGAGCTATTTCTTGGCTGCATAGTTTACTCTGCCTGAGAAACAGACGGGTTCTTTCAACTCCCAGTGCACAGCTCTGCTCCTCTTTCCGACCAACAGGTGGTACTTGTCCAACACGACTCCACTTTTCCTCTTTCCTAAACGACTTCTTTCTCCATCTTCTACTTCTCCTATCCATTTCCCTCTGACTATTCCTTATTTTCATCCGTACTTGTAGACTGCAACCAGTGCTCAGCTACGAAATCTGCGTGTTTTCCTGCACATTGCTCAGCACACTACAACTCACTTAGACGCCTGCTCCACACACTGCATATCCGGATCAATAGGTGGCTTTCATACATTACCAGAATTGTGCTCAGCCTATATATCCTGTTGCTCGATTTTCATCCCCACTACTGCCTTTACTCTCCTACTACTACTCAGCTGTCAATTCAGTCCCACCGACTGTAATGACACACTTCAGTATCTTTCCCTCTCTCTGCCTACAACCACACTTCCCACACCCTGCAACACACCCTATACTGCCTGCTTCCCACTCACAGTGTGTCTTCATACCACCACCCATTGGGCAACCTTTCTGACATGTATCCACTGCTTGCTTCTTCTCAGGCATGCACATTTCCGCCCTCGTCACATTACTCCACTGTATTCGTTTGCGCTCCGATGGCAACCGCGGCATTATTGTGCCATAATGCCATGTTGTTGCTCGAATAGCTGACCCAGTTCAGCCAATTGATTTGCCCTCTTTCCACCTTCTCATTTTGCCTATGTTACAATAAGGGATTAATGCATGGTTGGTCCGTTGGGGCACTCGGCCTGTGGTCTCGCTACAAATGGTCCCAACCATGCATTAATTCCATTAGATGCCACCTTCATCGTAGATTAATGCTTACTTGTGTGATGATATGGCAGAAGGGAAAGGAAACCCCACTAGGACAATAGGTCAGTCAGAAGAGGTCATTTTAATGAAGGCAAACTAGACAAATATTTGGTCTCTTTGTACCATCAGACTCTATGCATCTGTGTATCTATTGCATAAAAGCAAAAATTGGTTAACTGGCATGCAGAAATAAGATTTGCTATGAAATAAAAGCTTAATCAAGTCAACCAAAATGCTGAAGTAACCACAAAAAGAGGCCCTCTCTTTCTGTGCTGCAGGGCTTTGTGGTTACTTCTCAGCTGACATAATTTAGGTTTTATTTCATAGCAAATGTTATGACTATGTGACAGGAATCCATCTTTTGGCTGGCAAACCCTTTTGTGTAGCGTGCAACTTTGTGTGTTTTGGTTGGGTATTTTTGTGATTTAGCACACAGATCTACCTGCAGCCCACTGCCCTGTGCTTTGCAGGAGTTTGTCTGTGGCCCACACAGGTGCTGCGCCTGTAGTAGCCTACATAAGTTCTGTGCAGGAAAGAGCCCCAGAGAGGATGCAAAAGAACCTATATCTCACTGTATCCTGTAATCCCAGTTCTCTAAAAGGAGAAAGATGTCCAGCTTGAGAGTGAAGTGGTGGGGACATTTCCCAGATTGATCCCCTACCTGGGGATAAAGGCCAAAGACAGCAACACCTGGACTTAACAAGTGCTTGAGGATAACAACTGGCACAGAGTTTGAACTGAGGCAGCACAGAGGTATACCTTGTCACAAACCCACTCAGCTGGTCAGGCCCTCTACTCCCAAACTGCCAACCTCTGAGTGCAGTCTTGTGAACAGTTTAACAGAACAAAGGTAACCCTCTTGTCTGTTTTGTGAGTTCAAATCAACCTTTGGTCTGCAGTCTTGGAGGATTCAAACTGGAACCTCTTGCTAGCGTACCCAATGCACAGGCTCAGATATATCTGTCTTGGGGGCCAAATATCTTTGCCTATGGGCACCTAACCAGGTGTACAGAAATGAACCCTTAAAACTTATAAAGACCTCAGATTTAAAATGCCTCTCTTTGCAGTTTGGTATCACCATTCAAGCTTATGCCTAGTGTCAGCTATAACCATATATATGTTTCTTGCAAATGAAAGAAATTCAAAGACAGACCAAGTAAGCTCTAAAAGAGTTTTACTAAAATAGATAAATATATGTGAAACACAAAATACAGAACTATTATATCACAAGACATACAATTCTTTTAAAAGAACAATGTTTTAAACAGTGCAGTTCTTACTACAGTACTTAGATTTGTCGCTATCTCTCTCTCTCTCTCTCTCTAAATACCTGTTTAAAGTGCTCCATAGATATTTCTTCATCAGAGTCTAGATAGAAGTGCTTCTGTAAAGTAGAACAGAATATTCCTTAAAGCAAACTATATTAGCCAACCCCTTTGGTGTGAGGTCACCTAGCTCCTCCTCTGTCAGAATATATAAAAATATATATCTATACCAAAACAGGACGTCTTTTCAAAGTATTAAATTCTGCAACCTCAGCATGACTCATGTTCTTCAAATGACATTTCTTTGATATATTGATCAGTTTTCCCTCTCACGCATACATCAGCATTTATGATTTTGTTGCCACTTACTAAACCTGGTTTCCTCCTCAGAAATGTCATAAAGGATGCTGATTTCCCTTTTAGCAGCTAAAGCTATAATTAACTTAGAAAAGTCTGTAATTAGCTTCTGGTCTGCCATGTAACACCTTGTATCTAAAACCTATGTGTGTGTGTGTGATCTCTTGCAGCTCCGTGAGCCCCTGATCAGGCTACCGCTTCCCACGATCCTGCGGCGCGGCTGGAGAAGCCAGATGGCCACACCCTTCAGCCTGCCCGACTGAGAACCCTACAAGCCGGCTCCATGAGCCCCTGATTGGCTACTCTTCCACGATCCTGCGGCCGAGGCTGGAGGAAGCCAGCTGGCCACGTGCCCTTTAGCCTGCCCAACTGGGAGCCCTACCAGCTGGGTAAGCTAAGTCATAGCCTCGGGGAACAGGTTGGAGTCTTGATTGGCCAGTGACACGCTGAGAATCCCTCCCATTGGTTGTCGCTGCATGGCTTGCTCCTGTGATTGGCCGCCTGAGACCCTGCTGTCCACGGCTCTTTCCCAAACAACTCTTTCATTTTTGGCGTCTCTGCTTACGCTGCTCTAACCTCCTCTGAAATGTTATTTTGGATGTTATATTGGGATTGCACATTGTTGTAGAACTGTTAAATTGTGGGACAGCAATATTGTTAATCTGCTTAAACCTTGATTGCATCTCTGTCTCTCTTCCTAACCCTCCCCAGATACCCCTCCCCTGTCTCAACCTGCTAATTTCTTCAAACTAACTTCTCCCTGGGCTAAACAGCACTGCTCCAAATTGCATAGCCATCTGGTTCCTTGCCCATTCAGCCCCCTCCTAATCTGTCTCCTTTCTCTACAAACTCACACCCCTGCCCCCAATTTACTTGTTTTGTGCTCTACACTGTCCTTTTGTACTGCCTGCCCATAACTAAACTCCTATTCTGCTCTCTTGCAGCTCCTGTGAGCCCCTGATCGGGCTACTGCCACAATCCTGCAGCCGCAGCTGGAGAAGCCAGCCGGCCACTCACCCTTCAGCCTGCCTGACTGGGAGCCCTCAAGCTGGATAAGCTAAGTCACAGCCTCAGGTAACAGCTTGGAACCTTGATTGGCCAGCACACTGAGAATCCCTCCAGTTGGTTGCCGCGCATGACTTTCCCTGTGATTGACCGCCTGGAGACTCTGCTCTCCGCGGCTCTTTCTAAACAACTCTTTCATTTTTGGCATCTCTGCTTCGCTGCTCTAACCTCCTCTGAAATGTTATTTTGGATGTTATATTGGGATTGCACATTGTTGTAGAGCGGTTAAATTGTGGGAGAGCAATATTGTTAATCTGCTTAAACCTTGATTGCACTCTGTCTCTTCATAACCCTCCTGCAGATACCTCTCCCCCAAGATCAACCTGCTAATTTCTTCAAACTACTTCTCCCTGGGCTAAACAGCACTGCTCCAAATTGCATAGCCATCTGGTTCCTTGCCCATTCAGCCCCCTCCTAATCTGTCTCCTTTCTCTACAAACTCACACCCCTGCCCCCATTTACTTCTTTTGTGCTCTACACTGTCCTTTGCACTGCCTGCCCATAACTAAAACTCCTATTCTGCTCTCTTGCAGCTCTGTTTGCCCCTGATCGGGCTACTGCTTCCACAATCCTGCAGCTTGAGCTGGAGAAGCCAGCTGGCGCACCTTCAGCCTGCCTGACTGGGAGCCCTACAAGCTGGATAAGCTAAGTCACAGCCTCAGGTAACAGCTTGAGCCTTGATTGGCCAGCTGACATGCTGAAAATCCCTCCAGTTGGTTCCGCCACATGGCTTTCCCTGTGATTGGCCACCTGGAGACTTCTGCTCTCTCCAGCCGCGCCTCCCAAACAACTCTCTCACTTCTTGGTACCTTTCTGCTTACGCTACTCTAACCTCCTCTGAAATGTTATTGTGGATGTTATATTGGGATTGCACATTGTCGTGAGAACTGTTAAATTGTGGGACAGCTGCTCTAACCTCCTCTGAAATTTTCTCTCACACCACCGCCCGGCCCCAGCCTCGGCCTCTATAAATGCTCTTCCCCTGAGAGCAAGCCCAGTCTACTACATACTCATTGGACCAAGTACCATTAGTCACGCCTGTCTTCGGCCCCTCACCCAGTTAGCCCTGCCTCTCAAAGTAATTTCACACAGATCGGACCTATCAACCTCACACATACTGCCCCTTCTAGGACATAACTCCCTACTAAAAATGACATGTGGGGATATTATTTTTTTAGTTGGCTCATCCTGCTAATCTATGCCCAGTCAGAAGCCCAGTTACCAACCTGCATCATGGCCAAAGCTTCCCAGGATGACCACCATGCTATGCCCTCTATTGATAGTCTATGGCAACACAGAACGGGATGACTCTATGTGGTCTTGTCCATCCCTCACATCAGGCGCTGACCAGAGAATACTTGAGAGAGTCCCTGAACCCATCAGCAAAAACACAGTCTTTTATGCTTTATATATAACAAATCATGCTGTTGTCCTTAAGCCAGCAACCACAAACCTTCCCATGCCAGACTAAGCAACAAGAGACTGCTCAGCAGGCTAAGACACTACCTCAAGAAACTATTATTGCTTCTCTTACTCTGTTCTGGAAACGTCGAACTTAACCCAGATCCAACTTATTACACTCAGCACCCTCTGGACCTTCCACAATACAAAGGTATCAGCTTCCTGCGTGAATGTCTGTAGTTTACTAAAGAACCTTGACATAATACAGACTTGGGCCTACATGCATCCCCTGATTTCTTTATGATATTGGAATCTTGGCTTATGTCCTCGATCCTGATAAATCCATCAACATATGCAGGATACATCACACACCGATGTGATAGACCAACCAGAGGAGGGGCCATAATATATGTGAAGAGCAAATTTGTTGTCACAGTCATTGACTGCACCTCTAAGGCCAAAGAATTTGAATGCCTGGCACTAAAACTATCCCTCCATCAACAAGGCACTCCTTATTTTTGCATGCTACAGACTGCCTGGTGGCATGGCCCTCTAGCACATCTCCAAAGACTATTCGACTCGACTACCACTGAATGTATTCTAATGGAGGGCCTCAACCATAACTGGAATGATGACAGCTCCAGAAGCTTAAAGAATTCTACAGTGTGAACGGATTGGCACAAATGACACCCGCGAGTCACCAGACCCAACAGAAAACGCAGAGCTTAAGCTCCCACTGGACCGCACGATAGTAAACAAACCTTATAATATCTCACACACTGGAGTGTTTTCTAATGATCTAAGTGATCATTGTGCCACTGCCTGTATCAGCCATTCTCCCCAAATAAAGTCGGCCCTGAAATTCAAAACTAAAAGATGTCTGAAGAAGTTTTGCCAGAATGCCTTCCTGAAAGACCTGGGTAACATCAGATGGCAGAACTTCAATCTAGCTCCCTCCTCAGCGAGGCATTCAATATCTTTCATAACCTCCTAGAGGGTATAATAAACAAACATGCACCTCTAAGGTTGATCAAGTTGAAAAAGACCCCCAGCTGGTTCTCTCTATTCTGAAACTAGCACTCAAGGGTAGAGACGCTCTGGTGGAAAAGAGCAAGAAATCACACCTGAGGCCATTGGCAAGCATTTCATACCTTTAGGAATGCATCCAAACTGATTAGGTCTGAAAAGGCTAAATATTTTCAAGCAGCTTTAGAAGACAATAGAACAACTCTTCCAAATTCTGGAATATACTCAGAGAAGGTGAAGGTCATACTACTGACACCCTCCTTCCAGCCAAAATAGTGGCCAATGGATCTACCGTCACAGACAAAGCTACTATATTAGAACAGCTTAATGAACATTTTGTCACAACAGGACTGGCCTTTGACACCTCGCCTATCAACAAGCTCAAACCATTAGGGGACTCCACTGCCAAATCTAATGCTAATTGCAGCTCTAACCAACTTCATTCCTCCTCCTTCAGCTTCCACGCAGTGATCATTTAAACAAACAGAGGACCTCCTGTTGTCACTGGATGCAAGAAAGAGTTCCGTGCCCACAATATTGAACCCTACTTCCTAAAATTAGGCCATTACTACTTGACTGCCCCCATCAACCATTTATTCAACACCTCCCTATCACAGGGCAAGCTCCCTGTGCTGTGGAAAACTGCACACATCATACCCTTGTTCAAATCTGGGGATCCGAGTGACATAAATAACTACCGACCCATTTCCATACTACCTACCCTTTCAAAACTACTGGAAAAATTGTCAACACCAGTTAGAGAGCATCTGGACTCATAGAAACTACTAAACCCTGCACAGTCTGGATTTACAGCCAAACATAGCACGGTATCAGCCCTAGCAAAAGCAACCACTGATTGGCAAATTGCCTTGGACTCTAAGAAGCATGTGTTTGCCCTCTTCCTTGATCTTAGTAAGGCCTTCGATACTGTTGATCACAACATTTTGCTTAAGGCACTGAATAACATTGGACTCGATGGCTCTGCCATTAAATGGTTTACTAGCTACCTTACAAACAGGTGTCAACAAGTAAAAGCTGCAGGTGAATTATCTCCACTAAAATCCTTCCTCGAGGTGTCCCTCAAGGCTCCATCTTTTATTTATTTATTTATTTAAGGGTTTAACCAGGCAGGCATACTGAGCGAGAACCACTGCTTCAGATGCGACCTGGGAAAATCAGGGAGGGGGTATAGGTGAAAGACAGCAATACATAAATGAATTGTACATAGAAGTTCATGAGACATTATACAATAGGTACTGTAGCTAGGGCAGACATACAAAACCTATATATAACATATAACATGCACAGTGAATTCCATACATTGCACTAAGAGTTTAATCCACTACAGGTTGTCAGTTTTGAGAGAGGAACAAGCTAGGCATAGCCCAGTGCACCTAGTGTCAGTGCATGGTTGTTACCTACCAGGTGGAGGAGACCAATAGGACTTGGGGACTTAAGATTGTGTAGGCAGGGAGCACGAGCAGGCCATAAGGAAATGTTCGAGAAGGCAGGTGTTGAGGTGGCTAAGATTGGAGAAGTGGTGGATATCAGCAGGCAGGTCATTCTAGAGTTTTGGCAATCGGTATTTGAACCGCCTGACCCATAGAGGTCGCATGAGAGGGATTTGGAAAGCCTGGTATCCGAAAGGGACGAGCGAGTAGGCAGATGGGGTTGAGCTATTAAGGTAGCACCCAGGTAAGGAGGAAGGGCTTGGGTCCAGAATTTGCAGCAAATCTAGTGCAGTGAATTTGTCTGCGGTCCGAGAGTGAGGAAGGCCAAGGAGCTGTATAGGTCGCAGTGGGTGTCAGTTTTGGGCACCCAGTATGAAACGGCAGAAGGAATGAAAGAGTGTGTCCAGGCTGGCCAGATTTGTTGGTGAGGTGGCACCATAGACCACATCCCGTAATCAAATATCGGGAGTCTCATCTTTGTACGAGTTCACGCCTGACCGGTGGACATGCAGCCTTTGTTACGATAAAGGGCCCCCAGTTTAGATGTAGTTTCTGTGAAGGGATTCAACATGTATAGAGAAGTCTAGGTATTGGTCGAGCCAGATGCCCAGATATCGGAACGAGGTGCAGGATTCCAAGGGAGAAAGGTCCAGGGTTAGGAAAGAGGGGCGATTGGCAGTCGGGAGAGCCGTGGTTGCAGCCAAAAGTTAGTGAGACTATTTTTTATCATTTAGGAATAGCTGGTTTGATCTGAGCCAGTGTTGTACAGCGTTGAAATCCTGCTGCAGTTGGTCGTAGACTGCTTCAGCAGAGGGCCAGTGTTGTATATCATGGTATCGTCCGCGTACATTTGAATGGCTGAGTGGGAGCAGACTAGCAGGAGATCATTTAGGAATACTGAGAAGAGGATTGGGCCAAGGACTGATCCTTGTGGGACTCCTGTTGAGATAGGGAGGGGGTAGATATGTGGGCCAATTTTCACCATTTGGTGTCTGCCACACAAGTAAGCCTGAAACCAGTTAGTGGCATGGTTGGAGAGCGTCAGCGCTTAGTTTGTCTATTAGGAGTGTGGGAGACAGTATCAAAAGCTTTGGCCAGATTGATGAAAATGGCCGAGGTGATGTGTCCTTTATCCATTCCTGAGAGAATATCATTTGTAATTCTTAGTAGGGGCGGTGATGGTGGAGGTGATTTTCGGAACCCCGACTGGTATGGGGTGAAAAGGAGGAATCGGCTAGGTATTGGGAAAACTGAGCAAGGGCAAATTGTTCTTGTTTTTGCCAGGGTTGGGAGAAGGGAGATGGGGCGTAATTCCCGGAGAGGAGGTCGCCCCCTTTGGCAGGGGATGATGGTTGCCAGCTTCCAAGCGGAGGATTGTGGCAGTCGAGAAGGAGAGGTTGAGCAAGTCGGCTAATGGAGCGGCTATGGCAGGGCCAATAGCTGTAGTAGTCTGGAGTCCATGCCAGAGGGCATTTGCCCTTGTTAGGGTTTAGGTTGCACAGTGCTTGGTAGACTTCAGCCGGGAGACAGGACGGAAGGAGAAAGAGAGGAGAGTGAGATGTGGGCTGAGATTTAGGTGAGGTAGTTGTCCTGGGTGGGATGGGGGAGGTTATGAACCAGAAGCTGCGCTGTTGGTGAAGAAGGTGTTGAAAGCCATGGCTACTTCATAAGGTCAGTGTGGCTGAGCCGAGGATTGATAGAGCTGGGGTTGGTGGTTGTACAGGCGTGGATGGGAGGGATTTGATGGTTTCAGAAGTTGGTTGAGTGGTTAAGATTTGCGCTTAGTGCCGACGCTAAGTATTTCTGTTTGGCTAGTCAATCGATTTGGTGCAGGAGTTACGTGGGATCGATAATTTAGTAGGGCTTGGTGGGAGCTAGTTGATTTGTACTTTTTCCAGGCCAGGTCCCTGGTGCGCATTGGCTGATGATATCGACGAAGATCCAGGGTAGGTGGAACCCCTAACTCCAGTGTTTCTTAGCGGTGCATGATGGTCCCAGACCCCAGGAAGCTATTTTTGAATTTTTCTAGTGCGACGCCTATGGAAGGGGCCTGTGGGATTAGGGACCAGTCTACCATACAGCCAGGTTCAATAGGAGTGGTGTTAGAGATAGCGACTTGAAGGACCTGAGCTAGTAGGGTCCTGGGGGGTTAGGGTTTATGCACTTTTCTGACTAAATATACCATATGGTGATCACTTAGGGAGTTGGGAGTAGGCCTGCTCCAATTGACCTATGTGGGTGTGTGGTCAGTGCCCAGTCCAGGAGGGAGTGATTATTCATTTTAGGTTTAGCTTGGTGGGTTGGGAGATTTGTTGTGCGGCTTCAGGGCGTACTTTGGAGCGCAGTTTGGCACAGTCATTTGCTAGCCAGTTGTAATTGAAGTCCCTAAGACATAGAGCTCGCCTGTTGTGGGCGGAGGATTTTAATTTGGCCAGGTGGTCTAATATGCTAGGCATTGGGGTGTTGGGGCGCAGTAGGATCCTGCTGTAAACACTGGGCGGAGTATGGTAGTCCCATTTTGACAGTTAGGATTCGATTTGTGGCAAGGGTGTAGGGATGTGGACCAGGGTGAATTGGAACTTGGCAGCAATGTACATGGAGAGGCCACCCCCCTTTCTTTCCCATGCGGTCTTGCCTAATTAGGGAGTATCCTGGAATGGCAACAGAAGAGTCTGGGTGGTGGGTTTGAGCCATGTCTCGAGAGTATAGATGTCAGACGCAGTGATAGGCTGATAGCTGCAGTTCAGAGATTTTGTTAAGGATACTACAAATGTTTAGGTGCAGTATTTTCAGGCCCTTTGGGAGAGCGAGGGGTGGGTAGTTTGGGTGGGGTGGGTCCAGGGTTAGCTTCTATATCCCCTGCTAGTAAAAGAAGCAGCGCTGTAAGTCATATGAACTTGTACCAAGTCGCCCTGGTTTTGCGATGGCAGTCAAGTGAGGAAGGCACTGGCCTGTACAAGTCAGCCTTGAAGCAACACAGCATAGATAGTCCGGGCAAAAGAAGGGGGGAATGGAGGCTCCGAGTAGCCAGCTAAGGGGGGCATGTAAGAGTTATTTGTAGGAGTGTGGTAGAGCGTGAGGGCTCAGGAGTTATAACAGCGCAGTGGAGATGTGGCAATGGTTGCCTTAGAGGCGAGAAGCTGGGGGAAGGAGGCTATTGGAATGGCAAGAAGGAACAGAGAGGGCCAGGAGCCGCCATTTCTAGGCTGTGGCAGTCAGCCGGGCTGGCTGTAGTGGCTACTAGTGGAGTTGGCAGATAACTTGCTAATGGAAAAGTGGGCTGATTGGTTCCAATGCCTACCCGTGCCTGATCACGTGTCTAGCAGTATAAAGCTAGGAGCCGACCAAGGGTGGGGTTGGGGTGGTGGGATCTGGCGACAGCGCCAGCGGGGCTCACACCACATGCTGAATTGTTCCAGCAGGCTCAACAATCAGGCAGAGCATGGACACGCATCTTCCTTCCTCCTCTGCGGCTGGGGGTCTCCGCAATGTCTGGCGAGATCCGGGGAGGCAGGCTCACCCTCATGACCCAGGCTGTCCTTGCTGGGAGGGCAGACATCTCTGGTGCCTCTCGGTCACCAGCTGTGGAGAAAGGAGACAGAGCGGGTTACTTAAGGTCTGTTGGGGAGGAGTGGTGACTCAGGTAAGCTGATGTACCAGCAGGAGAGCTGCACCGACTGAGCCGAATTGTGTGACTAGCTTTATGAAGTAAATCTCTATTGTGTTTATGCTAGGGTGGAGCTGTTTTCAAGTGGGGAAGGGCAGAGTCAAGTAGGACATGCAGGGCTCTGGGTGAGGTCGGATTGCTAAGACCGAAGCTTTAAAGCAGGGCAGGTTAACTATCCTAGTGTGAAGCTCAGTATGCACACACTAGGATCAAAGCGACTACTGCTTTGGCAAGCGATTTTTGTTAATTTAAATTTTGTGGGTGCAGTACACTTGCTTAAACATGTTATGCTCTGGTCTATACTGCTGGCACTTGCAGAGGGACTAGATACGCCTGCAGTGGTTACTTCTAACATACACAAATAAATGCAATATATAGGCAGGAGATCCACTTAAGGCAATGGCTATACTTGTTTCTAAAGCAGTACGGTGGACAAAATGCAGTAATAAGCAGGAACTCCACTTAAGGTAACAGCAACAACTTGCTTCTAAAGCAGTTGGTTGGTGAGAGCAGTGTTGAGAAGGACATTCAGTTAAGATAACAGCAATAATTGTTTCGGAAACAGTTTGGTGGAAAAAGCAGCAGAAAACTATCTGTATATCTGGGCCGACTTAAAGGCCACAGCCTTTTACTGCATAGGCAGTTCAACTGTTCAAAAGACGCCAAGAAAACAGCCAAACGCCAGCGGGCCTACACCACATGCCAAATCGCTCCAGCAGGCTCAACAATCAGGCAGAGCACGGACGCGCACCTTCCTTCCTCCTTGTGGCTGGGAGGGTCTCCGTGATGTCCGGCAAGATCCGAGATCCGGGAGGGCAGGCTCACCTCCACGACCCAGGCTGTCCTTGCTGGAAGGCAGGCATCTCCGGTGCCCTCTCGGTCACCAGCTTCCTTCTCCTTGCGGCTGGGGAGGGGTTTCCATGATGTCCGGCGAGATCCGAGATCCGGGGAGGGCAGACTCATCCTCATGACCCAGGCTGTCCTTGCTGGGAGGGCAGGCATCTCCGTGCCATCTTGGTCACCAGCTTCCTTCCTCCTTGTGGCTGGGGGTCTCCGCATGTCCGCGAGATCCGAGATCTGGGAGAGGGCAGGCTCACCCTCACGACCCAGGCTGTCCTTGCTGGGAGGGCAGGCATCTCCGTGTCCTCTCAGTCACCAGCTTCCTTCCTCCTTGTGGCTAGTGAGGGTCTCCGCGATGTCCGTGAGATCCGAGATCCAGTGGAGGACAGGCTCACCCTCACGACCCAGACTGTCCTTGCTGAGGGCAAGCGCCTCCGGTGCCCTCTCGGTCACCAGCTGTGTTTGGGTCCAATTCTATCCGCAATCTATATTAATAACCTTGACTCACACCTGCCACAGCTAATGTGCACATATTTGCAGATGATACTGTACTCTACACTGCAAACTCATCGCTGGACCTGGCCCACGAGGATTTACAGCAAGACATTATCACTCTCCAATGCAACCTTATTAACCACAAGTTACTACTGAATGCCAGAAAGACTAAAGCCATGATTCTCTCCCAGAGGCAGCCTCAGGACTTACACATCATCCCAAGATCCTAACTCTCTTAGGAGAACCTCTTGAGACAGTTGATACCTTTAAATACTTAGGGTTCCGGCTGGATAACAAACTTAACTTTCTGTGCCACCTGAATGAGGCTTCAAAAAACTAAGGCAGCAGTTTGGTTTATTCTACCAGTAAGCATCTACTCACCAAAGAAGCTAGAAAGAGACTAGTGCAAACCACATTCCCACCCCTACTGGACTATGCTGACTTTCTCTACAACCACAGCCCTCAACAGTTCTCAACAAACTTGACATCCTTTATCACCGGGCCTTAAGGTTCATCCTTAATCTGCCCCTCGCACCCACCAATGCCTTCTGTATCAAGAAATGGGATGGCCCTCACCCTCAAATAGGAGGAAAAGAAACACTATTCTCTGGTTCTTTAGAGTGCTGTCTGATAAACTTCCTGCATATATCTTGAACTTCTTCAAACATGCCAAGGGATCTTATGGTCTGAGATGCTTCTCCATACTCTACTTCCAGATCCCCAGAGTATATACAACCCATGGCTCGCTGCAATCAACGTCTCACTCTCATCCATATGGAACACCATGCAAGGTTCCCTAAAACTCTATTCCTTCCAGGTCCATTCACATTCAAAGCACTAATAGCTAGGTACCTGAAGGAAACTTGCAGTTGTTTTAGGTGTCTATGTACCTGTAGCCTTGGGTATATTACACAAAGCCATTGTCAGAGTCTACCTCAACTTACAGCACTCTTAGGGGTACCCAGCATTTTTAGCCCTCCTCCTCTTCTCCTGGCCCTCACGATTCTATCTCTCTCTCTCTCTCTCCTCTTCTCACTTACTTTCTCCCTTCCCACACTTGAGATGTATCATAACTGCTATTATCTATGATAGTTCCATACCTATAGGCCTAACCTATCTTTTCACATGTATAATGTCTTGCTTTTGTCCACTTTATTTTGTGAATTGTATTGATGTCCAGGACCACTTTGAAAATGAGCCTGCTCAATGGTGTTTACGCCTGGTTAAATAAAGTTTGATTGATTGATTGATCTCACATGCTGTTTTAGCATTTCTCATGAAAGACAGTCCATACACATTTTTTATTTTACAAAAATGATCACACAGTACTCAGAACTGGCTGTCCATGTCACAATCCTTCCCACCTAGACTGAATTTGGGGACTCTATTCCCTGCATGGGATGAGCTTCCCAAATCAGTTCACTCCTCATAGACCCTAGAAAGCCCATCTGAGTTCTGGATTTTGGCTCCAGCCCTATGTACAATTGGCATATCATACCCTTGCAAAGCAAGACTCCATCTTAACAATCTACCATTGTTCTTTCCATCTACATCAGTCAAACCAGAAGGTTGTGGTCAGTCTGCACCACAAAATGCTGCCCATACAAATATGGCTCCAACTTCTTGAGGGCCCACACTATGGCAAGACACTCCTTTTCCACCGTGGAGTATGCTTGTTCCCTGGGAAGTAACTTCCTACTCAGATACACTACTGGGTGATCTGTCCCTTGGCTGGATGTTTAACTCAATACTGCCCCAATACCCACGTCTCAGGCATCAGTCTGAACTATAAAGGTTTGCTGTAGTCAGGACTTGTCAAAACAGGAGCACTGCACGGTGCCTCCTTTAGTTTGGAAAAGGTTTCCTCACAGGCTGGGCCCCAGGTAATTTTCTTTGGCATCCTTTTCTTTGTCAGGTCAAATAGGGAGCTGCCAGGGGCACTGTAATTGGGTACAAATTTTCTGTAGTACCCTGCTGCCCTAGAAACTCCTGACCTACTTCTGGGTGTGTGGTCTGGGCCTTGCCTGGATCACCTCTATCTTTATTTGGTTAGGACAGAGCTGTCCCTGGCCTACCACATGCCTGAGGTATGCCACCTCCCCATGGCCACCTGGCACTTCCGGCCTTGACAGTGAGCCTGGCCCTCTGTATCCTGTCCAGCACTTCCCTAAGGTGGGATATGTATTCCTCCCAGCTGGTATTAAAGATGGCAATGTCATCCATGTATGCCACGCGTCTCCTCAGCACCATTTAACACCTGGTTCACCAACCTTTAGAAAGTGGATGGGGCATGCTTCATTCTGAAAGGCATTACTTTAAACTCAAATAAGCCTATCAGAGTGATGAAGGCCGACCTCTCCTAGCTCTGCCTGTCAACTCTACCTGCCAATACCCCTGGTCAGGTCAATGGTTGTAAGGTAGGTCGCCTCCAACTTGTCCAGGGGTTCATCCGTCCGAGGCATCGGGTGGGTGTCTGACTTTGTGACTGCATTCAATCCATGATAGTCTACACAGAAATGAGTAGAGCCACTGGCTTAGGCATAAGGACTATGGGTGAGGCCAGGGGCTGTGGGATCTCTGGATTACCCCTAAATCCAGCATCTCCTCCACTTACCTCCTAGTCCTTTTGGACAGCATCCACAACCGATATGCTGTGCGCCCGTATGGGCGTCTGGGTCCCTGTCTTCTAGCAGTGTATCACTAAGGGTTAGTCAGACTTGGTGCTAAACAATGGGGCAAAGTCTGCTAAAACCTCCCTTACTTTCTGGATCTGGTCCGGGACCAGCTGGGGAGACAATTTACTGCCTTCACAGAGGACTCCTGCTTACTTTCTTCCAGCAAATCAGAAGGGGTCTTCTTCATCCATCCCCTTCCCATGACTGCACACTGCAAACACCATGTCAGCCCTTTTTGCATATGGCTTCAACGTGTTGACATGTTACATCCTTTCTGTCTGTCTTGGTCAGGTAATCTCCACAAAGTTCATGCCATTTACCTTCCTAACCACTTTGTATGGTCCTGCCAACTCAGCTTGTAGCTTGTCTTTCCGGACAGAATAAAGACCATGACTTTCTGACCCACCATGTACAAGCGAGCTCTGGCTCTGCGGTCATACCACACTTTTTGTTTCTGTTGTGCAGCTGCCAGGTTGCTCTGGGCTGTCCCCATAAGCTCCTTCAGCCTTTCCTAAACCTAAGGAAGTAATCCACAGTGGGAGTTCCCTGGTGGCATGCTTGCTCCTCCCGGATCAAGTCTAGGGGCCCATGTACCCAGCATCCATATAAGAGTTCGAAGGGGAAAATCCTGTAGACTCTTAGGGCACCTCCCTGTATGCAAACAACAGGTGGAGAAGGTATTTCTCCCAGTCCCATCCCATGTTGTTCAGCAAACGCCTGGAGCATTAACTTTAGGGTACCATTAAATCTTTCCACAAGCCCATTAACTTGTGGATGATACGGTGTCGTGCATCTCTGCAACACTCCACACTTCTCCCATAAACATTTCATCAGATCCAACATGAAGGAACCCCGCGATCGGTGATTACCTCCTCACGAAACCAGCATGGGAGAAAATCCCAAATGAGGCATCTGCCACTTTGTCTGTCCTCAGTGAGGATAAGGTGACTGTCTCTGGGTACCGGGTGGCATAATCCACCACAGTCAGGATGAATCTCTTCCTTGAGGAGCTGGGGGTATTTAAAGGCCCCACAATATCCATTCCCACCCTCTGGAATGGCTCCTCCACTATGAACAATGAAATCAGGGCAGCTTGCTTGGGTTTCCTTGCCTGCCTTCCCTATTTCTTGGCACCAGTGACAAGACCTGCAATACTCCTGGGTGAAGTTAGGCCAGTAGAAACTCTGGACTAACTGCTGCATAGTGTGCGTGATTCTCAGATGACCAGATAAGGGAATATCATGTGCAGTTTTGAGCAACTGCTCACGATACCCTGGGGAACAACAAGCTGGACTCTCGACTGTATTCGAGGCATAACTTCCAGGAGTGCTTTTAATCAAGAGGGCTGTGTTTGAGTCTGTGCTCTTCCATTTTAAAATATTACCACCTGATTGAAAGTAAGCTATTTTTGTTATATGATTGAATACTGGATTTGCCTATGGCATTTTACCAAACTGCATTTATTCCTAGACTAGTCAGTCAGGTTTTAGTTAAGGAGTAAAATATTAGATACCTTAATTACCATACATAATATTTTAGACAGGGTATAATATGGTATTCATCTTCCTGAAATTTTCCTGAATCTCTTTCATTAAGTGTCAAAACATCACTCTACTCGACTGAGAACTGTGTGAACTTTGTGACACTCAGTTGTGACCAGAAGAATATGTTGGAAATAGACTAACTGTCTTGACTGGAGTGCTCAGGAAATATTTACTGTCTTTTCCTTTTTACTGTAAGGAATGGCAGTATTCTCCAAAACCTTCTGGTGTTGTCAAGTGGTTGTGGTCGGTGGAACCAAAGAAGTGGGCAGAGTACAAAAGTACAGGTGACACATTTTTCTCGAAACATTTCATTTGACTAAGATCTTATATGCATATATGTTGGTGTGTGTGTGTATATATATATATATATATATATATATATATATATATATATACACACACACACTCTGGAACTTTCAATATTATTCATTTTCTTTAATTTGAAGTGCTTGTTTGCCTATTTTAAACAACTTTAAAATGAAAAAACACCACTTTAGCCAGCCCGTGGCGCTGATGGTTGAGACGCTGGAGGCCACACTCGCACTACGCTGGCAACCTGGGTTCAGAAATGAGCTTCGTCGACGGGGTCAGCAGGGGAGGGGAGGATTCAGCATCCCAACTGATGCTGTCTTCCCTCTGGAGTGGGATACAAGGGCTGCAATATGCACCGACACCCTGAGAGAGTGCCGGTGGAAACACAGGCTCTCGAGGGGTTGGCGGCTCTGTCTAACAGAGTCGGGGAGGGGGACTTCTGTAGGTGCTTGAGAGGGATGTGTATCAGCACATCTCCTCTCTGGATGCTTGTGTCCTTGTGCCACTGCTCAGGAGGCTGGGACAGGGAAACCACAGGAAAATGGAAAATACCCTGGTAGTCCCAGATGACGACTGCTCCAGGCCATCAAGACCACCAATTCTGAACAGACCCTGCTGTGCAGGAGGAAGTAAGAGGTGAGGCACTCTAGGGCAGATCCAGAGTAGGGGCAGAGATGGTGATGAGTGGCTCGAAGGAGTGGGCACCAAGGGTAGACAGGAGGAGATAAACAGAAAGTATTAAAAAAAACACCACTTTATTAACTGCTCTTGTATTGTTGGTGGCTGTTAATAATTGTCTGGCTTATAGCCTAAGGCAATTAATCTGGGAATTCCTATTAAGTAATTAAAGTACCTACATTTGTAAGTAATAATGGTTATAACAAGGTTTACAGAGGCTTAACAATGAGAATTGTTCTCCTCTAGACCCTGAACTTAATGTTGATAAAAAGAAATTATACAATGGCAAGAAAAATCCTGGACTCTGATAGGTCAGTCTTGGCTGGACCCATGGTGTTATCCCAGTACAACATCACGGATCTAGTCTCAGCCTCATTGTGAACCTGGAGATGATTGTTTGCTTGATTTGTTTCTGCTTGATTGTTTCATTTTCTCTTAAAAACAAAAATATTTTTCCACACAAAAAACATCTTTAAAATTATTTTTTATTCTGTATAACAATGAGCCTTTGTATAATAGCAATAATGCCCTCCAGGGTGTGTGTCGTTTGGGATAACGTCACGCCTCAGTCATTGGACACACTCGGCCTGCGCCTCATGCCTAACCACCTGAGGCGTGGCGTTATCCCAGCATGACACACACACTGTCAGGCATTACTGTTTAAAAAGAATCAAAGCTTAAACAATAAAACAATTCAAACTAAGCTTACACAATTTCTACAGCCCATTTAGGATCTTAACAAGGACTGGTCATCAATTCCAAAAGTTAAATCTAGTATATCATAACTATCTACTTATAATGAAAAGGTGGGGAGTTAATGTAGCTTGAAAAATCCCTACTCTCTCCTCCTCATTGAATAGGGACCTTTTGTCTGCTGACTCTGATGAAATCATAGTGGTACTGTATATGATAGTAAGCAGTCCTCAATTGAGCACTCAGTTTCAGCTTTGAGCTCTTCCATGAAGATATTCAAATTAGTAATGAGTCCCCTAAGGTCCCAAATCCAAATGAGAAGTTATTGATCTCTAAAACAACTTATAAATGAGGTTTTAGCAGGATTACAGCATACCATGATAGTGTTCAGAGACCTTGATGGAAAAGAGGGATCAATTACTTTAGAAAGAAACAATGAGGCTAGTGAGATTTTATTTATTTATTTATTGAAGAGTTTAACCAGGCAGGCATACTGAGCGACAACCACTCGTTTCCAGATGCGACCTGGGAAACAATAGAGACATTCAGGCAAAATAGACATACAGGTTTTGAGAAGGTTAGGAATATATCAGGGAATGGAGTAAATAATGATAATTGGGATATCTATTATCCCTCATGCTTGAGTGAAGACTTGACTGACTTGCTAAAGGATCAATTTATGGCAAACCAGGCCTTACTAGAACAACTCATTATTGTCACAAACAGTCTTGAGTTGGCCAGGGTTGATAATATAGCAAGAAATGGCTTTAAGCTAGGTGATATTAGCAGGAAAATTGATACAATAATTACGAAAATGTTACACCCTCTAGTCCATCCTTTCTCTGAATTCCTCTTAGGTTCAAAAGACCTGATTTTTCACCTATTGCATTCAGTAAGAATGATAAAAGAAATATAGATATAGACAGAAACATCAGGAAGAAAAAAACAGAAAAAAGAGATCTTAAACCTCAGAAAGCTCATTAATACAAAACAAGTAGATTTAGGAGATCCTAGTGCTTCACACCTCCAGACTATACATGCACAAAAAGTAATTGAACCAGAGGTGGATGTGAGGGAAGAATTACAATTTGCTCACTCTACCCAACAGGACAATTTGAAATGCACCTTGATATGTTAGAAAAGGAGGTAGAATTATTGGGAGAATGGTGTAACCTGTTGGGCTATCCTCAAATATGTATGGGGAACAGAGTCAGAATTAAATTAATAAAATAAAAAGAAACAATAAAACGCGTGATGTAGGGATACAACCAGAATACATGCATGCTGGTAAAAACTGGAACAAGGTGACAACCAAACAGATAGAAACTCAACTGATTTTCACAAGAAAACACTAAAGTCTTGGAGACTACAGTAAGACTTATAGGCCCAAGATGGTTCACTGATCGGAAAGGTGATTTAAAACAAATAGGATTTTATCATGGAAGAAATTGAAGCAGAAATTTGCATGGAAGACATTAAAGGGTTAAAAAGGTTGTTGAAAATTGTTATACCATTATTGGTGTTCTTTCTATCTGCCCCAAGTAGCGTCATTAAATGGGTCAATAAAACCAACTCGAAACTATTCAGTTTATTTTCCTAATAGAGAGTTTATAATACACAAGGGAAAGGGAAAATGATACCTCTGTAGAGCCAACGCCCTTAGCCTGTTTGGTATGCCTTATCTACAAAAAAATAATCATAAGTTTTTGTCTCAATTCAGGGTTTTATTATTTATTTTTATAAGTCCCCTCTGAGAGTAAGGGAATTTTGAGTGTACAAAGAAGTATGGTTGGAAGTCAAATTGACATCAAAGTTATAAACAGACAATTTGCAAGCTCGCTTTTGAGGAAAACAGACATTCTGGACCAGATAGGTCTATTTTATTGGATTCTAATTTATTGGAGTATAAAGGGTATGCACCATTGACAGTGACACATTTACAGCGACTGCCAGTATAGCTACCACAGCACCAGGGCGCTGTACAGATGGGTTGCTGGACCCAGGCACTGCATTCGGAGGACTTGTACCCTCCCCAAATTAGCTCTGACTTAGAGTTGATTATATAAAGTGGGAGAGGGTGTGGGGCAAAGCCCCTGAAGAAAAACAAGTTTCCAACTTGGAAACCATCTGCTGACCATAAAATGCAGTCGACATGACAGTTTCATTGTCTGGTCATTTGACAAACTTTTGTTGAACACCAAGCGTAGATCCAATCTAAAGTAAAGGCATACACAGGATAATGGAACACAGAGCCCTGATACTTTATGGCGCTCTTACAAAAATAGATTTATGGCTCTGGAAAATTATGAAGATTGACTGCAAGATAATCAGGAGGACTCTAAGCGGTTCTAAGGAATCAGCAATAAATAGTACTGTTGAACAATCCAGAGGTAACAAAGGGGACCTGTTCTTTGTTTCCTGGAATATCCCTGGATACGAACACAAATTTGTGAACAAATATTGGAAGCAGTTGGTTTGTACAGGGACATAATCTGCCTACAAGAAACATGGCACAGAGAGGAATCAAATATTTTATTAAATGATTATGAAGTGTTTCAATATCCGGGCAGGGACACTGAACATTTGGTAGAGTCTCTGGGGTTTGGCTACCTTCATAAAAATATGAATATTTCAGAGTATCAAAAGTTATATACCTCTGCAAACTTCATTGCTACATATTTGGAGACTCAGGAGTATAAGATAATTTTGTTGAACATCTGTATTCCCCTGTAAGTTCCAGATTCCGTGATAAGAATATAGGGACACAACTCAAGCAGCTGGTTGAATCTCTACTATGGGAAAATACCGATAGTGAAATTTTAATTCTTGAAGATTAAATGCCAGGATTGGAAAATATGATGGTTTATTAGACATTACTATTTTATGTCAAAGTCAGTCATCTCCTGTACTATCCAAAAGAAACACCCATGATATAATGCAAAACAAGGCTTGCAAGGAACTTTTCAAAATTCTTTCTGAACATAACCTATACCCACTGAATGGGAGAATGAAGGGAACTTAGAAGGTAACTTTTAATATATAAAGGGCACTGGACAATCCTTGTTAGACTTAACTATTTGGTCAGGACAACAACAGTATTGGGATAGTTTACAAATTACCCCAAGATCAGAAAGTGTCAATTTTCCATTATTTCTCAAAGGACTGTCCACTAACAACAAAATAAAGGAAAATTTATGTATATCACCCACTGAAATCAGAACAAACAAAAGGTAAAATGGAATACAATACTAGACGATCATATTAGCGTTATTGTTGAAAAGACATAGTTAGATGATATAGATAACTGGAAGCCAGTTAAGTTCTGGGATAAACTTGATTTTTTATTTGGTAATTTATTAATTTAAGAGAACAGCTTTATGAGCCAGAAATACACAAAACACGGTTAATAAAGCGGGTGGAATGGTTTGATGGGGAGTGCCAAAAACATAAACGTTTCTTGAGAAGGAAATTAGACAGGCTAAGAATAAGAAAGACAACAACATATGAAAAGAAATAAATTGTACACAGAAAAGATATAACTTAATTTTAATAGATAAAAAGAAAAATATCACTATGCCCAATGGACAAAATGTTAAGAGCTATTGCTGACAAGAACAGTCAAGAATTCTGTTCACTTGTGGCAAATGGTACAGGAAATATTAAAGGTGCATGGATGCACATATTTCTGAGCCACAGTGGGTCACTTTCTTTTAAATCTACTTTTTGACCCAGATGTAAAGATTTTCACCCTGCAGAAGAATATCAGATTAAATTCCTTTATACTATTACACATCAGGAAACATATTTTGCAATTAAATCTATGAGATTAAGAAAAGTGCCAGGGCCAGATAAAATTACCACAGAACTGTATCGTTCTACAATTTCAACATGGTGTATAGTCTTAACAACATTTTATAACAAATGCACACAGGAGAGTCTTATTTCCTACTCTTGGAGAGGGCAGAAATTCTGCCTGCTCATAAAAGCAGTAGTGCCATTGACCCATCAATGTATAGGCCCATCAGTCTTCTTGATATAAAGGCAAAAATTATTTCCAAAATACTTCTGGAAGGACTAAGGATACAGATTGCATGTATTGGTGGTCTTACAGAATTACAATCTGGTTTCAGAAGTACTTTTCAACTATGGATAATTGTTTCACATTATGCCATTTAGTAGATAAATATAAACACCCAAGAAAGCAGAAACTATACATGGCCTTCATGGATTTTTCAACCGTGTTCGATAATTATCTCTAGAGAACTGCTATGGCAGCAACTATATAAAAAGAGGCATTGATCCAACATTAGCCCACAAAATTAAAAATATGTATTCAAACACATGGGCAATAATAAGAATTGATGCAAGGATAATCTAAGCTAAACCATTTATTATAAACAAAAGGTGTAAGACAAGGGTGCTTGTTACTTGCACGCTCCTGCCTACCTATATATTGATAAAATATTAAGATACTTTATAATACTGGATGCAGATTCACCAAAAGTGAAAGATATGGTATGCCCAGCTATAGCATATGCCAATGATTTATCGTATTGCACTTACAAAACCGGATTGCAAAAGCAACTAGATTTCCTAGAAGTTACAACAAAGGAGTTGAAGCTATCTATTAATTACTTGAAAACTAAGACAATGATTATTGGTACAGGTAAACCAAAAGGTAGATGGGCAACTGGGTCACATGTACTTGAATATGTAGCAAGTTATACATACTTGGGTCTTACTTTTGCATCTAATACCTACTGGAATATACATACTTAAAAATCCTAGAGACCATGAAGAAAACATTCCATGGGCTTAATAAATCAACTGTACCTATGGTGGTCTATCTAGTAGGCCTCTTTGAGAGGCAGTTAATGCTAAGTATTTTACCCAATCAATGTATGGGATAGAACTCTGGGATCATGGTAACAGAGATAAATAAACTATTCCACTATGCAAATTATTAAGGAAAACATTTGAACTTGGACATGCCTGCCCTCCATGTACATAAGATCAGAACTGGGTCTTCCAAATAGCAATGCTACCATTGATACAAAAGATTAATTTCTGAGTCAGACTCACTAACATAAATCAGGACAGATTGCCAGCTAAATGTTTGAAGAGAAAATAGACTGGATGGAGGGTGGATGTTATAAACCTCCCTGGTACTACAATAGCCAAAAATGTCTTAGGAAATTTGATCTACTCTATCTGCATAATTATGTAAATAATAATACACAAATCAGATGGAAATATAAGCAATATAGAAAAACTAAAATAAATAATTTCTGGATTACCCATGATCTGAAGAAAATCAAAAATGTGCGTTACTCACCTTGGTTTGTGGCTTCAAATGCTTCGTATGGATATAAAGAATATCTGATGTGTTAATAAAACCAAGCTTAAGAAGAATGTTTATTCAGTATACATTTGAAAGAGCACCAATTAACATTCTTACTGATAGGCACAATAGACTCCTCCAGAAGCATAACTTTGTTGCTGAGCTAATACTGTAATGGAAAAGAAGACATCCTCCATACGCTGTGTAGTGCCCCTGGTATATAAGACCCTAGGCAGTTTTGGCTGGGCCCTTACCTTAACTACCAGGAGAAACTGGATGACAATATGCTAGCTAGTATATTATTACATATTCAAGATTATCAAACCATAATCTGATTGGCCAAATATTTTTCTCAGATTAAAAGACTCGGGACAGATATTCAAAACTGTGTTCCTGTTCTATAGTAGCACTGCCTGGCAAGCAAATTTAGCCCGGAGCAAAAGCAAGCTATGTTCAAAAGGAATAGCCCAGAGCAAAACCATTTGAATATAGCAAGCAAAGGAAGCTGGGCAAATAGGGCCAGGAATGTAGGGCAAAATAGCCCAGGAATAAGACAGCACTGAGTATAGCAACAGGGAAGTGCATACTGCCACTGCAGCTCATTAGACCCTGGAGAAAGTCAGTGTTGCAGGTGGAGAACTTTGTTTGTGATTGCACAGAGATGACTCACATCCACTGCAAACAACAATGTAAGCACACACTGAAGAACTGTGCTATGCTGAAGTGAGGTTTGCCCAGGCTGACCTGATTGCACAGTGCTAACACATTAGCCCGACGGAAAACTAGTTAGCCCAGGGCAAACGCAGCATATTCAAAACTCCTATGCAAATGAGCCTACTTAGGTAATCTGTGGGCAAACAGGTACTTTTGCATCTCATTAACTGCTGCTTATCATACATTACCATGCAGTTTGCCTTGGTGCTACTGCATGGAGCACACAGCTCACCTTTGGTTGGAATGAAACTACAGGCTAGATGCTGCAGGCCAGCCATGCCCACAGCATCTCCTGTTGGTTGGAATGGAAGTACAGGCTGGATGCTGCAGGATATGGGTGCTGGCAGGCACAAGCAGTGCATACACCTGACCTTGCAGCACTGCAAGCAGTCTTGAACAGTAGAGACATGTCCATCAACATATAGACATAGATATGTAGCCACGTATGTATGTATATATATATATATATATATATGTATATATATTATATATATATTATGGTAGCACGGGTAGTGCTACCATAGTTAGGGTTGAGGAGCCATTTCTATGTTAAACCCCAAACTTTTGCACCTTAATAACTTTACAACTGTTTGACAGATTTGCCTGAAATTTGGAATACACAATCACGAACCATAGGCCTTGGGATCTGCCAAGTTTTGTATCGGTCGGATTTACAGCTGTGGCGTTATTAAGCGTGATCTGCGGCGATTACACTTTCTGGAATTCTACGGTCATGCCTACAGGACATATCGTTTGCACGACTGGCCCAAAATTTTCAGGGAACATGCGGCCGGGTCCCTGATGTGCCTTTGAAGATTTCGTGAAAAAATATTAAATGGTTCAAAGTTATTCAAAAACAATTTTCCATTATAAGTCAATGGGAAAAGTTAACAAAAGTTCGACGTGTCGCTAATGCAATTTTTACTTCGCAAATGGCCTTGTTACTGTCGTAAATCCGCCATCTTGTTTTCAGTTAGTGATCAGAAAAATGATTGGCATTTAAAATTGAGACCCTCTAGCAACCTAATTCTTTTTGTATTCACCTAGTCGGGCCCTGAGGATGCTAGCCATGTCTTTATTTAGGGTAAAACACCCCAGAAATAAGTTTTCAAATTTCTGGAAAAAGTACTTTCAAAAAGTAGTGTCGCACTCACGAAAGTGTCGAATTTGTTTTTGAACACTTTCGCAAATTGCGACACTACTTTCATACACTATGCCCAAAATAACAGTAATTCTTTGGCACTCCGCTGCAAAAGAACGGTTGGGAGTTTTGGACTGAAATTTGAGGAATCGAGATGACATCTCACAGATGTGCCTTTCAGTGTTGTATTGAAAAAATATTACACGGCAGCAAAGTTACAGCACTCAAAGTTGATGTTTTTCCCATAGGATAACATTATGGCGCCCGACGATTACAGGAATCCTTTGGCACCCTGCTGCAAAATAACGGTTTAATCTTTTTCCTGAAATTTGAGAGAACACAGCTAACAGCCCACAGATGTGCCTTTCAGTGGTTTGGTGAAAAATATTACAGGGAGGCAAAGTTATGGCACTCTGAACTTCTCTTTTTTCCCAAAGGATAACATTCTGACGTTCGCTTGGCGCCTTTCAGAACCCGTATGTCAGAAAGCGGTGTGAGATACAGAGACTTTCATAAAGATGAAATTAGCCAGGACAGTTGTAAATCACACGACTTTTAAATTTTTTTTCTACGTCAGACGGTTCCTGAGATATAACGTATTTAGTATTCCAAGTTCTCATTTTATGCTCCGATGCTCATTATTATGCATACATTATTTGTACTCACTGTCTTTCTCTATGCAGGTTTGGGGAAAAACAGCCTGTGCGCTTTACATTACTGTTGCCCTTTCTGCTTGCGTTTCCGTACCACGTTTCACTTACCGTTGGCGTCTAGCCACCATGTGCGTTATCCTTTGCGTTTTCATTTAAACTTGCGTTTCTGTTATTTTTGCCATTTGTGTCTACAGTACTGTTTCTCTTTCTGTTTCACCTTCGTCACCTTGCCCATTGACATTTCCGTTTGCAGGCACCATGTTACTATGTGACAACACATCACATGGCATACCGCCTTCCACGTCTCGTCACCATGTGTGTTACCCTTTCTGTTCTCACTGGCGCTTGTGTTACCATGTGCGCACTGTTAGCACTTCTGTTTGCTTTGCTGTTCCTGTTACTATGTCACAAGACATCATGTGGCGGGCGCTGGGCCCTTTGCAGGGCCCTGCTCCCGCCACTGCATTACATTCACTATTTCTCTTATCATTCTCAAAAGAAGGACTAGAGGTAAATCAGTTTAATCATTGTTAGTTGTTCTAGTGATAGTGAGGAAATTGCGTTAGGGAAAGAACTCCCCTGACCTCTTCCATTCCCCCATCGGCATTAAAAGTGACGGGATTGCTGGTCCCAACTTTCACCCCATTCTCCTATACTTCTGCTGCTTTACACATGTCATGGGGTAGAATTAGGGCGACGATCCCAATGCGTACTCCCAATGCTGATTGAGGTGGGCGGGGGTCCAAGGGGGTATTCAACCGCAATAATCTAATTTCCTCACTTTGTCGCTGTGGAACAACCCTAACTACTGCATTAAACTGAATTTTTGCCTCTAATATGTATATATGTATATATATATATATATATATGTGTATATATAGTATATAAATATATATATATATATATAGGGATACATGATGGGTGAGTGTGGAATATGGAAAATATTTAGACGAGTGCAGAGTGAACTGTGATAATATCATGAGTGCCAAGGCACGAGTGATATTGCAGTTCACTCTGCACGAGTGAAACGCTTGCCATATTCCACAAGTCACACATCATGTGTACGATTTATACAATATGGCTACTATCCATTGGGAACATTTTTGTCTGTGTTTTCTCCTGTTTACTCTGTTTTTATTTTGGTAACTGGGTAAGTTTTTAGGGGGACCTGGGAGCACTGGGCAGTTAAGTGATTTGTTTAGAGCCACACAGTATTGAAATGGAAGTTGTGAGAATCAAACACTGGACTGGGCTGCTCGATGTAGGAAGTTTGTTCATTGATTGTTACTCTAAACTCTAGGCTATACTGACAGCACTGTTTGTGTGTGGTCTGAGTGTGTGTAAGTGTTTCTGAATGGGCTGAGACTGTTAGACACTATGGCCCTGTCCACACTGCAGCCTGAAAACCCTTGTGTAACGTTACAGAGGTGTAAACCGCACGGTAATGGCGTGCATTTACACTGGTAACGTTACAGGAGGCGTTTAGAACGTTAATGGAAACCACCTGAGAGTGGTTTCCACAACGTTATGAAACTGGTCCCGCCCTGGGACGTTACGGTGGTAGTGTGGACTGCCGTACGGTCCCCTGCAGGGTACATGTGTAGCGCAGCGAGCTGCATTGTGAGATCAGGTGCCACTGTAACGGTCGCCCGATCCCGAGTGTGTGACCGGCAGTGCCGGTCCTGTAATGGACACCGCGAGGTGTGGGCGCATCGCACCGGTCATGGGCCGTAATGGATTGTATCCATTACGGGCGAAGCGGTGTATAGTGGATGGGGTCTTAGAGAAACAGGTGCAAGTGAGTTGCAATAGTAATTATGTTACCTGCAGCTAGGAATGAGAAACAGACTGAGACAGAGAAACTGTTGCAGTCAGCACTCAGAAAGAGAAACTGGTTTATGAAGGAGGCTGGTTTGAAGATTAGAGCAGCACAGTAATGGGCTAGGATTGTCAGAATAACTATGAGACACAGGTAATTGTCTTTTACAATGCTAATTGAGTTAGTTGCAGGATTCAGTGAGAAGAGAAACTGTGAAGCTATTAAATGCAGGCTGCAGTGTAGATGGTCTCACTCTGGTGACATCACCATTGTTGTATATTTGCTGGTGATGTGGACACTGTGGGTTTATCAGAAATAAATCCACAGTGGTGATGTCATCACAGTGGTTATACAATGGCTGTGAAAATAATACCATTTACTTCATAGCATATCACTTCACCCTATTGTATAAATATATATACACACACACATATATGGATATATATGGATATATATATATATATATATATATGTGAGCAGTATAGCACAGTGGTTTAAGGCTCTGAGCTGCGAACCTTGAGACCTGGGTTTGAATCCCACAGCCCCACTTGCATACTGTGTGACCCTGAGCAAGTCACTTAACTTCCTTGTGCTCCCAGGTCACACCTGTAAACAAGCTTTCAGCTTAGTGTGTCTCTCCTGGTAACAAAATAAAAACGAATGCACTGCCTGCATCCAAACATGCACGGGAGACAGCCCCACCCCACAACAGTGGCACCCACAGCAGTCGTGGGTGCAATAGCAGTGGGGTGTGTCACAACTGCATGGAACAGGCATGAGGCAAGGGGGATGTAGGCCATGGGCATACTAGGATCCACAATGGCACAATACTGTTGGGCACTGGGAGACTGGGGACCAAGCAGTTCACCTGAGCCATCAAGGCTCTGTTCCTATAGGTGCAAACAACCTGGTAGTCTAGTGCCCCCATTGTGATTCCCGACCTGGTAGCCACTCAAATGTCTGTATTCCCTTGCAGTCTAGTGGTCACCCCACCCCTGCATGAATCCTGAGCCCCGTTCCCATAGAATATCTTAATATCCCTGGTAGTCTAGTAGTTCCACCCACCCCCCAGCACGTTTCCCGACCCCTGTTCTCTGTAACATTTCTTCATTTCCCTGGTACTCTAGTGGTTCCCCACCTACCTCCAGCATGTTTCCTGACCTCCGTTCTCTGTAGAATATCATAATTTCCCTGGTAGTCAAGCAGTCTCCCCACTGGCAAGCGCCACCCACTCATCCCATCCATCTGCCATGAATCAAGCCGTGACTGGCTCAGCCACTCCTTACCCCACCACGACTGACGTGACTGAGGAATAAATGAGCTGTATTGCATTCATTACAGTACAGCTCATTCATTCCCTCAGTCGGTGGCCAGCCATGGTGGTGTGAGAGTACTGAGCCAGTCACCGCCCGATTCATGGCAGATGGGTGGGATGACTACCAGGGAAATGGGGGAATCTATGGAAAGGGGGTTGGGATACTTGCTAGGGGGTGGGGAAACCACTAGACTACTAGGGAAATTAAGATATTCTTACAGGAACGGGGGGTGGACATGTTGGGGTGGGGAACCACTAGACTACCAGGGAAATGCAGATATTCTACGGGAACGGGGGTCAGGACTGTGCTGGGGGATGGGGACCACTAAAACACCAGGGATATGTGTTGCTGTTACTGGACACGGGGTCGGGTTTTGTGATGGTGGGGCACACCACCATTAGCGCTGCATTACCAGCAGCTTTTTTTAGTAACTAGTGCTGCGCTACAGGTCACACTAATGCCTGTAGCGACACTCATGCTTTGGAATATGCTGGTGTGCTGGCATTCAGGGCCCTCTCCTCTGTCCCTCCCTGCATACATTGTGGTTTAAGGTCGGTGCTAAAACCTAGCACCGGTGCTAACTGTACCTTTCAATATTGCAGTCCGACGCATATGTCGCGGTAGTCCAGCACAATGGCTTTGTGCTTCGACACTGAGCTTTGAATATCTGGGCCTCAGGAGATCAAAACTCAAACAATAAATGAGTATGCTGATATTGGTAATGAGGTGAGAAACATATATTCCTTAAGCTTGGTTTCAACGAGGATAACTGGAGTTTAAATGGGAAAGTAAAATGGTGATTAAAATGGATTAACAGAATATATAACTACTACACAGAGTTATGGGACTGCCCTGAGTTGACAGGGGTCTCTCTTAGATGCATAGGCAGGGCATTACAAGCAGAAAGCAAGAGGTGATAATCCCGCTCTACAGATCCTTGGTGAGGCTGCACCTGGAGTACTGCATCCAGGTCTGGAGACTGCACCTTGAAAAGGATATAAACAGGTTGGAGTCTGTGTAGAGAAGAACACACAAAGATGGTTCAAGACCTTCATCATGAACCCAATGAGGCGAGATTGGAACAGAGGAGAAATAGGGTGACATAATAGAAACGTTTAAATACCTCAAAGGAATCAACTCTACACAGGATCAGAGCCTCTTTCAAGAAAATAAGGGAGCATGAACTAGAGGACATAACAGACGACTGGTGGGAGAAGGTTCGAACAATGTCAGGAAGTTCTTCACTGAGAGGGTCAATAAGCCTTGGAACAGACTGCAGCGTGGTGTAGTGGAGCTAAGACAGTCAGGGAATTCTAGTTATCTTGGGATAGGCATTGTGGGACCCTGGAACAAGCAGTTTACTAAGGTGGGTTAGACAAGACATGGACAGACTAGATGAATCATGCGATTCCCATCTGCTGTCACATTCTTATGTTCTTATGTATTATATGATTTTATTGTATTTATTGTGTCTGTATCATTGGTGAATTTTAGAATATGTAAAGACTTTTTTAGTCAATCAATAAAAGATCACTATTAGTACTGTCTGGTCTGTGATGCTCTGCTTGTGGCTCCTTGTTTTTCCTCTGTTGCAGGACTTGGTGCCTTGGCAGTGCATCATGGCTCTGGGTGGTGGGTGTCTGCCTTCCATTTGTCATTTGACTCACCCTGTTCCTAGCTCCTCCTTGCCTTGTGACTTTCCTTCTCCATGCCAGTCCTAACCTATCCTAACAGACTACCTGGACTTTTGAAACTGTATGTGTCCTGTTCCAGTGTTGCTATGGCTTCTGCCTTCCAATTGCCTTCCTCTACCTTCTTGATATTTGGAGTGTACCTGTCCATTGTTTCATTCCCTACTCATGCTGGAACCATGGTGGACTTGCTTCCTTCTGTGGCCTCTATCCTCTACCCCTTTGGACTGGTGTTGCTGCATGTGTGGTCCTGCTTTACCTGCATCCTATTTCCTTTCTCCTCCATGCCCCTCCTGCTGTCAGCCCTCGCACCTTTTGCTTCCTCCCTGGATTGCATCTGGATTTGGTTACTTCTCCTCCTCAACATTGGATTGCCTCCTGGACATCCTCATTCTGAATTCCTTTGGGGCTTTCAAGTGCACTACCGTCTAGCACTCTACCATTTATCATTCATTACCTGTATGCATCATCATCCTTAACCAGTCTCAGAAACCTTACCAACTTTACAAACTCTTTGATCCAATCAAAGGTCTTCATTTTCTTTCCTTCCTCATCGTTCTGAAGATCCTTCAGATCATATCAAGTAATCCTTTATATCATCACCCATATTCCAGTACTGAACTCCAGCATTCCAGCTATAAATTCCATGCTTCTCCACTATTCAAATATATCTCTTCATATGAATGCCTTCAAGACCTTAATATCAACTATGACATAGACAGCCAGTTCTGAGTGCTGTATCATTTTTATATAAAATGTATTACTGAATGTCTCCTGCTGAAAACCTAATGCTCTAGGAGTGACCTCACTCATCCCCGCCTCCCAGATTTCAGCTGAGAGATGGAAGCCATGAGAAATGCTGACAGCATGTGAGTTCACACACACTCAGTTTATAGAGACAATGTGTTACATGCAAGGCTTTAATCAAGGACCTCCTGTTTCTCTGAGTTAATTACAGACTTGTTTAAATTAATTTTTAAGAGAGAAATCATAAACAAGGTTTATGACATTAGAAGGGAACCTAGGTTGTTACACAGGGTGCAAGATTGTAAATGTCCCTGTGAAGCCTGTGTGAGGAGGATACAGCATGAGATCAAAAGAAGTGTCATTTGAAAGACATGAATTACGTTGAAGTTTCAGAATGTAATACTTTAAAAAAAAAGGACATCCTGTTGTTTTTTTGTATAAGATATATATTTTTATATATATCTATCCTGACAGGAGGAGCTAGGTGACCTCCTGCAAAGAGGTGGGGTAAAAGCCAGCTTTCAAATTATTCAGTTTTACTTCACTGACACACATTTTACCTAGACTCTGACCATGAAAACATCTTTGGAGCACTTGCAAACAGGTAGTTAGAAAGAGAGTAAAGTCTAAATACTGTAAGTAGGAATTTGCACTGTTTAAACCTTATTCTTTTAAAAGATTTGTATGTCTTGTGCTTTAAAAGTTCTGTATTTTGTGTGTTACATATATTTTATCAATTTTAGTAAAAACTCTAATTTTAGAGCACATTTGGTCTGTCTTTGAATTTTCTTTTATTTGTAAGAAAAGTACATGG
Source organism: Neoceratodus forsteri (assembly GCA_016271365.2). Classification (NCBI taxonomy): domain Eukaryota; kingdom Metazoa; phylum Chordata; order Ceratodontiformes; family Ceratodontidae; genus Neoceratodus; species Neoceratodus forsteri. The sequence continues at coordinate 189,468,254 of CM028135.1, read as the reverse complement.
TTATAGCAGGCACTAGACATAAGCTTGAATGGTAGTACCAAACTGGAAAGAGTAGCATTTTAAATCTGAGGTCTTTATTAAAGTTTTAGGGTTCATCTCTGTATACCTGGTTAGGTGCCCATAGGCAAAGATATCTGGCCCCAAGACAGAATATCTGAGCCTGTGCATTGGGTATGATAGCAAGAGGTTCACTGTTTGAATCCTCTAGGACTTGAGACCAAAGGTTGATATGAACTCACAAAACGGACAAGAGGGTTACCTTGTCTGTTAAACTGTTCACAAGACTGCAGTCGGAGGTTGGCACTTTGGGAGTAGAGGACCTGACCTGCTGAGTGGGTTTGTGACACCAACTACCACAAAGAAATCCTGGGCATCCTTCAAAATACCCAACTTTCTTCCTCTGGACATTCATCTGACTTGGATTCTCCTTCACCTTCCAGAATGAACCTTCCTACCCTTACCAGCAAAGATTCAGAGGATAAGACTCTTTGACTGAACAAGAACCAGAAACACTCAATCTAAATCATTTAGTATTATCTCCTCATAGATAGCCCAGAGGACAGACAGGTTAGTAGCCATGGGTCCTCAGAGGCTGGGGGTTCTCTCCTGTGTGCTACTGGTCACACTCTCCATGAGCTGGAGGAGGTAATCTCAAACCATTAACAAACTTTTGGGCATTCTATTCCTACACCTACCCAGCATTCCTAACAAGGGTGGGAATAGAGAAAGACCAAACTTCAAGCTCATAAACTTCAAGTTCATAAGTATACACAAGCACTGTGATATGCACCAAACATTGAATGGAAGGGCTACATGCTAGTGGTTCAATGGGGATAGCTCCTCCCAGATCCCCCACTTAACCCTGCCACTTCCATTAGCTCTGCTTGGAGCATTTCAGAATCACCCACCTTCCTCCCTGCCTCCTCCTCCTTCTCCACCACCATCACTCTTCTCACCCTTGATGCTGGGCCTTCTATTCCCTACACCTACCCAGCATTCCTACCAAGTGGGGAATAGAGAAAGGCCAAACTTCAAGCTCATAAACTTAAGTTCATCAGGAGGATACACATACACTACACTAAGCACCAAACATTGAAAGATATTTAAAGTGTTTTTCTGTTGTTGTGGATCCACCCCAAATATGGCCAGTGCACATATACAGCTGAACTACCATCTCACATTGCAGCACGTCTTTTGTTTACTTCCGAGGCCCTGTGGTGCGTCTCCTGCTGTCCCAATGTGAGTTCAACTAAATGCAGTCTCTGATAAGAGATACAGAGCTGAACTCGAGTAACTATTTATTTTTAGAAATGAGCACTAAAGTTAGTTAGATCATGCCCTGAAGTTAAGCCATGATACTGGGCATGTGCATAACTCACAGTTTCTTGTGAACACGCCCAACTCATGTGAAGCTGAAGGACTGGAAAACTAAACTGGGAATCATGCACATGCACAGTCAGCAGTAGAGGTTCCCATTCAACATGGTGGGTGGGAAAATGTAAACAAAAGATGACGAAACAGAGCAAATTAAAGGCGATACTGCAGTGGAAACAAAAGAAGGTTACCAGGTAGGTGCTTAACAGAGCAGAGAGAACAAATGGTGCAAAAGATCTGATTTTATTTTTAATCTAGTACTGCTGCTTGGACACTGGTACTTGAGACAGTGTGCATTACTAAGTGTTCCTAAGGTCTTGCTGTACTCTGTGCTACCAGATCCCTCAGACCTGGTTTAAATTTGCAAATATAAATGTTTGTAGTAAGCACCATCCTTGAGAGCCACCATTTTGGTTCTGGACTGCCAGTACTGGACCAATTGAATCTCTAGGGACCTAAAATGGAGACTGTCTCAGGGTAGTATGGGAAGGAAATTCTGTAGTATTTGTAGTTCTAGGTTTTTGGCATAAATGGACCTGAAGGGGAGCCCTTTCTGTGACAGACAGCTCCCTAAGCCAACCGAACCTTGTGGATTACAGGAAATGCCCAGAACTGCCTGAGGCAGTGCATCAATCGAGACTGGAAGTTGGAGAGTGAAATCGGCGGAAGGCTCAGTTGGCCTGCCCACGTTCTCTGGCCCAAAGATTGCCTATTGCAGAAGTCGGACTATTCCGATCGCCGGCTTAGACCTGTAGCAGAGAAAGAAAGTGTGTCAGTACTGCTTGCCAGTGGGATCAAAGACTTGCTCCAGAAGTGATGGGCCTGCCTGAATGAGAGAAGATAGCCTCAGATTGAAAGGTTTGCCAGTGAAGCTGTAATTAGCAAATGGACTACATCAAATTGTGGCTTAGAGAAATAACTGACTTTAGTGTGCTGAATGTGTTCTGTGGGTCGCAATTTGGTTCCCCATGGTGAATCCTGTTATGCCAGCTGGAGGCTTTCCAGCAATAGATCACAAACTTTCTCAGGACTATTCCTCCTGCTTGGGCCTTGCCATCTTGGCCCAAGCCCCTGCCCACAATCCAGAGATCATCTCGGCAAAGACCGGCTTGGGATTCGCCTGCTCAATGCCATCGAACAGTAGCGACCACCAGGAGGTGAGTCGTAGTTCTGCTTCCCCAGCACACCGCATCAACACCATGAGGTCTTCATCTCGCCTGTCCTACATCCTGGTTTTGGGTGAGTACAAATCAGGATAATTCACTGCAACAACAGTGACAAATCATTGTGTGTCATCTGATTGCTTGTTTGGGTTATTGCTAACAGACTGAGCCATCTGGCTCAGGATTACAAATATTTGGGTTGTGCACATGCTAACTCTCTTTCTTTCCAAAGGGCCCAACAACAGCTGCAGCGTTGTACCCAGCGCCGCGCTGCAGGCTAGCCTAGTAAGATCTGGTTACCCGGATTGCAAGACTAATTATCGGGACTTACTGTGCATGCTAAACCAGCCTGAAGTAGATCAGAGTGCCAATCATTTGACTAAATTCATGCCCTCCCATGTTCATTCCCCTGAACAAACATGATCATCTGTTTCACATTTAACCTGGCTAGTGTGCATATTATTAGTTGGGTCACAGTGAAAGGTTTTACATTGTGTATTGGTGATCTTATTTTCCAGGGGGTCTCCAGGGCACTTGCTGCAGATCCAGCCCTGGAGGTAAGTGCAGAGGTATGAGCACATTCTTACTGTTATCCAGTGCACATGAAAGTTCTATGATATTACTGTTTAGGCCACTAGATGGGTTGGTGGGTGGTTATGACATCCCAGGAGCTATACCAAAGCAGTCAAGCTACCCCACAATCCTCTGGATGGAGGCACCGTTCACAGAACTCAGGCCCTTAACCTGTGCACATTACCACAGGCAGGGATAATAGCTCATAGGATAGCGCCACCTAGGGGTTACACAAATGTTTGTGTCATCTTCAAAAAGCATACCTTCACTTCCAGTTCTTCTGCATTGTCAGTTATGAAGACAATGAAGAGGACTTGTCCCAGTACTGAGCCCTGCAGCACCCACTGGTCTTCTCTCCTCATTAGAGTGAGTGCCATTAACCACCACCCTCTGCCGCCTACCCATTAACCAGTATCTTACCCAGTTTACAACTTTGGATCCCACACTTAGGCTACTTAAGATTACCTAAACAAGCAGTTTTTAAACTGCAAACTCCAAAATCTGGCTTCATAGCAAGGTAAAGTAAAGGCTGCTGTTTACATTTATGCTAAACTGCATTTATGTAAATAACATAAATGCTGTTTCATAGCTTTTGAAAATGTAAACATCAGCCTTCAGTTTCAAAAACACCTTTGTTTTCTCCCTAAATGTCTTCCCAGGGTGTTAAGTGCTGAGTCATTATGACATCATTGGAGCCAGAGGCAGAGACCACATGGCTCCATATAGCGCTAACTAGCTCTTCTTTCCCCTTTGTTTTGAATTGTTTCATGAGAACACCATGTGTTAACTCATGGATTATTTTGATCAGTACACGTTAGGCTATGGTTTTGTTCATTTTGTTTACCTTAACTTGCTGAAAATGTTTTGTAATCCAGCTAACTTTCTCTTTGGCAAACTGCAGTACAGTACAACACTTCAAATACCTGATAATCTAGTGGTTGTGTGATGCCCTGAAATTTGTAGCGGTGTACTGGTCTGGTCCAATTCAAAGCTCGTGCTTTCTTGGTAATCCACAAATAAGCTTTTCTTGTAGTCTTTTTCCACGTGAACTCCCTGCACCAAGCCTGCCTTCTGTTAAACACCCCACCATCCATACCCTGTCCTTAGTACTGCCTGGGGCCACATATGAGCTTGTGGTCTCATGAAGAGAATTATCACACCTCAGATTGCAATCTTGTACCTCAGAGCTGCACACACTCATACCGATATGCTCCATCAGCTGGCACTGTTAAAAAATGCCTCCCAAATCTCTCTCCAGTCCACCTTCTCAATGTTTGACTCTGCTCCCACAGTAAACATTTTGAGTGGATCACCACCCTTCTGCACAGTGAAGACAGTATGTACAGTCCCCTGTTGCGTTTTCTCCGCTTCATTAACAACAACTAGGTCTTCCTGGAGGCCAAGCAATAAGCTTCATGACCCACCAGAAAACTGTTGTTCATACCCTCATAAGGGCTGCACTTCTATGGATAATAATATTATTAGCAGGAGAGGCATACTAATGCTTTGAGGGAATCCACCTGACTTCCAGTGTCAGTCTGCTCCATTACTTGTTATCTGCAGAACCCGCAGGACAGTTCCCAGCAATTCTTCTCCAGTACTTTTCTGTGCCCTGCTCCACAATGCAAGTTGGCTGGCTACCACCTTCCAATCTTGAATGAGCTATACACAGCTCCCGCTATACTGTCCTAACAAACATCAATACCCCACCACCACCTGAGGGTAATCTCCCTACACTGAATTCAAGTAACAGTTTACGTGCAGCCCTGCCACTCTGAATATTTGTTGTTGCTGGTTGCTGTCATCCACAGTCAGGTAGTGATCACGGTGCTGGCAGCTCCACATCTCAGATCTTACAATAATCTGCTCAACTTTCCCTTCCTGTCTTCCCTAACCTGAATATAGCTGTACCCTGCTGGAATGGTCTCTGCAATCCCTCTCTAGCATTCATTCTTCTCACCTGCTCCCCACACAAAAACTGGTGAGCTCACTACCCTTCTGCATCATAGAATGCAGTTAGCACAGTCTCACATGTTATATTTACATATTAGTAATAAACATGATCTTCTGGTAAGCCAGGTTGATAGCAGCTGGGCACAAGGGGTAAAACTGGCTTTCAAACCCATATAAGATCTAAGCCACCTATGATTAGGCACTATTAAATGACATGCATAATGATGCGCATTACGTCATTTAATAGTGCCTAATAAAAGGCAGTCTAGATCCTTTAAGGATAGGAAAGCCCATCTTTCCCTTTATACCATGTTGCTATCAGTCTGACTTACTGGAAAGATTTGTTTATTTTGATATGTCAAAAACCTGAGACTGTACTACCTCATTCATGATGCAGAAGTGATGAGCTCACCAGTTTTTGTTGGTGGGAGAAGGAGGAAGAATGAATGCCAGAGGGGGACTGAGAGGGCCACTCCTGCAAGGTACTGCTATATTCAGGGAAGGGGAAGACAGAAGGGAGAAACTGTGAGAAATAAGATGTGGGGCTGCCAGCACCTTGATCACTACCCGACCCCATTGTCCTGGTCAACATTCCCTTCCCATAAAACCAGTTCATGCAACTGTCCAAGGCTATGTGTGGTACTGATGTGTGAAATGGCTGCCACTACACATTCAGTCACTTCACTACCAGTCTAGCATTGTTTGTAAAGCACTTTGGGATACAATGTAGTAAAAGCACTATCTAAATGCAGATTTTATTATTATTATTATTTCCAATGGAAAAGAAGACAAGACAAGCATATTTTTGATTTCCAGAAAGTATGAACTCTGGCATTGGACTACACAAGAACTTTGCTATAAACAAGTGGTGGCTCTAGCGGGTGGTAAAGGATGCGGGTGCACCCTCCCCCACCATAAAGGTTTAATACAAATGTTAAAAAGTGCATATCAGGTATGCACACCACCCCAACACCCCAATGTAACATCCTGAATCCGCCATAAACATTAGACCACCAGGTTATGTAAGATTTGTACTGCACTGTGGTTTGCCAAAATGAAAGTCGGTTGGATTAAAACACTATTTCAGCATGATAAGTAAACAAAATGAACAAAACCATTGCTTAACATGTGTATTGATCATAGTAATGCACATGGTTTTGACCATTTTGTGAAACACTTAAACAAAGAGAAAAAAGAACTAGTTAGCACTATAGAGATCCACATAGCTCTCAGGCTCTGGCTCCAGTGATGTCTTTACTTAACACATTTAGCGACCATTTTAGGAAGCAGGTAAGGCAGTTTTTTCAAGTTTGAAATTTGAAATTGGAAGGCTGATTTTACATTTTCAAATGCTTTGGAATCGCATTTAGGTAAATTATATAAATGTAGTTTCAGCATTAATGTATACAGACAGCCTTTGCTTTAGTCCTCTATGAAGTCAGATTTGTGAATGGTTTGTTGTCAAAATGTTGTTTAGGTATCCCTTAATTTCTTTATCAGTCTCCTCGTGGCATAGTGTTAAAAGCCTTGCTAAAGTCCAGAATGAGCCACGCTCACTGCCTCCCTGATCTATTTTCTGGTCACCCAGTCTAAGAAATCAATCAGAGTCATCTAGCATGACTCCAATGAATCCATGCTGCCTTTGGCCTTACAGCTCATTGGATTCAAGATATTCTGCCAGCCTTTCCTTTAACAGGGTTCCCATTAATTTTCCACCACTGATGTGAGGCTGACAGGCCAATAGTTGCTACCTCCTCCCTACTGCTGCTGTTATGGAGAGAGAGACCATGTCTGCTCTCCTCCAGTCCTCAGGAAACACATCTGTTTCCAATGAGCTATTCAATAGGACTTTCAGTGGCACAGCAACCACCTCCTCGAGTTCCCTTAGTACCCTTGGATGTATCCTGTCTGGTCCCATAGCCTTGTCCATTTTCAGAGCTGCAAGTCCTTCAGGACTCTTTTCTCTGAAATTGGACTTCTGAACACCACCCACCTCACCACTGTTCCTGCTGCTCCTTTCATAGGTTTGTTCTGAGAAGAGGGACAAAATGTCCATTAGGCTCACCATGATTCAGTGAAAGTACCGGTTTTATTGTTTTAATATAGAAATCATTTCATTTTCCCTTAAATTCCCCATGTTCTTACTTTCCACAATGTTACCACCCTTTGGTAAACCAAAAGCTCTCTTTGGTGTATGGTATAAATCTCCTCTTAGTTGTAGCTCATGAGATCTGGTACTGTATTGCTGATTTTTGAACTCTAGACCGGACACTCCCAAAGGTCATGATTTGTACATGCGCTGTAAACCAGACACAAACCTCCATGTAATCTGTGATATTCCAGAGAAACATACTGTACCTAAAGTATCTAATCGGTCTCTATAGCTCTGGCCCTTGACTTCCTAACCATCCTTGTAGCCCTTCTTTGGACCCCTCAGTGCCTAGTATCAGTTTTTGGACATGGTGCCCAGAACTGGGCACAATTCTCAAGGTGCTGCCTAACCAAGGAGGCGTGATAAGGAACCACCACCACACCTCTGTCTCTACTGGTAATATGCCTCCCAATGCTAGACAAGATACCATTTGCCTTCTTAACAATTGTATGATGCTGTTGCCTAAAGCTGAGGTCGTTGGCTGCTAGTACCCTTAGATCTTTATCCTCCATTACTTCTTTTAATGGTTATCCCCTAAAAGGTCATTTGCTTTGGTGCTTCTCCTTACAAAGTGTATTACAGAAGACTTTCCTATGTTAAATTCCAGTCTATGTGCCACTGCCTAATGTTCCAGATCTGACAAAGATCTCTGCAGAATATAATATTTGTATTTTATGTACCACTGTACCTATTCTAGTATCATCTGCAAATTCTGAAATCCATATGCCCTCGTTAGTTTTCATTGTAGACACATACAGATTGAAAAGACTGGTCTGAGTGCAGAGCCCTGAGGCACCACTAGTCACCTTAGCCTACCTGAGTTGATGCCCCTCAGACTCACTCTTTGTCTCCTATCTGTCAACCATGTGTAACAGCCTTTGACTCTCTAGGTTGCTCTGGGGCCTTGTGTCAACTCGGTATATACCTCCGGGGTCCGGCTTGGGTTTCACAGTGGTCAGCAAGTATGGCTTGGTGCTCCACCTGGGGTAAGTGGCAAGGGATACCTGTGGACCAAGAACAGGTTACCACTCTAGGAAAATATGTAGGCTGCCCCAGAACACTTTCCTCACACTATAAGAATTTCCCAGCCCCAGTAACTCTATGGCAAGAAGTCACAGCAGCAATTCACTTATATTTATTTATTGGATTACTAGGAGTTAAACACCTTTCAGCTAACAGCTCATTTACAAAGGTTTCACGTCAGTAAAAAGACAAATGGCAAAAATGGCATAACAATAGTCAAATTTCTTATTACATCAAATTCCAGAGTATTACAATAGGGACTTAGCTAGATATTGTACAAAATAGGTAACATAGTCATGTGGAGGTACAGTTATGCAATATTGTAAGTTCATACATATTTAATGCTTGAAGGGCAAGGAGACAAGTAATTAGGTAGGGAGATTGATGTGGGGATAGAGAGGAGGGAGGGAAGTAGAGGAGTTAGAGGTTTGTGAGGAGAATGAAAGGGGAAAAGGGGGAGCAGCTAGGAAGCCTTGTCAGAGTAAGGGAGGTATGGGAGTGGAGTAAAGTCTGAAGAGAGGATTAAGTACAGTCTACAATCGCACTTAGTTAATCACACAATAGTTAACATGCAAATAGTGAAATTATTTATTGAGGTAGGGAAAAGGAGACTATCAAACACCACAATACTTTGAGAAACAGTGACTTCCCCTGAAACCCTCCTCCCACCACTGGTTGCACCGAGAATTATCCCTATGCAGTGGGTACCTCACCAGGGTGGTGATTTATTTATTATTTATCATTTATTAGAATTTTGGTAACCAGATAAGTCCACTGAGACCATGCAGTCTCTTTTCAGTGACGACCCAGGTGACTAAGGTGAATACAGTATAAATAAATACAATAATAATATACAGGATGCAGAGAGATTTAACAATCTTGCAAAATGATTACACTAGAAAGCCAGGTAAGCAACTTAAAACAGATCAGGCATTAACATATATAAATAAACAGGATGCTAATATTATATAATATATACATAGCAGGAATACGAGGGCAGGTGGATTACAAGATACATCTATCGGAGTACCATAGACTGGGCATTAATGGCGCTATGAGGGTTATTTAAAGCAACTGCAGAGGAGGGGTTAGTAGGAAAGAGGTAAGCTCTCTTTGAAGGAGGATAGGGTGGGGCAGGAGAGTAAGTTGGGGAGGAATTCCAAGCAGAGAGAAGGCTGAGAAGGTGAATGAGCACTTACCCGATAGACGGTGCATCTTCTGGATTGCTAATAAGGATAAGGAACTAGATCTAAGTGGGCGTGTGGGTGCTTATTTGTAAATGATTCCCCTTAGGCAAGAGGGATTAAAGAGCTTGGTAAATTTGAATACAAGGCATAAGGTGTGAAACTGTAACCTTGAGTCATAGATAGGCCATTGAAGAGAGTACAGGGCCTCACAGTGGTGTTTCTGGAGTTCACTCCAGGGCAAAACGTCCAGTCCTATGATAGAGTTGATGCACCATGAAAGGGAAGAGGATTGGGTGGAGAGTAGTAGAGGGCACCATAGAACAAAATAGGGAGAGAGATGTTGATGCAATCTTTTACAGGCAGCGTTGGATAAAGAGGGCAGAGGCAGTATAATAACCTGAGCTTCTGGTTTACCATTTTGGTAAGCTGAGTTGCATGATGCTGTATTGAGAAGGAGGCATCTAAGTGAACCCCAAGGTATTTAAAAGTACTAACCACCTCTGTGGGTCTCCTGACTGTGTGCTGATCTGGAACTGTTTGGTAGGTTTGGGGGCGGTTATGGAAAAGCATAGCTTTGTTTTTTTCGTATTGAATTAGGTGATTGTCACTGAACCAGGTCTCGAGCACATTGAGATTAGAGTTAAAGCTTTGGTTAAGCAGTCTATATTGTTAGATGAGCGGTATAAGATTGCATCATCAGCGTAAAATTGCACTGACACACCACCACAGAAGTTAGGATCACACTAATAAAAAGCAAGAATAGTATCAGGCCAAGAATAGAACCTTAGGGTACACCATGTGAGAGAGGCCTTGTAGAGGAGAGTGAACCAGACCATTTTACCCTTTGTGATCTTCCAGTGAGGTAGTCATGGAACCATGTGAGTGCTAAGCGATCTAGACCCAATTGATGCAATTTACCACTGAGAAGGTGGTGGTTGACTAGCTCGAAGGCCTTAGTCAAGTTGATGAATGCTCCACCGGTTAGAAGACCAGCATCACTTGCATTAAGAATGTCAGTCGAGACTTTGACAAGGGCTGTGGTAGTACTGTGGCCATTCATGAAGCCATGCTGGCAAATCTGTGAGAAGATGATGTAAGTCTAGGTAGGATTGTAGCTGAATGTGCAGGATCCGCTCCAGGATCTTAGTCTGTGGGCAGAGAATTGAAACAGGCCTATAATTTTCCACAGTGAGTCCCCACTTATGGAAGGGACCACCACAGCCACTTACAAAGACTTGGTACTTCACTAGAGAGGATGGATCTATTTAGAAGATCACAGACAGGTTCAGCAGTGCTGCTGCCTAGTTTGAGAAACCTGGGTTCCAATGTGTCATGGCCAGGGGAGCTCTCTGCCTTGAGATTTGATAACAGCCTGAGGACTTCTCTTCTAGTTGCTAGTGTTTGGTGGAAAGGGGTTGGGAGCCAAGAGCAGCGTGATGCTGGGTAGGGATAGAAATCCGAGACTGGTGGTAGGTATGCTGTGTGTACCTATCTAGGTCAGTGAGGAACTGATTAATTCCTTCTGTAATGGACAGGGGATCTTGAAGGAGGTAGCCACCAGATGATATGGAGCTTGGACAGTGGGTCCATTTACCTTTGATCAGAAGAATTGATATGTTTCAGAATTCTTTGGGCTTGCTGAGATTCTCAGTCTGAAGTGAGTGGAGATAGGTACGTTTAGCACCCTGTATCCTATTTTACACTTATTTCTTAGCTGTCGATGATATTGCCAATCTGAGTGAAGAAGGCTATGTTTATAGGTCTTCCAGGCTGCATCACGACTCTTCATGGGGCCCTGATTTCAATAGAGTGCCAGGGTGCGTTAATACCCTTAGATCTACGTCTAGTAAGTGGAGTATGTCTGTAGATAATGTTTTAAAGGTAAGGATAAAGTAATTGATTGCCTGTTCTATTGAGGGAGGTGAGTAAGGGCATCCCACAGAGGTAGGTAAATACATCCAGTAAGTAGTTTCTTAACATTGCCTAAGGTTAGTGAGATAAAGATTGCATTGGGAGGCATGCCGGGGAAGAGATCAAAGTGACATGAAATTTAGACTTAACATAGATGAAGACACCCCCTACCTAAATGGTCACACCTGTGGCAGGAGTAGCAAGGAGATCAATTTAATGTTGCTGCATACTGGGCTTCAGCCAAGTTTCTCTTATACCAAGGATGTCCAGGTTGAGATTAGTTGCCCATGCCTGAATCTCAGCAGTTTTAGGCCGGAGGCTTGGAGCATTTAGATGAACGATTTTGATGCCTTTTTCCCTCAACGTGTAATGGGCAGAAGCAGGTAGAGGACTCTGAGGGCCAGGATTAACTTCTATGTCACCAGCTAGAAGAAGGATTAGGGACAAGAGTATGGCCAGAGTTAACTTTAAGAAGTGTGAGGCCTACGGTATTTATGCTAGTCCTACATAACAAGTTCAGGGAGGTTCGGGTACAAACCCCAAGGTAGTAGGCATCCTTTTTCGCATGAGATGAGTGAGTTGAATGGGAGGTGAGTTGTTGATGTAGGTTTGGCTAGAATAGAGGGTGAGGACTCTTGAGGCAGGGGGCTAGGCACTGTGCAATAATTCTATCGAGCAGAGAAAGTAATGTAGGCCAGGGGTCTTTGGTGGGGCCCAAATAACGTAACCAACTTTAACCTGGAACTGTCTGGCTGGGCACAGCTTTGTAGTTGGCGCAGTTCAGCCAGAACTTACACCCTGTAGCCTAACGCTAGCTAGCTAACAAGACTCCTTAGAGCTGCAGCTTGGGGTACCACAGTTCTGAAGTTCAAATGGGGGCTTGCAGCTGGTTGATTTGCAGTCAAAAGCAGTCGCACTGTACTGTGGAGGCTTCCAGATGGTGGTGTACCATAACTAACAGTCTTTCTCCCTCACACTCACTTCAGCTCTCTCTCTGTGACTCCCTATTTGGGCGACAAAACAGTGCTATTTATAGCTTTTGGCTGCTCCCTTTCTGATTGGTTGCCACTTTCCCGGGCAAATTCAATGCCTTGTTATAGTACCCAGCAGCGCTCTGGGTTCTGTAGTTCTATAGAGTCATAGGAGCCCACTTTTATTTTTCCTGAGGGGCTTAAGAAATGGCTGGGGTCTGGGTTTTTCGTGCTCTGTAGTGCATTTGGGAGGTTTTAGTGACAAGTTAGCACAGCATAATGAACACCATGTCAGTGCCAGCACATTACCCTAATCTGCCTTTTTAGTTGTTACCACTATCTTGACCTGCTGCCCAGCAAGTGGTGGTGTCCACTCACCTACCTTGCTCCCTCCGCAGCTACTGGCAGAGCCCCCTGATGGTGTCCGTCCCTGCCTTGACCCACTCCCAAGTAAGTGTTGCAGACACGGGGTGGAGGACAGTCTCTCTCTCTCTCGCTCTCTCTCTCTGTTTCACTGTTTCGTCTACTTTCCCAATCACAGTGACAGAGCTGTTGACTGTGACTGTAACAGGCATGTACATTATTATTGCCTCTCACAAGTTCTACCTAAGTGACAGGAAAGCACAAACAGATCAAAAGAGTCTACACATCAAGTGACTGACAATTCCACATTATCAGTGCTCCTTACTTCTGAATGACTGGCAAGTCCCACATTCTTAGTGCCCCATACGGTATGCCCTACTGTGACAGACAAGCCACATATAACCAGTGGCACCACATCGGTGTGAATAACAAGCCTCACAGTACAGTTCCAACTCCCCTAGATATGTAGATTTCCACGGCCCCCATCACAAGTGCTCCCAGAACTGAGTACTTGACAAGTCCCACATCACCACTGCCCCCATATCTAAACGACTGGCAGGCAAGCCCTACATCACCACAGCTTCCCACATCTGAATGATTGAGTGACAACTCGTCATCCGTGTTTCCACTCACTAGGCAGTTTATATTGGTATTGTACTACAGTGCTCCTAGTTCAAAGAAAATGAGGAGTTGAGATAAAAAGTGAATAAAAATGTAAGTTCTTATGTTATTTTATACTGTAGGTGAATAGAATAGAGGAAGATACACGATGCCAGTGTGCCACGTAAAACCGGGCACATTGGTATCGCTACATGAATGCTGCAAGTGGGGTCCCATGGACCCACATGGCATTCACAAAATGAGGCATAGACAGGAACACTTCCCCTGCTGTGTGGACCAAAATCGCCAGAAATTCAGGGGCATGCCAGCACTACACGTATTCACTAACCTGTGCAGCGCTGGCGCGCATGTGTGGAGGGTGGATGCCAGGTATGCCAGCCAAGACCAGGCGTAACCAGTATGTGCTTCCATGTTCTACATTTGCTGGGTGCAGCAGATCAATGCTACTAACCTCCATGGTGCCTCAGCCCACTGGGCTGCAGGGGAGGGCTGGGGTAGCATCCCAGGCAAGTGCCTAGCGGTAGTCCATATGGTGCCGCTTTATGCGGGTGGCTTTGATTCTGTGTGCCTGCCACATGGGTGCAAGAGATCCACTGGGGACCCAGTACAGGCATCCGATTGGATGCCTGCCAAGGTCAGCAGCTCTGCCCTAACGCGACCCTGTGCACTGCTGAGTGTTGTCACTGTCAAGCGCCCCGTGGGTACGCACGGTCATGCATGCCGCCTCTGCGCTTGTCCGGGAGGCGTGGAGTCGCTGGTGGGGTACGCACTTTAGGCACGTGATAACCCGGTCCATTAGTGCATAGGGCCCAATGAGAACAACTGATATACAATACTACAGCTTGTGCAAGTTTATAGTCTGAAAAAATCACTTCTGTTCTAACTCTTCTACCTACTAGTTCCATGCCGTATTAGTTGATAATCTGCAACTATTCTCTTCCTCATTCCTGCCCTCAACTCATTACTCCATCCTTTCTCTACTTCTTTTATTCTCCATCTTCTTACCTACCCGTCATTAATCATTTAGCACTGAGCTGCTATATATTTTGCTCAGTAATGTAAAGTACATCTTTCTTTGGGAAGTGGAGCTTATTATATTCACATTTTAGCGGAGACCCATTCATTTCCTTTCCTTTCCCAATTGACTATTCAGCATCAGATAATAGTCACATCCAGACAAAACAGTAATCAAAGCCAAGGCCTTAACCAGCTGGAATACAAGCTAAAGTTTGCCTGTATTTCAGTCCTTCCTACTATGAATGCTTGTTCCCATTCATCAAGTAACTGCCATCGGTCCAGTATTCAATTGGCCAAGTCAGAATATACCAATTATCTTCATCAGCAAGGAGTCAGGACAATACTTGAGCAGCACAGCCACATGTGAATTATGCAAGTCCTAACCCCACACAAGTGATGATAAGTGGCATATTCTGATTCAAATTATTTTGTGACAGATTGGTGTAATGTATTTAAAGTTGTCAATCTTTTAAATGTGTTCTTTATATGAAGCTTTAACTGCTTTTGGTTAATTGAACTGCAGTGATTTTGAACATGCATGCTGGTGGGGCGTAATTGGCATGCTGGCTGCATGCATCGAGTGTGCCATACCACACTTTCAGAGCCTGCAGGGCTATGGCAGAAGCATGTTCATCTGCTGTGATGGGTACCTTAGCTGTGGGCTATATCCTGGAGGCTTCTGAGGGTTTCCATGCTCTCCTGCTGGGATGACCATGCTGAGGTGTGAAGCCTGGCAGTGCCTGCAGTGTGATGTAGAAATAAACAATTGCAACTGCAGTAGAGATAAGAAATGGATGCTGAATTTACTGCTGAAGATGCAAGTATTCCAGATAGTTGAGCAGCAGCTGAGAACTGAACTGCAAGTAAAGAAGCAACACCTGTTAAAAATGCCTGTGGAACATGAAGAGAGATATTCCAAAGGAAAGCAAACTTAACATCTAAAAAGAAAACAAAAACACAGTGCAAGTTGTGCAACACAACATTCTTAAACATTTAAATGAAATTTAGTGGTACAAGAAACACATTGGAATAGCAGGTCAGTGTCATCATCACAGCTGCTCCATTGCTCTAACACAGTTGCATCCAACCTGTAGGAAATCTAGTTTCTCAGTCTCCTCTACTGATTCCCAACCTCCTTGACTTTCTGACTGCCTACCAGGCCTCTGAAGATGGCGGATGATACCCTCATCTCTGGCACTGCCGCTGCTGTCTCAGCTCCACAGCCGCTGCCCATGTCCCCATTTCAGCCATGTTGTTGTGCTCACATTCCTCACCCACCGACATCAGGGAGTGCCTTGTGCTTAGGGATGTGATGAGGTCCATGTTGTCCTGCCTCTCAAGAGTGACAGTGAGGGAGTGAGCAAGGGACCCAACCCACCCGACATGAAGGAACTGTGCTTGTCCACGCTGAGCAAAGTAAGGAAACCAACTACCGGCACCAATCCCACTGAAATAGTATGGTATCATGTGACCACGTCACTGCCATTGTAGTCAAACATCGTGATTGGTCTAGTATGTCTTCACTCATCCTCTTTAAAATGTTACTCACAGATTGGCTGGGCTGACAGGGGAGTTAAAATAAAGTGCTGCTGGTGGCTGTCTGATGAGGCATTCTGGACTATTCTGCCTGATTTTAACCTGCTGCAAATCTGTAAATTCCAGGGGCAGAGACCAACCTACTCTTCCCAGGTGGGCTTCAGCCCTCGGACACCATAGTCGGCGTCAATAATAGGGCTCCAATCTTGTCATTCATCAGGTCCTCAGACAGTACAGCCCATTATGGTGAATGGTGAACATAAGCCCTTTCAAAGGCTGAAAACACTTCCCCAAGACAGGAGGCATTCGGTCATCAGTTCATGGGTTCCTCGGCTCCTATGTATGCCCTGAAGCGGGGATATATACTTTAATGTTGGCCACTTGGCTGAAACCAGAAATGGAGCCTTGGCTCCTTAAATTTTTAGGCTCTCGGTACACGCATGCTCAGTAGGGCATGGCCACCATCTCGCTTATTTACTTGGCCGGGTCCCCTGACAGCAGGTCTCGGGACCCCCAATTGCTTAATTTTTTCAAACGTGTGGAGGCACAGAAACAGAGTATGGAAACTCGGCCTCTTTGTTTCATAGGTTTCATAGGCTGGTTTTCAAGTCTATAGCTTGCGCCTAAGAAGACTTGCCATTTTTCAATGGATAGGTTTATTTCCTAAGTATACAACTATTTTGTATTTGAATGTTGTTATCATATCGCTTTCAACTATATAATTAGGTAAACTGTTCCAGGAGAATGGGCGCTATGAGGCCGAGGACAGTATGGCTTTGGCGGAGCAGCAAAAATACCAGTGGGGCCAGCTGGCTGGAATCCCACAAGGCCACGTTCAGGGATGGCATTGGGGAGCCTTTGGGCTGTAGCCCTCACCAGGTAAGCCCATTTGGGGGCTTACACATGAGTCTATCCACTGTATTATGTTAGCGCCTAACCCCTTATCCCTAAAACATCAATTAATTCTTTGTGGCACGGTGTCAAAAGCCTTTGTGAAATCTAAAACATCACATCAACTGGGAACCCTTGATCCAAGGATCTACTAACTTTGTCATAGAATTCTAATTGGTTAGTCAGGCATGAACGCCCCTGATGAATCCATGTTGCGATTTGTCATCCATAGATAACTCCTTAACAAATTTCTCTGTATCTTCCTTAATAATTCCTTCCAGGATATTTCCCAACAGTGATGTAAGACTCATCAGCCTGTACTTTTGCAGTCTTTCCCTCTCCTCTCCTTTTTGTGAATGGGTATCATAGTAGCCAATCTCCAGCTTTCCACCATAGTGCCTGTGTCTAACGATGTTTGAAAAATTTGCGTAATTGGTTCTACGAGTTTGTTCACTAATTCCTTAATCACTCTGGGATGGATTCCATCTGATTCTGGGGCCTTATTTGGATTAATCCTGAGTAACCTATTCCTGGCGTCCTGAAGTCCAGTATAAGTGACCTATCATCATTGCATGCCTTTAATTGTGTAGTGTCCACCTTGCCACTGAAAGCTGAGCATTCCAGCCATATGCTCATCATTAAGTAACCAGTTCCCCATTTTATCTTCCAGTAGACTGACTTTACCTTACCTCCACGTTTATAATTTACGTAATCATAAAAGGATTTATAGTTGTCTTTACCTTTTCAGGTACCCTAATTTGTAGTCTTACTGTGCTTTCTTAAAACAAATCTTTGGAATTGTTATTCTGTCTTTCTTCTTTTTTTAACTCATAAGGTGATGGTGAGATATAAGGTACTACTCTGAAAATCTAATAAGTTTGACTTAATTTGAATTCAAGCGACATCTATCTTACAATAGTTCTATAAAACTAAGAGACATTGATAGAATAAAAGTGTGGATTACACACTTTCTGAGCACCTACACTATCTTACAAAGCTTGCCCTGATGTGATGAGAGAGGGTCTTGGTATCTTTTACTGACTCATATCTCCCTACACATCTAAAATGAATATACTGTGTTATTATGTAATAACCGATTGGTTTAAATTGTTAATGTTTTTTCTTATAGGTCACAATTTAGAGATGTTCATGCTGGTACTTTAAAATCCTTATGTTCATTATTACTTACTAGTCCTGTCCACCTTTATTCTGTCACCCTGACCTTAATTATAGGTTAATAATCAGTGTTTGGTCTGTGTTTATCCTCTGCTTTAGCCTACTCATCCTTTCCCTTTTGCTTGGTGTGTTGATCCCTGATTTCTCTATAAACCCTACTACCTTCACTCTCTTATCTTGCTACCATGACTGACTTATTACTTCATACATGGAATGTAAAGAGACTCGATGCACCTAGCAAGCGTAAACAAGCATTAAACCATTTTAAAAACATAAGGCAAAAATAGTATTTTTGAAGAAACTAAGCTACTGGCGGAGGATAATGACAGACATAAATGTGATTAGGTCGGTCACGTATATACCTCCTCATTTCTTCTAAAAAGCATGGGGTTGCAATATTACTTCATAAAATTTAAAATGGTCTCTTTTAAATACTATTAGTGATGCAGAAGGCAGATGGGTGATTGCCTCTTTGATACTCATTCTAGGCCCTTAACTCTAGTTAATGTCTATACTCGAATTATGATAATCCTGAATTCTTTCATAATTTAGCCCAAGTAACTCTAAATAACCCAAACAATTCTCCTATACTAATGGGTGGTGACTTCACTCTTACAATAGATGCCTGTCTAGCTAGAAGTAATATATCCTCTGATGCACATCCTAGAAGCATAAATGCTCTCTCGCTATTAATGAATGACCTTGGTTTATCAGATACCTGGAGACTTTTTCACCCCAGAGATCGAGAACTTTCATTTTATTCAGCTTTACACAAATCCATAGTAGGATTGACTATTGGTCTTTGTCACCTACTATTACTGAAAATAGAATTGAATCTTCTGTTCTGCTCTTACTTATATCTGACCACCACCTCTAAAGTTACATCTTATCTGGGGCCCTCCTTTCTTAAATCTCCTCATGGTGGTTAGACCCATTATTACTTAAGACCCAGAATTCTTACCGTGGGTAAAATTACAAATACAAGATTTTCTATCTCATAATAATCCCTTAGATACTTCCATGAGTGTAATTTGGGAAGCACTCAAAGCCACAATTGTGGGAAAATTATAAGCTATGCAGCCCATCAGAAAAGTTAAGACAGCAACAACTTTTCACTATGGAAAAACAACTTAAAAATAAAGAAAATCTGTATTTTAACACATTGCACCCCAATCCCAACTCCTCTCTTCATTTAGAAATATTACAATTATGTATAAAAATTAATGGGCTTATCTCCCAAAAACAGAACTAGCCCTATTTAAACTCAAACACAAATTCGGGAACAAGGAGATAAAAGTGGTAAACTACTAGCTTTTGGTTAAAATCACAACAAATGGAACAACATAGTTGCTGGCTTAAAAGACAATCTTGACCAAATACATACTGGTAGTCCCACTATAAATAATATCATGATGTCATACTATAAAAATTATATGCACCTACCCTGGTACAAACTATTCAAATTCAAAACTTTTGAATAAGGTCTCTCTCCCCAGCTTTCTAAACAAGATACTGAACTGTTAGATAAACCTTTTACACTGCAAGAAATTCAGGATGCATTATCATCCCTTAAACCTGGCAAAACCCCAATGGAGATGACTTTCTTGTTGATTTTTATAAACCTCTTTCAGACATACTTTGTCCTTTACTCTGTAAAGTATTTCATGAATCTACCCATTTTGGGAAACTACCCCCTACTATGACTGAAGCAGTTATAACAGTGCTCCCAAAGAAAGACAAGGACCTCTCCCATCCAGCTAATTATCACCCAATTTCTCTACTGAATACTGATGGTAAGATTTTTGCCAAACTTTTAACTCTACGCCTGGAACCCTTGTCCCAGATTGGTTCATCAATCTCAAACAGGTTTTGTTAAAAATAGAACTGGCTCAGACTATTTACGCTTTCTATTTAATTTTATGTATAGAGCCAAATCCCTAAAATCCTCTGCAGCAGCAATTGCCATCAATTTTGAAAAACTTTTGATTCTCTAAATTGGAACGATCTATATCAGGTTTTATCACATTTTGGTATCTGCAGTCATTTCTGCTCCTGGATTAAATTGCTATATATCCATTCTGCAAAGTACTCACTAATTCTATACTTTCCCCATCATTTTATCTAGCTAAAGGACTAAACAGGATGCCCTTTATAGCCATCCTTATTTATTCTAGCCATGGAACCCTTGACAGCCACCCTTCAACAGACCAGTAGTATTAAAGGCATTCTTATCAGCGGTTACTGATATACATTTTATTTATTGTACAGAGACAGAATTACAATCCTTTGAGTCATAGAATTCGTTTGAAGGCTTCATGTCAGTTAAAGAAATAACAATACAGCATGTAAGAGAAAAGGAATACAGAGTAAAACAAAATACAGAAATTAGACGTATACAGGTAATATATGTCTACATGAAACTTATAGTAATACATGGACCGTATGTCCAGGTTATATATTGAGTTACCTCATCTGGGAGAAGAAAAATTACTCACCTTAGTAATGTTGCTTCTTCTAATGGAGTCTTGCTATATTATGACATATGCAGTGAGTCCCAACCTTCAAACTGCCCGAGGTGAAAGAGTTAACTTTCCATGCCAGGCATGGGCAGCTGAACCTCGAACTCAGTTGAAACTCTGTCTGTTGTTCTTCAAACTCAAACTGTCAGATCTTTATGAGCTAAACTCACTGAGGTCCTGTGTGGAAGCTGTAAACCTACACTAGCCAACTGGCTACTAAAACATAAGAACACATTTTGTGGTCCCAAAACAAAGACTCAAGTCAGGAGACCCAAAATGAAAAAACACAACACCAAGCACCCCAAGAAAGGAGGGTGAAAACAATAAGTTGGGAACCTACTGAGTGCCAACACTGCACTGCACCGACATCCCAAAACAGAGGTTCTGAGAGGGGTAGGCAAGGGAGAGGTCATAATATAGCAAGACTCCATTAGAAGAAACAACATTACTAAGGTGAATAATTTTTCTTCAAACAACATGAAGTCTTGCTATATTACACATATGCAGACTATAAAGCAGTATCTCCATGGAGGAGGGACAGAACCTACTTAGGAAATAGGCTCAAGCACAGCTGTGAAACCAAGCATCACTCCCTAGCCTGGATGTCCAGGGAGTAATGCTTGGTAAAGTGTGAACTGTTTTCCAGGTAGCTGCTTGACATATCTCTAAAATAGGATGTCCCTGGCAGCAGCCAGGAAGCAGCTGTACCTCTGGTAGAGTGAGCCCTCAGGCCTGAGGAGGAACCTTACCCAGTTTTTCCATAGCAAAATTGGATACAGAGACAATCCACCTGGCAATGGATCTTTTAGTGGCAGGTTTCCCTTTACCAACCTCACCATAAGTGAGGAACAGTTGGAGGGAGTCAAACCTGTGACCCTTGGTATGCTCTATGTAGTAACTAGGGCTCTCTTCACATCTAAGCTGTGCAGCCTCCTCTAGCCAGAGGAGGAATGGTCAGTGAAGTATACTGGAAGGGATATGGATTGATTAAGGTGGAAATCTGAAACCACCTTAGGCAAAAACTTCCTATTAGTCTTGAGGACCACCTTATCTCTATGAAAGGAGATAAAATCAGGCTCCATTGACAAAGCTTGCAATTCACTTATATGTCTGGCAGAAGTGATGGCTACCAGAAACACAGTCTTCAAGTCAAGTACTTAAGTTCTGCTGAAGACAAAGGCTCAAAGGGGGTTGCATAAGCTGAGCAATGCAAACATTAAGATCCCAGGCAGGGGCAGGGTCCCTGAATGGAGGGTTGGAATGAAGCAATCCTTAAAAACTTGGAGAATACAGGATGAGCTGAAAGAGAAGAGGGCTTACCTGCTGAAATAAAAGCAGACACAGCTGCCAAATGCACTTTTAGGGTAGTTGGTCTCAGCCCCAAGGTATTTAAGTGGACCATATAATCCAGAACTGTGGGTAAGTCAGCAGATTCTGGGAAATATGCTTTCAGAACACCATATGGAAAACCTTTTCCATTTGGAGTTATAAGTAACCCTAGTGGAAGGTTTCCTAGAAGCCTTCAGGATATCCATTACACCTTGGGAGAGGTGTGAAGATCAGCACACTCTAACTCTTCAAGAGCCAGGCCTTGAGATTGAGAGATTTGAGGTTCGGGTACCAAACCCTCTCCTGAGCACAGGTTAACAGGTTGTGCTTCCTGGGAAGACACAGGGAAGATGGACTGCTAAGGACAGTAGGAGTGAATACCAGGGCTGTCTGGCCCAATCTGGAGCAATCAGGATCACTTTGCAGGGTTGAGACCTGATTTTGACTAGCACTTTGAACAGGAGAGGAAGGGAGGAAAAGCATATAGAAACTTCCTTCCCAATTGAGGACTAAGGCATCCAGAGGGACTGAGCCCAACACTGGGGCCTGCAGCAAAAAGGGAAGTTGCTGATTGTCTGGGGCTGCAAAAGATCTATCTGCATGGTGCCCCATCTGGCAAAGATCACCTCAAAACCAGGGTCCAGTGACCATTCGTGATGGCCCTAGGAAATCCTGCTGAGAGCATCTGCCAGGACATTGTCCTTGCCTGGGAGGTGAACTGCTGTAAGGGAGGTGTTCAGGAGTAAGCCAGAGACCATAACTTTTGCTTGGTGCACAAGGCCGTAGACCGAGTGCCCCTTGCTTGTTGATGTACCACATTGTGCTGGTGTTGTCTGTTCTGACTTGTACAACTTTGTTCTGAACAGATTTGGAAAAACTTGAAGTGCTAGAAAACTGCTCTGAGTTCCAACAGATTGATGTGAGCAGAGATTCCTGAGGGACCACAATCCCTGGGTAGTGAGGTTGCCCATGTGAGCTCCCCACCCCAAGAGGGATGCATCTGTAGTAAGGATTAAGGAATGAGACTGAGTGACAAAAGGAACCTCTTGCCTCAGATTGCTCTGATCCTGCCACCACTGTAGGGCCTGGATCAGGGTTGAGTAACTGGGATCAATTTGGTTAGAGGGTCTTTCCTTTGAGACCAAAAAGCTCTCAAATGGAACTGGATGTCCCTCATCTGAAATCTTGCTCCCTGTACTACTACTGCTGTAGAGGCAGCCATGTGCCCTAGGAGCTGTAGAAAATGCCTTGCTGGTAGAGATCTGCAGGGTGAATGAGGAGGCCAGAGAGATCAGGGTCCTTGCCTGTCCAGAGGAAGAAGGCTCTGGCTTTCTTTGTGTTCAGCTCTGCACCTAGGAAGGTGAGGAGCTGTACAGGCTCTAGAACTGACTTTGAAAGATTCAGAAGGAAACCTAGAGAGGTGAGCAGTTGCTGAGTTATCTGCAGATGTAACCTGACCTGGTCTGGGGACTGGCCTACTATGAGCCAATCATCCAGATAAGGAAGATGAATTTTTGCCTTCTTAGAGAAGCAACTGCTACTGCCAGGCATTTTGTGAATACCCTTGGAGCAGAGGTGAGGCCAAGGGCATTGCTCTGAACTGTGTAATGGCCTGAGGCAGCTCAAACCTGAGGTACTTTCGATGGGAGCTTCTGATGAGAATATGAAGTAGACATCCTTGAGGTCATGGCAGGATTAACCTGTATGCCAATTACGCCATGGCGTGGGGCCCCGAGGTTCAGGAGGGCCCCACTGTTAACCTATTTACAGTTACTTTCTTTAATCCTGGCTGTACTGGGTGACCACCAACCTGTCAAAAAGCACCCCCTTCTTGGAGTCAGTCAGACCCCCCCCACTGAGTCAGCCTGTGGTGGTGGTACCTCCCCAAGCTGCTCTGAGCAAGCGAGCCTCTCAGTCTCTCCAACAGGCAGCTCCAACTTCACCTCTGATCCACCCTGACCCTACAACACACAACCAATCATGTCCATCAGAGGTCCTCTGAAGTGTGGCTACTGGAGAGCTGAAATCACTGCATCGTGTGCGTGGTGTCAGAGTGTGTGGCTGGGCAGTGATGAGGAGTAGAGTAGGAGAGCAGAGAGAGCTGCAGTAGTCAGTTGTTGGTGCCGGTGGCTGGTCTCATCTATCAAAGAAGAGTCTCTGCCTAAAGACACAGAAGTAGAGATACAGTCTGAGCAGGCTGCAGAGGGTCACCTAGAGTTGGATTCGGCTTCAGTGCAGCGTCGCATGCTGCTGGTGTTTTCCGTGTAGCCACTAGCCAGGATTAGTTAGTGCTGCTGGTTGGGCCTTTGGTCCTGCTGTGATTGTGAGGTCCTCCCATGTCAGACCGCACTGCAGGGCCGAGTCGTGTCACCACCACCTCGTGATCTTGAGAAACAATCAAGAGGCCAGACTGGACTCATTACATTCATTCACATCAGTCAGGCCACACCAGGCATGTTGTGTTGACTAGTCGTCTGTGTTCTGCAGTGTCCAAGTCATTTGTGCTGCAGAAATAACTCATTTTATTGCATTGGAGAAACAAACTAAGTTGTGGTTGTCTCTGATATTGGTCTGTCTGTGAGTGTTCAGTAACCTGAGTAGTGTACTGATGAGTCTTTAATAAGATTTGAGTTTGGCACTGAGTGGACCATGGGGTGCTGATAAGTCACCTGAGGGAACTAACATGTGGGACTTGCTCTTGCTGGCACAGATTTATCTTGGTTTGATTTGAGTCATATACATTACTGGGAAGTTGCAGTAGGTTGCTCTAGGAAACAATCTCTGAAGTGACTGCAGTCAACACCTGCAGGTCCTGCAGTGTTCTTAAGGTTCAGTCTTCTTAGCACAACCCTCTTTAGCTGCTTTGGCATCAATGACTTGGAGTGAGGGCAAGGATGTGGCAACTCAGCATTGGCAGCAAAGCAGCTTTAAGCTGTCAACAAAATGATAAATGACAATGGAGATAGGAGAGGAGACAGTGGGAGAAAGACTTGAGAACAAAGGTAGCGGCACAGAGGGTGATAGTGGCAGATGCATTGTGGAGGCAAGGAGCTTGAGCATGTCTCAGGTTTGGAGCTCGAAGGAGTCTTGAACAGGAAATGATGCGAGGCAGCTGTGAGCCCCATTAACTGCTTCAATACACGCTTCAGTTTTTAGTTTTGGCAGAGAGAAAATGTATTTAAGGAGGCATGAGCAGGGAGATTGTGGCAGCTACAATCCCATTTTATTAAATTATTTATGTGGAATTTGAATTTGATATCTGGGAAGGCAGGGCACACTAATCAAGTCTAACGTCCAGGTGTGTCTCGGAGGAGGGACGAAAACAGGAAGAAAAGAGGATCCATAATTAATAATTAATCCATAATTATTAATAAAAATAGTTACAAGGTACATACAGTAGTGACAAGGAAAAACAAGACAAGTTATAGGTAACTAAAAAGTGAAAATTTACAAAATGTTAATACTGTACCGATAAAATATTTCTTTATGCAGTAATTGGTCATTCTGAATTGTGTTGTTTATAATCAGGGCAAGTGATCTGTCAAGTCTGTGGCATAACACAGCATTATAAACCACATCCTGCTTGAGTACCTGGTCATTGCTGCCTGCCAGCCCGCAAATAGAAGAGTGGGATGTTGGCATTTAGGGGCCCCCAGGCCACAAAATATGACTTGGAGTAGGGCCCCCACTTCCATTAATCTGGCCATGCTTGAGGTCCAGGGATGCTAGCCAGTCCCTGGCCTTAGAGGAGTAGAATAATTCCCAAGTCACCATTTTGAATTTTGGCTTTAAAAGGTGCTTGTTTAGGTATCTGAGATCCAGGATGGGCCGCCATTCTCCTGTCTTTTGGGGGTAAGGAAGTACCTGGAGTACAATCCTTTGCCCTGGTGTAGGAGGAACCCTTTCCACAGCTCTGAGAGCCAGGAGGGAAGAGACCTCTGCCTCTAGGGCAAGTGCCTCTGGAGGATTTGCAGGTGGAAAGGATCTGGTTCTCATCTTGGAAACTTTGAAGCTGAGGACCAGTCCCTGGCTTACTACTTCCAGGACCCACTTGTCTGAAGTCAGAGACTGCCAGTCCTGGACAAAGTAAGCCAGTCTGCCCCTACAGGTAGGTGAGAATCGGCCCTGGCAACCCCATCAGGGTGCCTGCTTGGCAGGGGCTTTGGGCTGAGGGGTGGAAGCAGGCCTGCCTGTACCCGTCTGCCTCTCCCTCTAAAGAACCCCTCTGGGCATAGGCAGAAGAGGAGGCCTGGGCTTGGTAAAAGGCCTATGAAAATGCCTGCCTGCCCTGAAAGCTGCCTTTGGGAGTGGCCTGCCTTTCCTTAGCCTGTGCACTCCTATAGGTGGTCCTATACTCATCCATTTTCTTCATGTAATTCTCTGTCTGCTCCCCAAACAGAATTACCCACAACAGGAAATACATGGCTTTAGACTGAGTATCCTGTGACAGGCTAGTACATCTGAGCCAAGCCATTCTGCGAATGCCACAGATGTAGCTATGACTCTTGATGACACATCATTAGAGTCCACTGCAGCATGGAATTGCACCTTGGATGCCTCAACTACCATCAGCAGCCACCTGCTCCAGCTCCTTGGCAAGCTGGCCAGGGCACCTGTTTTGCTAGAGCCATAACCGTGTCCCATCTGGATTTCTGTATCTAGCAACATAAGCCATATAATTTGCCTGTCTGAGTCCCAAGGATGCTGCCATGTACTGTTTCTTTGCCATGGCATCAGTCTTCCTGGAGTCCTTGTCCGGGGATGTGAAGCCAAGGGAATGTTTGCCTTGTCACAGGCTGCAGCCTGCACTACTAACATAGCTGCATTGTTGTGAAAGGAACTCCGTATTAGAGCCTGACAATGTGTACCTCTTGTCCATTCTCTTATCCACAGGAGGTATAGTGTGAGGAGTTTTAGGATTTTAAATGTCTGTTTCTCAAAAGATTTATGCAAGGAATAGACAGCCTCCTAGACTCTGGGATATCCATCATTTCCACATAGTCAGGCTCCTCTTGATCATCCACAGCTTCCTCCATAGGGAGCTGGAGGTTTCAACCACTTTTTATAGAAATAAAATGAGAAAGGGACTCAGAAAGCCTAGGAGGGACACTCCTGAAGGTCTGTCTGGGGAGATGTCCGGTCGATGGGCACATCCAGACTTTCAAATCCACATTCACTCTCCTCATACTCCTCTTCCCCTCCTCCGGTTCATAATAATCCTCTAAATCGTAGTCTTGAACGGTGGAACCGGCCGAACTGGCGCTTACCTGATGGCACCAGTTCGGTCGGAACCGGAGAAAGCGACTGGACAATCT
This sequence comes from Neoceratodus forsteri, assembly GCA_016271365.2. Classification (NCBI taxonomy): domain Eukaryota; kingdom Metazoa; phylum Chordata; order Ceratodontiformes; family Ceratodontidae; genus Neoceratodus; species Neoceratodus forsteri. Next base: position 189,441,180 of record CM028135.1, on the reverse strand, counting down.
GAATCGCTGGCTATCTCTTCAGTGCTTGGAGAGGAAAGTTTTGGCTCCACACCAGCTGATTTTCTAGTCCTTTTTGCTGGAACCGACCCTTCAGAGTTGGCTCTCCTTTTGCCCGAGGAAGTCTCACCCTGGTCAGAGGGCACACCTATGGTTCGGTTGGAACTGAACGGGCTGGCCATCTGGGTCAGACGGACTTCTTGGCCTCCCTTTCCTGAGCCTACCAACTCTCTTTTCCAGGGTAGCTGCAGGAAAATTTTCACAAATCTGGCAGTCTGCATTGAGGTGGTCAAACCCCGGACAATAAACACAGGTGGTGTGGGGGTCAGCCTTGGCAAAGGCTTCCCCACACACACTGCAGTGTGAAACCCAGTGGGCCTGGTTTTTCTTTTGGGTTTCTCAGACATAGTGCCAGTCCTAACCAAACTTGCCCATTTATGGCAATCCGTAAACAAGACCCTCTTATCGGTTCCTAACCGTGTCATGGGTTGTGGAAAAAACGTAAGAAATTCAGGTTTTTAGAACCGATAAGAACCGTAACCACACTCTAAATGATAGAATAAAATATTTTAAATAACCTGATCGGTTCAAACCAAACCAATAAGACGTTTACAAGTTCCACACAGAAGAAATAATGTAAAACCTATCTAGTACTCACAATACCACAGACAGAGCTTGAACCGACAGGTTGCGGTTTAAATTCAGTCGACAACCAAGAAAACAATACTTTAACGATAAAATGAACCAAGCAGAAGGAGAAATCTCCGGAGCGACTGTTCAGTGAGGTGGAGTAAAGAATCTGACGGTTTGAGTTTGAAGAACAACAGACAGAGTTTCAACCGAACTCGAGCTCAGCGTTCCATGCCTGGCATGGAAAGTTAACTCTTTCACCTCGGGGCAGTTCAAGGTTGGGACTCACTGCATATGTCATAATATAGCAAGACTTCATGTTGTTTGAATAGAGAGTTCCCTGGTCATCATTATCCTATGCTGATAACCTCTAATTTTGTTAGAAAATTTAGAAGCTCCGCCCAACCTCTTGTTAATTTACTTAACAATTTCACTAAACTTTCAGGATTAGCACTAAATTACAATAAATCTGAAGATCTCCCTTTGAATACTTTCTGCAAACCTATTATGAACAATCTTGAGATTTTCGATGGGCCCCAAGGCATTACATACCTAGGCATAAAAATTACCTAAACCTAGACAAGATATGGGAAGTGAATCTTAACCCTTTACTATCCAACATTAGTGTCAGTGGCTCAGTAGGTAGCACACTCACCTCTGAGGCGGGAGATCAGAGGGCTGTGGGTTCAGTTCCTACATCTGGCACAGGTTAATATCCCAGTACTGACACTGTAGTGCAGCATGAGAGGGGTGCTGCACTTCTGAGGTGCCGTCTTTCAGATGAGACGTTAAACTGAGGTCCCATCTGCCTGGATTGGTGGTAGTTCAGGTGGATATTAAAGATCCCATGGCACTTATCGAAAACAGTAGGGAATTTCCCGTGTCCTGGCCAAATTCCTCATTCACTAAAAAAATACGCCAACTGCTTATTCTGGTTCAAGGTCAGTTGGAATTCATCTGTATCCCCTCCGGGTCATGCCTGAAAATAGGCAGGATTTGTCTAGTGCACTTACCAACAACAAAAACTAAATAAAATAAATAAATAAATAAATAAAACACCTTAGAAAGATGGAAACTACTAAATTTATCCTTCCCTGGTAATGATAGCTGCAATTAAAATGTCTATAACATTTAAAATACTTTACCTCTTTGTTAATATTCCTCTTAACCTTACCTTCCACCTTTTTAGTTAAAATAGACTAATTGATAGGTAATTTTATCTGGGAAGGAAACATACCGAGATTTAGCTGAAACAAGTTCTGCTCTCACTGGTCTACAGGGAGTGTTGGGATGCCTAGGTTCTTAGTTTATTTATGTGCTTTTCGATGCTCTTCAAACCATTAGATGGTTTGTCAAACCAACATCAAAACTCCTTTATGGTGGAAATGGAATCTTCATTAACTCCGGAAATATGCCTACTTCTTTCATTTATAACACTTTACCCCTAAATTAAAGAATCACCCTACCATTGCTCCTTCGGTTCATTACTAGTTTAAACTTCACAAATGGCTAAAATCTAACCTTTTCCTCGTTCTATGTCCCCATCTGTGGGAATCGCAAAATTTCTCTTGATAATAACCAATTATTCTGCGCTCATGGAAAAATAAAGGCATATACTTTCTTGGTGATATTCTAGGTAATAACTCTCTAAATTTAAACTCAGTCTCTGAGTTATAGGATAAATGGGGCATACCTAAACACAAATTCTGGAAATTTCTACAACCACGCTGTGCAGGTTCCATTCTTTTACAAAACTATCAAAACAATGCCATTTTGATTACTATATTTCTGTTGGACCAACACTTTATCTGGTTTGACTAGTAGAATATATAAAGCATCAGAGACAATCTACCCAATCAACCCCATGCACCCAAAACCAAATGGAGTGCAGCTCTAAAATGTAATATAACTGATTCTCAATGGAATAATTGTTGGACTTTTGTCATAGTACCTTTAAGGATATATGCAGCTTGCTTATCCAATTCAAAATTCTTCATCTTTGGTATAGAACACCAACAATATTATACTGTATTGGCCTAATAAATAATGATCTTTGTTGGTGCTGCAATTCTCCAGGTGGTGACTTGTTCACATTTTATGGCAGTGTAAGCCTATATACAAACTGTGGCAATCTATTTACCATCTTGCACCAAAATTGTAGCTCACAAATTCCATTTGACCCTAAATATTTTTACTTGGTATCATTAGTCCCACTAACAAAACAACATCTAAATTTCAACACAGATGGTTAAATATACTTTTCTGCAAGTGAAACAACTTATTCTAATGCATTGGAAATCCCCATTATACTTAACACTGTGGACATCCTTAAAAGTTTCTCCCAGCACGCTTCTTTGGAATGTTTCTCTTATCTTACTGCAGACTAACTGCATGAATATAAATTGTGTTAGCAGGACTACCTAAACTACTTGTAAAGTTACATGTGTTGTATAACTTACTAGATTATAATTCATTACTTAATCATATATGACATTTCATAACAATGGTGTCTCTCTCTGTATTATACTTTTATATGCTAAACTGTTATTATGACTCTTTTAAACTCCTACTTTTTCTTTCTTTCTCCTATATCATACAGCAAACATAGAAACATAGAATTTGGCAGCAGATAAGGACGCTTGGACCACCCAGTCTGTCCATTTCCCTACCTGATGGATAAACTGCAGATTCTAGTTAATCTACAGCTTACTTCCTCCTGCCCCCCACTAAAATTGCCTTATGTCTTTCCCATGCATTCTTCAATTCTCCCACTGTTCCTGACTCCACAACCTCCTCAGGAAGGCTGTTCCATGCATCCACAACTCTCTGTGAAAAATACTTTCTAACATTACCTCTGAGCGTTCCCCTCTATCTTCAAATTACTCCTTGTTCTTCCACATCTAATATGCTAACAGCTAATATTCTTCAAGTGAAACTACCTCTGGCTGGAAGCTGCAATACTGAACATAGGATTTGCAAGAAAGTGAGTTGTGCTCACAACAGAGGAGAGTGAATCTTACAATTGTCTTTGGTTTGTAGCAGATATTCTGCTGGTGGAGGCTACTTCTAACTGAAAGGTGAAATAAGGAACTTAGAATTATCAGGAAAAGACAGTCTTTCAAGCAACAGAGGGAGGTGGATCTAGCTTTACATTTGTTACAATTCTTAAGATTTTCAGTGCAGGAAGAGTTTAAACCCTGGGCTAAGAATTTGTCATAAATCCTGAAATAAGTCCAGGTACAGGTTGTGTATTTGACCCAGATGGTGCCCTAGGGATGGAAACTGTTCTTTTGTGTTTATCTGTGTGCCTTAAAAGGCCAGACCAGACTTTGCCAGGAACTGCTTACATCATAGCTACTTATCAACCAATAGCTTTGGTAACAGACCTGAGAACAATAGTATTATAAGCAGGTGTTTTATAGCAAACTCATCAGAACAGCTAATATTCTTCAAGTGAAACTACCACTGGCTGGAAGCTGCAATACTGAACATAGGATTTACAAGAATGCAGTTGTGCTCACAACAGAGGGAGGGAACCTACAATTGTCTTTGGTTTGTAGCAGATATTCTGCAGGTGGATGCTACTTCTAACTGAAAGGTGAAATAAGGAACTTAGAATTATCAGGAAAGACAGTCTTTCAAGCAACAGAGGAGGTGGATCTAGCTTACGTTTGTTACAATTCTTAAGATTTTCAGTGCAGGAAGAGTTTAAACCCTGGGCTAAGAATTTGTCATAAATCCTGAAATAAGTCCAGGTACAGGTTGTGTATTTGACCCAGACGATGCCCTAGGGGTGGAAACTGTTCTTTTTGTGTTTATCTCTGTGTGCCTTAAAAGGCCAGACCAGACTTTGCACAGGAACTGCTTACATCATAGCTACTTATCAGCCAATAGCTTTGGTAACAGACCTGAGAACAATAGTATTATAAGCAGGTGTTTTATAGCAAACTCATCAGAACAGCAATATTCTTCAAGTGAAACTACCACTGGCTGGAAGCTGCAATACTGAACATAGGATTTGCAAGAATGCAGTTGTGCTCACAATAGAGGGAGGAACCTTACAATTGTCTTTGGTTTGTAGCAGATATTCTGCAGGTGGATGCTACTTCTAACTGAAAGGTGAAATAAGGAACTTTGAATTATCAGGAAAGACAGTCTTTCAAGCAACAGAGGGAGGTGGAACTGGCTTTACGTTTTTATTACAATTCTTAAGATTTTCAGTGCAGGAAGAGTTTAAAGCGCAGCTGACTTATTTTGGGGCTGACTGCTTTCAGAGCACAAACCACCAGCCTGTTTTGGGGCTGGGAAGATTTACCTGTGTCTGACTTGGATGTCTGGATTTTTCTCTGTTTGATTAGCAGGTATTTTCTCTGTCAAATTGTTGTGTAGGGCATCTTGCTGACAGGAAGGCACTCATCACAGCGGTGGGTCAGAGCTAGCTGATTGTTTTGTGAGGCCACAGTTTAGGCCCAACCCTTCCACCCTCACCCCACCCACCCCTGGAAATAGTTCCTTTATACCTGGGGTTCTGACATCATTTCCTCAAGAGTTCAAGGTGCATATAACTGTCATATCCTCTCTAGCACTCTGCACTGACAATATAAGCATACACATTGTATAATATATATATATTTCTATATAACAAACCAATCACACACACACACACACACACACACACACAAAAGTAGATAAACATGTAGAGTAGTGCAATGTAATGGCTGTGGGGCAGCAGTCTTCGGAGTCTTTCTGGAGGCTGAGATGCTGCCTATTTGCAGACAACTCTCTGCCCTGAGGGAGGAAGTTGCCCGTCTTCAGGCCACTCTGAACAGTATAAGGAACCTTCCCCAGGCCACACTGGACGGTAGGAAGGAACCTCCCCATCCAGGAGCACCAGAGCCACCACCACGACCTCAGAGGTTGCAAAAGCACAGCAGTTGGACCACAGTGGGCTCAGAGGGTGAGGTGGTGAAACAGAGGCACACCCAGTCAGTTGTTCCACTCCACAATCAATACACCATTCTGGGGAGCATAGCTCCCCTATGGATGCACCACAGAGGGAGACTAAAGAGGCTGAGGACAACTGTCCCAAGGAGGCCCACAGGAAGGAGGCAGAGGACACCACAAGGAAAGGAAGCAGCTCCTGGTGGGGACTCAATTATTAGGGATGGAACTGGGGAGCAGGGAAACTGAGTAAGGTGCCTGCCTGGTGCCATGGCTTGGAGGGGACAGAAGCGCATCCTCAGGATCACGAGAACAGCTGCAGGAGTCTGAGCTGGACGTCATTGTCCACCTAGGGACAAATGACTTGGCACATCATGAGATTAGAGCAGTGCAGAAGGACTTTGTGAGAATTGGGGAGGGCCTAAGACAAGTAGCACACAAGTATCCTTCTCAGAGGTGCTGCCTGTCAATGGCATGAGTGAGGCGAGGGTACTTTGCACCATGCAGTTTAATGAATGGTTGAAAAATGTTGTAGAGCAGGGTTTGGCTTCATTGGGGACTGAGGTTCCACCTGGAGAGACACCAGCCTATACTGGCAGGATGGTCTGCATCTGTCCAGGAAGGGAACAAGTCTTTTGAGCAATCGGGTTTAAATGCTTCATTGGCAAGCTTTTAAACTAGTCAGGGGGCACTGATAAGCAGCAGGGAAAATCCCAGCCTCTCCTACAAAACAGGGTACTAAATGAGAAAAGACAGAAGTAGAAAGGTCAGTGGGGGATGCTGCAACAGAAGGTAAAGCCATCAAAATGGAGAGCAATGAGTACCAATGCCCGTAGTCTGAGTAACAAGCTTCCTGAATTAGTGGCCTTGATGGAGGAGGAACATCTGGATATACGTAGATCACAGAAACATGGTACTCACAAAACCATGACTGGGACGTAAACATACCAGGACACACTATCTACAGGAGGGACTGGGAGGGAAAAGAGGAGGAGGAGTAGCTCTTTACATAAAGGAAGGAATCAAAGCAACAGAAAAAAAGGAAACTGGGAGGAGAAGAAGCACTGTAGGTAAATTTGAAGGACCGACAATGGCACCACAATCCACACAGGGGGTAGATACAGACCTCAGGGAGGAAATGGACAAGGAAATGATAGAAAGTATACTTAGAATGGCAAAAAAAGAGGATATTGCTGATGGGTGATCTGAATATGCCAGATGTTAACTGGAGTGCAGTTGCAGCAGCCACTTGATGGGGAATTCTAGATGCCCTACAGAGGCGTCTGTAGATAACTAGTATTGGGCCCGCTGAGAGGCAGAAATCTTAAGACCTGGTTCTCTCAAATGGAGATGAAGAGAGGATCACAGATGTAGAAGTGGGTAGCCATCTAGAGAACTAGTGACCATCTAACTGTATGGTTCTACAATAAACACAGCAATAGAGGTTAACATACAAAGACAAAAGTACTGGACTTTAGGAGGGCTGACTTTGCCAAAATGGGTGAGTGTCTAAGGAATGCACTAGCAAATGGGTAGGAAGGAGGTGGAAGAACAATGGAATAATAAAACTGCCATCACAAGTAACAAACCTTTGTGTAAACAAATAAACAAAATGAAATGATGTAAGAAACCACTGTGGTTCTCAAAGGAAGTAGCAGTGAAGGTTCAAAGAGAAAAGAAAGCATTCAGGAAGTACAAGGAATTACAGAAGGAGCAGGACAGAGAACTGTAGTTAAAGCAAAGGAAGCTGGGAGAGCAGTCAGAACATGAAAGCCCCAAACTGAGGAAAGATAGCCAACTCAGTTAGAGGGTGATAAAACCTTTTTATAGGTACATCAGGGGCGAATGAAGACCAAGGAGGGATAGTGAGGCTTAATAAAGGGAGGGAGGATGGGTAGAGGGTGACTGTGAAAAGGCAGAGATACTAAATAAATATTTTTGCTCAGTATTTACAAAGGAAGAGGGAGGTACCTAAAACAAACAGTAGAAACACTCTGGATCATATGTTGATACCAGCCCATTTACAGGAATAGGGTTCTGAAAGAACTCTTAAAACTGAAGGTGGACAAAGCAATGGGGCCTGATGGGATTAATCCCAGAATTCTAAAGAACTAAGGGTAGAACTAGTGACACCACTGACTACCCTCTTTAACAAATCATGGAGGATGGGGTGGTACCGAGGACTGGAGGAAGGCAGATGTGATTCTCCTTCACAAAAGTGGAGCAAGGCAGAAGCAGGAAACTACAGACCTGTTAGTTTAACCTCAGTGGTAGGGAAAATAATGGAATCACTTCTGAAGGAAAGAATTGTCGAGTATCTAGAGGCCAGAGGGCACAGGGACCCAAGGCAGCATGGATTCACTGTGGGAAGGTCATGCCAGACAAATCTGATAGATTTCTTTGACTGGGTGACAAAGTAGTAGATCAGGGAGGGGCTGTGGACATAGCCTACCTAGACTTTATGAGGCATTTGACACAGTCCCACACAAAGATTAATACAAGTTAGCCAGCCTGGGGTGAGTCCCAAGATGACAGCCTGGGTAAATAATTGGCTGAGAATAGGACACAGAGAGTAATAGTAAATGGAGTCCACTCTGAAGAAAGGGGTTACTAGTGGGGTACCGCGGGTTCTAGTAGGACCGGTCCTTCTTCAATGTCTTTATAGTTTGGTTACTGCAGAGGGACTGGAAGGAAAAGTAGGTCTCTCTTTGCAGACGACACAAAGATCTGCAACAGAGTTGATGCACAAGGTGGGGTGGAAAGGATGAGAAGGACTTAGCAAGGTTAGAGGAATGGTCAAATGTATGGCAGCTTAGATTTAATGCTAAGAAGTGCAAGGTAATGCACCTGGGAAAAAAAACCCCAGGGAAGAGTACACAATGGGGTGAGATACTAACAACAAAAAAAATGGAAAGGGACCTGGGGTAGTCATATCAGATGACCTAAAGATGGGCAAGCAATGGAGAGGGCAGCAAGGAGGGCTGGGGATACTGGGATGCACCAGGAGAGGCATCACCAGTAAAAACAGGAAGTTATTATCCCTCTGTACAGACAGCTGGTGAGACCTATCTGGAGTACTGCGTGCAGATCTGGAGACCCAATCTCCAAAGACATAGACAGGATGGAAGCTGTCCAGAGGAGGGCACTAAAATGGTGCAGGGTCTGCACCGGAAGACATATGAAGAGAGACTTAAGGAGCTTAATATGTATAGCCTCGAGGAAAGGAGGGAGAGGGGAACATGATAGAAACTTTCAAGTACCTCAAGGAATCAACAAAGTCCAAGAGGGTAGCATCTTTCAAAAAAGATGGTGCAAGAACAAGGGGGCACAATTTGAAGATAGAGGGGAGTGGCTCAGAGGTAATTTAAGGAAGTATTTTTTCACAGAGAGGGCTGGATGCATGGAACAGCCTTCTGGAGGAGGTTGTGAGTCAAAAACAGTGGTGGAATTCAAGCATGCATGGGACAGTCATAAGGCAATTCTAGGGGTGGGAGTAGGAAGAAGTAGGCTGCTGGTTAACTAGGATCTGCAGTTTATCCATTAGGTAGGGAATGGGCAGACTGGGTGGGCCAAGCGGTCCTTATCTGCGTCCAGATTCTATGTTTCTATGTTTCTATTCTCTTCTGAAAGATACTACCTCTTGTACCTTGTTAATTCCTTGAGATACTTGAAAGTTTCTATCATGTCCCCTCTCCATCCATTCCTCCATCCATGCATATTAAGCTGCTTTAGTCTCTCCTCTTAAGTCTTCTGGTGAGACCTTGTACCATTTTGTTGTCCTTCTTCTGAATAGCCTCCACTCTGTCTATGTCTTTATGGAGATGGGGTCTCCAGGATTGCAACACAGTACTCAGATGGGGTCTCACTAACTGTTTGTAGAGATAACAACTTCCTGTTTTCTACTGTTGATGCTTCTCCCTATGCATCCCAGTATCTCCCCAGCCCTCCTTACTGCCTTCTCACATTGCTTGCCCACCTTTAGGTCATCTGATATAATTACTCAGGTCTCTTTTGATTTTTGTTGTTGTTATTCACTCACCCTCCCCATTGTGTACCCTTCCCTGGTTTTTGCTTCCCAGATGCATTACCTTGCACTTCTTGCACTGAATCTGAGCTGCCACATATTTGTCCTTTCCTCCAACCTTGCCAAGTCCTTTTCATTCTTTCCACCCCACCTTGTGTATCAACCCTGTTGCATATCTTTGTGTCATCTGCAAAGAGGCATACCTTTCCTTCCAGATTTCCAGTGTCACTTATAAAGATATTAAAGAGGACCGTCCCAGTATCGAACCCTTTGGTACCCCGCCTACTTACCCTCCTTTCTTCACTGTGGACCCATTTACTATTACTCTTTGCATCCTGTTGTCCAGCCAGTTTTTATCCAGGCTACCACCTTGGGACCCTCCAAGGCTGGCTAACTTGTATATTAATCTTTGTGTGAGACTGTGTCGAATGCCTTGTTAAAATCTAGGTAGACCATATCCACAGCCCCTCCCTGGTCTACTACTTTGGTCACCCAGTCAAAGAAATCTATTAGGTTCATCTGACATGACCTTCCTGCTGTGAAACCATGCTGCTCGGTCCCAGCCCCACTGGCCTCTAGGTACTCAACAATTCTTTCCTTCAGAAGTGATTCCTCATTTTCCTACCACTGAAGTCAAACTAACTGGTCTATAGTTTACTGCCTCTGCCCTGCTCCCACTTTTGTGAAGCGGAATCACATTTGCCTCAGGTACCACCCCATCCTCCCATGATTTGTTAAAGAGAGGGTCAGTGGTGTTACTAGTTCTACCCTTAGTTCCTATAGTATTCTTGGGTGAATCCCATCAGGCCCATTGCTTTTGTCCACCCTCAGTTTCAAGAGTTCTTTCAAAACCCTTTCTTCTGTGAATGGACTGGTATCGACTCCTATTCAGAGTTTCTCCTTGTTTGGTTTAGGCACCTCCTCCTTCTCATCTGTTGTGAATACTGAGCAGAAATATTCTGCTCAGTATCCCTGCTTTTCACTGTCACCCTCTGCCACATTCCTCCCTTTATTAAGTCTCTGTATCCCTCCCTTGGTCTTTCTTCACTCCCTAATGTACCTATAATGTACCTATAAAAGGTTTTATCCCTCTTAACAGAGTTGGCTATCTTTTCCTCAGTTTGTGCCTTTGCTATTCTGACTGCCTTCCCTGCCTCTTTCTGCTTTGACTGATAAAGTTCTGTGTCCTGCTCCTTCTGTGTTTCCTTATTTTTCCTTCATTTTGTTTTATTGATTTGCTTCACACAAAAGGCTTATTGCCTCCACAATGGTTGTTTTGATTATTCCCCATTGTTCCTCCACCCTCCTTCTTGCCCATTTGCTGTTGCTCTTCTAAGGCACTCTCTCATTTTCCCAAAGTCAGCCTTCCTAAAGTCCAATACTCTTATTTTGTATGGCTTGACTCTATGGCTATGTTTATTGTGAACCACACTGTTTGCTGGTCACTTGTTCCCAGATGGCTACCCACTTCTAAATCTGAGATCTTTTCTCCTTCCCCATTTGAGAGTACCAGGTCTAAGATTGCTCCCTCCCAGTGGGTTCCAACACTAGCTATCTGAGGCATGCCCCTGTAGGGCATCAAGAATGACCCTGCTTTTGGATGTGCCTGCAGCAAAGGTACTCCAGTTAACATCTGGCACATTCAGGTCCCCATCAACAATCTTCCCTTTTTCTGCCATTTTAAGGATGCCTTCTATCATTTCTTGTCCATTTCCTCCCCTAGATGGGGTCTGTACACAACCCCTTGCGGATTGTGGTGCCATTTCCTGTCTCCATAGTGACTCATCAACTTCCTGTTTACTCTTTAGCTTGATTGCTTAATCCCATCCCTTATATAAAGAGCTACTCCTCCTCCTCTTTACCCACCATGTCCCTCCTGTAGACTGTGTATCCTGGTATGTTGACTTCCCACTCATGGTTCTCTGTGTACCATGTTTCAGTGACTGCCACAATATCCAGGCATCACTCTTCCAAGGCCACTAGTTCAGGGAGCTTGTTGTACAGACTATGGGCATTGGTACTCATCACCTTCCATTATATTTTATGGCTTTACCCCTTTTAGCCCCATCCTTGTCCTTAACAACTTTTTCTGCATTTATCCCTGTCCTGCTCCCTACTGTCTTCTCTGCCTTGGTGTTTACCTCTCTAACTACTTGTGCTGTGTGGGGAGGCTGAGGTTTCTCTGCTCCTTTTCAGGTGCCTCCCCTTGTAGTTTAAATGCTTGTGAATGAAGCATTTAAACCTGTCACCTAGGATCCTGGATCCCCCGGATGATGCAGACTATCATGCCAGTATAAGCCTGCACCCTCCAGGTGGCTCCCCAGTCCCCAATGAAGCCAAAACCCTGAGCTCCACACCAGTTTTTCAACCATTCATTTAGATCCCATAGTGCGGAATACCTAGCGTCATCCTTGCCATAGACAGGCAGCACCCTCCGAGAAGGTTACCGTACATGCTACTTGTCTAAGGCCCTCCCAACTCCACAAACTCCTCTTGCACTGTTCTGATCCCATTTACAGTCAGGTCATTTGTACCTAAGTGGACAATGACATCCAGCTCCTCTCTTGTGCAGCTGCTCTCGTGATCCTGAGGATTCGCTTCCTGTCCCTCAAACCATGGCACCAGGCAGGTACCTTACCTCCCTATCCCCTTCCTCCCCACATCTACCCCCTAATGATTGGAGTCCACCACCAGGAGTTGTTCCTTCCCTGTGGGGTCTTGTGCTACCCTCCTGTGGGTCTCCTTTGTGGAGGTTCCCAGCATCCTCCTTGGTCTCCACTGCAGGTGCCTCCATAGAGGAACCACTCTTGCCAGAACAGCATATGAACTGTGCAGAGCTACAACTGGAGGGATGCACCTCTGTTCCACCACCCTCTCCCTCCCTGAGCCCACCTTGGTCCAACCGCTCCTCTTCTTGGCAACCTCTGAGGTAACTGTGGTGGCCCTGGTGGTCCCTGGGTGGGGAAGAGGTTTTACTAATCCTAGCCAGGTCAGCCTGGAGACGGGAAACCTCCTCCTTCAGACCAGAGAGGTGTCTGCAAACAGGGCAGCATCGCAGCCTCCAGAATGTCTCCCGGAACACTGCTGCTCCACAGTCATTGCACTGCACCACTCCCATCTTGCCTTATTTTGTGTCTCCTCTCCTGTTGCTTTGTTTGCTTATTGTCTCCTCCTCTATGTATTTTTACACTTACTTTCCTACTGCCTATGTGCCCTTACAACTCTCACCCTTCCTGTTCTGGGACAGGAACTTCCTGTAGTCTTCAGTAGTCTCCTTCCTCTGTGCTAGGGTTGCCACCTTTGGATGGGGCAAAAACTGGATCCTAAGCTCCTCCCATAGCTCCACCCCTTTTATGACTCATCGTGCATTGTTTCTCCTAGAAGGCCATCTGTTATATCAATAAAAGACAAGATGCAGTGGAAAAGATTAGGTTAAGTAAGTACTAGTGGTGTTAATGGCCATACTTTACACCTCCCAGGCTGACTGCTTTCACAAACATAGGGTTATATTGACAGCAGAACTTGTTTGTAAGCTGGCCATGCAGCTGAAACAATGAATAATATGACAACATTTGTTTTAAAAGTATGTGAGCACTCAAAATGGCTCAAAACCTGACCAGCACACAGCAAAACCGGATTACCTGATAGGGACCCAGACAACCTGATCACCAGGTAAAAACCTGACAGGTGGCAACCCTACTCTGTGCTTGGATTCAGACCCGCAGCAGCTGGGAGGGGGTTAAAGAGTTATTTTTCTATTTTTTTAGGTTCCTTCAAGGTTGCTGAAACTAATGTGTCTCAGTGATCCTTCCTTCCTACTGCCAAACAGGAAGTTCCTGTTGTCAGTCAAATTCAGTGGCTATAAAACTAAAACTGGCTTTGGGTGGGAAGGAGAGCAATTAGTAAACAATCTGTAGTTCTGGACTTCTGTTTCTTGCTCTGCAACCAGTTCTCTTCTGCCAGAAACAGCCAGAAGCTGTAATTGGAGACAGCTGCTTTTGTACACCTAAGCTGCTAAGCCACACCCCAATTAGATTCACTCTCTGCTCTCAGTAATTAAGCTGATACTGCCCCTTCCTCAGAAAAAACACTTTTTTTATTTAAATGAGACCCTTCTTCTAATAAAGTATCTGTTTGCTTAATCCAAACAGATACTACTCCTGCTGAGACAGAAGTGATTAATTAGTAAAAATCTATCGTTCTAGACTTCTGTTTCTTGCTCTGTAACCAGTTCTCTTCTGCCAGAAACAGCCGGAAGCTGTAATTGGAGACAGCTGCTTTTGTACACCTAAACTGCTAAGCCACACCCCAATTAGATTCACTCTCTGCTCTCAGTAAATTAAGCTGATACTGCCCCTTCCTCAGAAAAACACGTTTTTTTTACTTAAATGAGACCCTTCTTCTAATAAAGTATCTGTTTGCTTAATTCAAACAGGTACTACTCCTACTGAGACAGAAGTGATTAATTAGTAAAATCTGTAGTTCTGGACTCCTGTTTCTTGCTCTGCAACCAGTTCTCTTCTGCCAGAAACAGCCGGACTGTGGTTTTTGTTTTGTATTAAAGCATTACTATATCTTCTATCTTTTCCATTTCCTGACTCAGAATACTGTTCAACCCTTATACCTACTTTACTTGTAACCCTCTACTATACTGCTTGTTAATACAGAACACATTCTGCATTGACTATCTGAGGTTGCTGCACCTCTTGTTATGCTGTACTACTATGTAACTGTTTCTCTTATCATATGTTTAATCTAATAAAAGATTAACTATAAAACTAACCTTCTGCAGTCGCTCAAGATCCCATATATTTCTCCGGTCTCCACTAACTCTACTCTTTTTGCTCTTGTGGTCCATCTCCCCCACCACTGTGAAGACTAAGCAGAAGAATATCCGAAACTCTGTGAGAGACATTGAACCTGTTCACCTCTATCTCCTCAGGAGCCAAGCGTGAAGGTGAAGCAATCTCAGATTGGGATGGACCACAGGCCCCTGAGTCAGAAGGTTTGTCTGAAGGGAAGCACTTTTGCAGGGGTTTTCAACATACTGTTGAGTAATGGAAACTATATTTGCCTAGGCCAGAAGGGAGCAATGAAGATCATTTTGTCCCCTGGGATTCGAACTTGGGTACCCTTTGAATTAGAGGAAGAGGAGAAAAGCGTATAGAAAGCGTTTGTCCACTGCAGCCTGAATGCATCCTGATAGAAAATGCCAGGCCTTGGATTTCTGGAGCAGAAGAGAGGCAGGTTTGTGTTGAGGGGATGCAAAGGTCCAGGTCTGAGTTCCCACTCTGCGTAATAGTGACTGAAATACGGTTGAGTCTAGAGACCATTCGTGAGGATCTGTCTCTGTTCTGTTGAGACGGTCTGCCAGTTCGCTTCTGCACCCGGCAGGTAGACCACTTGAATTAGAGCCTTGTGCTCCAAGCACCATTCCACACTCTCATCACTTCCCTGCATAAAGGGTAAGAGTGAGCACCGCGACTGCTTGTTGATGTAATACATCATAGCTTTGTTGTCCGGTTGAAGGAGAATGTTCTTGGTGACAAAGAATGTCCTTCAAAGCTCAGACTGCATAAAGGACAGGTCTCATTTCTAAGACATTTATGTGAAGCTGGGACTTGTTCTGTGTCCACGCTCCTTGGGTGTGAAGATTCTGACAGTGAGCTCCCCACCCCATCAGGGATGCATCTGTGGTAATGGAAATCTGATGATCCAGAGGAGCAAAGGATATCCCTGAAGGAGATTGTCCTCTTGCAACCACCAGGTGAGAGATCTCTTCAAAGGTTCTGTCACCTTGATGAGAAAGGACTGAGGGTGCGTGGTTGGTGACCACTGAGTACTGAGCATCCATTGAGAGGTTCTCATGTGGAGGCATGCTGGAGGTACAGTGAACACCGAGGATGCCATGAGGCCAAGCATCCATTGCATCGAGATAGCCTGAACCGAGCAGTTCTCGCTGATGTATCGGGCCATTTGTAGGATATCACTCCTTCTGTCCTCTGTTAGAAAAGCTTTCACACAGGAGGTGTCCAGAAGAGTTCCTATGAAAAGGAACTTCTGGGAGGGCTGCAACTGTGATTTCTTGAGATTTAGTGGGACTCCCATGGACATGAGAGAGTCAGAGGTCATGGCTACGGCGCGCCTAGAGTTCCTTGCCTGGAAGGGCTTACGAGAAGCCAGTCATCCATATATGGAACACTTGTATTCGATCTTTCTGAGATGCACCTCACAGAATTGCACAACATTTTGAAAAACTCGCGGACGCAGAGGATAGCCCAAAGGGCAGGACTCTGAACTGATAATGCTGGCCCAAGGCCACAAACCTTAGGTATTTGCAATGCTTTGGGTGAATAGGATATGCTGGTAAGCATCCCGCATGTCCAGGGAGGCTAGCCAGTCGTGTTGATGAAGCAAAGGTAACAGATTTGCTAGCAAAATCATTTTGAACTTTTCTTTGGGAAGAAATTTGTTCAATTTCTGAGGTCCAAAATGGAGGCATGCCCTAGTTTTCTTTGGAACTAGAAAGTAATGGAGTAGAACCCTGTGTTCCATTGACCCATCGGAACTATTTCTACTGCCCTGTTGTTTAGAAGGCCTTGTATCTTGGCAGCTAGAAGCTCTGATTGAAGAACTGACAGCTTGGCTGACATTTGGGGACGATCCGAGAAGTCTGTGAAAGATTGAGGGAATACCTCTCGTGATTATCCGGAGGACCCATTTGTCTGAAGTTATGGACTTCCATCAGTTGTAGAATAGAGTCAGATGACCCCACCACCACCAAGAAATTGTCCCCTTGGGCAGCTGAGGTGGGACTTGGGCCAGAAACTCAGAAGGTGGCACTGGGCGCTTTGGGCCCTTGTGCTTCCTGTTGTGTTTTCTTTGAGGCTGGGGGTTTGATTCTTATTAAAACCTCCTGCCCTTGCCTCGAGAGGACTGACGGTTGCAAAATTGACGCTATTAACACCCCCGAGAGGGCGGAGCAGGTCGAGCCAATTTAATGGCAGACCTAATCGCTGAGGGCCTCTAAAGCTTGCTCTACTTGAGGACCAAAGTGATACACACCATTGAAGGTAACACCATGACCTGTTGCTGGGCATCATTCGGTGAAGCCTGGAAGTACTAAAATCAGGAGTGATGGCAGATACAATACCACGCTGTCGCCTGTATGCAGTATCAGAAGCGCCCATAGCTGCTTTAACCTGCTGGTTGTTGGACTCGATACCCTGGTTATGGTCTGAAGAAGCTCTGAATTTGAATCCAACTCAGGTAGAGCTTCTACCAATTGTTTGAGCTAATGCCAAAGAACATACTATATTGACAGAAATAACCCTGGTAGCTGGCAATACGCATACCCAGGGTGGATGCAGCAAAGACTCTCTTACCTAAAGTATCTATCTTATGAGATTCTTTGTTTATAGGTCGCTGTGGTAGCTTGAGGAAGAATGACCTTATCATTCTTGCTAGGACTATAATAGGTCCAGAAAGGCTTGGGAGGCCAAATGGGTCGCCTCTGGGAGCAGCATACTTTCTATCTATGGACTTAGCCACAGAATGAATGAGAGCGGAATATTCCATAACATTTGAGAAAGAGTCTCAAAGGAGGGCTGTACGGGGAGTTAGATCCATAAGGATCTCTGGGACATGAAGGTATTGGAGCCTTAAAAGCTTCCCAGGATCAAAATCTGTGGCCTGGAGAAAAGAGTGGAATTCAAACTCTTTGGCAGAGACTTAAAGACAGGTCCTAGACCACAGGCTCTGCAACAGGATTAGGTCCTGCTCCTTCCACATCATCACCCAGCCGAAGGTCTGGGTCTGGCTCAATATCATTCCCTAACAGTCCAGGAGGGACTGTATGGACAGGAAAGGAATGAAAATCAGCAGGAAATGAGGAAGGACAAGGATTCAGAGAGGAGAAGCCCTGAAGACTGGCTGATGAAAAGCCAGGCCTCAGCACCCGAAGAAAGAGCGTGGTGCCCGGCCGCATGGTGCCAACAAAGCCACAAGTGCCAAAAGAAGAACCACGGCGACCAAAAGCCACACAGCACTGAAGATGGTATCAAAGGCCGCATAGTGCCGAGAAACCCAAACAATGGCACTGAAAGCTGCATGGCACGAGGACAGCGCCGAGAGGCGTGACAGCCGAGGATGGCGCCGAATGACCTACCAATGCTGACAGTGCCAAACCAACCCAGGGCCCCAAAATTAGGATTTGAGGAAAAAGGAGGAAGAATACCAGGAGACAGAGGCATCGGTGTGGTACCCTGTGCCACAGCCATGTGAGGAGGGAAACCACCTGAGTGCGGAGTCGACGGCACCGAGGAAGGTGCAACACGACTAGGGTAGGCCCAGCTGCCCCTGCCCGATCCCCAAGAGCCTGAGGGCTCCGGAGTGACTGAGCCAGGCTGCTGGACCAACCTCCGAGCCCATTGCTCCATCAGAGCAGCCCACTGATGAAACTGCTCATCTGAAGCCCCACGAGAGGCGGGAAGGCTCTGATGTCAAGAGGTCAGTGACCAGAACCAGAAACCGTGACCAACGAGGAGACCGCAATGACCCCAATGACTGACCGTTTACCTGCAGAACATATAAGAGGGAGACCTCGAGTGATGCCTTTCTTTAACCTACAGGCCGAAGAAGAGCTCGATGTCGAACGTGTCGGAATGCAACCATTTTCTTTCATGCTTCCAGGGAACCGCCTTTCCTCGGGCATTGGACCGCCCATTTTTAGACCTCCTCCAGAGAGGTGTGGCGGACTGGATCCAGCTGACTGAATAGCTTCATGGCGAAGTCTCCCTACCATCACCTGACCGTCATGGTCGACTCCCATAATGTAGGCTGAGACTTTTCTTTAATAAGAATAAATTATCATAAGCGTACTTTATTTGAGAAATACTACAAAATAATAAACTGAAAACTATGCTGCTAGTTTGAAGTTAGACTCGTGGGCAAGCGACGCCATCACTGAAGCGCACTCGACAGCTGGAAAAAGGAACTGAGGCGTGTTGGTGGTCGACACTGAGATAGTCATTGCCGCACGAGCCATCTCTGGGCGCCCAACCTCCTGCAAAAAGCTTGCTCCTGCTGGGTTCTAGTGCCTCCGGCGAGATCCTATTAGTGTGAATGAGTGGTGGAGACTTAATGTCCAGGAAGGTCTTGCACAAGGCAGGAGTCAGAGGAGGGAAGATGGAGGCATTATGGGTTCAGTTATGGTCCAATAGACGAAGGAAGGTGTTGGGGTGGTTTACTGATCACCAATCAGGATGAGGAGGGACAGGGAACTGCACTCACAAATATTGGAAGCTGCAGGGAAAGAGAGGTGCTAATTGTGAGGGATGTCAACATTCCCAAAGTGGACTGGAGCATACCATTCACAACATGTGCTAAGAGTTAGGTGATCCTGGCAGGACTGCAGAGTGGGTTCTTGACTCAGGCATCACAGAACCAACAAGAGGAGAGGCAGTTCTTGATCTGGTGCTCACAAATGGGGAGTATGTACAGGAAATAATGGTCAGGAGTCCCTGGGTGGAGTGACCATTGCACAGTGTGGTTACAGTTGGATATGGGCAGGAAAACATCCCAACTAAGACCAAAATCTTGTATTTTAGGAGGGTGAACTTCAGAAAGATGGGCAAAGTGCTAAGGAGTGACCTGGCAGACATCGAGCAGATATGGGGTGGAGCAAAGCTGGTTCATCATTAAGGAATAAATACTGGTTGCCACAGAGGTGTGTTAGACTCAGGGGAGAACACAAGGGCCAAAGCACCCAACTGGTTCAGTTCTGGGGTTGCCCAGGCAGTAAGGGAAAGAGGCTAGCCTATAAGAAATTTAGGAAGACCAAGAGAGAGGTGGATAGGGAAAATTACCTAAGGTTGGCTAGTGAGGCAAGTATGGAAGTCCGAGATCTAAGGCACAGAAGGAGCTGCAGATATCTGAAGGAATTAAGAAGGGAGAAGGCCTTATTTAGCTATATAAACGAGAAAAGGGACAAGAAGGACAGGACTGATAGGCTTAAGAAAGGGAGGAGTGTGAAGGACAACGGGCAAAAGCAGAGATACTAAATGAATACATCTGTTCCGTCTTCACCAGGGAGAAGGTGGACCAGTGCCTTCAGGAAGGGGGGGACAAATGTGGTGATAGATGAGGACAGATTGAGGGCGGGGCTGCTAGCATTGAAGGTGGACAAATCACTAAGCCCAGACAGAGTACATCCAAGGGTACTAAGGGAACTGGCTTAGGAGCTGGCGGGTCACTGGCAGGCCTATTTAATAGTTCACTGGAGTCAGGCATGGTATCAGCAGGACTGGAGAACACCACATGTGGTGCCCCTCCACAAAGGTGATCCCAAGGATGATAAGGGAATTACAGACCAGTCAGTCCAACCTCAATCATGTGTGAGCTCATGGAGACCATACTCTAAGAAAAGATTGGTAAATATCTAGAGGAGCATGGTCTCCAAGATGCAAGGTAGCATGGGTTCATGAGGGGAGATCATGTCAATGAATCTTGACTGACTCTCTTGACTGGGTCACTAAGACAGTAGACAGGGGCCAAGCGGTAGACATCTCGATTTCAGTAAAGCCTTTGACTGTGTGCCCCACAAAAGGTTGATCAGGAAGTTGGCTGATCTCAGGGTTGAGGAGAAGATGACCAGATGGGTAGAAACTGGCTGAGGGACAGATCCCAAAGGGTGGTTGTTGGGGAGAGATATCTGGCATCAGAGGTCACAAGGAGTTCTCGCAGGGCTCGTGATGGGGCTGGTGTTGTTCAATGTCTTCATCAGTGATATTGGGAATGGCATTAAGGGCAAAATGAGCCTATTTGTGGACATCAAGCTCTTCAGGAGAATGGACACAGCTGAAGAGATACAGGACCTCAGGGTGATCTGGAAAAGCTGGGAGGTGGTCCAGGATCTGGCGCTTGGCTTCAGTGCCAAGAAATACAAAATTATGCACATTGGAGCCAAGAATCCCAGGATGGAGTACTACCTGAGTGGAGTCCAGGTATCTGCATCAGAGGAGGAAAAGGACCTGGGAGTGATGATCACTAGTTACTTGAAGCACTCCACACAGTGCAAGAAAGCAGCAGCAAGGGCAAACAAGATGCTGGGATACATAGCTAAGGGGATCAGTGGTAGAAGAGAGGAGGTTATACTGCCCTTGTGCAGGTCACTGGTGAGGCCACATCTAGAGTATGAAATTCAGTACTGCTGCCCACACCTCAAAAGGACATTAACCTGCTGGAGAAGGTCCAGAAGAGGGCTACAAAATGATAGTGGTCAGCAGGGTAAAGAATACAAGGAGAGGTTGAGGGCACTGAACGTACCCTGGAGGACGGGGGACATGACTGGAGTCCAAGTACTTGAAAGGGATAAATAAGGTGGATAAGGAGGGTCTCTTTAAGCTGTGGCAACCATAACACAAGGGAGCACAGTCTTTAGCTGGGGGTTAGATGGGAGGTCAGAAACACTTCTTCATGGAGAGGGTGGTGGACACTTGGAATGCGCTGCCGGAAGAGATGGTCTTGTTGAAGATGGTGGGCAGCTTCAAGAGAGGCTGGAGAAAGCATGGGAAAGGTAAGGATCATGGGTAGGGAGGATGGGAAGGTTGGAAGAAGTGGGAAGGGGAGTAGGATCAGTAGCTCAAGCTGTGGACCCTGCATAGAGCAGAGTAGATAGACAAATGGCCTTCTTCTGCTGGCTTCTTCATGTTTGTGTGTCATCCACAGCTTGGTGCTCTGACCATTAGGCTATACTGCAACAAGTGTTCAGGCAGGGCTAATACAATACCTCCTATGGCCTCCCCCTTGCTGTAGGCTATATTGCCACCTACTGATCTGGCAATGCACTTACTAACCCCATCCACCCCACTCTGTGTGCATCCTTCACAGTGCATCAGTAAATCAGTCCTAAATTTCCAATGTTTTAAACAGGCTACCAAATTAACCAAAGAGGAGCATGTGACATTCTCATCTCATCCTGTTTGCCTACTGGCAGCATGTCACTCCCTCCCTACACATACTGCTCCTCTCACCCTCTAATAATCCCTCCTCTATCTCTCTCTCCCTCCCAAGCACTCACCTCCCATGTCCTCCTCTCCCCAACCATTCCTGCCTCCTCTTTAGACATTCCTTAGATCTTCCCATCTGCCCTCCTCCCTACCTATATCCTCTCTACCCCAGTTCCTCCCACCTCTGCCTCTCTCCTGAGCTCTCTCTCCCCTAGCAGCTGTCATGCCCTATCAAACCAAGAGCATGCTCTTTCAACAACCTCAAAAATACGTTACTCTAGGTTTCTCATACCCTGGTTCCTTTTCCTCCTCCTGAATCAATCAATCAATCTTTATTTATTTAAGGCGCCTTTCTTAAACCAAGGCGCCTTTACAAATGAACATAAAACAATAAATATTTAAAACAGGATTTAAAAAGATTAAAATTAAATAATTAACAGTCATTAAAAGCTTTGTTAAAAAGGTAGGTTTTCAAAGCTACTTTAAAGCTCTGGACAGTTAGGCAATTTGCATCTGACGAGGTAGAGAATTTTACAGGGTCGGGGCCATAAAACTAAAAGATCTTGCCCTGAAGTTTTTAAGCAGACCCTGAGAATCTCTAGCAATCCCTCGCCAGTGGATCATAGCGGCGGGGGACAGTAGGGACACAGGAGAACTTTCAGCTCAGCAGGTCCCTGATCATGTAGGGCCTTATAGGTCAGCAAACCGCCCTTGAAGGTGATTCGCCATCAATCCGGCAACTAGTGCAGTCCGCTGGAGCACAGGCGCTATATGACTGGACCAGAAGAACCAGTCAAAGCCTGGCTGCTACATTCTGCACTAGCTGCAGGTATGCAAGTTCAACTCCGTAAGCCCCAGGCATAGGTAGCAGTAACAGTCCAGCGGAGGTAACGCAAAGTATGGACCAGCTGGAAGATCCTCTGGAGGAACCAGGTGCTTCACCCTGGCAATGTTCCCCAGATGATAAAAGAGGTTTTGATAACTGCTGACACCTGAGACTTAAAGGTCAGACAGTCATCAAACAACGCCCAGGTTCCGACTCCAGTCTGAGATAGTCAGCTGGACATCCCAAGCCATAAGCCTGAGGGTGATCCGCTAACAAACCCGCCTCACAGCGACCCTGGTCCAAAACCAACACCTCAGTTTTTTCAGGGTTCAACTGCAGCCAACTCACATTCATCCAGTCTTGATTTCGCAAGGCAGCTGTTAAAGACCGAAAAGGCAGTATCCTGGCCGGGCACAAAGGACATGTACAGCTGGGTATCATCTGCATAGCAATGAAAACCCAGCCATACTGCCTAATAATCACCCTAATGGCAACATGTACACTGCAAACAACATGGGTGCCAAATGGAACCCTCTGTGCCCTGCAGGATAGGGAGACTGATGCCAAGGAAAAATTCCGACACCACCCTCTGAGTCCCACCTCAAGGTCCGATCGAAACTACCCTAGGACTGTACCAGACAGTTCACAGATAGATCGCAAATGCTCCAATAGCACACCATGGTACACAGTGTCAAACGTTGCAGAGAGATCAAGAAGGACCAAGATGGAACAGGTCCTCGATCTCTCGCTATCAGGAGGTCATTTAGTACCCATGCAGTGCTGTCTCGCACTATGCCTTTTCCTAAATCCAGACTGGAGAGAATCATAGACATTGTTGTTGGTCAGATGATCATCCAACCGTGATGCGACCACCTTCTCATAACTTACCCACAAAGGGTAAGTTCGAGACAGGCCTGTAATTAGCCAGACAGTCCGGGTCCAAGGAGGACTTCTTAAGAAGGGCTTAACCACAGCCTCCTTAAGAGGATCTGAAAAGTCCCCTCCAAGGACCTCCAGACTATCTCAGCAAGAGCCGGGCCGATTTTATTCACACAATCCACTAAGAGACATGTGGGGCCCGGGTCCAAATCACAGTTGGTCGGACGCAGTGATTGGATAACCATCCAATGTCACTGATCGTGGGAGGCTGAGTCAGACCACACAAACTGGGTGTCCGACGCCTCTGCCGACCATCACAATGAATGAATGGCAATGTTCACCCAACCCCAGTCCTACTTCCCTGTTGGTACTCAATCTGGTGGCCTAGGCATCTGTCATGTAAATGCCAGGAGCTTACTGCCAAAATGGACCATCTTAGGGCTTGGGTCGCTTAAGCTCCCGGACAGCTTATGTGTATCTGAGACTTAGCATCCTTCAGAATCCCTAACTCCTTAGTGGACCTCCCAGGATACTCATTGTATAGAGAGGACAGAGGGGAAACAGGAGGTTGTGTTGCAGCTATACACACAAATTTCTCCCTCCTCCACCATACTCACAAGTCACCCTTCGCATGAGCTGCTGCTCTTAAATGGTCCTACCCATCCACCACACCAATCAAGCAATTGTTCACTTGGGAACTCTAGCAGCAGGCTGGGAGGACAGAGGTCTGGGGTTATATTCTGTTTTAACTGAAATATTTGAATAGTTTGTAAGTGAAATTAGCTCTATGTGTTAAAAATTATTACCTTGAATTAGTACTGTTACTTGGGCTGTGATATTGTAACTTTGGAGGTTTGGGGACTGTTGTTTGTCAGGGTTAATTAGAGGGAAATTTAAATGTGTTGTTTGCCTGGTGTTTGGAAGAGCCTCCCACCTGCCCTGTTTTGTAGTCTTTCTTAAATACTGAAAAGCCACTGAGGGTGGGGATGAAGGCTGAGTATTTCTGTTTTGGGACTGAAATTGAAGCAACAGGAGTTGGTGGGCCTGTGACATCATACGGTACCTGATGTCTGCTTACACACACTGTTAGTGGGACCGAACATACACTGGACTGTATGTGTTTGTGAGACTTGGGAACTTTATTGGGGGTTGAAATTGGGTTTGTAACAATCACAGTCAGTATACAGAGATACTGTATTCCAGGGAAAGGGACTGAGAAAAGGGGTGTGCCATTATAAACAGAGGGGGATAAACAGGGTGGCCATATTCCACCATGGCAGGCATCTTTGAAGGGTTGTAGGCTGCACAGGCTGTGGGATGGCACACTTCTAAATTGGGCCTGAGAGAGGGAGGCTGCCCACCTGTAGACAGCTATCTTGTATCAGGAGGAGGTATATTGGTTAAGGAGTAAGCTGGGGAGCTGGGGGGTGTCCAGGACAAGGGTATGGATATGGGGGCAGAGGGTGGGGCTGAGGGAGGCTGGGGCAACGCCTGAAATTACAGGACGTTGTTACAGCAAGCAGGAGGGGGATATTAGGGACAGAGAACCCTTAGATAGGGAAGTTGATGCTAAGGGAAACGTGACGGGTGAACATTCTGAATACAAAGAGAGGGAGGGGAAGAGTCAGGAGGGGCTGTTGTGGGAAGCCCAAACAGCAGACTGTGGGAAGGGAGCCCTAAGGTGAACAGAGCAAGAGGGAAGAAGAGGGGCAGTTTAGAGGTGCAGTCAGGGGAAACTCAGGTTACTTGATGGAAACTGACATACAGTGTCGCAAAAATTTGAGCTACTAAGCAATCTAGAGGGGAGAAGGGTTGGTGGAAATGAGGAAACTTATAAGAGGCTGGGGAGGAGTTGATACCCATAGGGCATCACAGACGCTATGGAAAGGATAGAAATAGTCCCAGAGAGAAGGGGAAACATATATATGTTAAGCAAATGGGGAGATGCAACATATTCCAGACATGAGGGAGGAGAGCATGATTGGAGAGAAACTGGGAGGCAAGGAGGTGGAGAGCCCCTTCAGCAGGGGGGTCAGTAGCAAGGATGGGGCCTCCAGATAAAGGGGACCACAGAGAGCCTCTGGAGGCAGGGGTATTATTACGAGGGGAGGATGGTGGTGCGGGGAAGGGGAAACCATCAGGTCAGAATAAATGGTTCGGATAAGAGA
Source organism: Neoceratodus forsteri (assembly GCA_016271365.2). Taxonomy (NCBI): domain Eukaryota; kingdom Metazoa; phylum Chordata; order Ceratodontiformes; family Ceratodontidae; genus Neoceratodus; species Neoceratodus forsteri. The sequence continues at coordinate 189,415,707 of CM028135.1, read as the reverse complement.
GGGTTAAAGGGGACACCTATTCAGAGGGATTTGAGTTAAGGGGCAAAATAGCAAGGGAGGCAGAAAGGGAGGGTGACAAGGAGGTCTCTAATAAGGCAGGAAGACTTCCACGAAATTGAGATCATGAATAAAGGGGGAAGGGGGCTGAGAGGGCATAGTGGAGGTAACCATAAGGATGATGGGTGTTAAGGTTCTGTTATTGGGAGACTCGCAGGATTAGGGGTATCCAGTGGAGGACAGGGGTGGATGCCATAGCCAGGTGAAGGTAGTGAGTATCTCTGGGCTGACAGTGCACAGAGTAAAGTACATGGTGTATGAAATGGTTAGGATTGTGGAGGGAAACCGGATTTCGGTGCATTTGGGAACTAATGATCTAGAGGGAAATAGCATTTTGGAAATCCAAGCAAGGTTCCAAGAACTTGCCAGAGTCTGTCAGGGTAATGGATGCAACATTTCCTTTTCGGAGATATTGCCAGTACCAAAGGCCTCAGTGGAGAAAAAAATGAAGCTCACAGAGATTAATGACTGGCTCAAGAAGTGGGGTGAAGAGAGTGGGTTGGGGTGTTAGGAACTGGAATAGAGTTTGGAGGATAAGGACTATATGCCAAGGACAGGTTTCATCTTGCCCCATTAGGGAAGGAAGTCCTAAACAGGGATGGCTGACTACATACAAGAAAGGTGGGGCTTAAACTTGTGAGGGGGAAGGGATAAGGAGGGCTGACCAGAAGCCCCTCCTCCAGATGAGGGAGTAGCCTTCAGCCCAAGGGGAGGGGGGAAACAGATTGGGGTGGAGGTTTCGGAGGAGCAGAGTGAGGATGGAAGTATAAGGAATCTGGGTGGGTCTGACAAAGAGGATCAGGGATAAGGGGTGGGGTTGGTGTTAGTAAATGCCAGGAGCTTGGGAAACAAGTTGCCAGAGTTCCAGGCCATGCTGTTCGGGGTGATGTATGGCGGTCACGAAAATGTGGGCCAACAAAACCATGACTGGAACCTCAATAATGTGGGGCACACTATGCTTAGGAAGGATAGAAAGGAGGGCAGAGGGTGGAGTGGCTATGTACATTGAGATGACATAGAAATTGCTAGGTAGAAGAGGCAGAGGGAAACGTGGAGGCCTTATGGGTCACCTTACGATCCCCAGCAGGAGATAAGGTCAAGCTGGGTGTAGTATATAGGCCCTGGATGAGTGATGTTCTAGAGGATGGTTTGCTGGACAACATCATTGCCCAATGTGGACCAAAAGGGAAGGAGTGGTGTTGATGGGGACCTTAATATGCCAGGTACAAACTGGGGAACCATGTCCTCTACAGGCCAAGGAGCACAGGCTGCTGGATGGCTTCCAGGATGTGTTCTAACACAGCATGTGATGGAGCCCACAAGGGAGGGGCATGTCCTGATATGGTTCTGGCAGATGGGGATCTGGTAAGGGACATGGTTGTACAAGACCCCTGACTGGGACCGACCACAATATTGTCTGGTTTCAAATAAGCATGGGGAGGGGGAGATCTAGGACACTGGCAGTGGACTTCAGGGGCAGACTTTATGGGCATGGGAAATATTCTCAAGGATCACCTGAAGGGATTACCTCAATGACAAGTGTGGAAAGGAGATGGGGTCATAAACAGGGACTTCATGAGGCAGTCAGGATTCTGCTAGTTGAAATGTAAGGAGCAAGGTCACATAAACCATGCTGGTGGTCCAGTGAGGTATAGGTAGCAGTCAGAGAAAAGAAGGCGGCCTACAAAAATATAAAACAACAAGAGGGATAGGGATAAGGAAATGTATCAGCTTGCATCTAGAAAAGTCACCCAGATGGTGAGGGGAGCAAAGTCCAGTAAAAGAGCAGCGGCTGGCACAGGGATACATGGAGGGAAAAGGGGTTCTTCCGGCACATTGGGGAGCTGGAGAAACTAAGGCCATCTCAGCAGATTGAGATCGAGAAGGGTGGGTGGAAGAGGCGAGGGACCAGGCAGAGGTATTTAACGAGTACTTTGCCTCTGTGTTCACTGTAGGGAGGGGATGGATATCTACAAAGCAAGGCACTAAGGGATAGAAACATCAGTAAGTGGGATCAGGGAGCAACAGAAATGGAGCAAGGGGAGGAGAGGTACCCCAGGGGTGTCACATCTGGGTAAGGATAAAAAGGCCAGTAAGGTGGAGGGGATGGATGATGCTATCTCTGCCAAAGGGTGTGTTAGCCCTCAAGGCCCTAAAGAAAGACAAATTCCTCGGCCGGATGGCATTCATCCGAGAGTACTATGGAATATGGACATACTGGCTGCACTTCTGGCGGAGCTTTTCAGCAGGTCACTTGAGACAGGGAGGGCACCTAGGATTGGCGAGAGGCACATGTGGTACCAATCCATAAGGGGGGTCGAGGAAAGTACAGGTAACTATAGACCCATCAGTTTGACCTCGTGGTGGGAAAATTAATGGAGAGTATACTAAAGGAACGATTGGGGTGTACTTGGAGGAGGTGGAGGTCTGGATAGTCGGCAACATGGGTTTGTGCCAGGTAGATCATGTCAAACCAACCTTGTGGAGTTCTATGAATGGGTAACATCAGAACTGGACAGGGGTAAGCCTGTGGATGTATTATTCTTGGACTTCAGCAAGGCGTTGACTCTGTCCCCACAGTGATCTGGTGGAGAAACTGATGGGGTTAGGAGTAGGCCCTTTGATGGTCAGATGGATTGAAAACTGGCTAGCTGGACGCACTCAGAGTAGTGGTCTGTGGGAGCTCTCAACCCTAGAGAGGTTAGTAGGGGTACCGCAGGGCTCGGTCCTGGGTCCGATCCTGTTTAATGGCTACATATCGGATATCAGGGAGGGTATAGGATGTGAAATGAGTCTCTTCGGATGACTCCAAGATGGGAGCAGTAGTTGAGGGAGAAGAGGGAGGTTGGCCCTGCAAGGGACCTGACACCCTGGAAAGCTGGGCTCACACATGGAAATTAATTTCAATATCACCAAGTGCAAGGTGTTGCATCTTGGTCGGGGAAACCCTAAACACAGGTACACCCTGGGAGGGGAGGCGCTGAGGCCTCAATAGGGGAAAAGACCTAGGGGTCATGGTGGATGCATGTATGAATGACTTGAGCAGTGCAGGAGAGCGGCTAGTAAGGCAAACAGGATGTTGGGATGCATCGTAAGGGGGATCACCTCTAGGAGCAAGGAAGTGGTTCTGCAGCTGTACAATGGACTGGTTAGACCACACCTGAGTACTGTGTACAGTACTGGAGACCACACTTGAACAGGGACATACAGCCCTGGAGAGGGTACAGAGGAGAGCAACAAAGATGACGAGGGCTAGGGATTTGACGATGAGGACAGACTTAAGGAGCTCTGTCTGTTTTCATTGGAGGAGAGGAGAGACAGCGGGACATGATTGAGGTCTCAAGCACTCAAGGGAATAAATAGGGTAAACATGGAGGATCTTTAGACTAAAGCAGGGAGGTATCACCAGAGGGCATGGTTTGAAGTTGGAAGGTGGAAGGGTGAGGGGGAAAAGAGGAGAGGTTTTTCACTGAGAGGGTGGTGGACCCTTGGAATGCATTGCCTGGTGAGCTGGTTCAGAGATCCACAGTGGAGGGCTTCAAGAGAGGGTGGGACAGACACAGAAAGTGGATGTATCAGATGATGGCCTGTCCCAGGGGGTGGGGCTGGATGATACGGGTTTCTGGAGCACAAGGGATGGGAGGGTCTCACACCCAACTAAGGATCTAAGGTTCGAGCAGACTCGAGAGACCGTAAGGCCTAATCTGCTGGCAAATAGTATGTTAGATCTCCATAGGAGTTTGCTGTTTCTTTCCCCAAGGTCCAGCCTCTGCTAGAGTCTCCACCCTAACATCCTCACCTCTCACTCAGGCTGGTAAACTACTGCTTCTGGGTGACTACAACGAAAACTGGCTCTCACACAATCTAAATCCATCACCCAGGTAATCAAGGCCCCAAACCTTGCACAGCTACTATCTGACTCAAACTAAGCTAAACTCCCGCTCTGCCAACCATGACCTTAATAGACTAGATTTAACATCCCATCCCCTCAAATACCCATCTGCTGGCACTCTACCCAATGCTTTCAGCGATTGTTGCATGACATATTGCTGTAGAAAATCTCACACCAAACTCCCACCCTAAGTATCTGTGGTTCCACCCACTCTGATCTCTAAGCCCTCTTGTCTGACCTATGTCTGGCTAACTGGTCTGGTGTCTTCATAGCTCCAGACATGAACTGCACTCTTGCATCCTTCACCACAACCTTTCTCAGAATCTGGGATCTGCATGCCCTCCCAAAAGACTGCAGCTACATCGAAACACCTCCTAGGGTTACCCAAAACCTAATCACCCTTTTCAAATCCAGAGACTAGGCTTGGTGCACATTCAACACCACTCAAGCCAAGCCGACCTGCAAAATACAGAGCACTAAGAAATGCCTGTACAAAGGCAGTGTGCTCTACCAAGGCTTACTTTTTCAAAAACAACTAAATGACACTAGCACCTCACCTCCAGAATTCTGGAAGACTCTTCACCCTCCCAAGTTCTTCCTCCTCCCTTCTGCCCCTGCCTTATCCAGCTCAAATGACTCAGACCTTCCTCTGTGGACTCCTCTCTCAGTCTCTTTTCACCACCTGTGCTCTTCCCCTGGTCCCCCACCCTTTCTCAATCTCTTACCTCCACTCCCTCCACTGATGGGTTCTCCTTCTCCGATTACTGTACAATAACAGAAGTACTCTGGCTCTAAAAACCTTAAACTCTCCAAACAGAGCCCAGACGCCTTGACCCGAATTTACTTAAGATCTCAGCTCCAGCAATTGCCCCTCCTCGCTCACCTTTTCAACCTATCTGACGACAATGTGCAGTCCCTAACACATAGAAACTGGCTAAGGTCATCCACTGCACAAAGGAGGCGATCCTCTCTGCCAGGAAACTACAGGCCAACCTTGCTCCACCTGATCTTCAAAATCCAGGAGGCACTCATCTCCAAAAGGCTAAGTTCCTTCCTGGACACTTCTAACACTCTAAGCCCTTGCAATCCGGTTTCAGGCACATCCATTCCACCTCCCCTCTCTGCTCCACCTCACAACCCACATTCATTCCACCATGGACAAAGGTCACCTCACTTTGGTGATTTTCATTGACCTGGCTAAGGCATTTGACTCGGTCTCCTAAAGTCTCCTACTAAATAAATTAACTTCCACAGGACTTTCCTCCTCCTCTGCTGGCTGGTTTAGATCATGTCTCTCAGACAGATACCAATACATACAACTAGGCCACTCCAAATCCACCCGTCCCCATTCATGCAGGTGTCCCTCAGGGGTCAGTTCTGGGCCCCACTCTTTTCTGAATCTTTGTTAATGACCTTCCTCTTCTTGCTCACCAATACACATTTACATGTATGTCAAGACACTGTCATCTATGCTTCAGGCCCTCCTTCCCAGTGGTCCAGTTATCCCTGCAGGCTGCTTTTCAGAATGTTCTCAACTGGTTTGAGGCAAACCTCCTCAAGTGCAACACCAAAAACTGTTGCCATGGCTTTTGGCACTGCCCAAAGGCTGGCCAAGCTCCCATCCCCACCATTCTTCTTTTCCTTAGATGGTACAAAATAGAAAAAGCGTAGTCTTTCAAATACCTGGGGTCTGTTGGTCCCCAAGTTAGATTTCTTCCAGCACATTGACTCCATCCACTCCAAACTCCAGCCCAAACTGGGAGCCTTGTATAGAATCGAGGATTGCCTCCCTTCCAACCCGTAAAGAGTTCTTCTTCAGATGAATCCTCCCATGATAGACTATGCTGACAGTCTACAGCTCGACCTCCCAATCATCTCTTGCTAAGCTAGAACCCCTGTATAACACCTCCTGTAGCTTCACTTCCAACCTCCCTTTCGAACCCATCTCCGTTCCCTATACTCTGCCCTGTCCTCCTCCTCTCTCCCAAAGCATTGCCTTGCCCATTGTGCTTCTTTCATCGGCAAGTTCTGGTTCATGGCCCTCCCCCATCTCTCCACTCTTCATTCCTCTCATCTACATCAGGCTACTACCTCAGAACCCTGATTCCGCACATTCACTCACCCTTATTCACACTCTGAATCAGACAAGGTTGCTTTCTCCTTCAGTCTCCTGATCTTTGGAATCATCTCCCCACTGGATCTGCCTCACGCCCACTCTAGCCATGCTGAAAAAGCAATTAAAGCACCTCCTCCATTGCAACTGCTCCCTTCTACCCCTTCTACCCCTCTTGACCCCCATTCCTCCCACCCCTTCTCCCCTACCTTTCTCTTCCACCTCTGCTCCTTCCTCCCCTTCTCCTCCCTACCTTCTCTCCCACCTGGTACACTGTGTCCCCCCCATATCTTTACCCCTGCATCTTTTTTTTTTCTGAGACCACACTACCCTCATACCCTTAACTTCTCCTCAATCCTCCCTATGTGCTAATTCTTTGCATATGTGTATCTGGCAAGCCTTTATATATATTTATTTTTGCCCGTGTCTAGTTGGTCACACTGTATTATACTACCTACTGCACTCTGCACATTGAAATCTATGCTGCTTCAATTATGTACATTGTATGTATATTTACCGATATGTACATTTGTTCTGCTGTGTTTACCCAGATTGTTTAGATGTTTTGCTACTCCGACTATTGTAAATCTCATTACTCTTTCGCTTGGTCATACCTGGAAATGGGGATACCAGTCAGTGTGCCTCCATGTACTGGTCATGACGAATGAAAGTTTGACAAACATCTTCAGTGGTTAAGTGTCGGTTTATGTTCATCTAGTGCAGTTATAACAACTTTGTTTTCACGCCTGGAAATGAGCCTTAGCTCAGTGTGCCTTTTCCAGTTACAAAATTTTAAATAAATAAATAAAATGGTGCATTATTCATGGAATTTGGGAAATTTTATTCAGAACTCACACACACCTAGCAGTCAACATTAAGGGAAGGTACACACAGACAGGTAGTACTGACAGCTGGCAGTGGTATTTGGTGTCACAGAGACATGTTATCTGCACTAAGGAAAGGAGCACACAGACAGGTGGTGCTGACAGCTGTGAGTGGTATTTGGTTTTATCAGCACTCAGATACCATTGCTACAGTGACAGTAACACAGCAGAAGACCAGTACAGCGACACAATTAGCTGTTCACTGTACTGGTCCGCTGTGTCTGACACCACTGTCTCTCGGGTGTTCACCCTCCCAGAAACAACTCTGACTCAGAGTTGGAAATCTATAGTAGGGTGGAGGTGCAGGGCAGAGCCCTGCATGGGAGGGTGTGGGGCAAAGCCCCCGAAAATACACTTGTGTCCTGCTGTCAGCATTGTGCTATCACTGTAATGGCTGTCAACAGAATTCCTGTGATTGTGGCATGGCGGATCCATCAGCACTAAGGAGGAGGTACACAGACAGGTAGTACTGACAGCTGACAGAGGTATTTATTATGAAGGTTAGGTTATCAGCACTAAGGAGGTGGTACACATAGACAGGCAGTACTGGCAGCTGGCAGTGGTATTTGGTGTGATGGACAGGATATCAACACTAAGGAGGAGGTACACAGACAGGTAGTACTGACAGCTGACAGAGGTATTTATTATGAAGGACAGGTTATCAGCACTAAGGAGGAGGACACACAGACAGGCAGTACTGACAGCTGGCAGTCGTATTGGTAGCAGGGACCCATAATCAGCATTAAGGAGGAGGTACACAGACTGGCAGTGGTATTTGGTATCCAGGCAGGTTGGCAGCACTAATAAGGAGATGCACACAGACAGGCAATACTGTCTATTGGCAGTGGTATTTGGCATCATGGACCCATTATCAGCAATAAGGAGGAGGTACACAGACAGGCAGTACTGACAGCTGGCAGTGGAATTTGGAATCAGGGACAGGTTACCAGTACTAAGGAGGAGGTACACACAGACAGGCAGTACTGATGACTGGCAGTGGTATTTGTATCAGGAACCCATTATCAGCAGTAGAAGGAGGAGGTGCACAGACAGGCAGTGCTGATAACTGGCAGTGGTATTTGATACAAGGGCAGATTATCAGCAATGAGGAGGGGTACACATAGACAGGCAGTACTGACAGCTGGCAGTGGTATTTGGTAGCAGGGACCTGTTACCAGCACTTAGGAAGAGGTGCACACAGACAGGCATCACTGACAGCTGACAGTGGCATTTAGTATGATGGACAGAATATCAGCACTAAGGAGGAGGTACACACAGACAGGCAGTACTGACAGGTGGCAGTGGTATTTGGTATCCAGACAGGTTGGCAGCACTAACAAGGAGGTACACTCAGACAGGCAATATTGTCCTTTGGCAGTGGTATTTGGTATCATGGACCCATTAACAGCACTAAGGAGGAGGTACACAGACAGACAGTACTGACAGCTGACAGTGGTATTTGGTATGAGGGACAGGATATCAGCACTATGGAGGAAGTTACACACAGACAGGCAGCACTGACAGCTGGCAGTGGTATTTGATATCAGGGAACCATTTTCCGCATTGGGGAGGAGGTACACACAGACCGGCAGTACTGACCACTGGCAGTGGTATTGGTGGTTAGGACCTGTTACCAGCACTTAGAGGAGGTACACACAGACAGGCAGTACTGACAGCTGACAGTGGTAGTTGGTACAAGGAACAGGTTATCAGCACTTAGGAGGAGTATACATAGACTGGCAGTACTGAAGCTGGCAGTGGTAGTTGATATCAGAGTAAGGTTATCAGCACTAAAGAGGAGGTAGACTCAGACAGGCAGGACTGTCCACTGGCACTGGCAGTGGTATGTGGTATCAGGGACCCATTATCAACATTAAGGAGGTACACATAGACAGGCAGTACTGACAGCTTGCAGTGGTATTTGGTATCTGGGCAGGTTGGCAGCATTTCGAGGATGTGTACACAGACAGGCAATACTGTCCACGAGCAGTGGTATTTGGTATCAGGGACCCATTATTGGCACTAATGAGAAGGTACACATGGACGGGCAGTACTGAAGATCGCGTGGTATCTGTATCAGAGTAAGGTTAGCAACACGTAATGAGGAAGTACGCACAGACAGGGCAGTACTGTCTGCTGCCAGTGGTACTTGGTATCAGGGATCCATTATCAGCATTAAGGAGGAGGTACACACAGACAGGCAGTACTGACAGCTGACAGTGGTAGTTGGTACAAGGAACAGGTTATCAGCACTTAGGAGGAGGTATACACAGGCAGGCAGTACTGACCATTGGCAGTGGTAGTTTGTACAAGGAACATGTTATCTACACCAAGGAGGAGGTACACACAGACAGGCAGAGGTACACACAGACAGGCAGTACGGACAACTGGCAGTGGTATTTGGAATCAGGGACAGGTTACCAGTACTAAGGAGGAGGAACACACGACAGGCAGTACTGACTGCTGGCAGTGGTATTTGGTACAAGGGACAGGTTATCAGCACTGAGAAGGCAGTACACATAGACAGGCAGTACTGACCGCTGGCAGTGGTAGTTTGTACAAGAAACAGGTTATCTGCACCAATGAGGAAGTACACCCAGACAGGCAGTGCGGACAGCTGGCAGTGGTATTTAATACAAGGGACAGGTCATCAGCATTGAGAAGGAGGTACACACAGACAGGCATTAGTGACCACTGTCAGTGGTATTTGGTACAGGGGACAAGTTATCAGCACTGAGAAGGAGGTACAGACAGGCAGTACTTGACCGCTGGTATGGTAGTTTGTACAAGAACCAGGTTGTCTGCATCAAGGAGGAGGTACACACAGACAGGTAGTACGGACAGCTGGCAGTGGTATTTGGTACAAGGAACAGGTTATCAGCATTGGGAAGGAGGTACACACAGACAGGCAGTACTGACTGTTGGCAGTTACAGTAGTTTGTACAAGGAACAGGTTATCTGCACCAAGGAGGAGGTACACACAGACAGGCAGTACAGATAGCTGGCAGAGGTATTTAGTATCAGGATAGGTTACCAGTACTAAGGAGAGGTACACACAGACAGGAAGTACTGAAAGCTGGCAGTTGTATTTGGTATGAAGAAACTTCTATGGCGGTATTGAAGCTACTGTGCAAACCAATGTTACCTCTGTTTATGTAACCTTTCTAAACTCTGTACCCTATATGTATATTGAAAGCCTGATGTAATTTTTACCTTGTTTTTTTTAACCATATTTTGTATTTGCCACTCTCTGAACTCCTTGTTATTGCTTTCTAATTCTCCGAGTCGTGCCTGAAAATAATCATCTCTATAGCTAGTGCATTTACCTGGTAAACAAAACAAAATAAATAAATAAATAATATCAGCACTAAGGAACAGGTAGACACAGACAGGAAGTACTGACAGCTGGCAGTTGTATTTGGTATGAAGGACAGGATATCAGCACTAAGGAACAGGTACACACAGACAGGCAGTACTGACAGCTAGCAGTTGTATTTGGTATGAAGGACAAGATATCAGCACTAAGGAACAGGTACACAGACAGGCAGTACTGACAGCTAGCAGTTGCATTTGACATCAGTCTCTTCCTTGTGGACCATCTCTCAGTAACAACGAGCCTAAACAACAACTGCTGCAAGCATTAATTTAATTTTGCCTCCCAAAAGCAATTTTTCATTTTATTCATGTGTTTGTTTTCGTTTTATTGTTTTATATGTTGAAATTTTTATTTCTTTTTATACCTTGAATTTCTTGTTATTTCTTGTTATACATTGAATTTCTGATTATTTCTTATTTAAGGAAAACACGGGTCTCTAGGTATCAGGTACAGTTTATCTGCACTATGGAGTGGATACACACAAACAGGTGGTACTGATGGCTGGCAGCGCTACTTTGGTATCAGGGCAGGTTGGCAGCACTGAGGAGGAGGTACACACAGACAGGCAGTACTGATGGCTAACTGTGGTGCAGCTTTGGGTATTAGTGACAGTGTGACCATTCTCGTAATGTTTTCGTATGACATCTGTATGTGAATAAATAAAATATTAACACTATCTGTATCATTATCAATTGATGCACAGATAATGTTCACTCTCCATTTGGAAAAACATTTACCTACTCTTTTAGCCTTTGCTGTGTGTCCAGACCAAGGCAGAGGTGCATTTCCATAGTGTGGCTGAGGGAATGGAACTGTTCGGAAACAATTAATTTTACTCATGAAATTAATATGACAGTAAAAGATTTTGTAATTTCAGAAGTGAACTAAACAACCTCACCTTTTTAGTTCTTGCCTTTTCAAAGGCTGCTGTCTTTCTGTGGTGGTTGGCTTTTGTGCTTACAGGAAGGGGTCACGCTGAGTCAGGTCAGGACTTCTGAAGTGGCGTACTGGGTGCTAGCTGTATGGTGTCACACCGAGTCAGGACAAGAGTTCTGCAGTGAGATCATGGTACCGAATTATGTGGTCACACTGACTCAGGGCAGGATTTCTGCTGCAGTGGTGTGGTTGGTACTGAGTGACAGAATGAGGACAGCTGAGTCAGACATGCAGTATGCTCACTTTGCTTCATGCTGGTAAGGTCATGAGGAGGCGAACGCACAGACCGTGCTCAGACAGGCTCAGGATGGTTGCCATGGCACAAAATGCACAGTGGAAAACACAGAAGTGGTGCACACTGGCAGCAATAAATAAACTCGGGATAGTAACAGATACAACAAAAGTTCAATGTTTGTGGAATAACAATAAGGAGAGATGGGGTATAGAGTGCTTGTGCAACTTGTAGTACTTTTGTGGGTTTACTCTATTCCCACCCTTGAGTAGTAGGTATGTAATATAATAATAAAATACATTTTATTTCACATAAGTGCCTTTCAGGCCATCAAGGCTTTTACAAAAGATAAAAATGATTACAATTATATAAAACCATAACAGCATAATAAATAACTAACAGACAAGAGTAAACAGGGAATCACATTAGTGGGCCTTCATAGGCAAGAATCCATAAAAGGTTTTCAAAGCCTGTTTGAACCCCTCCAGGATCGTGCATTCCGAAGCTGATGGGGTAGAGAATTCCAGAGGTAGGGGCCACATGCATAAATGCACGTGACCCAGAAGATTTCAAAGACACCCTTGGAATCTCTAGCAACCCCTCGTCAATAAGCGCAGCTGTCACACTGGATGGTAAGGCACAGAAGCTCTTTCAAGTAGTCGGGCCCAGTCCATGCAGGGCTTTATAAGTCAATAGCTTAGGCTTTAAAGGTGGTCTGCCACCTAATCGGCAGCCAGTCACAGAATCGCAGCATGAAGTAATATAGGATGCTCTAGAAGCCCCAGTTAACAATCGGCTGCTGGCTCTGCACGAGCTGCAGGCAGCGATTTCAACCCCAGAAAGCCCTCAAGTACGAGAGTTGCAATAATCAAGGCCAAGTCACAAGGCATGAACTAATGTTGCCAAGTCCCCGGACAGAACCAGGTGCTTAATCCTGGAGATATTCCTAAGGTGATAAAGGAAGACTTGCGACGGCTGACACCTGAGATCGTAATGTCAGCCCATCGTCAAGCACTACCCCAAGGCTTCGCCCATTCAAAGGAAAGAGCTGAGAGACTCAAGAAAGAGTCCGGAGGGCTGATCAGCTCTAAACCTCTATCCAGTGACCCACGCCCACTACCATCACCTCCATCTTTCCAGCATTCAACTTAACCAGCTCGAGTTCATCCAGTCCTGGATTTCAGCAAGGCAGGTATTAGACCGTGGGTAGCTCTATCCTGGTCGGGGCAAAAGACAGGTAGAGCTGTGTATCATCAGCATAGCAGTGAAACCTCAGCCCATACCATCTTACAGTGTCTCCGAGGGCATATACACTGCAAACAACATGGGGGACAGCACTGAACCCTGAGGAACCCCACATGGTAGGGAGAAAGGGTCTGAGGAAAAATCCTCACGCCACTCTCTGACTCCTGCCAGTGAGGAAAGATGTAAACCTTCTCAGGACCGTACCTAAGAGTCTGCAGATGGACCTCAGATGTCCAAGCAGTACTCCATGGTCTACAGTGTCAAAGGCTGAAGAGAGATCAAGGAGCACCAAGATAGAATGGTTCCTCTGATCCCTGGCCATCAGGAGATCATTGAGCACCTGAACCAATGCCGTCTAAGTACTATGCCTCTTCTGAAAACTGGACTGGAGAGGTTCATAGATGTAATTGATGGTCAAGTGGTCATGCAGCTGTATCACACTACTTTCTCATTACCTTCCCTATAAAGGAAGGTTTGAGATCGATCTGTAGTTAGCGGAGAGTTCGGGTCCAAAGAAGCTTTCTTTAGGAGGGAATTACCACCGCCTCCTTCAGAGAGCTTGGAAGCACTCAGATTCCAAGGAGCACTGGACTATCTGAGCTAGTACCGGGCCAATCATATCCCAACAACCCATAATCAAGGAAGTTGGGCCCAGATTTGTAGGGAATAGAAGGCCCATGAGCAAGGGTGAGAAGCGCCAGAGAAGGAGGAGGAGGAGATGGTGGTGGACGAAAAACACTCCCTAAGCAAGGGAGGTGTGTTAGAGGAGGAGCTTATGTAGAGGCTGTAGGAGGAGCTATTCTCACATTGAACCTCGGGCAAGCCCTCCCATTCAATGTGTGTGGAATAGCAACTTCATTTACATATTTGGGACTGTCTAGTACAGTATACCTCGCAAGCCCATACTGTGCCTGTCATTGGGCGGCCAGGCAGTATGCGGCAGATTGCAGCCACCCACCAATGACGGGCTGGGCAGGGTGGGCAAGGGTTCTGTGTGGGTGGGAGGAGGGGGGTGCCACTGGATCACCAGGGAATTATGTTACAGCACTTTACCGCCAATCCTTGACAACAGGTGGGAGGGTTCCACTAGACTACCAGGATTTAAATTACAGTCATTTACTGGTGACTGGGGACAAAGGAGGTGGGGGTTACCACTAGACTACCAAGGAGTTCATTTACAGTCATTTACCAACGATGGGGACATGGGAGGAGGGGTACCACTAGATTACCAGGGAAGTGTGCTAGGAGTTTGACTGCGATCCATGGCTACAGGGTGAGGGATGCAGGGACCCCACTGTGTACATGTCATTCTGTGCAGGGCACCAGGTGCAAGACATGCAAATGTGCCATAATGACATGCAAATGGCCCTATTGCGCCTTGTATATATTATGGCCTCATTTGCATGCCCTCTGCTGAATATTGGGTGATGCACCCAATGCAACTGCATTTGTGCTGGCACATCCCTGTGCTCCCTATCTGTGGCTTGTGCCAGTGCAGTAAACACTGTGCCGCACAGTGCAACTGCGCTTGTGCACTGTCTATTATATTCAATGGTGCTGCACCATGGCACATCACCATTGAATATCACCTGGTCCTGGCCCCACACATCCTCGCTGTGCTGTGCCCAGGCTTGCACCACTGCCAGGCTGAGTCTGAATATCCGGGCCAGGGCATACAGGCCTCAAATATCATTTTGTATTTTAGCAAACATTTGCAGGAAACTCATATACTGCACTAAAATGGACATTTGATGCTACAGTTAACAGCCTATTGTTGCATACTCAGAAATTTGGGCATTTAGCAAACACTGAGCCAGTTCAAACTGTGTTTTGTAGACAAATATTAAATCTGCAACAGGACTTGACAACAGCTCTGTTAAGAAGTAAATTCAATTAAACCCATAACCCTGCCAGCAGTGTTGGAATTAAACTTTATGAGCTTGGGGGCTGGGAGGCCCATAAGGGTCATATCTTTAAATTGAGACCCCTTTCCCATTATAAAACAATGGCAGTGATCTGTTAGCTGCCAAGGCTCACTTCACAGCAAGGGGTCCAAGCCCTTGCAAGCCCCCTGTAATTCCAACACTACCTGCCAGTCGAGCTAAAAAAACTAACTTACGGAAAAATTGCATCCTTTGAACAAGACAGATCAGTTTTTAAACATTGGACAAAAGCACAAGGAACAGGAAACAATCAGTATGGTTCCAAGGTTTAAATAATTTATTAAACAGAGTGGGACTTATGGAAATATGGGATAGTTATGCCACTGATGACCTAGATTTATAAATACAGTGATACAATGGCTAACAGACAACTTTTCCAGCTGGAATTTGGAAAATTGTCAGATATACTGTACCAAATGGCATAGTTGATCATAATCTGAAAACTCTCAGGAAAACTGAAAAATGCTAAACCTTCTGTAAGACAGTCCCACAGAAATGCATAATGTACATTTTGTATTGGGATATTAACCAGAGATAAATGTTTAAGTTGCAGGGTTAGAAGTTTGAAATATATGTTTCTCTGTAAATGTAATTCTTATATTAAACAAATAGTTACTCATCTCAGTTTTGAATGCTCTATATTAAGAAAGGTCAGAGGTAAATTAGTTTTACTAGTTTGTCTAATGCTTCTTGTCTTGATGCCAGAATCATTAAAATGTGTTATTCTGTGAACTAGGTACAGTAGTAGTCATATCTTTGCCTCTGCAAGTTTTGCACATTATGCTCTTTGTACAATATGAAATGGGTCTTTGTATATATAGAAGCAATATGAATATTAGTGTATTAGTATAGGAGGCTGGGATTTTAAATGAAATCATGTTGAATTTTGTATATGATAAACTCATTTTATGCACATTATTTAAATAACCTGTAGGGTGGTCCTTCCCAGCTGTCTAGGGATATCACGGATCTTATAGTCATCTGGGAGGTCCCCTACACCAAGAAACACACAAAGTCTACTTACTTGACCTCCCAAGCACTAAGGTGACCTCCAGGCATCAACGGGCACATGGCAGGGCTGGCTAGGCTGTGTATTAAAGGGGACAGCACAACTTGGAGGCAAATAGATTGAATGTCCAAACAAGGGTTATTTTAAAACAAAACAGGATCCTTTCTGTTTTCTTATCTCAGACGTTGGTGTTAGTTTACCAGATAGCACAGTTTATTTTGCAATCACTGTAAAAGTTCTTTAAATGTTAAAAACTAAGGTGATGCTTCTCTCTCCTAATCTGTACCCCTAATCCTGCTACCCTAGGATTCGTACCAAAGCTTACTACTCTTCTAGGTGAATCATTGGACTTTGTACCCAATTTCAAGTATCTGAGGGTCTGGAGTGACTATAATATCTCCTTCCTTCCTCATATCGAGAAAATAAAAAAACTTAAGCAGAGACTTGGCCTGTTTATAGGATCAAACACCTGCTGACTCAGGATGCTAAAAAAGGCTGATCAATCCACCTTCCTATCGATTCCTATCGATTCTGGCTATAGTGACTTCCTTTATGGCCAAGCTCCTGCATCTGCATTAGCCAAACTTGATGTGCTGTACCATAGAGCCATAAGATCTATCTCTGGTGCACTGTATTCAATGCATCACTGCTCTCTCTACACCTTAGTTGGCTGGTCATCTCTCACTTTCAGAAGGCAAAGAAATGCTGCCTTCTGGATTTATAAATAATCACAGAGAAGTTGCCTATGTACATAGCTGACTGTCTACCCTAAGTACAATAAGCAAGTATGCATTGAAAAGCGCCACTAGAAACATAGAAACATAGACTTTGGCGGCAGATAAGGACCACTTGGCCCACCCAGTCTGCCCATTTCCTACCTACTGAATAAGCTGCAGATTCTAGTTAACCAACAGCCTACTTCCTGCCACCCCCACTACAATTGCCTTGTGTCTGTCCCATGCATGTTTGAATTCCCCACTGTTTAGCCCCAACAACCTCCCCAGGAAGGTAGTTCACGCATCCACCACTCTCTGTGAAAAAATATTCCTTACTTTACCCCTGAGCCGTCCCCCTCTATCTTTAAATTGTTTCCCTTGTTCTTACACATCTCTTTTCTGAAAGATGCTACCCTCCTGGACTTTGTTGATTCCCTTGAGGTACTTGAACGTTTCTATCATGTCCCCCTGTCCCTCCTTTCATCAAGGGTATACATATTAAGCTTTCTCAGTCTCTCTTCATATAATTTCTGATGCAGACCCTGCACCATTTTAGTTGCCCTCCTCTGGACTGCTTCCATCCTGTCTATGTCCTTGTGTAGATGAGGTCTCCAAAACTGCACACAGTACTCAGATGGGGTCTCACCAATTGTCTGTACAGAGGGATAACCACTTCCTTTTTCTACTTGTGATGCCCTTCCTATGCATCCCAGTATCCCCTGGCTCTCCTTACTGACTTCTCACATTGCTTACCAACCTTTAGATCATCTTATATGACTACCCCCAAGTCCCATTCCATTTTTGTTGTTGTTAGTACCTCCTCTGCTATTGTGTACTCTTCTCCTGGGTTTTGTTTCCAGGTGCATTACTTTGCACTTATTTGCATTGAATCTAAGTTGCCATATGTCTGACCATTCCTCCAACATTGCCAAGTCCTTCTCATCCTTTCTACCCCCCTTGTGTATCAACTCTGTTACAGATCTTTGTATCATCTGCAAAGAGGCATACCTTTCCCTCCAGACCCTCTGCAATGTCAGCTATAAAGATGTTAAAGAGGACTGGACTCAGTACTGAGCCCTGAGGTACTCCACTAGATGACCCCCCTTCCGGAATGTGTTCTACTCACTATTACCTTCTGTGTCCTGTTGTGCAGCCAGTTTGCAACCCATGCTACCACCCTGGGACCCACTCCCAGGCTGGCTAACTATATCATCTTATCCATACCTAAGGTCAAATCAAGATTCGTAGGTTCTCAGTAAGTTTCACTCTACCCCAGCTGTGGAATAAATTGCAAAAACTCTTAAGGTAGTCCACCTATCTCCCTGGCCTCATTCAAGACTCTTTATTCACGATCTATCAAGAAGATATAAATGCTTCCCTGATTATGGCCTGCATTACCTTTCTGCAGTTGCCTCACTTGGTGCACTTGACACCATCCTCGCTAATAAAGTTGGTGCCTCCCATTACTTTGTATCTCCTCCTTCCTCCTGTTTTCTCTTGCATCCTGCTCTTCTCTCCTCCCTCCCTCCTACTATGCATAATGTCCCCACTTCCTCTTCCCTCCCCATGTAGAGGTGCTCAGTGGATAACCTAGTATTTATTTATATGTTGCCTCAAGGATACTCTTATAGTACTGCCTTCAGGCATTTGTATATATTGTAAACTGCAAGTTCCTTGTACATATTGGCCCAGATATTCAAAGCAGTTGCGCATGGTGCAACTGAGTTGTGCAGCGCAAGTGTGGACTTCCGCCAAGGGCGCTATTCAGTAGGAGCCAGTGTGCAGGCGCAAATCTCAGTGCACCAATGGCCAGCTATAATGATTGCAGGTGCAAGTGCAGAGTGTGACCATGAATATCTAGCACAGTGTGATATTCAACTGCTGTAACCATGGCGCAAGTGCAGAGCAAATCAGAGATGTGCCGAGCAGACTTGTTCCTATAAATACAGGGTGCAAGCACACAGAAAGCACTTGTGCCAGGTGAGAGGGAGTGAGAGAGAGAGAGAGAGGGAGGAAAAGGAAAAAGACAGATAGACAGACCAAGGCAGACACAGAGGGAGAGGGACAGAGGTGGCAATGGAGAGGAGGCAGGGCAGAGAGTGAGAGACACAGGCAGACACACTGCCAGGCAGTGCACCAGCGTGGCACACAGCCCACAGTAGCCAACCACCTAGGGGATATTGGACATCAGGGGCCATGGATAATAGCCCTTCATGATGGAGGCCATAATGAGTGGTGTGAGGGGCAGGAGGAACAGCGACGTGGCGAGGAAGGGCTGTCGGTATACCCAACACAGGTGGTACCATGCGCACATCACCTTCGAGAACTACAGTGACATGGAGATAGTGGGCCAGTACCACCTGAACAGGGCCATTCTGAGGCAGCTCTGCAAGCTGTGCAGTGAGGAGATGCAGGCATCCACCAGACGGAGCCACACCATGTCCATGGAGATGAAGGTGACACCCGTCATGCCTGCTCACCACAGGCACCTTACAGAGACCAGCAGGGGACACCACAGGCATAACTCAGTCAGCCCATCCACCTCCTCACACAGTTCCTCAATGCTCTGCTGCCATGTGCTTCCGATACATCCATTTCCCCAGCACACAGGCAGAGCATACAGCAACCATGCAGGACTTCCACTTCCACAGGGTAGCACGATGCCTGGCATGATTGGGGCCATTGACTGCACCTACATGGGCATCTGCATGCCACCTGGCCCTGAGGGTGTGGCATACATCAATAGGAAGGAGCTCGAGCGTCAACTGCCAGGTGGTGTGCGATGCCATGGAGCGGATACACCAATGTCTGCACCACACATGACGGCTTCATCTGGCTCAGCTCTATGCTGTGCCACAGGTTCGAATGTGGAGACACCCTTATAGGCTACCTAGTGGGTGAGTATGGCATGGGCAAGGAGTGATGGGCAGAGCAGTCCATGGGATGGGCAGGGTGGGCATGCTGGCTTGGGTGCCAGGGACAGGCAAGGGGCACAGCAAAGGATGTCACAGGACTAACCATGTCATTATCCACACGGAGATAGTGTCTATCTACTAAGGCCCTGGCTGCTCACCCCTACCAGCACCCGTCATCCCCAGCAGAAGAACACTACAACGAGGCACATGCCAGCACGCGCAACATCATTGAGTGTGTATTTGGCCTGCTGAAGGCATGGTTCCATTGCCTAGATAGGTCTGTGGTGCCCTACAGTACAGCCCCTTGAAAGCCTGTGGCCTATTTCTGGCCTGCTGTATACTGCACAACAAGGCCATTGACCGTGGGATAGCTGTCAAGGCTGATGAGGACCGAGTAGTGGGGATGACAGAGGCAATGGGCTGGAGGGTGGTGGACAGCCCCCAGGCGGAGGGATTCCAGCTGGAACAGCAGGTGTACCAACATTGGGACACCATCGCACAGGAGCACTATGGTGCATGCAGGTAGGTGGCGTGAAACCTATGCATGGGCCACACACATAGGTACAGCACACATGCAGGGGCATGCATGGTGATGGTTACGCCACACAGAGGCATGGTGCAGGGATAGAGTCAGTGGCACACAGTCACACACAGCGACACAGCAACACCACATGCACCCACATACCCACACACCCAGGCGTTAGCATGTTGTGAGGATCAGATGTGTATGCACGGTGCATAAGTATCCAGTGGAACACCCTCATCATGCCCATGCCACCACGGTCCAGCGGCTGGGCAAGCATGCACAGGCAGCGTGCGGTGTGACACACAGGTGCCACACCAGTGGTATGCACACACACACACGCTGCCCATGCGTGCACAGGGCAGCAGCTGCAGACTGTGGTCAGGGTGGCATGCACATCAGGGCTGCTGCATGAAACCATGGCCACCATGGCCATGGGGCCACCTCAGGGCTGATTGGCGGCCACAGGCTGCACATCAGCTACAGGTGTTTGCAACAGCAATCCGGGGTTGAACTGCAGGACCATGACCGGGTCCGTGCGAAGTGCATAGGTGGTGCCCAAACAGGCCTGCCCAGGCATGTCTGGAATGCCAACATCAGAGCCCAGCATTGACAGTGTGGGCATCGCCCGACACCTGGATTGTGGGGTGGACAGTGCACTGCATGGGGTCAGTGGTGCCCAGCCATGCCCTGTGGCAGCCAGTATTGCAAAGCTATCCGTGATCACATTGGCAATGTGATCTAGGGATGCAGTCCTGGCCTCCTGCATGCACTGCATCCCTGCCAGGAGCCGCGCAGTACCCCTCTTGTGCTGCTTGGCCAACTGGTACACTCCACGGGCAGTGCACGCACCACAGTGGCAAGCAGCATCTGTTGCTCTATGGAGGCCTGCAGCAAATGGGTGTGCTCAGCCAGTGGGTTGGCATCCTGGGGATCCTGGGTGGGATGTCAACCTCCTGTGGTGACTGGCCTCGCTGTGCAGCCCCTCTCTGGTGGATACTGCACAGTGGGGTCCTCATGGGAATGTCCCTAGCTGGCGTCCCAGTGGCAGACCCAGCGTTCGGCTACCCTGTGGCACCTGTAGCCTGCTGCCATTGTTTGTCTGGCCACTGAACACCGCCCAGCACCTGCACGGCCACACCACCACCACCACAGGGCACAGCCATGGCAGTGCACACAGTCGCACCCACAGTGGAGGCAGGCAGCTGTTCCCTGCCGGCAGGTCACTGGGCATGCTGCCTGTGTTGTTGGCTAGCATGGGCGTCTCCCCTACAACATCGCCCATGCTGACCAGAATGATGGTGATGTCATCATCAGCATTGGACCCGCCTCAATCTGCATCTTCATGCAGAGGACACCAAGACTGTCATCCCACAGGAACACATCCAGGGCCTCATCCAACCCCATGCCCAGGACATCCACCTGGACTGTGGTGGTGTGCTGCAGCCTGTCAGGCCCCTGGATGCCTATGGAGGTGGAAGGCTGGTCCACTGGGGCTGGTCCTGCATCAACGTCGCTGCCGGCCCCATCCTCTGCATACAGGCGTGCTGGTGCTGAAAGAGATGAAAGGTGTGTCAGTGATGCAGTGCCCACATGGCCCCCACAAACTGCCACTGCATGTGTCCAGCAGCATGGCATGCATGTTGTTGTGCATACATGCACAGGACATGCATGCGCAGCAAGCACGCCAGCATGCCCGTGTATGCACCTCCATGCCACCAGCTATGCGTGGCTGACATACCTACCATGCAGTGATGGGCTGCCACCCATCTGAATTCCTCTCTGGCACACCCTCCACCATGCTGCAGCGTATGGTGGCTGCCACCAACTCCTTCTGCGGCTGTGGTGGTGGCACATCAGGAGAGCCCTCTTTGGTGGCCTTCCAGAAGGCACAGATGGCTGCCACCTTCTCCTTTATGCACCTCCTGTCTGTGCCCACCTTTTATGGCACTCCTGCGCCAACTGCTGGTGGATGCCATGCTGGTTAACGTAGCCAGTCACCTCCTCCCAGGCCCCAGCCCTGGCCTGTGGTGTGCCTATGGCACCACTCAACAGTGGCTCCCTGTCCAGGTAGCATCAAACATGGTCTCTGTCTCATCCTTGGTGAAATTGGGCCTGGGCTTGTGAGCAGGCCCACGCTTCTCACGCTCCTCACCCTCCTCACGCCCAGACATGTCGCCTCTGTGGACATAGGCAGCACAGTGTATTAGTGTCAGCATCCCCTGTAGCCTCCTACCTGCTGTGCTGTCTGCTCCCAGGGGCTGCAGCGGCATGCCAACCCACCTCAAAGGATGCAATACCGGTCCATGCCCTGTGCTGTTCCATGACGTTTATATGGCATCACATGCAAATGAGCTTTGGTGGAATGGTAATGACATGCTAATTCTCCTGGTATGCCACGATTGACTGAAGAGCTCATTTGCATGTGGCAGCTGAATATCTAATTTTGCTCTGTGCACAATAGAGATTGCGCCAGAGCAAGTCACAGCGCAATGAGCACACATGCACAGTGCGCAGGGACCGCAGTGCACATGCACCAGATGGTATCACGCACCAGTCGCGACTGTGCACCAACTACATGATAGGAGCCATGGTGCATGGTGAGCCAGGCCTGCTATTACGATGTGCGACTGTACAGCAGCTGAACCCTGACCCCTGCTGTGACCGCTGCCCCTGGGTGACCCCCACACCATGACCCTGCCTAGCCACGCCCATGTCGTGTATCCCTATGACTGCACGATGGGCTGACACAGCACATGTCTCCTCAGATCATGCATCTGGCACATGCTGTGGCCACGTGCCCGCCGCCATTTTACTCAGCGCTAGGAGTGACAGCATGGTACAGCTAAAGCACAACGGGCAGCTAACGGGACGAGGTTGAACTAGTCAACCTGGTCACCTGCCCAGCCCCACTCACCTCATCTGTTCGCCAGGCGCCTGCACCAGCCCTGGGTAACGTGTGGCAGGGCATTGCTGCCAAACTGCAGCAGCACACAGGGGTGGCCAGGATGGGGAGCATTTTCGCCACCGCTATGGGGACCTGGCAAGGAGGGACCCAGAGCACCTCAGGAGGCTGGACGCGTGAATCAGGCATGGGGCTGTGCCACAGCCAGGTGAGTAGGCCCATATTGCATGTGTACCCTGGTGCTGTACTGTAGGTGTTGGCTAGGCTGCCTGGCATGCCCATGAGTAGTGCACTGCCATTGTGTGCATATTGGGGTGGCATCACCCGCTGCTTGTGTAAAGCACATGCTGTGCAGGACGTGTCATGGGGGGCTCACCTGTGCACAGGGTGGGGGTGGTGGGCAGCTGCTGTGGCTGGTTACTGATGTGTACCTGTCTACGGTCCATTCCCAAGGCCTGAAAACAGGAGGAGGGTAGCAGCAGCAGTGGCGGCAGGATGGCAGGCCACAGCAGGCCAGGGTGGTGGCACAGGAGTGGCTCTGGCACCAGTGGGGCCACAGAGAGCAATGAGGCACTGTCATGGTCCTTCCCACTGTACATGGGGGCGGGCATGGCCGCCTGTGCCATGTGTCATGGCAGCTGTGTGTGTCACACTGTGCGTGGTGCCTGCCATTGTGGCACATCCATTGGATGCGTGTGCCAAGCTGTTGGTGGGGAGGTGTGCACCCAGCTGCCACTGACATTGCTGTGGTGCTGCTGGTGCACTGTGCCATGTTACTGCCATTGCACAGTCGGGTGGCCACTGTGCAGTGGGGACCACTGCTGTGCACTGTCGTGGTGTGCCATGTTGCTGATAGGTTTAGCCCACCCCCCTGTGGGTGGCCAGTGTGGCCTCCAGGGGTGTGTGATCCCTCTGCCCATTGTGTGCTGTAGGTGGGCATGGTTTCTGGGACATTACACTGATCACCTGTCCTGTCCCTTGTCCTAGGTGTCCAGCAAAGGCGCAGGAGGTCTGTTTACTGCCAGCTGCTTTGACAACTGATTTTGATGGCATCAACCACCATGGAGGTGGTGCTGCAAGTGCACAGGATGCTGCTGGAGGACAGAAGGCAGCAAAGATTGCAAAGGGCGGCAGGTCATGGCCACCGATAGACAGGAACCTGCATTCCCTGTTTCCCCAGCTGTACTTCCCCTACAGTCCCTCTTCCCACTGTACAGTCCCTGTTCCCTATCCCTTCCTCACTTTCCTACCTCCCTACACCCTTGAATTGTATATAGTTTGTTATTCAATATATCTATCTTTTGACATACCTGCCTGTGTCTGTGTCTGCTTTTGCAGGTGGCATGAGGAGCCATACTGCAGTAGCCTAATGCCTGTCCATGTGGTGTGCATGTGTCGGGGCATGTGTTATGCTTCTGTGGTTCACTGCTGTGTGTGGTGCGTCCCACTGTGGTGGTGTCCCTCCCCTCAGTCAGTGGCTGTGTCTTGGGTGCCCATGGGGTGGCTGTCAGGGTGTGTGGTGGGTGTGTGTGCTTGGCTACATGGTCCTGGGTGTGGCCTGCTCTGCTCTAGGTGTGTGGGGGCATGGCCTGCAGTCTGCAGGAGGCCCCCTTGGTGGCCCTCCATTCACCATTGGCACTTCCTGTTGCCTACTATCTGTGCAACTGTTGTGTTCTGGGGTGGGGGTCTGGGTACCTGTGTGGACCCTGATGTGCCCAGCTGGTGGTGGCCTTCTGTGACCTGTCACTGTGCTTCTCTGGCTCTGTCTCTGGGTCACTGCTCTGTGCTGTGCCCCCTCTGTTGCTTTGTTCCCACAGTTGCCCTGGGGCATCTTTCTGCACCATGGCACAGCTGTGCCATATTCTGCTAGGTTGCGTTGGTGCAGTGCAGCCAGCGCAACCTCTGAATATGGCTCCTGTTGCACCACGTGCATCATATTTGCACTGTGCCAGACTTGTGCCAGCCTTTGGCACATTTCTGAATATCTGGGGCCATTGTTTATAGACTTTTTGCCTTCTCAGACTATTTCTTCCAGAGTTCTGTGTTGTATAAGTCTCACATCGTTATGTATTCATCCTGTCTACCCATATTCTGCATTATGTATACTGTTTTCTTATTGTACCTTATACTTATCTTAACTTCCCAGGTCCACCTTTGAAAATGAGTTCACTCGGTGGTGTTTCGCCTGGTAAAATAAAGATTGATTGATTGATTGAAGTCATTGTCCTAAATTCCTCTGAGTTGGAGTCAACCCTGATAGGGTACTTTTGAGTCTTTCCTGGCCTCAAGAGGAAGAACATTTACTGCAGGATACCCTACTTTCTTAACATGGGTGGGGACCCAATGGACGATTGGTAGCCCATTTCCACAGACACTAGCCACTGGCTGATTCACAATCTCTCAGATGGCAGCATTTCAATTTGATTCTGTGAGAGACTCTTGGGATCCACTCTGTTCCCCAGAGCACATCCTTTCTGGCATAGCTGGGGTGCCAACTGGCACAACACTTCTTCATTTTGGGCAGAACGCCCACACCACACTTTCTGAGGTAGCATCCTGCTGCTGACTGGAATTGGCATCTTGTCATGGCCTATTCTCTCTTGAGGAGGGTGGGCACTGCTGAGTGCCACCCCAAACACTTTACATAAAATAAGGATTAAATAGCACCTCAGATCCTTGACCTACAGCACTCTTTGACACAATTTTCCTCAAAGACAGACCTCTGAACTTTTCTTGAAAACAAGTTTTTCTCCTCCTGGAGAGGGCATACCCTCTTGAGGTCCTTGTTTGATGGCCGCCATCATAAATGAACACTTTGTTTCACATCAGCCTCTAAAGAGAAACTCACAGTCAGTAGGAGCTGGCACAGGGTGCCAGTGGTACCTCCCACCAGTGTGACTCAGCAGAATCTCTGCCATCCAACAAAGAACAATGATTTATCTTATTTATAATGCCAGGGGAGATCAGCTGACTCAGTTCTCCGAAGGCATAGAAACTAGCATCACCCGAGAGGTTGACAGACAGTCTTAAAGGGATATTCAACTAAATCCTGGGGGGAGCAAAACCTGATGTTCCTTGCCTATTCTGTCTCCACAGACTCTAACTGATCTTTTGGCAATGCTTCCTCCCTGCCTATTTACCAATATTCCCTTTGCCTATCCTATGTGTAACTCCTCAAAATGGGGGCTTACCTGACTTTACTCAGTGCCCCAGGACTGCCTAACATTGGACCTTGTACTCTCCAGCTCCCGGACTGTAGTCTGATGGGCAGATTGGAAGTGCGAGATCTCCGAGCTGTCACCTGCTTGAGCAGTTGCCTGCTTGAACATGTGAGCTGAGAGAAGCTTGAACTGTCTGCTCGATGCTCAATGTGCCTGCCAGCAATCTTTAATGCCGCAAACCACGGCCTCCTAGAAAAAGATGTACTCCTGCCCAAGAACACCAGTTAAGCATCAGGCGGCATGGAAGCACACCATGGGGACAAAACACAGCACCATTAGTTTAGCACCATTGTGCCTCCAAGTCAGCTGTTAGCCAGATAGGAAACAGACTCTGCCTGCTGGGTGAACTGTATTATGGAGCTCCAGAATGGGTGGAAAAGCTCAATCAACCCAATGTCACAACCAGATGATAAAGCACAGAGTGTGCTATCAAACCAGGGGTCAGGTAAAGTAAAAGCCAGGCAGGAGCCCTAAATGAGAAACTAAAAGCAGTGTTCCTCTAATGAACAGTCACCATTTTGCCGACCTCTGACCTTGCTGCCAACCAATTGGAGGTTAGGATATCTGCAGATAATTCCAAACCATTCTGGGAGAATGACTATATTGTGTGTTTGGCACCATTCTATCAGTGTAACAATACTTTTGTAAAGTTTTTCTCTGTTTTTAATTAACTCTTATTATACTAGGTCTTATACTAGGTAATAGGACATTAGTAGGCATAATGCCCATCATGATTGCCTCACATCATTCAGTGGGCCAGCCATGTCAAAAAAAACATAATTTATCAAGCTATCCAATTTATTTTTAAATTCCAGCAGGCTGTATACAGAAACTACTTCCTTTGGTAACTTATTCCGTAGTCAGATTACCTAAGTAAAATGCATATTTCCTAGTATTCTTGTTTGGTGTTTTCTCAACCAGCTGCATACTGTGACCTCTCGAGTCATAACTAGACTTTTGTAGCTCAAACCGATGTCCATAAAAACTGCTCATCTTGCAGGAGATCTACTTTGAGGACAGAGATGGACTGGAAAATGACATTGAACCTTTTGTCAGAGGCCAAAGCAGCTGTCCCTGAGAAGTAATAACAATCTCTTTGTCTTGATGATGAGAACCCATGGTCAGTTAATGAGGATGCTTCAAAGAGGTCAGGTGTTTCATGTCCCTGGCTATACAGTCACTGCTGCTGGGGCAGACAGGGCTCAGAACAATGAGGAGGTTTCTCAGTCTACAAAATCCATAATTCCAGTTTAGACCAGTTTTCCAGATGGGAGGTTTCTAGGACACAAAGAAGTGTCAAATCTATGATGTCAGAGTGACATACTAGATGTGCCATTGGGGCTGGCAGCTGAAGAGTTTGAGGACTTGCCAGACTACAAAAAAAAGTTAGTCAGGTTTGGGGATTTTGAGCAGTTGACATCTAAGGTTCGAGTCTGTCCTGATTTACCAAGCTGTTCTGTAGTAAGCTCTTTCTACTGGGAAAGTTAGAAAGTATAGTAAGATTTTCCTGCATCTTTTCTACTGTTCAAAGCATTTTCTTTTATGTCCATAGAAATACTGTTCCCATAGTCTTGGTGTAGTATCCTGTATTATATGTGTAAATATCTTGAAATATTAAAATATTATTTTATATACTTAATGTTTCTGGATTGAATCCTGTGAGGTACAGATAACTGGGTTTTAACTGACAAATTGTGTTTCCATCTCTGAAGAACACGCTATGGTTACCACATTTTGTTTGTTAAGTGAGGTATTCTCAGCTGTGACAGAGGAAGTGGGTCGCTTTGCCTTTTGGTGGAACATCATATTGTGTAAGCAGCAGTCCTAGTGGGATTCAGACCTAGAGATACCCCAAGATTGTGTCTATGCAGAGTGGTGGTAGCTAGTGAAGTACCCTTGGAGGCACTTGAAGGGTTTGAGAAAGCTGGTAACAGCGTACAGGTTAAGTCTGGCAGAGACCAGTCTGTCACAGTTAGTCAATAGGATATCAGTGAATTTTTGCATACTAATTTTACTGACTGACAGTCTGCTATAACAATCCAAAGCTGCCTTTGACCAGGGAAATGTTGAGGGTTGATCCAGAAGATGGGAGTCCAGTGAGCTCTCACAGAGTGAGGAGGGCTTATGCTGCTGGTCAGAGCCAATTCAGGGAAGTCTGCCTGGGCTTCACAGCCAAGGCATTCAATCTTATGGAACATAACTTATTAGTAGAGAAACTGAAGCTTCCTGGCTTCTGTGAATCTATTGTTAATTGGTGTAAAGATGATCTAGCTAGTCGTTCTCAGTTTGGTTCCATTGGATCTATTGTTTCTTCAACTTCTGCAGTGAACTTTAGGGTACCCCAAGGTTCAGTTTTGACTTCATTGATATTCAGCTTGTTTATTAACCAGTTGCCTTCCATCTGCAAACTTTGTGACAGTCTCTTTACGCTGATGATTTTGTTTTATTTTATCAATCTAAATCACTTGTCAATTTGACTTTAGCTGTTGAAACAGAGTTTGCACTGGTTAGCAGCTGGTTTGTTGATAATGATTTAGTACTGAACATAAAAAAACAAGTCCGTGTTGTTTGGAACTTCAACATGTTAAAGACTAATCCTTCTTTCTTGATTTATGATATTTCAGGCACTTTGTTAGAACAAGTTCAAGGGTTTAAATATTTAGGTGCCCTACTTGACCCTGTCTGACTTTTTCTTCTCAAGTTTTGGCTATTAGTCATGTCATAAATTGAAAACTAGGGTCACTTTATAAGGTTAGCTTTCTTTTTTCCTGATATTTATAGATCGATTGCCCAGGATCCCTAATGCCTCATTTTGATTACTGTGTTAGTTTGTATCATAATTTTGGTTCCAGGAAATTAATATTTTAACAGTAGCATATAATAGTATGTAACCCCTTGTTCCCAGGGGTTACTAGGATCCTACTTAGAATCAGTGGCAGGCAGGGAGAGGCAGTTTGTGAGATGCCAGTTAAATGGGTTTCATACTGTCACACTCTGTTTTCAGTTTCTGCTGAACTGAAGTGATGATGTAACCTTAGAATTCTCACAGCAGCATAAGCCACAATGAAATTCTAGCTGCAGTGGTTAGCAGTAGAATGTTGGGAAATTCAAGTTCAGTCTGTGTGGGAGACTCAGGGAGTGAGGAGTGCTGCAGAGTGCAGCTCCTCAGACCCAGCTCTGAGAGAAAGCTACCTCAGGAAAAGGGGTTGTCTGTTCTCACCCTAGAGAGGAACACAGAAGACCAGTTGTGTGAAGTGGTGGAGACCATTCCTAGAAGTTGTTCCAGTGCTCTATCCCTGGAGGGATAGGGAATTCAGGATTCAGGGCAATCCCTGGTACAGCCTGGAGAGGGAGAAGCTGCCTGAGAGTAGTTTTGTTCTGTGGGTACCGAGATTGTGTTGTGGGAAAAAGCCCTGGGACACCTGCATACCATGGTGAGTTCTTCTCTGATAAAGAGACTATGTTCACCGGAGATAGTGTTTCAGGTAAAAGTGTCTGCCTACTGTGGGGTCAAAGAGAGACTTGCCAAGTACAGAACTTTTAGACTGTGTATGACTCAGAAGCATCTGCAACAGTGGGGGTCTAGGTAAAGACATAGCCAGACACAGAACTTTTGAAGTCAGGACACCTCCAGTGAAAATAGAATGTTAAATGTAAAACATTTTGAGAGAGCATCTACAAACAGTGTTTGAAGAAAGGTGTTGTAACCAAATGAATGGCAGTATAGATTTGGGAGCAAAAGGTGAAGACCCTCCATCTGGAGTAATCAGGTTTACCTCTCCAGGTTCAGTTTGGGCACCTATGTTTCTCTCGGCACATCTGGCCAGTGCCTGAGGAAAGCACCCAGATGTGGGATTTTGGATTTTCCCTGAGAGCTGGAATGTGCTCGTGGGTGGTTTAGGGAGCCACCAGCAACCTCCATGCAATATGGAAAAGTGTCCTAGTACTGGCTGGGATGCCAAGTCAAGGAAAAGAAGAGAAGTGTACCAGCTTGGGCCATGTGTGCCCAGATCCATTCAGAACCTGAGGGTTTGTAGTGAGGAAGTGTGCTCTGTACCTCAGTAATCTGCATTACCAGTGAGAGTAGCCCTGTAGGGGTCCATTTGTGCTTTGTTATTCTCTGTGTTATGTGAATAAAAGCCACACTCTAGAATCCCAACCTGGTTTGGACATTACAGTTATTGCTTCCAGTGTCTGGATTTACTTGGGTGCCCTGACCAGAAGTACAGACCTAGCATAATGCTGAGCAAATATTTTCTCCCAGGGACCCAGGTTGCTGGCCATGCTAAATGGTCCCCCAGGTGTGAGCCTGGTAGTTGCCACACTGGGTTTGCCTGTCTGAGGAGGTAGGCCCCATAGTAGAAGTAATGGGTCATACAGAAACTGTTAGATATTTGTAGTGACTACCTCCACCCCTCTCAGTGGCGCCTAGAGATGGAGGAGCAGCCATGCTGGTAGAAACAACAGGAGGCCGGTGGAGGGAGGTTACAAGTATTTCTCATTTTGTATTAGAGTCACCATTTCAAACTCAGCATTGTTTATTATATTCACAAGTATCCTGTTTATTGCCTAAATCTAAACTTGCATATTATTTTGGGTGTCAAATATTTAAATCTATTTTTTATACCCAAACTTTCCTTTAGCTGATTTTGTATCCATTCATAATTCACCTGTTTTTTCAGATCTTCTCAGGGCAAAGTCCTACAGTCTGTTTTGCACAAGACCAAAGCAGGGTTAAGATCTTTTCCAATTTCAGCTCTGGTGTTCTGGAACAATTTACCTGACAATCTTCCACTGCTTCTTCACTTCATACTTTCAAAGCTAATTTTAAGCAGTATTTATTGTCTGTTGAGAATTGTGACAGTTTTTGTAATTTGTTGAGTTATCGTCTTGTTTTATTATGATTGTTTGTAATCATTTGTATTTTATGTCGGGCCAAGCCTGAAAATGGACTTGTTCCAATGCCCTATCCTGGTTAACAAAATAAAATGAAAATTAGTCAGGAGGTGACCTGAAGGTTTCTACAACCTGTGTGGTACAGGAGACTGAACTGCTGTGTGCTGAAAAGTGTCAAGAATGTCATTTTTCCTGTGAAAAGACTGAAGCCTGCCTTGAGAAAAAAATGTTGCAAATAGTAGTAATAAATATCTTTATTTTGTACAGAATACAACTCTTAGGATCTGAGGGCCCTATTTACAAAGGTGTCCTGTGTACATTCAGTAGTCGCAGCACAAAATTGTAAAATAGACATCAAACATTGAACACCATAAGCAACAACAGAATAAAATAAAATGTCTTTCAACATGTATCAAATATTTAGAACTAGAAACAATCACAGACATAACATATGTCCTTACTGAATGATTTTAAAGGACTTTAGGTTAATGGAATCTGGAGTACTACATGCAGTTCTGGAGACCCCATCTCCATAAGGACATAGAACAGGATGGAGGCAGTCCAGAGGAGGGCAACTAAATGGTGCAGGTCTGCACCAGAAGCCATATGGAATGAGTCTAAAGGAGCTTAACATGTATACCCTTGAGGAAGTGGGGGCATGATAGAAACTTAGTACCACAAGTGAATCAACAAAGTCCAGGAAGGTAGCATCTTTCAGAAAAAGATGTGCAAGAACAGAGGGCAAAATTTGAAGAGAGAGAGGGATGGCTCAAGGCAACATGAGGAAGTATTTATTTTCACAGAGAAGGTGATGGACGCATGGAATGGCCTTCCTGTGGAGGTCATGGGGTCAAAAACTGTGGGAATTCTTAAATATATGGGACAGACATAAGGCAATTCTGGTGGGGGTAGGGAAGAAGTAGGCTATTGGTTAACAGGATCTGCAGCTTATCCAATAGGTAGGAAATATAGACAGACTGGATGGTCCAAGCGGTCATATCTGCCATCAAAGTCTGCTTCTGTGTTTCTATGGTAACACTGGATACAATACCATTTATGATCGTATAAACAATCAGGTTTTTTATTTTCCCTTCTTACAAGAGCAGATCCCAGTTTAGTCTTTTGTAAGGATCATAGTGATGGACCTGTACTGGTCTGTTTGAAACAAATTGGGCCAGTTTGTTACACAGTGTCCAACTGATCAAGTGATTGACCATTTACAGGCATTATTATACACTATATTGCCATATTCTAATACTGGCAAAATAAATTGCATGTAATTTTGACTCTAGCTTTTCTAGTTAGGGCAAATGCATTTTTTTTGAATGCACCAGTCTGGCAGTTTACCTTTGTGATGGTATTATTTATATGTTTTCAAACTGTAACGAATTGTCAATTAATACTCCCAGTTATTTATATTCACCGACTGTGGTGAATTTCCCTCCAACAAGTAGCCTAATATTGAACCACTGTTTTTTTTTCTTTTATTTATTTGTGTACAGAATACCATAGAGCACCTTTTTAGCTTCATATCAGTCTTGATTTTCTGAACCATTTTATTTATTTTATTTAAAAGTTGGTAACGGAAAGGCACACTGAGCAAAGGTTTCAGGTGCGACCTGGGTAGAAGGAAATTACAGTACATAACAGTGGGCAGAGACAAAAGTCAGACTTAATAACAAAAGATAGAATGCAAAGTCACAAAATTATAAGCACAAGAGCCAGTAAATGAGCACATGATAAGACCACAAGGGATAGGTAGGTTGAGGCAGGGAGTAGGGAAGTGGAAGGACAAGAGCAAAGAGGAACAGGAGTGAGTTGTGGCAGGCGCTTGACAGCAGTGAGTGACTGAGATAGGCGAATGTCAGTGGAGAGCTGATTCCAGTGGGAAGGGAAGTGGTAGGAAAAGCTGATAGACTAGAAGTTTTAAGGGCATGCAAGGGATTAAGAGCGGGAGTTCCCGGAGGCAGAGCGAAGGAGGGGCTGGCAGGGGATAACAGGGAGTAGAAATAGGAAGGAAGGGTCTTAAACCAGTATTTGTCAGTAATGGCCAAACAGTGGGTCTGACACTAGTAGGAAAGGGGTGTGACAGAGAGAGAGGTAGAGAGAGCAGTGGAGTGTGGAAAGGGAGTTGGTAGCAAAGTGACAGAAGGAGTTTGGGAAGGTGTTGAGCCTGATGAGGGACACAGCAGGGCAGTGCCACAGATTTCACCGCATAGTCAAATACTGGAAGTATCATTTTAGTGACTGACTCC
The DNA here is from genome assembly GCA_016271365.2 of Neoceratodus forsteri. Taxonomy (NCBI): domain Eukaryota; kingdom Metazoa; phylum Chordata; order Ceratodontiformes; family Ceratodontidae; genus Neoceratodus; species Neoceratodus forsteri. The sequence goes on along the minus strand of CM028135.1, from coordinate 189,382,589 downwards.
ATTACATACAGGAAGGAGAGGCTGTCTTCATTCTGATATAGGATCCCAAGCTTATGGTGAAGTTTGGAGTAGATTGCATCAGTGTTTCATAGTTTCATAGTAATTTACAAGTTTGGGAGGCAGAGCCTATTTTGAACTTGCCACCCAAAGGTGGTTTTAAGTGTCTATGTAGTCAAATTTATTATTACCCATATGTTTGTCAAGTTTATTTTAAAGATGTTCATGGATTTACTTTCTACTGTTGAGCCTGGTAGGGTATTCCAGAGGTTAACTTTTCTTTCGGTGAACCAATTGTTTTAAATGTGAGTGGTGAAGTCAAGGTAACTGTCCAGCCAGACTCCTAGATATTTAAAAGCAGGGACTACCTAAGTGGCAAGCCATCAGGGGTGGTGGAGCCTAGCCAGCTTTTGCCTGGCACTGAAAGTCATGGTGACAGTTTTTTAGTGCTTACTCTGAGTTGGATGGCTTGAAACCAGCTTAGAACTAAGGATGGGCAGGTACTAAAATACCAGATCACCAAGACAACCCACAAGGTACCCAAATGCCCCAAAAAACAAATAGATGAAAACCAAGCAGTCAGGTCAGGTCAGGTAGTTACTACCTTCCCGCTCTATTACCCAATTATTTTATTCTGACCAAAACAAAATCATGTAAAGACTGCTTTTTTTTAGGGACTATTACACTGACTGTTAGATGCCCTGATCCATGTTACCAATGGGGCATGGCTGAAACAGGTACAACAGGCACAGGCTCACTTAATGACGTGCTGCTGTTTCCCAAAATTATACCATGGCGGGCATAGCGGAGGCAGGTAAAAGAGGTGCAGCTGCTGTGATTGAGCCTGCTGCTGTTTTAATAAATTATACCCATGGTGGACATCGTCAAACTTACATAATACAAACTGATGACTGACAAAAGAAACTAAGAGCAGCATTAGTGTGGCACATGTGGTTGTTGTTCATTTTCAGGGTCAGACTCAAATAAATCAGTGTTTGTGATAATTGGGAAATGGTCAGCATTCATTCTGAGAAATATAAGTCATTCTATATTTGCAGGACTTAGCTGTGTTCTTTGGTCAGTGACTATTCCTCCAGCTGCACCAAATATGCATTCTGAATATACACTTGAAGGTCGATAACTGAGGTACATTATTGGAAGATTTGCTAGATCTGGTCATGTTGCCTTCTTTGCTTCAGTACAGTAATGGATCTTCCTCGAGACCAATCACAGTATGGTCTGCAAAATACTTCAGAATCATTGTGCTGCATGAGACAGATACCAATCTGGCAGATGAATCTGCTGCACTTTCTTTGCTCGATACTAGTCCATGTTGTTGCAGGTGACTCCAGAACTGATTCACCTTTCTGACCCTGAACATGTGATGCCTGAGAAGTAGCTGTACATGTCTTTTCCCTCCTTGATGACACTGGTGACTGTGAAGAACTGATAGATGTGCCATTGTCCATGCAAGAGGTACGCTGTGATGGTTTGAGGGTTTGACTGCTGTACATCAGTTAATGGTGTTTGTAGGGCAATGACACATATGATTAGCAGAAGATCTCCAGTACCAGTGGGACAGATATTCAAAGCATTGTGCTGGGTACAAACTTGTTGCTCAGGAATACGCCTCGAATTTGCGACAATTGCTATATTCAAAAGGCCGTTGCGCCAGCACTATGTGATAGCACCATCACTAAAGTTTAATGTATGCAGGAAGAGGTGAGGAGGAACCATGAATGCTGGTGCACCAGCATATTCAAAAGTACAGCACCACGCTACAGTGTTTTCTGCGTAACCTGTGAGCGTGGCACTGAATACCGCCACCAAAAGGCATGCAGTAATGTCGGGCAATCTGGTGAGGTGGTACTCCCATTCCCCACACATGCCCAAAGGCACAGAACACAAGCCAGAGTACTGCTCTCCCCAACTGGATCCTTGCTTCCCCAACCAGATCCCCACACCGTGAAACAAGTGGTACACTTCACTAGTGCCCCCTGCACGATCTCCGGCCTAACACACACACATGCCCACTTCCTGGCAGCCTAGAGCCCCTCCACATGATCCCCAAACACTGATTGCCATCACTGGGAGAACATTATTCCCTACACAGACATGTACAGCATCCCCAACCCTTGTCCGATTTCAAGGACAAAATGTTCCCTGGTGGTCAGTGGACCACTGCAGCCCTTCCTCGGTACAGAGCACACCCCACATACCTGGTGATCTAGTGGTCCCCCACCCGCAGTGCCTGCACCCCCAATCACGGAACAGGAGTCGGCGACTGGCTCAGCCGCCTTTCGCTCAGCAGCCAGTTGCCGATTGAGCCTTGAATGAGCCATACCGTATACAGTACGCGGTCATTCAGAACTCAGCCAGCAGCTGGTCGCTGAGATGAGTGCTGGGCTGAACCAGTCACCGGCTCTGTTCTGGGGCTGTAGGGGAGTGGGGTGGTAGGCACTGCAGCATGGGGATCTACTAGACCACCAGGTATGGGGAATTGATCTACAAATTGAACTCACGGCGATCGGGCTGATGCTGCTTAGGACCACAGAAACATACAGACACGTAAGCAGGGAATGGGGCTGGGGCTGTGCCCAGACCACCAGAGAGGTGTACAACAGCTGGACTGAAGTTCAGGGTTGGTGCAATGCCTCTCAGCTGCTATCATGGCCGCATGGCGCTATGATGTACACACTGATATGCACCCTGCTCCCCATAGGTGTACTGCTGTTCCTCATAATGTAAGGACTATATCCAGACACACATCCAGTTGCGTCATTGCTATGACATGATAGCCACATTCAATGGCACTATATATATATATATATATATATATATATATATATATAAAGACAAAGAACCTCTGTGTGCAAACACTGAGGCAAGGGTTACGCAAAGGGCATTTGGCTGGGAAGCCAAGTTTCAAGAAAATACAAAATCACACATGCCCCCACAATGCAAAGCATCATGGGCTGCATATGCAAATCACCACAGAATGTTATGCTGGTCCAACTTTAAGCAGAATTGCATGCTGCCGAAAGGCCTCTCACACAGTTTGCAAAGGGTGCTAACAGAAGACATAGACACGTGTTTCATCCTACCAGGACTCATCAGTATGCCTCATCTATTTGACACCCCAGTGGAATGGACCAGCTACCCTTAAGGCAGTGTGCCTTGGATATATTGTAGGAACCCATTAAAATAAAAATATTTAAAAACAAAGAACCTCTGTGCGCAAACACTGAGGCAAGGGTTACCCAAAGGGCATTTGGCTGGAAAGAAGCCAAGTTTCAAGAAAATACAAAATCACACATGCCCCACAATGCAAAGCATCATGGGCTGCATATGCAAATCACCACAGAATGTTATGCTGGTCCAACTTTAAGCAGAATTGCATGGTGCCGAAAGGCCCTCTCACACAGTTGCAAAGGAGCTAATAGAAGACATAGGCACGTGTTTGCTTACATTATTTACAGACATGTTAATCTGTTCAATAAGTATATATATATATATATATATATAGCCATTGAATGTGGCTATCATGTCATAGCAATGATGCAACTGGATGTGTGTCTGGATATAGTCTTACATTATGAGGAACAGCAGTACATACATATATATATATATATATATATATATATATATATATATATATAGGGCCATTATTTACAGACATGTTAATCTGTTCAATAAGTCAGTACTCCACAGTCTAGTCTTTTGCTCTGAGCTTTGCCTTCCAGTGCTATGATGTTTCATTGCAAGGTGGTGGGATTATATATACCATGAGGGATGCTCAAGGGGATGTATATATATTTATACCATTGGGGTGAGAGGCTCTTGGAGTGGAATAAGCAGCTGATATATACACTTCACAAACAAGAATCCTGCTGATGTCAGTAGAGTGAGGATATCACACATTTATCCACACTCTACTTGCATCACCAAGTGAAAATAACAACCAGTTATCCTCACTCTGCTCATGTTACCACCCATTACCCTTCCTCATTACATCCAATGCAAAACACGAAAAAATAGCAGAACAAAACTGTTGTCCTTCACAAATACTGATGACCACACAAAATTAAACCCACCTGTCTAGAAAGCAATAAATGTAGCCCACATAGCACTCCTCCTCCTCCAGATCTGTAAGCACCTTCCTGTCTGTGCAAACTCTGCCTACAGTAAAACCTAAAAAGGAAAAAAGATAAAACCAACTACAACTCTACCTAAATAACAAATATGAAACAAACAATATTTACAGTCACCAAAAAACATCACAACAGCCCTGGATTAACAAAATGACACAAAGGAAAAAGCTCCAAAACCATCACTCTGCAAGAAGAAATTTTCAACCTGTGTACACAATTTGAACACGATACCGAACCACTTCTTGAACTGGACAGAAATGCACAAGACCTAACAATTCCAGAAACACAAGAAGAAAAGATGTCAAACAAAAACAAATATGTTCTTGATACACATTACATAGAAAAACTACATTCACAGCTCAAAAACTCAAATACCCTAAAAAATGCCGATATAAACCATTTGCACTGATTCCTACAACAAGACATGAACATCCACTCTAATATTGAAGACATTCCTCCAAAGCAATTAAATGAACTATTATGTCACTACTTCATCTCGCTAAAAAAAAAGAATGGATCCCATTATGAACCACTTACAATCCGGTCCAGATTCCAAAGTCTGGAAAGATATCTAAAAGACAAAGTTTACAGTGAATCACTATCAACTTCACTCAAGTTTGATAAAACAAGACAAGTAATTTCGTCCAAACAAAAACACACTAACAACTAGGTATGGAAACAAACCATTTGCAGCAGATGAAATCAATGAGAATAATTGAAAAATTATCTGAGTCTCAATTACTAGGTCCAAACAACACTCAGTCATTAATTAATACCATGTGGCTGACTATAACACTTTATTTCAGAGTCCGAGGTAACACGAGACTTACAATATGAGATCAATCAATCAAAATCTTTATTTATTCAAGGCGAACATCATTGAGCAAAGCTCATTTACAAGATGGACCTGATTGATCTTAACAATATAAGGTTACAGTTTTACACAAAAAAACAAGGTACTGATTGAATACAAATACAAAGATTTATAAATGAAACAGGTATACAAATATTTATATATGTACAAGGCAATGTGACATTGGATCTTGGTTATACTAAAATGAAAAAACAAACAATACTGGAGGGATAAAGCTAGGGTGATGGGACTTTGGGGATCATTTTTATGCAAGTAGATTGGAGAAAAACTAGAAAACAAAAGTAGGGGGCAGTGCAAAAAGGGTAGGGGAAAAGAGGGGTTGTGAGAGGACTAGGCCTTATGGAAGCAAATTGCATGATTCTGGGAAGAGACTAGTGTACAGCTTTTGAAGGATATTAATGGAATGAGGGTATCCAATTTCAAGGTTTTTGAAGAGAATTCCAGATAAGTGCTAGGAATAGCTGATTGCAGCCCTTCCATACCGGTGCAGGTAATAGGAATCTTCAGCATGATGAGTTTATTGATCCTTAGGGTGTAAGACCTGGATATGATCTGGTTGAAACAATCTGAAATGTAGGATGGGAGTTTGTTTGTCAGAGCTTTGTAGATCCAGACAGCAGCATTTTATTTCTTCTATGGTGTAGGGATGTCCAACTGACTGCATTGTAGAGAGAGCAATGATGGGTGCTGAAGGGAAGATCTGTAATGAATCTAAGAGCTCTATGATACAAGGTGTCCAATTTATTTAAATGGGAGAGGAACAGTGACCATAAAGGAAGTCAGCGTAATCAATGAGGATAGGAATGATGCCAGGATTAATCTTTGTTTGGGGTCTCTGGGAGATGGGGAGATAGCTCTGTAAAACAAGATACGGACAACCGAAAGTACCTAGAATACTCAACAGAGCGACAAACAAAAACCCAATGCGGATCTAATCCGAAAGACACCAGCATGACCAAGCCACGAGCCTATGAAGTGGCTGACCCCACAACCTTCCTATTAAGAACTACTAGTGTACGCTAACAAGCGACCTGCAAAGAGCAACGCTTCAGAAGCTCTATTCTTTTTAGCCATCCTCTACCCTATCAAAGTACAATGCAACACTTGGTTTACAAAACAACCCTTGGGAATAAACACCATATCCAAAATCATGAAAACAATGATAGAACAAGCTGAACTGTCAACGACTAAAAGGCTAACCAATCATTCACTACGAAAACACTTCATTCAAAAGCTTGCTGACAATATATTGTTCCAACCGACATCATACAGATGTCGGGACACAAAAATAAAATCCATTAACACTTACTCCACTCTGAATGACGAAAAGAAACGAAAAATCTCCTCAATACTTAATAATTACACTGATAATGACCGAAACCCAGCACAAGTAGACACCGGAACCTGAGCGAAAACAAACCAATCAAATACGCCAAGAATCCTGAGCCCAAGTACGTTACCAGCTACCTGCCAAACTATACCATCCACATTTCAAAATGCGACAGTAACAGCTACCAATATCACCTTCAACATCATTCAAGGTGAATACAAGCAGAACCATATTTCAAAATAAGTATGCAGTATGTACCAAATTCCATTAATTAATGTATCCCATTCCTTTTCAGGACATCAATACCTCTCTACAAAAGACAGAAAATGACCACGAGCTATCAGACTCAGAATCCGAATAACTCACAACACCTCCACTGAATTACTGACTGCACTTAACCAACATATTTTGAAATGTGGCAAAGGAATGCTCCAAAGTGCAATTACCGAACTTTGCAGACAGAACAACAGCTGATATTATTTTAAAACATTTATCTTTTTTCCATATACAGTACTTCACTGTTTCAGTTAAATACATCTGAAACTTCTCAATGTATGCTCATTTATACCTCAACAAAATAACATGTATCCAAATAAAACAAGCACTTTTTCAAATGTAAACATGTCTGTAGCTCCTCCTTGCTGACTTCAGCAAATACACTGCAAATAAATATAAAGTGCACCAAGCATTACACAGGAAATTACCCAGAAGTACAAATGGCACCAAGCATAAATGTCCAAACACACCAAGTTACTCCCAAGTGAAACAATTCTTCCACATGTCACCACACAAACACACAAACACACATCCCAAACAACATTACACCAACCAATCACAGAATATCATCCTCACACTCACACATTTCCACCAATCACATACCTCCACATATCCCATTCATATCTACTCCTCACAATTAAAACCTCAATAACCAGATAGATGAGCTCCACTCAATGGTATAAACCACACACATGATGGGCAGTTCATGGGATATGGAAAATATTCTCTCCTCCTGCATCGTGAGCTGTGTATTCTCATTCGTTTCTTGGCACTCGTGAGAATACACAGACTCATTGCAGGAGTGAGAATATTTTCCATATCCCACTCCTGCCCAACATGTATCCTCTGTATATACACACACACATACACATACACATACTTTAGCCTGGGCTAATGTGTTAGCCTGGGGCAAAGTGTGGTGCCTCAATGGTAGTGTGCTGGATCCACTAAAATAAAAAGGGTGATTAGAGTAACAGTGTCGTGATGACCCAAATAAACCACACAATTTATCAACTCCTGTGCCACTTCCTGCAGGTGGAATGGCAGATGACACTTCAGGTTCCCAAGGAAGTGAATGTTGTCACCTGACAAAGAGAGGCACGAGTCGGAAATAGGTTTCAAATGCTTGACAGGCTTTATTTTTCAAATAAGGGAAGGAAGACACAGTCACAGTGAAGAGAGGGATTATTATCTCTAACCTCCTGTACAAGGAGAACTGTAAGGTAAAACCAGCTGTGACAGCTATGCTGTAAGAGTGTCTCTAACTTTAAAGTCCCTGTAAGAGGGCAACTCTATGACAAAACTAGCAAAACTGGCAAACTGGCTGCAACAGCTACACTATAAGAGCATCTTATGCAAATCCTAATTCACCCCGAGGTGCACCTCTAAGGTCTGTTACCCAGAGTACTCCACACTATAAAACATACAGCATGCTATTGCAAGATTCTAGATATGTCACTAGTGGCAGTTTGTGCAGGGTCGTACTTTCTCTGTCATCGAGAAGAGAGCAGGACCAAAGAAAGTGGCATAACAGGGAACAAGTTAACTGGCTGGCCAGTGTGACTCTGGGGACTTCTTGAGAAATTAGAGATAAAGAGAGGGTTTCTAAACAGACAATGAGTTCTCGCCACATCCACCTCTCCTGTGTTGCCGGAGTTTAAGAACGAGCATTAAGATTTCCTCGACTAAAAACCCACTGAGGGCTGCCAGAATTGAAGCACAAAGGATCCAACCACAGTCTGCTGGTAGACAGCTGGGTTGAGATGATGAGTACGTGGCTACCCCACCACAGCCCACTTGTGGATTGCTGGGTACCGACGATGCAGAACACCCTGTCACAGCCTGCTGGTGGTCTGCCAGGTACCGATGATGCAGTGTCTTTGTCACAGCCCGCTGGTGGACAGCCAGGTAAAGAAGATGTAGAACACCCTGCCACACCCTGGGGCATTGCCAAGGTACAGAAGATGATAAGAGGACCCCATGGAAATCAGGAATCAGGATGAAGAAGTCTTTGGATGTTAGAGAATGACAGAATTCTGGGCACCAAGGCTGGAAGAGCCAAGAATTGATGTAAAACAATAAACAGGACATTGACTCTGGTAACTGGAACAGAAGATCTGGATGGCACTCTGGTGCAGATGGCAAAACAAAGAAATGGACAGCAGGATCTGCACTGGGCCAGGCCATACACTGGGGACTGTTAAAGGAAAATAATAAACATGACATTGCAAAGGTATGGCTCTTTAGGAGGACTACTGCAAACTGATTCTGGAGTGCACTTGTGGAATACCTCTTCAAGGACTGCTGAAGACTGATTCGAAACACATCGGAGAAATGTCTCTGAATGATTGCTGAAGACTGATTCAGAAACATACTAGCACAAGATACTGGCACAATGCAATATAACTGCAGTTCTGGGGCAATTACTCTGCTCAGGAAATTGGTAGCAATACAATTAAATGTCACAGTTCCAACAGTTTTGCTCCATATCACAGTTCCAACAATAGGGGCAAATGTGCAGTCTCTGAATGTTTAGACCACAGCAATGAGGAAATATCTAGCAATTCCTCCGATGGGTATTTAACTGAAATGGGATCCCTTTTCCTTTTTTCACATTTGTATTTTATCCTCCTCCTTCTCCGGGAGACTCTCCAACCCGGCAGCTTTGGCCCTCCTACCAGAGGGACACTCTCTGTGGACCTACCCACAAGCGCACCTGTGGACCCCAGAATTTCCCCTGTGGATTGCCCCCCATGGCAGGGCCAGGAAGGAGGTGACATGCTATACCTCCCGAGACCCAGTCCAGAAACCGGGCCAGCCCTCAAGTGTGACGGCCATCATTGAGTGCCAGCCAGGGCTTTCCTCCATTTTCTGCAAGCACATCAGAAACATGCCTCCTGACTGGTACTGCCATCTGGCCATCACCAGGGGCAGTTAGTGAGCAGGACAACATGGCACCCCTCCCCAAGAAGGGAGAGCAGTCCTCCGGATGCTTGATCCTCTTCCCCCTGTCAACCCCGGTGGCTTGAGCTCATTCCTGAACCCAGGTCACTTGTGCGGCATCCATCACCTCAACCCTGAGCACCACTGGGATGGCATAGTGAGACCCTTTAACTGAATTGGGCTTCCTATGCTGGGTGACCCTCTAAACAGTAATGGGCCTGGTTGCCCTTTGAGTGCTGAACCTACTGTGGCTGGGCCTGTTTAACACCTGTAGGCTTATATGGCTGGCTGAGGCCCTTTAACACCTATAGGCCTACATGACTGGTTAGGCCCCTTTAACACCTGTGGGGCCTATATGACTGGCTAGGGCCCTTTAACTACGGGCCTACTTAGCTGGCTGGCCAGGGCCCTTTAACACCTGTGGACCTACTGTGGCTGGGCCTCATTGGAGTACTGGGTCTGTTGTGGCTGGGCCCTATAAATTATCATGGCTGGAGTAAGGCCTGTCTCTCACTCTCCTTGCCCCGCATACTACTGAATATGCAGGACTTACTGTGGGTCTGCTGTCCTGAGTCCCACCCCTGGGCATCACCATGCTCAATAAATATTAATTTATGCAAATTTTGCCCTCCTGCTCTCAGCCATCAGCTGCTTTTTCTTTGCACCTAGTACTTTTAAAATAAATAAATAAATAAAACTTTCACATAGTTACTGGCAGTCAGCATGCTACCATTGTGCTGCCACCAAATCACTGTCCTGGCCTGGAGTGAAGACTGGCAGGTCTACTGGCAGTGGGAGGGACCTTCGGGCAGCTTAACAGGTGATTAGAGACCTTGCAAGGTCTGACTGTGGTACAAATGATGTGGCACTGCTACCACCACCTCCGGGGACCGATACTGAACTTTTAAATTAAAAATAACAAACCAGGGCACCAAGCCCTTTCAGTGGGGAGCAGGATGTCTCTTTTCTCTACTGAGCATCTGGCGGTACTATGAACCACACGATTCAGCAGGCAGGCAGTCTTCAGTGACTGGAGGCAGCAGAGGCATGCAGAGAAGGCCTCAGGGACAGCTTCAGCCCTCCAGGTAAGCTCTTCTTGTCCCTCCACAACTTCTGTGTCTCTCTCCTCCACAATCACCACGATTCTCCTTGTAACAACTTATTTTTTAAACAGCAACACTCTGGGTTCTGATTCTGGAAAGCAGGCATGTGCAGCTCAGCACAGCATTCCATCACCCAGCCTAGCATTCCATTCTGAGCCATTTTACATACATATGCCACATGCTGGCATAGGATGCTAAACTTTTGAATTTCTGACTATTTATATTAATTTTAAGATGTGTTTGTGATGGCTGTATCTGAAGTTTGGGACACTTGGGCATTTCTGGGCACCTTTACAAGTTACTGAGGCACCTTTACTTTTCTCTGTTGTGCCCCAACTTTGGGACACTACAAAAGTGTTAGCACAGGGCTAATGTGTTTGGTCTGGGCTAACCTGTCACTCACAGCACTGTTCTGCTGTGTGTGGCCTGCATTGGCAGTTTCTGTTGTTGTGCACCACTCCATTACTCTCTGCAGCTCTGCCTTCCTCCACCTCTGTGTCCACTGAGCTGCTGTTTCATTGTGGCCTCTGTTGCCATATTCAGAGTTGTGTTATTTGCCAGGCTGTTTTGCACTGCACTCCCAGCCCTGTTTGCACTGCTTCCCTTGCACACTATATTCAGCAAGTTTAGCCCTGGGGCTATTCCTTGAATATAGCATGCTAATGGTTCCAGGCTAATTTAGCACACTGTGCAGTGCTAATTTTGAAATCCAGGGCAGAGTTTTGAATATCTGTCCCAATATCTTCCCTGCAGGAAGGATGGCTTCAATGTTCCACTTGAAGCAGGAGTCTAGCAATGTAGCCAACACATAGTTGCCATTCTTAAACATGGCATTTATTCTCTGATCAGTCAACAGTCTGAGACTCAAGTCATCTGCCAGCATAACAACAGTGGTGTCATCTTTAACTGAAACCCTTTCTTTATGTCGCCAAGGAAATGTGAAGAAATCTGATTTGAGGAAGAATTTGACTCAGAGTTGCAGTATCTGCACTGACATCATGTGTTGCAGCCTCAAATGGCTCCAATAAGGTACCACAGATTCCAGCAGAGTCCAACTGCTGGAACCGAACATGATGTCTACTTTATCTATTTGATTCTGCATGGTGTAGTCATGTACCGCTTTTTTCTGTTCAAGAGGCCTTTCCAATGTGTAAAATGTTGAATTCCATTTGGTTGGAACTTCCTGCTTTAATGTATGCAAAGGTAAGTTGTTTGACCTCTACAACCCATTCAGGATTTTTGAGCTTTCACAGAGTGGCTGAAATGCCCACATATTTTCCTAGCAAGACCTAACAGTTTTCAACATTTCTGTTTCCATTTAAGAAATCATGGATGAGAAGATTTAAATAATTTGCAAAACAAGGTATTGTTGGTAGTTGCCATCTCTAACAGCCTTGACTATGTTGGCACCATCATCTGACACTATGAGCTCTGGAGATAAGGAACATGAAGTAAGCCATTTCTTGAATTGATTTTGCAGCTCCTGCAAAATATTCACAACTGTGTGGTTTTCTTCAGAAGTGGTGACACATAATACAGCCTGCTTCCTATTACTTATGGTAGAGCAGGAATTATTACTTTCTGACTGAATACTTGCCCAATGAGCTGTAACAGTCATGTAGTTATGTTTGGTTGCTGGTCAATATATCTCTGGTTAAGTGAATCTACTTCACCTCAGAGAGTTTCAACTGTTTAGAGACCACACTACACACCAAGTCATACAACTGTGGAACAGCCTTTTCTGAGAAATATGTTCGACAGTGAACAGTGTACCATGGTTCAGTCCAGTTCATGAACTTGAGGAAACCTTTCTGGGAAACAAAGGGAACTGACAATCGACTAACAGTTCTGCAATTGCTCTATTTAACAGTTGGCATGTTGGATGCTTGTGGGTACATTTGGTGTCCTTGCAACATTTTCTTTTAATGTTAATTGACAAGAGTGATGAGATATTTTTAATTGGAGATTGTACTTTTCACACCTTTTTCCGTGGAGTACTACTGTGGGATTTTGCAGTACTTGATAGTGTCAGAAGAAAACAATCTACGCTTGTTTGGGAAGACTGCAAGGACACATCAAGTGATTCACTGCAAGTTTCTGCTTCCAGTTCATTGTCACTATGGTCACCGTCACCACCACCTCCACTACCACCTATACCAACCACACTGTCCCTTGCCCTGCCCCACTCAGTTGGGTGTTTTGCCTTTGCATGTCGATCATTACTGATGTTCCAAAATGTCTTGCTTTGCCACCACGAGGGACACTCTTTTGCACAGACTGCATACAGCGTGACAGTTGTCTGTAGGGTCAATATAAATAAATTCCACACTAAATGTTTACCTTTGTGCTTTGTACTATGGCGCCTGGCACTATTTCTTGTATAGTCAAGGTGCCTGGAGAAACCCTACACTGCCATTTCTTTGTTGACATGAAATTGTTCTCATTCATGTTCATCTTCTTATTCTTACATTTAGCATGTGACTTTTTCTGCTCTTGTTTGTCATGCCTTACAGGGCATCTTCTCCTGCCCCTTCATTGAAACTAGTACAGACATCATTGCCACAAGATTCAGAAGAACTGGAACTGCCGTCATCATCATGTGGGACATAGCCTGGGCTATTCCATTCCCAGTCCCACTATCACCACAATTTTTATCAGCATTCACTGCCTCAACATCTGAGGTTATATTTGAAGAGGATGCCTCCCCTCCTTGCATGCTGCTTCAGCAGCTGGACGTCTCCTGGCACATGTGGCAAAACGTTTGAGTAACTGTTGTCAGTTCTTTCCAAAACTCTATCATTTCATTGGCAACATGCTTTCTTGGTTCAGGAGGCATTTAGTGCCAGTGCTGGTGATGTTATTATTATTATTGTCACTATGTTCTTCATTACGCCAGGATTCATATCCACATCATTTTCAATTGCACATGCACCAGTACTGTGTTTCTTTTAGTAGACTTAGTCTGGGAAATACGAGGCATAGTAGACACAGTTGTGGCTTTTGTTACGCCACAGAGAGACATCACACATAGTGTAGCTATGACAGGGCTCAGTTCACCTAACAGGCTAACAGATAGTGTAATACTGCTTAAGTGGCCTTAGTTGTACTGCAGAGAGACACAGTGCTATGTCAAAGACAGGACTTGGGGCACCTAACAGACAGTGTAATACAGTCCAAATGACTTTCTATACTGCAGAGACACACAGAGTAGCTATGTCACAGCCAGGGCTCAGGGCACCTAACAGACAGTGTTTAATACAGCCCAAATGGCTTTTACTATACTGCAGAGAGACACAGAGTATATGTCACAGGCAGGGCTCGAGCACCTAACAACAGACAGTGTATACAGCCAAAATGGTTTTCACTATGCAGAGACACACACAGAGTAGCTACGTTACAGACAGGGCTCAGGCACTTAACAGTGTGTAAAATACAGCCCAAATGGCTTTAACTATACTGCAGGACTAGACACACAGAGTAGCTTATGTCACAGACAGGGCACCAACAGACAATATGTAATACAGCCTAAATGGCTTACAGCCTGCCAGCAATGAGTGCCCCTTCTCCTTCTTCTCTCTCTCAGGCACCACACTGGATCCCTGATTATTGCCCCTTCAGTCCCCAACCTTTGCTCCTTTGTGGACTAAATTTTGTGCTTGTTTTTTTTTAAGTTTTAAACTTTTTTTTTTGCCACAGCTGCAGAGCAAGCACCGATTCCTCCCTCTCAAGAAACTCTGCTTCTATCTGCTCGCTAACATCATGAGACATAGAGCACAGACACCAGCACTGACCAATTGGATTGTCAGGCTGATGTCAAGCGCTTTTTCTGCAATCAGAACTCGACAGGCTGCCTTTAATGCCTGATTACAACTTCAGAAAAGTTCCAGCATCCCACAGGCTACCTGTAATGGTGGTGTAAAATTAAATTACCCATTACCTGATTCGTTATCCATGTCAACAGTACCTGACCCATGAACCCATCTCGCATGGTGTTCCCCAGGGCTCTGTATTAGGCCCTATATTATTCTCCTTATTCATTAATGATTTACCAGCAACTACGGAGGAACATCTGTGCATCTCTCTGCTGATAATGTTATCATCTACCGCTCTTCTCCAGATACTGACTGGAAAAACAGAATTTGCTTCTGATTTCTCAGCTCTTCAAGGTTGGTTTGAACAGAATCAACTTGTCCTCAATAAAAAAAAATAAAAGTATGTTGTTCTCCCACTCAGCCTCCTCCTTGGATCCCTCTCAGTGTAACTTCTCTTAATGGAGATTCCCTTGAGCCCATTACTACCTTCAAATATCTGGGCATCACCTTGGATACCTCTTTTTCTCTCATGCACATGTCTCAGTCTTAACAAAATCGCTCATCCAGAAACTAAGCCTCCTTTATCGGATCTGCCTCTTCCTCACCTCCGCCTCTTGCCAAGATTGCCACCTCGTCCCTCCTCCCTCTACTAACTTATGGTGCTCCCTTACTGCAGTCCACTAATGCTACTGTCCTGTCTCTCCTAACTGAGACCTATCACAGGGTGGGTAGGTTCACCTTGGGGCCAATGCATGCCTCCACCACTGTGATGTCCTTGCTTCCTTGAACTGGTTGTCCAATGACTCTAAGTCTAGGTATATCACCCTGTGCTTCATTCATGAGCTTGTGCATAAACATACTCCACCCTGCCTTACTAAGATCATCCGTCTAAGACTAGCCCTTGAGTGCTCTACGTCTGTCTCCTTCCCCTTCTTGTTACACCCAGTGCAAGATTAGCTGCTGTCCATAAATCCTTCTCATATGCAGCGTGTCTGACTGGAACTCCTTCCTCCCTCCACCTTATCTTGCTCCTCGCTACCCATGTTCCAATCCTTCCTACTTTCCTCCCTCCCTCTCTGCCTTAGCTGGCTGCACCTGCTTTGCGATGACTGGTCTTCTCTTTACCCATCCTACTTCTGTTTCGCTACTGCTCCTCTCCTTGCCTTGCTTTTTTTCTTCCAACATTTCCCCTGCACCTGGAACTCTATCCTGTCTTCAGATCTTGCAGCCTCTGCCCATCCTGCTGCCGACCTGCTTCATGATTTTGCCTAGTATTAATCTTTGCAGTTTTGCTGGATGTTCTTTTCTTTCTCTGTTTTGCTGTCTGCCTTCAACTTGTAACTGACTCACTATATATAATCTTCAGCATGTATATATTTCTTCTTAATGTTATTTGTTAAGTCTTGCTGCCTGTTTACAACCTGTAACTGACTCACAATTTGTAACACCTAGCATATATATGTTTCTTTTTAATGTGATTTTTATATTTTGAAGCATATATTTATAATTATAATGTTAATCCTATTGCTTATCACTGTAATTTTATTTGCTCGCTGATCTTGCACTGTACTGTATTGTATATTTTGTTGCACTCCCGGCTCGACTCCTGTAAAGGGATTGTAATTGTCGCAGGACTTACCCAGCTACCAAACTCAATAAATAAATACAATAGTACACTGTTATGTTGGTAGGACAGTAAATTAACCAAACTACCCTACCTCACAAAAACTCAGATTCCTGACCAACCCGGCCCAGCTACCCATTCGGTCGCCCATCCCTACTTAGAACTTTGTTCAAGTCATGCTGGGAGGGTTTGCATATCTTTGGGGATGGTCCTGATGTATAGATTACAGTATCATCCCATATATGTGATGGAGTGTTTGTGCAGACAAAGTGGAGATCATTAATGAAAAGGGAGAATAAGATGGGCCAAGTATGAACCCCTTGGGGAACCCCAGCAGGATAGAGATGGAATAAGAGGATATGTCCCACCTGAACTGACTACTGCCGGTCAGAAAGTAGGAACAGAACCAGTTTACTGTAGAAACCAACAAACCAACAGAGAGTGTCTTTTTGGGAGAAGAGAGTGAGACACCAAGTCAAATGCCTTAGCCAAGTCAATAAAGATGGCTGCAGTAATATGACCCTGGTCCATCCCGAGAGAGGACGGAATCTGTGATCCGCAGTAGGAGAGAAACAGTAGAGTGATGCTTCTGAAACCAGCTTGGAAAAGAGAGAGAGAGGGTATCAGTAGCTAGGGGACCTGCATATGCCAGATGTTAACTGGAGCACCTTTGCTGCAGGCACATCCAAGAGCAGGGTCATTCTTGATGCCCTACAGGGGGCATGCCTCAGACAGTTAGTATTGGAACCCACTCAGGAGGAGGCGCAATCTTAGACCTGGTACTCTCAAATGGGGACGGAGAAAGAATCTCAGATTTAGAGGTAGGTAGCCATCTGGGAACAAGGCACCACCAAACAGTGTGGTTCATGATAAACACAGCCATACAATCAAGCCATACAAATGCAAGAGTATTGGACTTAGGAGGGCTGACTTTGGGAAAATGAGAGAGTGCCTTATAAAAGCACTAGCAAACAGGCAAGAAGGAGGGGTGGAGGAACGGTGGGGAGTAATCAAAACAGCCATCACAGAGGCAACAAGCCTTTGTGTAAAGCAAATCAATAAAATATAACAAAGGAAAACAACGTCATGGTTCTCAAAAGAGGTGGCAGAGAAGGTTAAGGAGAAAAGAATAGCATTTAGGAAATACAAGGAAACACAGAAGGAGCAGGACAGAGAACTTTATCAGTTAAAACAGAAAGAGGCTGGGAAGGCAGTCAGAATAGCAAAGGCCCAAACGGAGGAAAGGATAGCCAATTCTGTTAAGAAGGGGATAAGACCTTTTATAGGTACATTAGGGAGCAAGAAAAGACCAAAGGAGGGATAGTGAGGCTTAATAAAGGGAGGAATGTGGGTAGAGGGGACAGTGAAAAGCAGGGATACTGAATGAATATTTCTGCTCAGTATTCACAAAGGAAGAAGAGGGAGGTACCTAAACCAAACAAGAGAAACACTCTGAAGATGGGGGTTGATACCAGTCCATTTACAGAAGAAAGGGTTCTGAAAGAACTAATAAAATTGAAGGTGGACAAGGCAATGGGGCCTGATGGGATTCACCCAAGAATTCTAAAAGAACTAACGGTAGAACTAGTGACACCGCTGACTACTCTCTTTACAAATCATGGGAGGATGGGGTGGTACCTGTGGACTGGAGGAGGGCAGATGTGATTCCTCTTCACAAAGTGGGAGCAGGCCAGAGGCAGGAAACTACAGACTAGTTAGTTTGACCTCAGTGGTAGCGAAAATGATGAAATCACTCTGAAGGAAAGAATTGTTGAGTACCTAGAGACCAGTGGGGCACAGGACCCAAGGCAGCATGGATTCATGATGGAAGGTCGGTCAGATGAATCTAAAGATTTCTTTGACTGGGTGACCAAAGTAGTAGACCAGGGATGGGATGTGACATGGCCACCTAGATTTTAGCAAGACAATTGATACAGTCCCACACAAAGATTAATACACAAGTTAGCCAGCCTTGGGTGGGCTCCAAGGTGTGTAGCCTGGATGAAAAATTGGCTAGACAACAGGACGCTAAAGGGTAGTAGTAAATGGAGTCCACAGTGAAGAAAGGAGGGTTACTATGGGTACCGCAGAGGTTCAGACTGGGACCAGTCCTTTTAATGTCTTTATAATGACATTACAGAAGAACTGAAGGGAAAGTATGTCTCTTCCAGATGACACAAAGATCTGCAACAGGGTTGATACACAAGATGGAGTGGAAAGGATGAGAAGGGACTTGGCAAGGTTAGAGGAATGGTCAAATGTTGGCAGCTCAGATTCAATGCAAAGAAGTGCAGGTAATGCACATGGGAAACAAAACCAGGGAAGAGTACACAATGGGGGTGAGATACTGACAACAGAAAATGGAAATGGACCTGGGGTAATTATATCAGATGACCTAAAGGTGGGCAAGCAATGTGAGAAGGCAGTAAGTAAGGCTGGGGGATACTGGGATGCATAGAAAGAGGCATCAATAGTAGAAAACAGGAAGTTGTTATCCTCTGTACAGACAGTTGGTGAGACCTCATCTGAGTATCATGCAGTTCTGAGACCCCATCTCTGCAAAGATATAGACAGAGTGGTGGCTGTCCAGAGGAGGCAACCAAATGGTGCAGGATCTGCACCAGAAGACATAGAAGAAAGGCTAAAGGAGCTTAATATGTATACCCTTGAGGAAAGGAGGAGACAGGGACATGATAGAAACTTTCAAGTACCTCAAGGGAATCAACAAAGTCCAAGAGGGTAGCATCTTTCAAGAAAAAAGATGTGCTAGAACAAGGGCCACAATTTGAAGATAGATGGGGGATGGCTCAGAGGTAATGTGAGGAAGTATTTTCTCACAGAGAGGGTTGTGGATACATGGAACAGCCTCCCTGAGGAGGCCGTGGAGTCAAGAACAGTGGGGAATTCAAAATGCATGGGACAGACATAAGGCATTCCTAGTGGGGGTAGGAGGAAGTAAGCTGTTGGTTAACTAGGATCTGCAGCTTATCTTTTAGGTAGGAAAATGAGCAGACTAGGTGGGCCAAGCGGTCCATTTGTCTTCAAATTCTATGTTTCTATGTAAACAGGAACTCAGCAAGTCTAGTAAAGACAATGGAGTCTTAGACGCTTGGCGAGGGAAGCAAGAAGGAATATGGCAGTAGTTGCCAGGAGAGACGGCCACCACCTTTGTGAAGGGCAGCACCTTAGCTTCTTCCAAGCCATTGAGATGGTGCAGGAGTGGAAAGAGAGTTTAAGAGGTGTGAGAGAGGAGTGATGATTGCTCGGGGCAGAGATACGAGAAGCATGGGGTGTAGTCCATCAGGCTAGGTTTGGAGGGATTAAGGGACAAAGTGCCTGTAAACCTCCTGAGGGAAATGGGGGAGCTGTAACCACCAGCCGAGGAGGAAGGGTCAGAGGAGGTAGGTGGGGATGATCTGAAGAGCGCAAGTGGTAAAGAATTTTGAAGAATGCAGCAACAGAGACAGGTGAGCCATCCACTGCAAGGATGGTGGGGTGGACTGGGATGGAGGGTCAAGAAGGGAATGTCTCACATGCCAAAATTTTGAGGATGAGTTGCAATTGGCATGAAGATAGGTCTTAAAATATTCAACCTTGGCACCTTCATACAAGCATTTTGGTGAGATCTGTATTTTGCAGACTGTCTGGGAATGGATGGATTTGAAATGTGCCCAGGATCGATCCTGGTCTTTGCACATGGCAATGAGGTCCGTATGATCCAAGGGTGGTGCATTTGTTTAACCTTAGTTGTTTAAAGAGGGGCATGGAGGTCCCAGATCCCAGAGAAGATCCTAGTGAAGAGGCCAAGGAAGAGTCAATATCTGAGCAGAAAACACTGGAAACCAGTCGGCTCCAGCGAGGTCGTGAAGAAGGGCATCAGTACCAAGGGTACTGAGAGGATGAACTCAGATATTTTGGGGTCAAATGGGGAAGATGCACCTTACTGACACAATAGGTCAGGCAGTGATCACTGAAGGCATCTGGGAAGACACCTGAAGCAATGATGCAGTGGGGATGGGAGGAGAGCACCCAGTCTAGAAGGAAGGGTTAGGAGAGTGTTGATTATCATGGGTTGGTTCAGATATTTGTTGTGTAAGATTTAGCAACTTGATTATATGACAAGAAGGTTTGGAGGAGGAGGAGAGCCAATCTAGATTGAAGTTATCTAGGATGATGAGTTCACTGGAGGCAATGTAGGAAGAAATTAAGGTGATGCAAGAGACCAGAGATACAGGCGCAAGCTTAGAAAGGCATAGAGCACATCCACATAGACTGGGGAGAGAGGAGGGAGAGATAGATTAGCAATGATAAGTTTTTGAGAGGGGGATGATTCATGAGGAAATGAAGCAGGAAAGGGCTTGGCAAACATACAGGGCAACACCAGCACCTCGTTTGCCATGGTCTTGTCAGTAGAAGTGAAAGTCTGGGAAGGAGAGGGAAGAGTCTGGGATCCCAGAGGACTACCAGGTTTCAGTGATGCATATAACATCAGGAGAATGCTGGGCTGTCCAGAGTTTAAGAGCATCAAGCCTGGGGAGGAGACTCCTGGTGTTTAGGTGGATGAGACAGAGCCCATTAGGAATAACAGGTGAGAAGGAGGGGAAGAGGGGCTAGGGTTGGGCTCAACATCACCAGACAGAAACAGGAGGAGGAGGGGAGCAGACGTAGGAAGGGGCACCAAACAGTACCTAGGGTCCTTTCTTTGCTGCTTGTGCTGCTGTGGCATCTGAGAGTGGAAGGAGGTTCCGACTGCAGAGCTGGGGAGGGCAGCAGCCCTCAGGACACTTTTGTTCTGGTGGGTGAGTGGCTCTCTACTGAGCTTTGGGGCCTAGGTTCCTTTGTTTGCTGCTTGTGCTGCTGTGGGTGTCCAAGAGTGGGGGTCTGACTGCAGAGCTGGGAGGGTGGCAGTGCTCACAACTCTCTTGTTCTAGTGGCTCTCTATTGAGCTCTGGGGGCTGGGGAGAAAAGTTAAGAATCAGTAGGCAGGATTTTTTTAATTTATTGTTTGGCTAAAAGTCATTACAATTCTTAAAAATACAAAAGAATGAAATATAGACAATTTGTTATATCAACAAACATTACTACTGCACAGCAACAATTAATTATTCTTTAAGCTAATACAGTGTTTACTGCTTTAAGTGGTATAAGCTTCATATGAGATTTCATTCAGTTACTTCATTATAATTTAACCGCTTTTAGGAAGTTACAAAGAGGAGCAAGTATATTCTTATTATTTGTGTTAAACAAAAGAATAAGTTGTTCAGAGGGGAGACCAAGGGTGCCTAATATTGGAGCCAACCATTTCTTCCTTGCTATCTCAAATTTTGGATCATGTAAGACTATGGGTGGGACATTCAGAAATGCGCCAAAGGCATGGCAACCCAGCACAGGCGCCAAGTCAACTGCGCCAATGGCACAGTGACTGTGATATTCAATGGTTGTGCACTGCAACATGCGCCAGCGCAACATGGCTAAATATTGCAGGCACTGCACCATGGCGCAGTGAGAGGTGCACCGGAGCAACCAGATATGCACCATAGTGCAAACAGGAATGCGCAAGGGGCAGAGGAAGATGCACCAAGGCACAGCAGGAACAGCCACAGATACAGCAGGGAGTCAGACAAGGGGAAGGGGGAACAGTGCTGGACGGCAGGCACCAGGCCAGGAACACTGGCAGGGACACAGCCAGCACACAGGTCACCACTGCACAGGGCGCATGTATGCAGCGGCACACCCTCCCCGGGAGGACGCAGGCACAGGCGGCACTGACGTACAGGGATGGGCACCCTAGACCACCACACACCGGTGGGCAAGTGGCTGCTGGTCCAATGACAGGCCACACCCCAACACCAAGGCCCCGTATTTTCTGAAATTCTGCAGTTGCAGCGGTAGCCACAGAAATCAGGGCTGACCACAGAAATCGGAAAACCAGCCATACGGTTGCAGAAATGCTAACTATGTTATGCAGTGACACAAGGCAGGACATAGCTACTGATATGTTAAGCATGCCATGGCATACATACTCATTAGAAGGAAACAAACTAATGCTGCCGCCACAAAGCCGAAAAGCTAGTGGCCGCATGGCATCTTGACTCATGCTGGCTTTTATTACATAACTCCCATCCACCCAGTATTGTGTGTGGGAGGAGAGACTGCCACAAGAGTAGCAGAGCTTGATTAGGTCCACAGCAGTTACGATTTGCTGCTGTGTGGGTGTGGCTAGCTCAGCCATGTTAATTTTTCATTGTGAGGCTGCTCACAGTGCATGCTGAATCCCTGGAAGCTGAAGTTGAAAGGAAGTACTGGAAGGTGAGCAATAGTCAAGAAGTGAGAAGATTCAGTGATGCCCATAGAGGTGAAATCCATCTCGGTATGGTGGCAGGTATTGGAGGAGGAGCTGATTGTAGAAACATGTGGCTGGCAAAAGACTGAGTAGAGGACTCTGTCCCCACTGATGGACATCGATCACAGTTTTGATTTGTGGGACACAGATCTGTACCTGCAAGTGTGAGAGTAATTTCTTAGTAGATTTGAACCTGCAGCCTAAGTGGTGGCATCAAGCTAATTTCTTAAGGAGGGCCAAGTTGTCCAGCTGCAGCAGAGTTGGGGACCAGGGTATACTAGAACTGGAGCAAGCAGGTAATTAAAATAATTGGAATGGAGAGTTGTAATGATTGCTGCTGTATAGAAGTGAAATGAGGGTCACTGACTGAAGAACACCACCACCCCTGAGCTGCTGGGAGTAGAGAACATGTTAACCAAGGTTACTCCAGCTTAATAAGAATGACTTGCTTGCGTTTTTTACTGTTTCCTTCAGAAGAAAAAACAGGAGTCAACAAATCCTACAGATACTGCAAGTTACACCCTCCTTCACTATTATAGAAAGATAATCCCCCACAAAAAGACACAGATTTGCACACTGCACTCAACATGTTTGTTGCAAGGCAGTTGGAGTATTCTAGTTTAAAAATTATAATCTAAAAGAACTTTGATCAAATCAGAAAAATAAAATAAAATAGCGTTCAAGTTGGAGTCTCGTTATGTCTGCTAACTGAAAATATAAACCAGGAAAATCCAAGCAAGTTTCACCTTCTGTGTAGTTTTCTGAGTGTTTATGTCCTCCACAAATTATAACCTAGGAAAACAGCAAATGCCACCAATTTCCAGCACAGCAAATGAGCCTTCAGATTCAGGGTGGGAGGAAAAGTCATTAAAGAGAACACTGATGCCCATGGCTGTGCCAGGTTTGGGTTATTGCAGTTTAATATTTGTAATAACAAGACTACATACTGTTAAATGGCCTGCTGTTCCAGTTTCAGTGTTGTGGAGTGGTTGCACAAAGGCTGTCAAAGGGTTAACGAAGACTTATTCCCCTTGAAGGTATGCCATTTAACCACAATTTATCTGCCGCAGAATGGCCGCACAATCAGCAGTTGTTCTGCCACAGAAAGTATGAGGTCCTGCCGCAGAATGTAGGTCCACTTTGCCACAGTAAACCTGGGCCCTGCCCAACACATGGCACACACCGCACACACACATGCCACACATCCCAAACAGTCATCCCAGGGCCGCAGCACGGCACAGTCACTAACAGAGGGCATGCCAACACCATGCACGCACTCACCCAATGACACAGGTGCACGACACGGCCACCCACCACACGACTGCAGCATGGACCCACTCGCCAGCTGCAAAGCAGACATGGACACAGAAGGGTAAACAGGTAAAATATATATTGAAGGAAAGCAACACAGCTAACAACAACACAGGTAACAAAGCAAGGATAGGGGTAGGTGGGAAGGGGCAGGGACGGTGTCTGTACAGGTGGATGGGGAAGAAAGGGAAGGGAGAACAGAGGTGTGAAGGGGACTGGTGGTCCTCAAGGCCGGGCTCGTCCTGCCACACCTGGTGCCTCCCCTGTGCTGTTCCCGGAGCAGGATCCACCAGGTCTGGTCTGCCATCTCCATCATGTGTGAGGCTATTAAAATGATCTGCCACAGCAGATGTCAGTAGAGCGGAGCCTGGAACCCCTCTGGACACTTATGACAGAAGAAGGGACAGATTAACAAGCCCAAAGCACCCCAGTCCCCCAGTGTACAGAGGGCAGTGGGCACACGCCCCGTGTGGCACCTCAGCCACCCACAGTGGGCGGGCCTATGCCTGCTGTCAACCCAGCATGCCACAGTGGTACACAGTGCTGGAATCCACTGCCCAAAGGCCACCCAATGGCACTGTGGCACATGGGTGGCATGGTGCTGCAGTGGAACCACAGTGGCACAAGTGGTGGCTGGACGCGCACGCCGCCACCAGCAGCAGCCACATGTAGTGGCTGCTCCACGGCACCACACACACTGCACCATGTGTCAACCACAGCTGCCATGGCATAAGGCACAAGGGACCAAAGCCATTCCCCACCACTGCCTCCCACCCTGCACAACAAGTGGGAACTCACAGTGCCTACCTGCCCCCGTGATGCTCCGCGACTGGTCCGGCACTGCATGCCTGGCCAGGCATCCTCCCACTGTCGATGGGCCCGCAGTGGCCTGCTGCGAACCGCCAGGTGCTGCAGCTGCCTGGCCCTCCTCTGGTCCTCAGGTCCTAGGATGGGAACACAGACAGGCACACAGCAGAACACAGCCACAACATGGGACCATTGCCCCCACCACCCATGCACAGAGTGCACTCCGGTCCATCAGGGCTGCCGGGCATATGCACAATGCACACAGTGACTGGCAATGCCATGCCACAGGGCACACCACAACAGCCCCTGCATGGCATGCAGCCCTGCCAGCCCCATGGAACAGTGGACTTGCACAGACGCAGTCAGTGTGCACTTACCTGGCCATGACACGGCACCCTGCGGACGCGTGCCTGCAGCACCCTCAGCCACTCTGGGGCCTTCCAGACCAGGTCCCCATACTGGTGGCAATGCTGCTTCCTGGTGCACAGCACATTGGTGGCCTGGACAAGACTGTCGGCTATCCTCTGCCACCACGTCAGTCCTTGGCCTTGTGAGGGCTGCTGGCCAAACAGGCTGGCAGCATGGGGCTCCACCTGGGCTACCAGGCTCACAGCTTACCTGGCTCCAGTTGCAGGCACAGGGCACTGTGCCATGTGACATATTGAGGCAGCACTTTAGAATGCCAAAATGGCACCCAGTAGCAGCGTGCTGGCGTGCTCGGGATGGAGTGCCTCGGCTCGGGAGATGCACTGTCTGAGGCAATCGTGCATCTCTGGGGATGTGTGACATGGGTGTGGCCACACTGGCATGTGGGGTAGAGGACACTGGGGTACAGGGCTCAGTGGGGGTCGAGGGGGTCAACACCGCGCGGTATGCGTGTAGGCGCGCATGGTCTCACCTCACATAATGCACAATAGGGCCATGCATGCAGCATGCCCCATGGGACCAATAGCGCCTGAGCACCAGTGCCCGGTGCCTGGCGCATTGTCCCAATAGTGCCCGAGCACCATAGGCCCCAATGGTGCCCGAGGTGCCATAGGGCCCATGCCACATGGGCATGATGGTCCCTATAGCACACCCAGCACATGCCGCGCAATAGTCAGAAGTATATGCCGTTGCACATGCGTGTTGGTGGGTATGTTGGTGGTGCGCTTTGCGAATGTGGCAATGTGCAATGACATGCACTGGAGCATGTCCATTGCACAATGCACAACAGCGCGATATTCAGCCAACATATGCAAATCAGCTCATCAGCCAATCCGAGGTGCGATGGGGACATATGTATGCCATTATGGTTGCAGATCGGCTCATTTGCATGCGATGCACTATAAAGGTACCGCACAACATCACAGGCCATGGACCGTATTGCAACCAACAAAGGTAGAGGCGCCTGCTGAGTGGAGGGCTGGCACAGGGTGCTGGATGACTGGAAGGTCCACGGCAGCCACTAACCACATGTCCATGTCCCCAGGTAGCATCATGTCCGAGCACAAGGAGGGTGAGGGGGGGGCCTGCCCAGGAAGCGAGGCCAACTTTACATGAGCGGAAGCTAGATACCCTGTTCAAGGCATACTTCAACAGGGAGCCTTTGCTGAGTGGCACTACATGCACACCCAAGGCCAGGGCCAGGGCCACAGCCTGGGAGGTAGTGGCGGAGGCTGTGAACCAGCAGGGCAGCCACCAGCAGTCTGCACAGGAGTGCAAGAAGAAGGTGGGCACTGACAAGCATCGGATAAAGGAGGAGGTGGTGGCCATCTGGGCCACACGGTCGAGCCACTGGAGGGGCCAGGCCACCATGCCACAGCTCACCCTGCAGGAGAAAATGGTGGCAGCCACCATGCAGCGTAGTGCGATGGAGGGATGCCAGGCGGTAGCTTCCAGACTGGAGGGAGCCCTTCGCTGCATGGTAGGTATGGCAGGCAGGCAGGCAGGCAGGCAGGAGGGGCTGGTGGGACAGCAGCACTAACGCATCTGTGTTCGCTTACAGCACCAGCCCACCAGCATGTGGTGGCAGGGGCACCTGTGGCTCTTGTGGTAGCCTGCCCAGCCCGGAGGACCAGCCATCCATCTCCATGGGCATCTGGGGGCCTGATCAGCTGCAGACCACCATCGCCATCCAGCCGGATGTCCCAGGCGTGGTGGTGGATGAGGCCCTGGCTGCATTCCAGTGAGATGCCAGCCATGGCATGCTCCGTGCAGAGACACAGGTTGGGGCAGGGTCTGACACTGATGATGAACAGACCATTGTTCTGGACAGCAGGGGGCTTGTCGAGGGGTGTCACTCATACCATATACCTGCACCAGCTGCACGGCCGGTGGCCTGTTGGCAGCAGAACAGCTGCCTGTCACTGCCCCTGGACCTGATGTGTGCACAGGCACAGTGGCGCAGGCTGGCGGGCACCTGCACAGGCGCTGTCCAGTGCACAGGGGCCAGAGGGTCCACAGCAGCAGACAGCTGGAGACATGGGGCCAGGTGCTGCATCCACCACCGGGCACATGACATTATCCAACCCATTGAGGGCCACATTGCGCAGCACCACCTGAGTGGGGGCCATGCAGCACAGCTGTATGACACAGGCAGAATGGTGCCATGCCCTGCAACCCAGGGTGCTGATCCCTTGCCGAAGCACACCCAATTGCTGCGCCTCCATGGAGCAACAGGTGCTGCACATCACCAGGGTGCAGGCACTCCATGCAGAGGTGCACCAGGCCACCAAGCAGTGAAAGAGGGCACCACACAGGTCCTGGATGCCATTCAACGCCTGCAGGAGGACATGACCACAGTCCTGGACTGCATTGCCAGTGCAATCATGGTTGGCCTTGCCTCACTGACTGCCACAGGGCATGGCTGCCGACCACAAACACCAGAGTGCACTGTCCATACCACAGCCCCAGCATCGGTCGACCCCATCCATGTCGACACGGGCTCTGCTGTGGGCATCCTTAGCACACCTGGAGTGGGCCTGTTTGGATCTTGCAGACTCCTGCAAGGGCCCGGTCATGGTCCCGCAGTCCCACCTCTGGGGGCAGTCACAGACCCATGTCTGAGGCAGCCGTATGTCTGTGCAGTGGACCTGATGTGCATGCTACCCTGTCAGCTGTCTGCAGCCACCACCCTGTGTGCACATGGGCATTGAGTGTGTGTGTGCATGGCACAGTTGTGGCAACCATGTGGTGTGCCACATGCAGCCCATGTGCCACCTCCTCAGCCACTGGCCTGTGTGGCGTGAGTGATGATGCCTTCACAGTACTGGTTGTGTATGAGCACTGGTGCCCTGCGTCTGATCCATGCCCGCGCTGGCACCCGGTCGAGTGCATGCAAGTGCCACTGTGTGGGTGTGTGGGAGGTGTGTGTGTGTTATGTGTGTTGCTGTGTAGTGACGTGCAGTGTTGCGTGTGGCCATGTGGCACCGTTCCCACCACCGCACCGTGCCTGTGTGTGCATGGCCTGGCCATGGCCACACATGGCTGCGTGCTCAGTCACTGTGTCGGTTCTGTGCCTGTGTGTCTGTCCACCTACTTGCGTGCACCATAGTGCTCCTGCACTATCATGTCTCACCGTGGTGTGCCAGCCGCATGAGCTGGGATCCCTCCACCCGGGAGCTGCCCACCTCCCCAGCCTTTTGCCCACGTCGTCCCCACTGCTGTTCCCCTCATCGGTCTCAACAGCTATTCCACGGTCAATGGCCATGTTGTGCAGCAGGCCAGGAATAGGCCACAGGCCTTCAAGGGGCTGTATTGTATGGCACAACCAGACCTGTTCAGGAATGGAACTGTGCCTTCAATATCCCAAACACACGCTCAATGATGTTCCACAATGCTGGTGTGTGCCTCATTGTATCACTCCTCTGCTGGGGATGACAGGCACTGGTAGGGGGGTGAGCAGGCAGGGCCTGAGTGGGTAGCCACTGTCATCTGTGTGTGGAGAGAATAAGAGAGGTGTGAGCAGGCAACCCTGTTGACCCATGTCACTGTGCCGCATGCCTCTCCCAGTGACACATGGTGGTTCCCCACCCTGTCCGCCCCTTCCATGCCCTGCTGTTCCCTGCTGCCCATGGTCTCACCATACTCACCCACTAGATGTTCAGTGGGGATGTTCCCACTTTTGAACCTGTGGCACAGTGCTGAGCTGTGACAGATGTAGGTGTCATGTGCTTCCCAGGGTGTGTGACACAGACATTGGTTATGCACCCCTGACATCGCACACCTCCTGGAAGTGTTGCTGGGGTAGCCTTTCCTGTTGATGTAGGCTACCCCTCTGTGCCAGGTGGCATGTGGATGCCCACTTAGGGTGCAGTCTATGGCCCCCAGCATGCCAGACATATGTGCTACTCCATGGAACTCCTGCATGGTTGCTGTACACTCTGCCTGTGTGCTGGGAAAGTGGATGTGTTCCACAGCATGTGGCAGCAGGGCATTGAGGAATTGTGTGAGGAGCCATGATGTGGTCAACTGGGTTATGCCTGTGGTGTCCTCTGTTGGTCTCTGGAAGGTGCCCGTGGTGAGCAGGCACATGACAGCTGTTACCTTTGTCTCCATTGTCAGGGCGTGGCTCTGTCTAGTGGGTTCCTGCATCTCCTCACTGCACAGCTCACACAGCTGCCTCAGAATTGCACAGTTCAGGTGATACTGGCCCACGATCTCTGTGTTAGCGTGGGTCTCGAAGTCGATGGAGCCGGTACCACCTGTTCCGAGCATACCACTGATGGGCCATTCCACAGCCACATTGCTCTGCCTCCTGCCTCCTCACACCCCTCATTACTGCCTCCATCTGGAATGCCACACTGGCCATGGCCCCTGTTGTCCTGTCACCCTGGTCGTCTGGCTCCACTGCCCCCGGCTCTGTGGAGCAGTGCCTATCACTTGTGGGCACTCCTGCATACCCTGCCCCTGGCTGGGTTTGCCTGCCAGCTCTGTCACCCAGCCCTGTGGGTGCCTGTGTCGCACCCTTCAGGTCTGGTGGCTCCCTTCAGTGCCCACTCTCTCCCCTTCCCTCAGTGGGCGCCCGTGAGTGGGACTGTCACACACACTCACTCTCTGTCTCTCTTTCTCCTTCTCCCTCTCTACTCCTTGTCCTTCTCGTCCTCTCCCTGTCACCCTCTTCCTTTCTCTGATGGCCTGTCTGTCACCCTCCATCCTGCTCCCTCTGGAGCAAGTGCTCTCCTCCTACTTTCTCCCTGTTTTTATAGGCTCAAGACTGTACCACACAACTGGCTGTTGCTCCTCACTTGTGCCATTGCTCGGCGATTGAATATCACACTGTGTCATATTCATGGTTCCACCCTGCCCCTTGCATGCATTCATTACTTTTGCACATTGACACACTGCAACTTCGCTGTTGCAGTTGCTCCTGCTGAATATCGCTTTTGGCATATCTTCGCAGTTGCGCATGCACAACCCTTTGCGCCATGTGCAACTGCTTTGAATATCCAGCCCTATGTGTTTGAGATCATCCTGAAGTCCAAGTAAACAGTTACATTCAGAGCTCAAAATTCCTGTCCGTTTCTGATCGTGTAATATATCATTTTCCGAGTATAGTTCTAACCTAAATCTAGTAAGAAGTTTTCTCTCCTGTGGGTTTGTTATAGTAGTCAGATGAAATTGAGTTTATGTTCTGTTTTCATTATTTTAAACCAGCGAAAATGGCGTAATCTGTTAATTTTTCTTGGTCTAATGATATAAATATATCTCTAATTCTTCTTTTAACTTGCTCAACTATCTTTGGGAATGAGATGATATAGATTTCAAAAGTAAATTTCCCAGATCCCACTGAAGTATATTTTCTTTTATAGTTTTAATTGTATTTGATGTAAAATTCAAGTTATGGTATTTTATTTGCTCTTCTAAGCAAAGCCTTGGAAGTCTGTAATCATGAAGAAGAAATAACTGTAGTATAAAATTTATCCTACTTTCATTTACTAGTGCTGACAATGAAAATTGTCCTAGCTCTTTTCTCAATATTTCAGCAGAGACTGATTGTTGTACTTTTTATACAAAGTGATACATTTCATTAATTAGTATTTCTAGTGGTTTTATATCTGCTGGAGTCCATATCTCTATTCCATATAGGATGCTTGTTTAAATTTTAATATTTATAACTTTCAGTAAACCTAAAATTGAGCTTTGGCCCATTTTCCCACTGAATCTTTTGAAAGCTCCAAATGTTGTTTCTAACTTCTGGGTCATAATATTGATATGTGGATTCCAAGAGATTCAGAAAACCTTAGGCCCAGATAGTCATAATATGTTTTCAATTCAATTTTACTTTTCCTATAAAAAGTGAGGAACTTTTATTCTTATTGCCAAATGAGACCATATTAGTTTTGAAGATTTATAACTAACCCATGTTTCCTACATAATTCAGAGAATAAAGTTACTTTACCCTGGAGGCCTAGTAGGGATGTAGATATCAGAACAATGTCATCTGCATAGGCTAGGAAAGGGATTTTTCATTAGAACACTAGGGAATGTAATTCTGAGTTACTTAAGTCCTGTAAGATGGTATTTATATGCAGATTAAATAATACGGGCTAACAAACAACCTTGTGTACCCCAAATTAGTGTGTATCTTATTTGTTAAATCACCTTGTTGATTATATTTAATTTTGAGTCAGGTATTATTATGGAGTTTTATAAGCATATCTAAAATATCTGGATCTATACTATACCCTTCTAATTTTGACCACAGTGTTTTCCTGCTTATAGTCAAATGCAGTTATAAAGTCGACAAAACAGCATTATAATTTACCTTTTTAATGCTGACATGTTTCCAGACAAGATGTTGCAAAACAAAACAATGTTGGACTGTTGATCTTTTTGGCCTAAATCCATTTTGAAATTCGGATAATATATTATTCTTTTCTACCCACTGTTGCATTCTGTTTCTATTATTCTACAGAATATTTTTTTTTGCTGCATCTAGCAAACTGACTGGACTATACATTGTTGGGTTATTAGCCTCCTTTTTGTGACTTGGGCATATTATGCTGCCCTTTCAGGAGTATGGGAATTGTTCTCTTTGAGCACATAAAAACCTATCTCAACCCAGACAACAATGATACCTTTGAAGCAAGTACATACAATTATTCTAAGTGAAAAAGTTTTTATTGATACATAAATGCTTCTCAATTACAGACATATCATGATACAGCTCCAAATTTATTTTGTAGTGTAACATTTCAGAACGCAAATTCCTTCATCAGACAGCGGAGCATTTTTCTATAAATAATCAGAGAAAGACATTCTTATGAGTTTCCATTTTAACACTTTCTCAGAAATATGTATCTATCCAAATAAACTGCCTAATTAATTCATAATGTCAGGTGGAACTGATCTGAAAAATAGTGATGGAAAAATCCAAAAGTGAGTATGCCAAGGAAGCAGTAAAATGGGGGCACAATTCACCTTTTGTTGCCAACTACCCCAAAGTTCATATATCTGTATAAAGATATAAAATATTTATTTACTCCACATGGGATTACAACTTTCCAAATAGTTTTAAATATTGATATATTAAATGCACCTCACTACATTTGTCTGAACCAATTACTGTATCAATGTACCTGTTGTACCCTTTGTACTCTCCCGGTCGTTCCTGAAAATAGGCATAAAACTTGTCTAGTGTACTTACCCGATAAACAAAAACTAAATAAATAAAATAAACATGCTTATTTTCTATAGAACAACTTTAAGGTCCTCTAAGCATAAAGTAGGCTTCACTTAATTCTGTGAAAAACAAGGACGTAGTCAAACCTCTCTTTATGTTTAATCAGATATACTCATTGTGATTAGTGCAGAGTATTCTTCTTACCTCAGTAATTAATCTCAACAAAAATGTTTTAACCGAATGTTTCTATTTCACTTTGTTTCTGCATCTGTTACAAAGTATAAAGAGGCCATTGTAAACATACAGCACCTAAAACTATATGCTCCTCAATTTAAATATGCTGCAATGAAACAAAATTACTCTTACCTTCAAGTTTATACGATAAGTAGAAAAGGTAATAGCTCATATACTACTCGAGGTTTGTAAAAAACTACTCAGAAGAAACTTCTACCATCATTGGCAGACCACGCCACAACTCTAACCTGCACCTACTTTTTAACAGGTGCTGATAAAGAAGAGGAAGGGTCTGGGCTGCACAGGTATACACACAATGCAAATGTCACTAGGTGATGAAACCCCATGTGGCCTGGTCAAAAAATGAAAACTCGGGACTTCCGTGACGCCACCGACTGGAATGGTGCCTTAGTTGCTGAGCTCTCTGATCCCTCTAAAGACAATCTGAACAATTCGGCTCTCATAGAATGGCATCTCCAGCCAAACAAAAAGAACAAGCGGAAAGCTTCTAGTTACTCCCATGCAAAAATTAAGGAGATGATTCAGGCAGACATCGAAGATATCCCGGAGACGCGAGGCGTCCCTCAGACCCACACCAGGCCTCGCCCAGCACGACCTCCACAAGAAGACATAGTTCAGATGATAAAACAGACGGCCCGCACAGTTGCAAAGATAGATAATACACTTACTGAGCTCTGATCAGATTTAAATCGGATCGACCACAAGGCTGAACAGCTGGAACTTGGATTAACACAGACCATGGAGCAGATGGACAGACAGGACCGCCTGATGATGTACCTCCTGGCCAGGAGCGAGAGATCAACCGTAGACTAGAGCGACCTTGAAGGGAGGAGCAGGAGACAAACATTCGTATCTACGGGTTCCGGAGGGCTTGGAGGAGAAAGAGACAGATAATATTGTCTTTATTCAATCCCTTTTATGAAGTTCGCTGAAGCTCCCGGCAGAGCTTGACTTAGAAATAGACCGGGCCACCGGTCGCTAGTACCCGACCTAGAAATCCAGAGGACAGGCCCCACTCGTTCATTGTTAGAATGGCTTCCTACAGAAGAAAAGAGGACATCCTAAGAAGGGCCTGGCAACAAAAAACGTCATGTATCAGGGCCATAAATAATCTACTACAACGATCACACGACTGACGTTCAGGAGGCGGAAGACTCTCTGGCCCATAATCAAGCAACTCAGACTTAAAGGCATTAAAGCACAGATCTTACATCCAGCCAAAATTAAAGTGCTCACACAGCAAGGGAATAAAGTTTTAAAGATCTCTTGGAGGCTTCTACTTACCTTGAAAGTCTCGCATTCATGCCCCAATGATGAAGGAAAAGCTTGAAAGGATCTGATAGCCTCAGCTTGGACCATAGCTCAAAAGGAGCAGCGAAAGATGGGCTCCGCGCGGCGCAATCCCCAGACAACACTACGGGCAGACATCGCTCAGATGATCCAAAGTCGGTGAATCGTCCTCAATAAACAAAGCTGCGATGCACCTACACTCCCTGGAACACCAAGCGGAAGAAGAATCATCCGACCATGAAGAGGCACGGCTGGAACAAACACACAGCCAAGATGGAAGTTAACAATTGATGGTCAAATTGAACTTTTACTTTTCTTACTCCTCTCCCCAGGTGACCTACATTGGGACTCCCAGTCTCTCGGGACTGAACTGTTTCTGTCTGAACGGTAACCAGCTGTGAGTAGGCTGGTGAGAGTTACAGGTCTCAAATGTGGAAAACCGGGTTGTTGAGACGTTTCTTCATTTTTTATTCGGTCCCTAATTTACCTGAATCCCGTGCGCCTCCTATATGTGACCGGAGAGAGGTCCCGGGTTCACTGGGGGATCTGGGGAGGGTTGCAGAGTGACTCAGCTGTTGCCCAGTTCACGAGGCAACTTGTAGTTGAGACCTGATATGGAACTGAAGTTTATTGTAACTAGATATAACGAGATGGGCATGGTACACGGCGCTGGGACCTCTGATACCCTTGAAACCTACTATTGGCCAGGAGAATCCCTCCTGTCACCTAGGTCCTGATGCCAAAGCCTGTTAGATTTGGGCCATGTGAGGCTTTGAGCTGTAGAAACCCACCCATGTAGTTTGGACACACTCCTTACTTTTCCCTCCTTCCAGCCAAACGCCACGCTGATCTGAAGTGAAACAAATGCCTCCAGCATCTGTTGAGCTGCGCAATTCAAAATATAGCCTCCGTGACATAGGCTCTCTTATGTGGACCGAGGTCTGAATCCTGAGCTCCCTTCTAGATTGGGTGACTTAGGAGCGCCTCACTGCTCACATAGTAGAGACCGTGTAGCAGCAGGAAGTGCGGGAGTGAGAAGCCTAACCAACCTGACCTAGTACAGCCTGATTTATTTCTTTTCTTTATATTTATTTTTATTTTACTGGGGAATTATTGTAACCTGCTTAGACAGTGACGAATCGTTGGCCTCCCAGGACCGAATTTAATTTAATGTTAACCACGGTTGGTCTGGGAGGGGCTAGTTCTTACTGGGATTCCCACCATGCTCCTCGAGCTCAGCGATTCAAGCAGGCACCAGTGAGTTCAGACCTAAAATTTCTTTTGGCGTCTAGAAAACTGAATAATGACCTTAGGCTAAGGGCAAGTTATTTAGCTCAAGTTCTGGGTCCAGGGGATGGGGAGGGGAAGACACTGGATACTTGTTTCCCAGCCCTATGAAGATTCATGGGTTCGTATTTGGTATCCCATCAATACCCTGAAATGCTGTCTCTGACGAAGGAAGGATGAGGGAGTAGGGGGGCTCTCTGCCTGCAGGTGACCTGGCTACTAAGGGGAGAAATAGATCTCGGATACTTCATTGAAGCCATATACAAACAAAGAGGGAGGGAGGGGAAAGGAGAACAACCAAAGGAAAATGCCAGACCTGGTTGATTGTGGGTTGCGTGCTCATCCCCGGCAGGTGCATAAGGTTCAGATACTCTGGTGAGAACAAGCTCGACAATAGCGACTCAGTTCCTTGTCGTGCTTGTGGGTGGGCGTCTTGCTACAACGGAGGGTGTCTCCTGAACGGAGCCCGTCCAGTGTCTTTGGAAATGTAGATCTCGGCGTTCGCTGGGGGAGATGGGAGGTCCGAAAATGGAGGTTGGAAGGATACTATTTTGAATCTCCGAGGAAACTGGAGAAGTCTGGGCACATCCAGACAGAGAATATCTTCCAAATCAAAGCACACTCGGACCCTTTATATATGAGGGCCATGAATAATTTGGGAGGCTTGGAATATGAAAGGCAGGACAGTTAATAGGCAGGGGTTACTGAGGAACTTAAAGAGGTCGGATCTTACTCAGACCAGGAAGGGGAAAAAAAACCTTACTCCACTGACTGAGGGCGATTTAATAGCTTATGGCCTGTTTCCCCTCCCAGCTTATATGGACTGAGGGAGAAGGAAAGAAACATTAGGGAGAGAGGATTGGACGCTTGACATGAGGGCATCAGAGGTGACCTGCAAGAGGCTAGCCACAATAAAGATCATATGATGTGGCCAAGGAACCTCATTGCACTACAGAGCTCCCCATAGGTCCAGAAAGGACACTACTTCCTCTGTTGAGTTTTTTTCACTCAGCTTCACCTGGAAGCCCATCACAAATAGATAGAGACTCGTGGCTCAGGAGTTCGTTGCTACGGGTGTTATTACACTCAGGTTGCTTAAGGCTAGAAACTGGATTAGGCCAAAGCAAAATTTAAATGGTTAAAGTATTTCATGTTAAAGTTAAAAGAAAAGTTGTCTTGTTATGAGTTTTTAGGTTTAGAATAAGGCAAGGTACATACAAGATTCTAAATTGTCTCATTAGAAGTACAGTGTCTCAGTGGTCAGGATTTAAGTTTCAGGGAAATTGTAATGATGAATAATCACTGCACAAGGATAGTCTCCTTCAACTTAAACAGTTGCTCAAGTCCTATTAAGAGGAAGAGATTGCAGAGATATCTGGGGACCCAGAGGTGTGAAGTGGCCTTCCTGCAAGAGACTCACCTTACCCCTCTGGAGGCACAGAAATTAAGTGCCTAGCTTTCCCCATGTATTTCACTCTTCCTTGTCAAGTGGGAGGAAAGGGTGGTGACTGTCCTTCTCTCGACTAGATTCCCTCTACAGGTGAGGGAGGTGATTCGAGATCTGTCAGCGAGGTTCATTATGATAATAGGAACACTGCAAGAGCAGGTAGTCACTCTGATCAGCGTATATGTCCCACGGTTCTCCGATCTCCTCTTACTCCGCCTTTACAACTGGTTGCGGAGAAGGCAGAGGGTACAGCAATTATGGGAGGGACTGGAACATAATCCTCAATAGAGGATGGACACCACATCTCAAATTCCCAGACCCGAAATAAGTAAGGCTAAAGCCTTCACGATGCTCACCGGCAACTAGGGTTGGTGGATGTATGGAGGAGAGGTACCCGGCTTCTAGGAGTTCACATGTTACTCCCGAGGTTTTGTATATACCGAGGTTAGATATGTTCTTCGCTTTTAAGAGACCTTCCTCTTTCTTCGATGTGGGTGGGAAACATCAGTTTGTCGGACCACTCCCGCTGTTTGTGGAGATAAACCTGGGTCTTCCAGGAAAAAACTCTGTGGAGGTTGAACACCTCTCCTCCAAAATAAAGAAATAGTGGAGGAGCTCAAACAGTTCCTCAAAAATCGTTAGAGGAAAATAATACACGGGATGTCTCCACAGATATTGTGGGACTCTTTGAAAACAATGTACGAGGCAAACTAATTCAGATAGCCACTCATAAAAAAAAGGATAACGGCTCAAAGGCAGAAAGAGCTAACTTCTCAAATTCAGGAATGGAAAGGCATCAGAAAATTAAATGGGACCCAGATAGGGAGGAAAGAATTAAGGAAAACAGGCAGCACCTCCAAAAATACAAAACTCTGAAGTAGAGAAAGCCCTGTTTTATCTGAAGCAAAAATATTACAAGGAGGCCCAAGAGGAACAAAAATTTTAGCCTTTAGACTCAGGCAAAACATAGCAAAGGTGACCATCACTAAAATAAAATCTAAAGATAACAAAAAAGAGACTACTCAAGCCACGCAATAATGAAGGCCTTTAGGGCCTACTATATCAAACTATACTCGTCTCAAGAGATGACCTCCCCAAGAGAAAAGAGATACTTGGAGACTGTCCCTCTCTCCTCTCCCTCACAGGAATCGAAAGTACTCATCAGTCCAATTACTGCCTCCAATTAAAATATACAATAAAAATTTAAAACAGCTAAATGTCCTGGCCCTGATGGATTTGGTAGGAATTTTACAAAACCTTTGAGGGTGAGATTTCCCTATTCTATCAGAGGTATTTATGTGGTATGGACAGGTGAAGAACCAATCCCCTCATGGCAATATGCCACGATCTCAGTGATCCATAAAGAGGGTAAAGATCCGCATACTGTGAATCATACCGCCTATATCCCTATTAAACACCGATTACAAAATATTCACAGCAATAATTGCATCGAGGCTAAATCTTATACTACCTAAACTAATACATATGGACCAAACAGGCTTTGTCCTTGGCATCAAGCTCCAGACAGCATCAGGGCGGTGATAATCTTAATAGACGCTATTCAAAGATCAAAAACATCAGCGTCTCATGAGCTTGGACGCTGAAAAAGCTTTCGATAAAGTTCTTGAAGCTTTCTATTTGCTGTTTTAGTACACAGAGGTTTCCCTCCCATTTATAAATGTCGGTGCGATTACTATAAACCGCAGGCCTATGTTAGGTGACGAGGCATCTCAGAAGATCTGATCTAGGGAGAGAGGCACTCGACAAGGGTGCCCTTATCGCCGCTCCTGTTCGCTTCTTTACATAGACACCATGGAGGCAGTGAGGAGGGCAGAGGAGGTATTGGGTGCAAGTGGATAACCTTCAGAAGAAAATCTCCCTGTATGCAGATGATGTCCTCCTTAGCCTCACACAGCCCAACCGATCCATAAAAAGGTCTGGACAATGCTGCAAGAATTCGGTAGCCATGCAGGCTACTCTTAATAAAAACAAAACGGAGGTTTTCACCTTCCACTACAAACCTAATCCGAGATCTCCATCCTCTTTCCGCTAAATTGGAAGGCCAAAAGTTGAAATATCTTGGGACTTACATCACGAAACAGTTTTCCCAGCTGTTCGAGGTGAATTACCCTCCCTTAATAACCACCTCCAGAAAGATTTTGAGAGCTGGTCATTGCTAAATTTTCCAATGTACTCTAAGATACAAACCCAGTATGAATGTACTCCCAAAATTTCTTTACTTATTTCAGTATATACCCTTCTTCATCACAAAGTGACCTTTCAGACATGGAACAGAATGATAACTAAATTTTGTGGAACTCCAAAAACCCAGGATTAATTTAAGGATACTTCAACGCATCGGGGAGGGGCAGTCCGTTCTGGACCTCGAAGACTACGTCCTGGCAGCCCAATTAAAAATGCCATGATCTGGTCCAACCCACTGCTTCCATGGCATGGAAATTCATGGAGAGGGAGGGAAGCAGGAAGGGGCTCTCAATCCTTGGACCACGCCCCTTAACACGCATTCCAGATAAGGAGCCCTCCTCACAACTGTCCTCGGTTAGGGATACAACTAGAGCACTTCATAGAATATGGCAAAAGTTCAATCCAGAAACTCCTATGGCCACTGAGGAGACTATCTCAGGACCCAGATTTTACCCCAGGACAGCTGGATAAAACGTTCTAACCTGGGATACACAGGGCCTGAAGTTCCTCTCCCAATACTGTCAGGGTGAAACTTTGTTAGACTTTGCCTCCTTAAAGCAAATATACTTTGCAGAACTCAGACCATTTTAGATATTTACAAGCTAGAAATTATATACTTATGCTAAAGAAAAAAGACGAACCCAGACAGGGCGCTGCACCTAATAGAGGCTATACAGAAGGAATAACAGTAACCAATCTGAAAGGAATGATCTCCAACTCTATAAAGCCCTGTCAACATTAAAGGAAGACCCGTTAACCAAAATTAAGACTAAGTGGCACAAGATATCACACAGAGGCTGGGTGAGTCTGAATGGAGAGAATATTCTCCCTTGCTAATCGGACAACTCAATCTCCATACAGGCAAGAATTCTCATGAGAGTGAAGGTCCGCTATTTCCTTACTCCCAAATAATAAGCAAAAGAAATCCAGATGTATCTGCCCGGTGTTGGAGGGATGTGCTGAACCGGAGCAGACCATTTACATATTTTTGGACCTGTGAGGTACTAATGAATTACTGGGGAGACATTACGGGGCAATTTCAGAGCTATTTTCGTGCAGAGTAGGTTGGAGTGGCCAGAAATTATCTTGGGCCTGCCACCCAAGGAGATACGAGGTTCTGACTCACTGTACCTGTGGTTCATCCTGACTACGGCTGCACACAAAGCCATCACAAAGAAATGGCTCTCCCAACCCCCACTATAGGGGAATGGATAACAATAGTGAACACCATAGCAGACTTGGAGGAACTCACATATAAAATTAATAACAGAATCTCGGTCACACTTGAGGAGGTGGACTAGATGGGAGTTGTGTGAGCAAGATAAGGAAGAAAATAACTAATCATATCATAATTAAGGGCCAAATGAGTCAGTCAGAGGGAGCAGGGAGATGGATGGGAACCTGGTTGGGATGGGGAGAGGGATTGGGGCCTAGTTTGATGTTTGAGGGAGACTCATAGGATAGCAGAAACAGCTTGAGAAGGGCTGAAGCTCTCCTTATGTAGGACTATATTGGATTGTTCACTTGGGAGCTTAAGCAACAGGTTGGTAGAAAAGAGGCCAGGAGTTATATTTTGTTTTAAACTGAAATATTTGAATAGTTTGTTAGTGAAATTAGTTCTATGTGTTAAAATTATTACCTTGAATTTGAACTGATACTTGGGCTGTGATATTGTAGGTTTGGGGATAGATGTTTGGCAGGGAAAATTAGAAGGTAATTTAAATGTGTTTGCCTGGTGTTTGGTAAGAGCCCTCTCACCCACCCTGTTTTGTAGGCTTACTTAAATACTGAAAAGCCACTGGGGTTGGGATTGAAGGCTGAGTATTTCTGTTTGGGACTGAAATTTTGAAGCAACAGGAGTTGGTGGGCCTGTGACATCATACGGTACCTGGAGTCTGCTTAACACACTGTTGGTGGGACTGAACACATACTGGACTGTATGTGTTTGTGAGACTTGGGAACTTTGTTGGTGGGGTTGAAATTGGGTTTGTAAATAACTACAGTCAGTATAGAGAGAAACTGTACTCCAGGGAAAGGGACTGAGAAAAGGGTGTGCTATTATAAACAGAGGGGATAATCAGGGTGCCATATTCCACCATGGCAGGCATCTTCGAAGGGTTGTAGGCTGCACAGGCTGTGGGATGGCAATAATTCCAAATTGGGCCTGGAGAGGAGGCTGCCCACTCTGAGACAGCTCATCTTGTATTAGGAGGAGGTATATTGGTTAAGGAGTAAGCTGTGGGAGCTGGGGGGTGTCCAAGGATAAGGGGTGTGGATATGGGCAGCAGAAGGGTGGGGCTGAGGGAGGCTGGGGCAACACTCTGAAATTACAGGACATTATGCTACAGCAAGCAGAAGGGGATATTAGGGACAGAGGACCCTTAGATAGGGAAGTTGATGCTAAGGAAAGCATACAGGGTGAAAATTCTGAATTCAAGGAGACTGGAGGGAAAAGTCAGGAGGGCTGTGTGCAAGGCCTAAAACAGTAGACTGTGGGAGGGGCTCCTAAGGTAGACAGTGCAAGAGAGAAGAAGAGGTCAGTTTAGAGAGATGCAGTCAGGGGAAACTTCGGTTACTTGATGGAGGCTGACATGGAGTGTCACAATAAATTTGAGATACTAAGCATCCTAGAGGGAGGAAGGGTTGGTGGAAATGAGGAACTTATACAGAGGCCGGGGAGGGAGTCAGATACCCATAGGGCACACAGAACAGCTATGGAAAGGATAGACATAGTCCCAGAGGGAGAAGGGAAACATATATGTTAAGCAAATGGGGAGATGCAACATATTCCAGACATGAGGGAGACAGCATGATTGGAGAGGAACTGGGAGACAAGGAGGTGGAGAGGAGCCCCCTTCAGCAGGAAGGTCAGTACCAAGGATGGGGGCCCCAGCTGGGGGGACCCAGAGAGCCTCTGGAGACAGGGGTACTATTACAAGGGGGGATGAGGTGCGGGGGAAGGGGAACCATCAGGGCCAGGATAAATGGTTCAGATAAGAGAGGTTAAAGGGACACTATTCAGAGGGGTTTGAGTTAAGTGGGCAAAAATAGCAAGGGAGGCAGAAAGGGAGGGTGACAAGGGGTCTCTAATAAAGCAGGAAGACTCCCTATGAAATTGTGATCATGAATAAAGTGGGAGAGGGGGCTGAGAGGGCATAGTGGAGGTAACCATAAGGATGATGGCGGTGTTAAGGTTCTGTTACTGGGAGACTCGATGATTAAGGGTATCCATTGGGAGGGACAGGGGATGGATGCCATAGCCAGGTGAAGGTGGTAGTGAGTATCTCTGGGCTGACAGTGCACAGAGCAAAGTTCATGGTGTATGAAATGGTTAGGATTGTGGAGGAAACCGATTTCCTTGGTCATTTGGGAACTAATGATCTAGAGGAAATAGCATTATGGAAATCCAAGCAAGGTTCCAAGAACTTGCCAGAGTCTGTCGGGATAATGGATGCAACATTTCCTTTTTGAGATATTGCCAGTACCAAAGGCCTCAGTGGAGAAAAAAATGATGAAGCTCACAGAGGTTAATGAATGGCTCAGGAAGTGGGGTGAAGAGAATGGGTTGGGGTGTTAGGGAACTGGAATGGAGTTTGGGAGGATAAGGGACTATATGCCAAGGACAGGTTTCATCTTGCCCCATTAGGGAAGAAGTCCTTAAACAGGGATGGCTGACTACATACAAGAAAGGTGGGGTTTAAACTTGTAAGGGGGAGGGATAAGGAGGGCTGACCAGAAGCCCTCCTCCAGATGAGGGAGTAGCCTTCAAGCCCAAGGGGAGGGGAAACAGACTGGAGGTGGAGGTTTCAGGAGGGCAGGGAGGATGGAAGTATAAGGAATCTGGGTGGGGTTACGAAAAGGATCAGGGATAAGGGTGGGGTTGGTGTTAGTAAATGCCAGGAGTTTGGGAAACAAGTTGCCAGAGTTCCAGGCCATGCTGTTCGAGGAGGGTGGATGTATGCAGTCACGGAAACGTGACAACAAAAACCATGACTGGGACCTAAATGCACTGGGGTACACTATGCTTAGGGAAGGATAGAAAGGAGGGCAGAGGGGTGGAGTGGCTATGTTCATTAGAGATGACATAGAAATTGCTATGGTAGAAGAGGCAGAGGAAGCGTGGAGGCCTTATGGGTCACCTACGATCCCCAGCAGGAGATAAGGTCAAGCTGGGTGTAGCATATAGGCCCCGGGATGAGTGATGTTCTAGAGGATGGTTTGCTGGACAAACATCATTGCCCAGTGTGGTCCAAAAGGGAAGGAGTGGTGTTGATGGGGACCTTAATATGCCAGGTACTAACTGGGGAACCATGTCCTCTAAGGTGGCCAAGGAGCAGAGGCTGCTGGATGGCTTCAGGATGTGTTCTTAACACAGCATGTGATGGAGCCCACAAGGGAGGGGCATGTCCTGGATGTGGTTCTGGCAGATGGGGATCTGGTAAGGGACATGGTTGTACAGGACCCTGACTGGGAGTGACCACAATACTGTCTGGTTTCAAATAAGCATTGGGGAATGGGGTGAGATCTAGGACACTGGCAGTGGACTTCAGGGGGGCAGACTTTATGGGCATGGGAAATATTCTCAAGGATCACTTGAAGGGATTACCTCAACAACAAGTGAGGAAAGGAGATGGGAGGTCATAAACGGGACTTCATGAGGCAGTCAGGATCTGCGCTAAGTTGAAACGTAAGGGAGCAAGGTCACATAAACCATGCTGGTGGTCCAGTGAGGTCCAGGTAGCAGTCAGAGAAAAGAAGGGGCTTACAAAATATAAAACAACAAGAGGGATAGGATAAGGAAATGTACCAGCTTGCATCTAGAAAAGTCACCCGTATGGTAAGGGCAAAGTCCAGTAAAGAGCATCGGCTGGCACAGGGGATACATGGAGGGGAAAGGGTTCTTCCGGTACATTGGGGAGCGGAGAAAACTAAGGGCCATCTCAGCAGATTGAGATCAGAAGGAGGGTGGGTGGAAGAGGCGAGGACCAGGCAGAGGTATTTAACAGTACTTTGCCTCTGTGTTCACTAGGGAGGGATGGGATATCTACAAAGCAAGGCACAAAGGGATAGAAGGGCAGGGTGGGATCAGGGGAGCAGCAGAAATGGAGCAAAAGGGAGGAAAGGTACCCCAGGGGTGTCACATCTGGATAAGGATAAAAGACCAGTAAGGTGGAGGGGACGGA
Source organism: Neoceratodus forsteri (assembly GCA_016271365.2). Taxonomy (NCBI): domain Eukaryota; kingdom Metazoa; phylum Chordata; order Ceratodontiformes; family Ceratodontidae; genus Neoceratodus; species Neoceratodus forsteri. Next base: position 189,338,745 of record CM028135.1, on the reverse strand, counting down.
TGATGCCATCCCCACCAAAGGTGTGGTTTGCCCTCAAGGCCTAAAGAAGACAAATCTCCTGGGCGGATGGCATTCATCCAGATACTATGGGATTGTGGACATACTGGCTGCACCCCTGGCGGAGCTTTTCAACAGGTCACTTGAGACAGGGAGGGTACCTAGGATTGGCGAGACATACATGGTACCAATCCATAAAGGGGGTCGAAGGTACCAGGAAACTATAGACCCATCAGTTTAACCTCGTGGTGGGAAATTAATGGAGAGTATAATAAAGGAACGATTGGGGTTTACTTGGAGGAGGTGGGAGGTCTGGATAGTCGGCAGCATGGGTTTGTGCCAGGTAGATCATGTCAAACCAACCTTGTAGAGTTCTATGAATGGGTAACATCAGAACTGGATAGAGGTAAGCCTGTGGATGTGTATTCTTGGACTTCAGCAAGGCGTTTGACTCTGTCCCCACAATGGTCTGGTGGAGAAACTGATGGGGTTAGAGTAGGCCCTTTGATGGTCAGATGGATTGAAAACTGGATAGCTGGACGCACTCAGAGGTAGTGGTCTGTGGGGAGCTCGAACCCCTACAGAGGTTGGTAGTGGGGTACCACAGGGCTCGGTCCTGGTCCAATCCTGTTTAATGCATACATATCAGACATCAGGGATGGTATAGGTGTGAAATGAGTCTCTTCAGGATGACTCCAAGATGGGAGCAGTAGTTGAGGGAGAAGAGGGAGGTTGGCCCTGCAAGGGGACCTGGACACCTGGAAAGCTGGGCTCACACATGGAAATTAAATTTCAATATCACCAAGTGCAAGGTGTTGCATCTTGGTCGGGAACCCTAAACACAGGTACACCCTGGGAGGAGGTGCTGGAAGCCTCAACAGGGAAAAAGACCTAGGGGTCATGGTGGATACATGTATGAATAACACTGAGCAGTGCAGGAGAGCAGCTAGCAAGGCAAACAGGATGTTGGGATGCATCGCAAGGGATCACCTCTAGGAGCAAGGAAGTGATTCTGCCACTGTACAATGGACTGGTTAGACCACACCTTGAGTACTGTGTACAGTACTGGAGACCACACTTGAAGAGGGACATACAGCTCCTGGAAAGGGTACAGAGGAGGGCAACAAAGATGATCATGAGGCTAGGGATTTGACTTACGAGGACAGACTTGAGGAGCTCTGCCTGTTTTCATTGGAGGAGAGGAGAGACAGGGGGACATGATTGAGGTCTTCAAGTACCTCAAGGGAATAAATAGGGTAAACATGGAGGGATCTTTAGACTAAAGCAGGGAGGCATCACCAGAGGGCATGGTTTGAAGGTGGAAGGGTGAGGGGAAAGAGGAGGAGGTTTTCACTGAGAGGGTGGTGGACCCTTGGAATGCTCTGCCTGGTGAGCTGGTTCAGAGATCCACAGTGGAGAGCTTTAAGAGAGGTGGGACAGACACAGAAAGTGGATGTATCAGATGATGGCCTGTCGGGGGTGGGGATGGATGATAGGGGTTTCTGGAGCACAAGGATGGGAGGTCTCGCACCCAACTAAGGATCTAGGTTCGAGCAGACTTGATAGACCATAAGGCCTAATCTGCTGGCAAATAGTATGTTAGTATGTTAGTATATCAGCTCATTGAACATATGTACTCTGATTGGACTGAGACTTACTGTACAAGTGATAACAAAATGTATTGGGATAAATATTATCGCTGGTATGCTAATTAATTTGACTGTGAGAATGTACCTAAATATTGTCAATAAACTTGAATTTAAAAAAAAATGAAAACTCACTGAAGCTAAAAAGCAGGAGCGTTCCCCTTTCCAAATTGTACTTAACTTAGTACTTTTAATTCATAAGTTGAGGTGTTAAATTTGACCAGAAATACTGTCATATTACCACAATAGTGCAGTTATAATGCTTATTAAACAACAAACATTTAAAAGGCAGAGAAGGATACAGGTGGGAATAGAAGAATAAGCAAGTGATACATCTAACTACAACAGCAATTCACTCAATAAACTTGAATTAAAGTGGAGTAAAAGAATGAAGTGGAGACAATGATGCCTTAGAATTGCTCATATAAATTCTATGAACTACATAAGAATGAACTTGAACATTATACATCCATCTAATCAGAATTAGTCTAGTTTCAAACTTCATTAAGTCCATGTCTTGATAGATGTGTTCTAAGGGTGAAAATTCACCAGGCTTCTCACTTTAATAAGGCTCTCTCTCTCTGTTGCCTCCCTTAGTAGTTCTTTTATTCTTTCGATTCCAAAGAATTTCAGACTTGATATTTGGTGTTGTCTTTCAATAAAATGTCTTGCCAAAGGGACCTCAGCCCCCTTTATATTACTCTTATGTTCTGTAATCCTTATTTTTAACAGTCTGGTAGATTCCCAATATAATATATTGAACACAAACAAACAATGCAATAAACTGCAAAGTCTGAACTGCAAGTGATAAAATCTTATTACAATTTTCCCTATCATCCCATGTGCTTTTGATTATTTTTGTTTTTTACCATTGTTACAATGAATACAATTGCCACAGGGAAAAACTTTTATGTCACTTTTACCAGACCATTCCTACTTTTTCTTGTCTCCAGTATTGTGTTTTCACACACTTATTGTGTATAGTTGTAGTTCTACATGCAGTAACCCAAGGTTTGTGTTCAAAGATCTTATGTCCAGGCTCACTAGTTTGTAAAATATTCCAATTCGATAAGACTATGTTTTTGATTCTACCAAAGCTTTCCAAATATCTAGTAACCATAGTAATTTTCTCAACGGTGGGACTCAAGCCTGGTAACTTATCTATAAGTAAACTATCTCTTGCTTTAGAGTTAACTTTTCCTTGCTAATTCTAGAGTGCTTTTGAATATCCTTTATTGATAAATCTTTCTGATAAATCATTTAAATTCTTTTCACAGTTTTCTGAATACTACTATTTGTTTTATCCTGAGCATTTGGCTATATGTAATGTTTTCTTTTAATTTTTAGGATGAAAGAAACATAGAAACATAGAAACATAGAAGTTGACGGAATAAGGACATAAGGCCCATCCAGTCTGCCCATTTCTTTTCTACCTTTATAAATGTGCCATCGGCCTTTGCTCTGTCAGTGACCTATCTATTCATAGTCATTTGTATTGCTCCCTTATGCCTATCCCATGCCTGTTTGAAGCCCTGCACTGTATTCATAGCCACCACTTCTTGTGGTAAGCCATTCCATACATCACCACCCTTTCTGTGAAAAAGAATTTCCTCACATTCCCCTTAATCGGCCTCCCTCTAATCTCATGCTGTGTCCTCTTGTCCTGCTATTTTTCTTATATTTAAACATGTTAGACTCTTTCACCTTGTTTATGCCCTTAAGGTGTTTGAATGCCTCGATCATATCACCTCTCTCCTCCTTTGCTCAAGGGTATACATATTGAGCTCTGTTAATCTGTCCTCATATGTCTTCTGATGCAGTCCCTGCACCATTTTGGTTGCCCTTCTCTGGACTGCCTCAATTTGGTTAATGTCCTTGTGAAGGTGTGGCCTCCAATACTGCATGCAGTACTCCAGATGGGCCTAACCAATGTCTTGTACAGAGGGATTATTACCTCCCTCTTATGACTTGTGATACCCCTACTAATACACCCTAACACCCCTAGCCTTACCTACTGCTTTAGAGGTCTGCTTGGATGATTTTAGGTCATCAGTGATGATGATGCCCAAGTCACTTTCTTCCTTTGTGACTGCTAGCAACTCCCTCCCAGCCTATAAGTGGCTTCAGGATTCTCTTCCCCATGTGCATGATTTTGCACTTCTTTGCATTAAATCCCAGTTGCCACTCTTCTGACCATTCTGCTAGTTTATCCAGATCTCTTCTCATTCTGCCCACCCCATCTGGCTCATCTACTCTGTTGCAGATCTTGGTGTCATCTGCAAACAGACAAGCCTTACCTCTAGTCCATCTGCAAGGTCACTAATGAAGATGTTGAATAGGACTGGCCCCAGGACTGATCCCTGAGGTACCCCACTTGTGACTTGCATCTCTTCTGACTGTATACCATTTACCACCACTCTGTTTTCTGCCAGTCAACAGTTTGCCACCCAGTTGACCTTCTGACCCACCCCAAAGCCTACAGCTTATTTATCAATCTTCTATGTGGAACAGTGTCAAAAGCTTTGCTGAAGTCAAGGTAGGGACATCAACTGCTCCCTTGGTCCACCACTCTGGTTGCCCAGTCAAAGAAATCTATGAGATTAGTTTGACAGGACCTTCCTTTGTAAACCCATGCTGTCTTGGATCCTGCCCCTATGGATTCAGGTGTTGCACTATCCTTTCCTTAAGGAGTGCCTCCATAATCTTGCCCACTACTGGGGGTAAGACTGACCGTCTGTAGTTCCCGCCTCCTCCTGCTACCACTCTTGTGAGGCGGGATACATGAGCCCTTCTCCAGTCTTCTGGGACCTCTCCTGTGCTCAGAGACTCACTAAACAATTCTGCTAATGGCTCTGCTAGTTCCTCCTTTAGCTCCTTAAGTACCCTGGGATGTATGCCATCAGATCCCATTGCCTTATCCACTCTGAGCTTAGTAGCTCTTGTAGGACCCTTTCTTTTGTGAAGGGAGTAGTGCTCATCTCCTCCCCTGTGTCCATGATGCTGAGCTGTGGGCCTGCCTACCTTCTCTTCAGTAAATACTGAGCAAAAGTATCTATTTAGGATAGATGCCTTTACAGGGTCCTCCTCCTCACATGCTCCTTTTCTCCATTAAGCTTAGCAATACCCCTCTGGACTTTCTCCTTTCACTAATGTATCTATAGAAAGTCTTGTCACCTTCTTTTACTGTTCGTGCTAGTGTTTCCTCAGTTTGGGACTTTGCCTGCCTTACTGCCTTACCTGCTTCCCTTAGGGCAGTTTGGTATGCCTCCTATCTTCATCCGCTGTGTTCCTTATATATCCTGAAGGCCAGCCTTTTGGCTCTGACCTTTTCTGCTACTGTATTTGAGAACCAAAGTGGTTTCCTTCTTCTTTTGCACTTCCTTTTCTGTCTAACACAATGGGATGTTGCTTCAAGTATTGCATCCTTAATGCTTGCCCACTTTGCCTGTACCCCTCACCTGTGTTTCTTTTGCCAGGGCTAGCTTAACTCTGTTGGCCATCTTATCAAAGTCAGCTCCTCTGAAGTCCCATATTTTTGCCTTGGAATGGGATGATTTAGATGTAGTAGCCAAATTGAACCATACCATGTGATGGTCACTGGCCCTCAGGTGACCTTCTACCTGGAGATCTGTGATCCCTTCTTTGTTAGTCAGTACTAGATCTAGGATAGCCCTGTCTCTTGTGGGGTTGCTGTACCAGTTGTTTGAGGCCCTCCCCTGCAGAGAATCCACTATGAGTCTAGTTCTGGCAGATGTTCCTGCTGGTATTGACCAATCTGTATCTGGCATGTTGAAGTCTCCCATTATCAGAACCTCCCTTTAGCTGTCATGTTTTGTATATCTTCTAACAGTAATGTGTCTATGTCCTCCTCTGGTCTGGGGCCTGTAGACAACCCCAGTTCTTATGGCTGTCCCATTTCCTGTTTCCAGGGTGACCCATAGTTCTTCTGGCTCTTATGTGTATTCTGAATTTCTGTAGCTTTGATATTTTCATTAACATACAGGGCCTCCTCCCCCCCTTTTTGCACCTCGGTCTCTTCTGAGACAATACATAGCCAGGTACTGAAGTCTCCCAAGTGGTTACTGGTAAACCACGTCTCACTAATTGCTACTATGTCCAGTTTAGCCTCTGACATTATTGCCTGCAGGTCTGGGATCTTATTTCCCAGGCTGTGAGCATTTGTGTACATGATTTTCCATTGGCCAGATTTTGGTGTGTTAGTTGTTGGGTGAAGTTTGGCATTTCCCTGTGCATCGTATGGGGAGACAAACCTTTTTTCTTACCTGGTGATGCAAATGAGCGGCAAACACGCTGAATTCCTGTTTGACCACTAGCTGAGGGGAGGGTGTTCTTCCCATTCGACGATGGGGTGCTGCACCCCTCTCCCATTTGCTAGTTTAAATATTCTGCAAAGGCGTCAAACTTCTGCCCCAATGCACTGACTCCTCTTTAGTCAGATGCAGTCCATCAAATTTAAAGAACTTTGCTCCCAGAAAGCTTTTAGAATGAAGCATTGTGTTCCTTGTGGTTTCTTTTCTGTACAAATCTGTATAGAATTATCATCTTATTTTGATGATTTTAAGTCCAAAAGCTATTTCTTCAGTGTCACATGTCATTGTAAAATCTAATTATTATTTTACTTTTCCAAATAATCTTTGAATGATTGAACTTCTTGTATTGTTCCATCCCAAACCATTAATATGTCATCTATAAAGCATTTGTATGTAATAATTTGAGCTCTATAAGGATTTGTTTCAGGTTCTATAAACTGTTTTCCAAAGTGTGCCATATATAAATTGGCATAAGTAGGGCAAAAGTTGCCCCATTGCTGTACCATTTTTGTAGATAGTTATAGTCTTCAAATGAAAAATAATTATTTTCTAATACTAATTTGGTAAGCTGTAATAAGAATTCTTTATCAGGTTTATTTTCATCCCTTGTAGACAGAAAGAACTCTAAAGCTTGTAAACCTCCCTCATGGGGATGCTTGTATAAAGATTGTTTACATCTAAAGTTACCAAAAGACTATGTTCAGGGGCAATGTATGTTTTGTTTAAATCTTCTAAAATTTGACTACAGTGTTTACTGTCTTTCAAATGAGACCATGTGGTTAATATCAAGTGGTTACAATAATGATTAACAAAAATAGATAATGGTTCTGTTATGGATCCTGTTCCAGATATAATAGGTCTACCCAGAGGATTTTCAATATTTTTATGTATTATAGGTAGACAGTAAAATAATGGTATTGCAGGGGTTCGATTTATTAATTCTTCCATAGTCCATTGTTCAATAATCCCTCTGTCATTAGCTTCTGTAACTACCTCTCGATTTTTGTTTTAAGAGTAGAAAATGGTATGTGATTTATTCTTTCATATGTAATTTCATCGGTTAACTGCCTTAAACATTCATTTCTATAAACCTCTTTATCCATAATAACTATCCCCTCCTTTATCAGCTGGTTTTATTATGGGTTTTTCATCCTTACTTAAATTGTTCAAAGCATCAAATTCTTTTTAAATTATATATTTTTTGTTTTGTTTTTAATTCAGCTACATTTTATCAATATCAAAATGACTGTATTTATGTAACTAGTAACATTTGCTGGGGTAAAATTCAGGGTCAAATTTTGACTCAACTCCCAATGCTTGTATAAGCAAATATCTGTCTTTGTGTTGATTCATTTCTGTCTAGTTGGGACTGTGTTCCCAAAAACTTTTAACCCAAGTTTTAGAAAGAATTTTTCTAAATTAAGCTTCAATTCAAAAGGGTTCAATTTTTCAGTGAGACTGAACAGAAGGCCATAGCTTAAAACCTTGGTTTTTAATGATGTTAATGTACGTGATGAAAGATTAAAGACTATCAGTTCTGATGGTGTCTCGATCTGAGTTTGTGTATTTTTCTTTGTCTTTTCTACATTTTCTGTATCTCTTTCTTTTCTGCATGTACCTGATACCTCTGGATCCTCTGTTCCCTCTGACAATCCCTTTCTTTGTCTCCACTTCTATCTGCTTGTTGCCAGTTTTGTCTATGGTGGTTGTAATAATCTCTCTCATATTGAAACTTTCTGTGTGTAAAAATCTGCCATAGGATCTATTAAAGCTTCTATTTCATCTATTGTAGAAACTTCTATTTTAAAAATATCTATATATTGGTTGATCAGAATTCTTTGAATCTGAAGTGGCTGTACTTGTATGTATGGGCCCAGATATTTAAAAGGATTGTGTATGGCACAACAGTGTTGCACCATGCACTACCACTGATGCACCCGTGCGGATATTCAAATGGGGATTGTGCCTGGCACAAATCCCGATGCACCTGAGCACATCAGTAATGTATGCGGCACTGTGGGGTGCCATGCATACTCTGCACATCCCAATATTCAGCCAGGATGTGCTGAGTCCATGCATGCACAACCCCTATCAGTGCTGCACACTGAGCCCAAAAAAGGAATGGCTGGCCACCCACAGGTGAGCTGCCATATTGCAGGGTGCAACACAGCAGTTGCTACCTGTGGGTGGCCACGTAAGCTCTGGCAGCACCTGGCGGTGCCCCCATGCCCAATCATGGGCATACATAGAAAAACAAGCCTCCAAAATCCCTGGTGGTCCAGTGGACTGCTTGCAGCCTGATCACAGGCTGCAGCCAAAATAAAAAGAGGCCCTATATCCCTAGTGGTCCAGTGGACCACTGTCAACCTAATCGCTGGCTTAAGTATTGATAAAATAAATCCTATATCCTGGTGGTCCAGTGGACCACTGTCAGCCTGAATCGTGGGCTTAAATTGATAAAATAAATCCAATATCCCTGGTGGTCCAGTGCGCATTTGTAAAATAAAATAACTTCCAATATCCTGGTAGTCCAGTGGACTGCTGTCAGCATGATTGCAGGCTTAAGTATTGATAAAATGAATTCCCTTATCCCTAGTGGTCCAGTGGACTGCTGTCAGCCCAATCACAGACATTTGTATAAGAAAATTATGTCCAATATCCCTGGTGGTCAGCGGACCCCTCCCACCACCCACTGAGCCCCACTCCCCTGGTTAGTGGGGCAGCAGCACCCAACCACCTGCCCACTGACTGACTACCATAGGTAGGGCTGTACACCCACTGATCCACAGCTTGAGCCAATGGGCGTGCAGCCCGTACCTCCTACACATTCCAGATATGTGAATGGATCCATTGAACATATCTGGAATGTATAGTCATGGTACAGGCTGCATGCCCATTGCTCATGCTGTAGACAATGGCGACATCCCTACCTATGATGTCAGTTGATGAGCCGGTGGGGTGGCGGGTGGGTGTGGGTGCTGCATTCCTGCCGCTGACCTGGGGGAGTGGGGCGGTGGGGTTCAGTGGGCAGGTGGGGAGGGGGGCAGCTGGACCACCAGGATATTGGTTGTAATTTTCTTATAAATGTTCGCAATTAGTTGCGCAAGCAGTCCACTGGGCCACCAGGGATATAGGATTTATTTATCAATGCTAAGCCCGCAATCGGGCTGACAGCAGTCCACTGACCACCAGGAATATTGGAAGTTATTTATTTATTTTTTACCCTCCCTCTGCGCCAGTTTTTTTCCACCCGGTCACGGATCCCCTCTTGCGCATCCCCACCCTTATGCCGTGCTTCCAGTACCCCTGGCTTGCCCCGCGGGGATGTGGCACCTCAGCTCTTGAGGTGCCACGAACAACGAATAGGATGGGAGCCATGCTCTTGGGGAGCCCATTGCAGCCCGAGGGATGGGCATCATAGAGCGTCTGAGGTGGGCTGAGTTTTTCCCTTTAAGGGGCGTGAGCGATGCAATGACACCAGCGTCTACTCCGCCCCTTCTGACATCAGGTCCCGAAGTGCTTGGGGCTCTCCTGGTCTCCACCAGGAGTCCTCCGATGCACCGCAACTCACCGCACCCTCCCCGGAGAAGGAGGCAGTGTGAAATGCTCAATCCTTCTCCCCGGCCGACCCTCCAGCGACCCGAGGATTGTTATTTTATTTAAAATGCCCATGATTGGGCTGACAGTGGTCACTGGACCACCGGGGATATAGAATGTGATTTTACTTTACAAATGCCCACGATTGAGCTGTGGGGCACATTGCCATGCTGTGCAGGGGTGTCGGTCCCCAATGGCTGCTGCCTGGCAGGGGCTAGTCGCCAGGGATTGGTGCCCTGCATGCAAATGGGACCATAATGACATGCAAATAGCTCCATTTGTGCTTTGCATACATTATGGCCCCATTTGCATGTTCACTTTGAATATCGCGGTTGCTGCACATAGCACAATGGAACTTGTGTGTAGCGCATCCCCTGCTCCACTCTGGCCAGTTGCGCTGCCACAGTGCCACTGCACCATGCGCACTGTGGGTGGCCAGGTGCAATATTCAGTGATGCTGTGCCTGGCGCAGCTCCGTTGAATATTGCCCAGTCAACACCCTGCACAGAGAGTTGTGCTGCACCTGGCTTGCACCACAGCCTGGTGCATTTTGAATATCTGGGCGAAGTGTTTAGGTTGTATGTATTTATTTCTTGTTCAGATTTTTCCATGAATATACTGTTCCATTTTGTAGTCATTCAAATATCTTTTAAACTTTTCTTTCTTAATGTTTTGAATATGTTTGTCATATTCAGATAAAGATTTATCTATTGCTGCTAACAGTAATTTAAGTTTTGTTGTTTCAACTGTTTCCTTGATTTTAGATTTTAAATCATTAATTTCTTTTATTAATTTGCCTTGTTGTGTTGTTAAGGTCTCAGTAGAAGCAACATAAAATCAAATGAGCATTTAGAACGATGCCATCCCACTTAAATTGAAACCTTCAGGTGAAAACCCAAATTGTGACTCAACTAACATTCTTAAACCTCTAGGTATTCTTTGTGTCATATACTCTAATATACTCTATACAGAGTGACTGTATGCCAATCCAGCCTTATTTCTCTTTCTTTTAAGGATTCCAATTTGTTAATCATTGTTTTGGAATGTTTATGGTTCAATTTGTCCTACATGGCATTTGCCTATAACTAATCCATAATTCTAGTGGCTTCTTCCTGATTAATGCTTAAGGTTGCAGATATATTATCTGTTGTTTTACCTATTTCTGCAAATATGGCCATAGTTACAATAAACTGGTATACAACAAATGAAAACAATTTTTTTAGCAAAATGAATAAACAATTTATAGAAACTCACAATCCCTCCTAAAGATATTTGAATCAAACCATGTAAAACAGAGTTTCCCAAGGTTCCTTTTGAGTTAATGAAATAACAGGGAGGTAGGAAACTAGGATAATCAATGAGCACATAAAACCCTATCTCAACCCAGACAACAGTGATACGTTTGAAGCAAGTACATACAATTATTCTAAGTGAAAAAGTTTTAATGATACATAAAGTCTTCTCAATTAAAGAAATATCATGAATACAGCTCAAAATTTATTTTGTAGTGTAACGTTTCAGAACACAAGTTCCTTCATCAGAGGCGGAGCATTTTCTCTACAAATAAATCAGAGAAAGAAATTCTTATGAGTTTCCATTCTAACACTTCTCATATCTATCCAAATAAATTGCCTAATTAATTCATAACATCAGGTGGAACCGACCTGGAAAATAATAATGGAAAAATCCAAAAGGAGTATGCAAAGGAAGCAGTAAAATGGGGGAGGGACACAATTCACCTTTGTTGCCAGTTACCCCAAAGTCGATATCTGTATAAATGATGTAAGATATGTATTTAATCCAAAAGGGATCACAACTTTCCAAATAGTTTTAAATATTGATACATTAAACACATCTTTACTACGGTTTATTTTCTACAGAACAACTTGAAGGTCCTCTAAGCATAAAGCAGACTTTACTTAATTCTGTGAAAAACAAGGATGTAGTCAAACCTCACTTTTATGTTTAACTAGATATACTCATTGTGATTAGTGCAGAGTATTCCTCTTACCTCAGTAATTAATCTCAACAAAAAATGTTTTAACCAAATGTTTCTATTTCAGTTTGTTTCTGCATCTGTTACAAAATATAAGAGGGCCATTGTAAACATACAACACCTAAAACTATATGCTCCTCAGTTTAAATATGCTGATCGAAACAGCTGTTGTAGTTACATGTATCACTTGTTTATTCTGTTTTATTCCCATCTGTGTCCTCTCTGCCTTTTAAATGTTTGTTATTTAATATGCATTATAATTGTACTATTGTGGTAATATGACAATATTTCTGGTCAATTTAACATCTCAACTTATGAATTAAAAGTACTAAGTTAAATACAATTTGGAAAGGGGAGCTCACCTGCTTTTTAGCTTCAGTGAGTTTTCATTTTGACTGGGACTGCCGGGGTTTATCACCTAGTGCGTTTACGTTGTGTGCATCGTGTGCTGACCGGCACCTTCCTCTTCTTTATCAGCATCTGTTAAAGTAAGGTGCAGGTGAAAGTTGTGGCTGGTCTGCCAATGGCAGCAGTAAAAGTTTCTTCAAGTAGTTTTTACAAACCTCGACTAGTATATGATCCTATTGCCTTTTCTACTTAACATGTAAACTGGAAAGTAAGAGTAATTTTGTTTCATTGCAGTGTATTTAAACTGAGGAGCATATAGTTTTAGGTGTTGTATGTTTACAATGGCCCTTTTATATGTTGTAACAGATGCAGAAACAAACTGAAATAAAACATTCAGTTGAAAAAATGTTTTTTAGATTAATCACTGAGGTAAGAGGAATACACTGCACTAATCATACAGTATATCTAGTTAAACATAAAAGAGAGTTTGACTACAGCCTTGTTTTTCACAGAATTAAGTAAGTTGTTCTATGGAAAATAAACACGTAGGAGAGGTGCGCTTAATATATCAAAATTTAAAACTATTTTGAAAGTTGTAATCCCATTAGGATTAAATAAATATTTTATTAGGGGTAACCTAACCTCAAAGAAGAGCCCACCTCGATACATGGGTATGCAAAGTCTAAACTCATAGAGACACAATCCCATGGCAGGGCAATCTTCCCACTGAGTAGTGTGCTAACGGAGAACTCCCGACCTATAGATAGCTCATGGAGGCACATTTATGTATTTAGTTGGTTGGTATGGGCAGTCTCCTTGGGCACTGCAGAGCTGTGCTTGTATGGGGTAGTTGCTGGTGACTGTGCCGCCATCCACGGGTTATTGCCCAGGTTTCTTTTTTTTTTTTTTTTTCCAGGTCCAGGGTATTGGTGAAAGGAGGGTCCGAATTATCGAACAGCAGGAGAAGATGACTGCAGCAGTACCAGTTACCCAATTGCAGCGAGGGAACAGAAAGAGGGAAACTGCACATCTTCTTGACCTGGAAGGACACTACTTTTTATTCAGCTGTGAACTGTGTAAGAAATTCTATATTGCACTTGCAAATTTATATTGCACTTGTGCTCACAACAGAGGGAGGTGAACCTTACAATTGTCTTAGGCTTGTAACAGATATTCTGCAGGTGGAGGCTACTTCTAACTGAACGGTGAAATAAGGAACTTAAAATTATCAGGAAAAGACAGTCTTTCAAGCAACAGAGGAGGTGGATCTAGCTTTACGTTTGTTACAATTATTAAGATTTTCAGTGCAGGAAGAGTTTAAAGCACAGCTGACTTATTTTGGGCTGACTGCTTTCAGAGCACAAACCACCAGGCTGTTTTGGGGCTGGGGAGGTTTACCTGTGTCTGACTTGGATGTCTGGATTTTCTCTGTTTGATTAGCAGTGTATTTTCTCTGTCAAATTGTTGTGTAGGGCATCTTGCTGACAGGAAGGCATTCATTTCAGTGGTGGGTCAGAGCTTTAGCTGATTGTGATATCTTCCAAAAAGCTGATGCACTCGCACACCCACAAGAAACAGGACACGGAGCTTCTTTTAAAAATCTTATTAATTGCACCCAAATACACTTGACGCTGCTTTTGGACAATAGTCCTTTATCAAAAGCTAAAAACAAGATCAAACTTGATTTAAATACTGATATATACATGACGCCATAATCACATGTTACAATTCATTGGTACAACAATCAAGCACCTCCACCATCTAATTACACACAACTAAACCTTAAAATAAACATACAAACACTTATGTTATGTCTATCTAGTAAAAACATAATTAATATTGCATCAACTTATATAGACAAACTCTTCTACAACCATATATTTCCTTATATATCTTCATCTATATTCTAAATAAGGTTTTAATTCTAAATGAGTGTTGATGCCAGGTTTTGTAAGCTTTTAATCACAAAATCCATTCATTTTCTTTCTTTAAAATCTTATTCGATAATTTCCCTCTTGGACCATAATACACTTTTCAATACCCAAAACTTAAATTCATGAATTTCTTCTTTATTTTGATTTTCCACCATATGTAGCGATGTGGCATATGACAAATCTTGTTTATTTATTGCAGAATGTGTTCCAGCACTCTAACTTTGAATGCTCTTTTAGTCTTGCCCACATAAATGTCCCACAAGTACTTGTCGCTAAGTATATTACTCCTTGTGTATTACATGTAATAAGCTGTCTAATATCAAATATTTTTTCTTGTCGATTAACACACTAAAATCTTTTCCTTTTGAATATACTGACAAGTGCTGCAATTTTTACATTGGTTACAACCAACAAGTTCTCCAAACCAGCTATTGGTGTGTCCCATCCGTGTCATAAAATGACTATGTACCAAAGAATCTTTCAAAGTTGGGGCATGTCTATATGTCATAATAGGTGGATGGGAAGTGATTTCTTGTAATCCCAACTCACATGATAGCACATGCCAATGCTGTCTAATAATTTTACACACCTCATAACTCTGTGCACTAAATGTAGTTACAAATGAAACTTTTTCCTTTTATATTTTCTTTATTTTATCAATCAACAATTCAGCTCGGCTGATATTTGCAGCTGCTTGGTACCCCTTCTATCACTTTTTGTGAATATCCCCTACTATTCAAACGTTTTTAAGTGCTAAAGCTTCAGTTTCAAAATTTTCTGATTTACTACAGTTACGTTTAATCCTAAAAACTGTCCTTTAGGAATATTGTTAACTGTATGTAATGTGTAAGAAATTCTATATTGCACTTGTGCTCACAACAGAGGGAGGTGAACCTTACAATTGTCTTAGGTTTGTAACAGATATTCTGCAGGTGGAGGCTACTTCTAACTGAACGTGAAATAAGAAACTTAAAATTATCAGGAAAAGACAGTCTTTCAAGCAACAGAGGAGGTGGATCTAGCTTTATGTTTGTTACAATTATTAAGATTTTCAGTGCAGGAAGAGTTTAAAGCACAGCTGACTTATTTTGGGGCTGACTGCTTTCAGAGCACAAACCACCAGGCTGTTTTGGGGCTGGGGAGGTTTACTTGTGTCTGACTTGGATGTCTGGATTTTTTCTGTGTTTGATTAGCAGGGTATTTGCTCTGTCAAATTGTTGTGTAGGGCATCTTGCTGACAGGAAGGCACTCATTGCAGTGGTGGGTAGAGCTTTTAGCTGATTGTTTTGTGAGGGCACAATTTAGGGCCCAACCCCTTCCCAGCCCTCACCCCACCCACCCCTGGAAATAGTTCCTTTATACTTGGAGTTCTGACGTCATTTCCTCAAGAGTGCAAGGTGCATATCACTGTCATATCCTCTCTAGCACACTGCACTGACAATATAAGCATACACATTGTATAATATATATATTTCTATATAACAAACCAATCACACATACAAACACACAAAAAAGTAGGTAAACATGTGGGGAGTAGTGCAATGTAATGGCTGTGGGGCAGCAGTCTTCCGGGAGCTTTTCTGAGGCTGAGATGCTGCCTTATTTGCAGACAACTCTCTGCCCTGAGGGAGGAAGTTGCCCGTCTTCAGGCCACACTGGACAGTAGTAGGAACCTTCTCCCAGGTCATTCTGGATGGTAGAAAGGAACCTTCCCCATCCAGGGAGCACCAGAGCCACCACCACTACCTCAGAGGTTGAAGAAAGCACAGCAGTTGGACCACAGGGCTCAGGGAGGGTGAGAATGGTGGAACACAGGCACACCCAGTCAGTTGTTCCACTCCACAATCCATACACCATTCTGGGGAGCAAGGCTCTCCCATGGATGCACCGAGAGGAGACTAAGGAGGATGAGGACAATTGTCACAAGGGAGGCCCACAGGAAGAAGGCAGAGGACACCACAAGGAAAGGAAGCAGCTCCTGGTGGGAGACTCAATTTTAGGGGATAGAACTGGTGGAGCAGGAAAACTGAAGTAAGATGCCTGCCTGGTGCCATGGCTTGGAGGACAGGAAGCGCATCCTCAGGATCATGAGAACAGCTGCATGGAAGTCTGAGCTGGACCTCATTGTCCACCTAGGGACAAGTGACTTGGCTCATCATGAGATTAGAGCAGTGCAGAAGGACTTGTAGAATTGGGAGGGGCCTAAGACAAGTAGTACACAGTATCCTTCTCTGAGGTGCTGCCTGTCAATGGCATGAGTGAGGCGGGGTACTTGTACCATGCAGTTTAATGAATGGTTGAAAAATGTTGTGGAGCACAGGGGTTTGGCTTCATTGGGGACTGGTGTTCCACCTGGAGGACACCAGCCTATACTGGCAGGATGGTCTGCATCTGTCCAGGAAGGGAACAAGTCTTTTGAGCAATCGGTTTAAATGCTTCATTGGCAAGCTTTTAAACTAGTCAAGGGGAGGCACTGATAAGCAGCAGGAAAATCTCAGCCTCCCTACAAAACAGGGTACTAAATGAGAAAAAGACTGAGGTAGAAAGGTCAGTGGGGATGCTGCAAAAGAAGGTAAATCCATCAAAAATGGAGAGCAATGAGTACCAATGCCCATAATCTGAGTAACAAGCTCCCTGAATTAGTGGCCTTGATGGAGGAGGAACATCTAGATATTGTGGCAGTCACAGAAACATGGTACACACAAAACCATGACTGGGATGTAAACTGCCAGGATACACTATCTACAGGAGGGACAGGGAGGGTAAAAGAGGAGGAGGAGGAGGAGCTCTTTACATAAGGGAAGGAATCAAAGCAACAGAACAAAAGGAAAACAGGGAGGAGAAGAAGCACTGTGTGTAAATTTGGAGACCGGCATGGCACCAACAATCCGCAGAGGATTAGATACAGACCCTTCTCAGGGGAGGAAATGGACAAGGAAATGATAGAAAGTATACTTAGAATGCAGAAAAGGGAGATATTGCTGATGGGTGATCTGAATATGCCAGATGTTAACTGGAGTGCAGTTGCAGCAGCCACTTCAAAGAGTGGGTAATTCTAGATGCCCTACAAGGGCATGCCTTAGACAACTAGTATTGGAGCCACTCAAGAGAGAGCAATCTTAGGCCTGGTTCTCTCAAATGGAGATGAAGAGGATCACAGATGTAGAAGTGGGTAGCAATCTGGGAACTAGTGACCATCTAACAGTATGGTTCACAATTAACACAGCAATAGAGTCAAGCCACAAGGCACAAGTACTGGACTTTAGGAGGGCTGACTTTGCCAAAATGAGTGAGTGCCTAAGGAATGCACTAGCAAATGGGCAGGAAGGAGGGTGGAAGAACAATGGGGAATAATAAAAACTGCCATCACAGAAGTAACAAGCCTTTGTGTGAAGCAAATAAACAAAACAAAATGATATAAGAAACCACTATGGTTCTCAAAGGAAGTGGCAGTGAAGGTTCAAGAGAAAAGAAAGCATTCAGGAAGTACAAGGAATCACAGAAGGAGCAAGACAGAGAACTGTATCAGTTAAAGCAAAGGAAGCTGGGAGGCAGTCAGAACAGCAAAGGCCCAAACTGAGGAAAAGATAGCCAACTCAGTTAAGAAGGTTGATAAAACCTTTTATAGGTACATCAGAGGCGAAGGAAGACCAAGGAAGGATAGTGAGGCTTAATAAGGGAAGGAGAGTGGGCAGAGGGTGACTGTGAAAGGCAGAGATACTAAGCAAATATTTTGCTCAGTATTTACAAAGGAAGAAGGGAAGGTACCTAAACAAACAGTAGAAACACTCTGGATACAGAAGTTGATACCAGCCCATTTACAGAAGAAAGGGTTCTGAAAGAACTCTTAAAACTGAAGGTGAACAAAGCAAAGGGCCTGATGAGATTCATCCCAGAATTCTAAAAGAACTAAGGGTAGAACTAGTGACACCACTGACTACCTCTTTAACAAATCATAGGAGGATGGGGTAGTACCCGAGGACTGGAGGAGGGCAGATGTGATTCCCTTCAAAAGTGGGAGCAAGGCAGAAGCAGGAAACTACAGACCTGTTAGTTTAACCTCAGTGATAGGAAAATGATGGAATCACTTCTAAAGGAAAGAATTGTCGAGTATCTAGAGGCCAGAGGGCACAGGACCCAAGGCATCATGGATTCACAGCGGAAGGTCATGCCAGACAAATCTGATAGATTTCTTTGACTGGGTGACCAAAGTAGTAGATCAGGAGGGCTGTGGACATGGCCTACCTAGATTTTCGCTAGGCATTTGACACAGTCCACACAAAAAATTAATATACAAGTTAGCCAGCCTGGGAGTAGGTCCCAAGATGACAGCCTGGATAAAGAATTGGCTGGAGAATAGGACACAGAGAGTAATAGTAAATGGAGTCTCTCTGATGAAGGGGAGTTACTAGTGGAGTACTGAAGGTTCAGTATTAGGACCGGTCCTCTTCAAAGTCTTTATAGCGACATTGCAAAGGGACTGGAAGAAAAGTATGTCTCTTTGCAGATGACACAAAGATCTGCAACGGAGTTGATGCACAAGGTGGTGTGGAAAGGATGAGAAGGGACTTGGCAAGGTTAGAGGAATGGTGAAATGTATGGTAGCTTAGATTCAATGCTAAGAAGTGCAGGTAATGCACCTGGGAAACAAAACCAAGGGAAGAGTACACAATGGGGTTGAGATACTAACAACAACAAAATGGAAAGGGACCTGGGGATAGTCATATCAGATGACCTAAAGGTGGGCAAGCAATGTGAGAGGGCAGCCAGGAGGCTTGGGGAATACTGGGATGCATAGGGAGAGGCATCACCAGTAGAAAGCAGGAAGTTATTATCCCTGTACAGACAGCTGGTGAGACCCCATCTAGAGCACTGTGTGCAGTTCTGAGACCCAATCTCCATAAAGACATATACAGGATGGAAGCTGTCCAGAGGAGGGCAACTAAATGGTGCAGGGTCTGCACCAGAAGACATATGAAGAGAGACTTAGGGAGCTTAATATGTATAGCCTCAAGGAAAGGAGGGAGGGGGGGATATGATAGAAACTTTCAAGTACCTCAAGGAATCAACAAAGTCCAAGAGGGTAGCATTTTTCAAAAAAGAGGTGTCCAAGAACAAAGGCACAATTTGAAGATGGAAGCGGCTCAGGGGTAATTTAAGAAGTATTTTTACAGAGGTTGTGGATGCATGGAACAGCCTTCCGGAGGAGGTTGTGGAGTCAAAAACAGTGGTGGAATTCAAGCATGCATGGGACAGTCATAAGGCAATTCTAGGGTGGGGTAGGGAAGAAGTAGGCTGCCGGTTAACTAGGATCTGCAGCTTATCCATTAAGTAGGAAATGGGCAGTCTGGGTGGGCCAAGTGGTCCTTATCTGCCATCAAATTCTATGTTTCTATGTTAAATGGATCACGAACCAGATAGGCTGCTCATTAGAGAACAGATCACTCTTATCCCTGCCAAAGAGAGCTGTAATTACCTCAGAGGAGGAGGAGGAGGCTATAAGGGGAAGAGGTCACAGAGAATGGGGGAGAATTATATAAGCAGACAGGGTAATCTTGACTCAAACGGGGATTAATAAATGGGACAGAAATCCTACTAATTTAAAAAGGGGTGAAAATAGGGAGAGGAAATAAAACCATAAAGAAGGTCCACCTAGGTGCAAGAGAATTTCATCGTTAAACTTCTGGACATGCAGAGATTACAGGGTGACCTTGTTGCAGAGCAGTGTGATATCAGAGGGCTCTTTGGCCTACCTGATGGCTCTAAAGGACCATTTGCATATCTGTCTGATTGGTGGGACAGTTTCCATGGGAACTATAGAATCTTGCTTGTCCAGGAGTAGTCTCCAGAGGGCTGCACCATTGCTCAGGTTTTTCTGACTGGCAGCATTTTTGCTTAGATATTTCCTGGCACTGCATGTACAAGGGCTTTGGTTACCAGGTGGAAACAGAGATCCATGCCCCTACATTGGTTACCCAGCAAAGCGAAGCTCAGGTGGAAACACTGACAGTAATCAGCTCTGAGGGTCACAGGAACAGCTGCCTAAGGAGAAGAGATCAGGTATTACTTTATCTGATACACAAGGGGTTATCTCTAATGACCTCACATCTTACCTTGGAATGATCGAAGGGGAGGGAACATAATAAGAATGAGGTGTAACAGAGAGCAGGACAGGTCTTGGAGTGGGATAGGGTTCCTGAATTGGGTAACGTGACGTGTAATTTAGAGCAGATAAAAACAGCTCTGAGTCTCTAAATCAGAGACAGTGGGTGTAGAATTAGCAACACACACTTAAGTGTAGCTAGGCTACTCGCCTCTCTCCTTGGATCAAAGGGAGACAGGGATTGAGAGAAGCACATAGAAGCTACTTTATAAAAGTTGGTTTTCAATAATAAAATTTTTTTCTTACTGTGTTAGTCCATGGTTGGTCAAATAATTAAAAGTTTAATGGTTGACAAATATCCTAGTTAAGAGTTAACTGTTTGTTTTATATTCTTTGTCTTTGTTATAATGTTATTGGTCTTTACTGTGATAGAGGTTCAAAATGAGATGCAGAAAAGTAAAGATAAAACTGAGGGTACAGATAGGATAAGGGTCAGAAGATCCAGGGACGAAGACACACTCAAGGGGGCCACTGCCTCCATTGCTCACCGAAGTCTCCAGACATAACAAAGGGCCTGCTTAAGCATTTGCTTCTATAATGTTCAAGGGTAAACTCTCGATAAAATAAACAAGGCTGTTGTAGGAGCTAAATAGCTGAGGAAGATGTGATTTTCCTCCAGGAAACACAAGTACCAATGCCAGAGCATCTTAAACTACGATGAGCCTGGGTGGAGAAAGTGGTGGCATCACACCCTAGTTCAAAAGGGCAGGGGTGGCAATATTAACAAGCAAAGGCTTACATGGCAATAGAAGCAACAGAGGGGAATGCAGGAAGATATGTGAGGATGTCAGCTAAAATTCAGGGTAAGCTCATTCATTTTATTAATACCTATGCTCCAAATAGGCAACAAGAAACTTTTTGAAAAAGTCTTTCAGAAGAGCAGAACTGCCTCAGGGTCAAATACTTCTTGGAGGAGATTTTAACACTGCCCCCACTATGTGATCGCTCTCGAGGACGGAGACCACAAATAAAACAGTGCCTAAGGTCTTAACCACACTGACAGAGAACTAGGTCTGGTAGATATTTGGAGGGCACATCACCAAAGAAAGTCATTACACCTTTTATTCAAATCTCAACACTTTTCAGAATAGATCTCTTCTACACAAATGTCACATACCTTCATGAGTCCAAAGCTCCAAAATACACAACATAACCTTATCAGATCATGCTCCAATATCGATAGGGCTACCTTTTGCCTCAGGGCAGGCAAACCCTGTGGAGACTAAACGCTCTCTAATGAACAACAAAACATTTGTGGAAAGATTAAAGAAAATATGAAAGACTTTCAAACTGTTCATAACCCAACAGCCACTCTGCACTGCTTAAGTGGGATACCCTTAAGGCAGTGATGAGGGGGACATAATCAGTTTTGCCTCCACCCAAAAGAAGCTTGAACACAGAACTTATAATAGGCTAACTACAGAATTAACTGCAGCAGAAAAAAGGCACAAGGCTAATCCTTTGACTGACAGACTCAAAATAAAATAACCCAAATCAGAAAAAACTTACAAGAATTTGACAATAAAAAGCTTAGGATACCTAAGATTCACAGATCAAAAATATGATGAAGTGGGGGCTTCAAAACTCTTTAGCTTTCAGGTTAAGAAAAGCCCAAATGGATAGATATGTCCCTTTCTACAAGACACAGGGCCACAAGGTGTAAAATGGGAGGCTCCAGGAGAAATAGCAGCCCAATTTCAAAAGTTTTATCAGGAATTGTATGGGGAGGATAAGGACGAGGCCATAACTAGAAACAGAACGAAAACATTTCTGAACTCCATTAATCCCCAAAAATCAGAAGAGATGAAACAGGAGTTGAATAGCCCATCTCCAGTAGAAGAGATAATGATGGTTATTAAACAGTTACCAGGGGCAAGACCCCAGGCCCAGATGGGTTCAGTGGGGAATTTTACAAAATACTAGACCCTACAGTGGCCAGATACTGGCAGAGGTCTTTAACAACTGCTTAGAAGAGGTAGAACCCCAGAGAGCTAGACCCATTCATTAACAACAGTAATTCTAAAAGCAGGAAAGATCATGAAATGTGCTTCATTTAGACCGGTAGCCTTACTGAATCAGGGTCTAAAGATATTCACAAAATACTCTCCATTCGACTTAAAAATATATTGAATTATTAATTCACCTGGACCAAACTGGCTTTATCACACACGCAGCTGAGTGATAACATAAAGCGACTTTTAAATATTATCAGAAGAAACTTCCAATGCAAAGCAGACCTGGCAATTTTCTTGGATGCAGAAAAAGCCTTTGATAGGCGAAACTGGACGTACCTTTTCAGCTACTAGAAAAAATGAGTATTGAAGGGAATTTTTAAACTGGGTGAAATTGTGCTATCAGGACCCCCAGGCGAGGGTAAGGGTCAATGGCACACTATCCCCCACTCAAAATCAGAAGAGGAATGAGACAGGGATGCCCTCTCACCCCTGCTTTTGCAATTAGTGTGGAACCACTGGCCCAGGCCATATGACAAAGGAAAGAAATAAAGGAATAGAGATCCAAACACAACCCATAAAATATCTCTGTATGCAGATGATACCTAATTTACCTGGGTATTCAGAAGCCTCCCTTCCACATTGTTAGACTTACTGAAGGACTTTGGGATATCTCGGGTTTTAAGATTAATAAAGAAAAATCAGAGGTGCTGGCCCTGGGAGGTTCAAGACCAGAGACTGAAAGAAATTATCCCTTCAAATGGGTGGATACCAGAATCAGATATTTAGGAATACACATCCCGACAGGAAAAACTCATTTATAAATACAACTATGGGTCCTTGAAACAGCAAGTATACGCTAATATAAACAGGTGATCTATTCTTCCTTAACATTTACAAATAGAATAGAGACAGTTAAAATGAATGTTCTTCCTCATTTCCTGTTTCGTCACCAACCTCCGCCTGCTGATCCCTAACAAAGACTGGAAAGGCCTAAAGAAAAAATTAGCAAACTTTATATGGGCAGGAGAAACCTAGATTCCGCTAGGATATATTAGTAGAACATAAAGGGTGGGGCTGAGCTCCCAGAGTTCCCCAAATATTACCTAGGCAGTTATTACCAGTTATTAAAATGCTGATGTGTGGAAGAGTCATGGATGGCGGAGATTGAGGAGAAAGACTGTCAGATGGGTCCCTTAGTTTACTACCACAGAGGAATTCTCCTCAAAGAGTTAAAACAGCTAAAAATACCCTGACACATCATACGATGCCTATGTGGCTGAGAGCCAGGACAGGAGTGGGAGATACTAAGACCAGTATGGGAATACCTCTGACTATACAACATGCCAGACTTCCCTGTTCACAGAGGTCCTTTTCTTGACGGGTGGGAGATCAAGGACTTAAATACTCAAGGCAGTTCCTGGAGGTGGACCGCCTTAAATCATTTACAGAGGTACAGAGGAATTCAACTTAAGGAGATAGATGCTTTTAGATTATGCAATGCACCCATTATATATGGAACAATATAGGATTAACAGAGCTGGCTCAGTTCCCAGCAACCCCAGTAACATTAACCTATCAGAGAGTATCACAAGACACTAGGGCATACATCTCGCATATATAAAATACTAATGGAGAACAGGGCACTTTGGCCATTCAGAGGGTAATAGACCACTGGAATGCTGAAACAGACCACGGTGTTCGGAAGGCAAGTGGAGGGATATTTGGAGGAATTCAAAGCGACGAGTTCCCCACCTGGAGAGAATTTAGATGGAAAATTAATATCCCTTTTTAGACCCCAACAGTTTACGCACCACTATGCCTCCCTCTCTTCTGATGGGTGTTGGAGGAATTGTGGGTCCAAAGGCACACATCACCATATATTTTGGGTCTGCACTCAGATAACCTCTGATTGGACTGAAATATCCAAAGAAATAACTAAAGTATTTTCCCTGAGAGCAACATTGAGTTTGAAAACCTGGTGCTTGGCCTACCTCAATAGAACTGAAAAAACAGACTGAGAAATATTTATTCTGTGTAAGAAGTGGCTTAGGAAGACCCACCTTTGATGACCCAGTGGTACAATAATATTAATCAAATGAAAAGTATGGAGGCCATTACAGCAAGGCTAAGATTGACCACAGAGAAATATAATGTTAGATGGCTCCTTCTTCAACTACCTAGAAGAAAAGGAGGCACTCCTGTCCATGAGCAGATGTTACAGGCCTTAAGCGGAGGTCGGAAACAAAGGATCAGGCTATAATTGACTACCCGGGCCTTACCTCTTGTACCCTTCCTTTATCGTGTATATAAATGAGACTTTCTGGAGTAGTTGGCTGTCCTCTGACATTGTAAGATCCTAATTGCCTAACCCAAGAAGGAATATAGAGGGAAAATGTTCCACCACAGTGGGCATGGCAGTGAACCTTGACAGTAATAACAACAGACACGAGAATTTTTTTTCTCTTTATTGAAGTTATTAATGTAAACAAAGGCATTTATGAACATCTTCCTGTCAGGAATAGAAAATTACAAGTTTAAGAGTATGATTAGTTACTCTGGTTTCCAGAAATGACAGATACATTTATTTCACATTCTTTACAGCAGCGAAATCTCGAAAAGAAACAAAATGGACAATTGAACGAACTTTGTCTAAATATAACTATATGTAAACCTTGATGTATTTTCATGTATTTTTAGAACAGATATGATTCCTGAATACAGATATGTATTTGCATACTTCTTTCCCTTTTACTAAATAAAAGTTATTTAAAGTTAAAAAATATATATATATTTTATATCTTTGTACAGAAATACAAACTTTGGGGTAATTACAACAAAAGGTGAACTGTCTCCCCATTTTACTGCTTCCTTGGCATACTCACTTTTGGATTTTTCCATTATTATTTTCCAGGTCAGTTCCACCTGATGTTATGAATTAATTAGGCAATTATTTGGATAGGTATATATTTATGAGAAAGTGTTAGGATGGAAACTCATAAGAATTTCTTTCTCTGATTTATTTATAGAAAAATGCTCTGCTGTCTGATGAAGGAACTTATGCTCTGAAACATTACACTACAAAATAAATATTGGAGCTGTATCATGATATTTCTATAATTGAGAAGACTTTATGAAACACTAAAACCTTTTTCACTTAGAATAATTGTATGTACTTGCTTCAAATGTATCATTGTTGTCTGCATTGAGATAGGGTTTTATGTGCTCATTGATTATCCTAGTTTCCTACCTCCCCTGTTATTTCATTAACTCAAAAGGAACCTTGGGAAACTCTGTTTTACATGGTTTGATTCAAATATCCTTAGGAGGGATTGTGAGTTTCCTAAAATTGTTTTTCATTTTGATTAAACATTTTTTCATTTGATGTATACCAGTTTATTGTCACTATAGCCACATTTGCAGAAATAGGTAAAACAACAGATAATTGATCTACAGCCTTAAGCATTAATCAGGAAGAAGCCATTAGAACTGTGGGATTAGTTAAAAGCAAATGCCATTTAGGACAAATTGAACCCACAAACATTACAAAAACATGATTAACAAATTGGAATCCTTAAAAGAAAGAGAAATAAGACTGGATTGGCATGCAGTCACTCTATCAGTGGTGGCTCCAGCTTATGTTGGTTACCAGGGCACTGGGTAGCACCACCACAGTTGTCAGCCAGGGCACCTATAGAAACCAGAATGTGTATCATGCGTGTGTAGTCCTGCCTGCCCAGGCCTGGTAGAGGTGCAGAGAGGTAGTAAACAACAATTAATAAAGCTCCCCACAGCCAGCCAGTCATCAGACCATTTCAAGCCTCCTCTCACTCCACAAACAGAACACAGGAGTTTCATTTTTAAAATCACAGGCGAAGCATAAAACCACATCAGAGGGCTCCAAGTCTCCCTCTATGCAACACCAACTGTCACATTACACCAGAAAACTGTAACACCCCACCCAGACCCCAACACACAAAAATACAACAGTGCCCCACCTTCCCAAGTCAGCCAGCCAAACATCAGGACACTTTAGTTTTACAGTTTCTTTCCCACCGCCTTTCAAACCCCTGGCTTCCCCAAACAACAACTGTACAAAAATTCCCCATTTCGTGCTTACCAGTACTTGAGGTATGCAGAGTCTGAGCTGGGCCCAGTAGAGGTGCAGGAGAGGTAAAAATAAAAACATCAGAGGGCTCCAAGTCTCCCCATGCAACACAAACTCCCCATTACAGCAGGCAACAGCGACACCCCAGCCCCCCACCCCCACGCAGTACCCAACACACAAAATACAACAGCACAGCCTCTCCTTCCCAAGTCAGACATCCACATCTTCAGACACTTCTTTAGTTAGTTATTCATTAAACTCTCTTCCAGTCACACCCCTTTCAAACCCCTGGATTCCCTAAACAACAGTAAAAATATGCCCCACATCAGATACAACAGCACAGCACAGCCAGCGCCCGCCGCCCTTTTCCTTCCTCAAGTCAGCCATCCAATCATCTCAAGACACTAGTTATATTGTAAGTTAAACTCAAATGTCTCCCACACCCTTTCAATCAAGCAGCAGGCCAGCAGCCATAGACTTTCCCAAACCAAACAACTCAACTCTAAAAAAAAAAATGCCCCTTTCTCCTTACCAGTACAGTAGGTGAGGTATGCAGTCTGAGATAGGTTCATGGAAAGGTCTCAGTGGTCTGACTCTGGCAGCCACAGCCGTTCTTGAGGCCCGGATTGCAAATGCAGTTTGCAGAAAGCCTGGGAGAAGATAGCTGAGGTTTGCCTCGGTGACTCCGAGTCTTGTCTGTGCATCTCTGCTCAGATCTCATCCAGGACAGTGGGAATCCAGGTCGGTAACTTGGCAGCATTGGTGGGACTCAGGGTTGGCAACTCAGCGACAGTGGGTTGATGGTCCCAAGACTCAAAAAAAAAAAAAAAATCGGTGGGTCGACTCAAGATCAGGCAGGCTGCACACAGCCAACAAATGAAACAAAGGAAGGAGCCAGGAATCCAAATCAACGCTTGCCTTCTTCTCGGCAAATGAAGAAAAACTGGTCCTGTGTCCATGCTTCTTTATTGCGAAACAAACACTCAGTCGGCTGCTGAACTGTAGCTTTCATTGGATTGGCTCCATACACCTACCTCTCACATTGGTGCAGATTTTCCTGCTTCTGGATTGGTTCTAGTATTTCTTTTCCAATTTCCCATTGGCTGCTTCCTGATTCTGCAAGCCTGGCTTTAGTTTAGCTCCATAATGATGTGTTGTAGCCCCCACCAGTGGTGCGAGTTTTGAATTATGCTCAGGGGCTAGGGATCCCACCTTGGTAGGAAGATGTCAACAGGATTGTTTGTGTATTGCAGCCAGGCTACTCATTTAAGTGGAGGATGAAGTTGGCGCTTGCGTCTATTGTGCTGCACGGCAGGGGATCAAATCACTGCATGACAAAGGTTTATTCTTTCTGGACAAAGGGTTGGGCTGGTAATCTGATTCCATTCGGCAGATGCAACAAAAGGTTTTAGAGCTGGCGCACTGTGTGTAGTGGTAGATGTGCACTCAAAGAACTGGGGCATGAACTGGGGCACAGCATTTTCACCAGGACACATGCCCCAGTGTGCCCTGTGTAGCACTGCCAGTGCATTCTATTAGAGTATATGACACAAAAAAATACCTAGAGGTTTGAGAGTGTTAGTTGAGTCACAATTAGGGTTTTCACCTGAAGGTTTTCAATTTAAGTGGGATGGCATACGTTCTAAATGCTCATTTGATTTTATGTTGCTTCTTACTGAGACCTTAACAACAGAACAAGGCAAATTAATAGAAGAAATTAATGATTTAGAATCTAAAATCAAGGAAACAGTTGAAACAACACAATCTTAATTACTATTAGAAACAATAGATAAATCGTTATCTGAATATGACAAACATATTCAAAACATTAAAATAGGAAAGTTTAAAGAGATTTGAATGACTACAAAATGGAACAGTATATTCATGGAAAAATCTGAACAAGAAATAAATACATACAACCTAAACACTTCGAAGGATATTCAGACTGGGCCAGGCTGTGGCGCAAGCCTGGGCACAGTGCAACTGGATGTTGACAGGGTGATATTCAACGAGCTGCGCCATGGCACAGCATCATTGAATATCACACCTTACCCGCAGTGCGCATGGTGCAGTGGCACCGCATCAGCACAAGTGGCCAGAGTGGAGCAGGGGATGCGCTAGCATGAAGTTCCGTTGCACTAGGCACAACAACCGTGATATTCAAAATGCACATGCAAATGGGGCCATAATGTATTTAAGGTGCAAATGGGGCCATTTGCACATCGATATATTCATTGCATGCAGATGCACGATCCAGCGACTTACGCCTGACAACCTGCCAGGCTGCAGCCATTGGGGACCGATGCCCCTGCACAAGTGACAAAGTGCCCACTGCCCAATCACGGGCATTTGTGTAAAATAATATTCCCATATCCTGGTGGTCCAGTAGACCACTCCAATGTCATGAGCATTTGTGTAAAAGTAATCATCCTATATCCCTGGTGGTCAGTGGACTGCTCACAGCCTGATCACGGGCATATGTAATAAAAAGAAGTCTAATGTCCCTGATGGTCCAGCGGTACCCCCTCCCCACCCACCCACTGAGCCCCAGCACCCGCTCCTCCTGGTCAGCGGCGGGTGGCAGCTCCCCACCACCAGCCGCCTGCCACCGCCCAATTGACTGCATACGGTAGGGCTGTATATGCCCATTGGAGTCCACAGCAAGGCCAATGGTGTACAGACATTACCATACTCACAGTCTAGATATGTGTCACAAATCTGGACTGTGTAGTATCGGATGAGTCTGTATGCTCCATTGGCCCACACTGTGGACCAATGGGCATACAGTGGTGGGTGGGGAGGAGTACCACTGGATCACCAGAGATATTAGCTCTCTTTTTATTACATATGCCATGATTGGCTGGTAGGGTCCACTGGACCACCAGGGATATAGGACAATTATTTTACACAAATGCCCATGATCAGCATGGGGCCACCATGAAGGTGCCGCAGGAGCTTGGGTGGCCACCCACAGGTAGCAGCTGCCGTGTTGTGCCCTGCAACATGGCAGCTCACCTGTGGTGGCCAGCTGTTGCTCCTTTTTTTTGGCTCACCTGTGTGCAGTGCAGGTGGGGTTGTGCATGCATGGGCTCAGCACACCGGGCTGAATGTCGGGATGTGCGGAGTATGCATGGGCATGCCCCATCTGGGCTGCATACATTACTGATGCACTCTGGTGCATCAGGATTTATGTCAGCTCAATCCACTTTGAATATCACACTGGGTGCAACAGTAGGTTGCGCATGGTGTAACTTGTTGTGCCATGTCAACCCTTCTGAATATCCTGCCCTGAATATACAAGTCCAGCCACTTCAGACTCACAGAATTCTGATCAACCAATATATAGAGATTTTTCAAATAGAAAGTTCTACAATAAATGAAATAGAAGCTTTAATAGATCCTATGGTAGATTTTACACCCAGAAGGTTTCAATTTGAGAGAGATTATTACGACGACCATAGACAAAACTGGCAACAAGCAGATAGAAGTGGAGAGAGAGAGAAAGGACTTTCAGAGGGAACAGAAGATCCAGGGTATCAGGTACATGCAGAAAAGAAGAAATACAGAAAATGTAGAAAAGACAAAGAAAAAATACACAAACTCAGATCGAGACACCATCAGAACTGATAGTCTTTAATCTTTCATCACGTACATTAACATCATTAGAAACCAAGGTTTTAAGCTATGGCCTTTTGTTCAGTCTCACTGAAAAATTGAATCCTTTTGAATTGAAGCTTAATTTAGAAAAATTATTTCGAAAACTTAGGTTAAAAGTTTTTGGGAACACAATCCCAACTAGACAGAAATGAATCAACCCAAAGGACAGATATTTGCTTAAACAAGCATTGGGTGTTAAGCTGAAATTTGACCCTATGAATTTTACCCCAGCAAATATTACTAGTTACATAAATAAGGCCAGTTTAGATATTGATAAAATGTTAGCTGAATTAAAACCAAAAAACAAAATATAATTTAACTAAAAAAGAATTTGATGCTTTAAACAATTTAAGTAAGGATGAAAAAACTGCATAATGCTGCAGCTCGTAAAACAGTCATTTTTAGGAATGTTTTCACCAAATTTTCAACATAGCCATTTTAAAACCTCTGCTCATCAACAGTGTCACTGTGATTTTGTTAATGTGTCCCATACATTGAGTTTGCACACCGACTGTGCCATTGTGCTACATGGGTGGAAAGGCGTTTTGGGCAGGATGTGAAAAATGACAGCTGTACTGCTCATAAGGAGGTGGTAAAATGGCAATGTTGAAAATCTGGAGTGGAAATATTAAAATTTGAAACCTACGAGCTGCATGGAACTGTGCGGCAACGCACACCAGAAATAGTCATTTTAGGAATTCTTTCACCAAATTTTAAAATTCTACTTTAAGATCTCTGCTCATGAACAGTGACACTGTGATTTTCTTAATGTGTCCCATACACTGAGTTCGCTTTACGACCTGCGCCATTATGCGCTACATGGGAAACATGTTTTGGGCAGGATGTGGAAAATGACAGCTGTACTGCTCATGAGGAGGTGTGATAAAATGGCAATGTTGAAAATCTGGAATGAAAATATTGAAAATTCACAAACTTCTGACGTGCGTGGGAACTACTTATAACACGCTTCATCAAAACAGTCATTTTAGAATTTTTCACCAAATTTTCAACATAGCCATTTTAAGACCTCTGCTCATGAACAGTGTCACTGTGATTTTCTTGATTTGTCCTGTACATTGATTTAGCGACACTGACTGCGCCATTCTGTGCTATATGAGTGGAAACACATTTTAGGTGAGATGTGAAAAATGACAGCTATACTGCTCATAAGAAGGTGTGGTAAAATGGCAATGTTGAAAATCTGGAGTGAAAATATTGAAATTTCGCGAACTTATGAGCCTGCGTAGAGAACTCGCATAGCATGCGCTAATAAAACAGTTTTTCTTTGGGAATTTTGGCACCAAATCTTCAACATGAGGTTTTGGGACCCCTTCTCATGAATTATGTCACTTTCATGGTGGTATTCAGACCTGAAGGGTGATTTGCGCAGTCACTGCACAGTCACTGCGGCGGGAAATCACCCGCCGAACGAACTGCGCCATGACAGTGACATCATTCGAAGAAGTCTAAAACCCATGTTGACAATTGGTGCAAAATTCCCAAATGCCTGAGATATGCAACAAAGTTGAAACCCCTATGTAGCCCATTATACAGCTTACCGGCATTTCCTCACTTGCGGTTGGCTTTGAAGAGTGCAGAGCGTGTTCCCGGTCCACTGAAGATCGTAATCGCGCGAGTCAGAAGGTAAGTATGGGGTGAGAGGGTGTGGGGAAGCTGGAGTGCGCAGTGGGTGGAGTGCGGGTTGTGGGGGGTCGGGAGGCGCTGCAGCGACTGTTTCGTTTTCAGGTATTTTAAAATAAAGAGCGACATGGGACCCTTTGCCACGCTGGGGTGGGCTCCCAGCGTTGCACGAGCGATAGGCTGACGTTCAGCTGGCGAGGCGTTAGGCACCCCGTCGGCCATGGAATTTGTTGCCACGCTGGGGTGGAGCTCCCAGCGTGGCAAAAGAATGAGGGGCGTTCAGCCGGCCGGGGATTAGGCACCCCATCAGCAAAGGACTGCTTGCCATGCTGGGGTGGGCTCCCAGGCGTGGCACTACTACTGGGAGGGGGATGCAGCTCAGCCCGGCGGGGATTGGGCACCCGTCGGCTATACAATCGTCTTGGGGAGGCGGCGCACGCCTGCACAGGGGAGGCCTGCGTGTGAGCAGCCTCTGTCGGTGCTCACTGAAGCAGCTCCCCTTTCAACTGGATGCCACTGCATTTTGGAGCGTGTCATACACAGCTCCAAAATGCATTGGCTTACAGGCGCGCCTGCCAGCACACTGACTGAATTGGAGTAGGAGGTGACACACCTCCGAAATCTCCGATGATGGCACTATGTTTTTGCACATGCGTGCAAGCAACATAAAATGGGTACAGCAATGGGGTAACTTTAGCCCTACTTATGCCAATTTATATATGGCACACTTTGGAAAACAGTTTATAGAACCTGAAATAAATGCTTATAGATCTCAAATTATTACATACAAATGCTTTATAGATGACATATTAATGGTTTGGGATGGAACAATACAATAAGTTCAGTCATTCAAAGATTATTTGGAAAGGTCAAATAATTTGATTTTACAATGACTTGTGACACTCAGGAAATAGCTTTTGGACTTAAAAATCATCAGAAAGATGAAAATTCTATACAGATTTGTATAGAAAATAAACCACAAGGAAGACAATGCTTCATTCTAAAAGCTTTCATCCTAAAAAATTTAAAGAAAACATTCCGTATAGCCAAATGCTTAGGATAAAAAGAAATAGTAGTATTCCAGAAAACTATGAAAATAATTTAAATTATTTGTCAGAAAGATTTATCAATAGATGATATTCAAAAGTACTCTAGAATTAGCAAGGAAAAAGTTAACTCTAAAGCAAGAGATAGTTTACTTATAGATAAGGTACCAGGTTCGAGTTCCACTGTTGAGAAAATGACTATGTCTACAAGATATTCAAAAGCTTTGATAGAAACAAACATATAGTCTTATCAAATTGGAATATTTTACGAACTAGTGAGACTGGACAAAGATCTTTGAACACAAACCTTGGGTTACTGTAGTAGAACTACAACTATACACAATAAGATTGTGAAAACACAACACTGGAGGCAAGAAAATGGAGGAATGGACTGGTTAAAGTGATAACATAGAAACATAGAATTTGACGGCAGATAAGGACCACTTGGCCCACCTAGTCTGCCCAATATAAAAGTTTTTTCCCCTGTGGCAGTTGTATTCATTGTAACAATGGTAAAAAACAAAACTAATCAAAAGCACATGGGATGATAGGGAATATTGTATTAAGGATTTTATCACTTGCAGTTCAGACTTTGTAGTTTATTGCATTGTTTGTTTGTGTTCATTATATTATATTGAGGAATCTACCAGACTGTTAAAAATAAGAATTACAGAACATAAGAGTAATATAAGAAGGGGATCTGAGATCCCTTTGGCAAGACATTTTATTGAAAGACAACACCAAATATCAAGTCTGAAATTCATTGGAATCGAAAGAATAAAAAGAATTACCAAGGGTGGGCAACAGAGAGAGCCTTATTAAAGCGAGAAGCCTGGTGGATTTTCACCCTTAGAACACATCTATCAAGATATGGACTTAATGAAGTTTGAAACTAGACTAATTATGATTAGATGGATGTATAATGTTCAAGTTCATTCTTATGCTATTTCATAGAATTTATATGAATGAATTCTAAGGCATCATCATCTCCACTCCATTCTTTTCTCCACATTCATTCAAATTTATTGAGTCAGTTGTTGTTGTAGTTATCGTATCACTTGTTTATTCTGTTCTATTCCATCTGTGTCCTCTCTGCTTTTTAAATGTTTGTTGTTTAATAAGCATTATAACTGCAGTATTGTGGTAATATGACAGTATTTCTGGTTGAATTACCATCTCAACTTATGAATTAAAAGTACTATTTGGAAGGGGAACTCTCCTGCTTTTAGCCGGTGAGTTTTCATTTTTGACGGGCACGCTGGGGTTTCGTCACCTAGTGATGTTTACATGTTTGCGTGTATACCTGTGCAGCCCAGACCCTTCCTCTTCTTTATCAGCACCTGTTAAGAGGTAAGGTGCAGGTTAGAGTTGTGGCGTGGTCTGCCAATGGTGGCAGTAAATGTTTCTTGAGTAGTTTTTTACAAACCTCGAGTAGTATATGAGCTTATTACCTTTTCTACTTAGCGTATAAACTTGAAAGTGAGAGTAATTTTGTTTCATTGCAGCATATTTAAATTGAGGAGCATATAGTTTTAGGTGTTGTATGTTTACAATGGCCCTCTTTATATTTTGTAACAGATGCAGAAATAAACTGAAATAGAAACATTAGTTAATTTTTTTTTTTTTGAGATTAATTACTGAGGTAAGAGGAATCACTGCACTAGTCACAATGAGTATATCTAGTTAAACATAAAGAAAGCTTGACTACATCCTTGTTTTTCACAGAATTAAGTGGTCTACTTTATGCTTAGAGGACCTTCAAGTTGTTCTATAGAAAATAAGCATGTAGTAAGTTGTGTTTAATATATCACTATTTAAAACTATTTGGAAAGTTGTAATCCCATTTGGATTAATTAAAGATTGTATGTCTTTTATACAGATATACAAACTTTGGGGTAATTGGCAACAAAGGTGAATGTGTGCCCCCACCTCATTCTACCGTTTCCTTGGCATACTCACTTTTGGATTTTTCCATTATTATTTTCCAGGTCAGTACCACCTGATTTTATGAATTAATTAGGCAATTTATTTCGATAGATATATATTTATGAGAAAGTGTTCAAATGGAAACTCATAAGAATTTCTTTCTCTGATTCATTTATAGAAATAATGCTCTGCTGTCTGATAAATTAACTTGCATTCTGAAACATTACACTACAAAATAAGTTTTGGAGCTGTATCATGATATTTCTGTAATTGAGAAGACTTCACGTATCATTAATAACTTTTTCACTTACAATCATTGTATGTACTTGCTTCAAATGTATCATTGTTGTCTGGGTTGAGATAGGTTTTATGTGCTCATTGATTATCCTAGTTTCCTACCTCCTGTTATTTCATTAGCTCAAAAGGAACCTTGGGAAAGTCTGGTTTTACATGAATTGTTGTCTTTGGACACAATAATTAAAGAGAATTTGCAAAACTGGAATCCACCACTCTTTAAAGAATCTATACATGTCCACCAATATTTGTTCTGGGCCAGGTGCTTTATTATTTTGTTCAAAGCTTCTAAAATTTCTAATTGAGTTATAAACACAGAATTTGGAAAAATTGTTTTTTTGGGGTTGCTTATAACTAAACATTTGTCTCTGTTCTTCTATTTGTGAAAAATAAAGACTTGTGTAATGTTGTTCCCAGGTATGTGGGGTAATCCCTGCTTTGATACAGTTGGCATATTTATTGTAGCGTTTACTGACTAGTGTCCAAAACTGTTTAGTATCCTTCCTAATCATGGATGTTCTAAGTTTTCCTACATGGTCTTCTGAAATTTCAGTCTTTCTTTACACATTATTTCCTTATAGAGTTTTCTTTCCTTATTTATTATTTTGTTTATCTTAGAACTTTTATTTTGCATTGTCTAACCATTTTGTTTAATTTTGTTTACCTTTTTACATGTTATAATAAACAAGTATATTTCTTCTTTCATAAATCAAATTGATTAAAGAAGGGTCCAAGACAGAAAGAGATATCGTCCCAAACATTCATTACATTAATAATTGGCTCAACTTTTAAGATTTAATTTCTATAATTTTCCATCCAACTATTATTAAATATTTCCTCGAATTGTAAAATACACAAGTTCTGCCATCTTATTCTTTTCCTATTTATAACTTCAATACAGGCTTGTTCCTGCCAATCACTTGCCTGTCCATCCCTATTTCTATCTGCCATTTTGTGAGAACTGATAAGTGTGCAGATTCTGGTCTTATAATAACTTCTAAGTCTATTATTTTACTAGTATCTTCAATATTTCCTAGACCTGGTCAATTACAGATTACCTCCTTTGGCCCTATAAAGGTATATTCTTCTTCCTGATCACTTTTAGTTCTATCATTAAAAATGATGTAATCTAGTTCGGACATGATATTCCTTAGGCAGTTCCCATTTATGTTATTATTTTATCTCTTGACTTATGTTGACAAAATATATTTTTATTTATTATGTTTATTCCATCTATCAGTTCCTGGTTTATTAGACTGTTTTCTGTAATTATTGCATTAATATCTTATAGAACTATTATAATGCTATGGACATGTTCCTCAGTTAATTCTTTTAATATTGTTTAAAATGTTTCAATATTCATCCTGAGTTATTTTATTAGTTGGTGACTCATATACATTAAAATTATCAGAACTGTTTATTTACCAATTTTAGCACCTGACAATTTAACAGTTCCACCTTTTGGAGCATTGTTTTAAAGTTTAAACTAGTGCCTACCATTTTGTAGATTTATTGCTGGAAGGTTAAATCCTGAATAACCAGGAATCATCGAGGGGTTTCTTCCAGCATCCAAGTCTTTTGAAAGCAGATAATATCTGAGTCCATCAAGAAATTTTTGAATTCATTGTCTGCTAATCTATAATATAGCCCTTCTATATTCCATGTAAGGATGTTGAACTCCATTAAATTATCCTTCATGTTCACATCCTTTAGATCTGTTTGTCAATTTGGGTTGGTGTCTCTAAGGGGAGCAAAAGGATTTGTTGTCTCAAGCCTATTTGATAATTTTGGTTCCATATAGTGCCTGTTCTAGCTAATGTCTCAACATCTGTAATATACAGGGTGTGAGCATCCAAGACTTTGGAGGCCTGTAGCACCAGTGCTTGCAGTTTACTAGACTGAAATGTGATATCAATCTGCGGCATATCTGAATCAGTTTTGTCACAGGCTGTGGGTAAATAGATGGACTCGAGACAGAAATGGATACCAGCAAAAAGGATTTATTATCGCTTTGCAGAACAAAATTAAAGCAGAGACTGATACGACAAATAATAACAAATAAAAGAAAACATTAATCACTGTATTTCAGCATGAATTACACCAACTGGAAAGCACCAGCTGCCAGTAGGTGTTTCACCCTCAACACCTACCCATGAACTGATCTAAGAACCTAAAGGACATTCATTATATACAGGTAGAACATCATGTGATAGGTTAACTCCACCCATTTTACACTAGAAATCCTTTAAGACCTTAATTTCTTATTTTATTATAATAAACAACTGGAAACAACCTTTAAAGCTTATGGCATGATGTACACATCAAGCTTCAGTATTTATACAGCTTCTTAACAAAGTTTATAAGATAGTTCCCTGAGGCACCACCCACAGCAGCAGCAACAATAAAGGCGTAAGAAAGCTGCCAGCCAGCGCTATAGCCACATACTGCTGCAGAAATGCAAAGCAAAGCATCATAGGGCAGCTTTGCGGTGGACTCCAGTACCTACAACCTTTCTATGTTGAGTCACGGCTTTGTTTTATTATGCTGTAGTGACGAATTTTTACCCACCAGTAAATAGTGAGTCTGTTGCACAACATTAAAACTCAGACTTTGCTGACAGATATCTCCAAACCGTGCGACAGTGTGCACATTCATGGAGCATTCTGCAGATTATCGGGCAGGGGAGCTGGAATGCCAGAAGAAAGCTCACAATGCACCACTTTCTCTGGCAGCTCCTCAGTGCACTCAGCTCCAAACTATGATGCTCTCTGGCATAGTTTTTCTATACAAAACCCAGGGCACCATTTACAACAAAGAAAACTCTGTTTCTAAGAAGGAGTTCCTGCTATCTCTGCAGCCCACCTACACAAACAAGACTGCACTACGAGGGACTAACATATTTTTCTTTTGTGCGTTAGACTGTCTATTTTCCCTCATGAGTGCATAACAAACAAAAATACTTACGGCCTAATTAAATGGCTGACTTGCCTCTCCCGATAATTCCATAAAGGTTTCACCTTACTGGGTTTATTTAAAGAACAGAAGCAGACCTGCTTTCTTTTACTCTGGATACTTTAGTCTGTTTAGATTAATACCTGCATATACTGAAGCAGGCTCACAGTCATAATGGACAGAAAGTCTGGGGCCGATTCAAAGGACTGTAATACATTAAACAGAACATAGACAAAAAACAGAAGTGGGTGGCCAGCCCAACAAACATAACATGTAACACTGATTATTCTAACAAACAAACAGCACAAGACATTTACAGTCCAGAAAATGACACCCAAACCTAATCTGACCTTCTAAATAAATGAAATAAACATGGGCGCCCTTCCACATACTCCTTCTCATCTAAAACAAAATCAGTATGGCTTTTGTTCTTTCGTTCAAGGTTCTAACCTTCAGATAATACACCTGTCATCAGATCTCTCACTAGAAGAGATGGAACCATAGCCCACCCTCTCTTAAGGCTCCACCTCGGTGTCCCTTGTTACATGATTTTGTAATGGTGAGAGAGTATCTTCTCTCACCTCACGTCTTTCTTTACCCTGAGGTCTAATGACAGGTGTTTCTCTTCACCTGTTCCATATCTGGACATAAAGTCTGCATTACAATGGGCAGTTCCTTTTCAATGCTTGATGATAAAGCAATATGGCTGCAATGAAAGGTGCCATCTCATTACACAAGGGTTCTTGTCTTTCATTATGTGAAGCCAACACAATGGGTTGTGGTCTATCCATAATTCAAACTCCACCCCATAAGTAAAACAGGGGATTCTATGGCCCACCTAATGGCCAAACACTCCTTTACAATTGTGGACTACTGGGTCTCCCTCTCACGCAGTTTTCTGCTTACGTATATGATAGGGTGTTCTTCTTCCTCTACAATCTGACTAAGCACAGTCCCTATGCCATAGTTAGAGGCATCAGTCTGGACAATGAAGGGTTGTGTGAAATCAGGGGTCCATAAAATGGGTGAGGAACACAAACTAGCTTTAAGAGCATGAAAGGCTTCTTCTCACTCTGGGGACCACAGTACCTTATCAGGTCTGTTCTTTTTATTCAGTCAGTAGGGGACGTCTACCATAGAAAGTTTGGTATAAAATGTCTGTAATAGCCAGCTAGCCCAAGAAAGGACCACACATCCTTTTTCATCCTAGGTCTAGAGCTATTAGCCCAAGCATCAACTTTTCCTATATCTGTTTTTAACAGACCTCTACCAATCTGAAACCCAAGATATTTGGTCTCCTCCACTGCCAGGGAGCATTTGGATGGATTGATCATCAGTCCTGCTTCAGAAATCACAGTTAATACCAGGGTCAGGTGACGTTTGTGGTCTTCCCAAGAGGGACTAAAATGATCACATCGTCAAGATACGCTGTGCTGTACCTGGCATGTGGAGTCAAGATCTGATCCATCACTCTCTGAAAAGTGGCAGAAGCACTGTGAAACCAAAGGGCATTACTGTAAACTGAAAGAGGCCTAGAGTGTACTATATGCCGTCTTTTCTCTGGTATCTGGATCCAAAGGTTTGCCAGTACCCCTTCATAAGATGGAGGGTACTGATGTAATGAGCATTTCCTAGGTGATCCAGGATGTCATCAATATGAGGCATTGGATAGCTGTCAAATTTTGAAACTGCATTCAAGTGCCTAAAGTGAAGGTAAATATGTACACCCTCCCCTCCTTCTTCCCCACAACCACCATGGGAAGCTCCGTCCACTATGTGATGGTTTGATAATCCTCCATGCCTGCATCTTTTTGTACTTCCTATGTTACATCTTCTCTAACTTTCTTCAGGGAAGCCGATAGAGGCTTTTGCCAAATAGGCTGCTCTTGGGTTACTATTTTGTGATGCTCTGCACCTTGTGCCCTCCCAGTATTCATGTAAAGTGTTTTAAAGGTCAGTATTATGGTATGCAGCTCAGCTGTCTGTTAGGGTAACAGGTCAGGATTTAATTTTATGTCTGCTATTACTCCTAACCCTCCAGATGCTGATAGACTAACTGCAGTTCACTTTCTGGTGGCTCTGGATGGACATGGCTACACATGTGGGAGGGTCCTTCAACCCAAGGCTTCAACAAATTAGCATGATAGACATGCCTTTATGTTTCCTATCAGGCAGGGCTATCTCATATGTTACTGTCCCAGTTCACTTGGTAATCTATGTTGGGGCCTTGCCATTTCATGTACAGTTTGTTGTCAGAAGAGGGCAACAACAGCAATACTTATCCCTTCTGAGAACTCTTCATATCTGGTCCCCTATCATAGTATTCTTTTGTGATTTCTGGCGGTCCTGATTGGCCTGATGGGCCTTCTGTACATATTTGACTATCCATTTTCTTAACTGTTTATATTCCTAAGGGAATAACCCCTTTTCAGGTTTCCTTCCTCCCAGTCCTCTTTAATGATATCAAGAGGGCCTCTAGGGTTGCACCATAAAGTAGTTCAAGGGAAAAATCCCATGGTGTACCATCACCACAGCAACTCCTCAAAGGCAAAGACCACCACAGCAACAAGAATCAGGCAAAATCCACTCACTGTGGTGGTCTGTGTGCTGATCGAGACTGCCTCCCTGGTGAGTTGCCCCGGTCCAACTCTGAGTTAGAATCCTAGAGACCAGGGGTGTGGTGGGTGGAGCCTCCCACAAGAGGGGGTTCGGGGCACATTCCCCGATTGTGAGTGCCGACATCCCCGTGGCTACAGTGCCAATAGTCAACATTGTAGCTGTCTCTGTAGGGATGTTGACGTTAGTGCTGTTGAAGCACTATAGGTAAACCAAATCCTGTAATGGCCTGCAGTACCTCCCTGTAGGCAAACCTAAGTAAGGCAAATATGTATCCCATTTAGGGCCTTCCTCCTACACAAACTTCTGCAACATCTTTTTCATTATTTGGTTGAATTGCTCAACCCGCCCATTCTTTGAGGATGGCAAGGGATAGGTGTGTATAGTTTCAATGTCGAGGATCTGGTATAAGCGCTTCAACATTATGGAACAAAAGTTGCTACCTATGTCAGTTAGGATTTCTCCAGGGATGCCCATTCTGCAAAATATCTTCAATAGTTCTGTGATTTTAGGGGCAGTTACACTATGAAAGGATATGGCTTCAGGGTATTTGGTTCAGATGCAAACTACTAAAATGAAGTGAATCCAGTTTAAACTTTTAGGCAGGAAACCAGTGATATCCATAACTATCCGCTCAAATGGTGTAGTGAACAAGGGCATTAGGAGTAGGGGTACCATATCTTTGCACCCAATTTTGGCAACTTTCTGGCAGTCACTACAGCTCTTACAGTATTCAGTAACCTGTTTGCGAATGCCAGGCCAGAAGAATCTGAGGAGCAAGCTACTAAGCATATGGTCCCTTCCCAAATGCCCTGTCAAGGGTATGTCATGGCTATCTCTAGTAACCTTTCTCTGTAGTGGTTTGGGCTACCATCAATTGCTCTACCTTTTCCTCTGTCAGGGATTGGTACAGACCCTGTACAAAAGATTATTGATTAGTTTGAATACAGCCTTTGTTGACCCAGTGGTCACTTCCACCTGTGAAAAGAAGGGTTTCAGAGTTAGGTCTTCCCTTTGAGCAATCTTAAACTCCCCAGACCCACATCCCTGCACAGGTGTTATATCAACAGGTTTTACATGACAACGAGTAGTGTCCCCTTTATTAGATTTTGTCCATAAGTGCTTCTCATTTCTTTTCTGTGCTCTTGATTTCCTGTCCTACCCAGGTGGGCCATAAATGTCCAGATCAGACAGAAATAACTGTTCCAATATAATCTTTCCTCTGGCCTGTGCCCTTGTGGTGACAGCACAGATTTTAGTTGCCAAGAATGACTCATACTGGGGGTGATCATGGCCAATTAACACTGAGACACGAGGTGGGCTGCCACTCCTACTTTCATTGCCTGGGACTGTCCAATAAGCTGGAGCACAGTGTCCTGTAATGGATATCGATGGGTGTCACCATGTATGCTTGTTACACTCATAGATGTTCCTCCTGGTGCTAGTTTATCTCTTAATATGTTGGCATGCACAAGAGTCTGTTTGCTTCCAGAACCTAAGAGCCCTGTCACCATCTTACCCAAATTTGTACAGGTATTAGGTAGTGTCGCTGTTAGCAAGGGCCAGATGTGAAGGCTCTAATTTCTTTTTAGGGCAGAATCTTGCTATATGTCCCTTGCCATTACAGTTTCAACATATGATGTCCGAATTGTACCCCTTCCATTTCTGTTAATTCTATTCCCAGAGTTAGTGTCATTTTGCTCAGAGGTAGCAGCAGAAGGCCTTACCGGTGTTTGTGGGTTCACTGGATGCTGTGGTCCTGTTTTTGATGTGGTCTCCAGTGATGTAGTCTTCTGCCAAACACATGGTCACATCGGATGCTTCTTGTCCCAGATCTGCACATCCTGGGAAGCACTCTGATAAACTGTTCCAGGATGATAGCCTCTAAGATCTGTTCTGTTCTGTTCTGTAGTTC
The DNA here is from genome assembly GCA_016271365.2 of Neoceratodus forsteri. NCBI lineage: Eukaryota > Metazoa > Chordata > Ceratodontiformes > Ceratodontidae > Neoceratodus > Neoceratodus forsteri. The sequence continues at coordinate 189,296,626 of CM028135.1, read as the reverse complement.
AAGTGGAGGGCTGTAGCCATTTAAAACCAGGTTCCTTCAACTGAGTGTAAGCATCCTGTGGGGTATCTGCAGACTGGAATTTATAGGACCAAAATCTCTGCCTATAATCTCAGTGCTAATATCATACCACTTCAGGATTGCTTGCTTTACTTGATCATAGTTATTGGCTTGGGCAACATCATCATGGCTGTAAGTGAGCTGGGCCTTCCCTGTCAGGTAGGGGCTAACCTGATGACCCATTGGTCCCTTGGCCATGTGCAGGCTGCAGCTACCCACTTGAAAGTCATGATATTGGCAATTATATCATCAGATTCAGATAATTTTACAACTTAATGTCCTTTTGACTACCCCAGGGGAAGGGGAGGTCTGGCAGTGCCTCACGCCTGAATGGCCCACAAGGTGTCTGTCCATCTGGCCTTGTTCTCCTTCTTGCCTCTTTCTTTCTGCTTCACAAGTTCAACCTGCGGATACATAGCCACCTTAAAAATTCATTAGAGTCCACTGGTGGGGCTTATTGGGTCCTCCCCACTAGCCTGGGGTGCCTCTTGGAGTTCTCATCCTCCAGCTTCAGACTGGCAACCTTCGCTCTCACCTTCTGCTGCCACACAACAGGGTCCAAACCAGGTATCAGTTGGAATGCTGAACTTCTCTGTCATGGACCTCAGTGGCAACACCAGGTACCAGGTTTTCTCCGCCTTGTCCTGCTGCATAAACAGTCCAACCAGGGCCTTAAGGCAGACCCTCCAGTTGGCCAGGAACCAATCTATCCCACCACTGCCACCATGTGTTACAGGCTGTGGCTAGATAGATGGACTGGAAACATAAATGGATACCAATAGAAAGTATTTATTATCACTTTGCAGAACAAAATTAAGGTGGAGACTGGTACAACAAAATATAAATAAAACAAAAACAGGAATCACTGTATTTCAGCATGAATTACACCAGCTAGAAAACACTAGCTGCCAGTAGGTGTTTCACCCTCAGCACCTACCCATGATCTGATCTAAGAACCTAAAATACATTCATTATACAGGTAGACCATCATGTGATGGGTTAACTCCACCCATTTTACACTAGAAATCCTTTAAATAATCTTCATTTCTATTTTATTATAATAAACAACTGAAACAACCTTTAATAACTTCTGGCATGATGTGCACATCAAGTTTCTGTATTTATACGGCTTCTAAACAAAGTTTATACCAGACAGTTCCCTGAAGTGCCACCCACAGCAGCAGCAACAATAAAGGGAGTATGAAAGCGGCCAGCTGATGCTATAGCCGCATACTGCTGTGAAATGCAAGGGAAGCATCGTGAAGCAGCGTTTTGCGTGTATTCTGAGTACCTGAAACCTTTCTATGGTTATTCACAGCTTTGTTTTATTATGATATAGTGAAGAATTTAGCCACCCAGGTAAATAGTGAGTCTGCTGCACAACATTAAAACAGACTTTGCAGTCAGGCGTTTACAATCAATGCAACAGTGTGCACATTCATGGAGGCATTCTGCAATTATTACAGACTGGGGAGCGGAATGCCAGAAGACAGCTCACAAGACATCGCTTTCTCCGGCGGCTCCTTGGTGCATTCAGTTCGAACTATGATGCTCTCTGACAGTTTTTTCTATACAAAACCCAGGGCATTATTTACAACAAAGAAAAACTCTATTACTTAAAGTTCTTGCTCTATCTCTGCAGCCCACTACAGGACCTAACATTATCCTGCTTTTGTGGGTTAGACTGTCTATTATCCCTCACAAGTGCATAACAATGCAAAATATCCTAGGGCCTAATTAAATGGCCTGACTTGCCCTTCCTGCTAATTCCCAAAGGTTTCACCGTACAGGGTTTATTTAAAGAACAGAAGGCAGACCTCTTTTCTTTTACTCGGAATGCTCAGTATGTTTAGATTAATACCTTCACATACCGAAGGAGGCTTACATGAGTCATAATAGACAGAAAGTCTGGGGCAGATTTTAAGGACTGTAAAACATTAAACAGAACATAGAAAAAACAAACAGAAGTGTGTGCCAACCCAACAAACATAACACATAACATAGAAACATAGAATCTGAAGGCAGATGAGGACCGCTTGGCCCACCTAGTCTGCCTATTTGTCTACCTAATGGACAAGCTGCAGATCCTAGTAAACCAACAGCCTACTTCCTCCTACCCCCACTTGAATTGCCTTATGTCTGTCCCATGCATGCTTGAATCCCCACTGTTTTGACTCTACAATCTCCCCAGGAAGGCCATTCTATGCATCTACAGCACTCTCTGTGAAGAAATACTCCTCACATTACCTCTGAGTCATCCCCCTCTATCTTCAAATTGTCCCCCTTGTTCTGGCACATCTCTTTTCTGAAAGATGCTACCCTCTTGGACTTTGTTGATTCCTTGAGGTATTTAAACATTTCTATCATGTCCCCTCTCCTCCTTTCCTCGAGGGCTATACATCTTAAGCTCCTTTAGTATTTCTTCATATGTCTTCTGGTGCAGACCCTGCACCATTTTGGTGCCCTCCTCTGACAGCCTCCACCTTGTCTATGTCTTTGTGGAGATGGGGTCTCCAGAACTGTATACAGTACTACAGATGCGGTCTACCAACTGTCTGTACAGAGGGCCAACAACTGCCTGTTTTCTACTAGTGATGCCTCTCCTGATGCATCCCAGCATCCCCAGCCCTCCTTACTGCCTTCTCACATTGCTGGCCTACCTTTACGTCATCTGATATGACTACCCCAGGTCCTTTCCATTTTATTATTGTCAGTATCTCACCCCATTGTACTCTTCCCTGGATTTTGTTCCCCAGGTGCATTACTTGCACTTCTTGCATTGAATCTAAGCTGGCATACATTTGACCATTCCTCCTACTTTGCCAGTCCTTTTCATCTTTCCACCCCACCTTGCATATCAACCCTCTGACAGATCTTTGTGTCATTTGCCAAGAGACATACTTTCCTTCCAGTCCCTCTGCAATGTCACTTATAAGACATTAAAAAGGATCAGCCCCAGTACTAAACCCTGCGGTACCCCACCAGTAACCTCTTTCTTCACTGTGGACTCCATTTACTATTACCCACTGTGTCCTGTTGTCCAGCCAGTGTTTTACAAGGCTACCATCCTAGGACCCACTCCCAGGCTGGCTAATTTGTTCATTTATCTTTTGTGCAGGACTGTGTCAAATGCCTTGCTAAAGTCTAGGTAGGCCACGTCCACAGCCCTCCCTGGTCTACTACTTTGGTCACCCAGTCAAAGAAATCAATTAGATTTGTCTGACATGACCTTCCTGCTGTAAATCCATGCTGCCTTGGGTCCTGTGCCCCACTGGCCTCCTAGGTACTCAACATTCTTTCCTTCAGAAGTGATTCCATCATTTCCTACCACTGAGGTCAAACAGACAGGTCTGCAGTTTCCTGCATCTTTCTTGCTCTCACTCTTGTGAAGGGAATCACATCCACCCTCCTCCAGTCCTCAGGTACCACACCATCCTCCATGATTTATTAAAAAGAGTAGTCAGTGGTGTTACTAGTTCTTCCCTTAGTTATTTTAGAATTCTGGGGTGAATCATCAGGCCCCATTGCTTTATCCACCTTCAGTTTTAAGAGTTCTTTCAGAACCCTTTCTTCTATGGAAGGACTAATATCAACCCCCTTCCAGAGGCTTCTATTGATTGGATTAGGTATCTCCACCTGCTTTTCCATTGTGAATACTGAGCAGAAGTATATTCAGTATCCCTGCTTTTCACTGCGCTCTCTGCCCAACCACCTTCTTCTTTGTTCAGCCTCAGTATCCCTTCCTTAGTCTTTCTTTGCTCCCTAATGTACCTATAAAGGTTTTATCCACCTTCTTAACCAAGTTGGCTATTTTTCCTCAGTTTGTGTCTCTGCTATTCTAACTGCCTTCCCACTTCCTTCTGCTTTAACTGGTGCAGTTCTCTGTCCTTTTCCTGATGTGTTTCCTTATATTTCCTGAATGTTGTTTTTCTCCTACCTTCCTGCCACTTCTTTTGAGAACCATGGTGATTTTTTTCTTTCATTTTGATTTGTTTATTTGCTTCACATAAAGGCTTTGCCTGTTTCCCCATTGTTGCTCCACCCACCTTCTTGCCTGTTTGCTAGTGCTTTTCTGAGGCACTCTCCCATTTTGACAAAATCAGCCCTCCTGAAAGCTAGTACCTTCACTTTTGTATGGCCTGACTTTACAGCTAAGTTTTTGAGACCACACAGTTTGGTGGTCACTTGTTCCCAGGTGGCTATCTACTTCAGAATCGAAATCCTCTCTCTGTCCCATTTAGAGTAACAGGTCTAAGATTGCTCCCTCCTGAGTGGGTTCCAAACTAGCTGTCTGAGGCATATGCCCCTGTGAGGCATTGAGAATGGCCCTGCTCTTGATGTGGTTGCAGCAGAGGTGCTCAATTAACATCTGGCATATTCAGGTCCCCCATCAGAAATATCTCTCCTTTCTCTGCTATCCCAAGGATGCCTTCTATCATTTCCTTATCCATTCCCTCCCCTGAGATGGGGTCTGTATACAACCCCTGTGCAGATTGTGGTGTCATTTCCAGTCTCCAGGGTGACCCACAGTGCCTCCTTTCCTCCCTGTTCACCCTTCAGTTCTGTTGCTTTGATCCTTCCCATACATGAGAGCTACTCCATCTCTTCTTCCCTCCCTGTCCCTCCTGTAGATGATGTACCCTGGTATGTTGATGTCCCAGTCATGGTTCTCTGTGTATCATGTTTCTGTGCTGCCACAATATCCAGGCATTCCTCTTCCATCAAGGCCACCATTTGGAGACTTTTTACCTACACTACGGACATTGGTACTCTCTACCTCCATTTTTTATGGCTTTATTTATTTTGCCCCATCCTGTCCTTACTGCCTTTGTCTTTTCTCCATTTACTCTAGCCCTTCTCCTATCAACTGCTCTATCTTAGTGTTTACCTCACTAACTACCCTTATTTTTGAGGTGGGGCTAGGATTTCCTTCTTCTTTCAGTGCCTCCCCTTGGCTAGTTTAAATGCTTGCCAATGAAGCATTTTAAACCCATCACCTAGGATCCTGGTTCCCTCCTGGATAGATGCAGACCATCGCACCTGTACATGCCTGCATCCCTCCAGGTGGAGCCACAATCCCAATTGTAAGCAAGTCCTGAACTCTGCACCAGTTTTTCAACCACTCATTGAATCCCATGGTGCAGAGTACCCTAACCTCATCCATGCCATAGATAGGTAGCATTTGGAGAAAGTTACCATGTGCTACTGTCTACAGCCCCTTCCTAACTCCACAAATTCCTGTTGCACTGTTCTGATCCCATTCTCAGCCAGGTCATTTGTCCTTAGGTGGATAATGACATCCAGTTCTCCCCCCTTGCAGCTGCTCCCATGATTCTGAGGATTAATTTCCTGTCCCTCAAGCCATGGCGCCAGGCTGGCACTTTACCTCCCTTTCCCTCCCTCCCTCCCCAGTTCTACCCATAACAATTGAGTCCTCCACCAGGAGTTGTTTCCTTTCCTGTGGGGTCCTGGCCACCCCTGTGGGTCTCCATTGTGGAATTTCCCAGCATCCTCCTTGGTCTCCACTGTGGGTGCCTCCATAGAGGAACCATGCTCCACCACGTGGTGAATTAATTGTGAGAGGCACAACTGAAGGGATGCACTCTGTTCCACCACCCTTAACCTCTCTGAGCCCACTGTGGTCCAACCACCCTCTTTCTTGGCAACCTCTGAGGTAGTGGCAGTGGCCTGGATGGTCCCAGGGTGGGGGCAGGTTTTCAGAATCCTTGCCAGGTTAGCATGGAGATGAACAACCTCCTCCTTCAGACTAGAGGGCACCTGCAAATGGGGCTGCAATGCAGTCTCCAGAATGTCTCCTGGAAGACTGCTGCTCCACAGCCAGTGCACTGCACCAATCCCATATGTCTGCATCCCTTCCTGTTACAAATGCCTTTCTTTTTTCTTGCTTTAGTATGTGCAAGCGTGTGAGTGTCTTTACCCTTATTCATTGTGCTGTGTCTTTAAGGATATGAACAGGTGTATTTGATTTTGAAAGGTGCATTAAAAACAGAATATTATTATTATTATTATGTTGTTAGCAGTTTTGAGGAAGTGATGTCAGAACCCCTGCTGTAAAGGAAGTTATGTGCTTGGGGTGGGTGCATAATAGGTAGGGTGGGTGGGGGTAAACCTATGCCCTCCAGAAACAATCAACTACAACTCTGACCCTCCACCCCAGGGAGTGCCTTCCTTCCTTTCAGCCACCCATTTGACAAGTAAAGTAACAGGTCTAGTCACAAATGACTGCAAATTTCTCCCAGCTACAGTTCCTCCCTGGCAAATTAAAATTAAACCAAGAAAAGTCAACCCCAAAAACAGACTCAATACTAGTTACTTACACAAGTCCAAAAAGTAATAATTTAATTCAGTGTAGTCTAGAAAATAGCCTCTTTGATTTAAGGAGCTCTGGCTGCTTTCTCTCTCTCTCTCTCTCTCTCTCTCTCTCTCTCTCTCTCTCTGTCTCAGCAGACTAACATACTAACAAACAAATAGTACAAGACATTTACAGTCCAGAAAATGACACCCAAACCTAATCTGACCTTCTAAATAGATGAAATATATGTGGGAGCCCACCCACAGTTTTATGCACATATATAAACTTCATAGTATTCCTACTGGTATTCATGCCTTAGGCACAGGAGAGAGATAAGTATCTGTTTCTTTTATGTTTGCTTGCATGCATGTGCAAGAAACATTATGTAGCAACTTAGGAAAGAAGTGGGTTGTGGAGGTGCAGCACTATGGCGCCAACAGCGACACTGCATTTGGCTTGGCACTGGTGGACAATGCCGCCCAGTGTCCTGATGACACTGGTTCTGCAGAAGTGCCACCAAGTTGAAATGTTTTCACTGCTGCAATCAGGGGCCACATTATCATTGCAGCATCAGCTATTTTGCTGCAATGAAGGACGACCCATCATTGCAAGGTGGTCCTTGCCATCCGCATGCCCTGACCCAGTACATTTGCCGACAGGAGCCCACTCCCCACCGCATACTGTAACCCCTCCCTTATTTGTTATGTGTTGAGGGGTGCCTAATCCCCCTCAGCAGCATCGTCCCAACAGTCTTTCTTTGCTGACAGAGGCCCCAGTCCCCGTCAGCATAATGTCCCTCCAGTTTGCTGTGTGCTGGGGGGTGCCCAAGCCCCTGCTCCCCCAATGGTATGTGCTGACAGGGGTGCCCAATCCCCATCAGCTAAAGCCCTTCCCAAAAACACTCAGGTGGCATGCTGGGAGCCCACCCCAGCATGTCAAATGTCCCTGAAAAAAAACAGTCCGCAATTATATATATTTTTACCCTGTAAAACAGAAAACAGTCCCTCGTGAGTTCGGTGGCCTCTCCCCAGCTCGCACCCCACCTCACCACACCCCACTCACCACATACTTGGCTGACCCACAGCACGTCGATGATCTTGATTGGATCGGGAATACATCTGCACTCTTCAAAGCAGACCATGAACTGAGGAAATGCCAGTAAGCTGTATAATGGCATAAAAGTTTTTTCAACTTTGGTGCATGTCTCGGGCATTTTGGGAATTTTGGCACCAAATTTTCAACAAGGGTTATTGGGACCCCTCCTCATAGATTCAGTCACTGTTATAGAAATTTATCAGTCCCGAAAGGTGATTTCATAGATGCTGTAGCAGAAATCACCTTTTGGGACTGATTAATGAAAATAACAGTGTCACTGTTAAGGTGGGCTCTCAAAACCTATGTTGCAAATTGGTGAAAAAAATCAAACAGTGCTATTTTCACGAGCATGCATTGCGCAATTCTATGCCATCATAACTTCCGAATTTGTAATATTTTCCTCCTGATTTTCAACATTGGCATTTTCCACACCTCCTTATGAACAGTATAGCTGTTATTTGACACATCAGGCCAAAATGTGTTTTCGCACTTCCAGTGCAGAATAAGCAGCAGTCGCTGTGGGAAATCAGTTTTGGGATAGATTTAGAAAATGACAGTGACACTGTTCATGAGCAGAGGTCCTAAAATGCCTATGTTGAAAATTTGGTGATGAAAGTCCTTAAAATGACTGTGTTACAAGTGTGAATTGCAGTTTCCCACACCTTTGTAACTTCACAAATCTGTAATATTTTCATGCCAGATTTTCAACACTGGCATTTTTGCACTACCTCTATGAACAGTACAACTGTTACTTTTCACATCCTGGTCAAAATGTGTTTTTGCACTTCTAGCGCAGAATAGCATGGTTGTTGTGGAAATCAGTGTTTGGGACAGATTAAGATCAAGCGAGTGGAGGGAGTGAATGAGCTCAAATGAGCTCTGTTGGGACTGCTGCGATTTCTTTGTGGGCAGAAAAAGGCACGGTGCAGGCAGGAGCCCAATACAAAGAGGCAGCCTGCAGCACAGAGAGAAACAGAACAGGAGTGAGAGAAGAGGAGTGAGCGAATTCAACGGAGCTCTATCGGGACTGCTGTGGATTTCTATGTGGGCAGGAAAAGGCACCAATGCAGGCAGGAGCCCAGTACAAAAGGGCAAGCCTGCAGCACTAGGAGAAGCAGAAGGAGTGAGTGAGAAAGGGAGTGAGCGAGCTCAACGGAACTCTGTCAGGACTGCTGCAGATTTCTTTGTGGGCAGAAAAAAGGTGCCAATGCAGGCAGGAGCCCAGCACAAAAGTGAAGCCTGCAGCACCAGGAGAAGAAAATAATTACTCACCTGTAGTAATCTTCTTTCTTCCCAGGGATCCACTAATATTATTACTCTTTGCAGTGCCCTTGGGTTAGCACTGCCCCAGAGCCAAATAGAATTATATACTAATTATGGAATGTTTAGTTTGTGCATTCATTTTCATACTGCCCTATTCTAACTGCCTGCATTCTACCTCAGATTTTTGTGAAGCCTGCAAAGAGGCCATAATATATATATATAACAATCAACAATTTAGAATGCTGACTAACAGGACCATGTAAAAAGAAGTAATAAGCCAAGAAAGGGCCAACAAAAAGCAGAATAGAGTGAGTCCTCTTTTCTGAGCCAGATGTACCCTTAGAAAAGAACCTACCAGCTAAGTATTACAAATGTGCCAGCAGGTAACCTGCCCTTTAGATTGAGAGGCATCTCAGCTATATAGACTGGAGTATTTTTCTGAGATTCTAAGGGAGGACCAGGGCGGGAGTAATATATTAGTGGATCCCTGGGAAGAAAGAAGATTACTACAGGTGAGTAATTTTTCTTCTAACCCCAGGAATCCAATAACATTATTACTGCTTGCAGACTATGTAGCAGAACCACTAGAAGGTGGGCAGAATCTAGTTAGGAAAAGACTGCAAAACAGGCCTTCAAAAGTGGCATCACTCCTGGACTGAGTATCTAGGCTGTAGTGTTTAGTGAAGGTGTGGACTGACCTCCAGGTAGCTGCTTTACAAGGCTCCAATAGAGGGACCTCTCTGGCAGTTGCCATGGTGGCAGCTGTGCCCTTTGTAGAATGGGCGAAGACCGAAGGAGGGACCTTGCCCACCTTTGAATAGCAGAACTGAATACACTGGACTATCCACTGAGATATAATCCTCTTTGAAGCAGGAGATTCCCTACCTACTTCCCATAGGTAAGGAACTTTCTATTAGTTCTCAACACTACCTTATCATTATGGAAACAAATATAGTCCTCCTCCACATAGGGCTTGTAACTCACTTATCCTCTAGCAGAGAGTAAGTGCCACTAGAAAACCACCTTCCAGGTAAGAAACTTGAGCTTTGCAGAAGCCAGGGGTTCAATTGGGGAAGCATAGCAATACAAATGTTGAGGTCCTGGCTGGCACTGGTTCCTGCTAAAAGGGAAACAGATGTAAGAGGCCCCAGAAGAACCTTCTAAATATGGGATTTGAAGCTAGGGATACCTCTTTCCCTATAGAGAGATAAGCTGAAAGTGAAGCCAGATGAACCTTCAGAGTTGAGTGTTACAATCCCAATGAATGCAGATAAGACAAATAACCTAGGAGGGGTTGGAATGCCAGCCTGTGCTGGGATTATGCCTTCCGTACACAAAAAGAAAATTTTTCCATTTTGAAGCATATGTTTTCTTAGTAAAAGGTTTTCTGTAACACTTAAGGACTTCTAAAACTGTTTGGGAGTATTGGGAATCTGAATACTCTAAGTTCTCAAGAGCCAAGCTTTGAGTCTGAGAGACCTGAGATTGGGATACACTACCCTGCCTTGAAAAGAAGTCAGTAGCCTTGAGCTCTTTAGAAGATGATTTGATAACGAAGATCAGATTAACCTGGCAGAGGGACTTAGGGATTGAGGTCTCTCTCATACAATGGGAAAGACATTTGCAGGCAATGGGAAGAGGCATCAATTCAGGGCACTAGAAGGAGTTTGCATGGAAACTGTCTGTAAGATACTTTCGAGCCCCAGCAATAAACTAGAAGTATAACCCCTCCAAAGGAGCATGTTGGAGGCAGTGGATACACCAGCTATGCTGGGCCATATATTTTAGTCATGTAAGGCATTCCATACTTTTAGTTAAATTCAGGAGGCCTTGCAATAAATAATTTCTCAGATATAATTGTGGACCCCTATTTTTTCTTTGGAGAATACCCACAGACCTGTAGGGACATCCAGCCGAGGATTTTTTGAATTAGCTACCCTTGCAGCTAAAAAGCTATAAGTAAATATTGGTTCTCCCCACTGCCTCCTACGTTGGACCAGTGGTCCCTGATAATGATTCAGATTTACAAAATAAGAGAATAAAAGCAATTCTTAATAAATCACAAACTAAGTTTGAGAATCGGTGGAGAAGATGGGTGATGTATGTTACACCTCTGTATTCAGATTTTGTTCCTTGAATCTTAAGCCCTATTAACTTAGAATATCACTCACAGAGCTATTGAATGAAATCAGGAAATCTGTACCAATGTAGTGCTTCGTTTTATGTTAATTGTTCTTCGTAATTCTTATTTTTAATTTTTGTATTCTATGTAAAAATAATAAAGATTGAGAGTTTTAAAAAATGAAAAGAAGTCAGTAGATTGTACCTCTGAGGGAGATAGGTCAGTTTGGTCACTGACACTGGTGCAACAGGGAGTACCATGGCTGTCTTAGCCAGTTTGGGGCTATCAGAATCATCAAGGCTGGCTGTAACCTGAGCTTGATGAGTACTCTGAGAATCAGAGAAAGGGAGGAAAGGCATAAAGGTATTTGCCTGTCCAATCAAGAATCAGGGCATCCACAGGGACAGTCCCTTTCACTGGGGCCTTGCAGCAATAAAGGGTAAATGGTGATCCTGTGGTGAAGCAAAAGATCCATCTCTGGGGTTCCCCATCATCTGACTAGGACCTGCACTCACGTGGCTGTTCAGTGCCCATTAAGTGATGGGCCTGGTTTATCCTGCTCAAAGCATCTGCCAGGGTATTGTCCTTTCCAGGCAGATGAATTGTTGGTATTGGAGGCATTTAGGGAGTAAATCAGGCTCCATATTTTCATTGCTTCTGCTGAGTGGTGTGGATCTTGTCCCTACTTGTTTGTTGATGTAGTACATTGTGGTGGTTTTGTCTGTTCTGATCTGAACCACTTTTCCCTACATAAGATGAGTGAAGGCCTGAAGGGCCATATAAGTGCCCTTAATTCCAAGAGATTTATGTGCAGGAGGGACACTGCACTGTTCCAGGAACCGTGAACTGTGTGGTCCCCTAGGTGGGCACCCCATCCTAGAAGGAGGCATCTTGTGTTCACTAAGGAGGGGCTCCTGCTGGAAAGGCACCCTTCCCTTAGGTTGTCTAGATCCTCCACCACTGGAGGGCCTGTAGAAGAGTTCTTGTTACAGGGACTAGTTTTGAGAGTGGATCTCGCCTCTGAGATCAATGGGCTCTGAGGTGAAACTGAATGCCCCCTCATTTGGAATCTGGCACCCATGACAGTGCTTGTTGTTGAGCCATGTGGCCAAACAGCTGTAGAAACTGAGCTGCTGGTTTTGGCCTGCCCAGGATGAATGAGATTGCTAGAAGCTGGAGAGCCTGTACCTTTCCAAGTGTAGAAAAGCTTTTCCCAGAATTGTATTGAGTTCCACCCCTATGAACTGCAAAACCTGGAGTGAGGTGAGAACTGACTTCTTGTCGTTTAGAAGAAACCCCAAGGAGGAGAGAACACCTTAGCTAGCAGTAAGTGTGAACACTTGTTGTTGTGATTTTTTCTACAATCAGCCAATCATCCAGATATGGGAAAACTGTGACACCCAGCTTTCTGAGATGAGCCATCACTACTACTATGCATTTGGTGAACACCCTTGGTGCAAAGCTAAGGCGAAAGGAAGTGTTGAGAACTGGTAGTGACCTGAAGGAGAATGAACCTGAGATATCTTCTGTGTGATCCTCTGACAGGATGTGAAAATATGCATCTTTTAAATCCAAAGAGGCTAGCTAGTCCCTTTCTGTAGTGTTGACAGGATTATTGCCATTGTAACCATTTTGAACTTGGTTTCACCAAGTACTTGTTTAGAGTGTCTGAGGTCTAGTATAGGCCACCACTCTCCAGTCTTTTTGTTGTTAGGAAGTACATGGAGTAGAACCCTTGTCCCTTTGATTGTGTGGGACAGGCTTGACTGCTTTTGCAGTAATACATTTTTTTTACTTCTTGCTCTAGCAGTTTCTTTGTGAGGGAGGAACTGATGCAAAACATTTTACCCTTGGAGGGAGAAGGGACTTGAAACAAAGATAAGACCCCAACCCACTATTTCCAACACCCACCTGTCTGATGTGATTTTGACCAGCCCTGGAAATAGTGGGAAAGTCTACACCCTACTGGATGTGGAGAGGCAGCCTGAAGGGAAGAGTAAAGGATTTTGCTTTTGTTGTTGTTGAAGTTGGGTAGAATGGGACTGTCTGCGAGAGCCTCTTCTGCCCCAGGCCCTATAAAACCCTTCTTCTGGGGTTGGTATGCTGTATCTGAGGAGCAGCTTGCACCTGTAAAGAATGGTCTTCTAAAAGTAGACCTGCCCCTGCCTCCCTAGAATAGGAAGTGGAAGGAGAAGATTTGTCCCTAGTGGAATTACTTCTGAAAGAAGCCTTGTATTAGTCTACTTTCTTCATGTAGGCTTCAGTTTGTGTACCAAAAGGAATGGCCTCAATTGGGAAATTCATTGTTTTGTTTTGGTATCCTGGGTGAGGTTAGCAGCCTCAGCCAGGCAAACCTTCTCATGACTATAGTACCAGCCATCCATCTGGCAGCTGTGTCGTTTGTGTCTGCTGCCATCCGGAATTGGTATTTGAAAGCCTCCAAACCCAATTTGGCTGTCTCTAAAAACTCTGAAACAGTAAGGGAGGGATTTGCCTCTGCATTATCTACCACAGACTGCCATAAAGCCTTTTGGTAAAGGGCAGCACGCTGGTACGTGTGTTTGCCTGATAGCAAAGGATGCTGAGAGGTACCCCTCTTAGCCATACTGTCCACCTTTCTGGAGTCTTTCTCAGGTGGATGAGAAGACAAAGAGGTCTTGGCCTTCTCACAGGCTGCCTGCTGAACAATGCCCTGATGATCTGGATGACTGAATAAAACTCAGCACCAGGTCTGTCCAGTTGGTACTTTTGTCACATTTTTGTCAATAGGTGTGACAGTTTTAGGAACTTTAAAATTCCAGAATATCTTTTCTGAAAAATGTGTAAGAGGAAAGAAGATGTTTTGAAGGTGTTAGCCCTATTAGTTCCATATATTGAACTTCTTCTTCATCCACTTATTCAATTATCTGGAGGTCCAGTGTTTCCACCATTTCCTTAATGAAAGAAAAAATGAGGGGAACAATCCTCTGAGAGCCTAAGTGGGGAACCAAAGTCTTGCTCCAGTGACACATCAGGCTCTATTCCTTCTTCCTCTTCATCATCATCATCCTCACCACCCATTGTGGGAACAGGCACAAGAAAAGTAGCAGCAGCTGTTTCATCAGCGGAACAGTTACAGGTTGTTGGGGGCAGGCCCTTTACCACTAGTAACAAAGCTAAAGCTTGTGAAATATCAGCAGGAGAAGGAGTATGTGTGGGGCCTGAGGAACCCTTGAGGCATTTCAGCCAGGGTGTCAGTGTGCTTACTTTTCTAGTTTTTTGGCAGGCATCATAGAGTCAATCGCTAACTGCCTCTCTTTTACTAGAGCCCTCACCTGTCTCAGGGGTGGATTTGGAGGCTCTACAAGGAATTGCCACATTTTTAGAGGGGGTGGACTGGTCAGAGCCCAGTGACCCCTCTTCAAGTCTTCTCTTAAGCCTCCCCTGGCTTCTGCACATTTTTTTCAGGGAAAGACTTGCAAATCTCACATTCCTCACTGAAATGTTTAACACCAAGGCAGAGCAGACAAAGGTCATGTTTGTCAGCCTGCAAATACCACCTCTGCATTTAGTACAATTCTTAACCTGTAGGTCATGTGTTCTTTTAGGTTTATCCACCATTATAGAAAACTGGACTAAAAAAAATGGCAAATAGAACAAGATTTTAAAATTATGCGGTAAGTTTTAATAATAAAGCAGTCAGTTCAGAAACTGATAATTTCAAACAAAACCGCAGTTCGAGCAGTTCCGGACCGAGAAACTGCAAAGAGAACCAGAACACCTCAGTTCAAAAACTGTCAAATTAGACCATTTAAAAGAAAAACAGTCGAAACCTATCTAAAAGTTTCCTGAGAAATTTACATAGAGGAATCGGTTACCCTCGCTCAAAGGAACCATGAGAACCGATAAAAAACTAAAGAATTTAATGTATGTGGTAAAAACACTAAATAACACTAAGAATAAGGCAGTAATGAAAAATAAGACAAAATGCTTAAGTTTTTTTTTTTTTTTTTTTATCTTATGCACAATTAAGATGATCTTGATAGAAAGAGATGTCCAGGGCATCTGAACTTTGCAGGGAGATAGAAAATCTGACATAGAATACAGGTAGTTAGAATAGGGCAGTTTGAAAATTAATGCATGAGCTAAACACTCCATAATTAGAATAGCATTCTATTTGGCTCCAGGGCAGTGCTGACTTAAAGGGCACTGCAAAGAGTAATAATGTTAGTGGATTCCTGGGGTTATTAACACAATGAGCGAGTGAGAGAGGGGAGTGAGTGAGCTCAACAGAGCTCTGTCGGGACTGCTGCAGATTTCTTTGTGGGCAGAAAAGACACCAATGCAGGCAGGAGTCCAGTACAATAGGGCAGCCTACAGTGCGGGAGAAACAGTATGAGCAAGTGAGAGAGGGGTCAGCGAGCTCAACAGAGCTTGCTGGACTTTAGAGTTTCCCACCCTCCGCCAAGGTCCTCTGTGGTCCTATATTACAGCAGGGTCTCTGGAGTGGAGATAAAGCAATGATTGGATACTTTGAGGATTGCTGTAATAATACAGATTCAGTTGTTCTGTTTATTTCTCTAACTGAGCTAAGTACTGAGTTATGCTGCTATGATTGCTGCAATAATCATATTTATTTGTTCTGTTTATTTCTCTTACTGAGCTGAGTAATACTTGGAGTGCAATAGGATTTCTAACTGGGCTAAGTGAAACTATATGAGAGCAAAAAGTATAGTAGCTGAAGGGTCAAAATAAACAAGGAGGCTTTAGGATTGCTACAGTAATACAGTGTCTAATGGATGAGATTGGAGACTGAATTATCCCGTGGGAAAAGAGGCCAGTAGGGGGACTAGTGTGGGGTGGCAAGAATTTGAGTAAATAGGGGCCTAACAGTTGTAGTAGGGTACAGAATCTGGGAGTAAGAGCCCCTAACATAAGATGGTGGCCAAAATGGGGCAGGTGCCACGCTAATAGGTGGGCTTCTTTGGAAGGGTGGTGGGGTGTACAGGGTGTGGGTCCACAATGATCCTGGACTGGGCTTGGAGGATGGGGGGTATATGGTCTGTAGATGACTGGCTAGTTTATGAACATACGAAATTTGCCAGCAGATAAAGGCCTAGGGGTCTATCAAGTCTGCTCGAATGTGCAGCTAGCACCCTTATTCTGCAGCTGCCCCTCCTGCCACCCTTCCCTTCATTAACCTCCCCTTGTCCTGTCCCATCCCGTTTGAAGCAGTCCACTGTTCTACTGCATACCACTTCAGCAGGTAACGATTCCACCCAGCCACCACCTCTCTGTAAAAGTGTCTTCTCTCTCCTCCTGAACCTTCCTCGCTCCAGTCTCATATCATGGCCCCTGGTGGTCCTCCCTCCCTTACTTTGAACAGCCCTCTGTACCCATCTTGTTTATTCCTTTCATGTATTTAAAGGTTTCAATCATGTCACCCTGTCTCTCCTCTCCTCAGTGAGTACATATTCAACTCCTTCAACCTCCTCTCGTATGATAAGTCCCCAGCCCTTGATCATCTTTGTCGCCCTCATGCACCCCCTCCAGTAACTTAATGTCCCTCTTCAGATTACTGGACGCCAGTACTGCACACAGTACCCAGGTGTGGTCTAACCAATGACCTATACAGTGGCAGAATCACATCCTCCTCCTCGAGGATATACCCTTGCAATACAACCCAGCATTTTGTTGGCCTGCAGCTGCCTTCCTACATTGTGCTGAGTTGTTCATTGACCCTATAATGAGCACACCCAGATCCTTCTCCTCCTCTGTCTGGGCTAGCTGCACTCCCCTAGCTGGTAACTCCTCCTTGGGTTCTTCATCCCAAAAGCAGCACCTTGCACTTTTGGCATTAAAGCCCAGTTGCCAGGTGTCTGACCAGGTTTCAAACTTTGCCAGATCATCCTGCAACCCCTGCCATCCCCCTAGGTCATCCACCACTGCCCTACCTTGGTATCATCAGCAAACAGACTGATCTTGCTCTTGATGTCCCATGATATCTCTGCAATGAATATCCCAAACAACACTGGTCCCAACACTGAGCCTAGTTTGAGGGAGGAACTGTGGAGGTTAGGGAGGAGTCTAAGTGGCAGGGAAGATGAGTATGGTAGGCATTCTATCTGGGGGAATAGGTAATGGCAAGGGGAATGGAGGAAGAACAATTAGGGACTGAAACTGACCCAGTATCAGAGGCACTAGCAGAAAGAGAGGAGAAGGGAAGGGTGCCTGGAGGCGAGGGAGGGCTCCTGCTGGGGAAGAAGAGACCACGAGGAGTACCAGGGAAGAGAACAGATGGCTGCAGGTAAGGAGTAACCAAGGGTGGGACCAGGGATGGCATGGAGGGAACAAGTAGGATAGGGAACCAATAGGGGGAAGAGATGATGGAGGGGCATTTACTAGGAATAGATTTGAGCCTCTGCTATGGGGGAGGAACATACTGAAGGGGAGGACAAGCAGGGCATAAGAGGGATGGCAACAGCTAGGGGAAAGAGATAGTGAGGATGAAAGGGTAGAAGGGGGCTAGTAAGGAAGGAGGGTGGTGACTGGAGGACAGAAGGCTACAGGAAGGGGGAAGGATGGGAGGAGCATCACTATCAGGGTAGAGGGAATGCGGGCTCTAAATCGACAACAGTGGGGATAGGAGAGGGGTTGGAAATCAGCAAGGAGGAGGAGATCAACATGAGAAGCCCAGTAGGAAGTAGTCAGGCTGGAAAGGGGTTCAAGGGGATGAGAGGAATAAGGCAGAGAACAGGGGTGAGGCAGAAGTAGGGAGTACAAATACAGAAGTCACAGAGGGTACAGCTGGTGGGGTAAGAGGCAGGAAGAACACACTGGGGTAGTGGAAGGGGCATTAGAAGGGAAAAGGCTAAGGGACAGGGGTACCTCGTCCTAAGGGATTCTATACTGAAAGGGGTGAGATGGGGCAGAAGGGGCAGAAAGGCACAGCCGATTTGGGCTGAAGTTATCCCCAGGTTGACTGCAGGAGGGCTGGGCAGGCACTGCTAAAGTGTGCAGCTAGGGGGCCTACCAGGTTTGGTCGCACTCTGGACCTAGTACTGGCAAATGGGGAGGCGGTGAGATAGGTAAGGGTGGAGGACCCACTAGTAGGTAGCGACCACCAGACACTGTGGCTCTTGTCACACTGGGCAGGGAGACAGGAGGCACGGCACTAAGGTAGTGAACTTTACTAGGGCGGACTTTGGGAGGATGGGAGCAATACTGCAAGAGACTCCAGGATATAAGGCCAGGGATGGATGAAGAACAAAAGTGGGGAGTCATAAAGACTGGGCTAACAGAGGCCACAAATAGCCTGCGCCAGGCCAGGAGTAAGAAGCTTGAGAGCCAAGAAACCATGCTGGCTGAACAAGAAAGTGCTGAAAGGGGTGAGGGCAAAGATGGCTGTATACCGAAGTACAGGAGAACAGGGAAGGGAGAGGATAAGGAGGCTTCGGGAGTTGGTCAAGATAGGTTGCCAGGATGGTGAAAAAGCTAGACGCCTCCCTGGCAATTAAGTTTTGCACAGGGCATAAAGAGAGGGAAAAAGGACTTTTTAGGTATGTCAGAGAAAGAGGAAGTGCAAGGAACATATTGTGAGGATAAAGTGGGGAGAGAATTGGGTGGAAAAGGGGGACGCAGCAAGTGAAAATTCTAAATGTGTACTTCTGCACTGTTTTCACTAAGGAGAGGGATGGTCTACTACCAGAATGGGCTGGGGCAGTGGGGAAGGGGGAGAGGAGGTGACGGACAAAGTGATCACAGGAAGTAGGGTGCTAAGCGGGGCTGAGGGCAGTAAAGGTGGACAAGGCACCAAGTCCCAATGGCATCCACCCCAGGGTGCTGAGGAGATGGCGGAGCTGTTGGCTGAGCTGCTGGCAGGCCCATTCTACACCTCTCTGGAAATGGGGTGTGTGCCCCAGGACTGAAGGGTGGCCCATGTGATGCCCTTACACAATAGTGGGCCTAAGAAGGAGCCAGGAAATTATCGGCTGGTAAGTCTCACATCCATAGTGGGTGCTTTATGGAGCCGATACTGAAGGAGAGGCTGATGGCATTCCTAGACAGTAATGGCCTCCAAGATGACCGGCAATGTGGGTTGGTCTCAGGAGGTCTTGTCAAACCAATCTAATAGAATATTGTGACTGGTGTGAGGGAGTTGGACAGGGGCCATGCAGTACATGTCCTGTACTTGGACTTCAGTAAGGCCTTCAATACAGTGCCTCATGGAAGACTGGGGAGAAGCTGATGGCAGTGAGGGTGGGAAAAAGCTGACTAAATGGATAGAGAACTGGTTACAGTGGAGGGTGCAGAGGGTGGTGATGGTGGGGAGCTCTCAGCACCCAGAGCAGTGACAAGCAGGATGCAGGGGTTCAGTGCTGGGCCGGTGCTATTTGGGCTCTTATCTCTGATATAGCACACGCAGTAAGGAGCAGGTTAGTCTGTTCACACATTATGCCAAATTGGGGCCGTGGTGGATGAAGAGGATGGATGGGGAAAACTGCAGGGGACCTAACCAAACTAGAGACACGATCGGTGGAGCAGCAACTAGGATTTAATGCAAAGAAGTGTAAGGTGATGCACTCAGGGCTAAGAACCAGAAGAGGGACTATTGGTTGGAGATCAAAGAGGAAGAGGAGGAGAAGGACCTATGGGTGTTGGTAACTGAGGCATGAACAACTCAGCCCACTGCACGAGAGCAGCAGTGAAGGCAAACAGGATGCTGGGGTGCACCCAAGGGGTTCTCATCCAGACACAGGAATGTGATCCTACCTCTTTACATATCATTGGTCAGACTGCTCTAGAGTACTATGTACAATACTGGAGACCATACCTGAGAAGAGATATAAAGTTACTGGAGGGGATGCAAAGGAGGGCAACAAAAATGTTAAAGGGGATGGAAAGAAAGGAATATGAAGTTAGGCTGAAGGAGCTGAACATGTACACAATGGAGGAGAGGAGAGATGGGGGGATATGATTGAAGCTTTTAAATACCTGAGGGGTAAATAAACCTAGCACCGGGGGTTAAACTGGCGGGAAGAGAGATGAGGGGCATGGATTAAGGTTGAAGGGGATGTTCCAAGAGGAAATGAGGAGACACTGCTTTTCTGAGAGGTGGTATCTAGTTGGAAAACACTGCCGGAAGGGGTGGTAACATGTAGGACAGTCAATAGCTTTAAGGAGGAGTGGGATACAGCAAGAGGAAGAGTCAGGGGGCAAGGTCTGGGACAGCAGGGAGGGAATGGGGGCAGGAGGCTGGGACAGTTGCAATCTAGGGTGCTAGCTGCACACTCAGGCAGACTTCCATAGGCGATTGGTGTGTTCTGCTGGCAGATTCGTATGTTCATATGTTCATATGTAAAATCACAGTGACTGTTCATGAGCAGAGGTCCTAAAATCCATATGTTGAAAATTTGGTGACAAATGTCCATAAATGACTGTATTACAGCGTGCATGAGTGCAGTTTCCACTACTCTTGTAACCCATGAGTTGTGTTTCCACTCCAGATTTTCAACATTGCTATTTTTAAGACCTCCTTATGAATAGCACAGCTGTCATTTTTCACATCCTGCCCAAGATATGCATTTATACATCTGGCGCAGAATACATGTGTTGCTGTGGAAATCAATGTTTGGGGCAGATTAAGAAAATCATAGCGACAGTGTTCATGAGCAGAGGTCACAAAATGCCTGTGTTGAAATTTGGTTAAATAATTCCACTAAATGACTGTGTTACTTTATTTTTTTTTTATTTATCAAGTCTAGGATTACAAATACCTTTGAGCCATGGCTCTTTACAAAGGTTCCACGTCAGAGAAATACAAATTATGGGGAACATCAAGACAGACATTACAACAATGTGGACATTGCAAACAGAGTACAGATTAATCCAGTTCAAGGTAGCATTGTAACAAGGCAGCCAGCATTTTTCAGAGAAAATAGACAACAGATAAGTGCCAGCATAGGGAGAGGGAAGGGGAAGAATGTGGTGGAAGGTGGTGAGAGTGTGAAAAGTACAGCATTGGGTATACCTAAGATGTGAGGGTAGAATCCAGTGGGGTGGGGAGACAACTAGAGCAGAAAGGGAAGTGGAGAAACAAGGTTAGTTGGGCAGTCACAGAGCTGTTGGTAGTGAGACAGTCCCGGAGCCTAGTTTTAAACATACCAATAGTTGGGGCAGAGGAGATGGTTGGGCTGAGGCCATTGAACCAGAGTGGCGCTTGATAAGCAAAAGAGCGTTGTCCCTGTGAAGTGTGAAAATGGGGACTTTCAGTAGCTGTAGCATGGCTCTCCTAAGGCACCATTTGTTAATTCAGTGTTGTAACAGAGTTGAGACCCCAGAAGGTGCAAGGCCAGGTAGAATTTTTTCATCATGGAGCAGGTGAGAAAATTTTTGCGGTTTGATAGTTGGAGGCAGCCAGTCTAAGTGTACAGGTCACATGTGTGGGTGAGATGGTGAGCACCAGTGATGAGCGACATGCTTTATTTAAGGCACTTGAGAGGCATCTAAGGGTTGTGGTTGTGGCTGAGCCATAAATGATGAGACCATAGTCTATTACAGAGATCACAGAGCTCAGGACTGCAACCTTCCCATATGCTCAGAAGTTTGAGCATTTTTAATACTTTCACTACAGATTTTCAACATTGCCATCTCTTCACACCTCTCTGTGGATGGTACAGCTGTCATTCTTCACATCCTGTCCGATCTGTGTTTTAGTACATCTGGCGCAGAATGGCACGGTTGCTATGGAAACTCAAATGTCGGGACACATTGACAAAATCATAGTGCCACTGTTCATGAGAAGAGGTCCCAAATGCTTTCATGAGGTGGGGCCACAAAATGCCCATGTTGAAAATTTGTACTGCAAATACTAACACATACCCAGGGTGTTAGGGTTTCTAACCATAAAGTCTCTCCTGTACAGACTGACAGGCATCAGAGGGTGTGCCTTTGGATTGCCAACAGTAATATCTAATGTCATTCCAACCCATCCCACTTCCCACCCTTGCAGCCACTGACAGGCATTGAGCTGTGCCTTGACTTTTTAGCCCCAAAGTTCACCCTATTCTATATTGCACCCATTTCAGCATATGTCCCCATGGGTGGGGTGACTGTAAAGCCGAACACCCAAGGCACACCCAACACTTGTCCAGTGTCTGCAGGATAGGCGAGGTGAAATAGCATGAACATTATGGCGACAACCCAAACGCATGCCCCAATGCCTCTCCATCTCTGCAGAGTGGAGGTGGGGTTAGCATGAAGTTCAATACTTCACTGCCGCTCCTGCTCTGCATCTGTCTAACTCCTGCATTTCCAATGCTAATACCAGCAAGCAGACATTCAGCATTGACAAATGCTTGTTTAATGTTCCTATAGTGTAACCTCTGGCCACTTCCCAGCTGAAAAGCGACAAGGTCTTATTCTCCCTTTCTGCTACTCTAGAAGAGTTGTAATTTGAGATAGCATTGCTAACCTTCTTGAACCAATCAGTGTCTCCTATAACTTCTCTCTCATTATTATTGGTTCTTCATAACAAGATAAATGTACAACTTGCGGGGCAGTTTGTAAATACCTCTTTTGCTTAGCTCATTTTCCAGGTCCCAAATTTTCTGAGCTGCCTCCTCTTTTGCACAGTATACCAATATACAGTCTTTATAATCTAAATTTGGGGGTCTCATAATAAAGACTTCTCCTGTATCATTTCTAACAAGCAGTAATTTTAATATCCAGTTAGTTAGTATATGTGCAGTCTCATTTCTCAGTTTTGTGAACCCATACATGTCTATCAAAAATTCCTCTTTTAGTGAGGTTATAAATTTAGCATTAGAGAATCTTTGGTCACATTCTTATCTTGTGTTTTTTGGGGTTTTGGCATCCTAATTTGGGACCTGTTATGGTCACCCTTGGTCTCCCTTCAGAACCCCATTTCACCTTACTAGGTGGAGTGTTCAATTTTGATTCTTTCTCTGCAATAATCAACACATACATATTCACCATATCCTCCTTTAACATGATGCTTTCGTCTCTTATAGTAATCTCAGCAGCTACACTGTGGATACTCTCATTATTACTCTTAGGTCTCTCTCTATCAAGGGGACTTGGTATAATTGTCTTTTGTTAATTCCCTTCCCTTTTTTTCTTTTTGCCTTTTTGTATAGCTTTTATGATCCCTAGTTCCTTGTTTCCCTTTTAGCCTTTTTGGAAGCTGTTTTTGTACTGATCTTCAGTTTCCAGGTTTGCCAATTCTGGGATAATTTCTCTTCCTTCTGAACTGGAGTAGGGGGACTGACTTGTATGGCTCTGTTGCTCTTGACAACAGGATCTACATTTCACTGATGTTCCTCTTCTATTATATCTGAACTATTATTAAGCTTTGGTCCTGTTATCAAATCCAACTTATTATATGCCACGTCGCCTCTTAAATTCTCAGTTCTTGTTTTAGGGCCCATATATTTTCCGATATTATTACAGTTGCATAATATGGTTCTTGATAATTTCAGAATTTGTGGTGATACGGGTGAATTTGAAGTAAAGTCCCTTTATTTGTAAAAATTATTTATTATACCAATTCCTCTTTTTGTAATAAATCATTTTTGTTTGCTTATGACTTAAAAATGAAGATGGAAAAAGACAGGGAAAACCTAAGAGAGGGTGAGCCTGAGCTATAGTCACCTTGATTATCATGGTTATTTTCCCATCATGACTTGAATCTAACTGCCTAAGTTTGTGTAAAATATAGTTTAAATCCTTTAACATTTGCGGGAGGTCCTTTGGTTAGTTAACATCTGATGCCTCAATTCTCTCTGTATCTGCATAAAGGTGTCTGTTCATTATTCAGATTAGAGTTATTACTTGTTTGCAAGGCCTGTCCCCTTGCTTTAATGTTATTTCTTGCCCCCAAACTTATGGTAGAACCTTTATCAAAAGCAAATGAGATTTCCCATGACAACATTAAGTTTGGGCCTGAATCATATTCCATTGTATTTCTATTCTGGTCCGAAGAGTTGACAGATCGGTCTGACCATCTGCTAAGGCTATAACTGTCTAATGAAATAATTCCATCTAGTATATATATATATATATATATATATATATATATATATATATATTGTGAGTTCTGTGCATCTCTAAGATTTTTAGTGAGAACATCATTTTGGCACTGAATATCGAAGAACCTCTATTCCTTGTCAAAGTGTTGAAAAGAGATACCTCCTTGGCAGGATTTGGGGTTGAGGTGTCAGGTTCTATGCTTCTAAAAAGTGGCTATTTGGGGCTGTTTAGTATTATTCTCCTCATCCTTCATTATGTTGGGATCTTTATTACTCATTTGCTTCTTTATTTTACTTTTGTCAATATTTTCTTCACTTAGCTTCTTCCTTGGCTTCTTATTTTTGGATTTAACTGTAAAGATGCAAGATAAACCACTTCTGGTGTTGACCATTTTCTAGGTTTTAACCTTAAGTCGATTAACAGTTTTACACAGCTTCACACACTTTACCCTTAAATATTAAACCTTAACACCTTTAAATAGCACTACTCAGCACATCAGGTCAGAGTCAGAAGTAAATTAGTTCACTAAGGCGCAGAAATTGCTATAAGGCACTAATCACTGAACAGTTTCCAATAAATCCTGTAAATCCATCTCCAACTTCAATGTGGTTAGAAGAACAAATTATTGTAATAATACTGTAAATGTCTTATGTATTTTCAATTATAGATGTATAGTCCAATATGAATATTCTATAAAATGTCCAGTCCTCAAATGTTTAAACTTCAGCGTTCAGGACTCTGCTTGAGATTATAGCCTCCAACTTCTTTATAACACCTTTCAGGGTCAAACACTTCCACTTCTAGCCAGATATAACCGAATACCTCCCAACATGTTCAAAGCGTATCCAGAAGCACTTTTAAAGCCCACAATAAAATTTTGCAAGTAGGTCAATTGACTAAAAGGCAAATTCTCAATAATTTGGTCCTATAATCCTTGATTTCAAATTCAGAACCTTTGGTTATGCAGTCAATCATAGGGCACTTAGTTTCCCTTGAGTCTCTCACTAGGAAAACAGAAAAAGTATGAGTCGTCTAAGCTATGTAGGCTGAGAAAACAAAGCGATATATAGTTTTTCTCCAAATAGCTACAAAATACAGAATGCAGCACACCCAGCAAACACCATTTACTGCAGCCCCAAGAAATTTATGTTATATATATACTGACAAATATATATGTCCGTAATTGCTTTGACCCCTTTTGTCCTTGTATACTTTTGTATTCTTTATACCTTAAAAGTATATACAATTCTTACTTTTGCCAGAGTACAAAAGATACTTAAGTTGTTAATAGAATGGCTTTAAAGCAAAAGAGGACGTCTGAAGTCAGTAGCACATTTTTCTTAGTTTCTACAAGCCTCTCCACAAACATATATACAGACCGCAGCCTATTCCCGCTTCTATTTTGGGTGGTTGGCATGCTTTGTTTAAATTAACTGGGCTGAAGGTCTCATTGCATTATAGCCAAACTAGTCATCCCGAAAAACAGGTAAGCCATGCAAAGTTATATTCACAGCAGTGGTTCTTGCGGTCTTTACTGGTGTGCTACTTAAGTGCTTAAGCTCACAAACATAAGTCAGGATAAGGTATAAAAAAGTAGAGTGCAAAATGCATCTTAGCTCCTTAAACTAAACTGCAAAACTACAAAATGAAAAAAGATGTTAAAAATACCAGTGACCCATAGAAATGCTCACAGTGCTCGAAGCTGCATAGATGTCTGGCTATGGCAGCTTCGGATGCATTTTCAAACAAAGGTCACGTGTTAAAATCTGCATATGGCATGAAAAATATAGAATTTAAAAAATGTAATTCTAATTTTATAAATATATGTATTTGCTATATAAAATATGGAAATATGCAATTACTCTGTCTAACCTAAAACCATGGGCATATATATTTATTTATTGAGAGAATCGAATTACAATCCTTTGAGTCATAGACTCTTTTGCAAAGGCTCCATGTCAGTACAGGAAAGCACAAACAATACATTAATAACAGTAATACATAGGTCACTCAGAACAGTGTATTTACATTACGTATTAGTTACCGTCTCAAAGGCCTGGGAAGACCCTGAGTCACAGTTGTGAGGTAAGTCTGGTTACAGAAATTCGGAAGGTCATAAACAGAACCCTGAGTTAGAGTGAAATTACAGCTGGATAGTGGGAACTAGGATGTAGTCATAGGATAAGCTAGGTCTTTATCCATGACTGTGCTACCTTTAGTGAACTGACAATGGGAGGAGTATTAGCTACAGCCATTGGTATCAGAGTCAAGGAGAAAGTTCATGATACCAGCTTTGAATTGTCCAAGACTAGGGGCCTGGGAGATGGAGGGTGGTAGGTCGTTGAGCCAGAGGGAGCATGAAAATGAAAGACCTTTGCCCTAGAGAGGTCCTGCATTGCGGAACTAGGAGGGAGGTAGTAATCACGGTGCCTAGTGGCCCATTTATGTTACACTGGCTGAATAAGGGGTGGAGACCTATGGGTGTTAACTTCATAAGTATTTTTTGGCATGGAGGCATGTGTGGTACTTAAGCCTCCTTCAAAGGTCAGCCAGTCATAAGCTTGTAGAGCTGGCACGTGTGGGTTAATCTATCGCAGCCAGTGACCAGATGACAAGCTCTGTTGAGAGCTAGGCTGATGCAGTATAGGGTGGCTTGGTCTCACGGTGCTATAGATTACAATGCCATAGTCCACCAAGGAGAGGACAGAGCAGGATATAGCGAGGCACTGGGGCCTAAGGGGTAGGCAGTGCTTATGTCTATATAAAATCCCCAGTCTGGTGTTTACAGCGGAGGAAATGTTTTGAATGTGTGTGTGTGGTAGGTGAGGGATGTGTCAGGGTGACACCTAGGTATTTGAAGGTAGAGACCTGTTAGAGAAGGAGGCCCTGTGTTGGCTATGGTGGGGGCTCTACAGGAGGGCTCTGACAATGGGCAAAGATCATGGACTTTGTCTTGTTGTAGTTAAGTATTAGGTGATGCTCAGTGAACCAGGATTCTAATTCTTTGAAAAAATCTTGTAGGGCAGATTGGAGGAGTAAGGATGAGTGTTTCCAAGCGACTGCACCGTCTGCATAGAGTAGGAGCTTCCACACAAGCTTGAGGGAGGAGTTTAGGAAGAGAGTGAAAAGCAGTGCCCTAGAATAGACCCTTGCAGGACACCCGTTATGACAGGTTTAGTGGAGAAGAAGTGGTGTTGATTTTGACTTGTTAGCTCCGGTCAGAGAGATAGTCTTTGAGCCAGGAGATGATCTAGGGGAGAAATAGTAGGCGGGAAGGGTGGAGAAGTAGGGCATGATTGACTGTGTTGAATGCTTTTGTCAAGTCGACGTGAGTTGCATCTGTTCCAGGGCTTAATGTATGTACGATGTAAATTTGAGGAGGGCAGTTGTAGTGCTGTGACCCCTCCAGAAGCCATGTTGTTCTTGGCAGAGCAGATTATGTTTGACTAAGTAGTCTGTGATTTGGTCCAACACAATTTTTAGAGCCTCTGAGGGGTAGGATCATGATGGGTCGGTAACTGCTAGGAAGTGGGGTCACCACTCTTCAGAATAGGTGTAAGTAATTCCGTTTTCCATAGAGGCAGGAAATTGGCTGAGGCGAATGACCAGTTGAGTATTTTGATAAGATGTGGCAAAGTCACATCCAGCATTAGGCAAGAAATTTTGAGGTTGAAGGTCACTGCTATAGCCTTGAGTTTGCCAAGGCTTTAGATAGGTAGCACATGGACTCCCAGCAGGAGGCGATGCACAACTGGAAGGGAGGGAGACTTTAGTGCCTAGGTTGCCCAGGGGCAGTTAGGGACTGGGTCAAAGTAGTTATGCAGGAGTATGTGACTAAGGTCTGAGAAGGTGGTGTTTAGGGTATTGGAGATGGTAGTGGGATCCTGAGATAGGGCCCCATTGACTTGAAGCTGCAATAGGGGCATGGGGAGGCGGTTTTCCCGTAGAGCTGCTTAATATTGTTCCAGAAGTGTTTCTCTGAGCCCCATGTGGTGGTGAGGATTGCCTGTAGTAGATTGCCATTGCTTGCCTAATGGCCCAGGTGCTGTGTTTCTGGCCGCTCCTAGAGTTGCTTGTCATGGGGTGTCTGGGAGTTTAGGGCCTTATGCCAGAGGTTGTCTCTATGGTGCATCTGGACTTTCCTCCACACTGAGTAGATGGTAGTAAGATAAAATGCAAGGTAGTAAGGTAAAATGTTTTAAACACTCAATCACAAAACAAAAATCAGGATTACATATGTTACACATGTTACATATAGTATGGCTGTTTACACAAATGCACAAATAAAAATTCTGTTAGTATGTCCCTTTTTTACAAGCTGTACACACAAAAGAATGGAAAAGATGGTCCAGTAGGCAGAGACTGAATCCTGGAATCCAGCGGGTATACTCCATAGCAGGTCGTCTCTCCACCACTGTAACAGCCACTCCTGAGGCTCCTCTCTTCCTGGCTGCTGAATCCTGTGCACTTCAAAGAAATTCCCTGGGCCACCAGGGCCTTCCTCCTGTGAACAGAGAGAGCAAAGAGTAGCTGGGGACACACAACGGGGGACAGCAAAAGAACAAAAGCGTGGGGACACACAGCGGGGACAGCAAAAGAACAACCGTAAAGAGACAAACTATTTAGGCAGTGGTGGCACAACTTTAGAAGAAAAATCACAGGCAATCTCTCCTGCTTCTTTATCCTCCTCCACAAAATAGAGAGTGCATAGCTAGACATCTGTCTCAATCAGTCTCCATATCAGGTAACCATCAGCCAGCAGGCAGGATTGAAAATGAGCTGTAAACTGAGACAGCTTAGTGACACCCAGACAGCTCATGAATCTGTCCCACTTGTGTAACTGAAGAACACCTCTGCTAGTCAAAGTCAAGCTTAGGCTACTACAAAATATGCAGTTCTAAGTAATACTAAAAATAGGACAATATATGCTATGAAATGATAAGCAGATAATGAGAAAATATGGACATTCCTGAATGTTATCAAAATAAAACAATGCTGTGCAAACTAATGAAGCTCTTAACAGAAACTGTAACAAAAGCAGTAGCTGAGCGTGGGATTTTAAATTAACAAACACTGCAGGAATGCAGAACCACTGATGTTGGTGATGCAAGAAAGTCTGTTTGAAAGAGAACTTTCAGCCATAGGTGAAGAAACGGGTCTGGAATGCAGTTCCTGAGTCCCAATTCCTTTTGGCACAAGAGTACCTAGGGTCCTTTGTTTGCAACTTGTCCTGCTGTGAATGACCGAGGTGCAGGGTGTCTGAATGCAGAGCTGGGGAGGGTAGCAGCCTCATGACCCTCTTGTTTCGGTGGTTGGCGGATGTCTACTGAGCTCTGGGGACTAGGGTGCTTTGTTTGCTGCTGTGGACATCTAAGAATGCGGTGGGGTCCGACTGCAGAGCTGGGGAGAGTGGCAGCCCTCATGACCTTCTTGTTTTGGTGGCTAAGTGGATCTCTACTAAGCTCTGGAGGCTGGGGAGAAAAGTTAAGAATCAGTAGGTAGGATTGAAAAGGAAATGTAAGCTAAGAACATCCAGACTGATTGTGAACCTGCCCCACTTGTGTAACTGAAGAACCACTCTGCTAGGTAAAGTCAAGCTTATGCTATTACAAAATATGCGGTTCTAAGTAATACTAAAAATAGGATAATGTTTGCTACGAAAAGATAGGCATATAATGAGAAAATATGGACATTCCTGAATGTTATCAAAATAAAACAGTGTGCTGTGCAAACTAATGAAGCTCTTAACAGAAACTGTAACAAAAGCAGTAGCTGAGCGTGAGTTTTAATTAACAGAAACTGCAGGAAGGCAGAAACATTGATGTTGGTGATGCAAGAAAGTCCATTTGAGAAGGAGAACTTTCAGCCATGGGTGAAAGAATGGGTCTGGAATGCAGTTGCTGAGTCCCAATTCCTTTTGGTGCCAAACAATACCTAGGGTCCTTTGTTTGCTGTTTGTGCTGCTGTGGGTGATCAAGAGTGTGGGGGGTCCAACTGCAGAGCTGGGTTGGGTGACAACCCTCATGGCCCTCTTGTTCTGGTGGCTAAGCAGCTCTCTACTGAGCTCTGGGGTCTAGGGTCCTTTGTTTGCTGTTTGTGCTGCTGTGAGTGTCTGGGAGTGCAGGGGTCCAACTGCAGAGCTGGGGAGGGTGACAGCCCTTGTGATGCTCTCTTGTTCGGGTGGCTGACAGGCTCTCTACTGAGCTCTGGGAGTGAGAGTCCTTTGTTTGCTGCTTGTGCTGCTATGGGCATCTGAGAGTGCTGGGGAGTGACTGCAGAGCTGGGGAGGTATCAGCCCTCGTGACCCTCTTGTTCTGGTGACTGACAGGCTTTCTACTGAGCTCTGGGAGTGAGGGACCTTTGTTTGCTGCTTATGCTGCTGTGGGCATCAAGAGTGTGGGGGTCCGACTGCAGAGCTGGGGAGGGTGACAGCCCTCGTGACCTCTAAACCATTAGAATTCTCCTGTCACCTGGACTTCATATCTGATTTGTTACTAGTTGAAGTAATTAGGACATTGTCACCTGCATAAAGCCTGATGTAAGAATTGTTTATTGTTTTAGTTGTCATTTATATATTAGGAAAATCAGGGGACCCAAAATGGATAAGTTGTCCTACATTTGATTTTACATGGTCAGCCATTACTAGCTGAGATCTGCTGGCTAAAAAGCATTGAAATGATTTTATAGCTTCTGGCGCCACTCCCATGGTAACCATTCTAATATGCAAAATGACGTGATCAACAAGAGCAAATGATTTAGAGATGTTGACAGACACCGTGCCCATGATCTCATATATCCATGGCACCAGCCATAGTACTAACAAATTCTGTGGCGCAGTATCTGTCAACTGCCCACTTCTAACTCTTGACTGTTGATTGGCTAGTAATGTGCTGCTCCAAGTACCCAGTCAATTGAACACTAACCATCCTCTCTATCATCTTGGAAGGAGGAGGAACAACAGAACAATTGGTCTTTAATTGGATGGATAATTTCCCCTTTTTGAAAATGGGCACCACCTTCGCACATTTCCATTTTCACCATAAGGATTCTGTTAAACAGCTTAAAAAGTACAGAAGACAATTATTTGAGCTGACATTTTAAAAATGTTATTTCAATTTGATCTAGTCCAGGTGATTTGTTTGTTCTCAGCTTCCAAATTCCACCATCAGATCTCTATTTGAAATTTAGGGACCCCAGAATTTTCAGGAATGGAATTTGTGCATTGAAATACCATAGTTGCTGGGAATATCAGTATCGGAAGCTGACAAAATAATCATTTAAAGCATTTGCTGTAAAGAAGACTGATTTGTACCATTCTCAGATATAAAATTTACTTTTGAATTAATATTTTTATAGGGTCAAACCTTTTGATCAGATTCCAATAGGATGATGGATTCATAGTTTAATCTACTTTTTGGTATAGTAATCCTCTTTTGCTTTAGGACATAATTTTACTCCAATTTCTTAGTTTCTTGAATTTAACCAGTAATTATTATTTCATTTTCTATTTGCTTTTCCTAGCATTTATCTTTTAATCTGTTTTTTAAAAGTTTTTAGTCACCCAATGCATATGATTTTTGAAGCTTCTTTATTTTTAAGAACTCTACACAAAACATTTAGAGAATTCCAGAATAGATACGGTAGTTCCAGATCAGAGATCTAGTCTAACATACATAACTGCTCCTTTTGTAACCTATTTGAAAGGCATTAATATTATAGTGAAAAGAAGGTAAACAGGTGCCACAGCTGCCAGCCTACTGGCATCAGAGACTGTGTGAGAACATCTGTATGGGAAAACCTGTTTGAGCCTGCAGACAGTTTGGGAGAAGGCCAGTTAGTGTTACTGCCAGGTACTAGCTAGCACACCATACGAGGGTTCTGAAGCCTACACATGGGTGTGAGGCATGTAGCCCCTGCTCTTTGGACCGGTCTGTCCTGCATAGGAGGAGGAGAAGAGGAAGCCAGAGAGATCCAGAGGACTGCAGATACAGAGAGCCTGATCCACATCCTAAGCCACTGAGACATGTATCTTTGAGCTGCCCCCACTGTACAACAGAACCATCAGCCTGAGAGTGCCTGCACCTGCAGGAGGAGGAAGAGGAGCCCAAGCTGACAGGGAAGCTGGTACACCAGAACTGTGAGTACTCTAATGGCTTAACTTGCAACTGGGAAATTTGTACAAAGTTTGCCACCAAAACTATAGATTTGGCCAATGGGCCAGGAGTTATAAATACCTCAGCTGAGGTTTTGCCAGTTAAACAATATATAGCCTGCTATCAAAGTGTTTTGTTCTGGGCCCCAGCTCCAGAAGGAAATAGATATGGTGGAGGTGGTGCAGAAGAGGGCAACCAAAATTATGCAAGGTCGGCATCAAAAGCCCTATGAGGAAAGACTCAAGGAATTAAATATGTACTATTTAGCAGAAAGGAGAGAAAGGGGACATGATAGAAATGCTCAGATATCTCACAGGTCTTAATAAGGCACATGAGGGTAGCATTTTACATAGAAACACGTGTTCAAGGACAAGGGGTCATGCTATGAAGCTGGAGGGGGAGACTAGAGGAGATGTGAGGATATATTTTATCACAGAAAGGATAGTGGACACCAAACAACCTCCCAGCAGAGGTGGTGGATGCTAAAATGGTAACAGGATTCAAGCATGCATCGGATAGATACAAGGGACCTTAGAATTAAGGCAAAGGAAGTCGGAGATCAAGTAGGGTCTCTGGTGGCACATTAGGTACACAGAAACAAGAAACATAGAATTTGACGGCAGATAGGACCACTTGGCCCACCTAGTCTGCTCATTTTTCTACCTAATAGATAAGCTGCAGATCCTAGTTAACCAACATCTTACTCTCCTACCCCCCACTAGGACTGCCTTATGCCTGTCCCATGCATTCTTGAATTCCCCACTATTCTTGACTCCACGACCTCCTCAGGGAGGCTGTTCCATGCATCCACAACCTCTGTGTGAAAAATACTTCCTCACATTACCTCTGGAGCCCCCCCTCTATCTTCAAATTCCCCTTGTTCTTGCACATCTCTTTTTCTGAAAGATGCTACCCTCTTAGACTTTGTTGTTTCCTTGAGGTACTTAAAAGTTTCTATCATGTCCCTCTCTCCCTTCTTTCCTCAAGGGTATACATATTAAGCTGCTTTAGTCTTTCTCCCATATGTTATCTGGTGCAGACCCTGTACCATTTGGTTGCCCTCCTCTGGACAGCCTCCACTCTGTCTATGTCTTTATGGAGATGGGTTCCAGAAACTGCACCAGTACTCAGATGGGGTCTCACCAACTGTCTGTACAGAGGCATAACAACTTCCTATTTTCTACTATTGATGCCTCTTCCTATCATCCCAGTATCCCCCAGCCTTCCTTACTGCCTTCTCACATTGCTTGCCCACCTTTAGGTCATCTGATATAATTACCCCAGGTCCCTTTCCATTTTTACTGTTGTCAGTATCTCACCCCCATTGTGTACTCTTCCCTGGGTTTTGTTTCCCATGTGCATTACCTTGCACTTCTTTGCATTGAATCTGAGCTGCCATACATTTGACCATTCCTCCAACCTTGCCAAGTCCCTTCTCATCCTTTCCACTCCATCCTGTGTATCGACCCGTTGCAGATCTTTGTGTCATCTACAAAGAGACATACTTTTCCTTCCAGTTCCTCTGCAAAGTCATTTATAAAGACATTGAAAAGGACCGGTCCAGTATTGAACCCTACGGTACCCGACTAATAACCCTTCTTTCTTCACTGTGTACTCCATTTACTACTTCCTTTGCGTCCTGTTGTCTAGCCAATTTTTTATCAGGCTACCACCTTGGGGCCCACTCTAAGGCTGGCTAACTTGTGTGTTAATCTATGTGGGACTGTATCAAATGCCTTGCTAAAATCTAGGTAGGCCATGTCCACAGCCCTCCCTGGTCTACTACTTTGGTCACCCAGTCAAAGAAATCTATTAGATTCATCTGACACGACCTTCCCATCATGAATCCATGCTGCCTTGGGTCCTGTGCCCCACTGGCCTCTAGGTACTCAACAATTCTTTCCTTCAGAAGTGATTCCATCATTTTCCTACCACTGAGGTCAAACTAACTGGCCTGTAGTTTCCTGCCTCTGTCCTGCTCCCACTTTTGTGAAGAGGAATCACATCTGCCCTCCTCCAGTCCTCAGGTACCACCCATCCTCCCATGATTTGTTAAAGAGAGTAGTCAGTGGCGTCACTAGTTCTACCCTTAGTTCTTTTTAGAATTCTTGGGTGAATCCCATCAGGCCCCATTGCTTTGTCCACCTTCAATTTTACTAGTTGTTTCAGAACCATTTCTTCTGTAAATGGACTGGTATTGACCCCGTCTTCAGAGTGTTTCTCTTGTTTGGTTTAGGTACCTCCCCTTATCTTCCTTGTGAATACTGAGCAGAAATATTCGTTCAGGATCCTGCTTTTCACTGTCCCCTCTACCCACATTCCCTCCCTTTATTAAGCCTCAGTATCCCTCCTTTAGTCTTTCTTCGCTCCTAATGTCCTATAAAAGGTCTTATCCCCTTCTTAACAGAGTTGGCTATCCTTTCCTCGGTTTGGGCCTTTGCTATTCTGACTGCCTTCCCAGCCTCTTTCTGTTTTAACTGATAAAGTTCTCTGTCCTGCTCCTTCTGTGTTTCCTTATATTTCCTGAATGCTATCCTTTTCTCCTTAACCTTTCCTGCCACCTCTTTTGAGAACCATAGTGTTTTTCCTTTATTGTGTTTTATTGATTTGCTTTACACAAAGGCTTGTTGCCTCTGTGATGGCTGTTTTGATTACTCCCATTGTTTCTCCACCCCTCCTTCTTGCCTGTTTGTTAGTGCTTTTCTAGGCACTCTCTCATTTCCCAAAGTTAGCCCTCCCAAAGTCCAATACTCTTGCTTTTGTATGGCTTGATTGTATGGCTGTGTTTATTGTGAATCACATTGTTTGGTGGTCGCTTGTTCCTAGATGGCCACCACCTCTAAATCTGAGATTCTTTCTCTGTCCCCATTTGAGTACCAGGTCTAAGATTGGTCCCTCCTGGTGGGTTCCAATACTAGCTGTCTGAGGCTTGCCACCTGTAGGGCATCAAGAATGACCCTGCTCTTGGATGTGTCTGCAGCAAAGGTGCTCCAGTTAACATCTGGCATATTCAGGTCCCCATCAACAATATCTCCCTTTTCTGCCATTCTAAGGAAGCCTTCTATCATTTCCTTGTCCATTCCCTCTCCCTGAGATGGGAAGGGTCTGTATCTAACCCCGTGCAGATTGTGGTGCCATTTTCTGTCTCCAGGGTGACCCAGAGTGCATCATCTGCTCCCTGTTTACTTTTTGTTCTGTTGCTTTGATCCCTTCCTTTACATGAAGCTACTCCTCCTCCTCCTCTTTTACCCTCCTGTCCCTCCTGTAGATTGTGTATCCTGGTATGTTGACATCCCAGTCATGGTTCTCTGTGTACCATGTTTCTGTGACTGCCACAATATCCAGGCAACCCTCTTCCATCAAGGCCACTAGTTCAGGAGCTTAGAAACAGACTATGGGCGTTGGTACTCATCACCCTCCACTTTTGATAGCCTTACCCCTTATAGCCCATTCCTGTCCTTACTGCCTTTGCCTTTTACATTTACCTCTCTTCTGCTCTAATAACTTCTCTACCTTGGTAATTACCTCACTAATTACCATGTTTTGTGAGAGGAGGCTGGGATTTCCTGCTCCTTTTCAGTGCCTCCCCATTAGCTAGTTTAAATGCTTGCCAATGAAGCATTTAAACCTCTCACCTAGGATCCTGGTTCCCCTCTGGACAGATGCAGACCATCGCACCAGTATAGATCTGCATCCTCCAGGTGGCTCCCAGCCCCAATGAAGCCAAAATAGGCTCCCCACCAGTTTTTCAACCACTCATTGAATTCCCTGGTGAGGTGCTCTGCATCACCCTTGCCATAGACAGGCAGCACCTCCGAGAAGGTTACTGTGTCGCTACTTGTCAAGGCCCTCCCCAACTCTAAAACTCCTCTTGCACTGCTCTGATCCCATTCCTAGCCAGGTCATTTGTCCCTAGGTGGACAATGACATCCAGCTCCCTCCCCTGGGCAGCTCCTCCACGATCCTGAGGATTCGTTTCCTGTCCCTCCAAGCCATGGCATCAGGAAGGCACCACCTCTCTCCCTCTTCCTCCCCATTTCTACCCCTAATGATTGAGTCCCCACCAGGAGTTGTTTCTTTCCCTGTCAGGTTCCATGCCACCCTCCTGTGGGTCTCCTTAGAAAGTTCCCAGCATCCTCCTTGGTCTCCACTGCAGGTGCCTCCATAGAGGAACCACTATCCACCAGAAGAGCAAATGAATGTGAGAGTAACAGCTGGAGGGATGCAACTCTGTTCCCTCACCCTCTCCCTCCTGGGTCCACCCTGGTCCAGCCTCTCCTCTTTCTTGGCAACCTCTGAGGTAGTGGCATTGGCCTGGTGGTCCCTGGGTGGGGAGGAGGTTTCCTGAATCCTAGCCAGGTCAGACTGGAGATAGACAACCTCTCTCTCAGACCAGAGGTGCCTGCAAATAGGGCAGCATCGCAGCATCCAGAATGTCTCCGGAACACTGCCGCCCTACAGCCATTGTACTGCACCACTCCTATCATGTCTTATTTTGTATCCCTCTCCTGTTTTTCTGTATTCTTACTTTGTCCTGTCCTTACAACTCTCACCCTTCCTGTTCTGGGACAGCAACTTCATATCTTCTTTAGTAGCCTCCTTCTTCCTTGCTCAATGTCAGACCACCAGCAGCTGGGGAGGAGAGTGAGCTACTGTTTTCCTTAGGGTTGACAAAACCAGTGTTTCTCATGATCCTTCCTTCCTACTGCCAAACAGGAAGTTCCTGTTGACAGTCAGATCCAGTGGCTATAAAAGTAGAACTGGCTTAGGTGGGTGGGTGGAGGCAATTAATAAGAAAAAGGCTAGCAACAGGAAGTTGTAATTTGAGTCACCTGCTTTTATAGTGTCTAAGCCACACCCCCAGTTTAGCTCTTTCTCCTTCTACTGGTTTAGCAAAGTCAGCTGATGCAATGCCCTTCCCAGCACAGAACACACACTGACTTTCTTTCTTTTCTTTCTTTTTTCTTAACCCTAAATAAGACCCCTTCTACTTCTAATAAAGTACCTGTCTACTTAATCTCAACAGGCGCTGACTCCTGCTGAGATATAAGTTTTAAATTAATAAGAAAATGTAGCTTTTTAGTTAGCTGCTTTCTGCTCTACATGCAAGACTAGCAACAGCTAGGAAAATAGAGTAAACTAGGTGGGCCAAGAGGTCCTTATCTGCCAACAACTTCAATGTTTCTATATTCTGTTTAAAGTACACCACTGCCAGCTAACCAGCTCGCATATCTCAGGTCTGCAACATCACTGGCCCTGCACTGTTCCTATGGCTGGGTGTCACAGGCCACTCCAGTGGGGCAGGATTCCCTGGGCTACAGCAAATCCCCTGTGACTGGGTCAGAAATATTCCCTCCTGTCCTCCTAGGGTGCTCACTGTTTTCACAACTGAACATCTGCCAGGAGGTCCTGGGCTCCCTCTCTCTGTGTGTGAAAGGTGAAAATACAGCCTTGAGTCTGTGTTCCTGGGAGAGAACCCTCTTGGCCACTGTGCAGTGAACCAGAAAAGCCACAGGCATGTATAGGCTTTAGGGGATGCCTTATACATCCTATATGTGTCTTTTTCCCAGAAAAATGCACAACCATTCAAACCCTACAGACCCATTTGACAGACCTTTGTTCCCCCTTTCATTCACAGGGTCCCTTCTTGGATTCTATCTCAGTAGTGTCTGGCCCTTAAGCATTAGACAGGCGTAGTATTGTTTGAACAAACTTTCCAACCCAACACACACAACAGATGCTGGCAGAGTTATTTTAAATTATGCCAAAGGCTTTACTTATTAGCTGCCAAGTACTTTACATAACATAAAAGAAAATATTTTAGATATTGGTTACAGGTTATGAAAAGAAAGATATACTGTTAAAACTAATGAAATAGTCCTACCTTGAAAAGTCCTCAGTAGCTGGAATGAAAATTGTTCTTAGAAGGTAACTGGTTCTCCCACCTGTCTGGTGGAAATTCAGACAGGGTCCAAGTCTTAGTTCTTGCTGCAGCCAGGAGAACTTTTGAGAGTAATGTCTCTAGCAATGCTCTGCAGGCTTTTTAAAGAAAATTCAAAAGTCCTGCCTCTGGTGTTCCTTGCTGTGATAGGCTGGCTTTATTATATGATGAGAAAGAGACCAACCAGCTCTCCATGTTCAAATTTAAAGTTTAACTGTAGCGTTTCTTAGCTAGGAGGTGGAAAAACAAGTGCCCCCAAGTCTGTGACTGAAGTCAGCATGTCTTTCCTTGCACCTAAAGAAAGTCTTGCCACTTTTGTCACCCCTTTGGTTATCCTTTCCTCTGTTTGCATGTTTGCTTGCCTCCCTGCCCTTTCTCTCTCTTACCTGGTACACCTCCTGTTCTCCTCTTCTGTGTTTTTTTTCTCTTCCTGAATTCCACCCTTTTTTCCTTCACTTTCATGGCCACTTCCTAGAGTCCCTATAGTAGCCTTTTCTTTCTCCTACTTTTTCTCACGTCCTTTTCACAAAGTCTTCATTATGCCTTCTCATATTTTTCTCCACTGCTCCTCTACCCCTCCCTGGCAATCCACCCATGCCAGGATGCTTCTAAAGCAGTCTGCCATTTCCACCCTGCTGAAGTCCAGAACCCTAGTCCTTGTCTGGTTTGCTATGTACCTGTCTTAATGCTGAACCACACTGTACAGTGATCACTGTTCCCCAGGGGCTTCCCACTGTGACATCTGCAGTACTGTCTCTGTTTGTGAGCACCAGGTCCAGTATTGTCCCATCCCTAATGGGGTCACTGACTAGCTGCCTGAGAAACACCCCTGCAGGGAGTTGAGGATTGCCCTGCTTCTAGCTGAACCTGTAGCTGGAAGGCTCCAATCCACATCTGGCAGACTGAAGACCACAACCAGCAGCACCCGCTCCTTCCCCCACCATCCTGCTGATGGTTTTCCCCAGTGCCTTATCAAATCTCTCCCCTCACTGAAGTGGTCTGTTTATCACCCCAGTGCGAATAGTGGCTACAACTTCTGTCTCCAGGGTGACTCACAGAACCTCCAGCACTCCTTTATCTCTAGATTCCTTGCACTTCTATAGCCCTGATACCATCTTTTACATATAGAACAACCTCTCCTCCCTTCCCTATCCCTTCTGAACTAAACCTTTTCATATTTATTTTACTGCTACCCTCCTGGCCACTACTTTGGACCTCCTTCCACCAAGTCCCTTATACCATCCTTTGAGAGTCCACTGATCAGGTATCCAAGACCCCTAACCCACCAGTATCGCACTACTGTGCTCCCCTGACTTTCCCCTCAGAACTAGGGTTGCCTTCAGCACCATGACACTCCCCTTCTGTATCTGGCCACCCACAGCAGAGGTGTGACTGGAGATGTCCCAGGGACCTGGTAGCTGGGATCTGAGCTGGATGTAGAGGACCAGTGGAGGTTTCATCTCTAATGGTAGTTCCGTTTTTCCTTTTGTTGTATCCCACCCTTCCAGTAGTGTGGTTGCATTAGCAGGTGCTCACATGCCAGACATGCTCATCAACAAATAGCTCCAAGTTCCTTGCCAATGCAGCTCACCTGCACCTCCACCTGTGGACACAGAGGTGGTGGTATAGCAGTGGGACGTATTCCCTCCTCCCACCAGAGAAGAAGACTGTCTGTTGGGATGATTGATCTTCCTCCCCCGCTGGCCTCCAATGGCTCAAGCTTGCTTCTGAACCTGGATCATTGGTATCACACTGGTAGCACTACTGCTGTGCTGGCTGCCTGGATATTTGTCCTAAATCTATCTCACATTTTCTTTTGGCATCTACTGCATGTTACAGGGCTCAGCAGCACTTCTCTGGACTTAGGCATATCAATCTATAGTTGATAAAGGCTGTTTTACTGATTTAGACACACAGTATAACACTAGGGCCAGATTTTTAGAAGGTAGACACAGGGTTGCATCCAGCACTGTCCCAAACCCTAGTGCCAATGCAACTGCTGTATTGATGATTGCAGCATCTGCACCTGATTTTATCAGCTTGGGCACAGGTGCAATCATCGACCTGATTACAGCAGCTTGCTCCACATCTCAGATGCAATTCGTCTAAAGGGTCCCCGGTTTGGGTGCAAACCAGACCAAAAAAATGGTCTAGTGAGCATCACTTTGATGGTAGGACAGAAAATTCCTTTAGATTGCCACACCCCATTGTGCCATATCTTTGGCCCACCTGGGGCTTGCAACAATTACAGCAGGCTAGAAAATCCGGCCCTCATGGATGATGATACGTAGAAAGTCCAGCCCCGTGTAATGCATAGTGACTTTTTCCGCTTAGCTTTTCCTGTCTCTTCAGTCACATCTAGGATATACCCTGTAATTTAGGAACTACCCTGATCAGGCATTTGGCCTTTATTCCAGCAACAGGAATTTGTACTTCCCTGTTTTGCCTCCACACCCTCCCTCCTCCTCTTGGCATCGACTGTGCCTCTGTTGGCCTTGTACTCACACAGTGCCCTATGGCGAGAGCATGCTCCCGACCTGGCCACAGGGGGTGCTGAGGTGTCGGAATCTGCCCCAGTGCTCTCTGACTGAGGCATGCTACCATGCATCAGTTACCTTAGCCTGCCTCCTCACCACGGCAATCTGAGCTCACTCCGAACTTGGGTCACCCGGCTGCGCTGGGCCATTGGGGCGCTGATGCTCTGTAATTTTAGCATGCTGCCATTTAAGTTATTGCATTTGTTGTGACTCCACCCCCAGACTAAGCAGCCTGCTAGAGATGTGAAACTCTGGGGTTAGCACTGCACTCTTGAGCTATGCTGTGTTCCTAAATAAACTGGTATACTTCCCATGCTGTACTTGTCCATATCTCAGGTTTATTTTATTTATTGCCACCAGTGTGCACCACTTCTGTGTGTTTCTCAGGAGGAGGCAGGTTTCCTGTCAAGGACAAAGGCTATGTTTTTATTGTATAGCACATTAAGCACTGCACGGAACATACAAAGGTCAAGTGTGCTATTTAGTGGGTGGGGTGTGAGCCCACACCCACCATTGTGTGCCTGTTGGGTTGCCACCTGTCAGGTTTTTACATTGTGATCAGTTTTTCAAGGTCCCTATCAGTAAATTCAGGTTTTGCTCTGTGCTGGTTAGGTTTTTGAGCCACTTTGAGTGCTCACATAGTTTTAAACAAATTAATTCATTGTTTCATCTACATGTCCAGGTTACAAACAAGTTCTGTTGACATTGTAGCCTTTAATTTGTGAATGTAGTCACCCTGGGAGGTGTAAGTATGGCCATTAACACCATTGGCACTTACTTAAACCTAATCTTTCCACTGCATCTTAAAGTGGCATAGCAGCACAGCTGTCTCCACCTTTTGTAACAGTAACAGAGCCAGTTGTCCTCCATTTTCATTTGCTGGTAAACATTTTCATCTCTAACAGAATTTGGCATTTTAAATGTTTTAAATTATTTTTTCCTCAAGAAAAAGTATGGTCACTTCTTTGGCTTTGAAATAGTACTGTGAACACGGACAGGAAATGGAGGCAGAAAATGTATAAAGTATGTACACTATTGTATGCTATTTACAGTATTTCCTTTGTCTCCCCAGATCATATCTGTAAATGAAATTTCTTTTATCTCTGTATGTTTATTTGGTTAATCAATATCAATAAATAAATAAATACACAAGTAAATAAACAATTAGGAAGAACCTAGTCTATCTATCTTTATCTATGCTTACGCTCCATTGCCACTCTATCAAATCCTCCTCCCCATATCAGTTGTAGTCTGTTGTTTGTTCTAGCTGCCAAAATATATGTATTGCACACACAGTCATCATGTTTCATTTATCAGTATGCAACCTGTAAGTCGCTTCCCTGTCTCATATCAATGTTTACCACCTGCGGTCACCCTATGTGGTACCCTTGTATGTATATCCAGCCTGTATCATGTAACGTGCATTTCTGTATATACTGTTGTTACCTATCTGTGTTTGTACTTTAAGTGTTTATGTCACAGGACCTCCTTGTGAATGAGCTTGCTCAATGGAGTTTTCCTGCAATGAACTTGAACTTGAACTAGTAAGGTCACTTTAACAGACACAGTACAGTATCTTAACATTTTATTTAACTGCTGCTGTAAGTATTGTTTTTTATTGTTATAACAAATGACCTTCTAGGAGGAACAATACATGATGAGTCATGAAAGGGGTGGGGCTAGGGGTGGAGCTTAGGATCCAGTTTTTGCCTCATCCAAAGGTGGCAACCCTAGTGCATGTGGAAGCAAAGAACCAAAACCATATATTACAAAATGTTCCACCCTAATGACTCACATTTCCATGGTGATTAGTCTCAAAAATGCTGCTGGTCTTTGGGCGTTTGTGTATCAGAAATCAGTAGCCTACAGGAAGAAATTGTGGACAGCCAAGAACCATAGAAGACATGCTTAAAAACACACTGCATGAAGAAAATTTATTTTAATTTTAAACAAAGAGAGCTGTTCTAATAGTTTAATTGTCTTGGCACATTCCTTTGTTATAGATCAGTGGTATGGTACCTCATACTAGGTCAACATATTAATCATCCAACGACTCACGCCAAGTACAGAATGCTATGCAATTCGTGTACTAAAGTTACTAGACATGCCAAGTCCAATTATTTCAGCTCCTCATTCCTGACTAATATTAACTCTCCATCTAAATTCTGGTGGGTAATTCATGCCCTATTCTCTGCCCCCTCTCCCCTCCCCTCCAGTTCTCAAAATAAATAACTCCTAGTTTCTGACCCTGGCTCCGTGGCCAATGAATATAATGCTTCTACACTTCCATGCACCACATCTCTTCTAAATGCCCTCTCCCTTGCCACCTACTAACTTCAGCCCTTCACCTCAGCCAGTGCCTATTCCTCCCTCTTTTCCTTTTCTACTATATTCTTTGGCAAATCTCTTAGTGCCCTCCTATCCTCAACCCCTACAAAGGCTCCTCATCAGATGAGCTCGATCCTAAACTTCTCTTACCTTTCTGTTCCTGCAATTGCTTATCCCATCTCCCTAATCCTTAACCTCTCCTTTATTTCTGCCCAAGTACCCTCATCCTGGAAACATGCTGTAGTCCTTCCTCTTCTCAAGGGTGGTGGCACATCCATCCTGGCAACCTATCGCCCAGTTCCTCCTCCTTCCTACCTTGCCAAACTTCAAGAACATTTTGTTCTCTCAGCTATCACTCTTCCTCTCTGACTCCTCCTTCTTTA
This sequence comes from Neoceratodus forsteri, assembly GCA_016271365.2. NCBI lineage: Eukaryota > Metazoa > Chordata > Ceratodontiformes > Ceratodontidae > Neoceratodus > Neoceratodus forsteri. The sequence goes on along the minus strand of CM028135.1, from coordinate 189,253,405 downwards.
CCCCTTCCAATCTGGTTTTAAAGAACCACTCAACAACCACCTCCTCCTCAGGCTTACTGACTCCATCGTTTCAGGGTTGGATGATGACCTGATCACCTCGGCCATCTCTGTCAACCTAGCCAAAGCTTTCAACACTGTTTCCCATCCCTGCTTCTTGATTCCCTCCCTCAACTGGCCTTGCTCCATCAGTCACCAACTGGTTTAAATCCTACCTCATTGGCAGGACCCAATCAGTGAGAATCCTTGATTCCATATCCCTCCACTCCCCATCAACACTGGTGTCCCTCAGGGCTCAGTGCTAGGTCCCCTACTCTTCTCCATTTTCCTTAATGATCTTCCCACAGCCTGCTCATCCTCACCTATCCACATGTACACTGACTATACTGTTTTATACAGTTCTGGCAAAACCTGCTGCTGTGCAAACCAGCTTACAGCATGACTTCAACCAAGTTCAGCTCTGGTTTGCCTCTCATCAGCTTTTCTAAGCCCAAGAAGACAGTTTTAATGACCTTTGGCACCAGGTAGAGACTCTCTCTGCTCGGCCCTACCCACCTTCCACACCCTTGATGGGACCATCCTGGAGGACGCCTCCTCATTTAGATATCTGGGGTTTGGCTGGACCAGCACCTCAACTTCTCTGTACATATCGATGCTATTCTGAAGAAACTGCACCCCAAAGCTTGGTACTCTGCAGGGGTGTAGTTGCATCCCACTGACTGCAGGTACAAATTGTCCCAAAATGATACTCCCCATCTTTGACTACTGTGTCAGTAGTCTATGGCGCTGCTCCAAGTCTTCCTGACCAAGTTGGACACTCTCTTTAACTCCATCTGCCGCTTTGCTCTCAGATCCCTTCCCACCACTGTGAACTCTATCACTCTCTCTAACCTCAGTTCCACTATCTCACAGATGCATCTCACAATGTGCTAAACTAACTTCCAAATTCTGATTCGCAGTGCTCCCTCATATCTCTCATCCTCTACTCCACTCCACCTCCCCCACCCACTCTCTCAGATCTAATGGCGCCCACACCTTAACAGTCCTCGCCGCTGCTCCTCATCGGTCAGATAGTTTCGCCTACACTCCCTAAAATATGGAATTCCCTGCCCCTGAAATATGACACCTCCTCCAACTACTCCCTTACCTCTGCCCTACACAATTGCCTCTCCTCAGCTGTTCCTGTTTTAACCCTCCTTAATACCTGTCTCCAGTTTCTGCCTTCCTACCCTGACCCCCACCTTGCAGGGTTCTCAACATCCTAAAGGGAATTAGGAAATGGCTACCCCTTCTCATATTCAGTTCTTGCCTCTCCCCTCTCTTCTCCACCTGCCCTTCTGGGTCACCCATGTGCACAATCTACCCCACCCTTTTACACCAACAGCACTTCGTACTACCTTGAGCATGCTCCTGGTACAGTTATGCACTATAAATGGTTTGTAAAATTATTACTGTTTTGTACGTTTTATATGTTCTTTTGAACAATTTTGGTCATGTATTATAATTTACTCAATGTTTCACTACTGTTTATTGTACAATACCTTGTGTTCCAACTGTTGCATAATCTTACATTGTTGTGTTGTTTGTACTACCCACATACTATTGTAACTGATCATCCTTCACAACCCTATGTAACCAGTTACATGTTTGGGACATGTATACTATTCTATGCAGGGTCTTGTAGATAAATAACTTACCCCCACCACCACCACCACCACCACAGCCTTGTAGGATGGTGCTAGACCTGCAGCTTGGCCTTGTGTCACCACCACAGTGGAAGAAACAAGACTGTGAACTGAAAGTCAGTTTGGCTAGTAGATTTAAAATGTGTTAGCCAACTCAGTATTTTTAGTGGCTATCATCTCCTAGGGTTCAAAAATAATTTCATGAGCAGGTACTCAGTTGGGTAGTAAGTATCAAAATGTTGTTACTAAACCAAGTGTTTTCTAGTCATAAGCCATCTGGCTAACTGATTTGTCTCATCCTGGTCACAAGGGTAGGGAGTGGGTGGGGATTAAGGTTATTATATACCAGTTTTAATATGTTGACCTGTAATACCCCAAAGTACCCCCAAGACAATGTCCCCTCACAGACTTTAACCACAGTAAGAATAAAATGTCAGGGAGGACAGAACTGTGCAAACCTGGGACCCCTTAATAAAAGAGCTGTTGGCTTTCAAACTTTTTTCTCAGCACTTTTCCCTGCCAGCAGTTTCCTGCCCGAGGAATGGTATAAGCCAGTGCCAGTTCTCTTAAATGTCAAGCTCATGCTGACCAATGGTTGCCCCCAGCTTGCAGGGATTACGGCATTCAAATGTTGGGGGGCTATATAGAGTCCAGCATGGCAGGAACCACTGAAGTGCAGAGGCAGGCGGTCAAGTGGCAGCTGGGAGCCTGATGAGTCACTCGCACTAAAATATAACCAGGCATGGCAAGGCGGGCTTCCTTAGTGGGCATCCATTGTTAGGGTGCCATGATTAGGAGCACTGTAATGGGAACGCAACAAGGAAATGAGTGATGGGGGCAATCAGAGTTTTACATCGGCCCGCACTCACATTCCTGTTGGGCATCCCACAGCTTTGTGCCCCTTTCATGCTATACTCCCTTGGAGGCTGTTATACTTATTATGAGGGTGCACATCAGGGTGGTGGGGGAGCTGTAACTAAGTTTTTCTCAGGACGGTCCTGTGGCACTGTCAGGTTAGGTGCCAGAATGCCTCATGCTATATTTCCAGGTGATATAATTCCAGCACCCTAAATGACTTTGCCCACATTACTCACATACCATCATAGGTGAACCTTCCTTGGAAGAAAAAGGACAGAGAGTTTACCTCCTCCTGTTCCCTGAGTGCAGTGATTCCAGTGTTGGCAGCTTAAGGGTCAGTGGCAGAAGCAGAAGTCAGTGGTCAGAACTGGAGTCAGAAAGCTGTGATGTGGGCTCAGTTCAGCCCATTTTTCTGTTTTATTCATTTTAAAAGTGTATCAGCTCTCAGTCCTTTGTCAGCAGTAGCAGCAGCAGTCTCTGGGTTGTGGTGGTGAAAGAGGGTTGAGCGGGCACAGTTCACAGAGGGTCGTGCTGACAGCATGCTGGGGGCAGAGTCAGGCCACCTGCAGGAGCACGCACCACACATTCCTTCAGCAGTTCTCAGCTGTCCAACTCTGTTTCAGCCAGCAATCCACTACTGACCAGTAGCTTCACCCTGGGTCAGTGAGTCAGAAACAGTACCACTGGGCAGGTGCTGACTGCCAGATCTTTTAAACAAAAGAAGTCTTTTAAGGACCCCAGGAGAAGAGACACCCATGAAGTGGAGTAAGGGTTAGCTAAGTGGGCGAGAGGCCCCATATAAGGAAATCAGGCTCCCGAAGAGTGCAGCAGAGGGACAAGGCAAAGCCCTTTCAAAAAAAAACAGCCCAGGAGGGTCAAGGAAAGGACAGACAGGCCCATAATTCAGTCTATTTGATATATCAAAGCAGCCCGGTAGGTAGACTAGGTGGGCAGGGTAGGCCCGTCTTAAATAAACAGTAAAGGAGCTGCAGCAAAGTGACTAGTAGCCCAAAGGGACACAAGCAATCCCAACTCAAGGCTGAATTAAAAATCATTTTTCTGTTCGTCTGCACTAGCTCCAGTCAGGAGCAAGGGAAGGGAGCAGACAGGCTCCAGTAGCCACACAGAAGCATATCTGCCACAGCCTTAGCGAGCGACTATTAACTCTTTAAAGGTATTTTACAGATCACAGATTCCTAGCGAGGAGGGACAGTTAGCATAGGACCCTTAGTATACAGGCTTTAGTTTATCAGCTTTGAGCAAAGAGGGTAGGACTGCTGTTTTACTGAAAGTTAAAGTGAATGGCTGTGGCAGGGAGGACATAGCCTGTTGTGTCTCTACCAGACTCAGCCTGTGCACTGTTATCCTGTTACCAGCTTTCTCAACCCTTCAGATACCTGAAAAGGTCTTCTTGGTAGCTGCCATTACTCAGCCACGGCATCACTTGGGATATCTCTGGGTTCAAACTCCACCAGAGCTACTGTTCACACAGTACAGTGCTTCACCCATACTGCACAACTAAAAATCACTTTGCTTTAGAAACAAATTATGATAACTGTAGCCTTCTCTTGGAAATGAAACACAGTTTTTGTCAAGTATAATCCGTTATCTATATCTCAAAGGACTCAGTCACAGAAACATGAAGTATAAAAATAACATTTAATTCTTCAAGATATTTACACAGATAATAGAATACAATACAATAAGCCTATGAAGAATAATCTACAGAGATAAAAAAGAAAATGTTTTTGAACAGTAGGTAACACACAGAAAAACCTATATCCCTCTTTCCTCTCTATTTAGCTCAGTAAAATAACTCACACACAGGACACCTTGTGATTCTGGGCAGACTCAAACCTTAGATGTTAACTGCTCAGAGTCTCAGCCTAACTACCAGTCTCCCAAAACTCAGAGTTAACAAGGTTCACAGAAACTAGTCTCCACCCACCCATGGCACACATGCCCATTGACATCATTTCCAGGCTCGTTCTTTGTGTCTTGAGGACAAGGTCCTGTTGTGAAACCAGTCTGATCTGGACTTCAGAGGTTGTGTATTCAATGGAGATCTCCTTTGTCCTACCCCGTGTCATACAGCAGGAGTGACTGCTTTAGTCATTAGTCCAGGCCCTACCCATAACATGAAAGGTCTGTTTTGGCTTTTCAGCTCTCCCATTGACTGACTATGGGGTCCTGCAGTACAGGATAAAAGATTGTAATCCTCTCCAGAGTCACCTGGCATGCCTCTGGCAATTACACATAGAAACATAGAATTTGTGACAGATAAGGACTGCTTGGCACATCTAGTCTGCCCATTTCCTACCTAATGGATAAGCTGCAGATCATAGTTAACTAACAGCCTGCTTCCTCCTACCCTCCACTAGAATTGACTTCTACGGCTGTCCCATGCATTCTTGAATTCCCCACTGTTTTCGACTCTATGACCTCCTCAGGAAGGCTATTCCATGCATCTACAACCCTTTTGTGAAGAAATACTTCCTCCACATTACCTTTGAGCCATCCTCCTTCTATCTTCAAATTGTGCCCCCTTGCTCTTACACATCTCTTTTTGAAAGATGCTACCCTCTTGGACTTTGTTGATTCCTTGAGGTATTTGAAAGTTTCTATCATGTCCTCCTCTCCCTCCTTTCCTCAAGGCTATACATCTTAAGCTCCTTTAGTCTTTCTTCATATGTCTTCTGGTGCAGACTCTGCACCATTTTGGTTACCCTCCTCTGGACAGCCTCTACCCTGTCTATGTCTTTGTGGAGATGAGGTCTCCAGAACTGTACACTGTACTCCAAATGTGGTCTTAGCAACTGTCTATACAAAGGGCCAACAACATCCTGTTTTCTACTGGTGATGCCTCTCCCTATGCATCCAAGTATCCCTAGCCCTCCTTACTGCCTTCTCACATTGCTTGGCCCACCTTTCGTCATCTGATATGACTACCCAGGTCCCTTTCCATTTTGTTATTGTCAGTATCTCACCCCATTTGTACTCTTGCTTTGGGTTTTTGTTTCCAAGGTGCATTACTTGCACTTCTTTGCATTGAATCTAAGCTGCCATACATTTGACCATTCCTCCAACCTTACCAAGTCCCTTTTCATCCTTTCCATCCCACCTTGCATATCAACCCTGTGACAGATCTTTGTGTCATCTGCAAAGAACATACCTTTCCTCAGTCCTTCCAGATGTCACTTATAAAGACATTAAAAGGACTGGTCCCAGTACTGAACCCTGCAGTATCCCACTAGTAACCCCCTTTCTTCACTGTGGACTCCATTCACTATACCCACTGTGTCCTGTTGTCCAGCCAGTGTTTTACCCAGGCTACCACCCTGGGACCCACTCCAGGCTGGCTAATTTGTTTATTAATCTTTTGTGCGGGACTGTGTCAAATGCCTTGCTAAAATCTAGGAAGACTATGTCTACAGACCTTCCCTGGTCTACTACTTTGGTCACCCAGTCAAATAAATCAATTATATTTGTCTGACATGACCTTCCTGCTATGAATCCATGCTGCCTTGGGTCCTGTGCCCCACTGGCCTATAGGTACTCAACAATTTTTCCTTCAGAAGTGATTACATCATTTTCCCTACCACCAAGGTCAAACTGACAGGTCTGTAGTTTCCTGCCTCTGTCTTGCTCTGACTTTTGTGAAGGAGAATCACATCTGCCCTCCTCCAGTCCTCAGGCACCACACCATCCTCCCAGGATTTATTAAAAGGGTAGTCAATGGTGTTACTAGTTCTTCCTTTAGTTCTTTTTAGAATTCTGGGTGAATTCCATCAGGCCCCATTGCTTTATCCACCTTCAGTTTAGAAATCTCATTTTCCCTCACAGATCCATTCAAACTTATTGATACAGCTAGAAGGAATTAAATTTAAAAATACAGTACAAAATTATATGGCAAGTTGTTACACCTTCCCCATACTTAAACTACTGGGGGCAGCGGGTGTACAGGCCCATAAACTTGGAGGGAGGAGGTCAGTGAACCTCCCCACAGTGATGGAAGAGGTCTGGAGGGAGGAAGTGGAAGGGGCGAGAACACAGTTAGCGAAGGGTGGAAGGGGTGAGGAGCACATAACAAGGGTACGAGGAAGGTGCACAGAGGAATAAATGTGAAAGAAGAATAGAGGAAAGAGAAGGAAAGTCAGATTCTAGGTGGAGGGTGATGTCTCTTGAATGCATGGAGTCTTGGAAACAAGATGGATGACCTGCAGGCACTATTTGCAGAGAGGAGAGTGGACATAGCTGCAGTAACGAGGATTGGGCAACATCACACCATGACTCTGGGACTTTGTGATCCCTGAATATAAACTGGGCAGGAGGGACAGGGTAGTTGGGAAGGGTGGCAGTTTATATCAGGAGGAATAACTTGCATGAGGGAGGAGTCGGAGGAAGGGAGCTGGAGGCATTATGGATTCAGTTAAGGACCACTAGAGGGAGAAAGGTGAGGCTGGGGTGGTTTACAGACCACCCAATCAGGATGAGAAGCAGGTCAGGGACTGAGCTCACAAATATAGGAGCTGCGGGAAAGGAGAGGTGGTAATTGTAGGAGACTTCAACCTGCCCAAGGTGGACTGCAGCATATCCTCCACAACATGTACTAGGAGGCAAGTGATCCTGGAAGGACTGCAGAGTGGATTCTGACTCAGGGCATCACTGACCCAACAAGAGCTAAGGTAATTATTGATCTGGTGCTGACAAATGGGGAGCATGTACAGGAAATAGTGGTCAGGGCAGTCACTGGGTGGAAGTGACCATTGTACAGTGTGGTTCCAGTTTGATATGGGCCTGGAAAGCATCCCAACTAAGACTAACATCTTGGATTTCAGGAGGCAGACTTCAGGAAAATGGGCAAAGTGCTAAGGAACCATGTGGTGGGCATCAAAGCAGATATAGGTGGACCAGGTGGTCCATCATTAAGGAAGGAATACTGGTTACCACAGATAGGTGCATTAGGCTCAGGGGTAGAGTACAAGGCCAAAGCACCCAGCAGGTTCAGTTCTGGGTTGCCTAGGCAGTAAGGGAAAAGAGGTTGGCCTATAGAAATTCAGAATACCAAGAGAGGGTGTATAGGGAAAATTAACTAAGGTTGGCTAGTGAGGCAATTAAGGAAGTCTGGTGAGCAAAGGCACAGAAGGAGCTACAGATAGCTGAAAGAATTAAGAAGGAGAGATGGCTTAGTGGTGTGGAGGGCTGAGGCATCTGTTTTTAACTCCTGCCATGCTGGTGACCCGTGTTCATAGTGCAAGCGGGCCTCTGGGGTTAGCTGGGAGGAAGAGGATCAAGCATTCAAGGACAGCTCTCCTCTCCCTGGGAAGGGTGGGGACGAGTCTGCTGCCTGCCTGACTCCTAGTAGTGACTGGGGACTAGCATGGTGGGCCCACATGTAGGGGGCAGTTGTGAGGCAGATGCCCAGCATGCCACATTCAGAAGCCTGAGCAGCTCGTGGTGCTTAGGGATGGGCAAAAAGGAGGAGAAAATGACGGCCAGCAGGATGAAGCAGCCCCTTGCAGGCCTTGCACCTGGCTAGCTGGCACCTCACCAAGCTGAGAGGTGAGTCCAGTGGATGCTGGGGTGATGGGGCTGAAGGAGCTGGACTGAAGGGGCCAGGCGGGAGCATAAAGAAATGGAAAAAGAAGGAGAGAGGCTTTCTTTACAATATAAGCGAGAAAGAAACAAGAAGGAAGGGACTGTTAACCTTAAGAAAGGGTGGGAGAGGTAGAGGATAATGGGAAAAAGCAGAAATACTAAATGAATACTTCTGTTCTGTCTTCACCAGGGAGAAGGACAGATCAGTGCCTTCAGGAGGGAAAAGAGGAACAGGGAAGTAGGGGAACACAGATATAGTGATAGAGAAGGATATAGTGTGGGAGGGTCTGCTGCATTGAAGGTAGACAGATCACCAGGCTCAGACAGAGTACATCTAAAGGGTACTAAAGGAACTGACTGAGGGCTGGCAGGGCCACTGGCGAACCTATTTAATAGTTTACTAGAGTCAGTCATGGTACGCAGGGACTGGAGAACAACACATGTAGTGCCCCTCCACAAAAGTGGCCCTAAGGATGATCTCAAGGAATTACAGACCAGTCAGTCTGACCTCCATTGTAGTCAAGCTCATGGAGACCATACTAAAGGGAAGGCTGGTGGGACATCTAGGGAGCATGGTTTCCAGAATGCAAAGCAGCATGGGTTCATGGGGGGGTGATTGTGTCAAACGAATCTGATTGACTTCTTTGACTGTGTCACTAAGACAGTAGACAGGGGTCAAGTAGTAGACATCCACTATCTTGATTTCAGCAAGGCCTTTGACTCTGTGTCCCACAAAGGTTGATGAGGAATTTGGTGGGTTGGGGAAAAGATGGCCAGATGGGTGAAAAACTGGCTGAGGGACAGAACCCAGAGGGTAGTTGTGGGGAGAGTTAACTGGTACCAGACAGATAACCAGTGGGGTCCCACAGGTCTCGGTGATGGAGCCAGTGTTGTTCAATGTCTTCATCAATGACATTGGGGATAGCATTGAGGGCAAAATGTGCCTATTCACAGATGACACCAAGCTCTTAGGGAGTGGACACAGCTGAAGGGATGCAGGACCTACAGGAAGATCTGGAAAAGCTGGGAGGTAGTCCAGAATCTGGCAGCTTAACCGATGACAAAAATGCAAAGTTATGCACATTGAGCCAAGAATCCCAGGACAGAGTACTGCCTGGGTGGAGTCAGTATCTGCATCAGAGAAGGAGAAGGAACTGGGAGTGGTGATCACTAGTGACCTGAAGCACTCCACACAGTGCAAGAAAGCAGCAACAGGCAAACAAGATGCTGGGATGCATATCGAGGGGATCAGTACTAGTAGGAGAAAGGAGGTTATACTGCCCTTGTACAGGTCACTCATAAAGGCTGCATCTAGAGTATGGGTTCAGTACTGGTGCCCACACCTCAAAAGGATATTAACCTGCTGGCGAAGATTTAGAGGCTACAAAGATGACAGTGGGTCAGCAGGGTAAGGCATATGAGGAGAGGTTGAGGACACTGAGCGTGTACTCCCTGGAAGACAGGAGGCGAGAGAGAGGACATGACTGGGACCTTCAAGTACTTGAAAGTGATAAATAAGGTTGATAAGGAGAGTCTCTTTACGCTGAGTGGCAACCATAACACTAGGGGCACAGTCTTAAGCTGGAGGGTGGGTGGTTTAGGAGGAGGTCAGGAAACACTTCTTCACAGAGAGGGTGATGGACACTTGGAATGCACTGTCAGAAGAGGTCAACTCATTGAAGACAGTGGGCAGCTTTAAGACAGGCTGGGATAGGCATTGGGGAAAGTAAGGATCAGAGGTAGGGAGGATAGGAGGTGGGGTGGGAGGCAGGGACATTAGCTCAAGCTGTGGACCCTGCAATACGAGCAGATTTGATAGACCGAATGGCCTTCTTCTGCTGGCTTCTTCATATATGCCTCCTCCTGGGGAAATGAAAAAAATAAACAATCTTCAACACCCCAAATGGCGTTTGTTTTTCATGGGGCTGCTGGCTCCACTGCTATGCCCTCAGTTCACTCTTTGGGTGAACCCACATTAGTTTCTCATAGCACCTCTCCTACTTTAAAGGGGCAGTAACTACTGTCTGGACAACCATCTGTGTTGCCTTGCTGTGACCAGCTACGGTGCCTAATGTTCATATTACAGGACTGCAGCACCAGGCTCCACCTTAGCAATTTGGGGTTCCATTCCTTGGTCCTATGCAGCCATGTAAGGGGATCAGTGATTAGGGTGAACTTCCTCCCCTATAAACAAGGTTGCAACTTCTGCAAAGTCCAGCCAATACTGAGACACTCCTTCTCAACTGGGCAGCAGCAGCTTCCTGCACAGGTACATGACTGGGTGTTCCTCTCCTGAGTATAATCTGACTCAGAACTGCACCTAACCCATAATCAAACACATCTATGTGCACAATCAACCTAAAAGAATAGACCAGCTGGTGAGCACAGGTGCCCGACATAGTGTCTCTTTCAGTTGACAGAATGCAGTATTGCAGGTTGCCATCTACTGGAAGTTTTCTGTCATTTTCTTCCTGGTGAGCTCGGACTGGGGTTTGACCATGCTGCTGAAATCGACAAAATCTAACAGTTGTACCCTGCCATTCCTAGGATGGTCCATAGTTTCCTCTTGTTTATGGGGGTGGTCCAGCCCTGAATGGCCTCCATATTCACTGGCAGAGGCGGATTAAGAGCATAGGCAACATAGGCACAGGCCTGGGGCCCCTGCCTGCCAGGGGCCCCAACATTTATTGCTATATATCCTTTTCTTTCAGCCTGAGCTGCATGTTTTTGTAAAGAACTCAGTCACTGAGCAAGTCAGGGGCTGAACTGTGACATGATTCTCACCTCCTGACTAGGTTTAAGTGCAGCTGACAGCTTCAGGGACGACAGCCAGGATGACCTTTAAGGTGTGAACAAGGCCATTTCCTTTGTTTTATCTCCCACACCCTTTAGAATCCCACTTTAGAATTTTACTCTTAACTATAAAAGATCAACAGTGCAATTCAGTGTGTATGCTTTATATTGTATCTTAAGTATCTGTTTTATTGGCTTAGAAACCTTGTATCATCCTTGAAATCTGAATGTAAGCAATAGCTTAATTTGCTTGAAATCTTTTGTGCCATGTTTGCGCTGGGTTGTTTTACCCTCTGCATTCATTTGTAATACCTTTCACTGTATTGTCCGTTTCTCTGGTTTTACTTCATGACATGGAGCCTTGTGTAACCCCTCACCCCTGCCTTTTAGCAAAATGACAGATGGCATGTTGTTGAAGCTGACAGCAGTACCTGGTGGGGACTGGGTTGGGAGGATGAGGTTACTCGGCACAGGGACCTAGGTTTGGCTACTCTGCACAGGGGCACCCAAGTAAATCCGAACACAGTAAGCAATAACTGTAATGTCCAGAACCAGGAATGGGATTCTTCAGTGTGGCTTTTATTCACATCCAAGCTGAACAAACAAAGCATAGATGGACCTCCACGGGGCTACATTCCTGGTAATGCAGATTAGAGACAACAGAACACTTTTCACTATTTCCAGCCCTCAGGCTCTGAACCCACCAGGCACACAGCCGGACTGCGCGAGCTTTGGGTACACAGCCCGACTTGTACACTACTGGGGTTTCCCCACTGGCCCGGCTCCCGCCAGCCACTTGATCCACGGTCCATTTTGGGAAATGAGCCAGTTTTCCTGTTGTGGCTCCCAAACCACCTTAGAGTCTTCGACTCCTAGGCGGAATTTCCTTCCAATCCCGTCTGGGTACTTCCCTCATCACTGGCCAAGTGCATGAGGCAAAGTAGAAAATCCACAGAGCAAATCCGTGAGAGGTGGACCTGGTCACTAAAGATGGGGTCTCCACCTCCAGTTCCCACAATCCATACTCAGCCATTTCTGTGGAAACTAAACAACTCTTTACTGAAAGCTTGGCAATGTAGATTACTGGGCAGACATATGTCACATCTCCTTTACATGTCTTTACTTCCCATAAGTGCTGGACTTGAACATACTTTTACTTTTGGCTAAGCCTATTACTCTAGGCCTCCCACTATTTCAGTAGTCAATCCCCACTATACTAAGTCCCATTATGAAAAACAGGCCCTTTAGAAAGAGCAGACACTCACCCTCCGGTTGCAGGTGCCCCACAGGCGATTCCAAATCTTCTTGTTTCCCAAAAACTCTTGAACACATAAGCAGCTTCTCCACTAATAGCAGAACCAGGTGGGTTGCCCTGGAATATGCAGAACAACCTTCCTGCCCCATCCCTGAGGGAGGGGCACTGAGCTTCAAATCAGCGGTCTCCACCACTTCAAACTATCTTCTGTGTCTCTCTTTTGGTGGAGTCACACACCTTTTACCTAAATGTAGCCCTATGTCAGGGCTGAGGCTCCAAGACCCTAACCAGAGCTGATGTGCTGCTCCCTCAGCAAGCTCCCAACACCAACTGACCTACAGACTACTGTTCAAACCTCCCAACATTCTATTCAACTCACTGCTGCAGATTCCATTGTGGCTCATGCAGCTGTGATAGTTCTATAGTGATGTCATCCCTCAGTCTCAGCTGAGACTGAGAACAGCGTGAGACAGTGTGAAACCCATTTAACTAGAGTTTCACAAGCTGCCTTCCTGCCTACCACTAGGTCTTACTGGGATTCTAGTACCGCGGTAACAAGGGAGTTACACTGCAGCCCTTGACCAGGAAAATGACTGTCCGCAGTCATTGTTTACGTATTTTAGGCTATCCCACCCTATGTGCTACCTGCGGAGGGGGTGATCAGGCCCCTCCTACCATGTCTTGAGGACAGGCAGGTAACACTAAGGCCCTAGGGCCTTTAGCTGACATATCAGCCTCTACTCTACCCACTTACTATGGCCGCCTAGTGACTCTGGTAGAACTGTCCAGAGCATAGCCTAATATATCAGCACTGCAGTCCCTATGGCCATTCAGTACCACAGCCTGTCTATCCCCCTAGCCCTCTAAGGAAAACCTATCTGCCTTTGTCTTAATGTCCAAAACAAAACAACCCGGACCTCCTGACCTTGGGCAACCTGCAACCACACATCAAGAATAATACCACATTTTATATTACTGCCTCCTCCCTACCCCCACAACCACACCTGTGGAAGGAAAGGTTTAATACAGTAACAACAACAATAACAACACCAAAGTACTTTAAATCACTACACGAAAGTACTAGTGAGGGACTCTGATGAGCCCCTCCTTCTGTTCTTGTCTTCTCTGCTATCTTCTCCAGGAACACCTGCAAGAAAAAGAAAGACAACACACACACTCCTAATCTGCATACACAGTCTACCTAAACCCCTACCATCAAAACACTGAAGAATCCCAAAAGATTTTTTAGAAAAGGTAGAAAAACAATATATACATTAGAAAACAACAACGTTATTTACAATACACATTTGGGGATGAAAGTGCCTAAAAGTCCCAACTAGTAACCACAATGCCTGAAGGCTAGTCCATTAAAGAGTCTCTCCTGGGCCCAGAGCCGGTGAAGCACAGTTCTTACAGGCCAAAGTCCCAAGGGAGAGTCTTTGAGGACAGTTTACACATTTGGAGTCTGCTAGTGTGGGGTATGTACTGAAATGTCATGAAGATAGAAAAGTTCAGACTTACCAGCCCTTGTAGAATGGAAAATTCTGAACCGACCTGCACCTCTGGAAGACTCTCCCTGGCAGCATTCCTTCCGATACAGATGGGCGGACATCTTCCGGGAACTACAGGAGGGCACATCTGAGAACTGCTGGGATGATGTCATCTCTGGAGATGGAACCTTAGAACAGAAACAAAAGAAAACAGCTGATCTGGCGTCATCTGATTACCAGGTGATGGATCAGGATACAGCTGGGATGGTGTCTCTCTGGATCTGAAGTCATCTGGTGGGCCAGTCGATGGATTCTGGAAAGGCCAGTACACTGTAGAACTGATGAATGTGGGGCACCTGAGCTCTGGATGTCCATACTGGTGGATCAATAAAGACACTTCACAGTCTGCTGTGGCAGTATTGACTACCACTGCTCGCTTTCCATTTTGTAGGCAGGGCACATTTGCTGGGAGGTCCTTGTACGAGGCCAATAATACCGGGAGTCAGGGCCTGAATTATTACCCCATCTGGGTGCACATAATTCACACAGTGGGGAATTTCACGTCTCTCCGTCCACTATTAGCACTCTGTCCATAAACAGTGTCCTGCCTCTCTTCCACTGGGTATATTTCTCATGAAACAGTCTGTTTTTACATGCTTGTTTGCCCCAGGATGCACACCTTTCATTGCCTGGCCCAGATCCAGGATTTCCTGCTGCTCTCAATCTCCTCCCAGACTTTCGAGGAAAGGTAGGAAAGGTCATACCATAGATCTCATTTGCCTTTCTCTGAACCAGTCTCTCCTCTTTACTAGCTTTGGTCAATCTGAGACCGCTGGCCTGGCTTGGGGTGGCCAGTCCTGGTTCTGCCAGCTTCACATCCTTAAAGAAATTAGAAACAGATCCCTAACTTCTTCCTCTTGCAAAGCCAGGGCAGTGGCATCACCACTCTCTTCCATGCTTTCCTCGAGGCAAGATCTTGAGGCTGTGTACCCGTTCCTTTTCACAAGACCACAAAGGTTCCCCCTCATCTTCCTCTTCACTGAGGATCTGAGCCCAGGAGTGAGCAGTCGTTCTCACTCCTGAGACTATCCCCTCATCACTAGGCACAGAGGTCAACACCTCCCACTCAAGGGCCTCCCATCTCATCTTCTCCTAAGAGACTTGGGCTAGCCCCCAGGGTTCTACTGATGCTTTATCCGAACTTTTCTCCTGGGATCCAGCATCTGAAACTTCAACTTCTGGTTCCATCTCTAACTCTGCACCCTCTAGCTTTGTGCCACACTCCCCATGGGGCCTTCCTCCACAGGCTCCGCCTGGTGCTGTGTGCTGCCAACTGCAGATTCCTGGACCTTTGTCCATGTGAGCCAAAAGAAATTTGAGCGCTTTATACAAGCCAGCCATATTTTTCTAGGCATCCAGCACAGTGAGGAATCATGAAGATGTCCCTTCCAGCTCTCAAGCATATTCAACACACATGCACTGGAAAACCAGGAATCACCACATGAGGAGGCAGTTGTCCTCCATAGCACCACTTTTCAATATCCTCAGTCTATTCACTGCTGCTGTTACTGCAACCCGGGCATGTTCGGATAGCGAGTGGGTCCTGAGGCCATAACTGCAGAAAAACAAACAAAAGCTCACTATAACTAAAGTCTCACTTTATTGAACACTCTTTAGTCTTTAAAATGGCTCCTCTGCTGCTGTGTTTACTTTACTACCCCACCTGTAATGGCAGCGCAGCACTCCTGTGCATCAGCATTCAAAATTCGGCCAAGCCACTGCTCGATTTACACACTACTGATAACTTTTGCTCAAACCGCACAAACTTGCACTGTTCTTGTTTTAAACACATTTCCATGATTTTCCATGGACTTTTACATGCTGGAAAGATTTCTTTGACTCACAATCCCTAAAGCTTCAGGTTTTTAAGCACAGGATTGCCTCTAAAACTAGTGCTGCACATTTGGCTACAACTCACAGTCTCTCTCTGGCTTTAAACTTTAAACTGAGGCTAAATTCATTACCATGCACACAGTCAATGGCTCAACAGACTTGCACTTGCTGGCAGGACTTGGCGCGAGTCGTTACTTACAAAGTGACTACACTGCTACACATATTTATATGGCATAGGGCAGAAAATCACTGTTTGAGCAGTTTCAATGTTAGTACTTACTGTTATCAGTAGCAGTTTGCTGTGATGGGGAAAAACAGCCTGCAGCCAGCTCTTGGAGGCCTCAGAACAGAAAGCGGCGGGCAGTCCTGCTGATTGTCTCCTCGACCACCACCACCACCACCACTTGTAATTCAGGCGATTGATTAGCGGGTTGAGCCTGATTTTAAAAAGCAAATCTATTTTAGGTTTACAGTGTTTTAAAACTCCACGATGCTCCTTCACAAGCCAGTACATGCACTCCACTCACACTCCCTCTCGAATGCTGGGGCAGTCACTGTAGAGCTGGCTGAGGCGGGACTGATTACAACCTCACCAATCACACAACGCCATGCAAATGAGTCTCTTCTTCCTTGTGAGTGCTCTTCTCCTCGGGCGATCATCGAGCAGGCAAATTTAAACTGCAGAATGCATTTTTTTTCCTCAACCGGCTGCATGGCGGGAGCCCATTTCAGCCATTTAACATAGCCATTCACAACTGCAAGTCTCTCAGATCATTCAAAAGCATTTCCAGCATCCAGGGCACAATTTTCCTGTTGCACCCTAGTCTTCCACACTTTTCTTTACCACCGTTCATTTTACAAGCAGGCAAAAACACTGTAAACAAGCTGATGCAGGACAAGGGCACACTCTTTGGCTTTACTGCTCCTTGTAAACAGTTGGCATTTTAAACAGCAGCATAAGCTCCACAGCACACAGCAACACACTAGTTAACTTGCTTCAGCTTTTGGGCTACCCACTGCCAGAGAGCCAAAACACTAGCCCCTTGCCTGAGCACCTTCCTTCCCAGAATAAAATCCAAAGCAGTGCCTCCATTTTTGTAGCCCCTCACCCTGCCTTTTTAAAAGCGACAGGTGGCATGCTGTTGAAGCTGACAGCAGTACCTGGTGGGAACTGGGTTGGGAAGATGAGGTTACTCGGCACAGGGGACCAAGGTTTGGCTACTCTGCACAGGGGCACCCAAGTAAATCCAAATGCAGGAAGCAATAACTGTAATGTCCAGAACCAGGAATGGGATTCTACATTGTGGCTTTTATTCACATCCAAACTGAACAAACAAAGCATAGATGACCTCCACAGGGCTACATTCCTGGTAATGCAGATTAGAGACAACAGAACACTTTTCACTATTTCCAGCCCTCAGGCTCTGAACCCACAGCACACAGCCGGACTTGCACGCAACTTTGGGTACACAGCCCGACTTGTACACTACTGGGGTTTCCCCACTGGTCCGACTCCCGCCAGCCACTTGATCCACGGTCCATTTTGGGAAATGAACCAGTTTTCCTGTTGTGGCTCCCAAAACCACCTTACAGCCTTAGTCTCCTAGAGGTTTTCCTTCCAATACCACGTCTGGGTACTTCCCTCATCACTGGCCAAGTGCATGAGGCAAAGTAGAAATCCACAGAGCAAATCCAGAGGTTGACCTGGTCACTAAAGATGGGGTCTCCACCTCCAGCTCCCACAATCCATACCAGCCATTTCTCTGGAAACTAAACAACTCTTTATCTGAAAGTTTGGCAATGTAGATTGCTTGGTAGACATATGTCATCTCCTCTACATGGCTTGACTTCCCATAAGTGCTGGACGTAGACATACTTTTACTTTTTTGGCTGAGCCTATGCTCCTAGGCCTCCCACTAGTTCAGTAGTCCAATCCCCACTATCACACAAGTCCCAGGGAGAACAACATGAGCCCTTAGAAAGAACAGACACTCACCCTCCGGTTGCAGGTGCCCCACAGGCGATTCCAAATCTTCTTGTTTCCCAAAAAACTCTTGAACAAATAGGCAGCATCTCCACTAATAGCAGAACCAGGGGGTCACCCCTGGAATATAGAACAACCTTCCTGCCCCATCCTTTGAGGAGGTGCACTGAGACCAAAATCAGCGGTCCCACCACTTCAAACTATCTTCTGTGTCTCTCTTTTGGTGGAGACACACACCCTTACCTAAATGTAGCCCTATGTCAGGGCTGAGGCTCCAAGACCCTAACCAGAGCTGATGTGCTGCTCCTCAGCAAGCTCCCAACACCAACTGACCTACAGACTACTGTTCAAACCTCCCAACATTCTATTCCAACTCCCTGCTGCAGATTCCATTGTGGCTCATGTAGCTGTGATAGTTCTGTGTGATGTCATCCCTCAGTCTCAGCTGAGACTGAGAACAGAGTGAGACAGTGTGAAACCCATTTAACTGGAGTTTCACAAGCTGCCTTCCTGCCTATCACTAGGGCTTACTGGGATTCTAGTAACCCGGGTAACAAAGAGGTTACATTTGCAAAGGAGTCTCTGACTCAAGGTTTGTAATTCCGATATCTCAATAAATAAAAATAAAATTTACTCTCACTCATAAAATTAAGAAATCTACAATAAGTTTCAGTGGAACAATTCAAAATAATTTTTTTCTTTCTCTCATCTCGCTCATACTGAAGTTCAGACTTTGATACAGCTCTGTTTTCAGGGTGCACAAATGAATGTATTTCAAGATTCCCATTAGTAAATCTTGCCATTTGTGCATCCTGGCTAGCTAACTTACTTATCAACAACGAAATGATTGATCCTGGGATTGATTTCAAATTCTTCCAATAATCACTCGCTTTGATATAATCGCTAAAGTTCATAACCACCTTAGTAAACCACAAACTTAACTCCTACACCACCCAAGACCTAGCCTCTTTTAGAAATCGGTCACTGCCCAACTCAACAAAACTCCCACATCCTGGTTCATACTATCTAACAGGACTGCATGATAACACCCAGACTGCGAGTGCACACATGTGTTTGGGGTGGGAGGCTTTGGAGCAGTGCAAATCATGACATTTCACATACAAAACATAGTTTTTACCAGGTCTATTATTAATTATTTTTGTAAATTATCAAAACTCAGGCTATTGTTTTTCTATACTGATACTATTAATTTCATTAATTATTATTTTTTAACTCTCTTTACACTCCCCTTGAATCGTGTCTGGTCCCTCTCTCCAGGCATCCCAATGCACCAGTCTGCTCCATGAAGTCCGGAAGATGCTTCCATAGGTTCCTCGCTCCTATGCAACTCTAGAGACCTGGTCTGACCTCCTCGGGTGAGGCAGAAGAGTCCATCCTAACCAGGGGTGTAGCCAGAGATTTCAGATCTGCACACTAAGTGGACTCACTGCTATCCTCCCCCGGTGTAGCCAGACAATATGCAAATGTACACCAGGACCGTGTTTGTTGCCTCATTTGGCACAATAAATACAACTTTTGTATCTCATGACAGTGATTGTTGCCATGCATGGTAAATACAAATGCCATGCATTGTTCCCTAAGACACCACATACCAGCCCAGAGCCTGTAAGGTTGTATTGTCCTTGGGATGCAAAGAGTATTAGTGACCAGTCCTTCTAGTTTTGACTCCTATGAATAGAATTCCAGAAAGGTTCAGTATTTTCTTTGCTAGTTTTCATGGAAAAGAAGCAGTTCAGAGCCTATTTGCTACCCCTTAAATAAAATTGCATGCCATGGAGTGCTTGGAGTATACCTGCCTACACCCATGATCCTAACTCCTCCAATCCTCAGTGGAACATACAACGAAGCTTCTTCCTGGTTCCTCCATGGTCACAGCGATCGGAAGCCTTTTGTCCAGATTGCGTGAGGTGTTTTTCCTTATTCTGGTCACCCCTGCCAACATCAGCATTGGAGGAGGACCAATGAGATGGAGGCATGCAGAGATGTGCCTCCATTCTGATCCTCAGCTGATGTTGGCCCCTCCTATCTGCTTTCCCAGCTGCACCAGCATCACCTGTGGTCACCCAGGTGGTGGTGGTATAGCGATGAGGCCAGCATCCACCCTCCCAGAAAGGAGAGCAGCCATTGGGCATTCAATCCTTCTACCCGGCCAACCTCTGACAACCAGAGTTCATCAGCGAACCTAGGTCGCTGGCATGCTCGCGAGGTGTGGCGTCTAGCGCCTGAACCTCAGTGTCACCAGGCCGGCCAGTTTCATTAATTTTGAAACATTTTGTGCCACTTTTAGGGACAGTAAGAACAGTGTTTTCATGTTTCAGTAGCTGATATGCACTAGCCAAGAGGTGCAATAATGGTGAAGGGGCATGGTTACAGTGAAGGGCCCATTTCTCTTGGGCCTTGGGCCCCAGGTTGCTAATCTGGCCCTGTTCACTGGCTCCGCCTAGATTTATCGACAGAAAAAAGGCACCAAGACCAAAACAAAGAAACAAAGGCACAATATTTAAATAGTGAACAAAGTGAAAAACCAAAAAGTGATATTGAAAACATAATAAAATTAATTTAATTTCATCAACCTCTACAATTTATACATTGGTACACTCAGGCATCCATTCAAATCTAAATACCGAGATATGGTGTAGCTGTGCTTCCGTAATTCCATTGAAGTGTGTAACTAAACATAATAATTGAAATTCATAAATTTTAGGTGGGGGTTCACAGAGGTCATCAGGGTACTAATATACGTTCTTAATTCTTAAATAAACAGCAAAATTAGTATATGTGCATATAATAAGGAACCTCCTACTAGCAGGAGTAAACTGGACAATTTTAAATCCAACATGCATCTATATTTAATTTCAAGGACTCTCTAACAAATAGAATATGCAGATATTTTGGAGGCAGGAGAATATAAAAGCGGGCAAAATATATAGTCCCAGTACCACTCAATACTGGAACTGTACATTTTCAGTGCTGTATTCATACTGGTAATGTAGGTTGGGGTTATTGTTCTGCTTAAAAGGCAATGAAAGGCAAATGTACTGGGAGAACTGCAGCTGGAACAGGATTGGCTTTTGTGTACCCTTGATATAGAATCACTGTATTCAATTACCCTCATGCTGAAGGTCTGGGTGCTCTGTGTGACAATTTAGAACATAACACCTATTTGTCAGCTGACAAGCAACAGTTTCAGTAGAATATACAACCCTTCCTGTTCCAAAATAAATGTTATCATCAAACTACAGTACAAAATGATACAGCAAGATGTCCCCGAAATGAAACAAAGCAGTCTTTTAGCATCCCTAAATGGCATTTGTGGGTTTTTATGTGAGCCAGCTGACTCCACTCCTATGTCCTCAGTTCACTCTTTGGGTGAACCCCAAATTACTTTTCATAGTGCCTCTCCTCCTTTAAAAGTGGCACTAACTATTTATCTGGATAACCCATCCGTGTTGCCATGCTGTGACCACTACGGTGCCTAATGTCCATATTATGGGATTGCAGCACCTGGCTCTACCTTAGCAATTTGGGGTTCTGTCCATTGGTCCTATGCAGCCATGTAAGGGGATTGTGATCAGTGATCAGGGTGAACTCCTGTTCTATAAATCAGTGGTGGAGCCAGGTTTGGGAGTGCTTGGGGCAGGGGAGCATTCAGTCAATCGTGGGCTCCACAATGGGCACTAAACAGTGAATAAAGATGGTGACAGGGTACCACTACTAACACTTAGGGCAGCCAGGAGGGCGAGCCCCCCAGCCCCCTCTGGCTCCACCACTGCTATAAATAGGGATGCAGCTTCTGCAAAGCCCAGATAAGTTAGTTAGTTAGTTAGTTAGTTAGTTAGTTTTTGTTGACCGGGTAAGTCGCTAGACAAATCCTGCCTATTTTCATGCATGACCGGAGAGGATACAGATAATTTCAACTGACCTTGAACCAGATTAAGCTGTTGGTGGTATTTTTAGTGAATGAGAAATTTGGCCAGGACACGGGTAAATTCCCCTACTAGCTGGTAGGGGAGTTGCTGTCAGTAGCTTACTGGCCATTTGCCCTAGGATGTCATTGGAGGAAGACATTCAGGAGGTAGGAGAGTGGGTCACCTCCCGGACCTTGACTTTGCTAGAGACACGTTAACACCGTTATCCTATTCACCTGTTTTGTCTGCTCTGGAAGGTTCATCTAATCAGTATTCTAACTCTGCTGAGCTTCATACTTTACTGTGTCCTGCCATTTTGTCTGGTGAGAAGACATCTGAAACTTTGAATTTTGCCTTCTTTTCAGATTCTACTGATTCTTTGCTTTGTATGTTCCATCACTGACACAGGATAGAGTCGGCGTTGCTATGCCAGTAGGACCCGGATGTGTGACTGCTGTACTGGTATTGCCTTTGCCGGCGACTGCTGGAAGCGGTGCACCGTGATTCTGCTGTGCTCAGCACTGGAGCTCCGGGACAGGTATGTCTCTGCCAGGAAGTGGGGAGGCATTTGGCTATGCTCCATAAAGGGGCCTTTCTTCTGGGACTGGTCATTTTACTACTGATATAGATACTGCTATAGATACTGCACCTATCTTACGGACTCCGGGTTGGATCCCCAGCGAGGTGGTTGGTCCCCTGATCCCACTGACATGACTGTGAAAATTATGCTTCTTTGGGTATCACGGATACTGGGAAAGTTTTACAGGACTCTGGTTCTTTATCTGCTGGTCCTGTACTTTTACATTAGCCTTTGTTGCCTGCAGCATGGGGGCGTAAACAAATCTCCTTTGCCTCCAGCTGTTTCAACCCAGGTTTCCGTTTCTGGGACTGTTTCTGGGACTCCTTCTGTGTCTGCTTCAGAGCCTGCTCCTGTGCACAGTGTTATCCCGGGCCAGGAGTGGTCAGCTGTTTCGGATAGGGGCATGCCAGCAACAGGTGTGGGGTCTGCTCCTTTACACTACTGTTGCAGCCATGGTATCTGCTTGCTTTTGGATGGTTGATTTATTTAAACCAGCGTTTAAAGAACCTGTTCCTCGGCAGTGCTGTCCAGCTGATCTATAAGGGTGGTTTGTTGGACCTCCCGGACAGGGTGTATATTGGGAGGCGTCTTTGAAGGACTCCTTAAAGTTCTATCGTCTGAGGTTTTCGCTTTAATCATACCAATGGTAATAATTATGACATTAGCTTCAAGACAGTGAAAGCTTTGGATCGATTCTGGGTAAATATAATTCCCTTAAAGACACTCCTCTTTGGACTCCTTTTTGGCTATTCTGCTTACTAAACCTGCTGTGCATACTATTACTGTTTTGTTTTGAAATGAAGGGATGGAATTAGCTGATATTTTGTTTGGTTAAAAAACATGGCGTTTTGGAGCACCGGTTCCTATTATGGATTCTGAACAATTCTGGACCTGTGGTTGGAAAATCAAGTGTAAATTATTTATGACTATCTCTGGTGTTTCTCATCGGCCTACCTGTTTTTTGGGGAGGGTTGGGGTTCTCTGTTCTATCCAGGGCAACCTAAATCCTGTCATAGGTGTGGATCCAGCTTGCTTCTCAGTAATGCTTGTGACTCGTTGAAATGTACTCATTGTCTGGAGACTGGTCATTTAGCTGCCACCTGTTTCAATTTATTCCGTTGCAATCTTTGTGATGAAAAGGCCACTCTTATGTTAAGTGTCCCTGGGCCTCCCATAATTCTGTGGATGTCCAATCTCATGATACCCTTATTACACAGTCCCAGAAAAGAGTTGTGCCAAGGCCTCTGAGAAGAGGATGCAAGATCTTTTAAGTAACCCTGAACCCCTGGCTCCTGGGTCTGTTCTTCAGACTGAGTCAGGTTTACATGCAGACTGTCATCCTGCTTTTGTTTCTGGCAGTACATCCAATGCAGCGATGATATTGCCTTCTGAGGCCCTGATGGTAGTGGTTGTCCCTGACCTAGTGGGCCCTCAGGAGCATCAACTATAACTCCCCAGGACCCTGGTTCCCCACCTGGGGATATGCTTGTGAGGTAGAATCAGACCCTCTGTTTCCTCTCTTCCATCAAAGCTCCTGTTTCAGATGTTGCTATTATGCCCCAGGTATTGGACATAGATCAATCATTCCAAACTGTTCTTATAAGAAACGACAGCAGGAAAAGAGTGGGCTTCTGGGCCCTAGAGGAAGGAACAGAAAGTTGGGACAAAGAAAAACTTTTGCAGTCCAATAAATTTGATGTGTTGATGACAGTGGCAGTCTGGGGGTACTGAGGAGGGTGATGAGGATTCGGCCTCGGATCCTCTTCTGTGGCCTCTTTGTAGGTGCTTCTTCAAGACTGGAAGATAGTGGCTCAGGAAGCTAAAATGGAAGACTCGCTCACAACATTGATGAGATTGTGCAGGGTTTTTTCTGTGGTTTTCCTTTACTTTATAGGTGCTTTCATGTTTTCTCTCTCACTATTAGCAGTATGAAAAAGTAGATTGCGGAGGTATTTAATCTTCTTAGAATTGCAACCTTTTCGATCTGATTTGATTCTTCTGCAAGATACTAGAATCAAGACATTTAAAGAAATAGCGCAATGCTCCTCTACTTGGACTTTGGAACCCACATTTTGGTCGTTAGGACCTGATAAATGTGATGGTTTGGGTATTTTGTTTACTAATCTGGATCTAAAATTTCTCGTTTGATTGATTTAGACCCTGGTAAGGCTATGATTTTGGACATCTCTTATAAGACTTGGAGAATCGTGTTATTAATATTTATGCACCTTAGAGTAAGGCCTCTAGAGTGGACCTTTTAGGAAGGTTCAGCCATTTCTTAGCACAGCTTGAATGGTCATTTGGGGTGGGGATTTCAATTGTGGTGTTCAAAGGGTGACGAGGGTCTGCAGACAGAAAAAATGTTCTGTGACTCTAATGCTTTAAAAGATATTGTTACTACTACCCATTTAGTGGATTCTTACTGCATGTTTCATGCTACTGGAGAGCTTTACCTTAAGTAGAGGCCTGTTACGTTACTCAGTTGATTATCTTTGGGTTTCCAACTTCGATACATGTTACTCGTTCTGGTATTGTTGGTTTAGCCTTCACCACCATTCGGCTGTGTATTTGGAATGCCAGTGGGGTGAGAGTCTCTCTTTGAGAAATCATCCTGGAAGTTGAATGTTTCTTTATTGAACCAAGCCCATCTTATTGATGCTTCAAATCTTTCTGGGCTGCCCGGCTTTCTGTGTCTTTTATGTATGATTCTTTGGTTGATTGGTGGAGGCAGACCAAGATTGAATTGAAAACTTTTTCAACTAACTCGAGGTTGCATCATAGAATTGATTATTTATATTATTTGCAGTGTAGGAAACATTATCATCGATAGATTTCCTTGCTGATTCTACTGGTCAGGATTTTAGCTTCCAGATTCAACAGGCTAAATCTGCTATGTATCGGTTTCAATATAATGGAATGAAAACTCTTAAGCATGAATTACAGTTTGAATACGGTGGGTGCAAAACAAACGTTTAGCCCTTTAAAGATCATAAGTTTATCTGTCAAAGAAAATGTATGGAGGAATTAAGAGATGCTGATTGGAAGGTGTGTCATGGTAAGGCTTCTATTTTACATCTTGTTTCTACATATGTTAAGGATACTTTTGGATCTCCACCTCAGGCGTGTTTTTGCATTCTTATGTTGCATGGATAGCACCCCAAACTCTTTTTGCAGAACAGGTACAACAGCTGTAGCTCCTGTTACTATAGATGAGGTACGAGCTGTTTTTAAATCTGCTAAAACTAATTGTTCTCCTGGACCTGATGGGCTTCCAGCGAGTTTTTCCAGACTTTTGTGATCTTTTGGCTCCAGTATTATGAGATTTATTTAATGTTCTTTATGTTCCCCTACTATACCTGAATGGTTGGTGGAAGCAGATTTGGTTCTCTTATACAAAGGGATGATAAAAGTCACTACTCAACTGGAGGCCTATCTGTTTGTTGAACTCTGATATCAAGTTTTGAGTAAAATTTTGTCCCTTAGGTTGTCACACTGTGCCTGTATTCTTATTAGTTCTGTACAGAGTTGTAGTGTTTCCCCATCGTAGTATGCACGATAATCTGATTTTGCTCAGGAATTGTTTTATAGAGGTCAGAAGCAGTGTATCTCTGGTTTGGTGATTAGTCTGGATCAGCGTAAGCCTTTGATTCAGTTTCCCAGGACTATTTATTTTGGTCTTGGGTCACTATGGGATACCTGCTGACTTTATTTCTTGGCTTCAGAAATTGTACTGTAATGCTACCATAGTACCAAAAGTTAGTGGCTGGAGTCTCCGACGGGTGTAAAACAAGGCTACCCTTTAAGTCCCTTGGTGTATATTTTAGCATAGATCCCCATTTACGCTGCATCCTTAATGATTCTGGATAATGGGCATATCTTTAGTTCTTACCCTTCCCCTTTGAAAATACTTGCTTATGCTGATGACTTGATTCTTTGGTGAAAGAATGTACAAATGAAACCATTATTTAACAGCTTGCTGATTTTTCCAATGCCTCTGGCTCAAGTATTAATATGGATAAATTCTCTGGTTATCAGTTTCCTCAGATGCTCCTAGACTTGTTCAATATGCAGGTATTTCAGTATCTATGGATCCAATTACTATTTTGGGGCTGCAGTTTGGTTCTGATACTCTGGTAGTTGTAAACTGGGAGAAAAAACTAACAGTAGCCAAGGGTCACTGACCCATTGGGTACACAGGCCTTTGTCTAAACATAAAGGGATCTTGTTGTTAAAGACTTTGATTGTTACCCTTTTCTTTATGTTAGTTATATTTATCCCTGCTGAAGTTTGTATACTAAATTGTATAGTTTGTTTTTAGGGCCTTATGGGGTAGCAGATTAAACCCTGTTAAGAGGCATATTACTTATCGGACTATAAAACAGGGTGGTTTGGATATGTTCAATCCTATTGCTTTTACTTTAGTATTTTCCTTCATTTCAATGTTTTAGAGCTTAATCGACCTCATTGTGAGAACTGGATTACTTTACTGACGGAATGATTACGCCCAGGTTTGAGGCATGGGAACATAAAAATACTAGAATGTTTTCTAGGTTAGAAATTGTTCCTCAAGTTATTAAGGAGATGTTTCAACAGCTTATTCTTTGGAAAGTTGATTCTATCTGCTGACATTGAATACATGGAAGGCAGTTTATGATGCTATTGTTCAAGTTCAGTGTTTAGGATCTCTTAGATTACCCTATTATGCGGACAGGATAGTCAGGACAAGTTCTTGCAATTGTTAAATCCGAGATTGCCAGTTTTGTCTGAGATTTGGTGTGGTTGACATTGCATGGTAAACTAAATGTTAAAACAATAATCGACATAAAGTAGTTCAAGAATGTTATTGTTTACAGCCTTCTTATTTCCAACTTTTGGAAACTCAAGAACACTTATTTTCAACTGTAATTATGCTACAACAGTTTTGCCATTTTATAGCTGATCGTTGGAATTTACCACAGTTTGGGGTTCTTACTTATCAGGAACTGATTTATGTTCCAAGAACTTCACACTTGCAATCCTCTTCCATTTCCACTTTGCAAGTTCTATTTGCTATTTTGAAATACTACCTCTGGCAATCTCGTTGCAAGTGGGTACTACAACAACACTATGTCCCATATGCTGCCTTGTTATTACTGATTACTGCAGCACTTCAGTAGGTCTATAAACAGATTTAAAATGCTTTTCACCTCACCAGTTACATTGTTTTGGCAGGCATGTGAAGTCGTCTACATTAAGCTCCATCCTCATTTCATGATTTTTGACTTAGTTAGGCACTGAGTTTGATCTACTGTATTGTTATTGATCTAGATTATTTTGGTTGCGTGTAGTATTGTTTTGTTTTACTGTACTTTCTTGTATATACTGTATTTGCTGTTTTGAATCTTACTCCTTTTTCCCCACAGAATTCCCCTACTCTGTCAGTAGGGGCCCTGACACCGTGTCTGGTGATCATTTGGAGATAAGCTTTGGAGGTGAAAGGATTGTTGAATGGGGCTATGATGGCCCAGGAGTTGGAAATTATGAAGTTCCCCAGGAGGAGGGATCCAGCTGAGGTGGCAGCTGGGATGCACCGATGGGTGGCCAACACATCGCCCGAGACAGCGGTCCCTCTGTAGAGCATCTGGAGCAGCCTCTGAGTTTGATGGAGAAATGGTGCTGCCTGAAAGAGGAATTATTGCATGTGGAGTGAGCTCTTGGTAACAGAAGGAGGAAGCAAAAAGTGAGGAGGATCGGAGCGGGATGCCACTTCCCGAGTGCTGCCTTATTGGAAGGATCAGTAAAATTGCATGCGCCCACGGAGAAGGCTAAGGCAGTGGAGTGATGGTGCAAGTACCCAGTCCTGGGGAGACAGAGTGGATGCTTCCTGGTCGCCAGAGAGGGTCCTGCATGAGGCAGATTGGGTCCCTGTGTCTGGTGGTCCGTGGAAATCGGCTGAAGGGATTGCTGGTGTGTCAGATAACCTGGAGGTGGAGATAAGTGCTGTGACTTCTACTTTATTGCAGAAAGTGGCAGAAGTTGTTGGTGGTTTACCTCCCTAGAGTTCTCCCCAGTGTCCCCCGTAATGTCCTGGGGATGGGGTGCATATTGGGGAATGGCGAAAGCAGTCCCAAGCTTTGGAGGCCCAGGCTGAGCCCGATGTGCCAGCCATTTCCATCAGACTGTGGAGCTCACTAAAGGCATAATGCCATCAGGTTGCGATATGTGGGACCACGGAAAACCCCTGGATCGTTTCTTCGTGGGAAAGATACTGCTTAAACAGAGCATGGGTTTACTCCAGCACAGGTTTATGCCTGATTCATGTCAAGGGAATATTCTTTTGATATAAGTTTTGGACACCTGCTTTATTAGAGACATTTTGGTGTTGATATTTGAATTTAAAACTAATCCTCTCTGGTCTGATTTTACTGTATTTCCCCTAACGAAGCAACCTTTCTGAGTAATCACTGTTCTGTTTCGGATTGAATGGGTTAATGTTGTGGATATTATGCATTGGCTGGGGAAAAATGTGTTATTCAGGTAATCGGTCCTATTCTAGATGATGAAGGGTTTTGGAATGGGGCTGGAAATTTGAGATTAAATATACACTATGGATACAGATCTTATCCATCTTCCTAATTGTTTTTGGTGGGAAAGATAAGAGGTTCCTTTTTACCCAGATCAGCTCAGGGTATGTTTTAAGTGTGGTTCCAAATGGCATATTAGCACTAACTGTGATGTCTTGAAATGTGTACAACTGAGAAATGGGACACCCTAGTGCTCACTGCTTCCAGCAGGCAAAATGCAACCTCTGTGAGGAGCTAGGCCATGATTTTGGCTCATGCCCTGTGGCTGCCCAAAACACGGAGGAGGCAGATTTTGGGGTGCAGGATCATTTTATTAGGGTAGCTATAAAACGGGACAGGCTCAGGGGAAAACTGTAACTGTAGGCCCCAGTGGGGGTAAGGTGGCGGGTAATCAGGCCTTTGAGGCTCTGATAGCCCTGAGCCCTGACTCTGTCCCAGGTCCCATGTCTCAGACACCTAGGCTGGTTAGAGGTGATCTAGCAGATTCAAGTGAGGACCCCCCTCACCCGGCCCCACAGTCCATGGGAAGATTTCACTATTGTGGTTGGGAAAAAGGGTAAACAGGTGAAGGAAGGCTAAGGGAACAAAGAAAGCCTCCTCCTCCACCTCTGCTCTTCCTCTGCAGACCCCAATCCATTTGAGGTACTGGTAGATGATTCCGTAAAGTGTGGAACAGGTCGTATCTCTCCCTCAATCTATTTCAATATAGTACCAGAGGACAAATTGAACTGAGGCCACAGGATGGTATAAGTGGTAGGGTGACTAGAGCCTCGAGTAAGGTGAAGGAACTAGAAGGGGACAGGATCAGATCTACAGTACAGTAGCTTCTTGTTTTACATTGTTTTCATGGATTCTACTTGGTAGAATGTTTATTTTCTTTCTTACTACTAAGGGACTAGCAGGGTATTGTTTGGGGCTGTTGGAATTTTGAAACCTGTTTTGGTAGCTAAAAGTGGGCTCATTTGTTTGGTTTACGGTGTGGCAGGCTGCATTTGTAGAGGCCTATTTCTTCTCTTTTAAACATAATTGGTGTAATTTAACTGGTCTGTTTCTTTGAATTGGAACCTATATCTTCTAATTCCAAACCTATTTTGATGTATTGTTGGTGAAGCTGTTTGAATTGGTGTCCTGTTTCTTTGGGTAGCAAACCTATGTTGGGGGCTTTGGAGTAATTGATTCATTGTTGCTGGCTTCACTAGCTGCAAAGTTTTGAGTGGGAAGGTGCTAATTGTCTGACTAGAGGCCTCAGCTACCTGATTGTTTCCGGAAGACTTGGGCTGGTCCCACCCACCCAAACCCTCACCCCACCACCCTGGTCGATTATTCCTTTATACTAGGGTTCTGACATCACTTCCTCAAACAGGCAAAGTTGCACCTGTCATAACAGAAGCAGACATCCAGAAAAGGAACTGCAGCAAGTGAAGAGGTGACTGCTCTCAGTGGAAGGGAAGTAAATGCAAATCTAGGCACTTTCATTATTACTACTTCACATTGTTATTGCATTGGGTAAGGAGGAGTAGGAGTTGAAGAAGGTTGTGCAATGGCTACTTAAAGTATTTTTGAGTGTGGATAGGAATATAAAAGCAGTTGCTCAACATATCTAGCGTGTGCAACAAAGGAGGTAAGGAAAATAAAGAATGTTTGCACTGATGGGGGAGAGTAGGGACTTGGGGGAGTGTTTGGTATCCTGCATCTGGAAGGGTGGGGGTCGCTGGTGAGCAGCGACAGCAATGGGTAGGGTGTAGGCTGCAACAACTGCAGTGCACCAATCTTTCTAAACATTGCCTGGAGAGTGGGAGGATGTTTAGTGTGCAACCACATAGAAAAACTTAGAAAGGAGATTGAGGGTCTGCAGGAGGAACTAAGACAGGCAAGGCAGACTGGGGGTGGGTTTAGCCCAATACTGGAGGGAGGAGGAAGGGAGATGAGGGAGGGCAATTTAAGCCAACAGTGGTGAGGAGGAGGCTCAGAAGAAGGAAGCAGAGACAAAGGGGCCCAGGCCAGGAAGAGCGATTGCCAGAGAAACCAGGTCAGGAGACAAAAGTCAAATGGAAGGAGGCAGTAGGGACTTGTGAGGAGAAGAAGTGGCAAAAGTAGTGGAGTGGAAAGGAGAGAACAGGTTACTATGCAGAGAGAGGAGGCGGGCATTTGTGAAGGATCTTCAGAAAATAGTTTTGCACTGCTAGAGAGGAAGAGGTGGAGGAGGAAGTGATGAAATTAGAGGAGTAATTGATAAATGCCTGGACCAAACTGGGCGGGGAAGTTCTGCTGGGAGAACTTCAACAGGGTAAAAGGCGTAATAATGTGCAGGAGGAAGAAGAGGAGCTGGAAATGAGGGAGGGAGATGAAAGGAAGCAAGCAGGAGTAAGAGGGTGGAATCTTAGTGCTGGGGACTCAATACTAGAAGGTTAGTGGGGTAGCAGGCGGAGAGGCATAGTCGCATTTGGGTGGAGGCCATACCAGGAATGACAGCGGAAAGGGTGGGACAGTCTGTTCTGAAATATGCTAGAAGGGTAGGGACAAGCCTCATTTAATTATACATCTTGGGACAAACGACCTAGCTGACAAGACAGTGGATATAGTCCAGAGGAGGTTTGAGGAACTAGCACAAATATGTGAGGGGCAGAAAAGATCAGTAACTTTCGAGATACTTCCGGTGCCAAAGGCAAGCACAACAAGAAAGCTGAGAATAGAGAATTTAACTGATGATTAAGAACCTGGTGTTGTGCTAAAGGGTATGGGCTGTTGGGGGGTGGGAGGACCTGGGAGGACAGTAGTCTCTATGCCAAGGACAGACTACACTTGAGTGAGGAGGAAAGAAAAGTTGAAACAGAGGATGGAAGAATATATAGAGGAAGTTGGGAGTTTAAACTAGGAGTGGGGGTGGCAGTTGGGGAAGAGATATGCAGAGACCACAGGTTGGGAAATCATATGAGCTACCCCATAACAGTGACAAAGGACAAATGGCAAGTACTATTGGTGATGCTAGGAAAGGAGGGCAGGATGGGAGGAGGGAAAGGGTGGAAGGTGGTTACCCTTAATGCTAGGAGCCTTGGGAGGAAAACTGCAGAGTTGCAGGTTCTCTTGGCAGAGGAGAGGTGGACATTGCAGCCATCACGGAAACATGGGCCACCCAATATAATGACTGGGACCTGTCTGTACCAGGGTACAGGTTATTTCATAGGACGGGGTGACTGGGAAAGGAGGAGGTGGCACTTATATGAAGGAAGGACTGAAGTGTGTAAAGGAGGAAGGGAGGAGGTGAGTACAGAGTCACTTTGGGTGCAAATCAGGATTCCAAGAATAGGATTCTTAGAATGGGAGTGGTGTACAGGCCACCATCTCAGATGGAGGAGTTAGACAGGAACTAGCGGGACAGATCAGGAGGACCTGCGAGAAGGGTAGTGTGGTGATTGTGGGGGACTTCAACATGCCAGGAGTGGACTGGAGCACCCCAACAACCAGGAACAGAAGGAGCAGGTACTGCTGGATGCCTTCCAGGACAGCTTCCTGCTACAAATGGTCGATGAACCAACCAGGTTGGGAATACCCTGGACCTTGTGATAGCAAATGGGGACTTTGTGAGAGAACTTACAGTGGAGGAACCGCTGTCAGGGAGTGACCACCACTCAGATGGCTCACATTGGATATGGGCAGGAAGGGTGGAATCTGGCACAAGGTGCTGGACTTCAGGAGGCCGACTTTGGGAGGATGGGGAAGTGGTAAAGGGTACCTGGCCAGAACTCAATCTAGTATGGATACTAACCAGAGATGGGAGCTCATAAAAGCTGGGGATAGTGGAGGCAACCAAAACCTGCTGCAAAGCCCAGAGCAAGAAGGCTAGGGCTAAGAAACCGATCTGGTTGAGCAAGGAGGTCATGGAAAGGTAAGGAGGAAAAGAGCTGCCTTTAGGAAGTACAAGAAAACAGGGAGGGGAGGACAGAGAGGTACTTGACAGAATCGAAGGAGGTGACAAGAGGCAGTAAGAGGAGCCAAAGCATCTACGGAACTCAGGCTGGCACAAGGCATTAAGAAGGGAGAGAAGGACTTCTTTAAGTACATCAGGAGAAAAGGAGCTGTAAGGACCACATAGTAAGGATCAGAAAAGAGGGGTTGGGTGGAAGCAGGGTACAGTAAAGGTGGAAGCACTAAATGAGTACTTCTGCTCAGTATTCACCAAAAGAGAGAGAGGGGTGACACCAAGATGGGAGAAATGGCAGACGCAGGGGGAGTGGTGAGATGGGAAATCATGGAGGCAGAGTTCGAGAGGTTTGAAGGCACTGAGGGTGGACAAGGCAGACCCAGATGGCATCCACCCCAGGGGTGACTGAAGGAGCTGGCAGAGGTCCTTGCAGGACCTTTGGCAGACCTATTTAATGCCTCACTACATTCGGAGTGTGTACCTCAGGACTGGAGGATGGCTCATGTGGTGCCCCCTCACAAGAGTGGCCCCAAGGATGAACCAGGAAACTACAGACCAGTGAGCCTCACATCCATCGTGGGTAGCTAATGGAGACTATCCTGAAGGGAGGGATGGTGGCCCTCCTGAGGCCAAGGACTACAGGACAGCAGACAGCATGGCTTCATCATGGCGATCCTGCCAAACCAACCTGGTCGAGGTTCTATGACTGGGTAACTAGGCAACTGGACAGGGGACATGCAGTGAATGTCCTGTATCTGGACTTCAGTAAAGGCATTCAACTCAGTGCCACATGGAAGGCTGGGAAGGAGTTAGTAGGCACAGGGGCAGGTGCAAGTGCTGGTGAGATGGGTAGGAAACTGGCTGCAGGAAGGCAACAGAGGGTGGTGGTGGGTGGGGAGTTCTCACACCCAAGGGCAGTGAGAGCGGTGTCCCACAGAGCTCAGTGTTGTTTGGGATATTCATTGCAGACATATCATGGGACATCAAGAGCAAGATCAGTCTGTTTGCTGATGATACCAAGGTTGGCTACGGTGGTGGATGACCTAGGGGATGGCAGGGGTTGCAGGATCATCTGGCAAAGCTTGAAACCTGGTCAGACACCTGGCAACTGGGCTTTAATGCCAAAAAGTGCAAGGTGATGCATTTTGGGATGAAGAACCCAAGGAGGACTTACCAGCTAGGGGAGTGCAGCTAGCCCAGACAGAGGAGGAGGAGAAGGATCTGGGTGCTCATCACAGGGTCAATGAACAACTCGGCACAGTGTGGAAGGCAGATGCAAAGGCCAACAAAATGCTGGGTTGTATTGCAAGGGGTATATGCTCGAGGAGGGGAAGAGGTGATTCTGCCACTGTATAGGTCATTAGTTAGACCACACCTGAGTACTGCGTGCAGTACTGGCGTCCGTGATCTGAAGAGGGACATTAAGTTACTGGAGGGAGTGCAGCGCAGGGCGACAAAGATGATCAAGGGTCTGGGAGACTTATCATACGAGAGGAGGTTGAAGGAGTTGAACATGTACTCACTGGAGAGAGGAGAGACAGGGGACATGATTGAAACCTTTAAATACATGAAAGGAATAAACAAGACAGGTACAGAGGGCTGTTCAAAGTAGAGGAGGATGGCCACCAGGGGCCCATGATATGAAGACTGGGCGAGGAAGGTTCAGGAGGGAGATGAGAGACACTTTTTACAGAGAGGTGGTGGCTGGGTGGAATCGTTACCTGCAGAAGTGGTATGCAGTAGAACAGTGGACTGCTTCAAGCGAGGATGGGACAGGACAAGGGGAGGGTTAATGAGGGAAGGGTGGAAGGAGGGGTAGCTGCAGAATAAGGGGTGCTGGCTGCATATTGAGCAGACTTGATAGACCTCTAGGCCTTTATCTGCTGGCAAATTTCAGTATGTTCGTAAGTGAGAGGTCAGGGTTAATCTATGGTTCCTTTTCAATTCAGATGGCATCTTTAAATACTAATAGCATTAAATCTTCAGAGAAGCGCGTCACACATTTTTCAGTTGATGCATGTGAACTTGGATTGTGTTTTATTTCAAGATACTTGCTTGCATTCTCAGAGGAATTAGATGCTGCTACATGGTTGGGTGTGGGGAACGTTTTTGGTCCCGGAGCAGGATTTATGTAGTGGGGTTGGGATTTGTCTTTTTTCAATCTACATAAAGTGATGCATCACATGGAGATAGTGGAGGGTAGAGCCTTGTTCTTGGATGTAAAGTGGGGGATACCTTATCCGTTTGATTAATCTTTATGCTCCTCAGAATAAATTGACAGAGTGGCTTTATTTAAGTCTGTTTTCCTTTTTGTACACTTCTTTTCCCCTTTTTAGGGGTGATTTTAATTATGCCTTACCCTCCAGGCCTTGGCCAACAGAGGGAAGAAAATTTATTGTGATACATCTTGTCTGGCACAGGCTATCACGGAGGCTGGTTTGGTGGATGCTTTTTGAAGGAACAAAATACTTATTTCTGCGGTTTTAGGGCATCCAGGGTGATTATTTTTTCTTTCCCTGATTTATTGGTTCAATCTCAGCATTTACAGGATGTGGCTACTTCTGACCATTTATTGTTGAAACTTGTTGTAGAGGATATGCCTGAGGCTCAAAGGGAGCCAGGTGTTTTGGAAATTAAATATTACTTTGTTGAACATACCCAATGTAAAAGAGGGTTGCACTCTCTTTTGCTTGCCCATCAGTCATTTTTTTTTCTTTATGATGATTTGAATGGTGGTGGAGGATACTGAGGTGACATTAGGTGTATTTTCAAAATGTGGGTTGCATTAATGGCAAGCAGAAACATGATAAAATCGGTATGTGAGGAACATATCTCTATTTTGTCCTCTCTCCGATCACAAGCCGGTGCTGGATGTCAGGATATTATTAAGGGATCAAAGCTGAGCTGGCCTATCTACAAATGTCAGTGTTAAGTGACATAGAAAAACTATAAGTATGGTATTTCTGAGACAAAGGGGATACTTTGCCATTTGAAGCTGCTGGTTCCATTAGAGAGTCCTGCAAAGACATACTTCAATAATGCTCAGGGTGATAGAGTTATTTCGAATGCTGGTATTCTATCTGAAATTCATGCTATGCTTCTACTGCCTTTAGGGTGCTCCCCTGCCACTCAAGTCAATGCATTCTTGGTTGATGGGTTGTGAGCTGCCTCGGTTGGCTCCAAGTTTGGGAAGTCTACCGCACTTCTTTCCTTGGAAGAACTTAGAACAGTTATATGGGCCCTAAAAGCAGGGATTGCTCCGGTTCTGATGGGCTACCCCATGAAGTACTACAAGATTATTTGGGAAGTTTAGGGATGGAATTTAGGGAGGTACTGAATTGAGGGTTATAGTTTGGGAATCTCCTGAGACCATGCTGCAAGGCTTATTATTATTAATTTACAAAAGGGACAAAGAGGATTTAGATAATTGGAGACCCTCGACACTGTTAAACACGGACTATAATATTGATGAAAGTTTTGGGGAATAGGTTCGATGGGGTTTTGGGGGACTTGATTCATCCTTCTCAATTTAGTGGGGTTCCATATAGCGGGTTCAGCATGCTCTTATCCTGCTCAGGGAAATTCTGCAAAGGGAGCCTCACAAGAGGTGTTTGGTCATTTAGTTTGTTTAGATCAGAATAAAGCTTTGATCGTATAGAATATGCCTATCTTTGGAAGTGATGCAGGGTTATGGGTTTCAGTCACAGTTTATAGCATGGTTACAAACATGTTTGGATATAAGTCTACTACTGAGCATCAATGGTTGGATAGGGAGCAGGATTATGGTACATAGGAGGTACATCAGGGCTGTCCTATGAGCCCGTTGTATGTGTATCCTTGGACCCTTATTATATACTCTCAATAAAGTCCTCACGAATTATTGGCTTTTCAGTAGGTTGTGAGGATGCACCTGTTGTAACGATAGCATATTCGGATGATTTGGTGTTGGTCTTGGCTGATAGATCTTCCGCGATCACTGCTCTGTTGATATTAGATACTTTTGCCAAAATCTGGGTTCCTCTATCAATTCTTTGAAGAATGGGATTAATACCGGTGGGATATGATGCAGTTGATGTTGTCTTGATTTGGCAGATTCCTTGGATTCTGGTTACAGATGGATTTTAGGATATATATTTTGGTGGGCAAGATGCTCCTACATAAATTGGGAAACACAGTTGGTGGCGGCTAAGGATAAGGTGGCTCGGTGGAATCTGTGGCAGATGACTAAAGCAAAATTAATTTATCTTATCAAAACATTTCTGTTGCCCTATTTTTGTTCCTGGCAGATGTCGTCCCCCACTTGCTCCGGAAACTTCTTTGTATGCTGTGTTTTTCTCGTGCTTGTGGGGGAGTAGACTGAACCCAGTAAAGAGGGTATTATTTATTTACCTATTGAGGAAGGTGGGGTAGGAATGTTAAATCCGGTGGCGTTTTTTATGTTACATTTCTTTTTATAATGTGGCTCCCCTGTTGAATGGGGTACTAAGTATGGTTCCCATGGGTGGGTGATGTGATTGGTTTGTTAATTGATCAGTGGGGTGTTTCAGAGGTCTTGCCTGCCAGACTAGGATGTCCCAGTTGCCTGGATATTTTAGAGGGCTGTTTGGGAAATGGAAGGCTTGGTGGCTCACTAAATGGGTCATCTGTATGACAACTCAAAGCAATTATATTTTAGAATACTTAGAGATGTCTTTTATGCTTACCCTTGGTTCTTGGATCTGCCTTTGGCTAATCAACATTCAAAATTACAATTATTAACTAGTAAAATGGTCCCTAAATACATATGGGACTTTTGTAGCTTTGTCTGCATAAAAAATAGGTGTAAGGGAATTTGAAACATAAGAAATTGCTGAGAGATTTTGTCCCAGGAAGAGACTTGTTTGGGTATTGTGGAGACTATGTCTCTTTTTTTTCTGATTGTCCCTTTGTTAGGTCTTTTTGGTCTGTATTTCTTAAGGTTTGGCCACTGAACCCGTTTGGGAGACAGTCTGGGGCATCTGGACTGAGGAGTGTTGCCCGGTTACTGGGTGATTTATGATAATATTACTATGAGACTTTTAATGGGGTTTATAGGGTATCACCTTTGGCTGGCGCATTGTTTACAGCTTGGAAGCAGCTGAAGACAGAGGATCAGATTGTGCAAGGTATTAAAGAGATATTATGAAGTGGCAGATAATGGAAAAGGCAAAGATACATCCTGACCTTTATAGGGTATGGTGGAGGAAAATGTCTTGCTTAGATACGGGTTGAGGTTATGTTTTTTATATATAATTGAATTAAACTGTGGGTATGCTGCATTATTTATGTGGGTGTATGTATACATTGAGGGGTCTGGTTCCTTCCTTGGTAGGAGGGTCAAGGGAGGGGTTGTGATGTAATTTGATATAAGAATCTGCTTGAACTGTGTTTGTATTTTTTTTGTAAGGTTATTCTGGCTTGCATCCCTCCTTTCTGTGCGGGTATTGTATAATGGGATATTTCTCTCTTCTCCTAGCGGTGGGTAGGGGAGGATTGGTTTAGTCAGGTTTTTTTTTTGTCGTGGGTTAGTATGGTGGAGTTCTTTTTATGTTTTCTCTTAATAGGATGGGGATCTCTAATGAGTTTTTATTATTTACAGGATTTTTCTTTCATAATTTTGTATAATTTGGGATGTTTCTTGGGATCTTATGTTGGTTATGAACTTCCCCATGCTTCAGCAGGTGGGGTGCTTTGTATAATAATTGGATATTTTGGGTTATGAGTTATTATAATTGATTCAGTTCAAACAATGTATGACTTTATACTGTTTTTCTTATGAGTTGTATTTTCTTTTGTGTGATTTCATAATGGTTATATTTGTTGATTTTTGAAGTTTATAAAAAATTCCCCTACTCTTTAGTGAGAGAGTCAGCATTTATTAATATGTTTGGGACTATGCAAATGAATTTTGTATTGAATGTATGATGTAATACTTATTTATGTTTACCTTTAGTTTTGCATTGTGATTTTGTGTGAGTAACACTATTATGTATGTATTTTACTTTCAAGTTTTAATAAAAAATTCCCTACTCTTTTCGATAAGTGCCATGGGATCTTTAACATCCACCTGAACTACCACAAATCCAGGCAGATGGGACCTCGGTTTAACATCTCTTCCAAAGACAGCACCTCAGAGTGCAGCACCCTCTCATGCTGCACTACAGTGTCGAGTACTGGGATAGTAACCCAAGTGCCAGATGTGGAACTGAAATATCAGGGCACTCTTTCTCAACTAGGCAGCAGCTTCCTGCTCAGGTAAATGCCTGTGTTCCTTTCCCGAGTGTGAAGCCTGACTCAGAACCATGCCTAGCCACAGATCAGATGCATCTATATGCGCAATAAACCTAAAGAATAGCCTGGGCTAGCGCTAGCACAGGTGCCCAACACAATGCTCCTTCAGCTGGTGGAATATAGTATCACAGGTTTATATCCACTGAACCTTTTCTGGCATTATCTTCCTGTGAGATCAGACAAATGTTTGGGCATGCTGCTGAAATTCAGAACAAACTTACAGTAGTGCTCTGCCACCCCTAGGAAGGCCCATACGTTCCTCTTGGTCATGGATGTGGCCCATTCTTGTATGGCCTCAATTTTCACTGGCTCAGGCCAGATATACCCACTATCTACTCTGTGCCCAGGGCATGACACTTGCCATTCCTATGTGGCATGTCTCTGCTTTGACTGTCATCCCAATAGACCGCAGTAAGTGAAACACCTTGATCGTGTGCCTGAGGGAATCCTCCCAAGTCTGGCTATAGATGGCAAAGTCATCCATGTACATCAGAACAAAGTTTCCTGCCCCATTCAGAATCGGTCCATGAGCCATTGAAAGGTGGCTGGTGCATTCTTCATCCCAGATGGCATTACTCTGAACTCAAATAACCCAAATGGGGTGATGAAGGCCAAACTTTCTCTGGCTCAGATCTCAGGGCACCTCCAAATAGCCCTTTGTCAGGTCTATGGTGGATAGGTAAAGGGCTCCCTTGACCTCTCTAGGGCCTCATCCATCCTGGACATGGTGTATGCATCTAACTCCATGCAGCTGTTGATCTCACAGTAGTCAAAGCAGAACCTTGTGCTCCCATCCTTTTGGATGATCAGTACCATGGGGGGCCCAGAGACTACTGGATGTTTGGATCACCTGAAGAGTCAGCATCTCTTGATTACCCCCTCTATGGCATGTCTTACTCCTTCTGGGACTCCTCGGGTGACTATCTCAGTGGGGCTTGAGACCCTGTATCCACGTAGTGCTCTGCCACAGTGGTATACTCCGGCTGCCCCTGAACATTTCACAAATATCACATAGAATCCCACACATTTTGGCAGTTCAGACTGGTGTCAGCGCTCCAAGAGGGTGGCAGCATTCACTGAGTTCTCTATTAACCTCTCTGAGGCGATCCACCAGCAGGGGTCTGCTTCAGCCTCCTCCTCCTCCTCCTCTGCATAGCTGCACACAGCCAAAACTATCTCATCCTGATCACAATAGGGCTTCATCATGTTTTATATGGTAGACTTGGTGTTTGCATCTCCTGTCTGGTAGCTCCACCTGTATTTAACATTATTCACCCTCCTGACTGCAGTAAGGCCCCGTTCAAGCTGCTTGTAATTCATACCAAGTCAAAATGTCACAGGAATACAGGCAAAACCACAAAGTGAAAACAGCTAAAGGCAAAATAGCTACAGGTATACTATAGCAAGCGGTGAAAACAGTTATCCTTTTATCTATGTGCTTTCGGAAAACCAGTTAAGGCATGTGCTTGGCAGTGTGCTGCTGAGCAGCTTGCATGGTTCACAGGGTAGAGCTGCAGGCAGGAGACCAGTGGGCGCTGGCGTCCTGGGGTTCAAGTCCCCGTCTTGGGACATTTAACATATTTTTGGGGGTGTCTCCCTCGACATCTTCTTTTCACATTCCCTCCTCAACAAGTCTCATCCCCAGAGATTTCTCTCCGTCCCTTAGTAGCCCCAAGAGTTAGTTATAATAAATGGGGGGTATGAGGATCAAGGCCCCTGCAAAAACAAGTGTATTTCTTGAATTTGCCAAAGTAGCGCTCCGCTGTTTTGTTGAGCACTATCTTTGCTGTCGGCATTTTGGCTTTGTGGTTTGTGACAGCGCTGTTATTCCCTGTGACATTATGATACCATGCCTAGTAATTTGTTCTACTGGATGGGAATGAGCACTATCACCCATTGCCTGATTTCGTACTCATAGACATTGGCACCATGCTTGTATGATGTCTTCTGCCTGTTGTGCAGTAGCTGTGCTCCTGTGCAAACCCCATGAACTCCTTGAGTCGTGACCTGAAATTTAGGATATACTTCACAACAGATTTCCCTTGGGGTGCAAGCTCACCCTCTCATTCATCCCTTACCAAATCAAGGGGACCCTTATCCTATGGCTAAATAGGAGCTCAAGGGTTGTGGACCCTGTAGACTCCTCTTGGGACTTCCCTATATCGACTAAGAGATGAAGCAAGTACTTGTCCCTCTCTCTTACATGCTGGTCAGCAAATGCCCTTAACATGGTCTTAAGATACTCATTAAATTGCTCAACTAGACCATTATTCTGGGGTGGAATAGCAAGGCCGGGCTGCCTTTCCCCATATTTCTTCCAAAGACTAAATATCAGCTCAGACATGAATTTAGTGCCCTGGTTAGACAGAATCTGTGGGAAAACTTAGCCCAACTAAATATCCCCAGCAGTTCGTCAGCCACCTTCTCAGCCTTGATAGAGGATGGGCAGTGCCTCAGGGTATCTTGTGGTGTAATCTATGACCACCAAAATGCACCACTTGCTGGTGTGACTTTGGGTGCTGAGTGGCCCCACAATTTCCATGGCAACCGCCAAAATGGTTCTTCAATAATAGGCAGGAGAATCAAAGTTGCTTTAGCATTGTCCCAATATTTTTCACCCCTGGGATTGCGGACAAGTCTGGTAGTATCTTGCCATGTCTTTAAAAATACTGGGTCAGTAAAAATGTTAGTCAGTCATCTTTTGTACTGCTAACCACTAGGTGTCCAGAATTGGCGTGTTGTGGAGCTAAGGCCAGATGCTGCTTCTTCTTCCTTTTTTTTTTTTACTTTAGGGCCTGGATATTCAAGCGGGTTGCGCATGGTGCAACAGAGATGCACCATGCACAACCCGCCAATGTCCTGGTGCGATATTCAAGGGGCATGTTGCGTCGCAACTCCCATTGCGCCGGATGCATCGGTAATGAATGCAGCACAAGTGCAGGGGGCGTGCCCACATATGCATCACATCCCGAGTTTAGCCCGGGATGTGCAGCGACATGTCTGGCACAACCCCTGCCATGCACCGCTGAGAGGGGCACAAAGATGTGCCTGGGAAAACCAGTAGTAAGTCCAGGCCACCCACAGGTGAGCTGCCATATTGCAGGGTGCAATACAGCCCGCCAGCGTGGTGGCCACCTGCCCACCAGAACACTGACCTCAGCCCCCTGCCCTGGGAGTGTTGTGCCCCCGCCCCATCACCTGATGCGAGTAAACTGTACCTGTAAAACTCTGGTGGTCAGTGGATACCCCCCATTGCCCGATCATGGGCATATGCAATAACTCCCTGTTGGTCAGTGGAAGGTCCCCATCACCGATCGCGGGCATGGTATAGATACTCCCTGGTGGTCAGTGAAACCCCCTTCACCAGATCGCGGGCGGACACATAGTGAAAAGCCCTGGTGGACCAGTGGTACCTTCACCCACCCACTGGGGTCTGCCACCCAGCACCCCCAGTCGGTGGGGGCCGCAGCACCACCCGCATGCCTCGACCGCAATAACTGACAGCATACAGTATGGTCTGAATGCCTATTGGTCCCACTGCATGGACCAATGGGCGTCTGAACCATACTATCTCTTACAAACCCTATATATGAATGAATCGTTCATTCACATATCGAACCTGTGTAATACAATATGGTCTGCACCCATTGGTTACACAGTGGATCAATGGGTGT
The DNA here is from genome assembly GCA_016271365.2 of Neoceratodus forsteri. NCBI lineage: Eukaryota > Metazoa > Chordata > Ceratodontiformes > Ceratodontidae > Neoceratodus > Neoceratodus forsteri. Next base: position 189,210,875 of record CM028135.1, on the reverse strand, counting down.
TCAGACCATTTATCTTGGCTATCAGTAATGGGTGGCAAATAATAGATGAAGTGCAGTCCACCACTGACTGGGGGTGCTGGGTGGCAGGGACCTCAGTGGGTGGTGGGAGGGGGAGGTACCACTGGTCCACAAGAACTCTTTTTCGGCTATGTCCGCCTGTGATCAAGGTTTCTTTTCCCACTGGACCACCAGGGAGGTTAACGTTACATATGCCCATGATCAGGCATTGGGGACCTTCCACTGGACCACCAGGGAGTTATTCACCATGCCCATGATCAGGCAATGGGGGTATCCAGTGGACCACCAGGGATTTTTCTTTACTTATACCCATGATCGGGAGATGGGGGATTCCACTGGACCATAGGTGTCTTCCATTCTACTGCCCATGATTGGGAAATGGGGGGTATCCACTGACCACCAGGGTTGTACCAATACTTCTGCCCACAATCAGGCGTGCGGGGTGGGGAACCGCCATGGGGCGTGGGGAGGCGTCAGTCCCGATGGATGCAGCTCTGGCAGGGCGCCAGGCTAAGTCACTAGGATCATGCACTGCATGCAATGGGGCTATAATGATATGCAATGGTCTCTATTTGCACTTTGTATGCAAATGGCCTCATTTGCATGCCCAGTTCTGAATATCACAGTTGATGCACCTAGTGCAACTGTACTTCGCTGGCACATCCCCTGCTCCTGTTCTGCCACTTGCGCTGATATAGTGCCATGCGTATGCGGCAGTGCATGCCACTATTAGCGCCATATTCAACGGTGCTGTGCCATAATGCAGCACCATTGAATATCGCCTGGTCCATGCCCTGGCTTTTAGCTTCCAGTTGCGGCTTGCGCCTGGCTTGCGCCTGCCCAGCACAGTTTGAATATCCAGCCCTATGTTTATTGTTTTAAAACAAACATACAGTTTGGTCACAAGCATTGACTTACTGTAATAATACATATAAACCATGAGAGTTGCCACCCCTCTCAGTATACCCTGTGTATATCAGTCAAATGTTTTAAGATACATCATTGGGATGAACCAGTAATATGGTAATAAGAAAAAAATAACACAGCTGCACAATGAGCTATGTGGTATTAATTACTAATGTTAAATGATATAAATCACCAAGCTCTCATCCAGATGCTGTTTCTTATATTCCTGGGAACCACTGTCTTCTAGGTACCCTTTCTCCTGTCTTCCCTTAGGAATTCACTCACGGTACAGGAGCCCATTCTCCCAGAACACATTTTCTTTCCCAGAACTCATAGTCACTAAAGAAAAAAAAAAAAAACTTCCACACTGGTGGCTAAGTCCCTTAATTTTTGTAGGGATGGGTCAGCCTGTTGAGCTTTCCCTGGCTCTGCATGCCTGACCTTCCTGAAACAAACTCTGCTGTGGGAGAGAAACCCATGGTTAGACTCTCCTCCCACTATAGCTGTGGCTCAGAACTGCTGCTCCACCTCATTCTTCAGCTATAACTTCTCCTGCTACTGAGTTAGGATTGCTTACTCATACACTGCCTTTCTGTGTCCCTCAGGTGCCAGTTCCCTCGACTTGCTATGGGTAGTGACACTCACTATATTGGTTCTACTATCGAAGTCATTACCCATGATTACATCCAGGGGCAGGTCTGGTACCACACCCACCTCCCATATCCTTGCCACCTTCCCAGCTTAGAAAGATCCAGGCCATTGGCACTGAGAGTGCAGGACCCACGTTCCTCTAAACCTAGGATATGGGCCAGACAGGATCTGTTCCTCCTAAATCAAATCCTGTTTCACCATAGGAACAGAGGCCTCAATGTCCCTCAAGCCCTGGGTCACCATCCCATTTACAAACACAGGCTGCATGTGTGCATTGGAAATAGAGGCACTGCACTGTCTGTACAGGTCACTAACTAACTGCTGGGAACTTTCCAAGCTAAGCCCTCCAGCTGCACTTGCACCTCTTGATATATTTTTGGGGTAATCCTATGACAAATGCCCCAGTTTCTGGCAGAAATAACACCTGCATTCGCCTGTCTCCTTGCTTTTGAAACCAGGTGGCCTCCCTTTTTATTGGGCGCAGGCTGGATTCCTTTAGGTTGCCCTGGGTTCCTGTAAATCCACCTGATATCCTACCCCCCATTACCTTACCTTTGTTTTTACCAGGAGAGACACACTAAGCTGAAAGCTTGTTTACAGGTGCAACCTGGAAGCACAAGGAAGTTAAGTGACTTGATCAGGGTCACACAGTATGCAAGTGGGGCTGTAGGATTCAAACCCAGGTCTCCAGATTTGCAGTTCAGAGCCTTAAATCACTGTGCTATACTGCCTCTAAGCGAGGAGATGGGATGGTCAGCTGGATATGAACTGATTAGCCCACTCAGCTGCCTCCCCGAGGAGCTTGGAGTTCTATGCAACAACCATATTCTCAATTCCTCTGGTATAGTTCTAAGAACTTAGACTGTAGTCTCAAATGAGCATGCAATTCCCAATTCACTTTGTGGCTCTTGTTGCTGTGTTTTCAGCGTCTTCAGATTCTTGGAGCTGCTGAGGGCACTTTATTTAATTCAGTAGTTGTTTTGGTGATTTTTCACAATACAGGTACTGACAGTAATTAATAACAGTAATACATTCTACAAGAGTACATAAAAGACAATGATTATTAAGTGCAAGTTCAAGAGGAATACATAGAATCATTAGCAACACACTATAGTTTTTATCTCTATTAAGTCTTTTTATTTTGACCACCGACTGCACATCTGAGAATCACTTTGCTTGAGAAACAAATTACGGTAACTGTAGCATCTCTTCAGAGACTAAACATAGTTTTGTCAGTTATAACCCAGTTATCTGTACCTCAAAAGACAGTCACAGAAACATGAAGTATATCAAAATAATATACAATACTTCAAGCTATTTACACAGATAATGCAGAATACTAGACTAAGAATATGGGAACAGTAATTCTACAGAGATAACAAGAAAATGTTTTAAACAGTGGGTAACACATAGAAAAATCTATCTCCTCTTTGCTCTCTCTCTCTCTCTCTCTCTCTCTATTTAGCAAAAAGAATAGCTTACTCACATGGGACACCTTGGTGAACCAGGGCAGACTCAAGCTTAAATATTAATTGCTCAGAGTCTCAGATTAACTACTAGTCTGTCACAAAACTCAGGTTTGACAAGTATCACAGAAACCAGCCTCCACCTACCCTTGATACGCATTCCTATGACATCACTTCCAGGCCCATTCCATGTGTCTTGAGGACCAGGTTCTCTTGTGAAACCAGTCTGAACTGGACTTCATAGGTTTAGTTTTCCAAAGGAGATCTCCTTTATTCTACCTCCAGTCTTGCACAGCAGGAGTGACTACTTCAGTTGTTATCCGAGCCTCTCCTATAACATGACTGTCTCTGTATTCTGACTCTGCTCTGTAAAGCAGCTAAATGAAAGAGAAGTCAGGACTGAAAAGCTGCAGGACAGGACTGGGTGATAGCAACAGCCATTGCTACATAACTATCATGGGTGGACTATCATGTCAGACGAACTAATAGATTTCTTTGACTGGGTGACCAAAGTAGTAAACCAGGGAGGGGCTGTGGACATGGCCTACCTAGACTTTAGCAAGGCATTTGACACAGTCCCACACAAAAGATTAATAGTCAAATTAACCAGCCTGGGAGTGGGTCCAGGGTGGTAGCCTGTAAAACATTGGCTGCACAACAGGACACAGAAGGTAATTGTAAATGGAGTCCTCTGATGAAGAAAGAGGGTTACTAGTGGGGTACATGCAGGGTTCAATATTGGGTACAGTCCTTTTTAATGTCTTCATCAGTGACATTGCAGAGGGACTGGAAGGAAAGTATGCCTTTTGCAGATGACACAAGATCTGCAACAGGGTTGATACCAAGGAGGTGTGGAAAGGATAAAAAGGGACTTGGCAAGGTTGGAGGAATGGTCAGAAGTATGGCAGCTAGGATTCAATGCAAAGAAGTGCAAAATAATGCACCTGGAAACAAGAACCCAGAGGAAGAATACACAATGGGTGGGAGGTAGTAACAAAAACAAAAAGGAAAGGGACCTGGGGTAATCATATCAGATGACCTTAAGGTTAGCAAACAATGTGAGAAGGCAGTAGGAGGGCTGGGGATACTGGGATGTATGGGAGAGGCATCAGCAGCAGAAAACAGGAAGTTGTTATCCCTCTGTACAGACAGTTGGTGAGACCCCATCTGGAGTACTGTGTCCAGTTCTGGAGACCCCATCTCCGCAATGACATAGACACGATAGAGGTAGTCCGGAGGAAGGCAACTAAAATGGTGCAGGGTCTGAAGAGAAGCCATATGAGGAGAGACTAAAGGAGCTTAATATGTATACCCTTGAGGAAAGAAGGGAGAGGGGACATGATAGAAACTTTTAAGCCTCCGTGGAATCAAGAGGGGTAGCATCTTTCAGAAAAAGAGACTTGCAAGAACAAGGGGACACAATTTAAAGATAGAAGGTGGGCAGTTCAGGGCAATGTGAGGAAGTATTATTTCACAGAGAGGGTAGTGGATGCATGGAACAGCCTCCTGAGGAGGTTGTGGGTCTAAAACTGTGGGACAATTCAAGAATGCATGGGACAGACATAAGGCAATTCTTGTGGGGGTAGGAAGAAATAGGCTGTTGGTTAACTAGGATCTGCGAAGCCCATCCTGTAGGTAGGAAATGGGCAGACTAATGGCCAAGCGGTCCTTATTTGCTGTCAAAGTCTATGTTTCTATGTTTCTATCTGTGAGCTTTTCCTACAAACTCTGCCCCTCTGGTGGTGAGCTCCAATTAGGAGCCAAGCAGGAAAAGGAGGCGGAGCCTGAATTGTATCTGTGAGTGGCTTTTAAAAATAGATGTTGCCACTGTGTTCTAACTCTCTGCACTGTGAAAGCAGCTAAATGGAAAAGCAGGAATTGGGACTGAAAGGACTGCAGGACAGAACTGGGTGATAGCAATAGCCGTTGCTACAGAACTATCATCAGTGGACTGTCTGGGGTTTTTCATACAAACTCTGCCCTCTAGTGCTGAGTTTTAGTTGGGAGCTGAGCAAGGAAAGGGGTAGAGTCTGGAACGGTATCTGTGGTGGCTTTTAAAACTGATGCTGCCACTGCGTTCTCACTCTCTGCACTGTGAAAGCAGCTAAGCGAGAACAGGAGTCAGGACTGAAAGGACTGCAGGATGAGACTGGATGCACCAACAGCCGCTGCTACAGAACTATCATAAGTGGACTATCTGTGGGCTTTTCATACAAATTCTGCCCCTCTGGTGGTGAGCTTCAGTCTCAGAAGCCATGCAGGGAAAGGGGGCGGAGCCTGGAACTAGTACTTACACAGCTTTGGCCTGGCGGTCCTCCACTGTGGTCCAGAGCCAATGGGCCAGTGCACAATGGTGACACACTTGAGACAACAGCATGGGGTGGCAGTCACCAGGAGACACTGTACCTCAAGTGAAAACCCTAGCTGTTATATCTATTTGTATATTGTAATAACATGTAACTTCCAGTGAAAGGACAAAATGCAACATCAGTACATCCAAAAAGTGAGTGTAAAAGTGGGCTTAGGGTTTAAAGTTATAAAGTAATATAAAAATAGGGGTTGGTAATCTGTACGCACTGTGGAATGCTTCACATTATTATTATGTTTGGTAATGTGATATATTGATACTGAAGTGTTGGGCGGGATATTCAAAGGGTTGTGCTTGGTGCAACAGAGTTACACTAGCACAACCCTGCATTCTTGGTGGGATATTGAGAAGGCAGCCTGGGGCAGCTCAAATTCGATGTGCAGCGGCGCAGATGCGAAAGTGTCGCCCATATGTAGCATATCCTGATATTCAGCCCAGCATGGCGGCATATGCCAGCACCCCTGCATTGTGCCACATAGGGGGCTCAAAGTTGAGCCCGTGAAACAGTGGAACATCTCCCGGCCACCCACAGGTGGGCTGTTGTATTCAAGGGCACAACACAGCAGATGTCAGCTGTGGGTGGCCATCCACCACACGAACATTGTCCTCAACACACACATCACCCTGGTGGTCTAATGGTCCTCCCACTCTCCCAATCCCCAATTTTCCCAATAAGTGTTCAAGAGACCATCCCTGGTGGTCCTAATATCCCCACCTGTCAAGCATTGATCGCGGTACAACACCATCAGAAATATCCCTGGTGATCAGTGGCACCCCCCACCTTCCCACCCACACAGAAACCCTTGCCCACCCCTCCCCCACACATTGGCGGGCAGCAACAACCACCAAGATATGGCCTGACCATCATAAATGACAGGTAGTAGGGATTAAGCCTATTGAGCCTCAGTGTGGAGCAGGGGCTTTCAGGACATACTGTACTAGACAGTCCCAAATATATGAATGACTTCATTCACATATTTGGTCTGTCAATGCAGTATGTCCTACAAACCCACTGGTCCACACTGGGGACCAATGGGCTTACAGCCCATACTGTACCTGTCATTCAGCAGGCGCCAGGCAGTATGCAGGTGGGTTGTTGCCGCTGTCGGCGGATGGGGGAGGATGGGTGGCAAGGGTTCTGGGTGGTGGGTGAGGGGTGGGGGGTGCCATTGGATCACCAGGAATATTTCTGATAGTGCTGCACGCGATTTCAGTGATGGATGGGGGACCACTAGACCACCAGGGACGGTCTTCTTTACTTTATCATGGAATCGGGACTCAGAAGGGAGGGAACCACTTAACCACCAGGGAAAGGTCTTCATGAACATTTATCGGGAATCAGGGGTTCAGGAGGGTGGGGGACCACTTGACCACCAGGGACAGGTCTTCATTAACATATATTGGGGAAACAGGGATCGGAGGGTGGGGACCACTAGACTACCAGGGGCTGTCATGTTGTGCTTCTACCGCAATCATGGCTATGGGGCAGAGGATGCCACAGGATCCTTACTGCCGTCATGCTGTGCAGGGTACCAGATGCAAGTCACTGGGCTGCCTGTGCAAAGGCATGCAAATGAGGCCATAACAACATGCAAATGGCCCCATTTGTACTTTGCATATTTATGGCCTCATTTGCATGCCCCGCTGAATATCATGGGTGCTGCACCTAGCGCAACTGCACTTGCACTGGTGCTTCCCTGTGCTCCATATCTGTGGCTTGCACCAGTGCAGTGCCACTGCACCATCATGAGTCCATGCCATATTCAGTGGTGCTGCACCATGGCGTATCACTGTTGAATAGCATCTGGTCCTGGTCCTAGCCCCAGCACATCCCAGTTGCACTGCGCCAAGGCTTGCACCACAACTACCTGGCACAGTGTGAATATCTGGGCCTTGGTGTATAAGGGCGAATACTATTAAAAAGGTGAAAACTGGAATCATCATAGTGTGAGGATGAGTAGATCATAGGTCGGGAGGATGTGGGGATACAGGAACATTTACAGGCATCAGGATATTGGGAATAGGGTGCACTGTAATGATTGAGGAGCTGCAGTGTTTCTGGGGACAATCTGGCTAAAACGGGATATCCAGTGCAGCAGCCAGGAGCAACTAATGTAAGAAAGAATGCAACTCAGATGGGAGCTGGGGAGACTGGAGTGGAGCACAGAAGGATCATGGCAGGGAGAGGGAGGCAGATGGGTGAAGGAAAGGAGGTCAGTGGACAGTGGATGAAGGTAGATGAGATTACCCAGGCTACAGGGGTACCCCTATCTTGTGGAGGATGGGGAGCTCAGGAGGGGAATGGCAAGTAGTAGGGAGGAAGAGTGGGACTGAAGGAGATGCAGCAGGAGGACAAACATTTAAGGAAGTTCCCTTAAGAATAGATTTCAACCACTGTGTCAAAGTGAGATGGAGGAAACAAGTGGTGGGGAGAGGTTGGGTTGCTATACAATGAGGTTTGTGGGAATAGGACAGGAGAAGGGGGTATGACAGTACAAAGTAGTCACAGTGGATGGAGAAGTGTATACATGGAAAAGAGAGTAGGAGGTGGGGAAGGGTTATGGTAACAGGAGGAGGGAGAAGGAGAGGTGTGGGTGGGTGGCCAGAAAGTTAAGGACAGGGAGGGGATGGGAAGACAGACTGAGGGGCAAGAAGGGACTGTGGGGTGTCAATCAAGCAGGGACTGGGGAGATTAAAGTTGAAACAGTAACCAAGATTCAGGGGAGCAATTAGGTGGGGAGTAGTTCAAGTTCATTTTGTTCAACCATAAAAGATCATTAGAAAAAGCATGCATTAAATACAATAAATACAAGCATTGTGCATCTACAGCATCTTAAATAGGACACCACACCACACAATTATTTAAAATAAAAACAAAAAAATCAGGCTATACAGTGAGGATAGAAACATAAAACTGATATTCAGTTCACAAACAGAGCCTCAGACATTGTATACAATGTGATTGATTAAAGTCCCATGATTATGTTAAGTAGTTATTAGTTTTGCAATCATTCTTTTCCCCACTTTGCTAACCATTAAGAAAAAAGTTTGCTAATCTCTATAGTCCAATCATCTTCTGCCATTAAAAGCATCAATATTACAGACAGTCAATTTCTTTCCAGGATTCTGTGTAAGGGCCAAACCAATATTTCCTAACCTTATTATACTGGGGCAATGCCAGAGAAAATGCAGAATATCCTCTTTACCACATATGAACAAAAACAGTTATCAGTAAGGTTGGATTTGTTATATCTGACTATAAGTACACTGCTGTCAAATAGCTTAAATCTATATTTAATAAACTCCTCCTTAAATGGACATCAGCAAAAATATCCAAATAATATTTATAAGCAAAATTGATATTATTAGTTGGCAAACCACGTTGAGTATCTAGATCTAGAAATTCTTTCCAAGTCTATCTTGGCCAGAAGTTGCTCATTTTTAGCTTGATATATTTTCTATATTTGAAACTAAGAGTGACATCCGGTGGTGGCACTTTCACTAATAGTGGTACTCATCTGTCAAATCAAGGAAAAGTGCGTTTAAAATTAGCAACAATATGGGATAAATAGGGAAAAACAAGAGTAGGGTACTCATTTTCAAAATGTGCAGACGAGCATGGGTACCACTTTATATTTTGAGTGCCACCACTGGAGTGACATTCTTTCCAAATATTGGCTCAACATTGTCAGATCATACTTATTTAATTTAAAGGAAGCTGTCATCAACAGGGTTTCTTAATGCCTGAAAGCCCATAAAAAGCTAATTTGAGTAAGTCATTGTGCTTATCTGTGAGTCTTTGCAGTCCAGAGTTGTTCATATGTAAATCAGCCTGTAATTAAGGGCTGGGGTAACCATATGTTTCAGGCTCCTGACAGGAAAATATGTCACCGAGGAACTTGGCCATCCATTTACTGTAGATTAAATAGGAAATCATCTGTTTTATTAAATGTGTCTTAAGGTGTTATTACAATACTTTCTACATTTATAATAATTGTTTTGTATGTGCATTGAAACTAGTGAGTTATCACCTTTACATTTCAAACCGTTAGTAAAAATAATCCATCTTTAGGATTGCTTTAATATCTAGGCTATACTGCCAGCTGATCATTAAAAACTACACATCAAGGCTGGCTCTGTGGTGTCAACAGGTATTGGGGCCCCATATCAGGATTTCTAAATCCTGGCTGTGTTCATATCAGTACAGATTTCTGGGGCTGCCACAGCACTGGCTTCTGTCTTATTCCATTCCTCTCTTACAGCCTTTTCTCTTACAATTTTGGATGTGAATTCAGGTCTACAAGATGCAAATGTGGCTATGTACCTACTAACCTGGCATCATGGGGTGAGCCTTGAAATATGTTGTTTTTGATTAATAGCTGGCAGCATAGCCTAGAGGTTAAAGCAAAGCCATGAACAAGCTTGCCTCCTGCAGAATGGGTTTTGATTCAACATGCTCTACTTGTATATTGTGTGACCAGAGCAAGTCACTTATCCTCCCTGTGGTCCCAAAACACACCCAGAAAAAGCTGTAGTTGTGTGCCTTTCCTGAACAAAGACAGTAAAAACAATCTGAGCATGTTGACTTGAAAAGAAAAAAATAGGGCACCATTAATTGTTTATTAATTGCAAAAACACATAAGCGGACAACATTGTTAAAGCGTGCATAACCTGCAATGCATTATTAAAAGATCATTTTACTTTTTGATGGAGTTAAAAGTATAACAGTTTCTTACTGAAATACTTTGGATGGAATGGGATTTTCTACTGTAAAGGAAAACAATTTATCTGGTTGATCCTGCACTCATGCTCTTCGAGTATGTCTTACACACTGCAGCTCTGCCAATGGACCACAAGTTTCCAGAATGCCATTCCCACTGTAATGTAAAAAGAAAGAAAAAGGAGAGACAGGCTGTTGTGTGTGTGTGTGTGTATGCGTGCTTGTGTGTGTATCTCTGAGAGAAGTGCTGCACTAACTGAACTGTGCTGAAAGGGAAAAAAATATCACCATTAAATAAATAAAATAATATGTGGGTGGGTGTAAAAACCAGAATGTTGCACACACCCTTGGTGTGGATGTTTTATGAACACCTCGGACTTTGCTCTGGGGTTAATGTAGCAGCCCACACCTTGTGTATGTATAAAATTCTGGTTACACCCACCCACCCATATGTTATTCCATATTTTAATAATGCAGTTCAGATTATGATTTTTTAAACAATGTTGTCCATCCATGTGTTTTTGCAATTAATGAGCCATTAATGGTGTCCTATTTTTTTCTTTTCAAGTCAAATCTGGATAGAAAAGAGCATAATATTTTCAGAATCATAACACATGCTCTGACAGTTTTATTGTCTTTGTCCAGGAAAGGCACACAACTACAGCTTATTACTGGGTGTGTTTTGGGACCACAGGGAGGTTAAGTGACTTAATCTGGTCACACAGTATAAAAGAAGAGCATGTTGTAATCAAACCCACTCTACCGATGAAAGAAGAAGCTTGTCTACAGCTCTTTGCTTTAACCTTTAGGCTGTACTGCCAGCTGTTAATCAAAAACTACACATTTCAAGGCTGGCCCCATGATGCCATGCCAGTAGGTATGTAGCCACCTTTGCATCTTGTAGACCTGAGTTCACACCAAATTGTAAGAGAAAAGGCTGTAAGAGAGAACAGAATAAGACAGGAGTCAATGCTGTGGCAGCCCAGAAATCTGTACTGACATGAACATAGCCAGGGTTTAGAAATCCTGATATGGGGCGCCAGTCCCTGTTGACACACATAGCCAGCCTTGAGATGTGTATTTTTTTATTTACAATTGTCCCTTTTTCACCCTTCCCGCGTGCATCCGGGGTGCTGAGCATAATGCAGTGAAGGCACGCACATGCCAGCACCGCGGAGCACCTCACTCTACTAGCTGCCCTTTCTGACTATGAAACCACCGGACCTCCACCGGTGGTGATGGGACAATGGGAGGGACAGCGTCCACCTCAGGAGAGGTTAATCCTGCTCCTACCCTCCATCCTGGTTGGCTCCTGACTACCCAAGATCATTCCGAACCTGGGTCAATGGCATGACATGAGGTAAGGCTAGATGCCTCAACCCTCTGCACCATTGGGCCAGCTCCAGACGTGTAGTTTTTAATGATCAGCTGGCAGTATAGCCTAGAAAGTAAAGCAATCCTAAACATGGATTATTTTTACTAATAGTTTGAAATGTAAGGTGATAACTCACTAGTTTCAATGCACATACAAATCAAGTACTATAAATATAGAAAGTGTTGTAATAACACTTTAAAACACACTAATAAAACAGATGACTTCCTATTTAACCTACAGTAAATGGAGGGCCAAGTTCCTCCTAACATCATTTCTTGTCAGGATCCTAAAACACATGGCTGCCCCCAGCCCATAATTACAAACTGATTTACATATGAATAACTCTGGACTGCAAAGACTAGCAGATAAACACAATGGCTCACTCAAATTAACGTTTTATGGGATTTGAGACATTCAGAAACCCTGTTGAGGACAGTTCCCTTTAAGAAGGAGGTCTTTAAACCAAATGGACTCTCTGCAACCTAATGTGTGCCAACTCTTTTTTTCCTCAAGGCACATTAAGGCACCTCTTTTGCATTCTTATTACATGGAGCCAATAATGGAGCTTCTTTGTATCCATGAGTGAGTTAATATTATCCATGCCAAGCTCTGACCTTATATAGGAGGCAGAGATGGGCTGACAGATGCCCAGAGTCAAACTAAGTAATTTGAGATGCTTGGGTAATGAGTTTTTCCCTGTCCTTGGCATCCCAAATTTTTCCCCATACAGTAACTGAGTTAGATATTTAATTCAGATTACTTCAACCACAGGTCTCAATGTGTGTCCACAACAGGAATAATTAAAATTTCTAAAGCCTAGAGCTGTTTTCTAGCTTTTTCCACATTTTCAGTTTGTTAAGACCAGAGCTCATTGAAAGAGAAAGTCAGACCCAAGTAAACATACTGTAACTCGAAACTATTTCAAGTTTATGACCCCAATAGTCCAATGCCTTTTACTTTATGAGACCCAAAGACCAACACTTGAGTTGTGGTATGGTTTATCATAAGCTTCAGTTAATTTACTTTTACATCAAGCAGGTCTAATTTATTCTGCAGGCTTCTTCTGACAAAGATAAAAGAATAAGATTACCTGCATAAGCCGCAACAGAGCACAGAAAGTCATTTATAGTAGGAGAGTCTGACTCCAGATATACAATATCCCTTAGCATACGTTCAATATATAGACAAAAGAGAGTGGGGGCCCAGACACACCCTGTCTCACACCCTTGCTAGTGGGTATCTCACGTGAGAGCTGTCCCCTGATCCCAAGCCTTAATCGTGCCCATGTGTCTGTATATGTGTTATGGATAACGTGAATCAAAACAGGCTCAACAATGTAAAGTTTCTGTCTCCTAAGGTGCACTTATTTTTCTACCAGGTGCCATAGAATAAAATCATTATTCATAGTAGAGTATCCACTCTGAAAGCCTGCCTGAAATTCACAAAACCCTCCTGTAAATTGTATGGTATTTGGTGGTTTCATCTTTCCAAAATAATCTTGGAAAAGATCTTCAAGTTGACGTCTGAGGCCTTGTACACACTGGGGAACTTAAAATGGTTTAAATGCTTTAAAACGTTTTAAATCCCCCTAGCACTGTTGGCATCCACACTACAAGCCCCTTAAAATGTTTTAACAAAAACATTTTTAAACCCTACTAGATACCTAGTCCTAAAACCATTTTAAAAACATTTTAGAGCTAGCATGGTTTTACTCACAGGTTTGGACAAGAGTAAAAACATTTTAAGCTGTAATGGTTTAACTAAAACAGTTCCAGCTGCAGTGTGTACAGGCAAGCACAGTTCCACGTGATGGACTTAACACAAAAATAGTTACAAGGAGAACGGGTTAAACACTACAGTGTGGACACACTAAACCATTATCAAAAATGGTTACTGAATAGTGTGGATGCACTGAACAGTTTATGGTTTTAAAAACGGTTTTCAAAAACAGTTCTGTATTGTGTACAGGGCCTAAGAGGCTAATTGGTCTACACATAGCAGGATTAAGTTTATCTCCTTATTTACAGATAGGTACTGTCTCAGCCCTTCTCCAGATGTTTGGAACAAAATCTTCAGTAATGCATTTGTTTAAAAAATAACTAAAGGATTACACCACAGAGGAGTATTACATAAACATACCTCAGCTGGAATGTTAACTGGGTCAGGAGCTTTCTTTAATTTAAGTGATCTAATAGCCATATACACCTCTTTCCTATCTATTGTAAGGAACAAGCTTTGTTCAGTATTGATAATTTAGGGAACAGAGAGTTATTAGCATGGGGGTGTCAAATATTAGAAAAATGCTGTATCCTTTGGCTTTCTGTGATATAGGAGTCCAAGCTCTCCTTATAGTTATTTGTGTACGAAATTTGTGCCTTTTGCAACTAATTTCCTAAAGCCTTATGTCTTTCTCATGCACCACTCTTAACATTTTATTCCATTTTAAATAAAAAAAACATATGCTTCTTTTCCTTCAGGAAGCATTTTTTCCTTTCTTGATTACAGGCCTGAATGAGTTTCCTGTCCTTGCTGTTTTTGTGTTTTAATCTTTTCTCTAAAAGGGCTTGCAACTCTTACACTCGTTTCCTATTAACTGGAGAATCTTCATTGAGTTCTCCAACTAATTTCTTAAAAAGACAAGATAGGTTCTCCTATAAAGTTCTGCATTTAATTCTCCCAGGATTTCCCAGTTTTACATTCAAGATAGTGCATATTGTGCTGCTAATGACTTCTTCAGGGTGTAATCCCATATAATTCTTCTGCCGTTTCTAAGTTCTGAAAATGACACTGCCAGTCAGTTCTCTGCTAGCTGGTCAGAGATGAATCTTCCTGGTATAACTGGCAAGTGGTCACTTTCTGATCTAATAGGAATATTTAAGCTAGCCCACCATAACTGTTCGGACCAAAATACTAGATCTAGAAGTGAAGCACCCACAGTCGACATATGTGTAACATTTCCTCTAAATCCTTTTATTCTACCATTCAAGGACTACAGATCAAATTATTTTAAAATTCCAAGCAGAGCTCATCTTGCCTTATTGAACTGTGTATCTTTTGTGCTTCTAAGAGGATTGTAGTCAAAGTGTTCAGATACCTGAGGACTGAGTTAGCGGTCATCAAAGTCACCAATCCTGGCATTTAAGTCTCCCATCAGTAATATCTCTCTCTCAAGTAACCTAAAGCAGACATCCTGCAATAATACTTTAGGAGACTCTCATATATCCTGCCGACAAAACTTTGAACCTAAGGGAGGCACATAGCTAACGATCAGCAAAACCTGTACTCCTGTTGGTCCAATAGCATAATAATAAAATTAACGAGAGATGGAAAACCTGTGCCTTTGTAAAGGAACCAATTTTTATGTTTGCTTGTGCACATGCTTAAGAAACATTATATACACAGAGAGAAGCAGGTTGTGGAGATGCGGCACTGTGGGCCCAATGCGGCACGCATTCGTGGACTTGGCAGTGTTCAGCCAATGCAGACCCAGTGCCCTGATGACACTGGTTCTGCAGAAGTGCCACCAACTTGTAACAATTTGGCTGCTGCAATCAGGGCTGCCTTCATCATTGCAGCATGAGCCATTCCGCTGCAATGAGAGAGCAACCCATCATCGCAGAGGCGGTACCTTGTCTGATGTAACATTTCCAGGATGCTGCCACTTCAGAGCCCCATGAAAGCCAATGGGGTGCCAATCACCCTGTCAGCATGCCCCCAACCCAGTTCGGCCGACAGGGAGCCTCTCCCTGTCGGCATATCCCAATTTGTAGGTGCCGTGGGGGATGCCCAATCCCTCGGCTCTTGCCCCCAAAACTCAGATGTGCAGAGAGGTGGTGCCCAATCCTCGCCGTGACACAGCCCCCAAAAGCCCACCCCAGCATGACAAAAGTCCCTGAAGACAGAAAACCTTCCCATGACATTGCTACATTTTTAAACCTGTAAACTAGAAAATGCCCTCATTGATTCTGGTGGCACCTCCCGCAACCCACACCCACCCACTGTGCGCCCACCTCCCCACACACACCCTCACCCCATACTTACCTCCAGAGTCCAGCGATGCTCTTCAGTGGACCAGAAACATGTCTGCACTCTTCAAAGCCAACTGCGAACTGAAGAAATACTGTTAAGGTGCATAATGGCATAAATGTTTTTTTCAACTTATGTGGATATCTCAGGCATTTTGGGGAATTTGGCACCAAATTTTCAACATGGGGTTACTGAGACCCCTCCTCATGAATTCAGTCACTGTCACGGCATTATTCAGTCCCAAAAGGTGATTTTGTGGTCACTCGCAGAATCACCTTCCGGGACGATTACAATGCCACTGATGCATGGCGATAGGTTATAAAAACCTATGTTGAAAATTTAGTGACAAAATACAAAAATGACTGTGTTACTGAGTGTGCATTGTGCAGTTTCCACGCAACCTCGTAACTTTGCAAATCTGTAATATTTTCAAGCCAGATTTTCAACATTGCCATTTTTTCACATCTCCTTATGAACAGTATAGCTGTCATTTTCACATCCTGGCCCAAATGTGTTTTCACACTTCCGGCGCAGAATAGCACAGTCACTGTGGAAATCAGTGTTTGGGACAGATTAAGAAAATCACAGTGACTCTGTTCATGAGCAGAAGGTCCTAAAATGCCTATGCTGAAAATTTGGCGACAACGTCCATAAAATGACTGTGTTACTGGGCGTGTTTGTGCAGTTTCCACTTACCCTCATAACCATAAATTTGTAGTATTTTCACTCCAGATTTTCAACATTAGCATTTTTCAGACCTCCTTATGAACAGTACAGCTGTCATTTTCACATCCTGGCCAAAATGTGTTTTCGCACTTCCAGCACACAATAGCGTGGTCGCTTGGGAAGTCAGTGTTGGACAGATTAAGAAAATAACAGTGACACTGTTCATGAGCAGAGGTGCTAAAATGCCAATGATGAACTTTAGTAACAAAAGTCCATAAAATGACTGTGTTACAAGCATAGGTTACACAGTTTCTACATACCCTTGTCATTTTGCACATTCGTAATATTTTCACTCCAGATTTTCAACATTGGCATTTTTCACACCTCCTTATGAACAGTGCAGCTGTCATTTTTCATATCCTACCTGAAATATGCATTTACACATCTGCTGAGGATAGCGTGGTTGCTGTGGGAAATCAATGTTCAGGACAGATTAAGAAAATCATAGTGACAGTGTTCACGAGCAGAGGTCACAAAATACTTATGTTGAAAATTTGGTGAAATAATTCCACTACATGACTGTGTTACACACATGCGTTGCTCAGTTTCCACATACGCTCTGAAGTTCAAGCATTTAAAATATTTTCACGACAGATTTTCAACATTGCTATCTCTTCACACCTCCCAGTGAATGGTACAACTGTCATTCTTCACATCCTGCCCAATCTGTGTTTTCGTACATCTGGCACACAATGGCACGGTCGCTGTGGGATCTCAAAGTTCGGGACACATTAGCAAAATCATAGTGCCACTGTTCGTGAGAAGAGGTCCCAAATGTTTTCATGAGGTGGGGCTCACAAAAAGGCCATGTTGAAAATTTGTAGTGCAAATACCAACAAACACCAGGCGTTAGGGTTTCTACCATAACGTCCCACCATAAGGCTCAGACTGACAGGCTTCAGGGGTGTGACTTTGGATTGCCGACTGTAATGCTCATGCCATCCCACTCCTACCACCCCACCACCACCCTGCAGCCAATGACTGAGCATCGAGGTGTGCCTTGCACTGCTCGGCCACAAAGTTCACCTCATTCTCCTGTACTGCACCCATGTCAGCATATTTCCTTATGGAATGGGGTAAGTATAATGCCCAAAGATCCCAAACACACCACAACACTTGTCAGTGTCTACAGGGGTAGGGTGAGGTACAATGGCATGAGCGTTATAGCTGATGACCCAAAGGCACACCCCAATGCCTGTCAGTCTCTACAGGGTGGGGATGGCGTTGGCATCACTTCAATACTTCACTGCCATTCCTATTATGTGTCTCTAACTCCGCACTACAATGCCAATGCCAGCGAGACAACATTCAGAACTGACAAATGGTTGTTCTGATAGACACTGCCATGTAACAGTTCCTTACATTGTTTTCTCAGCAATTGTATCTCTGTATCCATTTTGTCAAGACATAACATGAAATTATTTGTCTGTGGTTGGTTTTGTACAACTGGTATCTCATGGGTAGGTCCATTACTGGGATGTCTGAATTTGTAATACTACACTGGCGTTATTCAGTTTCCTAGTTTCCTTTTAAGATGGTTTTCTGTTGCCCTTATAGTTATCTTAGAGGATCCCATCTGCTTATTCTCTTTTTCTTTTTAGATTAAAGAGCCACCAATGCCTTGAGAAGAGCTTTGGAAACATATCTCGACACAAATCAGTTTATAATTCTCATTAGTTCTGTATTTATTCCCCATTATTTATTACTGAGGTCATGTGTACTAAAACAGAATCTTTGTTCCTGAGGATTCATCAGCTTCTGTCACTTCTTCCAACCTGATGTCATAATATTCTGCTTGTGACATCACAGGTATTCCCAAGGCAACAGACTGTAATGTCACAACAGAGCATTATAGTTTCAAGTACAGAATAAGCTATAGTGGCAGATGAATTTTTAAGGATAGAGATCTTGTTTTTGTGGGAATTTCTTCTGCAATAAATAATGAAGAGGAGAAATCTACAGAAAAGATATGAAAAGCAAGCTAAATTGTGTCTAAATATTATGTTTTCCAAAGTTTCTTCAAATGGGGTCACTGCTCTTTGATCACTCTGTTTTTATGTTGCCTTGCGCAGGCACAATCTTGTGGTAGTATTACACAGTGAGAGGTGTGTCAATGTTACGTAATGCAGGCACGATTAGTAGGTGCAACCTCATTTGTCAATTAACCAGCATGCTAGCGCTGATGCAAAAATTATGTAAAGTGCCACCAACTTGAAAGAAATGTGCCGCTGCAATCGGATACAAGCTCGTCATGCAGTGGCACAGATGATACACTCCTATGTGTGCCTTTCCTGGTGAAACATTTCAACAATAATGGTGGCTGGCTCCTGAACACAGCCCGACATCGGGATGCAATCCTCGTCGGCATGTCCCCACCTCCCATACTGTGTGGCACACGGGAGCCCACCCAGTGTGCCGCCACTCACAGAAAGCTGGCCGTGTCAGCATGTTCCTTTCCCCACTCCCCATTGTTGGCACACTGGAGTCCACCCAGAGTGGCCAACATTCCCCTTCCAAAGTCATGGGGCACACTGGGAGCCCACCTCTGTACCCAACATTTGTTTTATTTGCCTGTAAGAAAGAAATGGTCCTGCAATGTATTATTTTGTACCTGAAAAAGAAAATGGTCCCTCATTGTGCATGGCGCCTCCCCAACTACAACCCGCACCACCCTCTACGCACACCACTCCCCACCCCCACCCCATACTTACCTCCAGAGGTCTGGTGCTGTGATCTTCGTGGAGCGAACACGCCTGACTCTTCAAAGCCGAACTGCAAAATGAAGAAATGCCGTAAGCTGTATAATGGCATCAATGGGGGTTCAACTTAGGTGGATATCTCAGCCATTTTTTTTTGCTTATTTCAATTTCAACATGGGTTCTTGGACCCCACTCATGAACACATGCATTGTCATCTTGTTGTTCAGTCCCAAAAGGTGATTTCATGGTCACTCCAGAATCACCTTTGGGACCAAGTAATGAGATGACAGTGGCACTTTCATGAGGTGGGGTCCCAAAAGCCTATGTTGAAATCTCAGCAAAAATTCAAAAATTACTTTGTTCCATGCACATTCAGAATAGCGACAATTTTTATATTTTCATTCCAGATTTTCAACATTGCCATTTTTTCACACCTCCTTATGAACATTACAGCTGTCATTGTTCACATCCTGCCTGAAATGTGTTTTCGCATATCTGGTGCACAATGGCGCAGTCGTGGGAAATCATTTTTGGGACAGATTAACAAAATCACAGTGCCACTGTAAATGAGTAGAGGTCCCAAAATGCCTATGTTGAAAATTTGTTAAAAAACCAAAATAATTGCTTTATGGACATGCATACCACAGTTTCTACGCACGCCGTGACTTCACCAATTTTTCATATTTTCACTCCAGATTTTCAATATTGCCATTTTGTTACACCTCCTCATGAACAGTACAGCTGTCATTTTTCACGTCCTGCCCGAAATATGTTTTTGCACCTGTGGGCCAAATGGTGCAGTCGCTGTGCAAAATCACCTTTGGCTAACAAACTGATAGTGCCACTATTCATGAGGTGGGGTCACAAAAGCCCATGCTGGAAATTTGTAGTGAAAATACCAACAAACGCCCAGGGTGTTAGGGTTTCCACTGTAATGCCCTACCCTGTAGAGACTGGACAGGCATCAGGGTGTGACTGGGATTGTTGGCTGTAATGTTCACACTATTCCACCCCTGCAGTCAGTGATAGGCATTGAGGTGTACCTTGGACTGTTCAGCCCCAAAGTTCACCCCATTCTCCTATACTGCACCCATCTCAGCGTGTTTCCTTGTGGAATGGGGTAAGTATAATGCCCAAAGACCCCAAACACACCACAACACTTGTCAGTGTCTACAGGGTAGGGTGAGGTACAATGGCATGAGCGTTATAGCTGATGACCTAAAGGCACACCCCAATGCCTGTCAGTCTCTGCAGGGTGGGGTGGGGTTGGCATCAGTTCAATACTTCACTGCTATTCCTATTATGCATTCTCTCTAACTCCTGCACTACCAATGCCAATGCCAGCAAGACAACATTTGGCATTGACAAATGCTTGTTTACATTTGCCGGACTCTTTGGAACATTAGTAGTGCTAACATCTGGTCTACTATTTACTGTGGTTAACCCTGAAGACTCAGGAGCCACAAATGAAGAATCATTTTTAGGTGCAATGTCTGCAAGTCCTTTAATTATATCATCTAATTTTGCCCCATTAATAACAATATCCTCCTTGTCATGTCTATGTCATTTTGAATTATAACCAGCTGTTCCCTTATCATTAGGTTATCAATTTACTGATTTTTTCATGAAGGCTATAATTTCTTCACTAAGATATGAGGGAAAAGGTTGTTTGGAAGCACTCTGTGTGTTCCTTGAATGCAGGACAATGGTGTGGCCTCAAAGAATCCCTGCTCTTAGCTTTCCCATCTGTATTTTTCACCCTTTTAAACCAGTTATGGTCTGCTGTAATTCCTGCATAACCTCACTGATCTTATTTTTAGAGATCAGTGCACTGTCCACTTTCTTACAATGATTCAAGTCTCTCACTTGCCTCCCAGATTTTCCATCTCCAGGAGAAGTATAAAGCTATTGCCCAGTATATTTTCTCCAGCTTCTCCATTGTTTTTATTACTGACCTTCCACTTATCACTTTTCCAATCCTTATTTCTGGTTCATTTCAATTAATTGAAAGGTTAGGGATTTTCTAGAGAGTTTTGATCAATCAGCTGACTGGGGGCAGTGTTGGTAGAGAATTAGTGCTACTAATCACTTCCATTTTAGGAGTAGATGTCCCACCAATAGCTAAATCTAATTTAGGGATATGTAAGTAATAAGCCACAAAGGGTGTGCATTATAGGATTTTAATGCCTGCTCCAGGGGGCGAATAAGGCATGAGGTTGAGGGCCATGTCCTTACACCCTGGGAATTGCATTAAAATTCTATAATGCACAGCCTGAGAGGTTGTTACACTTTATAAAATGATTCTAAGCAGTTTTTAGGCAGGAAAACAAGATTCAAAACCTGACTGCTAATTTATAGAGATTTAATGCATGGTCAGATGACATCTCTCAGCCAGTGGCATTTTAGATTTTTTCTTGCCCTTTATAAAAGTAAATTGTCAGACATTTTTTAAATTCCCTTATACTATGGGTTTCTTTGGCCTTTTACTATTTGCCAGCGACTCACTCAAGTGGGGCAACATTTACTTTGTTCTTTTCTTTGTTGTTCTACTGCTAACCCTGAAGGATATCAATAGAATGATTAATTAGTGTTTTGTGTAATTAATTACTAGTTCTGGAGTACATTAGATGATTCCAGTATAAATGAAACATAGAAATCACAAAATGACAAGGGAGATAATACTTCTTGTAGAAGGGACAACTCACTCTCCCAATACAGGCAGAGAAGTGCAGTATGTGCAGGTGGGGAGCAGCTCATACAGCAGTCACTGATGGAAAAGAGGGAAGGCAGAAATGGAGGGGAGGAAGAGTGGTAATCCTACTGGACTCCATAATTAAGGGTTTTCACTGAGGAAACAAGGGAGCCCAATTACAGGTAGAAAGGTAGTTTGCATGGCAGAGGTGACAGCGGAGGGTGTGTTCAAAATTGGAGAGTTGGGGACTTCCAGTGGCAGTATGAGTGACTGAGCAGTGTTTTAGGAGCTCTCTTCTTGGCTAAAATAAAAGCTTTGTTTTACATCTAAATCTCCCTCTTAATGGCTAAGTAACTCGTACCTGCAGAGACATCTTGGAGACGCACCTGGCTCAGAGGCAAACTTACAGAAACCGATGTTGGATATTTAATTCAAATTCATTTTGGGATGAAGACAACGATGACAACAACAACAGCTCCTCGACTGACAACATGCCTAACTCCTGAGGATGCGAGCACACTCGCTACAATAAAAGCACAGCTGGGAAAGCAATACCCTCTCAAACATCTGACCCCATCTTACTAGCCATCCAATAATTTCGATCAGAGGTCAAAGAAACATTGCAGGACCTCCGATCGGACTTGGGGTTTTGCAAGCCCGCCTAGACGAAGCAGAGGCCCAGGTCTCAGCTAACTCAGACAGCCTCGATATGCAGAGGCTTTAGTAAATGAACTTGCCCAAACTCACCTTGAAATAATACAAAGGCAAGAGGACACTGAGAACTGTGCCCGCAGGAAAAACCTGTGCTTCTATGGGATTCCGGAGGAGAGAGGGAAATGATATGCAGGCCTTCCTTGATCACCTTCTCCGGCCATGCTGGATCTTGGCCCTGATCTTGGCCCTGATTTTCCTGTTGGACATCGAGAGGGCCCACTGGCCTTGGGTCCCAGACCACCACCAACCTGCACCTGAGGTCCACTGTAGCTAGATTTCTTAATTACTCTATAAAAGAGTCTCTTCTCCAAAAGCATGGTCCCAGAAAGTGCTCTTATATGAAAATAAAAAGATTCTTCATGGATAATGACTATGCATCAACTACTCAGCACTCCAAGTATCATGATAAAGTAGTACACATCACTTTTTTCCTGTCTGAGGCTAACAAATTAAATTTAAGACCCCTTACCCAGCCAAACTGGTGGTGGCTTTTCCTTTGGTACCTACACCTACGCCTCAGCTACTGAAGTGAAGAAGGACTTGATTTCTATGGGCCTGGTACAAGAACAAGAAGCTCAGGGTTTGGCCAAATTGGCTCGTACTTTGGGAGGCCTCTAAATGACATTACCCCTCAGGGAGCCTCAAATTCAACTCATCCTCAACAACTGGAGGACATTCTTAACACCATCAGGCAATTCTGTAACACTTCTAATGCTACAGAATAACCATCTGAAATCCTGGAACTCTGAAAAGGTGGGTTTATGTGAGCAATCCAGGGGCATCATGAAGGGGTGATGATGATTATCTTGGGCTTGGCTTTAGTGCATTGGATCCAGCGAGGTGAAGTTGCTAGGGAGGATATTAGAGCTAATACCTAAATAATACTGAATATGGGCTCATATCCAAACTCCCTTAAATTGGGTCAGATATAGAGGATTCTTGATGGTGGGCTCCTGTCAAGCCAAGAACCTCTTTCAAATCATTTTACCTCTGTCTGATCTGAGTAGCAAGCCCTGATACTCTCTCCTCGCCGTGGCACCTGTTTGATCTTCCAGATTCTCCAAATACTCAGACTCAAAACTTCTATTGAGGATGTTAACCTGTAACTCACCCTTGAGATGCCCCAGGCCTTATTTGAATCGACTCATGGTATTACTTAGGGATGTAAGTTTGTCATGGCAGTCATACACGCCATTGATTCCATGATGTTTGATCTTTATTCAGGACTTCCATGACTTTCACTAGTGTCATCAGAATGTAGCAATGATGACAGTGTCACAACATTTACTACTGTTTACTAACGATTTCATGAACAAACAATGAGTCATTAAAACCTCATCCATGACAAACTTACATCCCTAGTAATACCCTGATAC
Organism: Neoceratodus forsteri; assembly: GCA_016271365.2. NCBI lineage: Eukaryota > Metazoa > Chordata > Ceratodontiformes > Ceratodontidae > Neoceratodus > Neoceratodus forsteri. Next base: position 189,187,138 of record CM028135.1, on the reverse strand, counting down.
ACCCAAAACAGTTGACAGTTACCCAAGTGTTGAGACTTTAATCCAGACTGGTATTTTGAAGAATCCTTGATGTGCACAGACAGAACACAGCACATAATTGACCTCTGCCATTGATTAGTGGACTAGTGGGTGCCATTGGTAATCTAGGGGAAGCCAAGATAGAGTTTACATGCCTCCCTTGAGTTTTGACTCCCCTTTGGGTGTCACATGGGGAGTCCCCCAGGCTACTAACTAATGTTTTGCTTGGGGAGGCTTTGGTGAATCCATGGATTAGCAAAGAGACCCATGAACCTACCGTGGATCAGCATCAGCAATGGGTCTGTGGATTCACCTGGGAATTCCCACTCATTATGAAACACTGGCAGGGCAAAGACTTGCTATATTTCCCATTAACAGCCCATTATATACCCTTGTCAGTTTGAGTACCTGTTCTGGCCCCGAGCCAGGAGGGCCTCCTTTATGGGTCGGGGGAGGTAGGGAGGGATGGAGGAAGTGCCCCAATCCTGCTACTCACTTTCTCAATACTTCGTTGTAGCTTATGGGAGGAATACATCCAAGCCTCTCTCGGAGGGCGGTGGTATATGGAGACAGTTTAAGTACCTGAATAGGCAATTGGCCTCAGGAGGATACCGACTGGGGAGTTTAAAGGCCCAGGTCCCAGTTTAGGATTTATAGAGGGGGAATGAGGGCACAAGAGAGGGGCTCCTAGCCTCCATGATTGGTCTTTATGCCTCCACCAAATGCAGAGGGATCATTACTCCTCAGAGTGATGACCTATGGTTTTGGGCTTTAGCCCCATTGAGCCCATCCCCATACAACATGGGCATACACTTCCCAGCACCCGGGATCCCCACTCTTGGGACCCTGATGGAGCACCCACAAGGAGCTACATTTTTCTCCTTCCACTTTGGAAGTCGCCATTGACTTGAACATATTCAGTTATTAGTTCCCACATAGATAGAGGAGTGCATAGGAGGGATGATGTTTTCTCTCTCCTTAAGTTGGCACCTTTAAGTGGAACCAACTATAGTAATACAGATATTCTTCATTTTGGCATTATCCACTTAGTTAAATTTGTTAACAAGGCCAATGTTGGCTGATGGATTATGTCATTTTGGTTTTGTTAAATGCTAGCATAATGAGAGACACACACACTAAGATTTTGAATTTTGTTTTATTTTGGATACTTTTCATTAATTTTCAGGAAAAAGTAAGAGACAGAGAAGTAACACACGCATTGGGTTGTTCTTTCACTTTTATTGAATGATATACAGTTTGTGAAGGGTTGAGGAGCACGCCTGCCCACCCAATAGCGCTGTAGGGTGGACGTCCTCCTCTGTGGCTCTTCCTTTCATTTTTCTTCTTTTCTACCTGTGGACAAGTGGCAGCAAATCCAGTTAAAAATTTTCAGTAGATATAAATGGACTACACAGCCCTATGAAAGGGTCACGTTTGATGCAAAATCTGAAAAGGCAGGCGACTGACTTATATTTTCTGCAGGAAACTCATCTTTCTGATCTGGAACACCAGAAGGTTAAATGGGAAATCGCTATGAGTTATACTCTTCATCTCACTGGAGTGGTAGAAGAATGGGGGTGGCAACTTTGATCCTTGTTTCTACCACTTTTGAGGTCCAGGACATGATTATTGACTCAGGGCAGATATGTTATTCTTATGGGACCCTTTTTTCCCAGAAGGTCACTCTGGTGAATGCATAGTTACCCCTCAGGTTCTCTTCCTGTAATTCGGTCTTTCCTAGCTAAGGTGATAAATGCTCTCAGGTATTTTAATTATGGAGGAGATTTCAACGTGGCATTATCCTCAATTAGAATCCTCTTCCCAAGAGCGTACAGATCTTCTAGTGCATTTAAAAACTTAATGGGATATTTTCTCACCTAGGGAGTGGAGGATGTCTGGAGAAAGCTTTTCCTAATAACCTGGGATTTACCTTTTCTCCCTCATTCAAACATACTCATGCTTTGATTACTTTTTTATCACATGAGAACATTTTCTCTCATTCAGGATCTAACATTGGGCCCCGTATTCTTTCAGATCATCATCCACTGACCCTAAAAATTTTATTGGGAAAGGCCCCAAAATCAAAAACGTGGATTTGAATGCATCCCTGCTAAGAGACCCAGAATATATACAGCATTTAAATAACAGAATACCTCAGGTTTTAAGAGAAAACGATACAGGAGACACCTCTGATCCAATTATATGGGATACCCTTAAAGCGGTAATTAGGGAGAAACTAAGCGATTCATCTAGGAAGAGGAGGAACTTGAGGCTTCCTATAACTATCTGGGGGAACAACTACAGTCTTACCAGCTTCTGTATAGGAGTGGGATAGGGTCCTTCAGAGAAAGATTAGACAAACTAAACAGGAGATTCAAAAATGTACTGGTAATGCAAACTCTAACATACTTAAAACAGTCTAATTATGAGGGAGGGACTAAGGGCTCTCGTTTGTTGGCTCATAAACTCCGATCTCGGAAACGAGAGGCAACTATTTGAAGGTTAAACATCTGGTTACTAACAGACTTTCACTTTCAGATGACCATATCCATTCATCCTTCTCCTCTTATTATCAATCCTCTATACACCCCCGGACTCCTTTTCCCCAGAGGAGAGAGCCCTTCTCTCTCGCCTTCCCTCCCTGCTCACAGAGTTCCAAAGGTCTCTTTGGAGGCCCCAGTTGGCTCCAATGGGTTCTCACCCATATTAAGGCTCTTCAGTCTAACAAGTGTCCGGGTGTGACAGATTTACAAGAGTGGTACCAGAAATTCTCGGGACTCTCTCCTCCTCTTCTGTTGACTTATAGGGCTATAGTGGAGGGAGAATCTCCTCCCTTTGTGGAGCCATGAATAATTAAGCACAATTTAAACCAGATAAGGACCCTTCCAATATATCCTCCTACCATCCAGTCTCCATCTTGAATGTAGTTTATAAGATTTTTATGGCTATATGGGCCTCAAGACTTGAAACAATTCTCCCAGATCTCATACATCCCAATCAGTCCGGTTTCATTAGAGCTAGAAATACTATGGATAATATCAGGCAAACTATGCTACTAATAGAATATATTCATACCAGACAAATCCTATGGCTTTATTAGCTTAGATGCTGAAAAGCTTTTGACAAGGTCTCGTGGAATTTCCTTTGGGATATTCTTGAGACCTGTCGTTCCCTAATTCTTTTCTCTCCTGGCTCCAGAACCTATACAATCAACGAGAGCCTATATAAGGATTAATGTGGCCCTTCCCCATTCTTTTATGCCAGGGCACTGAACAGGAGTGCCCCCTCTCAGCCCTATTTGCATTGTATATTGAGCCTTTAGCAATAGCTTGCGCTCCGATCCTCGGATTGAAGGGATCCCCTTGAACAAAAATTATAAGAGTTACCCCATTTGCCGATGATGTCCTTTTACCCTCCCTCTCTCCGAATCCTCTATACCTGCAGCATGGGGCATTCTTCAGGAATATGAAAGACTAGCCAGTTTTAAACTAAATATCTCCAAAACTGAAGCCTTAATGTTTTACTTTCAACCCTCTAGTACACGAGAAATTCTTTCCCCTTGAAATGGAGATGCACTAAAATAAAGTATCTGGGAATACATATTCCAATTAACATGTTACATTTGGAATTGGTAAATTATTAACCGATTTCGTTCAGATTCAGAAAGACTTATAAAATGGGGGCTAAGGTTAACCTTTTTCCAGCGTATAGAAACAATCTGATTAAACATTCTCCCCAGATTACTATATTTTGCCCTGAATGTCCCTCTTTTCAGCCAACTATTATTTTAAATCCTGGAATAAAAGTATTTCTTCCTTCATATGGGAGGTCAGAGACCGAGAGTAATTTTCATTGCTTTGTTCATCTCTAGATCAGGAAGAGTAAACCTCCCAAACACAAGCTTGCATGCAACAGCAGCCTTCCTCAAAACCTTAATAGTTTAGCTCTCACCTGTGACTTCCTGCATTTGGAAGGATATCGAATGTCTGATTAATAACCTATATGACATTGAGAAGGTAGTTTTGCCTCCAGGGCGTGTTCCCCCATGAGGGATTATACAGTATTTACTGCACAGATACTGAAGATATGGAATAGGGTTAAACAACATAAAAGCACTAAAGCAAATCTCTTTTTTTTTATACACTGATATCGCTGACAAAATGTTCTTCCTGCTAGTATGGATACTGCCTTTCATTCTTGGAGAGACTGGGCCTTAACTATTTTCACCAGTTCCTTAATAACATATGTATTCGCTCTTTTTCAGAACTACAAAATGTTTTTCTCTCCCAGATAGTGACCTATTTCGATACACTCAGGTGAGAAATTATATTTTATGGCAGAGGGATATTATGGCATGTCTCCTCCCACACCTTCTTCTTCCCATCTTTCTGGATTTTACTTGAGGATACCCTGGAGGGCAGTTTCTGGGAGAATTTAATAGGCCACATATATAAAATGCTCAGGGCTTCTTGGGTGATTCTTCGTTATTAGTCCTAGAAGCCTGGAATAAAGACCTGGATTTACAGGTTCTTTTTCAACCTGGCAGGAAGCAACTTTGAAAGCTATTAAGATAACCTCTTCCAACATCTGGAGGGAGTTTGCATGGAAATCCTGGTCACGATACTTTGATCCCCAGCGATATTAACAAAATATCTTCCGGCATCATTTGGCACTGCTGGAGGGCTGTAATTGTAAGGTAGCTGACTTGGGCCATGTTTTTGTTTGCCCCAGATTGACTCCATTCTGGTGTTCATTATAGCTTGAGTGGGGAGACTGTTTGAGGAAAACATTGAATTGACAGCAGAAATAGTGGTTCTTTCAATTTACCCCATCACAGACCACGATGGGACTGCACTTTGCTCCCAGTATCGTACTTGCCACCAGAAGGTGATAACTCATAGGCGGATGACACCCCTGACTCCTCAGTGGGGATTGGCGATATATAATCCAGGAGATTAATAAAGCAGAACATTTAATTGCAAACCTCTAAAATAATGACCCCTTGAAATAAAATGGCGTAGATGGGTGTTACATACGTCTTCCTGGGATCCAGCATTTGTTTGGGGGATGGTGGGAGAGGGACCTTATAGTGGGTATGGTTTGGGGAGTTGGTCAGCTGCCTGCCTTGAGTGGAGAAGGTTAGTCCAAATCATAAATAAAACTGTCTAGCTTCTAATGTTGTGCGATAAGTATTCTGCAATAATTAAATGCCATATGGTCATACTTATTCATATAAGATATACAGCTTGGAAATGATCTGATGGTATTTATTGCATTCTGTAATTTGTCTCTTTTAATAAAAGAAATTATAAAAAAAAATGGGAGAGTTGGTAAGTGGAGTTGAGGAGAAGTCAAAGTCATACATCTAGGTACCAATGACCTGGCCAGGGAGATGAGGAGTGTAGTACAGGAAAGATTCACGGTGGTAGGAAAAAGACCTGCAAAGTGCTAATTAATCACTAGCATTCTCAGCGGTGTTAGTGGTACCATGAGCCAGCAAGGTCAGAAAGAAAAGGATAGAGAGTTCAATGTATGGTTGAGGAAGTGGTGCAAGAGGAAGGGGTTTGGCTGTGTTGGGGACTGGGGGACACATGGTCAGATAAAACACGGGTCCTCAGGGATAAGCTTGGGGTTACATAAACCAAAAACTTAATTTAAACTACTGAGGGAGGTTCAGCAGATATCTATCCCCTTGCCACTAGGGAGGGTAAGGAAGGAAGGTGGAAGTGTAGAAAGCAAGGGGTTATCAGCAATGATGGGGTGGGGGCATATGAATGGGAGAAATGGGAAAGTCAGAATGGAGGAAGTGAAGAAGGCTCAGACTATAGGTAGAAGGTGGTGTCCCTGAATGCATAAGTCTAAGAAACGAGATGGATGACCTGCAGGCACTGTGAGCAGAGAGGGCCTGGACATTGCTGAAGTTATAATGACATGGTCCACACCTAACCATCACTGGGATCTCACAATCCCTGGAAATAAATTATACAGGAAGGACAGCTCACCGATGCAGCAGCAAGGTGTCCACTTGTGGCACCGACATCCTGGGTTTGGTAACGGACTCAGGAGTCAGAGGCCAGCCGGGGAGAAGGATTGAGCATCCTGAAGACAGCTCTCCTTCTCCGGGGAGGTGTGAAGAGTGTCTAGTGATTTACGGACCTCTGGCATAGGCTGGAGAGTACCACCACACGGTTAATACTGTCAACTAGAGGCGGGACAGGCGTTGCATGTCATTGACGTGCCGCCTCGAGGATCAATTCTCAAAAAATACAGCCGACTCTCCTCTATGAAGCTCCGCACTCTGTGCCCAACTGCTCCTCTTGGCCCTGCTCGTGACGGATAGAAGTGGTTCCATCGGCTCGCTCGGCCCTTGGCCCCACCCTGGGGTAGGCCAGGGTTCCTCTGGGAGGGAAGCTCACCGGAGTCCCAACTTTCAAGTATGTGAGGTCCCATGCCAACCAATGGCCCTCCCAGTGGGCAAGCCTGGGATCAAGATTGCTCAGCAGGTGAGTCTGAAGGGGCAGAGCTTGGGTTGTGGGGGCTGAGCCTGGGATATGAGGCATCAAAAAGCATAATAAATAGCAAAACAAAATTACAAGAGGGACAGAGAGGCAGGTAAAGGGGAGAGGTGGCAATTCACATCAAGGATGGTATAACTTGTTCAAGGGAAGAGTTGGAAGAGGGGAGGACAGAAGCAATGCAGATTCAGTTACTATCTATTAGAGGGAGGAAGGTGAAGTTTAGGGTGGTTTACAGACCACCGAACCAGAAAGAAGGATAGAGACAGGAATTAAACTCACAAATATTGACTGCTGTAGGAAGGCAAAGGTGGTAACAGTGGGAGAATTTAATCTGCCCAAAGGTGGATTAAGTGTACTAGCTACGACCTGCACTAGGAGTCAGGTGATCCTAGATGCATTGCAAAAGTGGATTCCTGTTTCTGAGCATCACGGCCCCCACCAGAGAGGGGCAATCTTGATCTGGTGCTGATGAACAAGTCCCATGTCCAGGATATAAAGGTTGAGGAGCCCTGGGTGGGAGTGATCATTGCTCAGTGTGGTTATGGTTGGATATAGGCAGGGAAAAGGCACCCACTAAGACTAAAATCCTGGATTTTAGAAAGGCAAACTTCAGAAAGATGGGCAAGCTGCTAAGGAGTTATCTGGCTACCAACCGAGTAGGGTAGGGGCATGGACCAAAAGTAGTCCATCATCAAGGAGGGAATAATGGTTGTCACAAGTAAATGAGTTTGGCTGAAAGGGAAGAACTCAAAAGCTTAAGCACCCAGCTGGTTTCGCACTGGTCACCCAGGCAGCGTGGAGAAAGAGGTCAGCTTACAAGAAATTCAGGAGGACTCAGAGGAGAAAGGCAGGAGGATTACCTGAAAATAGCTAAAGTAGCAAGTAAGGTAGTCCAGAGGGCTAGGAACTGCAGCTTGCTAAGGGAATTAAAAAGGAGGAAAATGCACTTTGTTGATATATTAGTGAGAGAGGGATAAGAGAGATGGAATTGTTAGGCTCAGGAAGGGGATGGGTAAGTCAAGAGAATGGGGAAAAGCAAGTACTTCTGTTCCATCTTCACCAGAGAGAGAGACAGAGAGAGATTGAGAGAGAGACAGAGAGGGACCAGTGCCTCTAGGGAAGTGGGGGCCAAGGGTAATAGATGTTTTGATAGAGCTGGACAGGGTGAGGACAGGGTTGCTATCTTTGAGGGTAGATAAATCCCCAGGCCCAGACAGCATACACCAAAGGTGCTGATGGAACTGGCGGAGGAACTTGCAGATTCCTTAGCTAACTTGTTCAGTATCTCACTGGAATCAGGTGTGATACCGAGTAAGGCACATGTGGTGCCACTCCACAAGAGGAGTCCCAAGGATGACCAGGGAACTACAAACTGGTCAGACTAACCTCAATTGTGTGTAAGCTCATGGAAACCATACTGGAAGGAAAGGTTAGTAGATATCTGGAGGAGAAGGGTCTCCAGGGTGAGAGGCAACATGGTTTATGGGAGGGAGTCTGTGTCAAGCAAACCTGATTGACTTCTTTGACTGGGTCACTAAAACATGGAAAGGAGTCAAGCGGTGAACATCCTTTACCTGGACTTCAGCAAGGCATTTGATTCTGTACCTCCGAGGCTGATCAGGAAGTTGGCAGATATAGGGGTTGATGAGAAGTTGACCGAGAAGGTGAAAAACTGGCTGAGTGACAGGACCCAGGCGTGATGGTGGAAGGGAACTCTCCAGCATCAGGAAGGTCACCAGTGGGGTCCCACAGGGCTCGGTGCTCAGACCTGTGCCATTCAATGTCTGCATCATCGATATTGGAGATGACATTAAGGTTAAAATTGTCTATTCACAGATGACACCAAGCTCTGTGGGAATGTGGAGACAGCAGAAGGATATAAGACCTAAGGAGGATTTGAACAAGCTAGAGAGGTGGTCGGAATTTGGTCACTTGGCTTCAGTACAAAGAAATGCAAAGTTATGCACATTGGAGCCAAGAACCTGAGGACTGAGTACTCCTGGAGGAGTCAGGTATCTGCACCAGGGAGGAGAAGAAGGACATGGGAGGAATGATAACTAGAAATCTAAAGCACTCCAATGTAGGAAAGCAGCAGCAAGGCAAATAAAATGTTGGGCTGTATTGCCAGAGGGATCAGCAGCAGAAGAGAGAAGGTAATACTACCATTTATTGTATAGGTCATGAGTGAGACTGCATTTGGAGTACAGTGTTCAATTCTGATGCCCATACCTTAAAAAGGACATAAAACTGCTGGAAACTGTATAAAGGAGGTAAAAAATTATTATGGGTCAGCAGGGTAGGACATATGAGGAGAGGCTGAAGGCACTGAACATGTACTCCTGGAAGAAAGAAAAGAGAGAGGACATGACTGAGACTTCTAGGTATTTTAAAGGAATAAATAGGTGAAAAAGAGGGTCTCTTCAGGCTAAGAACTGAAGCACAAAGGGGACACAGTCTCAGGTTGGGGGTTAAAACAGAGGCTAGGAGGCACTTCTTCACTGAGAGGAAGGGTGTGTTGCAGCGTACTTTCAGAGGAGGTGGCTGCACTGAAAATGGTTGACAGCTCCAAGACAGCCTATGATGATTCATTGGGAAAATAAGGGACAACGGAGGGAAGGGTGGATTGGGGGAGGCAGGAGCAGTAGCTTAAGCTGAGGCCCTGCATTATGAGCAGACCTCATCGACCTAATGGCCTTATTCTTCCTGACTTTTGTTGCATGTTTGTATAAAAGGGTTGTTTTGGTTTTCAGCTCTTCTATTAACTGGCCAGTGGGTCCTGTAGTTCAGGACAAAATACTGTAGTCACCCTCTGGAGTCATCTAGCATGCCTCTGGCAACTAACATTAATCTAATTTCCTCTCACAGATCTATTCAAACTTATCAATACAGCTAGGAGGTAAATAAAGATAAAAACAACCTACAGTAGGGCCCAGTGGCACAGAGGGCTGAGGTGCTGGATTGCTCACCTCGTGGCATGCAGCGACCCGGGTTGGGAGTGAGCTGGGTCATCGGAAGGTTGTGCAGGGGAGAGGCAGAGATGGATGGAGCTGCTGGCAGGCAGCTCTCCTCTGAGGAAGGTGATATGGCATCCTTGCTCATGGCTGCCCCCTGGTGAGGCCGAGGACTGTGCAAGCAGGGTGCGGCAATAAGGCCAATGGGGCAGGCGGAGGAGGGTCATTACTGGGCTGTAAGGCAATGTATGCCTCCACACGCATGTAACCTTCTCCTGGGGCCCTCAGGTAAAAATGGGAGAAAATGAGGGGAAAAAATAGTGGCAGGATGGCGACCGACTCTCCACAGCACCGCCCCGGACCCGGGCATAAGGTAAGCCCGGTAATTCTGGGGAGACGGAGCTGGGAGCGAGTCAGATAAGGAGGCTTACTACAGGGAGGAGTATAAAGCACTGTACAAAAAAAAACTACAGTAGAAAATTATATGGCACGTTTACACCTGTGGTCCGGATGTAGCTAGATATATCCCAGCCGCTTAATCCAGGTTTTCCTTACATAGTGTCTGCTTTGGTATAGTGTCCCTGGTTAAGAAACAAACATTTTAAAGTACAAGTGCTACTGATATCCAAATGTCTGTATTGAATCGTGAATGATCATTTTAAAACGAAGTGTCAGTGCATTCAAATTTATTTGAAGGGCAAGGGCTGTTTTGTTCCAGGACTGCTTATTTTAAGTGACAGCTCCCAAATGTAATTGTATGCTTCAAGACCGTGAGACTGCCCTGCATGCTTCAAATTTGCTCTATTTGCACTACAGATGCCTTGTTCTGCTCCAAGACTATATGTAAGGTCATTGCATGCTCTGAGACTGAGATACTGCCTTTGTATGCTGTGAACCCTTTCAAAATTGATTGCACGTGCTCAAAAATTGTTCTTTCTATGCATGTTCTCAAATTGCCCTGCATGTTTTCGAATTGCTCTTGTAACAGTTTCACGATCCAAAGACTGCCAAAACCAGCAACATGCAAGTAAAGAAAACAGCACGCTTTGAGATTCAGCTTTATTTCTGCCCATTGCATGTTAACCAGTTCTCTTGCAAGATCCAAGACAGCTCCATCCAGCTGCATCCTGACAAAACTTGAGGACAGTCGTCAGAATGGGAATAGCACAGTCGGCTAAGGAACTCCTTGTCACCCTCTTCTTCAGATTCTTCAGGCTAACCCTCTCTAGCAGTGAGCTAGGCAGTGTAGGGAACCGCACAGTTCACAGATAGCAGTCTGATGCCCAGCGGAGTTGGGGTTTTTCTTTCAGGTTCTTCTGTGATTTGCCTGAGGTCAACAGCCCGAAGCTGTTCCAGATCTTCAGGTTTCTCCAGGTCCAGTTCTTCAAATTCTTACCAGGGGCAGTGGTGACAGGCCAGAAGTTCTTCAAATCTACAATGCCCAGTTCTTTAGATTTCTTCCCATGGTCTGCAGTGACAGCCTGGAGGTTCGGTCATATTTGCAATGCCCAGTTCTTCAGATTTCTTCTCAGGGGCCATGGTGATGGCCTGGAAGCTCTTCATTTGCCAAAGTTCCTCAGAATTACAAGGTTCTGTTCTTTCCCAGAGTCCTTTCTGACAGCCCAGAGGCTGTACTTGTGGAATACAAGTTGTGTTGTTACATCATCTTGGCATGCATACTGCAGTGCTACATACTTGTATTTCTGTAAAGGATGGGTTCTATTGATGCTCAGTGGTTTCAAATCCTTTGTTCTTGGTACTGTAGCAGTCAGTTCTTGAGCCAGCCAACAGAAAACACATTCTCGGAGGTTCCTCTATTTTCATTCTTCGCGATTGCATCATCTACAGCCCTCAGCAGGTTCATACAAACTATGGGATGGTATTGTACAAATTTTAAAGTTGTACAGTTATAGAGTGATTTTAGAGCACAGTAGTATTTACAAGTGAATGACAGTGTACAGTCACACTGCAAGCCCATTGGTCGACAGGGCCCACCAATGGGCTGCAGGGTGTATAGTAGCTGCTATTCACATACAGCTCTGCTGGTGAGCAGCCATGGTGTTATGAGGGTGGATTGAGCTGCCGCTGACTGTGGAATATGCTGGGATGGGGGAGGGGTAAGTTGGGGTGTCTGAGTGAGTGGGGGTGGGAGGTCTGCTGGGCTACCGGGGGATGTCTGGAGTGACACGCCAGTGCGAACGGGTCAGGGTGGGAGGGTGGGTTCTGATCATACAGCATTACTGCCGCAGGGGTGGCATGCAAATGGGGATGCGAGGCGGGGTGGGGTCCTGCTCAGTCTACTGTACCACCGCAGGGTGCGGTATTCTAATAGGGCCACGGGCAGGAGGGGGTTCTAATGTATACCGCCACTGTGTGCATTCTAACGATGTCACAAGCAGGGAGGGGGTTCTGAGATTATTTCACTGCCTCCGCAGTGTTCTGCATTCTAACTGCATCATGGGCGTAGGGGGTTCAGAGATTATTTCACTACTGCCGCAGTGTGCGATTCGAACAAAGACACAGCAGGAGGGGGCACACTGGACTGCCAGGGCAGGCAGGCTTCCTTGCTGATGTCTTTTGAGGTGCATCTCGGACTTGCTCCAGATGCACCTCCAAGATGGGTTGTGAATGGGCCATGCGTACCATATGCATGGGCATGCCCTGCACAACCCCTCTTCAGATGCGCCTGCACGTTGGACCCCTTCCAGAATCACACACCGTGTGAAGGTCAGGGATGTACCAGTGCATCTCGGATGCATTGGGTGCATCTCTTTGTGAATCCTGCCCTATTACTTTGTGAACATTTTATTATTACAATTAATTGCTAATTATTTTATTTAATCAACAAAATACATTGTGTACCTCATAGTACCCTCCCTCTTAAAAATGTAACTGTTACCTTCTACTTTTAAGTTTATAAAAGGTTATATTAGCTTAAAATGTTTGTTTGTGTAGAAGTTTAATATGGAAAACTGTGTTGCATGTAGTTTGAGTTATTTTTCTTGGGGAGATTTTTAAATGCACATGCTAAACAATTAATCACAATTAACTTCAAAACTAATTTTTTATTTTTTTTTTTTTACAAAAACCCTAGAAAGGACCTATTCCATATGGTATATACAAAACCTGTAAGTTTCATAGCTCAACTCCAAGCAGTTTTGTATTTATCTGAGTGCAAACATTTAGCTAGCAAATCAGACAAACTTATGTACATTTGGCCCTTAATATCTCCACAAATACAAAACTGATCCTCCTGACATTTTAACGCTAAGAGATCCTAGGACTGTGGAGGAGAATTGCAAAGTTCACAGTCCTACAGTCTAAAAATGGCGAGATATGGCACTCTGAAAATAGCCATTTTTACACCAACACAAACCTAATATAAGGCACTACTGTGCCTATATATATATATTTAGTTATACAATGGGTAACAAAAATCAGTGAAAACAAAACACATCAGCCTGGATATTCAAAGAGGTTGCACCTGATGCAGTGGAGTTGCGCCAGCGCAACCCGCATTACGCCCAGATATTGAGAAGGCTTGCGCGCGATCCCAACACACCGGGGCAATGATAATGTATTCGTACAGATGCAGGGGTGCCCATGCATATGCAGCACATCCAGATATTCAGTCCGGGATGTGTTGCACATATGTCGGTGCACCCTGCACTGCGCCACATAGGGGCTCAAAGTTGGAGCCCTGCAAAGTAGCAGCAACTCCCGCCAGCCACAGGTGGGCTGCTGAATGGCATGGAGCAACACAGCAGCCACCAGCCGTGGGTGGCCACCCGCCCATGCACCACACTATCCGCGAGCACCCACATACCCTGGTGGTCTAGTGGCACCCGTTCCTCCCATGTCCCTAGTGCAGGTATCTGACATGTATGAACATCCCTGGTAATCTAGTGGAACCTCCCCGTGGCCGTGATCGCAGTAAATGTAAAATGAAGCATGCCCTGGCAGTCTAGTGGTACCCGCCTCTGTCCCAGATCACCAGTATTGGACATTCAGATAAATCCCTGGTGGTCTAAGTGGTACCCCTCCTGCCCGGGTGGGGGGTTCCACTGGACTACCAGAGATGTTCATATCGTCAGATACCCGCCGGGGACAAGGGAGGGAGGAAGTTACGACTGCCAGGGCATGTTTTATTTTACATTTACCGCGATCACGGCTACGAGGTGGGGTAGTCCTGGGACCCCCACTGTGCACAGGTGATTCTGTGCAGGGCGCCAGGTGCAGTTCACTGGGCATCCCTGCTCAAGGCATGCAAATGGGGCCATAATGACATGCAAATAGTCCCAGTTGTGTCATGCATATGTTATGGCCTCATTTGCATGCCCCTGCTGAATATCGCTGGTGATAAACCTAGCGCAACTGCACTTACGCTGGTGCATCCCCATGCTCCCTAGATGTGGCTTGTGCCAGGGTAGTGCCACTGCACCTTGTGCAGTATGTGCGCTGTCCGTGCCATATTCAACGGTGCTGTGCCATGGCACATCCTCGCTGAATATCACCTGGACCTGGCCCCAGCACATTGCAGTTGCACTGCACCCAGACTTGCGCCACTGCCTGGCACAGTCTGAATATCCCAGCCATCACATAACCACGCATCACATAACACACATAACCATGAATTATCTCACAATGACTGCACATCTGCACTAATTTCTAGCCACAGAACCTGTTCACCGCCAGCCCAGAGCAGAAGATAATTCCACACATCAGACATAAACTGGCACAAATAGACTGGCACAAAAAATCAGCCTAAAAATCCTTTAGTACCTTGTGTGCCGACCAACAGTTACCAAACCCAAAAAACACTGCTCACTGATAACTGAAAATACCAGGCTCAACCTGCCATTTGTTTTGTTCCCATGCTCCTCAGCTTGATTTCACTTGCGCTTTGTAATGCAGTTGAGTAGGCATCTATTTCAGTTACGGTTTTCAATAAAATGTTAATTAAAGTCATTGTGCTGAGAATAATGTGAAATCAACTTCTCTGTGTCCCAAACACTTCTGATAGTAGTAAAGTGCTGCTGAATCTGTAGTAAAGCGAGCGAGTTGGTGGCTTTGGTAGTGCATATAGCGGCCAGTCGAGAGAGTTGATACTGCAACCTCACACTTCACTGTGTGCACTGCCAAAACTGCCAACTCGCTTGCTCACATTTACCATAAGTCAGCGGGACTTTATTAGTGTAAATGTTGGGACACAAGAGAAATTGATTTACATTATTCTCAAGCACAATGACTTTATTTAATATTTTATTCAAAAACTATTGCTGAAACGTGACACCCGCCTTCAATGGCACTACGATAGTGAAAGTGAAGTCAAGCCCAGGGGTGAGGAAACAAATCAAATGGCAGGATCAATCAGATAGCTAATGAAATTCATAAGCCACCCAAAAAAAAAAAAAAATACAGAATGTAATTAGTAAACTGGTCTTTTTAACCCCAGCTGATTGTGGTCTCAATTAATGCACGCTTATCATGTCTTCTGAGCAGGAGTATACAATATGTTCGGTTAATGCAGTACCATGTGATGGGTTCTGATCAATGAGGAGTCAGAACTGACCAGACACCATTTATAAATACAAACAAACATACATACATACAAACATACATACACACACACACATATATACTGTACATACAGTACATACACACACACATACATACATACATGCACACACATCTCATGCAAACATTTATTTATTTATTTAAAAGTTTTACCAGGAAGCACACTGAGCAGAGTATTGCTCGATTCCAGATGCATCCTGAGGAAGGGGACAGTGGAGGCACAAAAATTCAAACACAGTCAATACACTAACACAGGAACTAGATAATACAAAAGTACATGTACCAGGAACAGAGCATTACAATCAGTACAAATGCACATCAAATAGGGTAATGAGACAGAGTGAGCAATAAACAACTAGACCCTCAGTAAGTTGGTGAGCCAGACCCTGAGGTATCTAAAGGAGGACATACATACATACACATACGCACACACGGGAGCATACATACACACACACACACACACACACACATACATACATACGCACACACACATACACACAGGAGTATACATACATAAATACACACACATACATACAAACATACTATACATACATACACACACACACGAGGATATATATACACACATACAAATATATATACATACGCACACACACGTACACACACGTTGGAGCATATATATATACACACACACATATACATACAAACATACATACATACCTCACGCACACACACAGGGAGTATACACACACACACACATACATAAATACGACACACATGTACACACACATATATACATACATACACACACACATACTATAAACATACATACATACGCACACACACGTATACACACCGGGGAGTATACGTATACATACGTATATATACATACACACACGATATAGACACATAATATATATATACAAACATATACGTATATATACACAAACACACACACAGTATACACACATGCATATATGTATTCACACATATATATAATATAAATATATATATATATACATACACATATATAAAATATATATATACACACATATATATAAATATATATATATATATATATATATATATACACATGTATATATATAAATATACATACATGCATACATATATATATACACACATGCATACAAACTTATGTACAAATATACATACATATGTACATGCACATATACATACATAGAAACAAATACATATATATACATACATACACACATACAAACACATATACATACATACATACATAAAACATACATGCACACATATAAACATACATACATGCACACATACATAAAACATACACACACATACATACATACGCATACAAACATACATACATACATACACATATATACATACAAACATACATACATACAACAGGGTCTACTTATAAGTAACAAGATAAAAAGTGTTATCTTCATCCAGCATAGCAAGATAATATTACCTTGCAAAGTTAAGACTGTATTACCAACAGAAGGAGGAAGGTGGGGTTGCCACTGTATCGGTCATTGGAGAGACCACACCAGGAGTCCTGTGTCCAGTTCTAAGACCACACCTCAGAAAGGACACAAACAGGGTAGAGGCCATCCAAAGAAGGGCAACAAAAATGGTGCAGGGGCTGCACCAAATGTCCTATAAAAGACTGAGGATCTAAACATGTACACCATGGAAGAGAGGAAGGAGATGAGCATGATAGAGACCTATAAATATCTCACGGGTGAACAAGGTACAAGAGGGAGTATTTTTCAGAAGAGAAGATGCTCCCGGACAAGTGGACATACAATGAAACTGGACATTTTAGTAGAGATGTGAGGAAGCACTTCCTCACTGGGAGAGTGTTAGATGCTTGGAACAGTCTTCCAGTTGGGTGGTGGGGATGAAAGCAGTGGGTTTCAAGCATGCAGGGATAACACAAGGGAATCTTGATTAGGAAGCAAGGGGAGGGATGGAGTCAGAGATCAACTCGGGTTGGTGGTGATAGTACAGAAATGGGCAGACTGGATGAGCCAGGCAGTCCTTAGCTGCTGTCAGATTCTGTTTCTATAACATAGCAAGTTGCAACATAATATTACCTTGCAGAGTTTAGAATGTTACAGTGCATACTACACTGCGATGGTCATGCTCCCAGTCAGCTTTTGCACAATATGCTGCCGCCTTTATGGGACAGATCAAGGGGCTGGTGTGCAGGTTCTCCACTCTGGACTAGTAACCATTAGCCACCTTATGTGTACACCTTCCAGGAGAAGGCTCACCTGCTTTGCAGTTGCCAATGCAGTCTCATAACTGGCAGTATAGCCTAGTGGTTAGAGGAACGAAGGTGTGAACGAGCTTGATACATCCAGCAGACCAGACCTGAGTTTGATTCTTACAGCCTCCACTTGCATACTATGTGACTCTGAGGAAGTCACTTAACCACTCAGTGCTCCCAGGACGCCCTGAAAATAGGCACTTGTGCCTAGTGGGCTTACCCGGTTATAAAAGACTAAAATAAATAAAGTAACTTTTCTCCTCTGTATGCCTCAGACTGCCTTTGGTAGTCATGCCTACGGTTGGTAGGTCATTGTCTTAAAATATAGAAGTCAGAGCCACACACCACAGATATTATATTAAAATAATTTCTCTTTATTTGCCCTTTATACAGGTTGAGTTCAGCACATGCAAGCTTGCAGAAGAACACAAAATTCCTAGTGCATGCTGAGATTATTCTGAGCACGGGACACAATCTTATTAAAGCAATATTTTTCACAGGACTCCTCAAATTCAGATGATCCTTCACTCCAAGTAACTAACTTTTATCCCTCCTACAAGTGTGAAGAAAACTCTGTGAATTTTCAGGTGGGGTGGGAGATTTATCTCTCACTGCTGCATTTATTATGCTTTCTATACAGCTTTTTGCCCCCGTTGCCGTCTCCACCTGCTCGGCAACAAGGATATAGCAGTTTTCTGGTTTCTCCCTCTACTCCAGGGGCCCCAGAATATGCTCGTGCATCCCGATGGAGGCGAGCACGATACTGTGGCTCCAGGATGGCCCTTCCCCTGCTCCGGCCTAGGCACTGAGTCGCCCACAGAGCCTGGCACTACCACCAAGCCTCCACTCTGTGGCAACCAAGAGCCCAGGAGACTCCAGATCCCTCCCTGGAGAGGAGAGGAAAGCTGCCTGTCAGCAGCTCAATCCAACACCGCACTTCAAGCCGGACTCCACAGCAACCCAAGCTGGCTCCCCATCCCAGGTCACTGACATGGCGTGAGTTGTAGCATCCAGTGCCTCAACCTTCAGCGCCACCGGTCGGCTTTATTTTATGTATAATAAAAGTTTACTTATACACAGCAACGTGGTTTTGTATTTCAGTGGAGACTGTGGAGCCAAGCTGTAGTGAGAAAGTATCTCTCGATCTACATACCATGCCCCCTTTCTGGTTAATTTTACTATTGTCACTCCATTAAGTTCCAGTTGCAAAACATATAGTCAGTTTCTTTCCCAGACCTCACATCTTACCGCAGAACCAGAAAAAAACACAGTGCCTACTAATGTATAAAACAAAGAGGTAATAGTAAGCGGATGCTTAAAATAGAAAATAAAGATAGTACTTGGTATTTTGATTATAGGTCTTTTTTAGAAATTATCTAAAGAGAAAAAGCAGTTAGTTTTTTTCCTCTTTAGATAATTCCTGAAGAAGATATATGGTCAAAACTTTAATTCTAACTCTATTTACAGCATGTATTTAATATTACCTTTTTGTTTTGTTTTCAGACCACACTTTGTTTTTTGTGCCTACTAATATTTGTTACAGCTTTTGTGCTCGTGACACAATGTCACATGAACCCGTCAGAAAACATGTTTTGCAATACTGATGGCATCACAGTAGTCATGTGCAGCACCCTTGTCAGCAGTTGAAATCAAAGAAAAACAGTAACATTTTTTAGAAACAGCAGATTTAACAACTATTAATAGTAAACTGATATTGTATAAATTGAACATGCAAGGATCTGATTCAAAATAAGTGACTATCACTTGAGAAGCAGCTGGTCTTTCATATCTCATTCATGGCTCTGTCATACGAGCTGTGGTCATGCCTCTTCACATGAAGATAAACTGCATATTTTGAGTCAGAAGGAAAATAATGCTACTTCAAAATCCATCCACTATGGTGCCTCCAGTTTGCAGCCCAGTTTATGTACTGGCAAGGAATGGCAATTTGGTGTAATCCATTAAAGTAAAACACTGTACCTCATATCAATGAATTCATACCTTTTATTTTGTGTTACTACACAATAAAAAATAGCAGCAAGAAGACTAGTCTACCATTACCATGGTTTTGCAACCACTCTAGCACTCTGTCTAGCACTCTGACAAACTACACTTTTTTGTTTACATTATTTTCACTGTGTAACTGACAGGTGTGATGACTGACAACTGGGACGTGACACAGATTCCGATTCAGATAACGCCATTTTCAGAATCAAGATTTTCTTCAAGTTCCCATTCTGAAAATACAAAATTCAAAAATTGGCTTGCAGTCCAACGATTCCAGTTCCATAATTGCAGTAACCCTAATGATGAGCCAAACGGAACACTGCGCTTGTGATGGAACTGGACCAGGAAATGGCACCTTACAATATCCCTTGATATGCTGATGACATTTCTCTTAATGCATGTAAATAACCAAGAATTAGCAGCTCAACTCTTACTCACTCACAAACTTTAAATTGCTTTTCTCATTAGGAGCACAACTGGTAATGGCACAAAGCAGTTAAAGTAGAGAACTCAGTGCACCTCCCAAATGGCAAATCATTCAAGTATTAGCCTCCATGGCTATTCACTTATTTTAGCCAAACATTACAGCGAAACCAGCCAAAAGTAACTGGCCTTTAACGGTTTTGCAACGGTTTGTTCTGTATTGCCTTTGTATTGCTTTTTGTGAGTGTAGTGATACTAACTTTGCTTTGTTTCTTTCTTTTATAGTGCTGCTCACCTGCCTTGAGATGCGGCTCATCAGTTTCCATCAGCTGTTGGTGTCATTACTATATTTTTAATAAGATATAAATAATTACTGTTGTTGGCAATTCTCATTTATACACCTAGCTGTATTTCTTAAAGATTCTGATTGCTGCAGTGGTTCCATTTTTAATGTCTTACAGAACTTGGTTGTTGTTACCTCTCGCTTTATTAGCACTTCATAGAAACATAGAAACATAGAATTTGACGCAGATGAGGACCGCTTGGCCCACCCAGTAGTCTGCCCATTTCCTACCTACTGGATAAGCTGCAGATCCAGTTAACCAGCAGCCTACTTCTTCCCACCCCCACCCCCAGAATTGCCTTATGACTATCCCATGCATGCTTGAATTCCACCACTGATTTTGACTCACAACTTTCCTCCGAAGGCCATTCCATGCATCCACAACCCTCTCTGTGAAAAAATACTTCCTTAAATTACCTCTGAGCCGCCTCTCTATCTTCAAATTGTGCCTCTTGTTCTTGCACCACTTTTTTTGAAAGATGCTACCCTCTTGGACTTTGTTGATTCCCTTGAGGTACTTGAAAGTTTCTATCATGTCCCCTCTCCTCCTTTCTCGAGGCTATACATATTAAGCTCCTTAAGTCTCTCTTCATATGTCCTCCGGTGCAGACCCTGCACCATTTTAGTTGCCTCTGGACAGCTTCCATCCTGTTCTATGTCTTTATGGAGATTGGGTCTCAGAACTGCACACAGTACTCAGATGTGGGGTCTCACCAGCTGTCTGTACAGAGGGATAATAACTTCCTGTTTTCTACTGGTGATGCCTCTCCCTATGCATCCCAGTATCCCCCAGCCGCCCTTGCTGCCTTCTCACATTGCTTGCCCACCTTTAGGTCATCTGATATGACTACCCCCAGGTCCCTTTCCATTTTTGTTGTTGTTAGTATCTCACCCCCATTGTGTTTTATACAGTAATTGATACATTCATAATACAAGGTACAGTGCAATCAAGTGTACTTGTTGCTTTAAATCTGGGCTGATATAAGTCGATCGTAACTCCATCCCACAACCCTTGAGAAAGCCTAGGGTGAAACGGTCAGCTACTTCTGTACGTGTTGTCTGCTGCTTTGTGAGTTTTTGTACATGAATATTTGTATACTGCGCAGTTTCTACACTTAGCTTTGCATTGAATAAATTGTCATGTTTCCTGACTGCTCTTGTTTGCTATATGTTGTTATTGCCTATGAATGCTGTATGTTTTTCCTTTTTTTGTTCAAGTGTACGTCCAGATTGTTGTTCTGTATCCAATTGCACCTTTCTTGATTGCACTGTACCTTGTATTATGAATGTATCAATTACTGTATAAAACATTGCACTGCTATGTATGTATTGCTTGTGTTGTCATTAGGACGTCCCTGTGAATGAGCTTGCTCAACTGAATATTTCCTGTAATAAACTTGAACCTGAATAAACTTTCTATTACATACACTGTAACTGGTGCTGGCTTTTGTGTTGGCTCACTGCATGCACAGCCAACGTATTGTGGTAGTAGACCTGGAGGCCGGTCACTGTTGGGCTTAATGCAGAGCATGCATCAGTAGGTGCGTCCCTCATTCCACAATAAGCCTGCATGCCGGCATCACACCATGCATATATAATGTGGCGACACATCTAAGGAAAGGTCCGCTGCAATGCGAGCAAAGTTCGTCATATGCAGTGGACCTCCCGTCTTCCCTGGTGGTGAAAATAGATTAAAAATGTCGGCGCAATGCCAACTTCAGGGGTGTCCAGTCCCCTGTCAGCATGCCCGTGACCTATGTATGTGCCAACAGAGAGCCCACTCCCCATGGCATAATGCACCCCCCATTGTTATGTGCCGGGGTGCCCAATCCCTCTCAGCTCTTGCCCCCAAAACACTTAGATGGCATGATGGAGTCACCCCAGTGTGCTAAACTCTGAAAAATAAAACCACCCCACAATGTTTTTTTCCTTTTAACCCTGTGAAAGAAGAAAATGGTCCCTTGCGGTCTCCGTGCCCCTCCCACAACCCACGTCCACCCTCTGTGCACCCTGCCTCCCCACACCCCCTACTCCATGTTTCATCAAGAGTCTGGTTAACGATCTTCGGTGGACCAGGAACGTTGCCTGCACTTTTCAAAGCCGACCGCGAACTGAAGAAATGCCGGTAAGCTGTATAATGGCATAAATAGGGTTTTTCAACTTTGGTGCATATCTCGAATTTTTGGAATTGTTGCACCAAATGTTCAACCTGGGGTTATTGGGACCCATCCTCATGAATTCAGTCACTGTTACTGTTATTTGGTCCCGAAGGTGATTTTTCAGTCACTGCACAGAATCACCTTCGGGACTGAATAATGAAATTAAAGTGCCACTGTTCATGAGGGGGGCACATTTGTGAAAAAATTCCAAAATGGTTGTTTTACTAGCGTCGTGTGCAGTTTCCATGTACACTCGCAACTGGAATTTGTAATATTTCACTCCAGATTTTCAAAATTGGCATTTTCAACACCTCCTGATAAACAGTTTAGCTGTCATTTTACATATCCTGGCCAAAATGTGTTTTGCAACGCCAGTGCAGAGTTAGTGCGGTCGCCAGCGTAAATCAGTTTTGGGACATTTGAGGAAAATGACGGGACACTGTTCATGAGCAGAGGTCCTAAAATGCCTATGTTGAAAATTTGGTGCTGAAAGTCCATAAAATGACTACGCTAGCGTAAGTTGAGCAGTTTCCATGCAGCCTTGTAATCTCTCGCAAATTTGCAGTATTTCATGCCAGATTTTCAACACTGGCATTTTTTCACACCTCCTTATGAACAGTACAGCTGTCATTTTTCACATCCTACCTAAAATGTTTCCCACACTTGTGGCGCATAATGGTGTGGTCAGTCTGGGAAATCAACTTTGGGAATATTAACAAAATCACAGCACCGCTGTTCACGAGGGAAGTACCAAAATGTCTATGTTAAAAATGTGTCTAACAAACTCCCAAAATAATTGGGATACAGACATGTGTTGTGTGAGTTTCTATGCATGCTCATGACTTCACCAATTTTTCATATTTTCACTCCAAATCTTCAACGCTGCCATTTGTTTACGCCCTCATGAAAAATACAGTTGTCATTTTCCACATCCTGCCCAAAACGTGTTTTCATTCCTGTTTCGTCAAATGGCATAGTTGCTGTGCAAAACCACCTTCAGCTAACAAACTGATTGTGCCACTTTTCATGAGGTGGGCTCACAAAAGCCCATGGTGAAAATTTGAGTGAAAATACCAACACCGCCTACAGGTGTTAGCTTCCAACTGTAGCACCCACCCTGTAGAGACTGACAGGTGAAAGGGTGTGACTTGGGATCATCGGCTGTAATGCTCCACATTCATCCACCCCACCCCACCCTGCAGCCAGTGACAAGCATCGCGGTGTGCCTTGCACTGTTCGCCACAAAGTTCATCCCATTCTCCTATACTGCACCCACCTCAGCATTTTTCCTTATGGAATGGGATAAGTATAATGCCCAAAGACCCCAAAACACACCATTACACTTGTCAGTGTTTACAGGGTAGGGTGAGGACAATGCCTTGAGCATTATAGGTTATGACCCAAAGACACACCCCAATGCCTGTCGGTCTCTACAGGGTGGGATGGGGTTGGCGCTCACTTCAGTACTTCACTGCCATTCCTGTTATGCATCTTCTAACTCCAGCACTACCAATGCCAATGCCAGCGAGACAACATTCGGCATTGACAAATGCTTGTTTAGTTTGGTGTCTGTACTGGAAGTGAACGGTCAAACCTGTGAGGGGTTGGGCGAGGTTGGATTTAACTGTGAGGGACTGGTGCTGGGGATGATGATTGGATTGGAGGGCTGGGTATAGTTTTTGCAGGGAGGAAAGGGTAACTGTGGGGGCATACTTCTCAACTGTCACACATTACGAGGTATGTCACCCATTTTAACCCTCAGAAATCCTTTGTCCCACATCAAGGTAGTGATATTCCACATTTCTCACAGAGGTTTTAAAGCAGAAATTCATAATTATCTATTGTGCTCAATTATCAGTAAACATTATTAACATTAGTGCACTGACAGCAATAGTGTTCTGAGCTTGCTGTGCCGTGTTTGATGATATGTCACACATTTTGCTTATTTGTCACACATCTTGTCACACATTTTGGTGAAGAAAGATTGAGAGGTATGGTGAGGGAACAGTGCTGGAGATGGGGGTAAGTGATGGATTGAAGTGCTGCATATGGGTAAACAGGCAGCGAAGGGTTAAACTGTGAGGGACTGCTGCTGGGGCTGAGGATTGGAGGGGCACTTGGTATGGTCTGTGCAGTGAGTTAAACTGAAGGGTAAAAAGCTTTAAGGGGACTAGTGGGGGTTGAGGGTTGGATTGGGGGCTGGGTATGGTCTGTGCAGGAAGGAAAGGGTTAAACTGTGAGGGCCTGGTGCTGGGATTGAGGGCTGGGTATAGTGGTGCAGGAATGAAGGGTTAAATTGTGAGGGTGCTGGTATGGTCTGTGCAGTGAGTTGAAACAGAAGTGTTAAACTGCGAGGGAGGATAGCTCTATGTCTTGTGCATCACGGATAGGGACAAAGCCCCAATGAGTTACCGGCCTAACTCATCCCCAGGGATGTCAACTGAGGGAGACGCAGAGGCTTCTCGAACTGACAAGTGTACATGAAAAGTAGCAATCCTCATCTAGCACAACGCTACATAGCATTCTCGTACGCTGCAAGTTTCACTACCGTTTAATGCCATTACTATCGGACTGCGGAAGGCCGAGGGCAGGAATATTTAAGGTAAATTCTGAGAAACCCGTGTGGACTTTAGGACCACTAGGAACGGAAGCATTTTTTGAAAGGCAAGGCTTTTTTGCTCTGGAAGGCTTGAGGAGGGTGCTGCGCACTGTGAGCAGGGGCGGAGAGATGCTGGGGTGGACCCGGGCCGGACGCAGGCAGCCGGCCATACACTATCGCGGGGTCGGCCCGGTCAAAGAGGGATCGTGGAGGCTGCCTGCCGGCGGCGGGACTCGCACGGAAAGGAAAGTCTGCAGCTGAGGAGTGTAAGAGGGATTACACATGGAGCCGCAAAAGGTGCAGGTAAGGAGACAGAGCGGGTCACTTCTACCAAAACCAGGAGGGCGGAAGGGTCCGGGTTCATCTTGCTCTCCGTACAGTGTAAACGGTACTGATAGTGATGAAACTGGAGGGTTACATTATAGCCTGCGGCACGGCAACCCCACTAATCTGCTTTGGGGAGCTGCTGCCTCGAACCCGGGCAGAGGACACGCAGACGGCCGTTCACTTTACTGTTTGGCAATGATGTATTAGTGTGTTTGAAAACAGATAATTGAGTCGCTGGGAGTGTTGTGTTACAGCACGTGTCCAAAAGTGTGTTAGGGTGCCTTGTGCATCTGTGGGACATCAGGCAGCGGATAATTACTGCATGTGGGCTTAGTCTAGAGGTGTGTTGTGGTGGTGAAGAGGTGTTATGTTTCTGTATGGCGGACAGGGGTGTTGTGTTAACCTGTGCATGTCAAGGGTTGTATTACTATGTACCAGAAGTGTTAATTTGTGAGTGGTGATAGTGTGCGGATGGGAATTGTGTTAAGTCTGTGCATGCGAGAATATTGTAGTAGTGTGTTACTTTGTGAGTGGTGATTGTGCAGGGAATTATAGTTTATGCATGTGAGAATATTGTAGTAGTGTGTTGCTTTGTGAGTGGTGATTGTGTGGAGGGACTTACATTATTCTATGCATGTGAGAATATTACCCTAGTATGTCACTTTGTGAGTGGTGATTGTGCAGGGATGCATAGTCTATGCATGTGAGAATAGGAATTGCATAGTCTATGCATGTGAGAATATTGTGGTAGTGTGTTACTTTGTGAGTGGTGATGTGTGAAGGGAATTGCATTATTTTGTACATGTGACAATATTGTGGTAGTGTGTTACTTTGAGAGTGTGAAGGGAATTGCATTATTCTATACATGTGAGGATATTACCATAGTGTGTTACTTTGTGAGTGGTGATTGTGCAGGGGAATTGCATAGTCCATGCATGTGAGAATATTGTGTTTTTTTTTTTTTTTTCCCAGCAATTGTTTAACCAGGTGGAACACACTAAGCTGAAAGCTTGTTTACAGGTGCAACCTGAGAGCACAGGGAAGTTAAGGACTTGCTCAGGGTCAGACAGTATGCAAGTGGGTACTATGGGATTCAAACCCAGGTCTCCAGATTTGCAGCTCAAGAGCCTTAAACCTCTGCACTATGCTGCCTCACAGAGTACTACCATTGTAGTAGTGTTACTTTGTGAATGGTGATTGGGTGCAGGGATTGCATGATCTATATATGTGAGAATATTGTGGTAGTGTTCACTTCATGAATGGTGATTGGTTGTGCAGGGAATTGCATAGTCTATGCATGTGAGAATATTACTGTAGTGTGCAGAATATGTGTTTAGGACTGATGTGTTAATGTATGTTTGTGTGGTTAGTGTGTGCAGGGTTGTTTTGTTAGTAAACAGAAGGATGTGCTCAGTGCAGAGGATCTGTTCACATGTCTAGAGGTCTTGTTACTGTGTGTGGAGGGTATTGTGTCAGTCTGCATGTAAGATGTGCTATTGTGCAGAAAATGTGCCAATTCATGTGTGGGAAGGTTATGTTAGTGCAGGGGAAGAGGTGTTGGTGCATGTTTGAGGTTGTGTTCAGTGGTATGGCATGTTGTGTTGGTGAGGGAGTGTTGTGTTATTGTGTGGAAGGGTAGTATGTTAGTCTGTGTATGCTGGTTTGTTGTGTTAGTACATTTGACATGTTTATTCACGTGCCTAGAGACATGTTTCTTTGTAGGTGGTGTAGTATTGTCGGAGGGATATTGCATTCAGCTTTGCATAAGAGGATTTGTGATAGTGTGCAGAGGATGTGTTTAAAAATGATCTGTCACTATTTGTGTGTGCAAGGGTATTTTGTTAGACTGTAAACACAGTGATGGTGTGTTGCAGAACACGGTTTGTTGATGTTTCTAAATGGTCTTGTGTTACTGTGTGTAGAAGGATATTATAGTGTATGGTTAGGGCTTATTATGCACAGTTCAGGTAGCTCAGAAACCTTGTTGTGCATGTTGTTTCATTAACTGCAGCTGTGATTCCCTCATGCTGACTCCTGCTGCCTGATTTCACTTACTCTGCTCACTGTACCTCAGCGTTATCATGCAGTTAAAAAAAAAGTCACTTTTTTTTATCATACACTGTAACAATGAAATATAAGCATTGCTATCTCGCCTTGTGTTTCCATCTGGGTTGTGATACCAGCATGGACCTCTGAGCTTCACTCTGAGAGCCAGTACACTGGTATCTCAGCCGCTGATGGAAATATACATGTAGTTGTGTATGGTGCCTACACATTATTCCTTATGTGTTAATCTGTACATGTAGGGATGTTGTGTTATTGTGAGAAGATGTGCTGGTCCATATGTGCGGGGGTTGTTACTGAATGATGGTGCAGACATGCCAGCTGATCTCTGGGAAGGCAGTAAGGCAGGCAAAGTCCCAAACTGAGGAAACACTAGCACGAACAGTGAAAGAAAGTGACAAGACTTTCTATAGGTACATTAGTGAAAGGAGAAAGTCCAGAGGGGTATTGCTAAGCTCAAAGCAGAAAGGGGCATGTGAGGAGGACCATGTAAAAGCATCTATCTTAAATAGATACTTTGCTCAGTATTTACTGAAGAGAAGGTAGGGCAGGGCCCACAGCTCAGCACCATGGACACGGGGAGGGAGGTGAGCACTACTCCCTTCACAAAATAAAGGGTCCTACAAGAGCTCGCTAAGCTCAGGGTGGACATGGGCAATGGGACCTGATGGCATACATCCCAGGGTACTAAAGGAGCTAAAGGTGGAACTAGCAGAGCCATTAGCAGAACTGTTTAGTGAGTCTCTGAGCACAGGAGAGGTCCCAGAAGACTGGAGAAGGGCTCATGTGATCCCACCCACAAGAGTGGTAGCAGGAGGAGGCAGGGAACTACAGACCAGTCAGTCTTACCTCAGTAGTGGGCAAGATTATGGAGGCACTTAAGGAAAGGATAGTGCAACACCTGGAATCCATAGGGCACAGGATCCAAGACAGCATGGGTTTACAAAGGAAGGTCCTGTCAAACTAATCTCATAGATTTCTTTGACTGGATAACCAGAGTGGTGGACCAAGGGGAGCAGCTTGATGTCGCCACCTTGACTTCAGCAAAGCTTTCGACACTGTTCCACATAGAAGATTGATAAATAAGCTGGGTAGGCTCGGTGGGTCAGAGTTGGTCAACTGGGTGGCAAACGTAGTTGACGGGCAGAAAAACAGAGAGTGGTGGTAAATGGTATAGTCAGAAGAGATGAAAGTCACAAGTGGGGTACCTCAGGGATCAGTCCTGGGGCCAGTCCTCTTCAATATCTTCATTAGTGACA
Source organism: Neoceratodus forsteri (assembly GCA_016271365.2). Taxonomy (NCBI): domain Eukaryota; kingdom Metazoa; phylum Chordata; order Ceratodontiformes; family Ceratodontidae; genus Neoceratodus; species Neoceratodus forsteri. The sequence goes on along the minus strand of CM028135.1, from coordinate 189,158,669 downwards.
TTGCAGATGGACTAGAGGGTGAGGCTTGTCTGTTTGCAGATGACACCAAGATCTGCAGCAGAGTAGATGATCCAGATGGGGTGGGCAGAATGAGAAGAAATCTGGATAAACTAGCAAAATGGTCAGAAGAGTGGCAACTGGGATTTAATGCAGAGTAGTGCAAGATCATGCACATAGGGAAGAAGCCCTGAAGCCACCATAGGCTGGGAGGAGTTGCTGGCAGTCACAAAGGAAGAAAGAGACTTGGGCATCATCATCATCACGATGACCTGAAATCATCCAAGCAGACCTCCAAAGCAGTAGGTAAGGCTAGGGGATGTTAGTGTGTATTAGTAGGGTATAACAAGTCGTAAGAGAGAGGTAATAATCCTCTTTACAAGACACTGGTTAGGCCCCATCTGAGTACTGCAGGCCACACCTTCACAAGGACATTAACCAAATTGAGGCAGTCCAGAGAAGGGCAACCAAAATGGTGCAGGGACTGCATCAGAAGTCATATGAGCACAGATTAACGGAGCTCAATATGTATACCCTTGAGCAAAGGAGGGAGAGGTGATATGATCAAAACATTCACACACCTTAGGGCATTAACAAGTGCAAGAATCTAACATGTTTAAATATAAGAAAAATAGCGGGACAAGAGGACACAGCATGAGATTAGAGGGAGGTCGATTAAGGGGAATGTGAGGAAATTATTTTCACAGAAAGGGTGGTGGATGCATGGAACGGCCTCACCTCAGGAAGTGGTGGCTATGAATACAGTGCAGGGCTTCAAACAGGCATGGGATAGGCATAAGGAGCAATACAGATGAGTATGAATAGATAGGCCACTGACAGAGCAAAGGCCGATGGCACATTTATATGGTAGAAAAAATGGGCAGACTGGATGGGCCTTACGGTCCTTATCGCCACCCCTAGTGTTTCTATGTCCCTGTCCACTGGTCCCTTTGCCCTATCCCCATGCTGTCATTGTGTGTGCCATCAGATAAAGTGCCCTTTAGGAGATCAGACTACAAAGCAGGAGCTATCCAGATGTCAGCACCCTATGGAGAAAGCACTAGAAACAGAGACAAAACTCTGATGCAGGGGAAATTAAATAGCGACAAACCAGCCCCCTCCCAATGGAACAAGCTTAAAATCTCACACCTAGTGAGGAGTTGACATCATGGGTGAAGCTCATGTGCCCTTATGACATCATCACTCTACCGAGGTGGTATCCTGTAGCACAGTGTGCAGTTTAAAAGGGCATGGGACAGGGTGTGAGGGGTAAAGGTGGGGGGCAACTGCTATATGAGTGCTGGCTGCTCATTCAAGCAGACTAACGATAGACCGTAAGTCCTGTTTCTGCTGGCAAATTCGTATGTTCATGTAAGTGTGAGGTTAGCAGCAGGTTCTTTGTGGAATTTTTTTTGTTTAGTATTATGTATAATATCTGAACAGACAGTTTCTAAATGGTATCACGTCAAGTCTGCGTACCAGAGGCGTGATCAATAGCATGTGGTCAAAATACAGAAGAGCGTGGTATACAGCATAGCGCTGTGTGACACCGCAAGAGTGAGGGAGGTGCCTTAGCCATGCGTTGTCAATCGTGAGTCCACTGATATGTCTTACCTCAGATTTCACTGGGGTGGTGATCCACGGCAATGTGGTATGGTTATAGTAAATCTACACTTAAAGCAAAAATTTCACTGGGGGTCCTTGGTGGCGTGGTGTGGTTATAGTACATCTACTCTTAAGAGAAAGGTTGTTTGTTCTGTTCATGGAGTACTGTGTGCTGTTGAATGTGTGGCTACTGTGCAAGTTTTCCCCTTAATGCTGTTTATTTCTGTTAGCTGTTATGGACGAATGCGGTTTTGCCTTACAGGGTTTTATCTGTGCGTTTTTTACCACCCTATTATTGTTAGCGCAGTTGACATGGAACCTTTCTAAACAAAGCTTCTAAATCCATGAAGATAATTACTTTACATGCTGACACATGGTTCATGGACTTTATTTCACTACTGTTTGCTGTTTTGAAATATGCTGTCTCACACGAAGGGTGTTTGGATATCAGGACTCGATATTCAAAACTTTGCCTGTGTGCAAAATGGGATTGGTGCAGATGGGCGGTACTGAAAAACCTAGTTAGCACTAGCAAACTTGGTTTGTGCCTGGCAATGGAGTGGATACAGTGGAAGCGAAGGGGTGGGGACAGAATATTGATGCAGTCCAGTATTCAGAGTATGTGTGCCACTCAAGACTGTTCTGCATGGCCCCCTTGCGTGGTGCACATACCGTCGCTCAAATGCCACCTTACCTCTGCACAACCCTAGCAGTTAGCGGAGGAAGTGTGGCATCCCTGGACTCCCAACACAGGAGTCCCTGGCATCTAGTTGTGACCTCCCCTTTCCAGTTGCGGTCTGAGAAACCATATGATTTTCCCTGGTGTATAGTGCTCCCTTACCCTCACTGATCGTCGGCCCAATGTAAACTATAGATGAAATTGTCCCTAAGGTATACCTTTCAGGAGATGGGGTGGGAGCTATCAAACCACAGGAGGGTGTTACCAGATATCAATTTACGATCGCCTTCTGTAGCAGTGACACCATCTCCATCAAAACCCAACCTGGGATCTAAATAAGTAACTGATTGTGGATCAGCAGTACAGGTAAACTGTAAGTTTAGGTTATTCTGATTCAACCTTTGTACAAATTCCAGTGCTTTCTCAGCTGAACCAGCCCAGGTGCTAAAGATGTCATCAGTGTATCGGTCCTAGTACTTGATCCTGTCACAGTAATGATTCCTGGAAAGAAAGAAAGCTGCACACACAGCTACGACTGGGTGCTTGTAAAATTATATGAAGCAAGCAGAATAAACAAGCATCCCTTGATGTCAGGAAATGTGTGGTTTATTCCCAATCAAAGTGCAAGTGCAGCACTGCAAGCAAATAATTTATCCAAAAATGACACTGGACCACGGGATTAACACTTAGACAAGCTCCAGCACTTCAAGGTACAAAACCTCTTCGTCAAGGAGTACCAATAATGATTCCTCCTTAGGTTGTAGATGGCCACTTCCTTCCACCAACCCGTAAAAAGGTTCACGTGAGGATGGGGGCCATCGTTGACCACATGATGGTGCCACATGCTTGCAAGTAAAAATTAGAATTGAATGCAAAGAAGTTACTGTGCAGGATCAAGTCTAGGGTCTCAGTAATGAACTCAAGAAGAATAGATGCACTGGTCTGAAAGTAATCCTGAAGAACTGTGCAGTATAGCAGTCCCTGATGATTCTTTCCCAGTGCCACACAGGCGGTTAAGGCCAGCAGTGGTGTCAGAAGGAGTAACAAAAGCAGGTACTCATGGCAAGCTCGGTGTATATTCTAGACTCAAAGAAGCACTGCAGTCATGCTAAGGTAATCTTTTTTTTTTTCCCAGCGGTCATAAGTAAACAACTCCACTGTAATCACTCAATTTTTTTTCTGTAATACTATCACCTGCTTGCTAGCACTTTTTAATAAACATGTAATAATTTCCTGTAATATGTGATTCATGTTTGTGTATCACTGTGGATGTGCATGTGGTGCTTTTGTTATTTATCACAAGTACTGTTTCTTTAATGTGTTAATACTTCAAGAGCAGCTGACGCTATCAGGAGAACTTTGACAAAACAGAATAGACAAAGTGCAAAATGTGTTTCATATTAGTTCTGCATTTCTCCTCCCATTATTTACTACTGAGGTAATTTGTATGAACACAGGATCTTTGCTCCTGAAGACTTCCATCTGTTCTTGTTGCCTTCTCCCTACCTGAGGTCATAATGCACTCCTTGTGACATCACAGTTACTCACATGGCAACAGATTGTGAAGTCACAACACAGTATTATGACTTAATGTAGGGAGTAAGTTATAAAGGCAGATGAACTCTAAGAGATAAAGATAATTAAGTTGTGCAAATTTCATCAGTAATAAACAATGGGAGGAGAAATCTGTAGCATATATATGGAATGCAAGCTTAACTGTACCTAAATGTTATAGAACTTACGGACATAGAAATTGCCAGCAGAAAAGGCCCACCAGCATATCAAGTCTGCCCAATTGTGCAGCTCTTAGTTTATATTACTACAGCTGCCCCAGCCCCACCCAAAGCCCTCCATTTCTCCCTCTTTGCTGGTCTTCCCCCCTTTGTGTTCTTGTCTGTAGTAATCCTGCCTTTGACTGTATCCCAACCCTGCTTAAAGCTATCCACTGTCCTCAGTTCGATTTAACTGCTCCAGCAGTGCATTCCCATCTTGCCCGCTCTGTCTATAAAGTAGTGCCTCCTCATAACCCCCCTGAACCTTCTGCCTTCCAGCTACAGACTGTGCCCCAGTGATCCTTCCCATCTTCAAGCGAAGTCCTTCCTCTCTGACTTTTATGCCTTTTAAGTACTTAAAGAGTCGTTATCATGTTACCTCTTTTCCTTCTCTCTCTTCCAGTGAGTACATGTTGAGCTTCCTCAGTCTTTCCTCATGGCAACTCCCCAGTACCATGATCATTTCATAGCCTGCGCTGCACCCTCAGAATCTCACATCTTTTTTTTGGTATGGGCACCAGTACTGCACACAGAACTCAAATGTGGCCTCACCAGTGATCTATACAAGTGCAAGTGCAAGATGACCTCCTTTCTAGAGGTGATTCCTCTGGCAGTGCACCCTAGCATCCTGTTTGCTGTTGCTGCCACCCTCCTACACACTGTGCTGATACCTTCATGTCCCCTGTGACTGTTACGAGGTCCCTTTCCTCCGCTGAAGCTGTTAACTACACTCCTCAGCCAGTAGCTGGTTCTGGGATTTCGCTCCAAGGTACATCATCTTGCACTTCTTAGCGTTAAACCCAACTGCCACTCCCTAGACCAGTGTTCGAGTTAATTTTCAAAGGATTTCTCTGCAGTGTCAGCAGCTGTTTAAGTGAGCATTCATGCCTGCACCCCCAAAAGAAAGAATCTGCAGGGATTCAGAGTGCTGGGATCTGTATTTGACGTCTGTGTTTTGTACAGTAAAGTGGCAACATGCCACTGCACCATTTATCAGCGTGCTGTTTCGTGCGTGTTTACCTTGCATTTTGCCATTCTGTCCTCATGCCTGATCTGTTCTGCCACTGAGATAATCCTCTGCTTGAAACATTAGAATTATTTCTGCAAACACAGGTTGTGATGTCATAAGCAAAGACTGTGTTTTTATGGCAAGAATGAATAACTTCATCAACGGGTTCAAGGGATAAAGATCTTGGTTTGATGAATATGTGTACAGTAATAATAAAAAAAATTGAAGGCCCTGAATTGTTTTCATTTGGGAGAATTTTATTCTGAGTATGACATCATTAACTAGCGATGCATTATGACAGGCTTCTGAGTATGACATCGCTAATGATACCTTCGAGTGTGACATCATTAACTAGTGATACTGGCTGGAGTGGAACAGTAACTCAAGAGTTGTGATACTTTCTGAGTGTGACATCGCTAGTGATATCTTGAGTAAAAAATATTTGGAAGGCTATGCCTGTAGTTCAGTGGGGCAAGCAACCAGCCAGACCCCTTCTTGAGCTATATAAGCAGTTCCTCCCAGTCTCTTTCTGAAGCACTTTGTCTTTGCAGCGGAGGCACTGTCAGTCTGTCTTACCCTGGAGCCTTGCCCCAATATGCTGCTGGGCTTGAACTTTGCTTAGTTTGTGCTGGACTTCTTTTGTTTGTGTTCTTCTGTTTCTGGTTTGTATTGTGCCTCCAGCTGTGCTGTGTGCTTGCTTGTGTGCTTCTTTTTCTGTCCTCCTGTGTCTGTGTTTTCTCTTGCAATTCTTTTTGGGGTTTTAGTTTTCCTAATATCTTGTTGTCCTTTGTTTGTTCTGTGTTCATGGCTCCTCCCATACCTGTTTTCCTGCACTTGATATTGTATGTTTCTGTTCACCTGCTGCCTCCAGCTCCACTTAATTGATTACACCTGGTTCATGGCTCTGCTGCCTAGCTAGCAACTACTCCCTGTTTTACAGCCTTACAATGCCTAACTCTGCCTTAAAGGCATTTACGGTATCATGCCTCTCACTCAATTCACTATTCCTGCTGAAACCATAGCAATCATCTGCTAAACCTCATCAATTCAATTCACGCTAAATCTCAATCACTGGCATTGCAGTCTCATTGCTTCAACCACTGGCATCACAGCTCTCACTGCCAACATACCTACCTTCTATGTCACTGACTTAGTGGGACTCAAACCGAGTCTCCTGCATCTCTATGTACTCTCCATGGGATTCAACCTGCTTACGTGCAATTATACCAAGCAATTGCTGTTGTTTTCAGAATACTGCCTTTTCTTACACTTCCTGTACTCTGAAGGTTAGCTCAGCTATAGCTATCGCTGTAAACTAGTTTTAAAATCTGCCTGTGGTCACGGTGCTTTACTGTGGCTTCTTTGTTTTCCTATGGTGTGGGACTGGGGGGTTTGTAGGAGAGTCGTGGCCTGTGGTTCAGATACCTCATGCTCAAATACTGCCTTGTCTAAAAGCCTTGGAGTATTTGTGCCCCCATTAATTTGGCTCCATAATGATTTGGTTGGTTGTCTTTGCTGACTTTGCTTATATCGCCAATCATTTTCAACCTTCCTTTCATCATGAACCTTCCATCCATCACTTTTATCAGCCATTCATATCAGTCCATAGTGTCAATCAAATAATCTCAGACAATCCTACCATATACCAGTACCTACCCTGATGGCTGCTGGCCGTGACCCCTCGTATTAACACTTCATAGTCATTTCTGTTCTCTCCCTGTACAAATCAGCGGTTTGCCAACCATGACCATTACCTTTCAGGCCCCTGCAGCTGACTGTCTTGCTGTGCACTGAAGTCCGCATCCAAGCATGTGAAACCAGGGAAGGTCCTTCTCATCTGACCCATAGTGGGAATGTCCTCGCCCGGGCGTAGCTTTAGCCGTTCTGATGATGCTCTTGATGTAGTAATTTATGACTAGCTGCGTAAGGTGGTTAAACGTGATCTTCTTTGGCTGTAGTAGTAGTTTACTACCATCGGCACCTTCAGTGCATTCTCCTATGACTGCTTTTGGTTCGCTTGATTTGGGATAGTTGGGTAGGTCAAGCAGCTCCTCAGCAGTTCTCCTCCTCCTCCTCCCGCCTTTGCTGAATTTGTTGTAGAGACTTGCCTTGCAGCCTTCAAAGGTGTTCCTTTTGAGGGAATGAGTGAGAGCTTCCTCTAAATTAGAATATTTTCACTTCCCTACCAATTCGATCTCTAAATTGCAGCAGCTGAGCCATCACTAAATGAAATACCCCAAGCCTGGAGGAAAGCCATCTAGGTCTTGAATCCCCAAGAGACTTCCTCCTCATAGGGTTTTTCTCTACTCTGAGTCAAAGGTCATAAACTTAGTTAGTTTTCAGTGGTATTCCCTAGTTCACTTAGGTAGATTCCACTGTTAGATGGAGGTGGATGGTGGCCTCTCCTTAGGAAGCCGTTATGTCATCCATGCAATCCTGACTACATAGGCATCTCATTTATATTCTCAGTCTGTCTTGTTGCTGACAATATGCTTTTTAACCTCATAGTCAATGTATAACTGCTCAGTGCCCTTTTGGGGCTCTTTCCTAAGGTACCTTTAGCCAAGGGAATCTTCCTGCAGCACTTCTAGGGTTCCTTGCCTTTGGTACCCCTACAGGGTGGTAACTCCCTGTGAAAGAGAGAGCACAAATGGCCACACAGTTATTACAGTTGCACATTGATAACACTATTCTGGTAGTGCAGACCCATTGAACATTTGTTATCTGTGTTTTTTAGCTCCACTTAGTGTCATATCATTACACCTATCTACTGGTGTGTGTCGGAGTGCGAGTGATAGGTGTGTTTGTTCTTACATTTTGCAAGGTTATAGCAGTCCTTATTGTATGTCACTCCATGGGCAGTTGGAGGAATGGGCTTCTGCTGCAACAGTCGGACAGAAGTCTTTGGATACGGCAGTGGTGAGTAGCTCCTGACACTGTATACAGCTGATACTATAATCTTTTCTGGCCCCATCCCTTCTGCTTCCACTCGTTAGTGCATGGTGCAGTGGCTGATAAGCATTGCATGGTGCTGGCAATTTGTGTATGTGTGTACCAGATGCGGTGTAGATGTGCAGAATGAAAACAAACTGCTAAAATCAGACACAGGAGCAAATCATGTTAACATGAGGGTGAAATGTTCCTTTTCTGCTTCCATTATCTGTTGTTCTGGCTGTAGCATTCCTAGCAATGGAGTCAGCAGTGGGGAGGCTGGAGACAGCCTGTGACCTCCTCGGAAAGGGACGAGACTCTTGGTATAATTGATGCAGTCCCTAGGGACAAGCAGTACAGGTGAGCACCTGTTGGAGAGAGGTTTGCTCCGCACTACACAGATAAGATGCTAGCTGAGGATGTTTTAAATATTGTAAGTTGACATTTCATTCACTGCAGCAGACTGCTAATGGGCAGCTGCTGGTTGGCGCACAGCTGTATTTGTTTGTTTAGAATATTTAGACAGGATCACTCCTCTGTGTGTGTGTGTGTGTGTGTGTGTGTGTGTGTGTGTATATATATATATATACATACGAAATTTGCCAGCAGATAAAGGCCTAGAGGTCTCTCAAGTCTGCTCGAATGTGCAGCTAGCACCCCTTATTCTGCAGCTGCCCTCCCTTCCACCCTTCCCTTCATTAACCCTCCTTGTCCTGTCCCATCTCTCGCTTGAAGCAGTCCACTGTTCTGCTGCATACCACTTCAGCAGGTAACGCATTCCACCCAGCCACCACCCTCTCTGTAAAAGTGTCTCTCATCTCCTCCTGAACCTTCCTCGCTCAGTCTCATATCATGGCTCCTGGTGGCCTCCCCTCTTACTTTGAACAGCCCCTCTGTACCCGTCTTGTTTATTCCTTTCATGTATTTAAGGGTTCAGTCATGTCACCCTGTCTCTCTCTCCTCCAGTGAGTATATGTTCAACTCCTTTAACCTCCTCTCGTATGATAAGTCCCCAGCCCTTGATCATCTTTTCGCTTCTGCGCTGCACCCTCCAGTAACTTAATGTCCCTCTTCAGATACGGACGCCAGTACTGCATGCAGTACTCCAGGTGTGGCTAACTAATGACCTATACAGTGGCAGAATCACCTCCTCCCTCCTCGAGGATATACCCTATGCGATATAACCCAGCATTTTGTTGGCCTTTGCAGCTGCCTTCCTACATTGTGCAGAGTTGTTCATTGACCCTGTAATGAGCACACCCAGATCCTTCTCCTCCTCTGTCTGGGCTAGCTGCACTCCCCTAGCAGGTAACTCCTGCTTGGGTTCTTCATCCCAAAATGCAGCACCTTGCACTTTTGGCATTAAAGCCCTGTTTTATTTTATTTATTTTTTAGTCTTTGGTAACGGGTAAGGCCCACTAGGCACAAGTGCCTGTTTTCAGGGGCGACCTGGGACCGCGAGTTAAGTGACTTGCTCAGAGTCGCACAGTATGCAAGTGGAGGTTGGAGAGAATCAAACTCGGGTCTGGTCTGCTGGATGTATCAACTTGTTCACACCTCGTTCCTCTAACCTCTAGGCTATACTGCCAGCCAGTTGCCAGGTGTCTGACCAGGTTTCAAGCTTTGCCAGATCATCCTGCAACCCCTGCCATCCCCTAGGTCATCCACCACCGCCTACCTTGGTATCATCAGCAAACAGACTGATCTTGCTCTTGATGTCCCATGATATGTCTGCAATGAATATCCCAAACAACACTGGTCCCAACACTGAGCCCTGTGGAACACCGCTCGTCACTGCCCTTGGGTGTGAGAGCTCCCACCCACCACCACCCTCTGTTGCCTTCCCTGAGGCCAGTTTCCTACCATCTCACCAGCTTTGCACCCGCCCCTGTGCCTACTAACTTCCTTCCCAGCCTTCCATGTGTAACTGAGCCGAATGCCTTACTGAAGTCCAGATACAGGACATCCACTGCATGGCCTCTGTCCAGTTGCCTAGTTACCCAGTCATAGAACTCGACCAGGTTGGTTTGGCAGGATCTGCCATGTATGAAGCCATGCTGTCTGCTGTCCTGTAGTCCTTTGGCCTCTAGGAGGGCCACCAGCCTCTCCTTCAGGATAGTCTCCATTAGCTTACCCACGATGGATGTGAGGGCTCACTGGTCTGTAGTTTCCGGTTCATCCTTGGGGCCACTGTTGTGGAGGGCACCACATGAGCCATCCTCCAGTCCTGAGGTACACACCCCGAATGTGAGTGAGCATTAAATAGGTCTGCCAAGGTCCTGCCAGGACCTCTGCCAGCTCCTTCAGTACCCTGGGGTGGATGCCATCTGGGCCTGGCGCCTTGTCCACCCTCAGTGCCTTCAAACCCTCTCGAACTCTGCTCTCCATGATTCCCCATCTGTCACCGCCCCCCCTGCTTCTGCCATTTCTCCCACCTTGGGTGTCACCCCTCTTCTCTTTAGTAAATGCTGTGCACAGAGTACTCATTTAGTGTTTCCGTCTTGCACCCTGCTTCCACCCAACCCCTCCTTCCTAATCCTCACTATGTGGTCCTTAGCGCTCCTTTTCTCCCTGATGTACTAAAAAGTCCTTCTCCCCTTCTTAATGCCTTGTGCCAGCCTGAGTTCCGTGGATGCTTTGGCTCCCCTTACTGCCCTTGTCACCTCCTTCCAGTTCTGTCAAAATTACTCCTCCTGTCCTCCCCCTCCTTGTACTTCCTAAAGGCAGCTCTTTCCTCCTCACCTTTTCCATGACCTCCTTGCTCAACCAGATCGGTTTCTTAGCCCTAGCCTTCTTGCTCTGGGCTTTGCAGCAGGTTTTTGGTTGCCTCCACTATCCCCAGCTTTATGAGCTCCCACCTCTGGTTAGTGTCCATACTAGACTGAATTCTGGACAGGTACCCTTTTACCACTTCCCCATCCTCCCAAAGTCGGCCCTCCTGAAGTCCAGCACTATTGTGCCAGATTCCCTCCTTCCTTGCCCATATCCAGTGTGAGCCATACTGGCGGTGGTCACTCCCCTGACAGCGGTTCCTCCACTGTAAGTTCTCTCACAAAGTCCCCATTTGCCAGCACAAGGTCAAGGGTATTTCCTAACCTGGTTGGCTCCACTGACCATTGCAGCAGGAAGTTGTCCTGGAAGGCATCCAGCAGTACCTGCTCCCCTTCTGTTCCTGGTTGTTGGGGTGCTTCAGTCCACTCCTGGCATGTTGGAAGTCCCCCACAATCACCACACTACCCTTCTGTGGTCCTCCTGATCTGTCCTGCAAGTTCCCTGTCTACTCCTCCATCTGAGATGGTGGCCTGTACACCACTCCCATTCTAAGAATCCTATTCTTGGAATCCTGGATTTGCATCCAAAGTGACTCCATTGCTGCCCTCCTCCCCCTTACACATTCAGTCCTTCCTTCACATATAGTGCCACCCTCTCCTTTCCCAGTCACTCTGTCCCTCTGAAATAATCTGTATCCTGGTACAGACAGGTCCCAGTCATTGTATTGGGTGGCCCATGTTTCGTGATGACTGCAATGTCCACCTCTCCCTCTGCCATGAGAACCTGTAACTCTGCAGTCTTCCTCCCAAGGCTCCTAGCATTAAGGGTAACCACCTTCCACCCTTCCCCCACCTCCCATCCTGCCCTCCTTTCCTAGCATCACCAACAGTACTTGCTATTTGTCCTTTGTCACTGTTATGGAGTAGCACTTATGGTTTCCCAACCTGATGGTCTCTGCATATCTCTTCCCCAACTGCCACCCCCACTCCTAGTTTAAATTCCCAACTTCCTCTATGTACTCCTCCATCCTCTGTTTCAACACTTTCTTTCCCTCCTCACTCAAGTGTAGTCTGTGCCTTGGCATAGAGACTACTGTCCTCCAGGTCCCTCCCACCCCCAACAGCCCATGCCCTTTAGCACAACACAGGTTCTTAGCCATCTGTTAAATTCCTCTATTCTCAGCTTTTGTTGTACTTGCCTTTGGCACCAAGTATCTCAGAAAAAGTTACTGATCTTCCTGCCCCTCACATATTTGTACTAGTTCCTCAAACCTCCTCTGGACTATATCCACTGTCTTGTCAGCCAGGTCGTTTGTCCCAAGATATATAATTAAATGAGGCTTGTCCCTACCCTTCTAGCATATTTCAGAACAGACTGTCCCGTTTCCGCTGTCATTCCTGGCATGGCCTCCACTGATAGACTATGCCTCTTCCCCTTTTCTCCACCCAACTCCTCTTGATATTTGAGTCCTACAGCACTAAGATTCCACCCCTCTTACTCCACTGCTTGCTTCCATTCATCTCCCTCTCATTTCCAGCTCCTCTTCTTCCTCCTGTACATTATTTCCCCTTTTTACCCCTGTTGCAATTCTCCCAGCAGAACTTCCCCGCTCCAGTTTGGTCCAGGCATTTATCAATTACTCCTCTAATTTCATCATTTCCCTCCTCCACTTCTTCCTCTCTAGCAGTGCACAACTATTTTGTGAAGGCCCTTCACAAATGCCCTCCCTCTCTCTTCATAGTAACTCTGTTCTCTCCTTTCCACTCCATGACTTTTGCCACCTCTACCTCCCTCACAAGTCCCTATCTCCTCCTTCCATTTGTCTTTTTTCTCTGACCTGGTTTCTCCGGCAATTGTTCTTCCCTGGCCTGGGCCCTTTGTCTCTGCTTCCTTCTTCTGACCCTCTCCTCACCACTGTGTGTGTGTGTGTGTGTGTGTGTGTGTGTGTGTGTGTATATATGTATATATATATATATATGTATATGTGTATATGTGTGTGTGTGTGTGTGTGTGTGTGTGTGTGTGTGTGTGTGTATAATGTTTTTAAATTCAAGTATACTGAAAGTCTTGAGTTTGCATACATACAATTAATAAAAGTTAGCTGTCAGGCAATAGGAGTACATGCATGAAGTTTCACAATCTCTACAGATAACATCCATGTTCTATTTTAAATAAAACAAGGCATTTTACTATGAATTAAATGCACCTTAAAATACTTTTAATATACATTTAATGTGCAGAAGATCCTCTCACCTGAACTCCACTTAAGAGTCATGGAGGGCTCTCCTCCCTTAACCCCCTCTTGTCATCCCCAGCTCTAAGTCCATCTTCTTTCCACTCTGAACCAAGTACTACTGGGTCAGTAGGTTCAACCTATATGAATTCGGCTTCTGGGCCAGATGGTCCCAGAATCAAGATCTCTGTCTCACGTAGCCTTTGAAATCTGGTTAGATCGTTGACCCATTTAGTCCATCCATGGACAAAAGTTTTGTTTTGTTGTTTACTTTATGAATTAGTTCTTCTATGTCTTGAATTTCCCGAATTATGGGTGCCACTGGTTGATGGCAGAGTCGGGGACAGACATTTCCTGGCAATCGCCTTGTGGGTGGCCGCCAGGAAGAATGTTCGTAAGTATAGTCCATCATTGCCTCTTACCTCTGTGGGAGCAGGCCTAGGACCAAGTTCTCCAGTGAGAGCTGAGGGGAGCAGGAAAATAGGCTCCACTAAGACCTGCAGACCTGTCTCCAGAATGGCTGAATACTTTCGCTCTCCCAAAATATGTGGGAGCGGTGTGCCACCTGGGCACTGCAGCCTCTCCAACACTGAGCTGACAGCCCTCTACCCCATTTATGTTGGATGGCAGGGATATAGAAATATTTAACCCTCACCTTCTAAGCAGACTCCATCCAGTTAGCGAAAAAGTAGTTTTGTTTGGCGAGTTAAGTATAGCAGCCCATTCCGCCTCAGAAAGGTTTAAGCCAGCCTCTCTCACCCAGCTAGTTTTTATTAGCTGGGTACAACCCATGTAAAATTGTCTGACAGCTTTATACAAAGGCAGAAATGTGTTCCTTTTGGAGCTCTCCTGACATTATTGAGTGGATTATGTTAAGCAAGTGTTCAATCTGGGTGTGTTTGCTCACTTCTTTTTAACTGTCTGGATGTATGACCTTAGTTGAAAGAACCTATAGTGGTCCTGGTTTCTAAGATGAAATGTTTGCTTAATGGATTGAAAATCCAGCAGGGTGTCCCCTAAGGTCATCTGGCCCATCCGGCACAGGCGAAGTCTGGACCATTGTCTAAATGCATGGTCCAATTTGGCAGGGAATTTTTCTGACCCGTAATCCACTGGAAGGCCAAATTGCCCTCTTTAACTTGTATTTAGTCCAGAGCCTATGGGTCATCTTTAGTGTGTACTACGGCCAAAGCATGCGCCCACCCCTTAACAAGAGGCGTCTGCCACTCTAGCCCCCAGGAATATCTCCGATTTCCTTTCAGTGCGTCTTGTATGTTGTGGAACTCCATAATAGAGCATTCCTCAGCTGGGCAACAGGCAAGTAGTCTTTGAGATTAGGACTGCTCTCCCCCATGAGATTTGTCAGATTGCATGATTTGCATTTTCAGTCTCTGTTTCCCAGGGGACCAGATAAATCTGGATACGACTTTCTGCCAGGCCACAAATTGTTTCTTGGGATACTTCTCAGGAGGGATTGAAAAAGATATAAAAATCTGGGGAGGATGTCCATAGTAACAGTTTGAATTTTTGGAGTGCAACGGTAATTTCAAAAGACCCCATTTAGCAATGTCTTGATGGAGCTATGTCAGTAACAGGACATAGTTTAAGGAGAAAATTTTACTAGGTTGTTTTGTGATCTGCACTCCTACATATTTAATTTTTTGTGCAGTCCAATTCAGAGGGAGACGTTTTGTTATGTCCAGAGGGAGCTGGTAGAAAAATCTTTAAGAATTTCTGTTTTTTTTTTGTTTTGTTTTTTTTGGGAGTAACCAGCATGAGAACCAAACTCCTCCAGAGTATTTTAGATTTGGGGAATAGACTGGTTTGGGTTAGATATGTAGAGTAGGACATCATCCGCGTGAAGAAATTTTGTGTGCAGCTTCCCCTACCTTAACTCCTGTAATATGGGGTTATTTCTAATAGCACAGGCCAGAGGCTCTATTTAAAGGGCGAACAGCAAGGGAGATGGGGATGTCCCTGTCGACTACCCCTGCCAAGTGGGAATCCGTCAGAGATACCACCATTAAGTCTGAGGTATGCTTGTGGTGCTGTGTACAAGGCTTTAGGGCAGGGATCATGACCTGTGGGAAGCGAATCTATCCAGGACTGTGAACAAAAGGCCAAGATACCTTATCAAATGCCTTTTGGCTGGAGTTTTATCATGGGAGATTTTATGACATTTACTATCGTTTGATACTATCTGGGGCCTGTCTACGGCGATGAACCCAGTTTGATCCTGAGAAATGATTTGTGGAAGGAGATTATCTAGCTTGGTAGCGAGTATAGAGGTGAAAATCTAGTAATCAATTTTGAGTAATGAGATGGGGCAGTATGACCCACATTATACTGGGTCCTTGCCCTGTTTGTGCAAGACTGTAATGGCATAGCTCCAGGAAGGGGGAGCACACCCTCAACCCAAACCTCAGTTAAAGGCCTGTAGTAGGTGGGGAGTTAGCTCCTTAGTCAGTGATTTTATAGATCTCCCCACTGAACCCGTCTGGGCACTTACCTGATTTTTAAGTACTGGATGGCTTTGGTGATTTCAGTCATCGGATAGAGGTTATCAAAGCCTGCTGCATGGTTCCATTCACAAGTCGGGCCTGTAGTACAGTATGGTCTGCTACGCCCATTGGCCCCCCGCAGTGCGACCAATAGTCGCTAAGCCCTACTGTATGCTGTCAGCTGGTGGGCGGCCGGGTGGCTTGCGGGCGGGGTGCTGTCGCCTGCCGCTGACTGGGAGGGTGCAGAGTGGCGGGGCCCTCAGTGGGCGGGTGGGGAGGGGTACCACTGGACCACCAGGGTGTCCTTTGATCATTCTGCCCACGATCGGGTGCTTGGGGGGTGTTCCACGGACCACCAGGGATTTGTAACTTATGCCCGCGATCGGGCAGTGGGGTTCGTCCACTGGACCACCAGGGCTTAATATAACATATGCTTGTGATCGGGCAAACAGGAGAAGCGGAGACCCGCCCGAGTGCAGCAGAGCATCGGTCCCAGATGGCTGCAGCCTGGCAGGGCGCCAGGCGCATGTCGCCAGAGATCGGCGCACTACATGCAAATGGGACCATAATGACATGCACATGGCCCCATTTGCACCTTGCATGCATAATGGCCTCATTTGCATGCTGAGTGCTGAATCTTCAGCGGTTGATCGCCTAAGCGCGAGTCGCGCTACGCTGGCGCATCCCTTCTTCCCAGTGCCACTGCGCTGTGCATGCACCCTCAGTGCCATATTCAACTGTGCTGAGCCATGGCGCAGCACCATTGACTATCGCCTGGTCCCTGTCCTGACACAGCCAGCTGCGCTGCTGCAGGCTAGCGCCCTGCCTGGCGCAGTCTGAATATCCCACCCAAATTATTTTGGTGCCCAAACTGAACTGAAAAATCTGTTCTGTGAGCAACATCAGGCACAGAACTTCTTAGTAGCCAGAACTGGGAAAAATAGATTAAACAGTTCCAAAACAAGTAGGATATGGCTATAAAATATATACATACAAAATGGTATGGATAGGATGACCTCGTGGATAAGTCAAGTTTCCTTCTTGGATGACTATTTTTAGTATCAAGAACTACTCTTACGTGAGTAAATACGGTATTTTTTCTGTTTCTGATTTTGTTGTCTGGGATAGACTCATGGCGTTGATTGTCCCATTTTATGAGTTTCACATGAGATGGGAGACATGCATTCAGTCATGACATCACACATAAAAGAATTGGGCCCCCATTTTCAAAGGTTGTGCCTTGTACTGGCAGAGTTCCTGCAGTACGTGCTCACATGTTGGGGTATTTGAGCAAACTTGTAGCACAGCATGAGTGTGCAAAGCTTGCTCAGATATACCCCTGGAGAGAGGACCTTGCTCACATGGATCTCTTGTACCCTTGGTCCGACTTTCTGAGGCAGAAATAAATTGGGGCCTATTTCAAAAAGAGTCTTCCTCTCCCCATATGATCTCTCTCTAGGCACTTAAACACACAGGTTTTAAAAAGCGGAATGAGCATTACCTGTGTGGCACTGTTGTCTCTGTTGCGTTCTTGGATCCCTTTACAGTCCGTGAGTATTTCCAGCAACCCCGCCTCCATTTGTTTGGCTCCCTCACAGAGTTTGCTGCTCTGTGGCTCTTTCTGCAGTGCTACTGGAATGGCTGTTTACAGTCGGATCAAACAAGCACATCGGGCAAATCACAAAAGCAGAGATTGGTTAACTGGACGAACGCTCACCAAGGAACGGAACAGATGCACTTTACACACAAGAGATGTAACTAGATCCTGGAGCAGTCGGGCGGGGTTGAAATAGTCAGTTGCAATCAGTTGCATTGGATTGCAGTCATAAAAAGTGGAGTTGAAATCCACTGCAGTTGACAATTCTGTGGCCTGTCCAGGTTTGTTTTGTGGTGCACTGCAGTGTGTTTTCTCTTTTTTTCTTTGCTGGGAGGGGCCAGTGGGGCCACAAATGTCTAACGTTCCCCAACTGCGCACCGAGCCTTACAGCCAGTAAAATTCACCCCTGGCTCCTGGGCACGAAGCATCCACCAATTAGGAGACAGAAGGAGGAGCCAGGAGCTTGAGAGTGTCTGTGACTGGCTGCATGAGGTGGCAGGGAGAGTATGCCTAGGTAGGAGAGGAAACTGTCAGGAGAGAGGCATCTGTGTTTGGTGTGTGGGCAATGGAGTGGCAGCATTTTTCTGCAGGGACGAACTTTGCGGTTTGGCTTTAATTGAAAAATAAGTTAACTGTGTCTGGTGCCCGGAGAGAGACTAGTGTGTGGCTGTGCAGGTCCCAGTCAGTCCTCCAGCAAAGCCAGGCAGCAGTCGTGTGAAGGCAACAAGTCAGTGGTCTGGTCATGGTTGGGATCAGCACATGACCCCATTGGCTAGCCAGTAGGTGACTCTCACTTAGTCTCAGTCAGGTCTTCAGAGTCGGCTAGGAGGAGGGAGTGGTAGGTGCACTAGTTCCACTGCCGAGTGCGGAGTGGGGGTGTGGGTCTGGGTTGGGGACCGACTGTGTGGGTTGGGTGGAGGAGCGCAAGCACCAAAAAACACCAGCACCACCACCAAGTAGAGCAGCAGTGGCAGCCTGAGCCATCGAGCTGCCTGCCGCCCGACGACTGAATCATCACCCGACACCTGACCGAACTGTCAACAGGCTACTACAGTGAGCAAGGTACTGTATGGGATGTGTACATAAGGTCTACCAGAGCTGGCCAGTGGACAGTAGGAAGGAGGAGGAGGATGGTCTTTCTGAGATGACTCTGTCTGCTGTGTGCCTGGCTGGCTTGTCTGGCTGGTTGAGGAATTGGGGCTGTGGGGCCTGGGGGCGAACTTGAAAGCCAAGGCGATCGATCATCATTGATCTACTGCTGGCGGCCCGCTGGGCTCTCTCTCTGACTGTGGTGGCATTGTGAGTAAGTCAGACTCCCCGAGTCGAGGAGCAGGCCAGGTGCAGGTGGTCGGTTGATGAGTTCCCGGACCCATAGAAGGCCGGCGCGAAGCATGGTCGGTTGGTCTAATGGACAAAATGTTTGTCTGTCACCGTAGGAATTGGATAGACTAAATATTACAATCCTCATGGCAAGATGAATAAAATTTTACAAAACACGTTAGTGTACATGCTGAAAGCCAAAACAAGTTTAGAAACTGTGTCAGAAAATGTTTTTAATATGCATGAGTTTTTGGGCTTTAAATTTAAACTATGGATACATCTCAGTTCTGGTATACCATACATGAGGTATATTTAGGAGTCTGCCATTAAACTGTTTTTAGTCTCACAGATTCTATGACTTTTAGTAGACTAACATATATTGATGGTTAGTCTGTTTGCAAAAGGGTACCTTCTAGCTTCTGTGTGGTGTTTAAGAGGCCGTACCTATACTGTATTTTAGACTCACAGTTTTTTTCTAAGTAACTAGTATTGCTGCTTCTGTACAGTATACTGTTTTACTGCCCTGCTTCAACTTGTTACTTTCAGGGACTTAGTATATTTTGTTGCTGTTTTGAATGGTTATTGTGCTTTAGTGGGTCCCAACTGTGTGTAGATTTGTTTCACGGCACTCTGTATCTGCATTTTAAAGAGCAGCCAGCTTCTTAGCTGCTGCTACTTAAGTCGCTACTCCCTGCAACATATGCAGTACCTCACTTGCCCCAGAGTTGAGGGGCATAAGAATTCCTTTTGTTGCTGCCCATTTATGAAGTTATAATGCTGCTAAATCCACATGCTAAAACTGACCTTAAAACCAAAAGCTCCTTTTATTGTAGCAATGTTCTTATTATATGCTGCCTCAATTTCTTTAAAAAAAAATCCTCACATTGTACTGTACTGTAAGAGGTTTGTCTGTATAGCTTATGAAAAATTAATAAAAAGTTTAACTGTAAAAAAAAAAAAAAACTGACCTTAACCCACCAACACGCCCCACGTAGGCACATACAGCCCCGATTGTGATGTCAGATGGCGAAGTCTGTGTGTGCACACACCCCATTGATTTCAAGGCGGGGGACTTTTCAATACATTTTATTAACTGTTATAGTTAGCATTTAATAAAAAAAAAAAGGATATAAAGTTAAAAAAGTATAACAAACTACTACATAATAAAATTCAACGATGGTGAAAGTTGAAAAAATTGGTTGGATTTTCTTCAGTTAGTTGAAGTCAGAAATTTCTAACTAGTTGAACAAATCAGTCATAATGTGTGATAAGTCAGTCATAACTGGTTTTCAGCTGACTCGGGATCTAGATGTAGCAGATTATGTTTCTGTAACAGTCATTCCGTTACAGAAACCTGTGTGAAAGCACCTTATATCTCTAATTGAGTCAGCAGATTTACATATTTTGAGGCATTTAGACCTGTTTTTCCAAATGTGGAAAAGGCTTGTGGTGATGGAAAAAACAAACCTATTTCTCAGGGTGGTTGCATGATATATCCCATTCATTAATCTTCAGTTTGTATTGTAGTTACTCATTGGATTGTGCTGTAATGTGTTATACATTGTAAGGCTGAGTGACCTAACATTTTATACATTTCTTGTGCCTCACTCACTTTGGGTATTGTGACTATGAAAGTGTTTAGATCAAAGGAGAAATGTGGGTAACCAGACTTGAACCAACTCAAGATGATTGAAACCCTACATGTCTGCTGTTTTATTATTCTATTTATACACCCCTCTCCCCAGGCTCCGATTCATCTGGAGCACCTGTGGAACAGCCCCTGCCTCCGCCACCTACCTTCACCCTTCTCGCTCACCCCATGGAGCCACGCCTTTCTCCCGTGGGTGGGGGCGAGGTGGGGCAAGTACACCCCAACAATCCAGATTTCATCAGGAGCTGGAAGGGAGGCCAGTCTTGAGGCCATGAGGGGTCTGTTCCTGGTGCTCCATCTCCCGAGCCTGGAGAGCATTCCCGTTTTCTCCCTCCATGAGGCGTGCCGGCGTCACGCCACATCACGGACAGCCCCTCCTGCTACTGCAGGACTTGCGCGTACCCTGAGCCTCCGCTTGGGTCAGGCAGTCTGCAGACCTTGGTTCCCGGAGAAGGCAAGCAGTCATGTGGCGCTCAAGCCTTCTCACCTGGCCGACCTTCCAGCAGCCTGGGCTCGTTCCCTGAACCCGGGTTCGTTCCTGAACCGGGTTCGTCTCTGAACCCAGGTTGCTGGCATCTAAGATGAACTAAATCGTCAGTTGGTCGGGTACATGTCTGCTGTTTTGGTGGCATGGGCTAATGTTTCTCACTTGGCTCACTAGCGTAAATAATGCTGTTTATTTTGTGTTGTATTTTCCATCTTGAATGGGTGACACCTTGAATTCATGTGTCAGCAGAAAACACAGTCTAATATTACAGTCTCTTATTAGTATAAGGGTAAAGCACTGACTGCTATTTTTAGGAATTTAATTTGATGCTTTTTAATGTTGTACAGTAATATGCCTTTTATAATCAATTGTAATAGCCAAAAATTTTCTGAACAGTAAAGGTTTGCCTACCTACCCCTCCCCACAAGCACAGCACAGAGTAAGGCACTAACTGGTGTGCTCAGCACTGAATTACAGCACCCTGCTGGTCACAGAAAGAATGAGGCTATGGGGAATCATAGTATCTGTTAGGGCATGCAAAGGAGGTTGTGCTGTTGCACTATGCTACCGTATTTGAATGTCGACATGAGTTACCTCATGCTTCATGTAAAAGGCCCTAAGAGGTTACTAGCATCCCAATAAACCATTTACATGTCAGCACAAACCATTGCTGCTTAAGTACGATGGAGGTGTGTGGAGCTGTGTTGTGAAAAGAGCCACCCATAGCCCCATGTAAACAGACAAGATGTGGAGTTACTTTTCATCCCTGAATAACCCGCAGCAGGAACTGTTGCGCTGTGTTCAAACTGCACTTTAGGAACACCTTCTAAATTAGTCCCCGACATCATATCTCTGGCAGCCAGTGGCACCTTCTTCCTGTTAAAGTATTCTCCGTGGTGTCTGGTGATCTCTTCTCCTAAGCCTGGTGCCCAGGAGTTAAGTCCCTGGCATTCCTGCTTCCTCTTCCGGTGTCTGTAGTCAAGTTTCTAGTGTCTGGTGGTCCCCATGCCAGTCCCTGTGTAGGTTTCTGTGCTGTTTGTTTGTACTCCCACCCCAGTGGCAGGATAGCTGCCAGCATGTACCTGCCACTCACCAGGCCTGCAGCTATGCATTTTGGGGTCCCTGACAGAGTCACTTGAAATGGGCCCCAGTTTTCTAAACCAGCTAATGCCAGGGGTAATGCCAGTTCCTCAGGTGGGCCCTCCTGAGGCGCAGGGGCCTCGGACAGCTTCCCCCTCCCCCATTACTGCAGCCCTGCCACTCACCTCTGTGGCTGTCTGCACTCTATTGATAGAGCGTGCAGGTACAGTTGGGAAGGGGCCGGGGTAAAAGATCTCCAGTATAGGTGCCAGTGCAGAGAAAAAACATGTAAATACTGGTTGCCTTACCATACTGGTAAAAATTCCTTTTATTTGGTGTAAATGTCTATTACAGAGAATGACAGGTTGTTTAGAAGAGCAGCAAATCTCTCCCATATTCATGCATTGACAATATCTAGGCCACAATATGGCCTACAGGTAAGAATTCTAATCAGGATCAAAAGTCCTCCCCAAATTGCCCATGTAGCAGACTCGGCAGCAGGAAGATATATGCTGCAACAAGAATGCAGTGTCTGGTGTAGTCTGATGTTTTTCTGGATAAGCTAGCTTCCTTATTCTCCGTGTGAAGTTGAACAGCTTGCCATTCACTTTAGTAGAAATTGACACCAGTCAGTCAATCAAATCTTTATTTATATAGTGCCTTTCTAAAACCAAATAAAAGCTTTTTATTGGTACTGCAGCCAACCATTTTACAGTGTCTTTTCTGTATACTGTTAAAAGTACCAGAGTTTTGTCTCCTAATCCCTTGCCTGCAATGACTTATTCCTGGGCATTTTGCACCAGGCTTACAATCGTTGTAGCAGGAATTTTGTCTATGGGGCACCTGCCCCCACCCCTTTATATCACTGCAGTACATGTGGAAAAAAATATGAATAAATCACTCAAGCTCTGTCCTTTTCATAGACTCCTGCAAATGCACTGTAGCAATATACATGCTTGTCCATTAATACAGTGCATTGGTATAGCAGATTACGTCCAACTGCGTAAGGTGAGTATAAAAATACATTTCAGACACTGCCTTGGGACTGGGGTGAAAATGAACAGTACAGATAGCTCTGATGGGAAGCAGGGGGCTCATACTGGGACATTTTCCTAAGGGCAGGAGGAGACCACTGGTCACCATGCACTTGACTCATGGTCACCTTGAGAGGTGGAGGACCACTGTCTGAACCAGAAATTTGAAACACAGGCATTGGGAGAGGAAGGGGGATTATCAGACACCAAGGGCTGATGAACACCATGAGAAGAAGGGAGAACCATTGGATGCTGGGGAGTGTCCCTTAATAGGAATGGGTAGGGGAGCTGAGTACCATTGACAGCAGGGACTCATGGGTACCATGAGAGGGAGAGGGTAAGCATTGAACACCAGGGACTCATAGGTACCGTGAGAGGGAGGGAATCACAGTATGATAGGGAGAATCCGTAACAGGAATGGGTGGGGAGCAGGGTGCCACTGGACACCAGGTACTCATGAGCACAGTGAAGGGTGGGGACCCCTTTATGCCAGGAGAAACCCTTAACAGGAATGGGCAGGGGGGCACTGGATACTAGGGACTCATGGGCACCGTGAGAGGAGGGGGGAACAATGGGGTGCCAGAGGCATTCCTTAATAGAAATGCGTAGGGGGAGGGTGATACTGGTCACTAGAGATTTATTAACCCCTACAAATGGGGATTCCAAAAGTCTTCCTTGAGCTTGCATAAATGCTCACTGCCAGGCTGGTGGTCTGTGTTTTAGCAGATTAAATGTATTGCCAAAGAGTGCCAGTATAGCCTCTGTGTACTGTCTCTTTAAGAGCTGCCTGGATTGCAGTGTTAATTAATCTAAAGGGAGCTCTGTTAGAAGATGTGCTTGTTTGCTGATCAATTTGTTAGGTAGTAATAATATTGCAGTTTGTTCTAACCTGCCTTCTTTACAGCAAGGACTGTTCTGTTTATCTCCACCAACTTGGCCGGGACTGTCAGAATGGGCCAATCAGTACTATTGGGACTCTAAAATGGAGCCTGCCTATAGGGGCTTGGTGGGGTCAAAACTTGTAGAATTGTAGTTTTGCATTTTGGCACCTAAAATAACCTGGAGGGCCCTTATTGTGACTGACAGACAGATCAGCCAATCGAACCTTTTGGATCTGGGAAATTCCCAAGCTGCTTGCAGCTAGTTTCAGTTCTGAGTTGGGAAGAAGTGATAACAGCTTGAATGATTCAGGCAGCAGCCCAGCGTAGATTCATGCGGGAGAACTGTGGAAAGGCCTGAGTTTTGGCCTGCATGCTGTCCCTGGGAGGGACCTTGTGCCTTTTGGACTGAATCCGAACTTGGAGAGTGAAGTAAGCCACTGAATTGTGAACAGGCTCCTACCTGAGGAAGACCAAAGATTTGCTGAATACAGTTGGCCTGTCTGGACTCCAGCCTCCTCTGAACTCCCAGATTGTGCAGAGACTCTGTAATTGCGACGGAGAGCCTCTTGCCTGGTACAGTGGAATTTCCTTATGTGTGAATGTGTTGTGTGCTTATAGTAGGTCGTGATTTGGTTCCCCACTGTGGTTGAATTGTGTTCTGCTTGCTGGAAGCTGCATTAGAATTTCCTTACATGTAAATGTGCTGTGTGTCTGCTAGTGGGTCGCGATTTGGTTCCCCACTGTGGTTTGAACTGTATTCTGCTTGCTGGAGCCCACGGACTGAATCCAAAATCATCTCTACTGGGCCTGGGCCTTGCCACACTGGCCCAGCCCGACTACCGCTGCAAGAGAAAGCCATCAATGAGAGACCTGCCTCAGGGATCAGCCCCTGCTCAATACTTGAACAGGAATGATGCCTCGGTGATTCGTGTGGGCTCTGCTTCTCCAGCTCAACAACATGCAGTCTCGATTTCATCCTGCCTGTGTCCAGTATTGGGTATCATGAGTAAACATCAGGGTAGCTCCCTGCAACAACTAAATCTAAAGTGTTGTCATCTGATTGTCTGGTTGCTTTTTCTTTCATGAACTGAGCCCTCCAGCTCCGGATTACAGATAGTGTGTGTTGTGCATGTTACTTTCTTCCATCACAGGGACCCAACCAGCTGCAATGTTCCTGGCTGCCCATCGCCTTCCTACCTGGGTACCCACCCAGAGGTGTGACTGTGTGGGACTTAAAGCCATGCATAACTGTTTGATTAATATAACCTTTAAGCCAATCAACCTGATTATGCCCCTTCCTTGTTCAAGTCCCCAGAATAAATCAGATCTGACTTTTTTGCTGCATTTAAGCTGACTATGGTTCCAGTTTGTGCCTAGAGTACTGTACTGTTGCTATTTACTGTGCATGACCTTGTTTTAAGGGGCCCCAGGGTCGAGCCAGAGGAACCAGCCCTGGTGGTAAGTGCAAACAGTGTGGGTAATGATATGGTGTACAAGGGGTACTCGAAAGTGATTATCGTATATTGCTCAGGCCACTAGAAGGGAAAGGGGGTTACAGTGTCCCGGAGGCCTGCCCAGGTTAGTTTGACCACTACCAACCCTGACCTCCAGGTGGAAGCACCCATTTCAGAACTCAGGACCCTTAACCTGCTACTAGCTACAGTACACAGAGCAGGGGTAGTAGCCCTTGCGATAGTGCCACCAAGGGTTACACATGGGTAGTGTGAGAGGAGGGGAACCACTGGACATCAGGGAACATCCTTAACAGGAAAGAGCTGGGAGCTGGTTGCCACTGGACACCAGGGAGTCATGTTCACTGTGAGAGGGAGGGAGAACCACTGGATGTTGGGAGCATCCCATAACAGGAGTGAGCAGGGCAGCGGGGTGCCACTGGATACCAGGTACTTATACTGTGGTGGGGCCCGTGTGCCAGGGAGACTCTTTAATAGAATGGGCAGGGGAGTGGGTGACCACTGGACACCAGGGAGTCTTGGGCATCGTGAGAGTGAGGAGGAACCACTGGATGCCTGGGAGCATCCTTAGCAGGAATGAGCAGGGACAGTGGGGTGCTACTGGACACCAGGGACTCATGGGTGCAGGGGACCGAGTATGCCAGGGAGAATCCCTTAATAGGAATCAGCTGGGGCGGTGGTCACTGTACACTAGGGAGTCACAGGGGACTGTGAGAGAGGGTGTAGGAACCACTAGATGTCAGGAGCATCCCTTAATAGGAATAGGCAGGAGAACGGAGAGTGCCACTGGACGGACACCAGGGACCCATGGGCATCCCTTGACAGAAATGGACAGAGGATCAGAGTGCTGCTGGACACCAGGGACTCATGGGCACTGGGGAACCATAGGATATCAGGGCATCCCTTAACAGAAATGGGTAGGGAGAGGGGTGCTGTGACTCCAGGGACTCATGAGCACTGTGAGAGGGAGGGGAGCCACAGGATGCCATGGAGCATCCCTTGACAGAAATGGGCAGGGGAGCCAGGTGCACGGGACACCAGGGACTCTTGGGCACTGAGGAACCACAGGATATCAGGCGCATCCCTTATCAGAAATGGGCAGGGGATCGGGTGCCTCTGGACACCAGTGACTCATGGGCACTGTGAGAGGAGGGAGGGGAACCAAAGGATGCCAAAGAGCATCCCTTAACAGAAATGGGCAGGGGAGTGGATGCTGCTGAACACCAGGGACTCATGGGCACCAGGAGAGGAGGGAACCACAGGATGCCAGGGAGCATCCCTTAACAGAAATGGGCAGAGGGAACAGGGTGCCACTGAACACCAGGGACTCATGGGTGCAGGGAACCACAGTATGCCAGGAGAATCCCATAATAGAAATCAGGGGTGGGTTAGTGGGGACCACTGGATGCCAGGGAGTCATAGGGACTGTGAAAGGTATGGGAACCACTGGATGTCAGGAGCATCCCTTAATAGAATAGGAATAGACAGGGAAATGGGATGCCACTAGACACCAGGGACTCCTGGGCACTGGGAAATGACAGGATATCAGGAGCATCCCTAACAGAAATGGGCAGGAATCAGAGTGCTGCTGGGCGCCAGGGACTCATGGGCACTGTGAGAGGAGGAGAGCCACAGGATGCCAAGGAGCATCTCTTAACAGAAATGGACAGGGGAGCATGGTGCCACGGACACCAGGGACCCATGGGCATCCCTTGACAGAAATGGGCAGGAGGATCAGAGTACCACTGGACACCAGGGACTCATGGGCCCTGGGGAACCACGGGATATCAGGAGCATCCCTTAACAGAAATGGGCAGGGAGGTGGGGTGCTGCTGGACACGAGGGACTCATGGGTATTCTGAGAGGGACAGAGGGGAACCATGGGATACCAAAGAGCATTCCTTAACAGAAATGGGTAGAGGGAGCAGAGTGCCGCTTGAACACCAGGAACTTCGTGGGCATTGTGAGAGGGAGGGGAACCTCTGGATGTCAAGGAAGCATTCCTTTAACAGGAATGAGCAGGGAGGAGAGTGCCACTGAATACCAGGTACTCATGGGCGTGGTGGTGGGAAACAGTGTCAGGGAGCATCCCTTAATAGGAATGGGTGGGTGGGGCACTGGACACCAGGGAGTCATGGGCACTGTGAGAGGGATGGGAAACCACTTGATTTCAGTAAACATCCCTTAATAGAAGTGGCAGTGGGAGTAAGGTATTGCCAAATGCTAGGGATGAAGCATGATTGCAGGAAAGTGGAGGGTGAATGTGCATAGCCAAAGTTGTTAACACATGTGTTTTGGAGTCATTGACTAGTGTTTGCATAGACAGCTTGTTAGTGTTAGCACATCAATATGCCAGGGCACCCTCTATGCATGCAACCACACCTAATTAGCATGCACCTGGTACTTGTTAGTGCGCACATGCTAACAGAATTTGGGCCATGCTAACTGTGCCTTTGAAATATGGCATTTCTGCATTAACCAGCATTCGAGAGCACAGTACACAGTGTGGCCCAAAGCCTTGTTTGTGAATGCCGCTAACCATTCAATATTGGGCCGTCATATGGTCCTTACTCAATAGGATATACAATGGTGTCAGTCGAGGGTGATATGAGAATGTGCTGACATATACTAATTTACAAATGAGCTCTCTACAGTAGAATACAGTGACATTTTATTGTCTTTCTTATGAATGCACACCAAAATGCTTTTTATTGGGGAATGGTAAACAATGAAAAGGTTCCCTTTGGTGAGAAGATGCACAGCAGCCTATGAAGCTAATCGAAAATCAAGCGCCTAGTAGGGTGCTGGCTACCGAACAGACACGAGACCACGTAGGCCTATTCTGCTGGCTTTTAGCATGTTAGTATGTAAGCTGTTCTGATTTAATTTCCTTTTAACCAAGAGACAGGGTAAATGAAAGACACCCTCTTCAAAAGCACTCCTGACATCAAAAGTACAGACAAAAAATTGGACTTCCCTGGCTTTGAGTACACCATAGCATATACAGTAATCAAAAATTATGTTCAGTGCAAATAAATGTTGTTAAGCATCACATTATGACAAAACATTAACAACTGTTTGTAATGGTAATGGAACACCTTACTAGACGACATAGTGCCCTGTAAGGCGTTGGGTAGTTTCAAGAAGGGTTGGGACAGGGTATGGGTAAGGGATACTGGGAAAGGGGGCGGGAGGGGCAGCAGCGAGATGAAGTGCTAACTGCAGACTCGATAGAGTGGAGAGCCTGTTTCTGCTGGCAATTTTGTATGTTTGTAAATGCCTGTGGCGATGATTTAGAGCACCTTCAAAACGTCAGGTTCAAATTAACATTGATACTTCTAGCTGAATTTTCATAGGATCATATCATAGTGACTAAAAGACCTCTTGCAGTTTTTCAATTTAGTTGTCTTAATGTAAAATATTATTTTTAAACTTAAGTTTTATTAGTTTAACTGTATTTATAAAATGGGTAAAAGAATTCTCGAATCCTGATTGGCTGGAAGCCCTCTCCAGCCGTGTCCTTATCAGGACATATCCTTACAACTGGCACTACTTGTGCCAAGCACGACACACCACACAAAGAATTTTTTATGTTTGCGCGCATGCGCAAGAAACATTATGTGACAGCTTAGGAGAAGCGGGTTGTAGAGGCGCAGCACTGTGGCAGCCAAGAGAGCTCTGCATTTGGGGTTTGGCACTGGTGGACCAATGGAGCACAGTGTGCCGATGACACTAGTTTCAAAAATGCCACCAAGTACAAATGTTTTGCTTCGCAGCAATCAGGGGCCGCTTCGTCATTGCAGCGTCAGTCATTCCGCTGCAATGAGGAGCGACCCATCATTGCAGGCGGAGCATTGATTAGCGTAATACTGTTTGTGAACATGGCGGGCGGCTTGCTGCCACATTCACAAACCGTATTATGCAGTGCGAAGGAGGTGCCCAATCTCCCTTGGCAGCATGCACCCCAAACAGTCTTTGTTGCCGATGGGGCCCCAATCCCATCCAGCTTCAGTCCCCATTCGAGTTTCATTTGCCGATGGTGGAGCCCACTCACCGTCAGCATAATGTACCCAAAAGTAGGTTTGTGCTGAGGGAGGGTGCCCAAACCCTTAGCTATTGCGCCCCCCGGTATATACCCCGATGGGGTACTAATCCCGTCGGCTGCAGTTGCCCCAACAAAACACTAGGTTGGCACAGTGGGAGCCCACCCCAGTGTGCCAAATGTCCATGTAAAAATAAATAAATAAATAAAAAAAGTCCCACAGTATTTTTATTTATTTTTTTCTCCTATAAACCAAAAAGCGGTCCCTCGTCTAGTCCAGCGGTCCCTCCCCAACCTGCACCCACCTCTGTGCACCCTCCTCACCCCATACTCGCCTCGGAGCCTGGTGTGACGATCTTTGGTGGACTGGAAACACGTCTGCACTCTTCAAAGCCGACGCGAACTGAGGAAATGCAGGTAAGCTGTATAATGGCATAAATATGTTTTTCAACTTTGGTGCATATCTCAGGCATTTTGGGAATTTTGGCACAAACATGGGGTTATTGGGACCCTTCCTCATGAGTTCAGCCACTGTCATGGCGTTATTCGGTCCCAAAAGGTGATTTCGCGGTCACTCGCAGAATCACCTTGGGACCAGTTATCTAAATGATAGTACCAGTGTTCAAGAGGTGGGCTCTCAAAGTCTATGTTACAAATTTGGTGAAAAATCCAAGAAATTGCTGTTTTATGAGCGCATACAGTGCAGTTGCTAATGCGATGCTTGTAACTTCGCAAATTTGCAATATTTTCACTCCAGATTTTCAACATTGCCATTTTTCCAGACCTCCTTATGAACAGTACAGCTGTCATTTTCACATCCTGGCGAAATGTGTTTCGCACTGATGGCGAGAATAGCGCATTCTATGTGGGAAAATTAGTGTTGCGGATACATTCACGAAAGTCACAGTGACGTTACTCATTAGCAGAGGTCCTAAAATGCCTCTGTTGAAAATTTGGTGATGAGCGTCCATAAAATGACTGTATTCTGGCGTCGTTACGCAGTTTCCACGCATGCTCATAACTCCAGACATTTGTAATATTTTCACTCCAGATTTTCAACATTGCCATTTTTGCACCTCCTTATGAATGGTACAGCTGTCATTTTTACATCCTGGCGTAATGTATTTTTGCACTTCCAGCGCAGAATATTTGTTATCCTAGATTTCAATAAAAAAAAAAATAGCGTGGATGCTGTGGGAAATCAGTGTTTGGGACACATGAAGAAAATCACAGTGACACTGTTCATGAGCAGAAGTCCTAAAATGTCTATGTTGAAAATTTGGTGGTGAAAGTCCACAAAATGACTGTGTTATCTTGCACGTTCCGCCCAGTTTCCACGTATGCTCGAAAGTGCGAGCATTTTTAGTATTCCCACTACAGATTTTCAACATTGCCATCTCTTGACACCTTCCTATGGATGGTACAGCTGTCAATCTTTACATCCTGCCCAATCTGTGTCTTCGTACATGTGGCGCAGAATGGCACTGTCGCCGCTGGAACTCAATGTTCGGGACACATTGACAAAATCACTGCCACTCTTCATGAGAAGAGGTCCCAAATGCTTTCATGAGGTGGGGTCCCAAAAGGCCATGTTGAAAATTTGTAGTGCAAATACCAACAAATGCCCGAGGCATTACGGTTTCTTTTTTTTTTTGTATATTTATACCCTGTTGTGCTCTGGAGCTGCCTCTCCTTTGGGCTGCCATGACCCTGAGATATCCCCTACTGTCTCCCCAAGCCACCTTACCTCAGATCTGCAGCTATCCTCAGGATAGCCGGTGTACCCTGTACCGGGTGGGTCCCTCTCTTCGAGGGGAAGGCACGGTGCTGAGGAGACAACACACTATTTTTCCCTCGGTCCCAGGCACTGCTGGCGCTTTCTGTGGCTTCCTGGGAGTCTTCAGAGGTGTCTAGGGCTGGCAGCCATCATCTGGCCAGTCCCCAGAGTGGTATTTCCATTTTCCTGGTGTTCCGTGTCCGATCCTCTGTTGTGCTTCCGGTCTCCATCCGGGCCGCTGCAGATTGACCATGCATCCCTAACCCACCCCAGAGAAGGAGGAGAGCAGTCCTGTGGATGCTGCATCCTAACCCTTACCCTGCCAACCCGTGTCACCGGCGTGATTCGATGTGTGGTGTCCAGCGCCTCAACCCTCTGTGCCACCGGGCGGCTGCATTGGGTTTCTAACCATAACGTCCTACCCTGTACAGACTGGCAGGCATCGGGTGTGCCTTTGGATTGCCGACTGCACTGCTCATGCCATCCGCCCTGACCACTGACAGGCATCGAGGTGTACCTTGGACTGTTCAGCCCCAGACTTCACCCCATTCTCCTGTGCTGCACCCATTTCATCGTATACCCTTATGGAATGGGGGTGACTGTAAAGCCAAACACCCTAAGGCATACCACAACACATGTCAGTGTCTGCAGAATAGGGTGAGGTGACATGGCATGACCGTCATGGGCGATGACCCAAAAACCTACCCCAATGCCTGTCCATCTCTATGGGATGGAGGTGGGGTTCACGTGAAGTTCAATACTTCACTACCATTCCTATTCTGTATCTAACTCCTGCATTTTCAATGCTAATACCAACAAGCAAACATTCATCATTGACAAGTGCTTGTTAGTATATTGCTATGATAAATAAATGTGGATTACAGTGTCGGTCTTGTTTTTTTTTCTTTATGTTGTATTGTTAACTTAGGAGTTCAGATAAATGCATGTTCGTTTAAATGCAATTCCCATTTTCTGCAAAATGGGTGTGCATTTAAGCAAATTCCACTATTACACAAGCATGCAAAACATCATTATTACAGTCAGGATGGAGTTGCTATGCCCCTGCCAAATGATACAACACTGGTTTTGGGGCGGGTATTCACTGCAACAATATGAAACTTACCAAAAGATATCAAATGACCAGGTCCTCCATGAGCAGGGATTACTGAACAGAGAAAAAAAAAGAAGATTGTGCACCCTGGGATACGGTGTAGCATCCCTTCAACGGTAAAGGAAGTAAACTATATGTCTTCTGTTGCAGCAGTCTGTCTACAGGAATTAATCAGGCAGTAATAAAGAGAATAGCAGCACTAACAAACATCGGCCTTTAAGCGTGTGAAATGGAAAGCAGCATAAAACAACGTCGTAATATTTCTTAATGAGAAAGAGACTAATACACTAGATAGAACTTCATAACCAATTATTAAACTGTGAGGATGCTGGGCAAATTTAATAGCTACAGTCTCTTGTCCCCACCTGGACTATACTAAGTGGAGTGGCAGTATCAGAAAAATTCTGATAGAAACATTTATTGTTTGAAATTAGCATATTAATAAAGCGTCCACTGAGTGCACACTGCCGAAATGCCACCATATCAGAATCTTGCTCTGCACATGAACCAGCCATAGATGGGCACCAAAATCAGCAGACTCCAGGAAGAAGACGGTCGCCATGTTTAAGAATGTACAGTATATCAAAGGATATCATCTTGTGCAAAATAAGAATGTCAACCCTGGTTATTGCTCCTCACAGGCCAGCACCCAAACATTAACACCAACAAACGTAGGTAGAAACATTAACTTATAGCGGCCAGTTCAGCGAAGTAGGGTAGTAAACATAGACTTTGACGGCAGATAAGGACCGCTTGGCCCACCCAGTCTGCCCATTTCCTGCCTATTGGATAAGCTGCAGATTCTAGTTAACCAACAGCCTACTTCCTTCTACCCCCACTATAATTGCCTTATGTCTGTCCCATGCACGTTTGAATTCCCCACTGTTTTAGACCCACAACCTCTTCAGAAAGGTGGTTCTATGCATCCACCAATCTCTCCATGAAAAATATTTCCACATATTGCCCCTAAGCCGTCCCGCTCTCTTTTAAATTGTGCCCCTTGTTCTTGTACATCTCTTTTCTGAAAGATGGTACCCTCCTGGACTTTGTGGATTCCCTTGAGATATTTGAATGTTTCTGTCACATCCCCGCCACTCCTTTCATCAAGGGTATACATATTAAGCTCTCTGTCTCTCTTCATGTGGTTACTGATGCAGACCCTGCACTATTTTAGTTGCCTTCTCTGGACTGCCTCCATCCTGTCTGTGTCCTTGCAGAGATGTAGTCTACAAAACTGCATGCAGTACTCCAGATGGGGTCTCACCAGCTGTCTGTACAGAGGATAGCCACTTCCCTTTTTCTACTTGTGATGCCTCTCCTATGCATCCTAGTATTTCCCCAGCTTTCCTTACTGACTTCTCACATTGCTTGCCCACCTTTAGGTCATCTCATATGACTACCCCTAGGTCCCTTTCCATTTTTGTTGTTGTTAGTACCTCCTTGCCATTGTGTACTCTTCTCCTGGGTTTTTGTTTCCCAGGTGCATTACTTTGTACTTCTTAGCATTAAATCTAAGTGCTCATCAGTCTGACCATTCCTCCAACCTTGCCAAGTCCTTCTCTTCCTTTCCACCCTCCCCTGGTTTATCAACTCTGTTACAGATCTTTGAGTCATCTGCAAAGGGCATACTTTTCCTTCCAGACCCTCTGCAATCTCATCTATAAAGACATTAAAGAGAACAGGACCCAGTAGCAACCCTTTCTTCAGAGTGAGTTCCATTTACTATTACCTTCTGTGCCCTGTTGTGCAGCCACTTTGCTACCCAGGCTACCACCCTGGAACCCACTCCCAGGCTGGCTAGCTTGATCATTAATCTTTGTGTGGGACTGTGTAAAATGCCTTGCTAAAATCTAGGTAGGCCATATCCACAGCCCCTCCCTGATCTATTACTTTGGTCACCCAGTCACAGAAATCGGTTAGATTAGTCTGACATGACCTTCCTGTTGTGAATCCATGCTGGCTTGGGTCCTGTGCCCGTTGGCCTCTAGTTACTCAACAGTTCTTTCTTTCAGAAGTGATTCCATCATTTTCCCTACCACTGAGGTCAAATTAACAGGTCTGTAGTTTCCTGCTTCTGCCTTGCTCCCACTTTTGTGAAGGGAATCACATCCGCCCTCCTCCAGTCCTCAGATACCACCCCATCCTCCATGATTTGTTAAAAGGGTGATCAGTGATGTCATTAGGTCCCCCCTTTTAGGATTCTGGGGTGAGTCCCGTCCGGCCCCAT
Source organism: Neoceratodus forsteri (assembly GCA_016271365.2). NCBI lineage: Eukaryota > Metazoa > Chordata > Ceratodontiformes > Ceratodontidae > Neoceratodus > Neoceratodus forsteri. The sequence goes on along the minus strand of CM028135.1, from coordinate 189,124,491 downwards.
TGCTTTGTCAACCTTCAGTTTTAGGAGTTCTTTCAGGACCCTTTCTTCTGTAAATAGACTGGTGTCAACCCCAGCCCCAGAATGCATCTATTGTTTGGTTTAGGTAACTCCTCTTCTCCTCCTTTTGTTAATACTGAGCAAAAGTATTCCTTCAGTATCTCTGCCTTTTCACCATTACCTCTACCCACATCCCTCCCTTTATTAATCTTCACCATCCCCACCAATCTTTCTTTGCTCCCTAATGTACCTATGTAACCCTAGATGGCGCTTATCCCAGGGCTACTGCCCTGCCTGATTTGCCACTAACAGGTTGAGGGCCTGGATCCAATGGCGGGTGCCTCCACCCAGAGGTCAGGGTTTACAATAGTTAAACTAACTTGGTCACAGCCCTCTGGGACACTGCAACCCCTTTCTTCCCACTAGTGGCCCCACAATACATCAGAATTACCTTTACAGTATACACTTACCCCAGGACTGGTTCTGGCACTGGGACCTCCTGTGAAATAAGATACAGTGCAACAATCACAGTACAGTACTTTAACATAGACAAATACCTCAGGCAGTATAACTTTGCTGAAACAAGCAGCTCTGATTTATTTAGGGAAATAACAAGGACAGGGGAAATCAGGTTAATTAGCTTATCACTCTACTCATCTACCTATGGCTCTGTGCACAGCCTATCCCTATCAGTTACTGTCCCTGGGTACCCAAGCCCTAGTGGCTAGTCCAAACCGTGGCAGCTGGTGAGGCCCTTTCACACAGAGAAAGGAGAATTAAACAGTCAGCAGTACAGTAATTCCATTTGGATTTAATGTGGCAATTCAACAGGGAGCGACCCTGAATTAGCACTCACGACCTCCAAATAAGATAGGGTCCTTCAATGTCAGCAGGGCTACTCTTGAGCTCCAAGAGACTCCTCACACATTTATATGGTAAACAGTCACAGGCAAAAGTCACTTAATGGCAGCAGGATTCACTTGAGGTACACAAACCTCTTCACACATTTATATGGTAAAAGAAAGCACTATACCAGGCAGGCTGCATCTGTATCCCGATCGCAATTACTGCACAATACCCAGGAGAACACACAGCAGATTCAGTTCCTGACAGACCGAGTGCAATTTTCAGCAATTCCTCCAGTCTTCTACAGGGTGAGCCTGGTTTCTACTCTTCAGATATCCTTTGATTCTCTTCACAGGGACTGATTCAGTCCTAACAAGCTGCAGACGGAACTCTGGACCTACACATGTTTTTGACTAAAACTGTGCACTGAAGGAACACAGGGTTCCTTTCCCCTTCACTGCAAAGCTCAACTGAAACTCCCAACAGACAAAACCGGGCACTCTTTGAGTTCCTCCCAGTTCTTGACTGGATTGGCTGTCACTCACAATAGACTGCTGCTGTTGGTCCAAAAAGGCCTCAAGTCTAAACTACATCTCCCAGAGTCGCTGCCCATACAATCCTCTTGTGGCTGGCTCAGATTATGAGTCCAAGTTCTGATTCGTCAAGGCACCATTTTAGAGCTAGCTTACCCACACTGATTGGTCCAGTTCAGCAGTTCAAAACCAGAATGGGGAACTAGGCAGACACAGTTCTGACTGCAAAGAAAGCAGGTTAGACAAACTGTAATTTCATTATTACTGTAAATGATTTCTGCCAAACAGTTACATCTTTCAGATAGGTTCCTTTGCACTCCTAGTGACTGCAAAATGGAGTGAATTGGCAGCAGCTCAGTGGTACTCAAACAGAGAAGCACACAGTCCCTCATACAAACTAATTATGTCTGCAAGAGACAGCTCTTAAAGAGACAGTACCAGAGGTTCTAAAACACTCACTGATAAATGGCTTAAACTGCAAACACCGTTCAGGCTTGGAGCATTCAAGCAAGCTCCTGGAAGTCTTTTGGGAACCCCCATTTGCAGGAGGTTACACCTATAAAGGTTTTATCCCCTTCTTAACTGAGTTGGCTGTCTTTTCCATAATTTGGGCCTGTGCTATTCTGACTTCCTTCCCATGTCTTTCTGCTTTAACTGATACAGTTCCTGTCATGCTCCTTCTGTGATTCCTTAGATTTCTTGAATGCTACCTTTTTCTCCCTAACCTTCCCCACCATCTCTTTTGAGAACCATAGTGTTTTTACTCCATTTTTCTTTATTTGTTTCACACAAAGGCTTGTTGCATCCTTGATGAGAGTTTTGAATGTTCTCCATTGTTGTTCTGCCTCTCCTTTCTGGCCATGTACTAGTACATTCCTTAGGTAGTCACCCATTTTGCTAAATTCAGCCCTTCTAAAGTCCAGTATTGTTGTTTTGTATGGCTTGTCTCCATGGTTGTGCTTATTGTGAAGCACACTGTGTGTTGGTTGCTTGTTCCCAGATGGCTACCCACTTATAAATCTGTGATCCTATCTCCCTTTGAAAGTACCAGGTCTAATATTGCTTCTTGCCGAGTGGGTACCAACATTAGCTGTCTAAGGCATGCTCCTGCAGGTCACTGAGAATGACCCTGCTCTTGGATGTGGCTGCAATACATGTCGTCCAGTTAACATCTGGCATATTCAGGTCCCTCCATCAACAATATCTCCCTTTTTCCAGCCATTCTGAGAATGTCTTCTATCATTTCCTTGTCCATTTCCTCCCCTGAGGCGGCGGTCTGTATACAACTCCTGTGCGGATTATGATGCCACTCCTTGTCTCCAGGTGACCCACAGTGTCTCTTGTCCTCCCCTTTATTTGTCAGTTCTGTGGCTTTGATCCTTTCTTTATATAGAGAGCTACTCCACCTGATCTTTTGCCCTCCCTGTCACTTCTGTAAAACACACAGCAGGCTATAACAAGGAGCTGATACCTGGGTTCTCTCCTCAGTTAAGTCCTAAGTCCTCCAAGTCATCTTTGGATTCCTTTCCCTTGGCATGAAATTCTTTCTCAGTACAGTCCACCATCTTAGCTGCTTCACCGCATCTGCATACTGGTAGTTTCCTTTTCCTGTACACAATTTTCGGATTGGCTGCCATCAGCAAGACCTGATGTACACCCAGTTGGCATAATTGAGTTCGGACCCTGTCTAAACTTTTCTGTCATCACTGGGTTGCATAGCTCAGCTCTGGGAAGAAGTGGATTTTATTGCCTTGCCAATCCATAGGGGGCTCACTGTTTAGCTTGTGCCAGAATGGTGTCTCTGTCCAGAATGTTTCACATCACCACACGGAGAGTACGGTGAAAGCTCATTAGTGGCTGTGCAGCCCCCACCCACAGGGGCTGATCGGTATATTGTCAAAATCATGAATACTCCCTCTAGCTGAAGAGTTTTCCAGAGGAAGGTGGAGAGAAACTGATGAGGGTAGTCCCCTCAATGCCTTCAGGAAGCCCTGGTATTCTCAGGTGAGTAGCTCGGGAGGCGTTCTCTAGATTTTCCAGTCTGTGTCTGAGCACCACATTTTCCTTCATAAGGCCTGTCGATACTGGGAGTGCAGACTTTGCAGCAGATTCCATCTCTCCTTCCAGCAGACTAATTTTTGTGTCCATTATTTTAAGTTGGCTAGCAAAGTCCTCCATTGTTTGATCAGACTATTTTATGACCTTAAAGCAGCAGTACTAGATGATCCGGAAGTGATTATCAAAATTCTGCGTTTTGGCTGGAATCATGCAGCCATAGTTCTGGCTTTCATATCTGTAAATATTTTTTTCTAGTGAGCTTTAGTTTTTAGATATTTCAAAAGTTTTCCATAGTTGTGGATCCACGGTAAATATGGCTGCTGCCTAATTTGCAGCTGAAATCCTCCCTCATTTCACATTGCATCTTTTGTTCACTTCCGTGAGACCCTGTGCTGCACATTCCTGTAGTCCCTGTGTAGTACTGCAAGCCATGTGCATGTGTGGTAGTCAGCAGAGGGTTCCAGTTCAATATGGCGGGTGGGAGAAATGTAAACAAAACAAAAGCGGAGCAAATTACGGGTGATAGTACAGTGAAAACAAGAAAGATTACCAGGTAAGTGCTAAACACAGCACAGAAACAAACTGTTACAAAAGATCAGATTTTTAAACTAGTACTGCTGCTTTAAGGACTGCCACATTCAAGGCTGTGGTGTTGGTTCTCCTGTACTACAAGGCCAGAATCTTTGCTCGTGTCTTTAGGATAGGCTTCATCTCCACCGGCTCCCACTTTATTGATTCTGCAGCTTAGATCAGAGGAGTCCAAAAATATTGTTTTGTTGCTTTCCAATAATTCAAGCTCAGAAGAGGTGTAATGATTTTTCTATAAACAGACATTAAAGCGCAACCTGTAGAGTTCTGCTGGAGTGCTGCTACTAGCTCTGTGGTTGGCCACTCTCCCAGCTTAATGTTAACTGTAACATGGCAACATTTTTATTTACCTACTGTTGAAATGCCTATTATATATGTTTATCTGTGTCTCACCTGTACTGTTCCCACTGTCTCGCTTCACAATTATATTGTCTCCCTCCCGCGATGAGAGGTGCCTTTTGTAAATGAGTCTCTGACTCAAAGGTTGTAAATCCGATATATGAATAAATAAATAAACTAAAGCTGTACTGCAATACAGCAATTACGTTCGTTGAAAGACAACCCGTGACACGAAACCAGATGGGTATTAATTCCTAGTAATGCCCACGTGGCATCGACAGTGCACTTAAAAAGTAATCACTGCTTCTTCCGCATACAATTGTGTAGTGTTTGGTGTCGATTCCACCTGTAGGTGGCGCAATGGAGACGACTATAAAATGTCGAGCACGCGCTGTGTTCGAGACAAAGTGGAGCACTGTGTTGTCTATAATAGTGTGCTTGTCCTTCAAATTATGTGATTTCTCACCCACTAGATGGAACTCTAGCACCGAGCAATCACGCAGGAGAATTCAGTCCACAGAAATACCTTGTTACTGAGCCGCCTTCTGGAGCTTCAGTTCACAAATCGACAACCCGATTCCTTACACCACCGCCGTAGTCCATGTTTTACAGGAACCGAACCATAGAACTGGACTGTGACTGTTCCATCACACAGAACAGGGCAGCAACTTGCAGCTTTTATTATCAACAGAGATCAAAGAAAGTGGTCTCTGAAGTGCTTAGCCTCGTTGTACTTTTCCCACCTACTAGTGCAGATTGAGTAACATAGTAACATTTGCTAATATTGGCACAGAGACATATGCAAATCTTTGTACTTTACCTAGATGCAGTAATGAATGGGAATGAAAAACAGAAGGAATGAATTTACAGAGTATTTTGTTTGCAAGGCATAAACAGTTTTCAATGTTTCCTCTGTCCTGTGTTTCAAAAGGAATGGTGCACAATTTAGATGGCAGTCACAATACAAATGAGTACTAAATATTGAACATGTACACTGAGTTCCACATACAAGGCATTGCAAGGCAACACCACAAAATTAATTTGTAAGTAATACCAGTTTGTCTTCATTTATGTATAAAACTTATTTAAAGAAACAGTCCCTTCCCTGTGCTTGTCATGTTACAAGCGCTTAATCCCCTCAAAGAGGCATTTCATAGGAATTAACGCATGGTTGGGTGGTGGAGCACTCTGCCTTCAGCCTCGCACCCCCACCCAAAAGCCATGCATTAATTCCTAGGAAATACCTCCTTCTCGAGTGATAAATGCATACATAATTTTACATCTGACATTGTGTGTAGTGCCTGTTGGAAGTCAAATGTGTTTTATGATGATATTAGTAAAACAACAAAACAACTCCATTGACAACAACTTGGGAGCTTGACTGTGGAAAATACTGTGAGACAAAAGTTGACCTAAGGCCCACCTCCCATAATCGTTTCTTGCCCTAGGAATTATTTTCTTTCACCATTTCTCTTCCTCTGTTTTTAAAGTTATTAAGTTTTCAGTGTGTCTCGGTTTGTAGTACAGAAGGTTGTGGGTTCTAGTCCCACACCAGGATTTAGCGGTACCATAAGCGCTGGTATATTAAGGGCAGTAGTAATAAAGGGTGCTGTACTGTCAGGGTTTGCCATCCTCTGCATGAGACATTAAACCCTGGTCCAGCCCGCTTTCTTCTGGTAGTTGTTCAGGTGGACATTAAAAATCCCATGGCACTTCTCAAAGAGAGTAGCTCATGGCCAGACTTCCCCATTTACTAAAATATCACCAACAGCTTAATTGGGTTAAATTTAGTTGGTCTGCATCTGTATTCCCCCACCCACCCAAGACAAGGCTGAAAATAGGCAGTATTGTCTAATTCTCCTTTCAACTAACAAAAACTAAATAAATAAAATACAGAACTAAAACGCGCTCAGTTGTTACATTGTTAGTGAGTAGTGCTGGGACTTAGCACGGAGGGCTATACTGTTATGTCATGGAAAGTGTGTGTCACGCACATGGTTTAAAGCAATTTACAGTCCAGCAGTAGCCCATGTGTCTGAAACAAAAGCACTTCCTGTGACATTTATGTCACACAATGTCATGTGACAAGATTGTTTCGGTTAGAAGAAACCCCATTATCCAAAAGGATTCCGGTGAGGGTGTGTGTGTGTGTGGTGCCGTTTATATAACAGCAGCAGAGTTGTTACAGCGTAAACAGTATTTAGACTTAAATATTTACGTTAGTACGTGGTGTAGCCAACAGCAGACCTAGCACAATGGAGTCTAATCTGGAATATAGATAAGAGATTGAGGGATCTCGTTAGTAAGAGGGAAGCAAGACTGGCCCTCCGGCGCAGTAGTAAGGCTTCTGCTTGCAACACCTTGGGTTCGGAATGGGACCGAGTCAGGAAGGTCTGGCTGGGGTTTGAGCATCCAAGGACTGCTCTCCTCCAGGGGAGGTGGATGAGCATCCAGTGTTCAATTGATCTCTAGCAGAGGCAAAGGGAGTAGCTGCGGAGCCTGGTAGTGGGGAGGCATGTCGAAGGTGGCGCCTTGAGAAGTTACATCATTGCATGCCACGCCTCCCATGGGGATTAAGCAGCAAACATTTCTGGCCTCATCCATAACGCGCCCACGCCGCCAGTCCCACCCCACCTGCCTATGGCTCTGCATGACGACCTAGTTCAGTATTCTGTCTGGTCCGGGCTGACCCGTCTGGGCTGAACTCATGGCTCCCACCCGGGGGCAAGCCAGGGAGGCACATCGTTATGGGGTCTGCTGGGAACCTCATTGTGTGGTCCATTGGGGAGCGCCAGCTCAGCAGCTGCACCTTGGGGGACAAGCCTGTGAGGATCATCACAGGAGGTAAGTCGCGGGGCTGGGTCAGGGTCCAGGGAACAAGCTCTAAGCCACTGGGGCATGGTCGCCAAAAGAGGAAAAAAAAAAAAAAAGTAAGGGGAGGCAAGTAACTAGCTAGAGCAGTAGTTTGATATTCATCTGATTGATTAACTAAAAGACAGGCAAATGGCCCTTTTTTTTTTCTTTTCCTGAAACCAATTTTTTTCCCCTGCCTCAGACTGGCTTCCCAGAGCAGATGAGTTTCTACATTCTTGCAGACCCTTTGTCGATTGATGGCTTGGGACCCAAGAGTGCTGGGGGCATCATGGTTGCAGCTGTTGGCAGGGGAGGGGTTGGGGTCCTTGGTTTCTCCCTCTTCTCCATGCCCTGTGACTGCACCAAGGGCCCTGCAGTATGCACTGAGGGCCCTATAGCATACACTAAGGGTCCTGTAGCATGCAGTTACTCTTGTGAATGGAGGCAAACTCCACAACCCACCACATGAGTCACTGTTGCTGCAGTTTGTAACAAACCTTCCTGTCAGGAAAGCTCTACCATCATCAGTACTCCCTGACTATAGACACCCCATCCCAGGCTTCCCTGCTGTAAGTGGCACCACCTGATTGTGGATCCCCATTACTGCCATCAGTAACACTCCCCAATTGGTGGTGCCCCATCCCTGCCGCCGCCAGTGCACCCCGATTGCTGATGCCCCATCACTGCAGCCAGCTGCACTCCCTGATTATGGATGCCCCATCACTGCTGTCAGCTGCACTCCCTGATTATGGATGCCCCATCACTGCTGTCAGCTGCACTCCCTGATTATGGATGCCCATCACTGCTGTCAGCTGCTCCCTGATTATGGATGCCCCATCACTGCTGTCAGCTGCACTCCTGATTATGGATGCCCCATCACTGCTGTCAGCAGCACTCCTGATTATGGATGCTCCATCACTGCTCAGCTGCACCTCGATTATGGATGCTCCATCACTGCTGTCAGCTGCACTCCCTGATTATGGATGCCCCATCACTGCTGTCAGCTGCACTCCCTGATTATGGATGCCCCATCACTGCTGTCAGCTGCACTCCCTGATTATGGATGCCCCATCACTGCTGTCAGCTGCTCCCTGATTATGGATGCCCCATCACTGCTGTCAGCTGCACTCCCTGATTATGGATGCCCCATCACTGCTGTCAGCTGCACCCTGATTATGGATGCCCCATCACTGCTGTCAGCAGCACTCCCTGATTATGGATGCCCCATCACTGCTGTCAGCAGCACTCCCTGATTATGGACGCCCATCACTGCTGTCAGCAGCACTCCCTGATTATGGACGCCCATCACTGCTGTCAGCTGCACTCCTGATTGTGGATGCCCCATCATTGCCATAAGCAGTACTTCTGGATTGTGGGCACCCCATCACTGCCATCAGCAGTACTCCTGGATTGTGAATGCCCCATCACTGCCGTCAGGATGTCCACAATCGGAGAATACTCCTATCACTGCTGTCAGCAGTTCTCCATGATTGGGGTACCTCATCACTGCTGTCAGCAGAACTCCTTGATTGTGGACACACAATCACAGCTATCAGTAGCACTCCTAAATGGTGGTGCCCCATCACTGCTGTCAGCAGTACGCCTGATTGTAGACACCCCATCACTGCCATCAGCAGCGCACCCTGATTGCGGATGCCCCATCACTGCTGTCAGCTGCACTCCTGATTGTGGATGCCCCATTACTGCTGTCGGCTGCTCTCCTGATTGTGGATGCCCCATTACTGCTGTCAGCTGCACTTTCTGGATTGTGGATGCCCCATCACTGCTGTCAGCAGTACACCCTGGTTATGGATGCCCCATCACTGTCGCCCACAGTAGTCCTGGATTGTGGATGCCCCATCACTGCCATCAGCAGTGTTCTCTGATTGTGGATGCCCCAAAGCAGCACTCCCTGATTATGGATGCCCCATCACTGCCATCAGCAGTACTTCTGGATTATGGATGCCCCATCACTGCCGTCAGCAGTATTCTCTGATTGTGGACATCCTATCACTTCTGTCAGCAGTTCTCCATGATTGGGGCACCTCATCACTGCTGTCAGCAGTACTCCCTGATTGTGGACACCCCCATTGCAGGCTGCCAGCTGTCGGCAGCATTCCTGGTTTGTGGATGTCCATCACTGTAGCCAACTGCATACCCTGACTATGGACACCCCATCACATGCTGTTGAGTTGTCAGTAGCACTTCATGATTATGGATGCCCCATCACTGCCGTCAGCAGTATTCTGATTGTGGACATCCTATCAGTTCTGTCAGCAGTTCTCATAGATTGGGGCACCTCATCACTGCTGTCAGCAGTACTCCTTATTGTGGACACCCCATTGCAGGCTGCCAGCTGTCAGCAGCATTCCTGGTTTGTGGATGTCCATTACTGTCGCCAACTGCATACCCTGACTGTGGACACCCATCACATGCTGTTGAGTTGTCAGCAGCACTTCATGATTGTGGATGAATTGTCACTGCTGTTAGCAGCACTCTCTTATTTGGGGACGTCCTGTCACAGGGCCAGGTCTTGCCCTAAATGTGGGTCTCCATCATGGTAACACATTGTGCTGCTGCAAAGCCACTGGACTGCCACAGAGCAGAGGCTGTAGAATCTCCACTGCTTCAGATCTGCTGTCAGCTGCAGGGATTATTAGGCTCTAGTGTTGCTTGTTAATACTCCACCTCCCCTGAGATATAGCCAACAGGTTGAACATCCAGAGTGGTAAGGTCTTAAACGGACAGCTCTAAAACATAAGGGGTTTGATGCATACCTAACCACAGCCCCTGTCAAAACCTGCATTGTCTGTGTTGAAGGATTGTGAAGCAATTTACAGGTGAAAGGATTGTGACAAACATTCACTCCATCACATTCCCTACCCCTTGAGTTGTGCCTGTGCACGCTGGTATGGGCCATCGGAGACTAACCCTCCTAAGAAAATAAAATCTGCATTACCATGCTGGGTACCTTCCTGGTGGCACACATTAGATGAGAAAGGCTGCAGCGCTAATTGTCATCTAGTGACACAGGCACTGGTATCCCATAGCACATATAACCACTTGGGGAGGGGCATGGTCTGTAAGGAGAGTGAACTTCATCTCAGCAAGTAGTAGCAGGATGACCAGCAGGTTGGAATATCCAGTGCAGTGAGCCATAAAGGGCAAACTTTGAAACAAAAGATCCCACCACAGGACCTGTCGAAACATGTATTGTCTGTGTTGCAGGGTCGTGAAGCAGTTTATGGGTGAAAGGAGCATGACAGATATACACTCCATCACAGGCTCTTAGTGCTGACTGTGCACATTTTAACCACTCTGCAAAAGGATGTCAATCTCCCACACCATCAGATAACACAAGAAGTCATTACTAAATGGAACTCAACTTTCTAAATGTTATAGATAAAATTTTGTTGAACAGCGTAAAGCAGTATGCCAGTAGACAGTTGAGCACCAGATGGGAAAGGGGTATGTGATACTAAATTCTGCACAGTGGTTCACTCATGACAGTCTTCTGCCAGATATTGCAGTCCTTCGAGGAAGCCGCACAGAAGTCAGCTCAGACAGTGCCACTCTCAGTCAGATACTCCAACTTGTATGTGTGTGCTGAGGAAGAAATTGGAGATGCAGAACCTGAGTTTTCAGCAGGAACTTGTAAAACTAAGTCTGCCTTCTTCTGTTGCCTCCCTTTCTGCTGGAGTCCGCCTCCTCCTCTGGTTTGTCTGTCAGTTCTGTAGACATTGTAGGAAGGACATTTATTTTGTGATCCAGAGTAGAAGGTCTGAGCCAGGTTTCGTAACCACTAGTATATCAGGCTTGGTGTGACAAATCCAAGATTAGAGTGTATCAGTGTTCCTTAGTAAACTGCAGGCATTTACATGAAATATACTGATCCCTTTAAAAGTAAAGGTGTGATTCCCATTACTAAGACTTTGGCTTCACAGCCCGCTACCCTGGGGCAGCGATAGCCCCTCTGTGCCAAGAGTAAAAATGTTAATATGCTCTGTAAGGTTTGGAAAGGGATTGTAACTCTGGCTGAGCTGCCAGTCAGTCGATCCCTTCCCACTTCACCTGCACGAAAGGCACTGCCTCGACTAATAGGGTTCCTATTAGTTGAGCAGTGGCTTTCATTGTCCTTAACAGGCAGTCTAAAGTTTGTAAAACGTCAGAAAAATTAGTCCCATATACTTGTATGGTACACGGCCCCGCTGTCCCCTGGCTAAACGTCACGATACGGAGGAGCTTGTGGGCGGAGCGGGCAGACTAGGAAGTGGGAAGGGATCGCTGGCTGGCAGCTCAGTCAGAGTTACGATCCCTTCCCAAACCTTACAGAGCATATTAAAATTTTTACTCTTGGCACAGAGGGGCTATCACTGCCCCAAGGGTAGTGGGCTGTGAAGCCTACATTGTAATCTTACAATTTTACTTTAAGATGGGCCTGCTCTGACTCATGCCTGCTCTGACTCACTCCCACTGCCCAGTGCTCCCGCCACTCCACCTCCCTTGCCTCTCTGCCTTAGTCTCCTTGTGGTCCTACAAACAGTCTCTTAACTCATATAACCTGTGTCGAAATTTTAGCTATCATTGCAACTTTGCACTGATCATTGTCAGTAAGCATTTATCTGTTGTTTATCCTTTGTATGTACTGTTTCCTCTCTCCCTGGGTCACATCTGGAAACGAGCTCCTGCTCAGTGTGCCTTTCCTGGTTACCAAGTTTTAAATAAAATAAATAAATCAAATGTGGCATGAAACTTTTGGTATGGTGTACTGTACTGTTTCATAGTCCATTTATTGTATTTTATTATATGTTCAGCCTGTTTATTTTGTATTATATGTATTCTTGTACCCAGTGTAATATGTTATTTATTACACGCTTAGCTTGTTAATGTATATTCTGTGTATTGTTGTATCTAAATTTATTACATGTTCAACCTGTTTATATTCTATGTATTCTTATATCTAACATATATGTTATTTATTGCATGTTCAACCTGTTTATTTATGTAAGCCCTTCTATCAGAGGGACTTACGTCCACCATTAACTCCACTTTTTGTGCCTTCCTCCAGTTTATGGGTTTTGTGGGTGTTTTGGGGAAGGCACCTTTGGCTATACTGTGAGAACTGCCACTAGAGCAGGCTATTTTAGCCCTTAGAAGCTGGGAGTGTGGGTAGCCTGGGAGAGAGAGGAGACTGGCTGGCAGATGGCAGGACAGACAGGCAGGGAGGAGCTTGTTGGTTCAGGTTTGGGGCCGTATTCTGGGGGGCTGGATCCCCAGTGAGTCCAAGGTAGTGCTAGGAACAAGACAACATGGCACCGGGGAAAGGGCATTAGTCTGCCAGTGTCATGTGGGGCAGATGGGGCTTCAGGGAGAAAGGGGTGGTGAGAGTGCCCTAGGAGGTAACTTGGTGGGTCCCAGGCCGTGGGAAGTAGACCTGGACTGCCAGGGCAGGAGGTTTGGTGGCAGGATTCCTCCAGGGGAGGGTGGTGGCAGCTCCCGCCTCGGCTCTCAGTGTGGTAGGGGTGGTCCAGGCTTGTTAAGGGGGTGCTGGAGGCTTCTCATCGTTATGGGGCCTGCCTGGAGGGGCAGGCCTCGAGGCCCAATCACAAGCTGTTGGGCAGGCTGCAGATCATTTAGGACAGGCCTTGGGAAGCCCTCTGGACCTGGTAGCTTAAAGCAGACACAGGAAAGGTGTGTGGGGAGAGGCCAGAAGTTTGAAGGCCCCCGCCATCTGTTTGTGGAAGGAGACCGGTGTGAATTTGGCCATGGTTTAAGGGATTCCAGCACCCTTAAGGATTTGAAAGTCCTGCATCCCTTGACATGAGACCAGGTGGGAGAAGCAGCTTGGTTCTCCGACAGGTGGAAGACTGACCAGGAAATATGGTAAAGAACAAGGAAAATCAGAGATCCGCTCCCAGTGCCAGAGGGTAGGTTGGGCTCTAATGCCAGTTGAAGGTCCGAGGGAGGTCTTGGGTGATAGCAATTTCTCAGGTTTCATCAGCTGCCTGAAGTGGAATGCTGCCTAGTATATCTGTTCTCTCAATCATATGGTTTCTCCCCGGTTCTGTAAGTAGTGCTCCATGGAGCCAGATGGTTGATGGGTTTTAAGCAAGCAATGAGAACCCCTGGGTCCTGGCTGAAATCATTGGACTCAGGTGCAATAAATTGGTTTGTTGCTTATTCCTGAGTGCGTGGAGTGTTTTAAAGAGTAATAAGATGAATTCCAGAGAACTTAATTAATTTCTAACCAGATTTCTTCGGGAGTTTGAAGTTTTCAGCCCTATGATGGTGCTTCCTGGGCTGGGATGCTGACGGGGGACTCTGAAGAAGAAAGAAAGAAAAGTGGAGATCTCCAGTTCTATCAGACAGTATCCAGAGGAGTGGCAAGGGGTAGTGGGTTTCCATTATCTACATCTACTCTCAACAAAGGAACTCTTACTGCTGCTGCTCTTGGCCCTTTAAGAGACAACTCCGACTTCCTCTCATTTCAACTAGTCGTCGTGACTGCCTTGCCTAATCAGGGGCCCACCATTCACTGCCTCCACTTCAGTCTTGACAGCTACCTCTCCCGCCTTGCCCCCTCTCCCTTTCCTTCCCGGCATTTCCTGACTTTTATCCCTCCCTCCCTCCCTATAGAGCTCTTACCCTCACCCTCTACCCTCCGACAATGGCCTTCCTGCCTGCATACCCCGTCCCTCTCACCTGCAGTGCTTATTTCCAAGATTGCCCTTGGCTGGTATGTCATGCTACCTAACATTTGGCACATTTTGAATTACTGGAATTTCCTAAGCCTCAGTCTCTTATTTTTTTTTTTTTTTTGTGTTAACTATGTATTATGTTGACCTTTGTATGTATGTACAGTATACCCCATTCCTTCGACGTGGAACCTTTGTAAACGAGCAGTTCCTGCTCAAAGGTATTTGTAATCCTAGATTTCAATATAATAAAATAAAAATAAAAAAATTATGCTACAGTAGGACCCAGGCCATGGTAAGACAATATCATCTTATTCTCCATGGTAGTTTAATGTTCTGGTCTGGGTCTCTTTGGTAGGTCCCCTTCCCTTCTTGCAACATCGGAGCTCCTAGATAAATGGGAAGGTGAGGTGGCTATATTTTGTATTGTATGTATTCTTGTACTTAGTGTAACGTTATTTATTATGTGTTCAAACTGTATTCTTGCACCTAAAGTGTTAATTATTAATTGTATGTTCAACCTGTTTTATAGTTTAATGTAATATGTTACATACTAACATACTAAAAGCCAACAGAATAGGCCTCATGATTTAGTCGTGTCTGCTCGGTAGTCAGCACCCCTACTGGGTGCTCGATTTGGCGCTCCACCCTCCCAGAGGGACTTCCAGGCTTCAGTTCCCCTGTACCTGTCCCACCCCTCTTAAACCCTCCACTGTGCCCTCTTCCACCAAGCTCCTGGGCAGTGTGTTCCATGGATCCACCACCCTTTCAGTGAACTAGCGCCTCCTTCGCTCTCCCCCCGTAACCCTCCCCAGCTTCCACTCGTGACCCCTGGCTGTCTTCCCCTTAAACCTGAACACCTCCTTGGCTCCCCTTTGTTGATCCCTTTACATACTTAAAGACCTCTATCATGTCCCACTGTCTCCTCTCTCTCCTGTGTGTAGAGGTTGAGCTCTCCAGTCTCCTTCATAAGGTCTACTCCCCTACTATATGTTCAACCTTTGATATTGTCTGTATTCTTGTACTTAATGTAATATGTTATTTATTATATGTTCAATCTGTTTATTTGTATTCCATATATTTATTTAAAATTTGGTAAGCTGGAAAGGCACACTGAGTCGAGGTTCGTTTCCAGGTGAGATCTGGAGTTGGGGCGAGAGGAGTACAGACATGAAGTGCATTTTCAAACATCAGAGTGCAAAGACAATAATACATTGACTGACAAACCATATTACAATAGGTGGGAAGGCCGACTTGACCTAGCAAAGCATCTGACAGCTTGGGAGAAAAGGCAGACCCTGGGTATCTTACTTGGCAGCAGTAGGTTATTCAATGATAGAGCTAGAATTACACCTCAAGCATTAGAGCATGGAATGGAAGCCAAGGATACAGGTGGCTGAGGTAGAGAGAAATAGGTGGGAGAGCTGAAAGGAGAGAGACAAAGGGTCAGAAGGGGTGATGCAAGTATAGGGGAGCAGCCTTAGCTGATGTTTAAAGGCCTGAAGAGATGGAGAGCCGAAGGGAAGAGGGAGAAGGTTCCAACAGGAGGGGAGACCATAGGGAAGGCAGTTTGCCCAGCACTCGATTGAGGACAGGGAATGGCGAGGTGTGGGAATCCCTGAGTGCAGGGAGTAGGAAGAGAGAGCAGGGAAAGAGTGAGGAGAGGTACAAGGGAAGAGAGTTAAATCAGTATTTAGCAGTGACCGAGGTGCAGTGGTACTGGCGATGTATTTATTGAGGATTCAGAAAATACCTTTGAGTCAAAGACTCCTTTTCAAAGGTTCCACGCCAGTACAGGCATACTGTGAGAACAGTACAGAGCAGTACAGAAATGGGACACAAGCAAACAGACATGATACAAGAGTTACAGTAATAGGCTAACATTTTGATACTAGAGATACACACTATTAGTTACAGTGTATAGATAATTTATAAGCTCCCTTAGGAGCTAGTACAGAAGTTTCAGATTTGGGTTAGCCGGCCAAGGCCTTAGTCAGGGAAGGAGGGGGTCAGGGCTGGGTTAAGTGGCAGTCGCGAGGGATTAGAGGACTGTAGTGGGTTCCTAAGGTAGGCTTTGAAGGGCGATTCTGTTCAAGTTCGTGAGACTGTTAGGCAGGTTATTTATCCAGGAAGGGTCTCGGTAGCTAAAGGACCTTTGAATTGGGAGGTGCGGTATCTGGGAACCTTAAGGAGTTGCTTGCTTGAACTGTAAGTGTGTTGGAGTGATGGGGTCTGTTGCATTAGAGGTGAGAGACTGGAGGAGGCGAGACCAAGAGTAATCTTTTGGTCGTGAGGCAGGTATGAAACCTAATTCTGTTATGCAGGTTAAGCCAGTTTGCTGACTTACAGAGGGAGCATGTGTGGTTGAGACGATCACAGCCAAGGATGAGGTGACAGGCTTTGTTGAGGAACAGTTGGAGTCTAGATAAGGCCATGGAACTGGTAGCGCTATAGATAAGTATGCCATAATCAAGGAGGGCGAGGACTGAGGAAGAGACTGAGGCGGAGTGCATCCGGAGTAAGGCAGTGTTTATACTGGTAGAGAATGCCAAGTCAGATATTGAGGGCTGTAGATAGTTGATGAATGTGCAGGTGGAAGTTTAGGGCTAGGTCTAGTGTAACGCCCAGATATTTAAAGGAGTCCACTTGTTCAACTGGGATCTGGTTGGCAGTCAGGATTTGTGGGCAGTGGACTGGTCTTTCCTGGAATTACATGGGTGTGAGAAGTACATAACTTTGGTTTTCTTATAGTTTAGAATAAGGCGTTGTGCTGAACCACTTTTCTGCATCATTGAAGGAGGATTGAAGGGCGAGGTGGAGCTGAGTGGGGTCAGGATTGGAGGAGTACAGGACAGTGTCATCCGCACAGAGTAGTATATTTCCCGAACATGACTGGGGAAGGGAGTTGAGGAAGAGACTAAATAATAAAGGTCCGTTGGATGGACCCCTGTGGGACAACGGAGCGTGGCAAGCCTGCTGGATAAGATGGTACCAATTTTGACCTGCTGGAAATGATCTGCCAAGTAGTCCGTGAACCAGCAGGGGGTGCCTTGAGAGATGCCAAGCTTGGATAGAGTAGTTCATAAAGGGGAGTGGTTGACGGTGTCAAAGCGCCTTGGTGAGGTCAGTGAAGACCGCACCAGAGAATGACCACTGTCCAAGGCGGTATGAAGGTGTGAGGTGAACGTGAAGGGCAGTTGTCGACATGTCCTTTTAGGGAAACCATGTTGCTGGTTGCAAAGTACATTGTGTTTGTTAAGATGGTCAGTGAGCTGGTCAGAGACAATATGCTCTAGTGCCTTAGATAGGGAGGGAGAATAGAGATGGGCTGATAGTTGTGGGGGAGGCACGGTCCCTGTTCTTAAATATTGGGGTAATAGAGGCAGATTTCCAGCACATTAGAAATTTCCCAAGACATAAAGACTGGTTGATAATGTGGGTGAGGGGATTAGCACCTCATGGAGAGTGAGATGGAGAAGTCTGAGGTCTAAGGAGTCACTGCTGTATTGGGAGTGCCTTATGGCTTTTTTGAGGTAGGGTTCAGCAGACCTGGGGAGATGCAATGTAGGTGAAATGGGGGTGTGCTGAGAGGGAGGGGTGTTGGAGAGGGTAGAATAAAAGAAGTGGAAAAGGAGGATGTGACCGAGGTCGGTGAAAGTGCTTAAGTGTGGTGGCTATCTGATAGGAGTCAGTGGTTGGTCCCCTTCACTACAGTTTGCGTGGGGGCAGGGCTTGGGGCTGTGCCACAGATGTTATTAATATTGCTCAAAAATTTACGCCTTTGGCACCAGGTAGAGGTTAGGGTAGATTTGTAGTACTCTGCCTTGGCTTTGAGCAGGGACCAAGTGCATTGGTTTTGGACTTCTCTGTATTTCTGTCTGTCTGCTGGTAGGACAGTCTCAATGGAGAGGTGCCATAGCAAATCTCTAGCCTGGATCAGGGCCCAGTAGGTGGTCAGAAATCCAGGGCCCAAGTTGCCTTTGACCATCCTTTTTGGCTAGAGGGCAGACATGTCACAGATAGCATTGAAGGAATGAATGAAGAGATCAAGGCTTCTTCAGGGTCAAGGGTGTTTATGAATGACCAGTCCAGCTTCCTAAGGTGAGCTTTTAGGAGTGTGTTTACCAGGGCCAAGTTTACGTCGTGGGACCATTTTCGGAGGGCCTTACAAGACCAGAAGCAGAGGATGAGTGGTCACTAACTGCATCTGGGAGAATAGTGGTGCTAGTGATTTTGTGAGGGCGGTTAGTGAAAACTAGGGTCCAGTAGGAGGACCCTGTGCGATGGTGCAGTCAGGTGGGGAGGGACTATTTGTGTTAGGTCATGGGCGGTGGCTTTGTCAATGAAAGTGGTGGCGGACTTAGATAGCCAATTGATACTGAAGTCCCCCAGAACAATTTTTTCATTATGAGATGGTAAGGTGACCAGGTAGGACATTACAGAGTGGAAGGCTGCCTTTGGTCCCTTGGGAGAATGTGTATAGTGGTGATGAGAAGGGGGATAAGGAACGACCAAAGGTAAGTTTGAGTGTGAGGGCCTGTGGACCGGGAATCAGATATGGGGGGCAGTTGTACCTGGAGAGTCTCATGATGTAAATGGCACAGCCTCCACCACACTTTCCCTTGCGGTCGGCATGGAATATGTTAGACCCTGAGAGGGACACCTGACAAGTCAGGGATAGGAGGAGAGCCAGGTCTCACCCACAGCAATGATGTCAGGCTGATGTTGCAGTGCCCATCCCTGGAGTGAGTCCCATTTTTTAGTAAGATGCATACATTAAGGGTGGCAATATGCAGCCCACCTGCAGGAGATTGTGTGGACATGGAGGTGTGAGAGGTCCTAGGTTGGGGTGTATATTGCCTGACATGAGGAGGAGAAGAGACCTGAGGAAGGGCTTCCTGGCAGACTTTTTGGCAGTCAATTTGTGTGCTTGGGCCCCTTTAGAGTTTAGAAATGCGGAATGGGAATGGTAAGTAAGTGGGGGAGGGCAGGAGCAGGAGACGATCAAAGGAGGAGAGGTGAGTATCAGGGTGGGAGTGGGATGTCCATGAGGCGCTGGGTGCCGATATGATACTGTGTGAGGTGATTGATGTGACAGTAGTTCACTTGCAGTGCTGTGGGAAAAAGGATCACTGGCAGTGCTGTGGAGTTCGTTGTAGGGGTGGCAGCCATAATGCCAGATGGACATCACATCCATAGAGGTAGATTTTCAGGGAAAGTGCAGGGTGGAGGCGTAAGCACGGGAACAGCAGTATGAGTGTGGGGATGACTGACAGAAGCATAGTGAGAGGAGGTGGGAGGAGACCTGAGGAAGAGCCAGTAGAGGGTGATGAAAGCTGAAAGTCTGCCCATAGAGGCGAAAGGTATAGGCTGCTAGTGGAGAAGTGGGCTGATTGGTTCAGGGCCACAGCCTCCTTCCCTATATAAGAGAGAGCTCGCCAAGGGTGGTGGGAGCTGATGCAGAGCGGCGGGGAACAAAACTACGCAGCTCCCTGGCGAGGAGGGACGGAGCTCCATGGCCAGCCGAGATTCTGAGATTCCCTGCACCTTTCAGCAAGAGGTGGTTTTGCTGGTTTTGGGGTGGGGAGGGCGACTGGTCCGCTTGCCCTCATGACCTCCATGGACCCTCATGGGATCAGCTTTCAGCAAGAGGTGGTTTGGGGGTGGGGAGGCGGCTTGTCGCTTGCCCTCCGACCTCCGTGGACCCTCGTGGGATCAGCTTTCAGCAAGAGGTGGTTTGGAGGCCGACTTGTCTGCTTGTCCCTCGTGACCTCCGTGGACCCTCGCAGGATCAGCTTTCAGCAAGAGGTGATTTCAGTGGTTTTGGGGTGTGGGGGAGGGTGACTTATCCACTTGCCCTGGCAACCTCCGTGGACCCTGCAGGATGAGCTTTCAGCAGAGGTGGTTTCGGAGGTTTCGGGGGTGGGGAAGGCGACTTGTCCACTTGCCCTTGCAACCTCTGTGGACCTCGCAGGAACAGCTTTCAGCAAGAGGTGGTTTCGGGGCTGGGGAGGCGACTTGTCGTTTGCCCTCGTGACCTCCTTGGACCTCGCAGGATCAGCTTTCAGCAGAGGTGGTTTGAGTGGGGTGGGGCGGTTTTGCTTGCCCTTGTGACCTCCATGGACCCTCGCAGGATCAGCTTTCAGCAAGAGGTGGTTTCGGTGGTTTTGAGGAGTGGGAGGGCGACTTGTCTTCCCCTCGTGACCTCCATGGACCTCGCAGGATCATCTGTGGGAAGGTAGAGGAAGGATGGACAGGGAGGAATAGAGAGAGCAGTGATGAGTGCAGAGAGGAGAGTTGGAGGTGAAGTGATAGAAGCCATTACAGAGGTGTTCACTCTGAGTGAAGAGGAGGAGTGGTGCCATGTATCATAGTAATGTGTCAGCAGAAAAGGACCATCCTGGCCCATTCAGTCTGCCAGTCTCCCCTCCCCTACTTGTCACCTGGAGCACAGGAAGCCTATACTCAAGCCGACCCGGTGGCGCTGAGGGTTGATGCGCGGACGCCACACTCCCACCATGCCGGCGACCCAAGTTCGAGCACCGGGCGCTGGGGAAGCAGGGAGGGTTGAGGAGCAAGTGCCTTGTGGTGCTCTCCTGCCCGGGAGGGAGGGATGGGGATGGCCCGGCATGCCAGCGGCCCCAGTGGAGACCGGGGGAACTAGCATACTGGGCAGCATGGGCTCAACATGGCTGGCGCTGGCAGGTTGCCGTGCACAGAGCTTCAGGTGTCGCCATGCACCGGGGAGGGGTGTCACAGAACAAGGAAAAACCTGGACCTTGGGTGGCGATGGCACCAGCCCTCATGCCCAATGCCGGGTCGGTCCTGTATGGCCTTTCAGTTCCTCCACCCAGGCCCTCACCAAGCAGCTGGGAGCGTTGTCTGTAAGTGTGCCCAAGAGGAGGCGGCCCCATCCTGGAGGGTTAAGCCAGGGGACCAGCTGTGAGGTGAGGGAGGAGAGAGGAGGCTTAGACAGGCAGACTTGGGCCATGTAGGATCCGGTTGGATGCCTGAGAGAGCTCCTTGGTCCGTGAACCGGAGGGAAAGTTTAAAAAAAAAAAAGCCTATCCTGTGACCAACCTCATATGTCTATCCCACACTTTCTTGAATCCCTCCACCGTTTTGACACCTACCACCTCCTCAGGTAATCTATTCCAGGGTTCAGCCACCCTCTCATTGAAATAACACCCAATTACATTACCTTTAAATCTTTCTCCTTTCAATCTTGAAGTATGACTCTTGTTTTAACTCTCTGTCCTTTTAAATAGACTTCCTTCGCTCTTATTTATCCTCTTCATGTACTTGAATGTCTCTATCATGTCTCCTCTCGCTCTTCTTCTAAACTCCAGTGGATACAGATTTAATTCTCTCAGTCTTGTCTCATATGATTTCCTTGCATACCCTGCACATCTTTGTTGCCATTCTCTGAACCTTATCTATTACATCTCAGACTTTTCTTAAATGAGAACTGGGCCCCATACTCCAGGTGCGGTCTAACCATGGTCTTATATAATGGCATCAGCACCTCCCTCTTCCTACTAGTTATGCCCCTTCCTATGCACACCATCATTCTATTAGCTTTTCCAACCGCTTTATTACATTGGTCACTTACCCTAAGGTTGTTTGATATTATAATCCCCAGATCCCTTTCCTGTTGTTTGCTTTGTCTGCTCTCCCCAGTGAGTACTTGGCCAGTCGATTTTACACCCTAAGTGCATCACGCACACTTCTTTGTATTGAACTTCAGCTGCCATGTTTCTGACCATTTCTCTAGTATACTCAAATCCTTCCTCATGGCCTCAACCCTCCTTCAGTGTTGACCCTATTCTATAACTTTGCATCATCTGCAAACGGACACATTTTCCTTCAATTCCCTCTGATATATCATTAATATATATGTTAAAAAGATTGGTCCTAGTACAGACCCTTGAGGAACCCGCTCGTAACCTTCCTTACCCCAGAATGTACACCATATACCACCACCCTCTGACTTCTGTCCTTCAGCAGTTTTCCACCCATCTAGTTATTTTCTGTCCGACCCCCAGGCTCTCTGTCTTGTTTACCAGCCTGCAGTGAGGGACAGCGCAAGAGCCTTATTGAAGTCCAGGTAGGCAACATCAAGGGCCCCTCCTTGAACAACCACCTCATAATTCCCATCAAAAAATTCTATCAGATTTGTTTGCAAGATCTTCCTCTAGCGAATCCATGTTGCTTTTCATCTAATAGTTCGTTGTCTGTTAAGTATTTTACCACTCTTTCCTTTATTAGCACCTCCATCACATCCACATAGTGGAAAACCCAGAGAACCATTTTGGTTACCAGTTCCCAGTGGACCTAGAGGGTGGCAGTCCTTGTTTCAGTATAAGGTGGCAAGTTTGGGGTAACGTTTGGTATGGATGATGTCAATATGGACAGAAAGGTCAACCTCTGCATCAAGCCAAACCCCCAGGTACTTGAAGGCAGGGACACATTCCAGGAGGGTGCTATCCAAGGTAGAGAAGACAGGTGAAGGTAATAGCCTTGCCAGTTTCTGGCTGGCTATGTATTCTTGTACCTAATATAGTACATTATTTATTACATGTTCAACCTGTTCATTTATATTCTATGTATTCTTGTACTCAGTGTAATATTTTACATGTGAAAACTTAGATATGTATACTGGACAACTTTAAAAATAGGGCCTTTTAGTTCAAAGTTTTTATCTTGTCAAAATAAATATTGTTTACTACTGCTGCATCTTTGTTTGCCACTGCTGCATTGTGCGTTGTAGACTGGTTATTTCTAACAATGGAAATGGATCCTAGAATTGAGAAGATATAAAAGTCAAAGTGTCATATGCCATAATGCTGGACCCTTGGTTTCAACACAGCCTAGCATCTTCCCTTCCATGTGGTACTGACCTTGAATACAGAGACATTCTTTTTTTTTTTTCTTTCTCTAGTGGCTGGCTTTCTCTAGGTTCCCCCCACCACCCCATCCCCTGATTTACCTGCTACCCCAAAGTGCAGCCTGGTCTACTGCTTCCAGGGGTGTGGTCATTGGGAGGGGGAACCTACTCCCTAGTTGGAGACTCGGTAGTGAAACAGTGACAGAGTGCCTTGTTCTGTTATAGGTTCGGCTGAGTGGATGTCCTTCTCAGCGTATAATTCTGTGTATTTTTCAGTAGGAGGTGGTGTACAGTGATGTGGTGACATCCGGCACACCTCCCAGCTATGCGAGGCCCAGTTGCAGCCCCCCCTGCCTCCGCCAGGGGGTAGTCACACCAATCACTTCCCACCTTTCCCCTCAAGGAGGAGAGCAGTCTGCTAGATGTTCAATCTCTCCCCGGCTGGCCCTCCAACTCCCAGGTTCGTTTCAGTCCCGGTCGGCATTACAAGCCAAAACGAACCGCTGCACTGGCAGGCCGACCATACAGAGACATTCTAGCTTTGATAGTTGCAGCTGGAGTGGAATACTGGATTGATGAGAATAAAGGACTTTCCATTTCATCTTACTAACACAGAGTGGAAAGCATGGGATCTTGCAGCACTACATAAGAAGCTCAAGACATTCAGCTTAAGCTGAAGAAGTGCAACAAGATCATACATCTTGTGTCTAATGATGCTGGATAGGAAAATAATTTGGCAGGCCTCCATCTCATCTTATAGAATGGTGATGGAAGGTGTGGGGCACTTGACTATCTGAGTAAAACATTGTTGGACTGGCAGTTGGGGATGGCAACCATTAGACAGCTAAGGTGACATCTAGGATCTGGACTGTAATTGGAGGCAGGTGCCACTAGACTGCAAGGGAAATGTATAACATGGATTAGAATGGCAATGAGTGAGGGGAGGCAGCCCTGTCTGGGGCAGCTATTTTCTTCTGGCGTATAATGAGGCATACTGAGTGAAATGACACCCTAGCATCCTCTGTCCTATAGGGTCATTTGTATGGGGAAGGTCAAATATGGCAGATTGCTCCACCAGGCAATTGCCATTTACAAGTGCTAGCGGCTTATTTGCTCCTGGCTTTTAACAAATCATGGGAGGATGGGGTGGTACCTGAGGACTGAGGAGGGCGGATGTGATTCCACTTCACAAAAGTGGGAGCAGGACAGAGGCTGGAAACTACAGACCAGTTAGTTTGACTTCAGTGGTAGGGAAAATGATGGAATCACTTCTGAAGGAAACAATTGTTGAGTACCTAGAGGCCAGTGGGGCACAGGACTCAAGGCAGCATGGTTTCACAGCAGGAAGGTCATGTCAGGCTGAACTCAATAGATTTCTTTGACTGGGTGACCAAAGTAGTAGACCAGAGAGGGGCTGTGGATATGGTCTACCTAGATTTTAGCAGGCATTTGACACAGTCTCACACAAAGATTAATATACAAGTTAGCCAGCCTTGGAATGGGTCCCAAGGTGGTAGCCTGGATAAAAAATTGGCTGGACAACAGGGCGCAAAGGGTAATAGTGGAGTCCACAGTGAAGAAAGGAGGGTAACTAACTGGGTACGCAGGAGTTTCAGTACTGGGTCCGGTCCTCTTTAATGTCTTTATAAGTGACATTGGAGAGCACCTGAAGGAAAAATATGTCTCTTTGCAGACGACACAAAGATCTGCTACAGGGTTGATACACAAGGTGGGGTGGAAAGGATGAAAAGGGACTTGGCAAGGTTGGAGGAATGGTAAATATATGGCAGCTCAGATTCAGTGCAAAGAAGTGCAAGGTAATGTACCTGGGAAACAAAAACCCAGGGCAAGAGTACACAACGGAGGGTGAGATGATAACAAAATCGAAAGAGACCTAGAAGTAGTTGTATTAGATGATCTAAAGGTGGGCAAGCAATGTGAGAAGACAGTAAGGAGGGCTGAGGGGATACTGGGATGCATAGGAGAGGCATCAACAGTAGAAAACAGGAAGCTGTTATCCCTCTGTACAAACAGTTGGTGAGACCCCATCTGGAGTACTGCATGCAATTCTGGAGACCCCATCTCGCAAAGACATAGAGTGGAGGCTGTTCAGAGAGGGCAACTAAAATGGTGCAGGGTCTGCACCAGAAGACCTATGAGGAGAGACTAAAGCAGCTTAATATGTATACCCTTGAGGAAAGGAGGGGAGGGGGGACATGATATAAACTTTCAAGTATCTCGAGGAATTAACAAAGTACAAGAGGGTAGCATCTTTCAGAAAAGAGATGTTCAAGAACAAGAGGGCACAATTTGAAGATGGAGGGATGGCTCAGAGGTAATGTTAGAAAGTATTTTTCACAGAGAGGGTTTGGATGCATGGAACAGCCTTCCTGAGGAGGTTGTGGAGTCCAGAACAGTGGGAGAATTCAAGAATGCATGGGATGGACATAAGACAATTCTAGTGGGGCGTAGGAAGAAGTAAGCTTTTGGTTAACTAGAATCTGTAGCTTATCCATCAGGTAGGAAATGAGCAGACTGGGTGGACCAAGCAGTCCTTATCTGCCATCAGATTCTATGTTTCTTTGTTTGTATTCCTATTGCTCTTTATTGGCTAGATACTTCTTGTGGCCAGTAGATGGTGGTAGTTCTGAGGAGCAAACAGGTTAGTGTCTGCCATCTTGATCAGTATATTAGAACATGGTTTAGCACTTGCAATGGCTTAAAGCTTGTCCAGTATACCTGTAATTTGTTGCAGGCATGGGCCAGCCCAGTGGCACTAAGGGTTGAGGCGCTGGACTCCTCTCCTCGTACCATGCCGACAACCCAAGATCGGGAGCGAGCTGGTCCACCGTTTCACGGGGAGGGCAGAGATGATTGTAGCGCTGCTGGTTGCTCACACCTCCCCGATTGGGAGAGATTCAGTCCTCTTTTCTGGGTCAAGGACTGACGTGAATGTAGGGGAGGTGGATGGAGCACCTGGTATTTGGGAGCGCACATCGCGCCTCACGCATGGGTACTCGCTGTGTTTTGCCATTGGTTTGGGGGGCGGGAGAAAAGCAGGTTCTGAGTTTGCATTCTAAAGGACAGGGATAAGGTTGAGACAGTACAGAAGAGGGCAACAATAAGGATGCAAAGATAGCAATAGAAGTCCTATAGAGAGGCTTTGAGGACTGCAGCATATCAGGCTGTTCTGCTGTTGCCTCCTTACAGTGTTCTTCTACTCCTCACCTCCTGTCAGCTTGTGTGATTTTATCCCCTTAGAAAATCTACCCTTGTGTCAGTTATTGTGATTTTTTTTGTCGGGTACAGCACTGGAGTATCATTTCAGTGCATGCGATGCATTATGGTGTTACTGAAAGCTGTCAGCTCCCAGAGCTAACTGGCAATACTTCCAGTTTCAGCAGTTGCAGTTGCTGCTTTCATTTGATGATGGTGTTTCAGTTTAAAAGTTTAAACTATTTCTTTCTGGCAGGATTGTGCAAGAGTGTGGGAGATGGTCAAGGTGGAGGGTCAAGCAAGTTAAAAGGAGATTGCCAGCCCAGTGGCATGGAGGGCTGAGGTGCTGGATGCCTTAACTCTCACCACACCGACGACCTATGTTTGGGAATGAGCATGGGCTGTCGGAGGTCGGCACGGGGGTGCAGGATTGAGCTGCCCACTGGCAGTTGTCCTGTCTGGGAGGGATCTGTGCTTCCCATGGCTCTTGACTGCCTCACGGTGTGAGGCCAGGGTGTGAGTGCAGGCCGAGGCAGCCAGGGCGTGGAGTGGGAGGAAGGATTGTCGGTGGAGCAGAGAGAGCATCAGCCTCCATGCATATGTGCCTCTTTGTCTGGGGTCCTGGGATAAAGGGGGAAAAAGTGGAAAATCAAGGGCTGTGACAGGATGAAGCCTCTGGGCGGCTCGAGGTCACCAGGAGGCGCACAGTGTCTGAGATCCTGAACAACCCTGGGTCAATCGGGTTGGCAGGCGATTAGCTGTTGCTCGCTGACAGAGGATAAAACCTATATGGGGAAAAAAAGAATTGTGCAACAGTGCGGGTGATGGTTGGGTTGAGGTGGGTGAGCGAGCCAGCACCTGACAGAAGAACGACACTAGAATCACAAGATAGGTAGTAGCAACTTGGCAGCTGTGGATATGAGGCCTGCTAAACAATAAAGATAAAAAAACAAACTTTAAAACAGGTTAGTTGAACATGTTATGTTTTTTTAGGTGTAGGCTGAGGATGGGTGTTGTGAAAGTGGGTGAGGACATTTTATTTCATGAGTTATATGGCAAGCAGTGGGTATTTACTAGTGTTTACATAGCCACCACATAACTTCCAGAATTGTTTTCCAAAATTTTCTGGGAGGCATGGATCTCTGGCTGTCTGATGTCCTGGTGGGCATAAGTAGTACCACTTGGTACAATATGTGCTAAGGAAATGACAAATGGTCCTTCTTCGCCAATTAGAATGAAAAAAAAAAAAAAAAACTCTATCCATTTTATAAATAACACTGACACAAATAAAGCTAATTATGCAGTTGGTCAGCATTTCATAAAATGTGATTTACACTCTAGTTTTATTAAGCCTATATTCAAGTTTAGTAGGTCTGCATTTTGTAGCTTTTACACCATTTTATTCAAATGGGATTTGGTGTGCATTGTAAAGGCTGAGCTCAGTGCAGTTTCTCCCTCTTGCTTCTGTTATAGGACACAGACCTCATACCCACCTTCATAACAGCAGGGGTCATGGATGGAGCTGGGCACCCCTGCCTGTGAAATCAATCTGCCACCTACTTCCACTGTCCCGTCCACCACCCCACTCAGCCTCCCTCACAAACACTGTGCTAGCTACCATTGAATCCAGACAACCTAATTTATTCTGCACCTGTTAACTGGCATTGTATTTGTGCATTATTTAAGCAATAAAGGTATGTGGGGGTTAGATTAACAGTCTGTTACTCATCCCCTTAGGGTGTAATGTGGCACGAGGCGCGGCGAGTGCCATATTGTCCCAAGGGTGATTGACTGTTAATCCAACCCCTCGTACATACTTTATTGCTGCTTATTATAATGTTAGTAAAATAATTCATTTTGTGGCATAATGTATCAAAAAAATACCCATTTGATGTTAAATAGTACCTCTGCCTTGTAGTGTGTAGACTTGCTGGCAAAGAATCTGGTCTAGTGTAAGACATTTATGAAGTTATTATGGCTATAAGAACTTGTGATCTGTGTTCTGTGGATAATATGTACAAGTTCTGTACTTTCACCTCGAAAACCAGGCTTAGAAACATGCGTTTCAATAAATCTCATAAAAATCATTTAGAATTTTTCATGCTGTTTCAGTTAGCATTGAGCATAAAGTTGGCGATATGGTGCCCCAAAGCATGTATTTATTTTCTTACGATAGCTACAAATCTCATTTGAGTTAATTTTACTAACATATCAAAATGCCAGCAGAATAGGCCTAATGGTCTTTCAAGGTTTGTCTGCTTGGTCAGCCCCCACCCTGGGAGCTGACCTTGCTGCCCCTTGCCTCTCTCTGGCTTCTCCTACCCAGTTCCGGATATTCTCGCTGCATTGGATTTTGTTTCCAGAACCCTTCCCTGTACCTGTCCCACCCCTCTTGAACCCTCCACCAGCCCCTAGGCAGTGCATTCCATGGCTCCACCACCCTCTGTGATGTAGCACCTCCTCCTTTCTCCCCTGAATCTCCCCTCCAGCTTTACCCATGCCCTCTAGTGGCCCCCTCCTCCTTCCTTCAAGCACCTGACTGTTGCTCCTCTATTTACCCCTTCATGTACCTGAAGACCTCTATCATGTCCCCCCGGTCCCTTCTCTCTTCCAGTTTGTACATATTTAGCTCTTCGAGCCTCTCCTCATAGGTCCTTTCCCCAACCCCCAAATCATTTTGGTTGCCCTCCTCTGGACCCACTCCAGGAGTTTAATGTCCCTCTTTAAGTGTGGCCTCCAAAACTGCACGCAGTACTCGAGGTGCGGCCTCACCAAGCAGTTATACAGAGGGAATATCACTTCCTTCCTTCTGGAGGTGATCCCCCAGCGGCGCATCCCAGCATCCTGATGCCCTTGGCTGCTGCCCTCCTGCAAGTCTCAGAGTTGTTCATCTTGACAACCACCACCATCCCAGGTCCCTCTCAGCCATCGAGACCTTGTAGCATTCCCCCACCCAAGGGTGTACACTTGGCCCAGGTTTCTGGCCCCAGGTGCAGACCTGCATTTCCTGCATTGAACCTCAGCTTCCACTTTCTAGACCATCTTCCAGAGCCTCCAGGTCCCCTGGGGCCACCCTCCCCTCCTCCCATCCACCACCACCCCAGTTTTGAGTCATCCATGAGACTCATCTCACTCCTGATACCTGTCCTTATGTCGAGCGTGAGGCATTGAACAGGAGGGCCTGCAGGACAATGCCTGTGGGACCCCGCCAGCCCTCCTTGGGATGAGACTATCCCGCCAACTCACGTCGGTCCTGGACCCAACTGTCTATCCATCTGATTATCTGGTTCCCCACCCCCATTTCTCCCAGCTTATCCAACAGGCCCTCGTGAGGACTATCAGCCAACTCGACCCTCTGGGCCGGTATTGGATGCCTTGCTGAGAATCTAGAAAGAGGGCGTCCACTGGTCTCTGCGGTCCAAGACACTCGTCACCCAGTCATAGAACTCCACAAGGTTTGTCTGACCACGATTTCCCGGGACGAATCCATGCTGTCTATCGTCAGGCACCCTGACTTTTCCAGGTCCCCCAGCCTCTCCTTGACAATGCCCTCTATCACCTTGCCCACCACGATGTCAGTCTGACAGGCCTGTAGTTCCCTGCCACCTCCCTTGATCCCCCCTTGTGGATAGGCACTATATGCACCTCCTTCCAGTCCTGGGGCACCCACCTATCCTCAGAGATGGTGAAAAGCTCTGCCGGGGTTCCAGGGACATCATAAGTTTCTTCAGCACTCTGGGATGTAATTTATCCGGCTCTGGTGCTTTCTCCATCTTAAGGGACCTGAGGGCTTCCCTCACTCTCTCTGCTGTGATTTCTACTTCAGCTACCTCTTGTCCCTGCTAGCCTTCCCCCACTCCTGCCAGTGATGCCTCCCCTCTCCCCAGACCCCCGATCGGTGAGGCCCCCCCTCCTCAGTATCACTGACTCCTCCCATGTATGATGCAGTACCCCATTTTCCTTGGTGGCATCAGGGTGAGTACTCATTTAGTACCTCAGCCTGCTCCCCTAGGTCCCAGTATCTCATCTCCCTGTTTTAATCCTGCTAATCTGCCCTTCACCCTTCGCTTTTCCTCAGTGTATCTAAAGAACCCTTATTCCTCTTAATTTCCCTGGCTAGGTTCTGCTCCTTCCTTGCCTTAGCCGCCCTCACCACCCTAGTGGCCCTTCTAGCCATCAGCTCGTACTCCCCCTTGATCCCTTCACCCTTGAGCACTTGAATTGCCTATAGGCTGCCTTCTTTCTCCGCGCCACCTCCTGGACCTCCCTTGTCCATCAGCAGGGTTTTGGGCCCTACCGCATTTTCATCTTCTTCTTGCACAGGTGCTGGTAGCATCCTGCACACCTCTCCTGATGATTTCCTACCTACTATCAGCGTCCATGTCTGACCCAGTCGCATGCAAATGCTCCTTAAGGATCCTTCCCATTTCCTTAAAATCCACCCCCTGAAGTCAATTACCTCCGTCTTTGTGCAGCCTTCTACCCCCCAGGTCCAGGCAGAACCAGACCGTGGCATGGTCACTCCCCCGCCAACGGTCCTTTACTCAGGCTCCCCCAATCTGGTCACTGTCTGCCAGGACCACATCCAGTACCAAGGCGCCTCCCTGGTCGGTTCCCCCACCTGCTGAGTTAGGAAGCGCCTTGAAAGACATCCAACAACCTCTGTTCCCTGGCCACTGAGGATGTCATAGTCTCTCAGTCTGTTCCTGGCATGTTTAAGTCCCCAACACCACCACCCTCCCTGCCCAGTCTGCAGTGTCTCCCAACATCTGCCACCAGACTCTACTCAGCTCCTCTGCCAGTGCAGGGGTCTATACACCACCCTATTTTTACCCTCTTGCCTCCTTGTTATCAGGGTGACCCAGATTGCCTCTACGGTTCCCTCTGCTGCCTCTACTCCCCTGCCAATGCAGTTTTTGACTATCATTGCTACCCTCCTCCCTTCCTCCCCTCTGTCCTTCCTGAACATAGTGTAACCTCCAGGTTCAGGTCCCAGTCATATCCTGCGGTGGCCCAGGTCCTCAGTGACCGCTGCCACATCCACCATCCCTCAGTACTCCCGACAATGAACATCGCATTACTGTCAGCTTTCCCTATGGTAATTCCATGCTCATTCCTACAGTTCCAATTTCCAAAACAGCCACATCGTGCGTGCAGTGCTCGTTTTGTTAAAATAGAGCATTCTGTATGTTATCTTTAGGAAAATGCCTTAGTATATGCAGCATGAAAATATTGGGTCTTGCGAAAGCACTAGTTAGATTAGATAACTGTCAGCTGAAGCACTTTATCATATCTTGCTTCATTCTTGCTCCTCCTACGCCTTCCCTGCTCTGAAAGTAACATTTGCCTGGCTCAAGGCACACCCAGATTCATCCCAGTAACCCCACCCCCCACCCTGTGCTGCTGTCTGTCAGTTGTAGATGCCTAGGTCTTAATTACCAGACAAGATAAACTGATTGGAGTCAGTGTGCCACTTCATCCTTTACCCATTCATGGACCTAGGAATCCCAGGTACACTGCAGCCTGCTGATTACTATTCAGCAATATAGAAAACCACACATGGTTCAAGTACAAGGGCTTTTTATTAACATAAATGCTACTGCTCCAGAAAGGTTTCCATTCTGCGCGTGAGTGTGAGTCGGACAGTCTGAAAGAAGAGAGAGAATGTGCAGTAGTCTTGATGGTTTTGCGATCAGACTTGGCTAATTACTTGCTTAATTACCCTAAACTTAGAGAATTGCAGTGGGAACTGTCAGATAGAGCAGCGTGTGGCAGGAGTGAGGACAAAGTAAGATACGCATCTGCTGTTGTAAACTTGTGCTTTGGCAAGGTCTGATATTTTTTAAAAACTGTTGTGTACTAAAATCGTATCCCTGAATGAGATGATGTGCTGACACAAGAATATGGCCTTTAATAAAACTAGTATTGCAGTTTTTTTTGTATATCTTTATTAACTTTTAAAAGTTCACAGAACAGAACAGCACACTACAGCAAAGTATACAAAGACTAAAGTTATAAACAAAACAAACAGTCTATTCTCACGGATTATAATACATAGTTACTAAAAGCTTTGTGTGTGTGTATATGTCTGTATGTGTATGCGTGTGTGTGTGTATGTATATATATACAGTATACACACACACACACACTATATATAGGTAACTGTTTATAACTAGCTACTATGACCAGACCAGAGCTAGCCTCCTTCCCTCTCTGGTCCCTAGCATATACCCTTTTAAGCAACTGTGCTTCCAAAGTTTTTTGTTTTTTTTTTTACTGTTTTTTTTTTTCTTTTCATTAAGTTTTTATGGCCCCAATTTTTTCCTTGTTTTTCTCCCTGCCCTGTCCGCCATGCACACATGTGTGGAGGTATGCACATGCTGTGGTACTGGGACACCCTCCCACTACTTGTCACTCCCTCCCGCCTACACTGACCATCAGACCTCCACCCGATGGCAGCGGAACTATGGGGGGCAACAGCCTCCCAGGAGAGGAGAGCTACCTTTCGGCTGCTTCGATCCTGCTTCCCCGACCTTGATAAAGTCTAGATAAGCCTCGCCCACTGCCCTCCCCTGATCTATTTTCCTGGTCACCCAGTTGAAGAAATCAGCTAGTCATCTGGCATGACCCCTCCCCATGAATCCATGCAGTCGAATCTATGATATCAGTGACATATTGGATGACGTGTCATATGGGGGGGTCGTCTGGAGAGTCAAGGTCTAGCAGAGCCTGAAAGATTTAGTCAGGATTTGGACTATGAACAAGCTACCATGAAAAGGTTCAAGTCTACCCTGATTCACCAAAGTGTCTTGTAGGGTAAGCTAGTCTACCATGCTAAAAAGAGAGTCAGAGGTTCTTCTATCTGTAACCTACTGTTCAAAACAGTTTTCTTTTATTTCTGTAGAATTACTGTTCCCCATAGTCTTTCAGTAGCATCCTGTATTCAGGGCTGTGTTTACATAGCTAGCGCCCATAGGCTTGAAACTCAGGTGCCCCCACTACTGACCCGCAGCAACCAGGCGTGCCCCCCAACACACACACACACCTCCTGCCATGTCCTGCTGAGTTGCATCCACTCCACATCACAGAGTCCCTGCCTGGTCCCACTCATACCCTTTGAAAGCTAAACTTGTATAAAACTTTTCCAGAATATGAACTTTTACAGTCAAAATGTTAAAATTCCTTTTAATAAATGGTTTACACTTATTTAGAGGTGGAATAAAACAGTCTATCAGCACACAAGCAAGCACAAACACTCGCTTATTTATGCATTTGATCTGAACAAGGCCAAACAGTGTGCATTCTTATTCAGAGTCTCTCTAGTTAGTAAAAAGTAATGCATTGAACAAAACAAAAGTCACTTTTACCTAAATGGTCTGAGCTCAATCACTGCAAGTCATTCAGGGTAGCATTTTAGGCTAAACTAAAGTTAGTGTCATAACAGACAAGCTGCAGAATAAATGCACTGCCCAAACTCCCCGCTTTAACTTCTTTAGGAGTTGGAAAAAAAAATCTGCAGGTCATTGGGGGGTAGCATTTTAAAATGGAGGCTAGTGGTTAAACTTGTTTTTATCCAAGTGGTCCGAAGGTCAGGGGGCAGCATTTTGTTACTAAGTGTGGTTATAACATTATTTAAAAATAAAAGCTACTGCAGTGCCAGTCAGTGTCACTGTCTGATAATACAGAACCTGTGGGTAAACAGTCTGAACTCTGAAGCTGCTGCTATCAATTTAATTTACAGGAGGAAAAAACCTTCAAATTCACTGCAGGTCATGGGGTTGGGAGGTAGCATGCATTCTGAACTTTCTAAAAAAAAAAAATGGATGCACTACAGATCAACCAGGAGCAGCATATATATTTGTTACTATATAACACAGACAATAAAATAAGATAAGCTTCAAACAAACTGTCAGGCGACGTTGTGTGCAATAAAGCAAAAATGGTACCTGATATGTCTTGAATGATTCTGTGGGAAGGTAAATAGCCTGGCAGAAGTTGCAAGCAGCAGTTATTTATCCAGAGAAGCTGACCCGACAGGGACCACGGCGACCAGTCCATCCGACTAGTTGTGATGAATGATGCATATCGTTGATTTGGAACACACCTAGTCTACAGCTCGCCACACACACATACACACACACTGGCTGGCACTCTGCTCAGAAAGATGAAGGACAGTTCTGTTTACTTACTAAAGTAAAGTGGGTCTGATGCTGACTGTGAGTCTCAGTGACCTCTTGACTTGCTTTCAAACTTCTCCCCGACCAGACCGGCCATGACTACTGGGCTGGCGGCACTTTTGCACTCACTGTCTGGCAAGGAAGGTCCCTCTCAGCCTTTGTTCTCCAGCCTACCTGACCCTCCACGCTCGCTCAGTCAGGTCGGGAGAGGACAGAGGATTTGAATTTCTTTCACTTCAGTCCACAATACAGTTAGCTGGGCTAAAATTAAGTAGCTGTAGCTGACTGGTCTAGCTGCTCCAGACTAAGTACTACTGCTCGCATCTGCTGCTTGCTTCCGACTCCCGATCTCTCAGTAGTCACACTTGTCTCTGTGATGGTGACTGTCCCAGACAGAGACCCAGTGGACTTGAAGACACAGATGCTTGTGGCTTGCGGCGTTCTCTCTCTCTCCTTCCTCAGTTCCAGCTGGCAGAGTGGCGTTGATACAGTTCTCCTTCTATCTTCCAACTACTTTTGCTGTACTTGTACTGGGGCCATTTAAACTTTCCGCCTCTTACTTAAACGGCAGCCAATGGGAGGATGCACAGCACAATGTATACGCCCACCGCGGGACCTAATTGAACTTAATCACAACCGTGAGGGTGCTAAGCACTTGCTGAAATAATAGTTTTATACGGGGCGGGTAGAGAGCGAGCAGGCTGGTGGGACACCAACAGTCGGAGAGTACATTGATGTCGGCGCAGTCAAGGTGTCATTGCTCAAGAGGGGAAGTAGGTGCCAGCAGTCGTGTATCATTGATGTCACATCATCCATTGCCTAAGGGGCTTGTCATAAGCACAACAGCAGGAGCAATAAACATTTATGTCTGTCACGACAAAGGGGAGGGTGGGGAGCCAATTGTTTAAATGATGCTGGCAGGGGGTCCCTTAGTAGAGTCTGAACTGGAATGTCTTTAGACTTTTGTGTCTTTTTGTTTGTTTGTTTGTTTTAGCAAGACATAGTGGCAGACAACACAAGCAGACAGCCCAGAAATTTTTTTTTTTTTTTTTTGCCTAATTTTGCAGGTGCCCCCAAATGGCTGGTGCCCCTAGGCTGCAGCCTAGTTAGCTATGCAGAAATGGCCCTGCCTGTATTATATGTGTAAATATCTTGAAATATTAAAAATACAATTTTTCATATACTGTATATTCCTATGACTGAATCCTTTGAGGTGCAGCCAACTGATTTATACTTGACAAAAAAACTGTATTTCCGCCTCTAAGAAAAGGTTACTGTACCATATTCTGCTTCTAAAGTAATGAGTTCTCAGCTATGACATAGAGGGGTGAGTTTGATGCACTTGAGCAAGGAGCACTGTCCTGAGTGATCAGTAGCTTTGGAGTGATCAGAGTCTGGAGATACCCTGAAGGAGCATCTGTGCTGAGTGGAGCAGCTGCTGATTACCCTTGCAGGCGCTTGAAGGGTTTAAGAAAGTTGGTAACACTGACAGGCGGAGTCTGGGAAAGAGCACATTGCTACACATGACAACCATAATGGTCTTTTTTCTTCTGCTTTTTCTCATTTCCTTCATGCAGAGGCTAGTTGCCTTAATTTTGTCCTCCCTTATTTTTCCCACTGTTCATCTACCCTCCTTGGTAATCTTCCCCCATGAGGCACTTTCTGAGTCAGCATCCCATTTCTTAAAATCCAACCCTCCTGAGTCCAGAACCCTCATCCTTGTGTGTTGGCCTCTCTCCTGTCTTAATGTTAAACCACACTGTGTGGTGATCACTGGTACCTAGGAGACTGCCTACTGTGATGTCGGCAGTTGCCATCCCTGTTTGCTGTTTTAAAACCAGGTCCAGCACTGCCCCATCTCTAGCTGACTAGCTGCCTGAGAAAAGTCCCTGTAGGGAGCAAAGGATGGCCCTGCTCCTTGCCAAAGCTACAGCTGTAAGGCTCCAATTCACATCTGGCAGATTAGTCACCGACTAGCAGCATTTCCTCTTATAGTTGTTGCCTCCCTTAGTTCTACAGGGCCCCTGCCCCAGGTAATTTAAAATGCCCATCTAAGTAGCATGTAAACGTCTAACGACTGTGGTCCCTTCCTGGAAGGATGCAGGCCCTCTCCCTTTCCCAGGTTGGTCCCCAGTCCCCAAAGTAGCCAAAGCCATCCTTCATAAACTATGCTTTTAACCAGTTGTTAAATGCCCTGGGGCAGTGTCTTTCCTCTTCGCCCCTGTACAAGTAACACCTTGACAAAAGTCACCATCTGTGCTACTTGCTTAAGGCTCCTCTCTAGCTTCCTGAAATTTCCCTATACTACCCCTACCCTGTCCCTTACCAGGTTATTTGTTCCCAGGTGGACAGTGACATCTAGCTCCCTCCATCTCCTGCTGACCTGTTAATCCTCTAGATCTGCTCTCCATCCTCAAGCTGAAGCACCTGTTAGGCTTGCCACTTCCCTTTCCTTCCTCCCCTGCTTCCAAGTCTGTGTCCTTTAACAATAGTCCTCACCAGCTGCTGCGTCCCTTCTGGGGCCTCTTTACCCCCTCCTGGAGCTTCTCCTTCTGAGGACCCTATGTCCTCCTTCCCACTGTTGCAGGTGCCTTCTCCTGTCTGCCTTGTCCTGCCAGTATAGCGAAGCAGATCTGCAGTAGTAACAGGCTGAGTGTGTACCCTTCCTGCCACCCCCACCCTCCCAGAGCCCACCATGGTCCAACCCTCTGCTTCTGCCTAGGCCTCCCCGGCGTGGGTGGGGTGGCAGCAGAATTGGTAGCCCCTGGGTGGGGGCAGAAGGTTCTCTGCACTCTTGCCAGTATGGCCTCGGAGTCCAGCAGTCTTTGCCCTCAACCCAGAGAGGAGGGCCAAATGGGGCAGCTCCTGGTCTCCGGAAAGTGTCCCATAAGACTGCGTGCTCCACACCCATTGCACTGCACCACTGCAATGCTCTTTCCTTCTTTTACCGCAGCAACGCTATTTCTGAATTATAATGGTATGCACACAAAGAATCAATAGCATCTTCTACTGCTCACAGTAAACAGTGTTTGCTATATGTGTTGCTTTTTCAATTTAATAAACTTTATTGAAGTTTTCCAAATTACAAAGGAAAAAAAAGAATAAACAGTAAACACTAAGAAAACAGTAATAATAAAACAATTAACAAACAGCCTACACTATCCACTAATCTCCCCCGTCCCACACACTCCACCTCCTCTCACCTGGAGCACAACAACTGAGGATCTGAGACTTAAAATACAGTTCACAACAAAACAAAAAATTCAGTAGAGGCCAAGTAATGATTCCTAACAATGTTGAACAAGGTGTATACCTGTCAGGACAGGAGAGCTTCCAAAGGACCCCATCACTTCCAGTATTTCACGATTCTGTCCTGATGGGATACAGTATGCCTCTCTGTGCCCAGAGTCTGTAAAATCTCCTGGTGCGATTCTTTAAATGTGAGGGCACAGTATCGGCCCATCCAGTGACGAAGGATCACCAACTTAGTGGTTATTGAATCAAGGCCTTATAGGCCTTATGGACCCCAAAAGGTATGTTGGGTAATCTCCGATAAGACAAATCTGGGCAGTAAAATGGGTGCCTAATCCGGAAGAGGAATAGAGAGAGAAACTAATCAAAGTCCAGAAGGGAGACACTCTTTCAGCACCTCATAGGATGTGCCTTAAGGAACCAGCTCCCGATCCACAATGGGAACAGTCTGGGTGGCTCCCACCATCCTATCCTATGCAACTTCTGTGGTGTAGTACATATTATGTAGGATATGAAGCTGAGTAAAATGATCTCTGTCTTGTTTGACATATTTTGTAGTCATTTCAAAGTAATTGCCAGCCTTGGGGTATAACTGTAAGCTGAGGGCCTGTTGCCAATAACATGTACCCATTGGCCATCCAGGATTGATATTCTGAAAATAAAGAGTAAAAATTTGAATTGGGATGGGGCTGTTCAACAATGGAAGCAAGCTCCATGAGAGGTACTGCAGGTTGGGCAGTCCAGGGTTCGGCCCCAAAAGCTGGAAATCGCTTTAGAAAGTTGAAGATGTTTAAAGGAGTGGTATACGGAATGGAGAACTGACGGTGTAGGCTCTCGGCTGAACATATCCGACCATTCACTATCATTGCCTTTAATGAAGATTGTTGGAAGTGAGGCAAAAATTAAAATGGGATTAGACGATTGGGTTTCCCAGGCTGCTTGATAAATCCTTGCTCAGTCGATCTTTAAATACTCATAGAAACATAGAAAGAAGTTGGCGCAGATAGGACCACAAGGCCCATCCAGTCTGCCCATTTCTTTTCTACCTTATAAATGTGCCATCGCCTTTGCTCTGTCAGTGACCTATCTATTCATAGTCATTTGTATTGCTCCCTTTATGCCTATCCCATGCCTGTTTGAAGCCCTGCACTGTATTCATAGCCACCACTTCTTGTGGTAAGCCATTCCATGCATCTACCACCCTTTCTGTGAAAAAGAATTTCCTCACATTCCCCTTAATCGGCCTCCCTCTAATCTCATGCTGTGTCCTCTTGTCCTGCTATTTTTCTTATATTTAAACATGTTAGACTCTTTCACCTTGTTTATGCCCTTAAGGTGTTTAAATGTCTCGATCATATCACCTCTCTCCTCCTTTGCTCAAGGGTATACATATTGAGCTCCGTTAATCTGTCCTCATATGTCTTCTGATGCAGTCCCTGCACCATTTTGGTTGCCCTTCTCTGGATTGCCTCAATTTGGTTAATGTCCTTGTGAAGGTGTGGCCTCCAATACTGCCACGCAGTACTCCAGATGGGGCCTAACCAATGTCTTGTACAGAGGGATTATTACCTCCCTCTCACGACTTGTGATACCCCTACTAATACACCTAACACCCCCCTAGCCTTACCTACTGCTTTAGAGGTCTGCTTGGATGATTTTAGGTCATCAGTGATGATGATGCCCAAGTCTCTTTCTTCCTTTGTGACTGCTAGCAACTCCCTCCCAGCCTATAAGTGGCTTCAGGGTTTCTCTTCCCTATGTGCATGATTTTGCACTTCTTTGCATTAAATCCCAGTTGCCACTCTTCTGACCATTCTGCTAGTTTATCCAGATCTCTTCTCATTCTGCCCACCCCATCTGGATCATCTACTCTGTTGCAGATCTTGGTGTCATCTGCAAACAGACAAGCCTTCCTCTAGTCCATCTCGAGGTCACTAATGAAGATGTTGAATAGGACTGGCCCCAGGACTGATCCCTGAGGTACCCACTTGTGACTTGCATCTCTTCTGACTGTATACCATTTACTACCACTCTCTGTTTTCTGCCAGTCAACCAGTTTGCCACCCAGTTGACCAACTTCTGACCCACCCCGAGCCTACCTAGCTTATTTATCAATCTTCTATGTGGAACAGTGTCAAAAGCTTTGCTGAAGTCAAGGTAGGCGACATCAACTGCTCCCCTTGGTCCACCACTCTGGTTACCCAGTCAAAGAAATCTATGAGATTAGTTTGACAGGACCTTCCTTTGTAAACCCATGCTGTCTTGGATCCTGTGCACCTATAGTTCCAGGTGTTGCACTATCCTTTCCTTAAGGGTGCCTCCATAATCTTGCCCACTACTGAGAGTAAGACTGGCGGTCTGTGGTTCCCGCCTCCTCCCTGCTACCACTCTTGTGGAGCGGGGATCACATGAGCCCTTCTCCAGTCTTCTGGGACCTCTCCTGTGCTCAGAGACTCACTAAACAATTCTGCTAATGGCTCTGCTAGTTCCTCCTTTAGCTCCTTAAGTACCCTGGGATGTATGCCATCAGGTCCCATTGCCTTATCCACCCTGAGCTTAGCAAGCTCTTGTAGGACCCTTTCTTTTGTGAAGGGAGTAGTGCTCACCTCCTCCCCTGTGTCCATGATGCTGAGCTGTGGGCCCTGCCCTACCTTCTCTTCAGTAAATACTGAGCAAAAGTATCTATTTAGGATAGATGCCTTTACAGGGTCCTCCTCCTCACATGCTCCCTTTTCTCCATTAAGCTTAGCAATACCCCTCTGGACTTTCTCCTTTCACTAATGTATCTATAGAAAGTCTTGTCACCTTCTTTACTGTTCATGCTAGTGTTTCCTCAGTTTGGGACTTTGCCTGCCTTACTGCCTTACCTGCTTCCCTTAGGGCAGTTTGGTATGCCTCCCTATCTTCATCCGCTGTGTTCCCTTATATTTTCTGAAGGCCAGCCTTTTGGCTCTGACCTTTTCTGCTACTGTATTTGAGAACCAAAGTGGTTTCCGTCTTCTTTGCACGTTTCTGTCTAACACAATGGGATGTTGCTTCAAGTATTGTATCCTTAATGCTTGCCCACTTTGCCTGTACCTCCTCACCTGTGTTTCTTTTTGCCAGGGCTACTCAAGAGTTAAGAGCCTTGAACTATATGTGTTGCTTAACTGACTGGTTTTTTTTTTTTAATTTAAATTTGCGTCAAAGATATGGGATTGGCCATGAGATACATTAGCTTGTTTTCATGGGGTCCCTTCATCAACAGGGAATAAAATGCTTAGTTTTCAGGCAGTCTTATCAGACATGACAATAGGGAAATACAAAATGTAACTCTAAATTGTGGAATGCAGTGCATTTGTTTTTCTTTGTGATGTGCTGGAGTGCAAACCCTTACGCTGTATTAGTTGGGTTGGTAGGTATCCTACAGAATAATGCATGGAGTGGAATGCATTACGTAAGGAAGTAAGAGGCGTGACAAAGCGGAGATTATGATATATTAATGTACCAAGTGGTGGGTTGATTCCTGAGCCCAAAGGGCAAGCCACCATGAGGTACATTAGTATAATCTCCCAAATGATTTGCCTTATTCCACTTATAAAATGTTTAGTATTGTTTTTGATGGTTTTTTTTTTAGCAGTGTAGCTATGTTGTAATTTGGTGCTGTATCTTTAAATGGCAGGCTTTAGGGCAACAGCATAAATTAGATATGCGGCAGGTATTAGGTTTGGGCTGGTAAACTGCACTTGGTGCGGTTGCATTGCAAAGGAGTGGGCTATGATTGTATGGTTATAGTCGGTCATGTTGTTTTAAATAGGTGTTCTTGGCTTAAATTCTGCACTTCTCATGTGATCCGTAAAGCTGAGCTGTGGAGGAAGATTGTTCCCTAAGATCTGGTCTGAGACCAGTTTTTCCTTTCCCAGCTGGACTGATCCGCAGGGCACCCTGTTACCTGAGCTGAAAGCCTGGGCTATGCTTCCTGTACTTTCCATGTGATCTGAGTTTGACCTGGAAGCCTTCTGTGACCTAACTCAGGTGCTGTCCAGTTGATAATGAGAGTAAGGCAGGGGTGTGAGCTGTCCTGTGTTTGTTTGGCATGCCAACTATGTAAGTGTGTGTGTGTGTGTGTGTGTGTGTGTGTGTGTGTGTGTGTGTGTGTATATATATATATATACGTGTGTGTGTGTGTGTGTGTGTATATATATATATATATATATATATATATATATATATATATATATATATTTACATTTTTATTTAAAGTGTATATTTTATTAGCTTCTAGAGCAATGTTCAAAGAAGTTTTGCTGATGGGTTCGAGATATATGCCGATGTGTTTCGAGTTATGTAGAATCTAATTTTGGAGTATATTTTACATTTTGTTTGGTGTCTAAGATGTTTTCTTGTGTGAGCAGCAGTGAGGCATTGTGGGTTTGTATTTTGGAGTAAGAAGGCGTTTTTCAAAGTTGGATGGATTTTCTTTGCAGTTTGTGATTGTGGGGCAGTGTTGCTGGAGGGTGTCGTGTTTGTTTTTTTCTGCATGATTTTTGACCCAAACAGGTTGTGCTGTTGGTTAATGCCCGTATCCGGTTTCCTGAACAGAAGTATGAGCTAGGTTAGCGCAGTACAATGTGACAGGATCCAGACCAATGAGGAGTCAGAACTGACTATACCCCATCTTAAAGATTCATGTAATGCACCCTCCATGTTTTATTTTATATAATTTCTGATCATTAATGCGCCACTTTCCACTTAAAATTACTAGCATGTTTGATGTGGAGTCTGGTCTGGTAGGGAGCTCTTTGTGAGAGGAGAATTCACGGTGATACTGGGTAGACGTCCCTGTATGATAGCATTACAGAAGCAGGCAGACTTTCAAATAAGTCTTTATTTTTATTTTATTTACTTTTTGAAGCAGTATCCAAGAAGCATTTGCTGAGGAGCCAGGAGGTTGATCAGGTAGCATGTTATTCGACAGGAGCGGTGCGGTTATAATTTCCAAGCAGGCGTTCTGATATTGACCATTTCCACAAATGAGTAAGTATATTTGAAGAAAGTCTTTCACAAAGTAACTTCGATAAACATGTATGGGCGCTTCTGCTGTATGGCCTTCACAGTACAGGCTGCTGACTCACTGATCAGTACTCAAGACTATCTCAAGGCTGCAGTAGGTGAGAGCGTTTGCTGTAAACAAAAAGTCCAGTTATTACACCGAGTAATAGTTGGCCATCTCCATAGAAAATTAATTGATAGCCAGGTAGTATCATAGCATTATTCTTCTTGTTTAAACTTAAATTAGAAATTTTGTTTTACTTCCGTTTGCTGTGTCGCTAGAAATATACGTAGCTTTCAGTGTTGAACTTGACCCCCAGCCCCCAGTGTTGTTGGTGGTGATAATGCAAGTGAATGAGGCCAAGAAAAGTTAAGACATAGCTAGAGCATATGACAGAAGGATGTTCGGTGAAGGTACACATGCCCAAAATGTAAAATGGGCAGTGTGGCACAGATACTTCCTCAGCAAAACAGTCTAAATCTCAACAGCCTACTTGAGCAAACCAAAAAGCCACAGTTTGCAGTTACGAATATAAAGGAGCCTGTTTTCCTGAAATGGAGTAGCAGTGTTGCCCCCAAAACCCGAGAAAGGATATTGGTGACAATACCTCTTTTAGAGTAGTGGTGAGCCATCCCCACGTGTGACATTGTCTGAAGAACTGCTCTGTGTGGCTTCAAACACTTGGGTGAGTCACTCCGTAGGGAACAAGTATATCACCACCAGTTTCAGTAAATCTGGAAATATAGAGATGTAGAAGTTGTAAGCAGAAAGAGTCGCGGCTCAGTTAAGTCATGTTGCATTGATTCTGTACTCAGAGTAACATAGTAAGGCAACAAAGTAAAGTCGGAGTATATTTTATTTCTAAGATTGTTATTCATTTATATTTTTAAGTAGGACAGGGAGGAGAAAAACTGTTTTGATATGCAGCTTCTTTTGCACAAACTGTATCCCAAAATGCTTTACAATCCAAGAGAGGAGTAAGACAGAATACTGCTGGTGCACAATAGATTAAACCAACACTGAGGCAGATCAGAGAGAGGAAATGGAGAGATTACAGAGAGGATCTTGAATGTATTTTGTTATAATTACTGGTGAGGCCATTTGTTGACTGGACTGGCACCACTTTCTAATGTCGTAATAACCGGGTTCCATCCTTATTAACCAGCAGGTGTCGGTCAGAGGGCTGATGGCAATCAGATGTTGAAAGTAAGCCGTCAGCTCTGCTCTCCCA
Organism: Neoceratodus forsteri; assembly: GCA_016271365.2. Lineage (NCBI taxonomy): Eukaryota > Metazoa > Chordata > Ceratodontiformes > Ceratodontidae > Neoceratodus > Neoceratodus forsteri. Next base: position 189,080,787 of record CM028135.1, on the reverse strand, counting down.
GACCTGCATTGCCATGTGCCACAGTCTTCCATCTCCCAGCTGCCATTTTTAACCACACTGCTTTTACACCAGTAATTTTATAAAATAAGGGTAGGAAATGATTTAACAAGGAAAGGTGCACTGAGCCAGAGATTGTTTCCAGGTGCAACCTGGGAGTGCAGAGGTGTTGTTATTCATTTTTGACATGCCCTCTATGTGTAATACCATCACAAACCACTCGTGCCTTACATTTCTTGGTGTGTGGAATCACACACACCTCAGGTGGGTCAAAAAACTCTGTACCAACACCCCATACGTTATTCTCTGTTTTGAACATTTGAACATCAGGCCCACCCGCTTAGGTGGCACCCCAGTTTTTCAAGAAGTTTTGATGGAGAGCTAAGAACAAAGTCATATAGGAGGAGCACAGCTCACTCTTCTCCTGTGGTGAAAGTAGCACCAGACAGTAGCATACCAACGTTTTCAAGTAATGTAAAAGTCTCTTTTATTCAGACTTATTAAGTCGCCACATGGCTATTTAGTTTCTATAGAATAGCTTTTTTTGGCTTCAGGCTAGTCAGTTGCATATACATACCCAGTCACTTTGGGGAAAAAAGCTCCAAAGAACTGAATATCACCGTAGATTTGATTATTGTACAGTAGAAATTAAGGACTTTTGCAGGAAAGTGCAACACATTTATCAATTATATTGATTATCAAGTCCTGTGCAAATGAGCATTCACTAGGGCTGGAGAACACTGTATATGCAAAATGTTCTTTAAGGTTGGAACAGTTTTTGCTAGTTGAATAACATTAGACGTATATTCGTTCTGGTTCCCATTCTCAGTACAATAGCAGCAACACCTTGAGCACAGACACTTGCCAGAGTTTGTTTTGAAAACAGCTTTTTTTCTTTTACTTTCAAGCCAAGTAGGCTAGAAAGGAGTTTGTTTAGTAGCATATACTAGTGGGTATATTGCAAGACAGTAGTGTCAGGGTATACTTCCCATTCTCTGTTTGCAACAGGCACACCACAGCAAAATATTAAGCAACTTGAGAAAACAGAAAAGGCCATGATGTTAGTACTCATGGACCGCGATAAGTCAATCAGATTATAGGGTAATTTAAAATTGGTGGTTGAGACTGTCGAGTGAATAAAATATTAAATTCACTAGAAAGCTGTAACTTCAGAGCCTAAGCAGTCATTTGGATAAGAAAGATGAATGAAAATTCATGCTTGAGGTATGCCCAGTGATGTAAAAGAACGGGTGTCATTTCGGTGATTCCTTTATCAGACCTCCAAGAAAAAACTCTGAAGACAAGCCAGTGATGTACTAGAATGTGGTGACGTTTGGGATGACTTCCTTTATCAGACCTCTGTAACTCGTGTTTGAGACGTGCCAGTGACGATCGTGGAACATGGAGATGTCGGTGATTCCTTCATCAGACATTCAAGTGAAAACTCGCGGCTCAGACCTGATGAATGCCGAAATGTCACCACGCTTTCACACGGCATCTTTCTTGTCTGAATGTCGGCTTTGACTTTGAAATCATAGCTTTCTAGCAAATTTGATACAATTTTTAAATTACCCTGCACTCTGTCATTGCCCATGCGTACTCATACCCTGGCTTTTTCTGTTTAAACGATAGAGACTTTTAAATGTTTTGGCAAAGTTTTCAGTGATATTTTCTGGTGCTACTCCCACCACAGGGGTAGAGTGAGTTGTGTTCCTGGCTGTATTACTTTGCTCTTAGCTGATTTTGCTCGAGTACTGGAGAAGTTGCATAGTTGTTACTGGAGTAAACATTCAGACATGACTAATTAAACAGGGTTGAGTACAGGGCGATTTAAGTGACCTACTCGGGTTACACAGGAAATAAGAGTGGTGGTTATGGGTTTTGAACCCTGGTCTCCAGGTCCAGCCCTGTGCTTTACCCTCTGCCTACTCAGCCATACTGCCTCCTGCAGTCTGATAGAAAGTAGCAAAAGGTGAATAGGAACGTATAAAGTACCTACTGTGAGGGCCCTAATTCCATGAGATGTGTTTAGTGTAAGCAGCACAGATCAGCTGAACCAGAGATGATGGGCAAGCTGCGTGCATGGTACCTGGTCTCAGAGTACTTACTGCTTGCACCCCAGAATAGTCTTTCAGATAAATTTTCCTCTTCTCCAGTGTGCACATGTTGAGATCCTCAGTATCTCCTCATAGGACTTCTCGTGCAAACACTACATCATTTTTGTTGCCCTCCTCTGGACTGCCTCCACCTTGTCTATGTCCTTTCTGAGGTGCAGTCTCCAAACTAGACACAGTACTCCAGGTGGGGTTCCTACCAGTAAGCTTATACAGTGGCACACTTCTTCCCTTTTCTGTTGGAGATGCATCTCCTGTGCAGCCCAGGGGGTATGAGGCGAGGGTAATGCAGTGATCCCCACTTGTGTGAGCTGCAGTTGTTGCTGCATTTGGGAAGTTAGCTGTCCAGTTTATACCTGCCATTGTGACTGTAGGTGAAGCTGTAATGTCAGGTGGGAGTTTGAGAAAGTGGTGGATGGGGAGGTGCAAGCTGGGACTGATAGGGACTGTTAAAGGGAACAGTCATCACTAAGAGCCCCATGCCCAAGTGCTGGGCTGGTCCTGATTCGTGACTTTGTGTGAAAAAATCTTTTTTTTTTTTTTTTTTTTTTGTGGCTTACTGTTTACTGAAGGATAGTGGATTGTATCAGACTGATTCTGCTGACTTGCAAGCTGGATTTGCTTTAACCAGAAATCCCAGAATCCCCTGCTGCTAACATCAGAGGAGGGCTACAGCGCTTGGGAGATTCAATGGCCTGCAGTGTATGTTAGCGCTTTTATAAGCTCCAGTTAGCTATTTGTTGGTCCTGCTGTTCTCCCTGGGCCAAGAACAGTCACAGAGAACTATATGTATCCCAGGGAGAACATTGGGACCAGCAGACATCTGATTAGAGCTTATAAAAGCTCCAACATCTAGCCGGTGGCACTGAGGGTTGAGGCACTGGACGCCACACCTTGCTCCGCCAGCTAATTCGGTTCAGAATGAGCTTGGGCAGCTGGGGCCCAGAGGTGAGAGAGGATTGAGTGGGCCGGAAGACTTCTCTTCTCGGCTGGGGGAGAGGAAGATCTGTTGTCCCACTTGCTGACTGTACTCTGCGAGTGGCTGGAGAGCAGTACAGGTCGGGAGGCATGGCCGACGCCATTATGTTGGCGGGAGAGGGGACGGAGGAAATGGGAAACTGAGCTTGCAGGCGTCATGATGGCTCTTCCATCCGCAGGGGTTGGCCTGGTGCATCTAGATTGGGTCTCTTGGGAGTGCTGGTGCCCCCTCCTGGCCACGCCATGGGGGGCAAACCGCTGGGGACTTATTGGGTTGGCAGTATGGAGACACAGGAACCGGAGAGTGAGTCTCTCTCCAAAACAGGAGAGACTGCAGCCACCCCAAGGAGGATAAAAAGCTTGTGGCAAATAAAAGCTCTAATGTGCAGTGGAAGCTAGTGAATCTCCTAGCACTGCAGTCCTCCTCTGATTTCAGCAGCAGGGATTCTGGGATTTCTGGTTATAGAAAATGTCAGCTCGCGAGTCAGCAGAATCAGCCTGATACAATCTACTGTACTTTGTTGCAGTAAACAGTAGTTAAAAAAAAAAAAAAAAATGCAAGATGAGACCAGCCCCACAGTTGTGTGGGGAGGCTAATGCTAACTGCCCCTGTTTTAACATCTTGCCCCCCAACACTGTTGCTTTATAGTGTACATAGCTGCATTATAGCCCATGTGTTATATAAGTGATAAGACCCAAAAGAGTGTGGGCCGTGTGTGATACACGCCTACTGGAGTGGAGGGCCTGTTAGCACGGAAAGGGTGGGTGTCACACAACAACCCACAAGGGGCTTGTTGCACTTGGAAAAAAGTCTGGTCAGAGCTAACATGGCTGCTTCCAGAGCAGCGAGTCCAAGTGTAAAGTACTCTGGGCTCCCTTCTCGACTGACGCCTGAATTTAGCTATGCCCAAGATGGCCTCTATGACAGAAATGCGTGATACTTATGCATGCGCAGGACCTCACAGTGGCCAACTTGGTATGGTGCCCTCTTTTTTTTTTTTTTCCTCACCTGCAACTGCAGAAGTGACATGTAGAACACAAATGCCCCTCCCACAGGGAGGGGGGTTGTGCAGCCCACAGAGGGAGGGGAGGCAGAAAACCAATGTTTTGGACATGGCTGCAGATGGTGGAAGCATGCTGGAGAGGTATCCAGTCACATGCTTCCATAGTCCTTCTCTCTCCTACTTCATTGCAGTATGACACATGGCTCCGCTCATGCAGCCGAAATGAATTGTTAGGTGAGAAAATGCTTGATTTTTTCTTTTTTTTTTTTTTCCATAGGTGTTTACATTTTTGGCCAGGAAAGAAACTCTTAGCTGAGGTTTGTTTCAGGTGCGTCCTAGGAACACAGGGAATTTAAATGACTTGCTCTTGGCCACACAGTGTGCAGGTGGTGGCTGTGGGATTCAAACCCATTTCTCCTGGTTTGCAGCTCAGTGCTCTTAACCACTATGTGGTGCTTGTCACAAACACACTCAGCAGGTTAGGCCCTCTGCTCCCACAGGCCAACCTCCAAGCGCAATAATGTGAACAGGTAATGGACAGGGTAACCCTCCTGTCTGCTTTTGGATCCAAATTACCTTTAGTCTCCGGTTTGGGGGATTCAAACTGTAACCTTATGCTAGCGTACCCAATGTATAGGCTCAGATAATATTCTCTTCGGGAGATGCAATATATCTTTCGCCTAAGGTCACCTAACCAGGTATCCAAATGAACCCTTTTAACTCTATAAGATACCTTAGTATATTCTTACCTTTTACTCAAGCTCAGTAACACCATCAAGCTGTTGGAACAGTTTTGTCAGACTTAACCATCTATACATCACATGCAGAAAGAACTGACAGACACCCAGACAGTCTTTTAAATAAAAGGTACTTTACTGAAAGATGATAAAAATATGAAAATGTAAACACAGAACAATATATCAAAGAGCTCACAATCACATAAAAGAACAAGGAAAGTACAAAACATAAACTTCTACCACAATACATTTTGACCTTTGCTGTCTAAGGTATTACCTCTGGAAGTGCTTTGTTAGATCAGAGAGCTCTGTCTCTAGAGTCCCAAATGTATGACATTCATTTCAGCCACAAGTATCAGTTTAAACTGTGTCTCCACACCCTTCTGTGAGTAATCTAGCTCCTCGCTTTAGAATTAAAAATACAAACATGATGTCCCGTCAGGAGGTATATTAAATAATGTGACATCAGCAAAAATAATTTCCCAAATTATGAGTCTTTAATCAACCAGTTCCTTTGGTTTACAACCCTGCAGTTCATCAACTAGGTGTGATATAGCCAACAGGAATCGGCTAAATGATGTCCTGTCCTGTAATAAAATGCATATTTAGTTTTCCAACTTCAAAACCATGAGATCATAAAATGTCATTTCTCAAGGACGTTAATTACATTATAGAGATCTGGTCAGTTTACATATCCTGTAGCTTCACTGAAAACTTGGTGGGGGGCAACCATGGAAGCATAGGCTCACATACTGTATTTTTTATATTACAAATATCATACAACAATCATAACCAGCTGGCCAAGCATCACAATCCTCCCCACATAGACTGAATTTGGGGCTCTGTCCTCTGCATGGGATGAGCTCGCCAAGTCAGTTCACTCCTCAGATAGATGCACAAGCCATCTGTGTTCTGATTAGTTGCTCCAGCCCTATGTAAGATCATCATGTCATACCTTGCAAGGCAAGACTCCATCTTAATAGTCTACCATTAGTTTTTCTCCATTTGTGTCAGCAAAACCAGGGAGTTATGGTCAGTTTGTACTCAAAATGCTGCCCATATAAGGATGGCTCTAACTTCTTTTGGGCCCACAATATGGCAAGATGCTCTTTTTCACGGTGGAGTAAGCCTGCTCACTGGGAAGCAACTTTTACTCAGGTACACTACAGGGTGATCTATCCCTTGGTTGGATGTCTGACTCAGCACTGCCCCAATACCCACGCCTGAGGCGGCCAGTCTGACTATAAAGGGTCTGCTATAGTCAGGACTTCTCAGTACTGGAGCACTGCACAGTGCCTCCTTCAGTCTGGTAAAGACTTTTTTCAAGTTGGTTCCAGGTAATTGTCTTAGGCATCTTTTCTTTACCAGGTCTGATAGGGGAGCAGCCAGGTCACTGTAATTGGGTACAAATTTTCTGTAGTATCCTGCTGTCCCCAGAAAACTCCTGACCTGTTTCTGCATCTCTGGTCTGGGCCATGCCTTGATCACGCCTATTTTTACTTGGTTAGGACGAGCTGTCCTGCCTACAACATGCCCGAGGAATGCCACTTCAGTCATGGCCACCTGGCACTTCTCAGTTTTGACAGTGAGCCTGGCCATCTGTATCCTGCCCAGCACTTCCCTAAGGTGGGACAGGTGTTCCTCCCAGCTGGCACTAAAGATGGTAGTGTCATCCAGGTACTGCACCATTTAACACCTGGTTCACCAACCTTGGAAATGGACGGGCAGTCTTCATTCCAAAAGGCATTACTTTAAATTCAGATAAGCCTATCAGAGTGATGAAGGCCGACATCTCCCTAGCTCTGTCAGTTAACTCTACCTGCCAATACCTTTTGTCAGGTCTGTAGTCGTAAGGTAGGTCACCCTCCCAACTTGTCCAGGAGTTCATCCATCCGGGGCATCGGGTGGGCATCTGACTCGTGACTGCATTTAGTCCATGATAGTCCACACAGAAATGAGTAGAGCCATCTGGCTTGGGCACAAGGACTATGGGTGAGGCCTAGGGGCTGTGGGATCTTTGGATTACCCCTAAATCCAGCATTTCCTCCACCTCCCTCCTAATGTCCTTTTGGACAGCCTCTGACACCCAATATGCTGTCCGCGATGGGCATCTGTGTCCCTGTCTCCACATCGTGCATCGCTAAGGGGTTAGTCCAGGCTTGGCACTAAACAGTGGGGCAAAGTCTGCTAAACCTTCCTTACTTCCTGGATCTTTTCTGGGGCCAGCTGGGGTGACAGTTTAACTGCCTCACAGAAGACTCCCACTTGCTTTCTTCTAGCAAGTCCAGAAGGGTCTCCTTCGTCCGCCCCTCCCCAGGACTACATACTGCAAACACCATGTCAGCCCTATTAGCATATGGCTTCATTATGTTGACATGGTACATTCTTTCCAGATGACTTTTGTCAGGTAACTCTATGATATAGTTCACTTCAGTTACCTTTCTAACTAATTTTTATGGTCCTGCCCACTCAGCCTGCAGCTTGTCTTCCGGACCGGAATAAGGACCATGACTTCCTGACCCACTGTGTACGGCAAGCTCTGGCTCTGGCGGTCGCACTTACACTTTCTGTTTCTGTTGGGCAGCTGACAGTTTGCTCTGGGCTGTCCTCATAAGTCCTTCTGCCTTCCTTAAACCTAAGGACATAATCCACTATGGGAGTTCCCTGGTGGCGTGGTTGCCTTCCCAGTCCTCCCGGATCAAGTCTAGGGCCCACGCACCAGTGTCCATATAAGAGCTTGAAGGGGAAAATCCTGTCGACTTCTGGGCACCTCCTGTATGCAGACAACAGGTGGGGAAGGTACAGTATTTCTCCCAGTCCCTCCCATGCTGTTCAGCAAACACTTGGAGCATGGATTTCAGGGTACTGTAAATCTTTCCACAAGCCCATTGGCTTGTGGGTGATAAGATGTTGTGCACCCTGCACCACCCACACTTCTCCCACAAACATTTCATCAGGTCCAACATGAAGGAACCCACTCGATCAGTCATAACCTCCTGCAGAAACCCAGCAGGAGAAAATCCCAAGCAAGGCATCTGCCAGTTTCTGTCCTCAGTGAGGATAACGCGACTGCAACTGGATACCAGGTGGTATAATCCACCACAGTCAGGATGAACCTCTTCCCGGAGGAGCTGGGGTATTTAAAGGTTCTACAATAGCCATTCCCACCCTTTGGAATGGCTTCTCCATCTATGGGCAATGTAATTAGGGTGGCTTTGTGTTTTCTTACCTGCCTTCCCTATTTCTTGGCAACCGTGATAAGACCAGCAATACTTCTTCACCTGCTGGGTGAAGTTGAGCCAATAGAAATTCTGGCCCAACAGCTGTGTAGTCGCGTTATTCCCAGATGACCAGACAAGGGAATATCGTGTGCAGTCTTAGTAACTGCTCATGGTACCCTGGGAACGACAAGATGCCTGCCTATTACTTCCCCTCTTTCTTAGCATCCTGAGTATACATCAGTCCGTTTTCCTAATAAACCTTATGTTTACTGTCACCTCCTGTGCTCCGTCCAGAGTCTGCCCAAGCCTTCAGCTTCCCTAGACTAGGGTCACTTTTCTGAGCAGCTGCAAACTCTTTACACATTTCCAAGGCATGGGACAGGTCCCCTTCAGTCTCTAAACTAGGGTCCCTAGCAGTAGCATCAGGGCGTTCAGGATCACTGTCATCCCTAACCCTCCGACAGTGGGTCACCCCTCCTTCTTTGGAGTAACCCTCCGTAGCTGTGTGGTTAACTGCTACTGGGACATTTCTACCCCCTTTTCATTAGCCTCCATATCAGGAGACACAGGCTGGGGAACCAGCCTCCCAGTGGTTTCCACAATGGCTTTCATGGGGTCCAGAGAACTACAATCTTCCCTGCCGCTTGGCTGTGGGTAACTGTATACACCATCCCCTGTTTTGAGATTGTTGCCAAGATGATGTCAGCTGCTAAAGTTTTGGCTACAGCCACCTGTTTCACGCCAGTCTAAGAGAAAACTAGTGAGTGGTAATGTTTTCTCTTCACCAGTGAAGTCTTGTACAGTTACAAATGTGTTGGTGTAAGCTGACCAGGCTCTACCAGATCTCCTTTACCAGTGTCAGGGATGCCCTTGTGTCCCTTAATGCTTGTGTCTGTACACCATTCACCGTGACTGGTGCATGTGTTCCTCATGTTGACAGGCATGCTTCTTGGGACACACAACAACCCACTTCTTTCCTAGCCCTATTTTGAATATTGCTCGTCCTTTTGGGACACTGTCTGACAATATGCCCAGTTTTTACAAACCCATAATTCGCCTCTTTACTCAGAGAAGTCTTTTCTTTGAAACCTTGGACTAACTGGTTTCGTGGAGGCAGTGAGGGTTTTAGTTGCCCTGAAGGCGACTTCTTCCCTTCTGCGCTGCCACACCCAACCCATTCACTTTCAGAGCAGGTCTGCTCTTGGCATAGCGATCTGTGAGTTCAGCAACCTCTTGCACTGTTCTGGGATCTCAGTCATCCAGACAGGTTTTCAGCTCTGCTAGGCATGCCCCAAAAACACTTCTAACAATATAGCATTTTCAATTTATCTACAGAGTTTGCTTCAGTTCTTTCCACCAACATTTTAAACCCTGACGTTGTTTTGTGGCTAGCCTCATAGCTCATGTCAGGGCTTCTCTGAGCTTACAGAATTTAGCTCTGTATGCTTCTGCAGTTAAATCAAACTTTTTAAAGTGCATCTTTAAGTTTGCTGTAATCATTACTGTCTTTATTGTCCATTTGATCCGTGCATACCGAGATTTCCTGGTAAGTAGCGGGATGGCTTGGGAGCTCCTGGACCCACTTAGCAGGGCTAGAAATAAATTTTTGAGATGCCTGTCCAAGGGACAGGTGGAATGTAATGTGCCTGTCCGACAAAGTTTTACCTGTCCACATTGTTGTGAGGTGAATTTTAAACTTAAAACATAAATGGACTGTAAAGTGGAAATAGAGAAAACTGTTGCTTTGGGGGTATTTTCAAAGTAAAACACTGAGTCTAGTCTATTTATGAATCAGAACTTGAATCTAGTCTGCAGCCATATGGTCTCACATGAGGTCTTCTCTTTGTTTTCCAGATTTGAACCATACTGTTATGGCATCCTGCAGGTCAAATGTAGCAACACTAGCATCTGACAGCTTGACACGCATTAGTTCAGATGTAGTCATAGGAGACAGACAGGACCGCCAGTCAAACTTCACTCTGCCCATCGAGCTGAACCTCTCTCAACTACTGCGGTTTGGGTTGGGATCAGTAGAGCTATTGTGACTAAGACCAGAATATCAGGGAATCGCCTTCATGTGCATCATTATGGAGAATTTTTGCCAGAAACCAAATAGTGAAATTTCGGAGACAGCTCATTCAGTGATTTTTTCATAAGTGGTTTAAGCTCTAACCATTGCGCTTTAAATCAAGTTTACTTTATGATGGTGTTTCTTCAGTAGGTCACTGTAGTGCTCTCTGAGGGTTCTGACTTCCTCATTGCCATAAAGGGCTAACTGGTGGTCACTATCTGGTAACTGTAATGGGTTAAATATACTGAATGACCGTAGGACTTTGTCTGTTTTAAAACTGGAAAATCGTGGAGTTAATATTTTCAATTTTGATGAAAGAAGTTTTGTAACATCACGCAACACTGCCTGTTTGGTTCTATCTATAGAATATCCCTTCTAAGTTAAGAAAGATATCAGATCCACGGTACTGAACCTGAGTAGTGGCTGAGCCTGTCAGTCGACTTGTTCTAGTGTCACTGTCAGCTGTGTCAGAGTCAGGAGCAAGAGCAATTTGTTACAGACTTTGTCAAGTTTATCCTGCACAGGGTAGTTCTCTAGCCAGAGCACTGTGCTTTCAACCTTACTGACTATTGTTTCTACTGTTGAGCTGTCTCTCTGTAGAGTTAGACTGAAGGCCATCATGACAGAAAGGTATTCAGCCAGAAACTGAGAAAGAGGACAAATCTCACAGTACTTATTGTTTTGAACAACCCACTGGCCTGATCTTTGTTTGCCCTGGTGTGGAAGCAATGTGCTGTAAATGTACAACTAAAGCATTGTAGCTGGACAGAATAACAGACAGAGCCCTTTCTCTGTGTGCAACCCACTGGGTCCCTGACATGTTAGCTGGTTTGTGAATGGTGTAGTTCATATTACTGGCCAACTCTTTGAGACCGGACCAGTTTTGGGAGACTTATGGTATATTTTATAGATACCCATTAAGACTTCATCTGTTGTTTTCATGTATGGAATAGATGTTGCTTGATTGCTTTATAGCAAGCTCCAACTTGTGGGCACTGCACTGAATCCTCTAACAAATGAGGTAGCCCTTCAAAATCCTGCAAAACACCCCAGTCACTTTACTCCAACATGACTGGTGCCCCATCAGATCCAAAAGCAACATTTTTTCTTTCCAGTCTTTACAGTCCAAGGTGAATTCTAAGGCATCACCTATTGAGTTATAAATGCTTTCACCATTTGGAATAGAGACTGGCTGAAGGAAACAAATTTGTTAACTGGACGAAATTTCCATTGTCCTAATATAGACTGCCTCCTCTTCTATTACTGAGGCATCAGAGCTCGAGTCGCATAAGACAGAGATAAAAGTGTTACTATTAACCAGTTTTGCATCTTTTATCCTTATTGATTCTGAAATAAAATGTGAACGTTGCTTCCTGTTTGTTACTTCTATAACTGACTCTGACATTTGTACCATTTACATGTTGTAATTCTAAGATGCCAGGGAAATCTGTGAATGATGCTCTGAATTAATCAAATAAAGAGTTGTTCTAAACAAATGTTCTACTTGTGTCGCCTCATTTTTTCCATTTGTATTATTCCTCGTTCTATTGCTAAGTTGGAAGGTTCAGTGTTAGACACAATATTTTTTCATTGGCTAATTTATGAAGTTTGGAGAGTTCATGAGCTCGTACATATTCAAGTCTCGTGCTCTTACAGCCACTCATGAAAGTGTTTGTCTCCCTTAAGTATTTTTTGCAGTATGAGCAGGTCATGCCCACATCAGGCTCATATAGTAGCCACTTCATTTTCTTCCAGGTCTCCTGGAACCCCTTTTTCTTTTGTCCCACTTTCAACAGTAGTCAGAGTTGCTGGCATATCAGCACTGGCAGTGGCACTACAAGTTGTCACATCTGTGGCCACAACGGTGGGGTGAGTAGTTGGTGCTACTGAGTCTATCAGTAATGGAGAAGCAGTACACATAGAAGAACCCAAGCTTTCTCCTCCCTCTTGGCTTGAAACTGAAGGCTTTCCTGTAATTTTTTAAAGCCAAACTTTAACAAAGACATTTGTTTCCTTTTGGTTTACTTAGCTAGTACGAATTTAAAGTACAGTAAGCACTCTGGAAGACAGTGGACACTACAGTGAAGTGATGATCAGAGATATCAGAAGACGTGAACAGTCTGTTTAGTTTTCTTTCCCTCCCTGTAAAACCCCGGACAATGGAGTTTAATATTTATATTTTCCTCCCGCTCAGATTTCACAACTAAAACCGGAGGGGTATCCTGCTGTCAAACTGTTCTATAATTTAATCCTCCTCTCCCTTCGACAGTGCCTTGATCACTCACACTCACTCAGTATTTTTTTTTAACCCCTCCCCCCACCTGCAATCCTTTTTTTTCCACGAAGCAGCCTGCTATGATATTGTTGTTACTTCTTTTGGTTTGGTTTATTTTTAATCTGGGTCACGGTGACTCAATTCAACCCTCTCCTCTCCCTTTGACAGTGCCTTCTTGTCACAGTCACTCAATTTTACTTTTATTCAGTTAGTCCAGTGGCAGAGCACAACATCAGGCTGACAGGGCTAGTTTATTTATTTATTTATTTAAACACCAGTTTAAGTTAGTACAGTCAGTCCGTCAGTATCTATCTTCAAGGTTCAAGCTCTGGAGGGCTTTACACAGGCTGAGTGATCAATAGAGCCTTGCCTCACCTCTCCGCACACTCAAGATATATTTTTTTATTCAGAGTCAGAGATGAGACTTGCAGATCACAAGGTCTTTTGGCTTTGAGAGAGTGAGTTGGACAGAACAAAGAATTTATTCAGGTGTACAGTGCCTGACTGCTTTCTTTTTTTCACTCCCTCTCCTCCCCTGAACTCAGACACCTACCCACACCACCAGAAGTTCAGTCAACACACAGACTCTAGGCAAGCGCTTAGTTTTCACCTCACCACAATACCCTAGTTTTACTCTTAGTATTTTTAAATTGTTTGCTTTTGTTTTTCTGGTTGTTCTCCCTCCCCTTATACTTTTTTGCAGACTGCAGTGCACGGAAATACAGTGGATTATTTGATGACTGAGTGATCAACAAAAGCATGTACTGCAACACAGCACAGAGCTCAGCTGCACAGACCCCTCAAGGCAGAAGTCGCTTTTTTTTCACTTTGAGACTGGCAGTGGCTTCAGTTCAAACTAAAGAATCCCCTCGCTTATCTCCCCTCTCCTCCTTCAAGTACCACACAAATTGTAAAGAATCCCTCCTCTGTCCTCCACAATGTTTATCTCCTCCCTCCAACTCCCACACAGCAGCAGACCCTCAGTGTTGTTTATATTGACAAAATGTTGAAGCAGGAGTTTCACAGTCACACAAAATCAGCCCCATAATGAGATAGCCCTGAAAAGGGCTGTTAAGAATTGCTCCAGCTCTCCTCACGACTCACCAGTCAAGCGCTAGCTAGGAAATGCAGCGAGTGAGTTTGGGCACAGCAACGCGCATGCTCAGTGACAATGGGCATGCGCAGTAGCGTAGTTCACGCTGCTGCTGCTGCGCTGCATGCCTGTTCCCGCTCCAGCTTGCCGCCACATCGACTACTGAAGGTCAGGTGACATCCACTAGAGCAGTCACCGACCAAACCAGCACACAGCCACAGCGGCAGTGGAAATGCGGGCGGACGCCTTCCCACTGTGTTCTAGCGCCAGCACACTGAACTGCCCGTCCAAGGGACAGGCAAACTGATTGAAAAGGCTGTCCCATGTGAAAACGGCTGTCTGGGACAGGAGGACAGCCGTTATTTTCGAGCCCTGCCCCTAGGAATACTTGCCTGAATACAACTTTTTAAAGGAATTTAAAAGGCATCCATATCCTCCCCTCTTTAAATTCAGCTATCAATTTGGAATTAAATTTGTAACCTAGTCCTGTAGTTCCAGTTAAACCCAAGCCACTTACCTGCTCTGGTGCTGGTGGTTGGAGTCGACATTCTCCAGTTCATGTCGCCTCTGGCGCTCATGCTCTTCATGGTCCACTTCTCGCTGTTCTTGCTCCCACTTCTCCTCTGCAGGTTGTTTCTTGTGCTCAGCCTTCTCTGTTCTCGCCTCCTTCTCCTCTGCGGCTTCTGCCTCGCTCAGCCTCTCTCTGGAACTCCAGCTCCATTCTGCGCAACTCAAGTCTGCAGCCTGATTGCTTCTGGCTCCAGAATGCTGGTGACCTTCCCTGCTGCTGTGGCCCTACTGTGCTCCTCACCGGATCTGGACACTGCACTGGCCCGCCCATGTCCAAGGTTTGGTCCTTTCAGTCACAGTCTGTGACTCGATGCTCTGGGCATCTTCTACCATCAGGGCATCCACGAGGTTCTGCTTGGTGGCTCTCCCTGCAGCAGGACTCCTCTGTCCTGGCACAACTGCCTCAAGTAGTCTGCAGTGTACCTGCTGTAGTTGGAAGCCATCTTTTTCCAGAATTCACGTTACTCTAACTTGCACTTTAGAAAAAAATAAAACAGGTAGGAACTTGACTGTAAGCAAAATTATATAGTTCTGTTTACTTTTTAAAAAGTACTGCATTGTTTTGCATGTGAGCTGTACAGTATTAAGCTGACACACTGAACACTTAAAGCTTGGGTTAACAATTTTATCGCACTGCTGCCAACCGAATCTGTCACAAACACACTCAGCAGGTCAGGCGCCTGCTCCTACAGTGCCAACCTCTGAGCGCAGTAATGTGAACAGGTAACGGACAGGGTAACCCTCCTGTCTGCTTTTGGGTCCAAATCACCTTTAGTTACAAGTTCTGTGGGATTCAAACTGTGAACCTTATGCTAGCATACCCAATGTACAGGCTCAGATAATATTCTCTTCGTGGATGCAATATATCTTTCACTTAAGGGCACCTAACCAGGTATCTAAAATGAACCCTTTAACTCTATAAGAGACCTTAGGTATATTCTTACCTTTTACTCAAGTTCAGTAACACCATCAAGCTGTTGGAACAGTTTTTGTCAGACTTAACCATCTATACGCCACAACGCAAAAAGAACTGGCAGACACCAGACAGTCTTTTAAATAAAAAGTACTTTACTAAAAGATGATAAAATATGAAAATTGTAAACACAGAACAATATATCAAAGCGCTACAATAACATAAAAGAACAAGGGAAGAGAACAAAACATAAACTCCTACCACAATACATTTAGACCTTTGCTGTCTAAGGTATTACCTCTGGAAGTGCTTAGTTAGATCAGAGAGCTCTGCCTCTCGAGTCCCAAGATAGTAATGACATTCATTTCAGACACAAGTATCAGTTTAAACTGTGCCTCACACCCCTTCTGTGAGTCATCTAACCTCCTTTTAGAATAAATAAATACAAACATGATGTCCTATCAGGAGGTATGTTAAATAATGTGATATCAGCAAAACTCATTTCCCAAATTATGAGTCTTTGATCAACCAGTTCCTTTGAGGTTTACAGCCCTGCAGTCCATCACTTAGGTGTAATATAGTCAACAGGAATCGGCTAAATGAAGTCCTGTCCTGTAATAAAATGTATATTTAGTTTTCCACTACAGAAGCATGAGGTCATAAAAAGGCCATAAATGCCATTTCTCAAGGAAGGTAATTACATTACAGAGATCTCCTGGTCAGTTTGCATATCCTTTAGCTTCACTGAAACTTGGGGGCGGGGCACCCATGGAAGCCAGGCTCACATACTATATTTTAGATACATATATCATACAACAATCATAACCAGCCTGCCAAGCATCACAGTGCTATCGCCCTAAGCGTTGCGCAAGCAGCTATGACTGCAGAAGAAATGGCCAGGAGCAGAGGGAGGCTGTGCGAAGCAGGGTAGTATGAGCAGCATACCGACTATTTTGTTTTACCTGGCAGTGGGGCTTGATAAACTAATGGGTATAGAATGCTGACAGCCAGTCACAAACCAACATTTGTCTTGCTCATTTTCTTTTTTTTTTTAATCCAACTGTTTGGTCCCCGTTGCCTCCTCCCGCAGACTGGTGACAAGGACACACAGGCATTTTGCGGTGTTCTTCCCTTCCCACCCACCCCAAGGCCCTGGCACATGGCGATGCGGGCATGTGAGGCATGCTGTGCACCTCGTGGCGCCAGCTGAGCCCCTTTCACCTCTTGTAACGCTTTTGCCACCCTCTCTGCCTACACTACCCACCAGACCTCCACCGATGGGAGTGGAACTGGGGCGCCCAGCCCACTTCGCCACCCTCGGGATAGGAGTGCTGCCCATTAGCATGCTCGATCCTACTCCCCTTCTCCCCCAATGCCGGCACCTCGATGGCCCAAGGTTGTTCCAGAACCTAGGTCACTGGTGTAGCGCGGTAAGGCATCCAGCGCCTCAACCCTCAGCGCCTCCAGGCTGGCTCTTACCCATTTTCTAAGAGCGATATGATGGTTTCTCTGCGTTTCATTTTGGAAAGAATCCACTCATTGTGTTAAGGATGCAGAGGTACAGAGTGGACATGTGGAAAGAAAGTGTCAGATACAGACAGGTGCATGAAGACAGAACGAGAGAGACTGACAGAAAGAGAGGAAGGAGAAAAGATGAACAGAGAAAGAGAGGCACACACTGCCCATGAAGATTCCAGAGGTATTTTGGAAAGGCTTCTAAAGACATTGCTGACTTTTGTATGGGCTGTTCATAGACACCGGATTCGGAGAAGGGCGCTGACACTCTCCGGTGGGGGGGGGTTAGCGATGCCTGATATGTGTTTATACTACTCTGCAATGCAGTTCACCCTAATGATTACTTAAGCAAAGCAGAACATGGATTCAGGTTGGATGGACATGGCAGCAGATCTGGGACTCCCAGCATTGCTGTTCACATTACCACACATTCATATTACCCTGGCTGTGTTACTGACTGCTGTAATTTTCTGCTATGGCTGTTTAAAATGGCAAAAAAAAATGGCTTTAAAATAGCCCTATAGACTTGAATGGGGCTCGCCCTTGTTTCCCTGGCCACACGTCACAATTTCAGAGAGTGTGGGGACGGAGTTGGGGCGGAGCTGGTGCACCAGGAAGCTGGAAGGGATTGGCTGGCCGAGGCTTGGTGCCAGTTGCGATCCTTCCACAGCAACAAGTAAGATGTTTTAAATTAAATGTTTGGCGCCTGTCAGCTCACGTAGTTGTAAGGTATTGGGCTCTGAAGCCAATACCTTATAGCTTTAGGTCTGAACATCACTTCAACAGATACAGACAACAGCTATTTGGTGCATGTTAAAGTCATACACATCAACCCACAAGGGTTTTGGTGCACTTGAAAATGAGCTGTGAATGAGCTTGGTGTATCCAGCAGACCTGGGTTTGATTCCTGTAACTTCCAGCTTGCATACTGTGCAACTCTGAGCAAGTCAGTTAACCTCCCAGTGCTCCCGGGTCACCCGTGAAAACATTACATTTGCCTAGTGGGCCTTACCCACATACAAAATTAATAAAAAAAAAAAAAAGTACACGACTTAAACCTGCCTATAGGCATGCTCAGTTCAGGCTTGTGTTTAGTGTTGCCCTGTCTCGACTAGGCGTGCGAGTTTTTCAAATGGCGGATAACTGGATTGACTGACACAGGACACTAACTAGGTACCTACAATAGCTGTGAGGAGGAGCCAGGTGACTGAAATATGTCCAGTGGTATGCTAGCCTATGCCTGTACATCAGCTTTTAACTTTCCTGTGGCTCACTCAGTAAATTTCAGCATTTGCACGTAGAAGTTTTCAGCTGCTGTTATCTATTTTTGTTGGTGTGTGCCCAGTTTTATGCATTTATTCCTGTTTCTGTCATGAGTCAGAGTCCCCAGTGCAACTTTGCACTGGTTCTAGGACTCAAGCAAGGCCCTGTAAAGGGACAGTAATTCATTCTTCCTCCTCTACTGGTCCCCCCATGCACCCCAGTGGTCTGTGGCCCTGTTGACATGACGGTGATCATGTACTGCTTGTCTTGCTTCAGCCCTGCCACTGATTACTCCCAGGTTGACTGCAGCAAGAGGAACCCCACACGGCATCCATGTCCTGCCGGTTTCTCCTCCCAAGCAGCAGCACCATGGATGTGGCTACATTGAACCTGGGGCTCTAGGAGTAAAAAGTTGTGAAACGGTCAGTCTGGCATAAGGGAATGATATCTCTGTCTGGGATTTTGAAGACTTACTTTAGAGTGAAAGAAATTAACATAAATCAGTTTACATAAGTTATGGTGTAGCCTATTTCATTCGGTGTAGACCATTTTATTTGCCTAGCATTATGGACAACTACCAACCCATCTCCATACTGCCCCATCTTGGAAAGCTCTTGAGAAAGAAGGCTGCCAACCAACAAATCACTAATCATGTCACCAGGTACAACCTCCTTTTTCCTCAGCAACATAGTTTCATGAAGGGCACAGCACAACGACCGCTCTGGCCCTCTTCACTGACAATGTGCTTAGAAATATGGACTGAAGGAAGTTGACTGGTGTGGTGTTTGTTGATTTATTCAAGGCTTTCGACCTAGTCAGTTATAACATTCTAATAGTAAAACCTAGCACCCTTGGCTTCTTCTCTGCCTCCACAGCCTGGCTCACAAACTACCTCTCTGGATTACATAAATGCTCTGCCTTGGTGGTGCCACCTCACTTCTTCCTCCCCATGCATGTATCAGTGGGTGTTCCCAGGGCTCATACTTGGACCCCTCCTCTTTCCCTCTTCATTAACTCCTTCCCATTGGAGGGCCTCTCATGCCACTCACCCTCTATGCCGATGACCTGATATCTTCCAAAGTGACCCTCCTCTATTCACTGCCCTCTACCTCACCGCCATTTCGGTAAGGCTCACCATTGGTTCTTCTAACAGATTACTGGTCAGTGCTTCCAAAATTAAGGCTATGCTATTTGGCTCCAAACCCTAACTCTCTGCCCTTTGCCACTCTGGCTGCCTACTCATTGTCCACTGCCCGGATGGAACTCCCTCGACAGTGTTCCCTCATTTAAGTATCTGGGGTAATCCTAGATCTGTCCCATACCTATTCTGATCACATGGCTTCTCTGTTCCATCACAGTAACCAGAAACTGGGGCTGTACAACTGCCAAATTGACTGCCTCATGCCCAAAGCTTTCCTTGCCATAGCCCACAGCAGACTTCTCCCTCTTCGATTATGGTTGTCCAGTGTACTCCTTACTTCTGCTGCTAGCCAGCACTGACTGGATACAACCTGCAACCATATCTGCCACTTTGTCCTTCATGCCCCTCTCTCCACGCACCACTGCTCCCCTACCAGTCCCTAAACTGGCTCCCCCTCAGGTCTGAAGCTCCTATCTGCTGGTCTGGACTATGGGGGATGCCATTCATAGTCCCTCTTAGTCCTCTCTGTCCCTTCTGATCCGGCCCAGAACTTACAGCTGCAATCTCAGACAGTCATCCTTTATCCAACTCCTCTGTCCAAACATAACCACCAGGATGGGCCAAGAGCATTCTCCGTGCTAGACCATCTCTGTAGAATGACCTCCCCAACACTGCATTCCTTTGACTCTCCCTAAATCCAAATACCCTCTAAGAGCCCACTTCCTGTCCTCCTCTACCTGTAATTGTCCTCAGGCCTCTAGCACTGCTCTGCCTCCTTCATAGCCCTCCCTTCCTCCTCGCTTTTTCTTCCATTGAATCTGGCTCACTGGGCCATCTTATTCGGATGCCAGCTGTGTTTATACTTGTAAACTTAATTCTGTATTCTTTGTATTATTTGATGCTGCTGGATCTGTTGATGTATTTATTTAATTATTTATTATTAATGACTGCAGAATGCACAGCATAATAAATGCTTAAGAAGGGCACAGATCAAGGAAAACTAAAAGAATAACATGGATCAGTTTGTGGTTTATGTTGTCAGTCATAGAGAATATCTTTTTTTATTCACGATCACAATTTGTGAGTAAGATATTTTATCGCAAAATGCTGAAACTGCTGGTGGTTATTGAATATGCTGTCAATGTACTTCCCAGCATATGGAAATCGAAGTTAAGTTCATCTTTCTATTCACATTTAGGACCTGTCATAGGACAGCAACTTTCCGATGTACTGTTTAGCGGAAATATTCACTGTCATTTTATCATCACTATATTCGCTGGTTTCATATTACAGTGAAGAAAGACAGTGAATATTTGGTAGATCACTATATATTGCAGCACTAGTGTTCACCAGTGAAAATAAGAGGAAGTGAATATGGGTGTGTGTTTGGAGCGCTAAATATAAAGGGCGGCCGCCTTGATGAGACGTTAAACCGAGGTCCCATCTGCCTGCATTGGTGGTAGTTCAGGAGGATGTTAAAGATCCCATGGCACTTATTGGAAAGAGTAGGGAGTTTTATTGAAAACACATCAAGGAAACATAGGGTCAATATATAAATTAACATACATAGTACAAAACAAAATATTCAAGCAATTATTAATTTATGTAACAGCAATTATCACCCAAATAAACCCATTATTTATACTTAATGAAAATCTGAAGCCCTCCACCACCTAAATACATTCCTAGAAGTACAAAACTTTTATCTTTCACTTAAACCTTATGCATAGAGTCCATAATAAGTACAAAGAAAGTCTCATATGACATAAATTTCTGCTGTAATACCATTGATATCTGGCTTGCCACAAGTAATACTTTAAACAACAAAAACACAACCAATGTACCCCAATCAAAGGAGGAAATATAGGTGTTGGGAAAACCTAAAACTAAAAGTCTGATAATCTAGCACCTGTAGCCATTGGAAACTGAATTTAATACTTAGAAAGGCCACAACCCTGCAGTATAAAACAGTGAAAAAGAAAATGATCCATGGTTTCCTCTTGAGCCAGACACCGGGTAGGGACAACATCTCTCATTCACCATTTATGTTTCGATTCCTTTAACATTCAACCTTCCATAGGCTGAGAGCCATAACACTTCCTACATATGGGTAGGAACTTAGGTAATTTAGTTGTTTAATAACATAATTAGTACAAGAAGAGGTACAATCACAAACTCGGTTCACTGGGATAGATTTTCCCAAGAATAAAATTATATAATCTAGTACCAACATTATCTTTAATACACTGATGAAAAATAGACCACTTAAGCAACTTCTGAACACAAGGTCTAAAAATACCGGGATATATACACCTTAGGAACCCAGGGTGGGAGGCTGCACATATTCCAAAAAGGGTTTAAAATTATTCAGTTCCCACAAATGTTGCTTTGTCACTGGGTAGAGGAGGTCAAACTTAAAGTTCTGGGAAAGAAAGAGGGCATTAAAAAACAAAAAAATAAGAGGATCCACCATACCCAGTCCAATTTTAGAAATGGGTAGATAGGTAGCACTGCTATTAATAGGATTAAGCCTACTACCCCAAAGCATAGAAAAAACAAGCATATAAATGAGTTTCTAAGGTTAGCGGAGGGGTACAGTGTGGCAATATACAATAACCGGAATAATAAATTCTTAATAACTAAAATCCTTTTTTTTCGACAGTCTCCACCCTTCCATCTTAGAACCTTTGTCACAGCTTTTTTCAAGGCCAATTCCCAATTCTCCAACGGAGATTCTGAGGACCAAAATGATCCCCAATATCTTACATGGAGTAGAAGAAAAGGTGACACCAGACACCACCAACTGGTCCTGAACAACAGGTCCTAAAACAGGCCTTTGGATTTCTCAGGATTGATTTTAGAATTAGAAACCTTCTCATATCTATTAATACAATAGGGATTTGGGCCTATCAGACAAAAAATACAAATATCATCTGCATAAGCCTGAACAACCATCGAATCGTCCTGCAAATTCCCAGAGATGCCCGTAAGTCATTTCTTTGATCCAAACTCCGAAGCAAAGGATCAAGGGAACATGCATATAATAGAGGACTTAAGGGACAGCCCTGCCTTACTCCAAAATAAACTGGGATTGGGTGGAAAACCCCTTAATAACTGGATAAACCATAACCTTACTATACATTAACTTAATCGAATGAATAAAGCCATGGGGATATCATATTTCTCCAGTACAGCAAACAGATATGGTGGTACACCCTATCAAAGGCCTTATGTTGGTCTAATGACAGGATGCAACGCCAAGCTGGAGATGCATAGGAAAATTCAATTAAGTCCCTAATAATAGTTAGGCAGACAAAATTCTCCAGTCAGAATGCCACAAAATTGGAGAGTATATAATAAATCACAAGAAACAATTCTCAGTCTGTTATTCAATATCTGAGATAAGATCTTAAAATCAGAGTTTAAAATAGTTATGGGTCTCCAATTACCAAGTTCAGTCCTGTCCTCTCCCTTAAAAATATACACCAACAGTCCAGACGTAAACTGCAAGGGTAAACAATGGGCATTGTAAAGAAAGGAAAAACTCTTTCGAGGCAGGGAGCCAGAATGTCACCAAAACATTTATAAAATTCATAAGACAAACCATCAAGACCTGGAGAAACCCCAACTTCAAGGAAAATGGAACTTAAAGATCTCTTGACTAGATATAGGAGCAACTAAAGGACATAAACCCTGACCAAAGGAGGGGAAACGTTAATTTCTGAAGAAAATTCGAATTTCACCATATGGGACATTCAAACTCTCCTGTTCCCTTATATGGTTTTGGATAACAGCAAACAATTCTCCTGGGAAGAAACAAATTTCCCACCCCATTTTGTAAAACCTCAAAACTAGAAGAACCCATTTTTCTCCTTAAAGGTCTCAAAAGGATCACCCATTGGTCTTTTTGAGTTCCAAAGGATAGTTCCAACGCAGAGTCTGTGCTCTATCATATTGACAGTCTCTCATAGCTGACTTAATAAGTTGTATTTGTGAAGAGAAATCACTCCTAGAGGAGTAGCAACAGAAAACAACCTCTGAAGTTGTTTTCGTAAAGTTAGATATTGCAAAATTTTGTAGTAACATTATGTTTTCCATAATTTTGAAAATATTTCCTAACATCCTGTTTAGTATCTTCCCACCATTCCCATAAGTCATCATAAAGGTCTAAACTGATGTTCGAGCCCGTATAAAGAGGTTATACCTTTAACAACCCAAGGGACATGTAAAGTTGAGGCATTAAGTTTCCATCTATTCTTATTCATAGTTTTATGGGAAGGATACCAAAAGAAATAGTAATAAGCAAATGATTGGAAAATTCAGAGACAAGGGTTTTATGGACAGGAGATGGAAGATTTTTGGAAAAGAAAAGGTAATCAATAGTAGATGTTAACATCCCTTTACGAAAAGGTATAAGCCGACCTTTAGTTTGATAATTCCTACCATTCAGTAATCCTGCAAGATTAATGATCCTCGCCAATGCTATGGTATCACAGTATTTTTCTTACCTGCTTTCCTCTACTAAACCCTGAAATCTCACAATTAAAGTCACCACCCAAAATAATATGGCAAGTAGTGGCTAAGAAGGGCAAAGAGAGTTACACATATGAACCCTTCCAGCTTTCGTCTGGGGTCCATAGGTAACTATAACCGGAAATCAACTAGTTTCCAAAGGCCATCAATTATAAAAAGCTGCCCAGGTATAAGATCAATTAATTTCTTAAGTTTAAAATCAAAAGAACCAAAAAGAATCCCAATACCATCAGCCCTGTCAAGGCCAAAGGACCAATAAGACTGTCCCCAAATCCACTCAGAGGCCAAAAAACGACACTGGTCTAAGGTGTAAACCCATGTTTCCTGTAAGAAACAAATATCAAGGCTGGACCGATGGAGAAATGAAAAGAGCAGTCCTTTGAAAGAATTCAAGAGGCTACTACAGTTCAGAGACCCAGCACAAAGAGAGGCCATAAACATTTTTTTTTCCTTTTTCCCTTTATAATCAGTAGGAAAAGGCTTAGTATCCAAAGATTGAGAAAGAATAGGGGTTCCAGTATCCATATCAGAGTCCCTTCTACTGTGTCAAGGATGGCAAATGAATTTTCCATTTCAAATGTAGGAGGTCCCGAACATTGGGGAAGGGTCACAAGGTGGGGT
This sequence comes from Neoceratodus forsteri, assembly GCA_016271365.2. NCBI lineage: Eukaryota > Metazoa > Chordata > Ceratodontiformes > Ceratodontidae > Neoceratodus > Neoceratodus forsteri. The sequence continues at coordinate 189,056,741 of CM028135.1, read as the reverse complement.
TTAGAACTCCTGGTAACCCTTCTTTCAGTTAAACTAGAACTGAGAGGTGTTATTTGTACCGAATCTTGATAACAAACAGGAGGAAATCCTCAATATTAATGGGGTCAAGGGAACCACTCCGCTTCGGGCCTAGTTGGAGGGTCAGGAGCCTTTGAAACATCCTGATCTCCAGCAGCTGTTGCGCCCCAGAAGGAGGTGGTAAGATTTGGTTTATAAACTTTGAAAGAGCTGCATCCTGAGATTTCTGAATCAACAATTGGGATTAAGGGCTGATGGTTTGTTAAAGCAGCCCATGGACAACTCCTTGTACCCATGCCCTAATTTGGCACACAAATCACATTTTAATTAAATTAGAACACTGAAAGCTACCATGGCCAAGCTCACCACAAATTTCACACTTAGTGGAATCACAAGAACTGAAAAGATGGGTCCTAACCCCATACTTGTAATAAGCTCGGGCTGCCTCGCATAAAAGACACCCTATGTCTTCCTAATGTAAAGGAATTAGGGATATGGTTAATCTCATTGTTAGTCTGCCTCAGCTTCACCTTGTACTTCCAACTACCATTCCAAAATAATTCAGTGTCCAGAACAGCCTTAGGAGCACTCAGAACATTGCATCTTTGAGAAAGCCAGCAAGTGATGTTTGCAACGTGGACCCCTCATTCCTAAACATCACAGTTACATACTTAGTCAAAGATGGAGTCAGAGGGTGACAACAAAGGGAGACCACAATGGGGAAAATTTCAGCTGATTATATCTTTGCCAAAATAAATCTAGCAAATGAACTGATCTAAAACTAACATCATAATTATCCTCTCCTGAAATGTTAATGAAGGCAAAACGCCCTTAGGGGAAAACTGTAAAGATTCTTTAATAAGAAGTTTCCCACATATACACGGTCGGGCTGCTCAGCCAGACCCCTTTATACCGGATCCGCACAGTATTCCTTCGAGGGGCTGCTTTTTATGAGTTTGTGAAAATAGGTCAGACAGAAGAGGACTGGGGTGTGGGAACCACAGAAGAGGCCTTCAAACCCTTCTCCTCAGATAGATTATCAGTTGCCAATTCTGGCTGAGATGAGGTAGTTCTGTAGGAAAGTCAGGTGCAAGTCCCACAGGCTTAGAGATGGACAAATTCTGAGTAGCAGGAGACCATACCAAGGATGAGAAGAGGAGAGAGAAGCAGAGGACCAGTCAGGATCTGGGGTCCATATCCGTGAAGAGTCTAATTTCCAACCTGACTCCAATAAAGATTTGTCAGGGGCCCAAGCCTCAGCATGATTTGTAGTAGCAGGAGGAAGAGAAACGGCTTGCTGAATAAGTCTAGTGGTAGACTAATTCCGAACAGGCTCAGGATTGCCATCAGGATACTGTGTTTGGGATGCCATAAACAGGTTGTATTAGCTGCAATCAAAGCTGCCCTTTATTTTAATGATAGTCGGAGAAGTTTTGGTTTTAGTAGTAAATGAAAAGGTAGTTGTGGGCTTGGTCAGAAGCATTAGTCTGATAAACCAATTCCTCCTGTAAATGCTACAGACCGCACTTGTGCCCTTGCTCCTGAACCACTGTGCAGCTAGAACCAATCGCAAAGAGCTTTTTTGCTTGTTCTCAGGAGTCTTAGTGACAGTCGTTATGGGCTGCGGTGAAAACATTCGACTGCAGTGACTGTCCATGAATAACTCTGGATGTAGTTTCAAGAAAAACATTTTCCGGATGGGAAACCGCTTTTGGCACTCGCTGCCTGTAGCGATTTCACTGCCAGCCACAGTTTCCACACTGACATGCTTCGCTTCAGAAGAGGACAAACAAGAAGATTCCATAGGGGCCAAAACGCCACCATCGTGTAAAGCTGCCACAGGAATGAATTTGACAGAGCTGTCAGGTAAACCTGAAACTGACTTGTCGGGAGCAGTAGGTAAAAGGGTAATAGTACCAGAAGTGTCAAAATCAGGAGAGGACAACAAGGGTTCATTGTGTACAGGTAGCAAATCAGGTGCACTTAGCTGTAGGTCAGGTGTAGAAACTTCATGTAATACCAGCCGTGAAAAGGTAGCAGCACAAAAGGTAGTCATTTCCTCGGTATTGCAAAGGTAATCGTCCCGTGAAATAAAGGAAGCCTCCAAATTTACAAGACCCAGGAGAGAGACCAGCTCCCTGGTGCACACACATCCATTCGTCCACCGACTGCAACAAAGTGGCCACAACGACGCCTGACGATCCTCCCTCATCATGTTAGCCAGCAGGCAGCAGAGTAGGGGAATTTCACGGTGTCCTGGCCAAATTTCCCCACTCACTAAAATACCACCAACAGCTTAATCGGGTTCAAGGTCAGTTGGCATTCATCTGTATCTCCCTCCACTGGGTTGTGCCTGAAAATAGGCAGGATTTGTCTAGTGCACTTACCCAGTCAACAAAAACTAAATAAATAAAATAAATATACTGCTGTACAGTATCTTTTCTTTTTGTTTCTCAAGGGATGAGGGCCATCCTGGACATAGTTTTAAGATGGCTTTAAAACCCTATTTATTTAGCCTTGTCTATCCAGATTGTTCTTAGTCTTGTACGATTGTTGATGCAGGTATTTTCAATATAGAAACATAGCATTTGACGGCAGATATGGACTGCTTGGCCCACCTAGTCTGCCCGCTTCCCTACCTAATGGATAAGCTGCAGATTCTAGCTAACCAACAGCTTACTTCCTCATACCTTTAGTGGGGCACTAGAATTGCCTTATGTCTGTCCCATGCATCCTTGAATTCCTCCACTGTTTTTTGACTCTACAACCTCCTCAGGAAGGCTGTTCCATGCATCTACAACCTCTCTGTGAAAAATACTTTCTAACATTACCTCTGTGCCATCTCCCTCTATCTTCAAATTGTGCCCCGTTGTTCTTGCACACTTCTTTTTTGAAAGATGCTTCTCTCCTGGACTTTTGATTCCTTTGAGGTACTTGAACGCTTTATCATGTCCCCTCTCCCTCCTTTCCTCGAGGCTATACATATTAAGCTGCTTTAGTCTCTCTTCATATATCTTCTGGTGTAGACCCTGCATTATTTTGGTTACCCTCCTCTGAACAGCCTCCACTCTGTCTGTCTTTATGGAGATGTGGTCTCCAGAACTGCATGCAGTACTCCAGATAGGGTCATAAATGTCATTTAAAATGATTCACTACTTTATTTATTATGGTTTTAATGATTGTTATATGCATTCGCTTTTATTGTGTAAAGCGCTCTGAACTCCTGAAAGGTGCTTCTTTAAATAAAATATGATTTGATTTGATACAATTTGAGAACTACAGAAGGGTTAAACTGCTGTAAGGTGCAGTCCCTCTATCATTGGGCTCATTGGAAGTTATTAATGGATAAACTGGTGTAAAGGGTAATCCTTTCTGAGAATTATGGTGAGTTACTGAAGGTTAAACTGATTTAAGATAGGAGCCTCTCTGTCTGGGGGTTCATAGAAACATAGACATTGTCAGCTGATAAGGACCCCTTGGCCCATCTAGTCTACCTACACTTATTACAGAAGGGTTACATTGTTGTAAGGGGTGCTTCATCTGTTTGGGGTTCATGGGCTGTTACTAAAGGGTTAAACTGGTAGAAGGTGGTAGTCCCCTGACTTGGTGTTTTCTGACAGTTTTAGAATGGTTAAACTGAAATAAGGGACTAGTCAGTCACTCTGGAGTTCATAGGAAGTTACTGAGTGGTTAAACTGATGTAGTGGGCTAATCCCACTGTGTGGAGTTCTTAGGAGTTATTGAAGGGTTAAACTGGAGTCGCGAGGGTAGAAACTCCTCCTAACAGGTTCATGGTAAGTTACTGAAGGGTTAAACTGGTGTAAGGGGCACGCCCTTAGGCTGGGATTCATGAAGATATTGAAGGGTTAAACTGGTGGAAGGGTATAATTCCTCTCATGTGGGGTTTATTGTGGGTAGACGAGGGGTTAAATTGCTGTAAGGGCTAATGCCTCTGGCTGACGTCTCAAGTGAGATTCTGAAAGTTTACACTGTTGTAATGAGATAATCCTCTGGCTGGGGTTTATGGGGCGCTACTGTGTAGGTTAACCTGATGTAAGGGGCAATTCATCTTGCTGGAGTTCATTGGAGAGTTACTGAAGGGTTTAAACTTGTGTAAATAAGTAATCCATCTTGCTGGAGTTCATGGGGAGTTACCGTAGGGTTACATTGCTGTAAAGGATAATCCTTCTGGCTGTAGTTTACAGGAGTTTCTGAATAGGTTTAATTGGCATTAGCAGCTAATCCTCTAGTGGATCATGACCAGTCACTGAAAGACTAAACTAATTGTAAAGGATAAATCCTGTGTCTCTGGTTGATGGAGTGTCTGAGCGTTAAACTGGTGTAAGGGACAGTCCTCTGTCTCAAGGTTATGTGGAGTTCCAAAAGAGTTAACCTTGTATAAGAGTGTAGCCTCTCTGGATGAGGGTTCATGTAAGCAATAATACCCAACAGGTGGGCAGTACTGGGCTATACCAGACAACCCAGAGGAATAATGTGGCCTAATGCTGCAGGTGGAGGGCCTTATAGCCACTGGAAGGTCTGGTATAACCCAATACTACCTACTCTGGAGGGTATTATCGCACTTAGAAAATGGGTTACATGTGACATTTTTGTGTAAAATCTTTAAAATGAGTAAAATCCATTGACACACACTTCATGTAAAGTAGTCCCTCCACTGGTATACTTGCCAGTAGAGGGCACTGCTGTGTCTGGTAGCTTTTATTAATCTGACAGGTCTCTATGGTATCTTCTTCAGAATATCTTCATCCCCTATCCCCAATGTAGTTGGTCGATTGCAGACAGAGCACCAAGAAAAAGGAATCTTATTCATGATTTTTATTATGACCAGTGCTTTATTGGCTTGTTGCCTGAGGAACACACAGATATTGAGCACGGCCAACAACAGAGTTGGGAATGTGCTGAGATCAGGCAGGGTAGCTGTGTGAGGTCAGGAAGACTGCAAAGGCAGTTGGGAAATCCAGAGAGGTCACCGTGAATAGAAGCGCCAAATAATTTTTTTTTTTAATGACATGAAATGTAGCAGCTTCTTTTTGCTGAGCAGGAGAAGTGTCAGATAAACAGGGAATAGCTTGAGACTAGCACTGAAAGGAATGGCTGTATATATGCCGGCATGGTGGTTCCTTTAAAAAAAAAAAAAAAAAAAATCGTGTGGATTTCTTTCGGTTTGAATATCGTTTCTGGGTAGCAGTGCAGTTAGAGTTGCGATGAGAGTAGTAGTGTAGTAGTCAGACAAATGGTGTGGTTAGGCTCTTTCTTTGCTAAGCGTCCTCCTGTGACAGCTTTCAAGTGCAGCGGTCTCCAGCACTGAAACATGAAGGCAGTGATTGTAGTGCTGTTTTGAGTAAGAATGCCCAGTCTTCTCTCCCCCAAACCCCACCCCAGCTACGATTTTCGGTACTCTCCCTTCCAAAGTGGTTAAACTCATAAAACAAATGACCCCAGGCTGTACATTGGGCTCGACAACATCGACTACAGGGTCTTCAAACTGGTATGCAAATCCATAGCCATTCCTCTCACCAACATTTTAACCACTCTCCTTGCACTGGATCTTTTCAATTAAATGGAAATGCTATTATCAAACCACTCCATAAATCCGATTTAGACAAATCGCCAACTACAGACCCAGCTCTTTGTTGTCTCCCTCTCCAAAAATAATTGAAAAAATCGTCTTAAGCAAACCATTGATTTTCTCATGAAACATAACCTGCAGGGCTGGCCACAGCACAGAAACTGCCCTAATAAATGTACCAACTTCATCGATAAAGCCAACGGCCGAAGGCCTTTACACTGATTTGGTTTTCATGGACCTCACAAAGCGTTCAACCTTGTTAACCACAATGTCCTGCTTCCACCTTAACAGTTCTTCATTTTTTTTTTCCTGGACGCATTAACTGGTTTAGAAACTACTTTAGCCTCCGATCTCATCAGACTGTTATAAATGGCGAGTTTCGAGCCCCTGCCCTATAAGATATGGGGTACACCAGGAGTCCATCCTGGCCCCTGTTTTTCTCCCTAGTGGTAAACTCCCTTCATTCTGCTCTAAAACTGAACTAATTCCTTATACCCATGATGCTGCCTCTTTATAAGGACAAAGACCCCTCTTCCTCCTAAACAAGCTTCAGCTTGACTTCCATAGACTCCACTTCTGGTTCTCATCCAAAGGACTCATTCTTAATGCTAAAAACAAAGGCCATGGGCTTCTCTAGCTCCCAGAAACTGCCAGACTTTGATTTCTCCTTCAAGATGATGACGGCAACCCGATTTGAGAGAGTTTTTGAATTTGGATACCTCGGCCTTCTCGACTGCCACCTTAACTTTGAATCACACTTCAATATGGCAGTTAAGAAAGCACATCAAATGCTTGGCTTGCTCTACAGGGTGAAGCCATTCCCAACCAAGAAGTCCAAGACCCTCCTAGCCAGCAGCTTCCTCCTGCTCCCACCTCTGAACTATGGAGCTCTTGTGTACTTCCCACCCCTTTCACAGAAACATTTTAACAAGCTCTGGAGCACCTACCATAACATTATCTGTTTTGCTCTCAGTCTCCCAGACTTACCAACCACTGTGTCCTTTACAGACTCTCTAACTGGCCCTCTTGAAGACCGACTCAACAGCAAACTGTCACCTTCTTTCACAGACTTTCTTTGGGACTTCTACCTGACAGCATTGGATCCCTCTTCCTAAGTCAGCCCGCCACCCCCGGACCTCTCCTTCACTGTCCTGTTCTGCACACCACTCAAGGCCAAAACACCTCTCCTTTAAGGGTACGAGCTTGTCAACAATCCCCCGAGCTTTCATCCAGTGTTCTTCTACCTCTTCCTTTAAGTATAACCTAAGTAAGCACCTGTCCCTCACCTTCACATGCAGGTGTCCCCAACTCTGATTGTCCCTCCCTTAGTTCTTCTCCATATCTCCTGCTAATGCTTGTCACTCAGTAGCACTTTACCCAACCTTAGCACTTGCCTCTGATCTCACAGTTCTATTTTTTATGGATACAGTTTTGTATTAGTATTTGTTTTTATATCTGTACTTGTCTTTATAACCAGTTGCTTCACCTTCACACTGACTGTTCTCTGTATTGTACTTCTTTTCTTTTGTCCAAAACTGGATGCTTGTGAAAATGGGCAATATTTGCTCACATGCCTTTCCAATATAATAAATAAACTGAAACTAAAGAACTGGTGGGGTGGGAGGAACAGAATAAGGTAAAAATGTAGAGCCATGAGAAATGAATCAATGGGAAGGAAGAGATGTTAAGCTGACTTGCTTGCTCACTTGCTAAGCGGAATAGAAACATGGTGGCAAATCTGGTTGAAAATTCCATGTTGGGCAGCAATTCTGGTTAAATGGCGGGCAGGTACAGGGAGTAGTTATTTACTGGTCTCTGTTGCCTGATACCCACCACATAGAGAGTGCTCTTGGCCAGTTACAGAGCAGGTTTTCTGACCCGTAGATTTGTTTGAAAATTCTGTGATGAGCAATTTGGATTAAAAGGCAGGCAGGCAAAGGGACTAGTTATTTACTGGTCTCTGTTGCCTGATACCTGCCCGGTAGATGGTGCTGTCAACCACTCACAGAGCAGGGTTTCAGCCCATTTTCTAAGGGAGTTACTAAAGGGTTGAAGTGGTAGAATGGGAAATCACTGTGACTGGGTTACATAGGGAGTTACTGAAGGGTTAAATTGGTGTAAGGAGCAATTCCTCTTGCAGGAGTTAATAGTTACTGAAGAATTAAACTTGGTGTAAGGTAGTAATTCCTCTCTGGGAGGTTAATAGTGAGTTACTAAGGTGTTTAACTTGTATAAGGAGGTAATTCCTCTGGCTGGAGTACATGGGAGTTATTGATGGAGTAAACTGGTATAAGGGAGTTACCTTTCTGTCTTGGGAGCATGGGGAATTGTTGAAGGTTTACACTGGTGTAAGGGAGTATGTAATTTCTCTGTCTGGAGTTCATTGGGAGTTATTGAAGGTTAAACTTGTATAAGAGGTAATTCCTCTTGCTGGGGCTCAAATGGACTTACTGATGGGTTAAACTGGTATAAGGGGTGATCTCCCTGGCTGGGTTTTATGGGAGTTAGTGAATGGGGTAAACTCTGGGGTGTAAGGAGGTTCATGGTGAGCTACTAATGGGTTAAACTATTGTATGGGGTTAATCACACTGTCTGGAATTCATGGTGGGTTGCAGAAGATTTACACTAGTATGGGGTAGTCCGTATTCTGGGATTATGGGAGGTTACTGAAGTGTTAAACTGGTGTAAAGGGATAATCCTCTGTATTGGGTAGATGGGAGTTACTGAATGGTTAAACTGATGCAAATGGGTAATCCACTGCCTAGAGCTCATGGGTAGTTACTGAAGGGTTATACTGGTGTAAGGGATAATTCTTCTGGCTGGGATTCTTTGTGAGAGTAGTTGAAGGATTAAACTGATGTTGGGGTAATCCCTCTGGTTGAGGTTCATTGTGAGTAAGTGAAGGTTAAACTGTTGGGTAATCCCTCCTGCTGGGTTCACTGTTAATAATTTAGGGTTAAACTGTTAGGGTAATCTGAATGTAAGTAATTGAGACTAACTGAAGGGTCAAACAGTTGTGAGGATCTTTCTGGATGTGGTTCCGGGTGTCATTAAAGGGTAAACTGGTGTAAGAGGGTAATCTCTTTATTGGGTTCATGGGGTGGTACTGAAGGGTTATACTGATGTTTGGGGTAATCTCTCTGAATCTGGTTTCTTGTGAGTAACGTGAAGGGTTAAACTGTTAGGGTAATCCCTCTGGATGTGGTTGGGGGTCACTGAGGAGTAATCTGATATAAAGGTAATCCCTCTTTATTGGGTTCTTGGGTTGGTACTGAAGGGTTATTCTGATTTTATTGGTAATCCCTCTGAATCGAGTTTCTTTTGAGTAATTGAAGGGTTAAACTGTTAGGTAATCTCTCCGTTGGGGTTTATATTGAGTATGAAGAGTTCAGTTGGTGTTGGATAATCTCAGTGTTGAGATTTACTGTGAGTAATTAAAGGGTTAAATTTATGTTAGGGGTAATCCCATTGACTGGGGTTCATCGCCATCACTAAAAGCTTAAACTGGTGTCTGGATAATCTGTCCAGGATTCATGGGGAGTTCCTGAAGAGTTTATCTGTTGTTAGGGATTGTCCCTCTGCCTGGGGTTCATATTGAGTAACTGAAGGGTTAAATTGACATTAGGGGTAATCCCACATCTGTTTTTTGTGAGTAATTTAAGGGTTAAACTGTTGGGAGTAATTGCTCTGCCTGGGGTTCCTGGGGTTTACTGAAGGATAAAACTTCGTGAGGGGTTAAACCCTCTTTATGGGGTTCATGGGGTGTTACTGAATGGTTAAAGTGAGGTTAGAGGTAATCCTTCAGGGGTTCATTGTGAGTAATTGATGGCTACACCGTCAAATATGGGTAATCCCTCTGTCTGGGGTTCATTGCAATTAACTGAAGGGTTAAAGGAGCGGATATCATTTCTACTTGGCAGCTGTTTATAGAGTTCTAATTTTCATGAATGATATACATTTCCCTAAATTAATTTAATTATCCACCTTGAACTGTACCGAATAAAGGTGATTCAAAACTGTATTTTGTATTGTTTTTATGAGCTGCATTCTGTTACAGCTCTCTTCATGGAACCACTAATTTGAAGTTTTTGCTGTGTCATGGTTTGAGTATAGAATGTTATTTATGAGCTGTTGACCTATCAAAACTGCATAGAGTTCTGTGTACAAACTGTGATATAGCTAAAACTCCAAATTACTGGTTCTGTGAAGAGAACTGTATTAGAATGTGGCCCATAAAACTAAAACAATGCAAAATACAGTTTTTCTTATCACTTTTATTCAGGCACAGTTACATTTTGATAATTTATGGGAATGCATGTAATTTCTAAGAATAATAACTTCATAAACAACTACCAATTAGAAGTGATTTCCTGTCCTCTTTAAACCGCTTAAAACAACATGAAGTCTTGCTATATTCTGACTATATGCAGTTAGCCTCAGCACTTGAAGTGCCCTGGAGAGTTAAGGGTTAACCCTGTGCAAAAGCATAGAACATTGAACTCCAGCTTGGTTTTCAAACCTCTGTCCCTGGTACATTCTAATGTAACTGTTAGATCCTTTACTCCCCTGACTGTGAAGATGCTCTGGAGATTTCTCCTCGCTACTTTGGTTCGGTAGTAGTAAAATCGGTCGGTTTAGTCAACCGCTTTATTTCTTTTTCGTCATCAAATCTCTGTCTACAGTACAGCTAGTGTAAGTAGTAGATAGTGGTAGAAGGTTGTTTTTTTCGTCCTCATCGGGTCGGTCCGTGTGGAACTGAAGTAATTGTTTGTATATTCTAAATGTTTCTCTGTATTGTGGTGTCTGGTATCTTTGAGTCTCTAAAAACATTTTATTCCATCTTTTTCCACAACCCTTGAACCGGTTGCTGACCAACAGGTTTGGTGTTACCTGGCTTGAATGCTGTTTTGGGTAACTTTGATAGAAAAGGCAGTGTCCGAGAAACCCAAAAGAAACGTCCCACTGGGTTTCAACACTGCACGGCATGTGGGGAGGCTTTTGCTAAAGCTGATCCCTACTTTGTCTGTTTATTGTCTGGGGTTTGACCACCTTAAAACAGACTGCCAAATATGTGCTAATTTTGTTAAAGCCATGCTAGGTAATCGCTAAATAGGCTTAAGGAAAAAGCGCCAAGAAATCCACTGATCTGATGGCTAGCCCGGTTCAGTTCTGACCGAACCTGAGGAGGTGCTTGCTGACCCGGCGATTCCTCCTTGGGCAAAAAGGAACTGATTTCAGAGGGATCGCCTGTAAAAGAAAAGAAAGGCTGTTGGTTTGTATCCGAACCCGCAGATCCCAACTCACTGAAGAAATTGTGAAAGCAATCAGTATTGTTCAATTGTTGCGCCTAATCCAACCGAACCGGGATCTCTGCAAGGCTATCGGTTGAGTCGGTTCAGAGTCTCTTGGAATATGATCCAGAGGCCTTTTATGAAGTGGAATGGTGAGGAGAAGAGGACAATGATTTTGGAGGCCTTGATGAGCCAGTAGAGCCTGACATTCCTCAGACAGGCCTACCTCTGTTTCTCTTCCAGACTTGAGTCCCTCCCACTTTTGTTTTACAGGAAAGTGGCAGAAATTCTTCAGCTTCCAGCTGTGGTAGCTCTGAATAGGAAGATGAACCTGACTTTGCAGAAATTATGGATGTCCCAGAGTCAAAGAGACTGTATGTTCAACTGCACAATTCTTTGGGAAACGGACTAAAAAATTCTGCAGGTTCCCACTTCTGTACCTCTTGTGGATAAAAAGATGGACAGGAGGTATATGTTGTGAGGTTCTGGGACGGAATTCCTTTATAATCATTGCAGCCATGTTAGGTTGTGCAGGCTGCAGCCTTTGACAAAGCTAATATTCCCTTGGCTTCACACTCCCCAAATAAGGATTCCAGGAAGGTGGATGCTATGGTAAAAAGCAGTATTTAGCATCCTCCCTGGGACTCAGGCAGGCCTCTTATATGGCCTATGTGGCTGGGTTCCAGAAATCTAGGTGGGATGCGGTTCTGAACTAGCAAAGAGTGTCCATCCTTAACTGGCCAAGAAGTTGAACAGATGGCTGCAGATGGCATTGAGGCATCCAAAGTTCAGTTTCATGCTGCTGTGGACTCAAATGATGTGTCGTCCAAGAGTCATGGCTCATCGGTCTCCTTAAGGAGATTTGCTTGGCTCAAATGTACTAGTCTCTCACAGGATACCCAGGCTAAGGCCATGGATTTCCGTTATACAGACCTCTCTGTTTGGGGAGTAAATAGAGGCGTGCATGAAAAAAGATGGACGAGTATAGGACCACCTAAAGGAGTGCAGTGGCCAAGGAACGCAAGCTACTCTTCAGAAGCAGCAGTCTAGGACTGGCAGGGACAGGCCTTTTACCAAGCACAGGCTTCCTCTGTTTTTCAGCAGAGGGGTTGAGCAGGGCTGCATCCACTTCTTAGCCTAAGACACCCTGATGTGTCAGACTGGGTCACCTCCTCTAGTCCAGTGCGGGGCAGGCTGGCTTACTTCTTCTAGGTGTAACCCTTACAAATTGGGGTTCCCAAAAAGTCTTCCTTGAGCTTGTATAAATGCTCGCTGCCAGGCTGGTGCCCATGCTTTTGCAATTTAAATATTATTGCCAGAGAGTGCCTATATAGCCTCTGTGTACTGTCTTTTAAGAGCTTTCTAGATTGCAGTCATAATTAATCTAAAAGGGAGCTCTGTTAGAAGATGTGCTTGTTTGCTGATCATTTGTTAGAGTAGTTATAATATTGCAGTTTGTTCTAACCTGCCTTCTTTGCAGCATGGACAGTTCTGTTTGTTTCCATCACCTTGGTCCTGGACTGCTGAAATGGGCCAATCATTACATTTGGGACTCTAAAATGGAGCCTGTCTACAGGGGCTTGGTGGGGTCAAAATTTGTAGGAATTGTAGTTTTGGGCCTTTTGTGCCTAAAATAACCTGGAGGGAGCCCTGGTTGTGACTGACAGACAGATCAGCCAACTGAACCTTTTGGATCTTGCGGAAAGTCCCCAAACTGCTTGCTGTTTCAGTTAGATCTAAGTTGGAAGTGAAGAAGTAACAACTCTAGATAGTTCGAGCAGCAATCCATAGTGGATTCAAGAGGAGAACTGTGGAAAGGCCTGAGTTTTGGCCTGCATGTCTGCCTACTGTCCCTGACAGGGAACTTGTGCCTTTTCTTGGACTGAATCGAACCTGAGAGCGAAGTAAGCCACTGAATTGTGACCGGCTCCTACCTGAAGAAGACCAAAGATTTGCTGAATGCGATCGGTCTGTCTGGACTTCCAGCCACCTCTGAACTCCTGGATTGTGCAGAGACTCTGTAATTGCACCGGAGAGTCTATTGCCTGATACAGTGGAATTTCTTGCATGTGAATGTGTTGTGTGCTTATAATGGGTCGTGAGTTGGTTCCCCACTGTGGTTTGAACTGTTTTCTGCTTGCTGCAAGCCGCATCCAGCCCCATGGATTGAATCCAAAAGCATCTTCATTGGTTCTGGGCCTTGCCCACTAGCCCAGCCTGACTACCCACCGTACAGAGAAAGTCATCAACCGAGAGGCCTGCCTGGAGTTCAGCCCTGCTCAGCACTTGAACAGGAATAACGCCTTGCGATCTGGTGGGCCACATTTCTCCGGCACTCCAGCTCAACAACCTGCAGTCTTGATTTCATCCTGCCTATGTCCAGTATTGTGTTTCATGAGTAAACATCAGGTAGCTCCCTGCAACAACAGCTAAATCTAAAGTGTTGTCATCTGATTGTCTTGTTGCTTTTACTTTAACAAACTGAACCCACTGGCTCCAGATTACAAGTAGGTCGTATTACGCATGTTGCTTCTTCCAACATAGAGCTCCCCTACTCGCTGCAACATTCCTGGTTAGCCCACCATTTTCATACCTGGGTACCTAGAGTGTGTGACTGACTGTGTGGGGACTTAAAGCACCTGCACAACTGTTTGATTAATATAACCTTCAAGCCAATCAACCTGATTACTCCCTTCCTTATTCGGTCCCCTGAATAAATTAGATCTGACTTTTTGCTGCATTTAACTAACTGTGGTTCCATTTTGTGCCAAGAGTATTGTACTTTGCTATTTACTGTGCATAACCTTGTTTTACAGGCAGAGGTTTCCTCTTTATTGCTCCTAGAAGCTGTGGCAAAGTTCCTCTGTTGCACAGAGGGAAAGGCTTGTACTCAAGATACTTCTTACCCCAAAAAGACAGGGAGGGCGACTTATCCTACACCTAAGACATCTGAACAAACATTTTACAAAGCCAAAATTCAGAACAGTGTCTCTGGGAATCATTCTTCCCTCTCTGAGACCAGGAGACTGGCTAGCCTCCTGGACTTCATGGATGCCTATTTTCACATTCCACAGATGCTCCCACAGAAAGTACCTCAGGTTCGAGTAGCCCTCAGGTCATTATCAGTTCAGAGCAATGACCTTCGCCGACATCTGCTCTGAGTCTTTACAAAATGCCTAGCAGTGGTTGTAACCTTCCTCAGAAGGCAGGGCATTTCAGTGTTTCCTGTCTAGACAACTGGCTCATTGTAGGCCAGTCCTCAAACTAAGTCAAGTCAGCTCTGGCTGTTATCCAGAGGCTTCTGTCTCTAGGGTTTCTTCTAATCTTTCTAAGTCAGTCCTGGAACCATTTCAGCTTCTCACCTTCAAGGGCAGAGCTGGATACCATTCAGGCAAAGGCCTTTCTCCCTCTCCCAAGGGTGCAGGCTCTTACAGATCTGGCAGCCTCTTTCAGACCTCAAGTGTTTCAGCTCTACTAGGCATTTCTTCAACTTCTAGGCCACATGGTAGCCTCCACTGCAGTGGTCCAGGGAGCCATGGTCCAAATGAGGGTATTCAGTTTCACCTAAGGTCCTTCTGGTCTCAGAAAAGGACCTCCTTACCAAGTTAATACCAGTAACTCAGATTCTTGTCCAGGCTCTCCAATGGTGGCGGAGGAGGACAGTCTCAGGCAAGGAGGGAGTCCCTTTCCTTCACCAGACATCCTCAGTTGTTCTCACAGCAGATGCATTGGTCTGGGTTGGGGAGCTTATTTGGGGAACCTCACTGCATGAGGGCACATGGTCACAGCAGTAGTCTCTCCTTTTATATAAGTCTTCTGGAACTCAGGGGTGTGTTTCTAGTCCTTCAAGCATTCTCAGAATCGATTCAAGAGAAAGTGGTGCAAGTCTGGACAGACAACACCACCACCATGTAGTACATAAACAAGCAAGGGGCACTTGGTCCACGGCCTTGTGCACAGAAGCCATGAAGGAATGGTCATTGGCTTACTCCCTCTCTCTCTCTCTCTCTCTCCAGACCTCCCTGATAGCAGTGCATCTTCCAGGGAATGACAATGTGCTGGCAGATACCCTCACACCATGAGTAGTCCCTGAATTAACAGGTTCTTCAGATCATTTTCTGAGATGGGGCACTCCAGAGATGGATCTCTTTGCAGCCCCAGACAATCATCAGCTTTCTCCTGTTCTGTTGCAGACCTCCAATCCTGGGGTCTGTTCCTCAGGATGCTCTTCTTTGGATTGGACAAACAGGTTTCTATACGCCTTCCCTCCTTTTCCTCCAATATTCAGAGTACTGATAAAAATCAGGTCTCAACCCTGCACAGTGATATTGGTAGTGCCAGATTGGGCCAGGCAACCTTGGTATCCCTGTTGCTGTCCCTGGCAGTAACAATTCCTCTGTTTTCCCAGGAGGCACGACTCTGTCTTCCCTCCCGGGAGGATTTGGTACCCCAGTCTCCAGTCTCTCAGACTCAAAACCTGGCTCTTTAAAGAGAGTATGCAGGATTGCATTCAGGGTGCGAATTTCTATACCTTAGGTGCCAAGGGCATGCACTATTGCCTCAGGACACCTACTGTTGTGTAGTACATGCCCACTTGGGCATCTAGGTAATTGTGTGGAGCTCCATGTTTTTTTTTTTTTCATTTTTGCCTCACTTTTTTTTTTTTTTTATCAGGGTTCACTGTCCGGCGGGGAGCCATCGGGACGGAGAAGCTGCACTGGAGAAGCGAGGCGCACAGAGCTAAACCGCTAATACCAAGAAGAGGCAATCACATGTGTGCTCTTCATGGCATCAGCTGACATGCTGTGAGTCTCAAGGAAGAGGATCGCAAGCGCCAATGCCATTCTGTCTCTTGGTAGTGTAGACACAGGTCGACTCGTCGTGGGTAGCATTGTTACTGCCTGCTAGAGTAACTATCGGTTCCAGTTCTACTTCCTTGTTGAACAAAAACTAAAAGAACCAAAAGCTCTTTTAAGAGCTGCCCAGCCTGCCTGTGTTAATTTATTTTTTTATTGAACCTGAGAGAGCACTGTGTGGGAGATGGGAGTTAATCAGGGGAGGAGAGCAAGCGAGTTTGAGACTGTACAGTCTCTCCAGAGGGCAGAAATTTGAAACAACACGGAAAGCATTAATTTAAGTTAAAGTGCACTAGGCATTTGAAAGTGGGGGTGGGGGGTCAGAAATCAGGATCTCAAAAATCAGTGGTGACACGTGGAGAGGGGTATCAGTAAGACAGACATTACCTCTGGAAGCACTTAGTCTTCAGACAGTGACTCGCGTGTGGTAGTTGCCCTTCCTTCCCCATTGCAATCGGGATCGACAATCAGTCTAAATTAAACTAAAAGAACCAAAAGCTCTTAAGAGCTGTGTTTACTTTTTATTGAACCTGAGAGCACTGTGGGACTTAATCGAGGGAGGGAGTGAGTGAGTGTGAGACTGTTAAGGCACTGTCAGCTTTGCCCTCGGTTTTGTCTCAATTTGAAATAATGATTCCACAAACACGTACCCCTACCAATATTAGGTAAAATGCACCTACATAAGCAAAAACTCTCAAGTGGTTACCTGTTTCGTAAAAAAAAAAAAAAAAAAAAAAAAGCATTAGCACAGTTAAATTTAGGCGAAAGCAAACCGCCCACGGAGGAGATTCCATGAGAAACGCACATGATAGTAGAGCAGCGGTCTCGAAGTGCATTTTATGGTCCCCATTAGAACAAATAGATCATTTGGTAGAATTCCATAATACAAAGTGCTGCTGGTATTTAAAACTTAAACCGAGCACGGTTTCAGCAGAAAAACACTTTCGAACTGTGGCACGAAATCCGCACATGCATAATAGCAGCACGTTCTAGCGCATGCTGCGGATCTTTTCCTCCCGCTGCTATTGCGCGTGCGTGGGATTCGGTGCCACAGTTCGAAAGTGTTTTCTGCTGAACCGGTGCTCAGGTTTAAGTTTTAAATACCAGCAGCACTTTGTATTACGGAGTTCTACTAAATGATCTATTTGTTCTAATGGGGACCATAAAAATGCATCGGCACCGCTACCGACTACATGCCATTCTCGGCGTGAATCATCTTCTCCGTGGGGCGGTTTGCTGGGCCTAAATTTAACTGAAGTAATGCTTTTTTACGTAAAACAGGTAACCAGTTGGAGTTTTTGCTTATGTAGGTGCATTTTACTCTAATATTGGTAGGGGTATGTGCTTGTGTAATCATTATTTCAAATTGAGGCAAAACCGAGAGGCAAAGCTGACAGTGCCCTTTTAAGGTCTCTCTCCAGAGGGGCAGAAATTTGAAACAACACGGAGAGCATTAAGTTACCAATACTAGGCATTTGAAAGTGGGTGGAAAAAGGCAGAAATCAGGATCTCAAAAATCAGTGGTGAAACGTGGAGAGGGTATCAGTGAGACAGACATTACTCTGGAAGCACTTAGTCTGCAGACAGTGAAGCAAGCTGAATTTACCACCAGTCTAATTGCAAAGATAGACATATTATAGCTTACTAGTAGCTCCTGCTGCCTTAGCTTGTTGTATAACATAATATTTTGCTGAAATTACAGCAAGAGAGGCAGAAAATACTGACTACAGCATATAGAAGTCAGTCAGGGACCATTAATTACAGACTTTGCCTGCCTTCCTCAATACAGTAAAGGTTTTGTTATTAGTATTACTAATGCTTGCCTGTCTAACCAAACCTTACCTAACTGAAGCTATCTTGCCATCAAATCAAAAGCTATTTATAACTTGCGCGAGGAAATTAGCATTCTATTTTGGGAAGTTCAGGTCATTAAAAAGTTGAGAAAGGGCTACTGTCTGTGAGGGTGCCTTTACTGCCTCTCTTACTTTGAAGGCTGACCCTGAAGCAGTGAGATAAGACTAAAAGTGTAGTAGTCTCATCATTGTATTCACTGACTCCATCAAGTTGTCACTGGGGTGGGACTTTTGAAAAATCTATGCTAAGAGGCTAGAGCTGTTTTAACTAATTTTGCTAAGTAAGCTAAAGCTATCAAGCCACAGCTCTCTCTGATCTTATAACAGTTAAACTACTTGCAGCTGAGGTACCTGAAGTCAATTTTAAACAGGTCTTTTTTTTCCTGTGTAGGGTGCTTGCCTACTTGCTGTGTGAACTAAATCACAGAAAAGTAATTAAAAGAGCTACTGCTAGCCCAGGTAGCTCAAAGCTAGTTAAAAGCCAGTTCTATGAGCTACTACAACTTGTAACTTTTGATCTACCAGTCTACTCTGTGGAGTGTTGCTTGCTTCACTGCAAAAAAAATCTATAATTTGTGTTTTACAAGCTACTCTAAAATTGGACTACTTTATAAAAAAAAAAATCTGACTAGTAAGCTTTTATAAACTATGCTGTTGTTCACCATCTAAAATCTGAGTACTGTTAAAAAATAATCTGAGTGCTAAGCTTTTTACAAGCTATGTTGTGTGGACTTATCTAAACTCTGAATACTGTTATAAAAAAATTGTCAATCTTTTGTATGTGTGTGGACTATCTAAAATCGGAATACTTTTATTAAAAAATAATCTGACTATTAAGTTTTTAAGCCACGCTGTCTAAAATCTTTATAAAAATAATCAGACGAGACAGTCAGGTTTTCTTGTTAAGTTTATTGTTAAAAAAAAAGATGACACACTTTTCCTTGTTGCATTTATTAATACTGAGTAACACAAAATTCTCAAAGTCCAGATTCACAAGTTCAGGCAGACACCATGAGTCTTTTTAAATTTGATTTAAGAAAAAGCGCCTTGAAGAGACTGTGGGAGCAGAATCGGATTCCCCAACACCAAGCACTGGTACTAGCACTACTACTACTACTACTACTACTACAGCTATAACCACACCACCTCCTTGCCCAGACAGTGAAGCTGTTGTGATGACCACTGAAGTTTCAAGTGCTACTGCTTGTACTGAAAGCCTAGTTAAGGCCCCAAGTTAGAAAATATCAGAAATCGTGGAAAAAGGGCTGGTAGTGGCTTACTTAATGACACAGATAAATGTGCCATGTTGTGTACATGGTGTCAGAATTATGATAAAAGCCAAAGCAAAAATAATTTCAGAACTCAACTAGTACTTTTAGAGTACACGTTAGCTCAGCACATGAAGTGTCCGTAGCACACAAAATGCTTATAGGGCATACATTGCAAATAAAACAAAAGTTGGCGCAAGACCAATAGAGAAATCCATACAATTAATGGAACAAAAAGAAGTGGATCAAATTTGTAAATTGTTCTGTACTGCATATTACGCTGTTAGGAGCGAAAGGCCTTTCAGGGATTTACCTGGGTTGATAGATTTACAAAGAAGAAATCGTGGGGATGATGCTATGGTCACAGTTACAGTAGTGACAAGCAGTGCCGTGTCTTCATTCACTATATTGCTCAAGATACTCAAAGCACTACTGCCAGTCTACTACAAGACAATGACTTATTGTTTTCTTTTCTTGTTGATTCCTGCACAGAAGATAAGTGTGACCGAGGAGGAGGGCATTTATGTATGTGTTTTGAAAATGACCTACCTGCAACAATAGTTCTTGCACTGAAACCAGTCGGTGTCCTAATTCAGAAAGCATTTTAAATACCGTGATTAATGCTTTAGAGGGTGAAGGTGGTTTAAAGGATGGTGGTTGGAAACATAAGCTGATAAGTGCGGCATCTGATGGTGCTGCTGTAATGTTGGGGAGCACTTCAGGTGTCCTTACTCGAATAAAGCAAGATTTCCAGTGCCCACACCTCACTGACATAGACTGCTGTGCAAGTCGTTTAGAGCTTGCTGTAAAGGATTCTTTCAGATACTGTCCCTTTTACAGTCTTTAGACCAACTTCTGCTGAACATTTACTGCTTTTACCACAGGTCACCAAAAAGTTGGAAAAGCCTACAGGAAACGGAATCCCTTTTAAATATTAATGTGTTCAAACCAGTTAACACTGGTGGCACTAGGTGGCTTGCACACAGAGAGAACGGGCCATTTCTGCCCTTGAAAGGAACTGGGCTGCATTGGTGCCTCACCTCGAACATGTGTCACTGACAAACAAGCTGGATCATGGCCAAAAAGCACTAGGAATACTTAAAGTGCTTAAGACTTTAAAATGTGTTGTATACATGAACTTTCTGAAAGTGTTTTTTGCTCACTTATCTGCTCTTAGTTTGTGCTTTCTGCAAGAGGATGCCACTGTTGAAAAGTTCACAGCAGAGTAGAAAGCACAATTCAGAAACTAAATGGTCTCTCAATCAAAAACTCTTCACTGCATAACACTTGCACCTGTAAATGAGAACCTAACTCGCACAACAGTGTTGACTAACTAATGAAACTAGCAGGCACAGATCAGGTTCTCCTTCAGACATTGTAGAAGTCACAATTTCAGAGATCAAAAATTATTCAGAAAACATCACAGCACATTGAATCTTGCTTTCAATCCTTCACGACCAATAAAGTGCTACTAGCTGCAAGAGCTTTAAATTTTCAGTCCTGGCCAACATCCACAGAGGCACTTGAAACATATGGAGATCAAGCCATTCAAACAATTGTTGATCACTATAAAGTGGTCCTAGAGTCTCGTGGAGTTGATGTTACTTTGATACTGCTGGAGTGGCTAGACTTAAAAAGCATGTACTCCACTTGCTGTCTGTTGAAGGTTGTAAGTCTCTGAAATTGTGGCAGAAAGTGATTCTTTGCGGATGCAGAGGATCAACAATTTCGAAATGTGCTGGCCATTGTCAGAATCATTCTCCTGATTCCTGTTCACACTGCTGATGCAGAACAAGGCTTCTCTCTGATGTGAAGAATAAAAAATGACTGGAGGGTTGGATTACGCCCAGACACCCTACACGACCTGATGTCTATATCTCTGAATGGACCCCAGCTTAGTGACTATAACCCTGAAGGTGCCATATCACTGTGATGAAAAATGGCAAAAGAAGGCCCACTACCAAAGCTTATGGCTCCAGAACACTGTCACTGCATACTGCTTCTGCCAGCCCTAGTATGGGTGATGGAAACTAAAGTGCTTGGTCCAGTGAAGATGACATCTAAAATTATGTAAACTAAGGGATGGAATGTAAATAGTGTGTTGGGCATGTACATTTTCTTCTTACATGCCTAAGTGGGCATGTACTTTTTTCACGAATTTCATGCCCTGATTGCATTTCTCACAAGGAGTTTAGTTTTCTAGGAAACCTTCTGCCAGAAAACATATAACTCCAAGTGGAAGAGATTTAGCATCTGGTGCTCTCAGAGGACTGTACAACCAGATTCTGCTGGCATTTCCACAGCCTTGGACTATTTAGTCCATTTAAGTAGCTTGGGCTCAGGCCTGCCATTCTTAAGGTTCACCTAGCAGCTGTATCTGCTTTTCTTTCCTGCGGGAAGAGATCTTCCTTGCATCTCACCTATTTTCATTAAGTTTTCAAAGGTCTGGTTCATCTCAACCTCCCCTTTAGGGAGCCAGCTCCTGCTTGGGATCTGAATATCTGCATTGCACAGCTCGTGCAGGGGGTTCCTCTAACCTTGGTCTTCAGCTGAGCTAAAGTACTTGACTTGGAAGACTGTGTTCCTGGTGGCTATTACTTCTGCCAGGAGAATCAGTGAGTTAAAGGCCCGTTAGTAGAACACGACTTTTATTTTTCACAAGAATAAGATGATAAGATGGCCCCAGGACTTACAGAAAATTTATTCCTAAAGTGGTTTCAGATTTTCATCTTAACTAGTCCATGTCTGTGCTTGTGTTTTCACTGATCACTCTTCTTCAGGTGAGAGAAGGCTGCACAGTCTGGATGTTAAAAGGGCATTAAGCTATTATATGAACCATACTAAGGCCCACAGAGATGGCTGTGTCAGTTGTTTCTCACTTATGAGAAGTAAGAAAGGGTAAACTTGCTACAAAGAGAACTATAGCCAGGTGGATTGTCTGCGGTATTCAATTTTGTTACACAAAATTGGGCAAAGAGCCTCACTCAGACTTGAGGACTCACCCGACTAGGGGTACAGCTGCTCCTTGGCAGCAGCTAGGATAGTCCCATGCTGAAATCTGTAAAGCAGCCACCTGGAAAACTGTTCACACATTTACCAAGCATTACTGTCTGGATACTCAAGCCAGAAGTGATGCTAGGTTTGGCACAGCTGTGCTGCAGAGCTTTTCCCAAAGTAGGTTCTGGGATCCTCCCCTGGGGGTACTGCTTTGGTAGTTCTGTATATAGTCGTGATACAGCAAGACTTCATGTTGTTTGAAGAAAAATTACTCACCATAGTAATGTTGTTTCGCCTAATGGAGTCTTGCTGTATTCTGACCCTCCTCCCTGCCTCACCTCTCCTCAGTCCTATTTTTTGGGATGTGGGTTGGTAGGTGCAGTATTACACCCAGAGGTGTACTCTATTGAGCCCATCCTGGCTAGGTTGGGTATTACTGAACTTTAAATCATTATTATTATTATTTACATTTTATCACTATCTACATAAGGTTTTCCTCTTGGGCTCTTGACTTGAGTCTTTCTGGACCCACGTATTTGTTGCCTATGGCTTAAAAATTTTAAAAACAATTTCTTAAGCTGGTTAGTTAGTATTAGTGCTCAGAAGAATCTGACAGCTACATTAGAATGTACCAGGGACATTGGTTTGAAAACCTAACTTGAACTCAACGTTCTATGCTTTTGCATAGAGTTAACCTTAAATTGCCAGGGCACTAAGTGCTGAGGCTAACTGCATATAGTCACAATACAGCAAGACTCCATTAGAGAAAACAATATTACTATGGTGAGTAATTTTTTCTTAGGGGTTATCCCTTTGTCTGGATTCACTGCAGGAAGGTCATGTCACACTAATCTAATAGATTTCTTTGACTGGTGACAAAAGTAGTAGACCAGGGAGGGGCTGTGGTTATGGCCTGGCTAGACTTTAGCAAGACGTTTGACACAGTCCCACACAAAAGTTTAATTAACTAGTTAGCCAGCCTGGGAGTGGGTCCCAGGGTAGTTACCTGGGTAACAAACTGGCTGCACAACAGGACCAGAGGGTAATAGTAAATGGAATACACTCTGAAGAAAGGGGTTTACTAGTGGGGTACCACAGGGTTCAATATTTGACCAGTCCTCTTTAATGTCTTTATAGGAGACATTGCAAAGGGACTGGAAGGAAAAGTATGCCTCTGCAGATTACACAAAGATCTGCAACAGGGTTGATGCACAAAGGGAAGTGGAAAGGATGAGAAGGACTTGGCAAGATTGGAGGAATGGTCAGAAGTATGGCAGCTTAGATTCAATGCATAGAAATGCAAAATAATGCACCTGAGAAACAACCCAGGCAAACAACACACAATGGGGGCGGGGGGTACTAACAACAACAAAATAGAAAGGGACCTGGGGGTAGTCATGTCAGAAGACCTTAAGGTAGGCAAGCACTGTGGAGAAGGCAGTAAGGAGTGCTGGGGAATACTGGGATGCACAGGAGAGGCATCACAAGTAGCAAACAGGAAGTTATCCCTCTGTACAGACAGTTGGTGAGACCCAATCTGAGTACTGTGTGCAGCTTCTGGAGACCCCATCTCTGCAAGGACATAGACGGGATAGAGGCAGTCCAGAGGAGAGCAACTAAAATGGTGAGGGTCTGCAACAGAAGTCATATTAAGAGAGACTAAAATAGCTTAATATGTATACCCGTGAGGAAAAGAGGGAGGGAGGGGGCATGATAAAACTTTCAAGTACCTAAAAGGAATCAGCAAAGTCCAAGAGGGAGCATATTTCAGAAAAGAGATATGTAGGAACAAGGGGCAAAAATTTAAAGAGAGATGGTGGAAAGCTCAGGGGTAACGTGGAGGAAATATTTTTCACGGAGAAGAGTGGTGGATGAATGGAACCACCTTCCTGAAGAAGTTGTGGGATCAGAAATAGTGGGGAATTCAAGAATGCATGGGGCAGCTACTAAGGCAATTATAATGGGGGGTAGGAGGAAGTAGGTTGTTGGTTAACTAGAATCTGCAGCTTATTCAATGGGCAGGGAAATGGGCAGACTGGGTGGGTCAGGCAGTCCTTATCTGCTGTCAAAGTCTATGTTTCTTTGTCTGGGGTTTATTGTGTAACTGAAAGGTTAAACTGGCATTAGGGCAGTCCCACTGTCTGGAGTTCATAGGGAGTTACTTAAGGAATAAACTGATGCTAGGGATAATTTCTCTGGCTGGGGTTCATTGTGAGTAATATAAGGTTATGCTGATATTAGAGGTAATCCATCTAGCTAGGGATAATTGTGAGTAATTGAAGGCTTAAACTGATGTTCGGGTTAATCCTCAGGCTGGGGATAGTTTTGAGTAACTCAAGGGTTAAACTGTTGTTGGGGTGATTGCTCAGGTTTGGGATGATCTGGTAGCCGAAGGGTTAATTGATAACAGAGGTAATCCCACAGCTGGGACTCATTATGCTGGAATTCATTTCCACTCCTGGCTGGCACCAACGGAAAAATAAAATGTATGTCTAAACTTGGTGGTAATACTTGAGTCTGCTCAATTGTTTATGTAATGAATTTCTAATCCATGTTCAAGTTCTGTGGTTTTAGGACCATTGTTATACTTTTGGAACCACAGATATTTCTCAAATGATGGTGTGTCTGGCTTTGTTGGAATGTGCTTATCTGATTTTGTTTTTTTTGTTTTTTTTTTTTTTTTGGTAAGAGTTCATATAAAATTCTGAGACTCATGCTAGTTATTACAGTCAACTGATGCATTCTGGCAGCAGTGTAGCTACATGTGCAGGTGTGAGCTCATAGAGATTGGTACAGATTTGTTCTGAAGCATACAGCAGGTATCTGTTTACCCAGGTAGCAGGTACTGGCTTTCTGGTTAGTGCCACAGCCATCCTGAGTTAGAGGGTCCTGGGAGGGCCTGCTCCATGGTATAGTGCTTGAGAATTTAATTCCATTTTTCAAACCTTATCATTTCACAACTGTAGTACTATTGAACATCTCCCATATGGTAAACAGACTGATGTATATTTTACGTTATAGATCAAGGAGGGAGTGCTCCCACCAATCTGAGTGCTCCTTCCCTCTGTGCGTGAGACATCGTTATTCTGTGAAGAGTGTTTCGTGCAGATGCCCTGGTAATGGGCATGAACTGGGATTTTCTTATTTTGAAATCAATTAAAGGGATTCCTGGGATTATGTGGGGAAGAGCTCCTCCCCACTGCCTACTTAAGGAGAACAGTTAACTCCGCCTGCTTAGAGTGAGCCGCACTCACTGGCATGTTGTGCGGTTCGTGGCTGCCTCTTCCTGCCTGTTTTTGTTTGCCCCCATTCCTCCTGTCCTGCATGTTTGTTTGTTCTCACCCCTCCTTTTTGTCCTCCTGTTGTTCTGTTTCTTCGTACCTTGACTTTCTCCTAGGGTTGTCCTGTGGCTATTCTCCTTGCCCTGCTGTGCTCCGTCTCCTGTACTCGCTCTCTTCCTCTCTTCTTACACTCTCCATGTCACTATGCTTCACTCTCCCTGTTTTACTGCTGTCCTGTTCTTTCTGAGCAGCCGCCATCCCATGCTGCTTAGTTTGCTGCTGCGCTGCCTTTGCTCTGCAGTCTGCCGAGCATCCGATTGCTGCAGGATCCTCTGCTTGCTCGATGGGTCTTCCCAGTCTGCCTCCACTGCCATGTTTGCTCCTCCTCCATGCTGTTCAGCATTCGGCGCCCTATATGCTAGCCCTGGTACTTGCTTGTGCTGCTGCATTATTGTTGGGCCCTGCCTACCTCTCTGCATGTTGCCTGCCTGTATTTGTCATGGTCGGATCCAGGAAGCGATTTGAGCACTAAGACTGTGTCATTCATTGACTTGCTCGGGGTCCTCATAGTGACAGGAGTGACTCTGGGTTTTGGCCTGCTTTCCAGTTCATTGCTCTGTATTCCACCTATCCATCTAAGGTGCTATTCCTCGTTCCTCAAGATTTCTACTTCCTGATCAGCTGCATCTTTCTATTCAGATGTCATATGGTGGGCTGCAGAAGTTTTGGATGTGTGTAGCAGTGCTTGCCTTATATTTATTACTCCCTGTTTGCAACTTGCTGAGGAACCTTCTGGCAAGGCATTCCTCATTGCTAGAGCTCTGGACTTCTGCTTTACGCCTTGGTTGTATCCTCATCATTCCTTCCGTGCTCTTTACGGATCCTTCCTGCTGACCATCATCCCTGCTTTAACATCGATATTGGACACTTCAGGCTGTCTTGTCGTCTGCCATGCTACTCGAGACCAGGATGCTGCAGCTTTCACCTCCACTAGTGCTTAATTTTGGCTTATTTGCATTGTGTCTCTGAATTTGCTTCATGCCCCTGGATACTTATCATGTTACTGCTGTACGCTTATTATTTCTACTCCCTTATCGGCCGATTTCCTATGAGTCAGCCAGCCATGCTCGCTACCCTTTGGGCTTAGCTGCCACTATTTCTTGGCTTTCCTTCATGTGGTCCAGCTGCGCTTGCAAGCTTACATGGGGCTACCTGCCATTCTATTATTTACAGCTGACTTATGGAGTCCAGCTGCATACTAGTCTCATGGGACTTAGCTACTGTTTCCTATGCTTATTGATTGTATGGCACATCATTCTCACTCCTACCTTCTACCTCCCATCAGCTGATTGACATGGTTCAGCCGCACGTCCTTACCTCATTTGGTCTCTCATCCATATCCTGAATACTTCCTATTGAGATGCTCATTGATTACGGTCTACCTTTGCTGCAGTGGATGCTCCTTCCCATGTTTATTCAATTTCCGAGATCGTACTGCTGCCTCGGCCAGTATTCCCTGATGTACTTTTCTTATCGCTTCCTGATTGGACCAATTCTCCCACATCGCATACCTTCAGTTCCTGGATGCTTTCTGCCTCTCTGTCCTATGCCATGATGAGTCCTAGAGGTCCTTCGTTCCTATATACTACTACACCATATTCACCTGCTTCTCCGACCTGCCATCACCCATCGGGCTGGGAGGTTTACCTCCTTACTTGTCCGCTTGCAGCTTGAGCCTGGTGATTCAGCTTTGGCCTGCCTCGCCTTCAGGCTGGGAGGTTTTCCTACTCCTCGCCTGCTTTGCAACCTGCCTTCGCCCATTGTGCTGGGAGGTCTACCTATCTATTTGATTGCTTCTCTGCCCTGCCTTCGCCCATTGGGCTAGGAGGTTACCTACTAATTCGCCCCACGACCTGCCTCACCTATCAGGCTGGGAGGTCTACCTGCCTACCGCTTGCTTCTCTGACTTGCCTTCACCCTTCTGGCTGGGAGGTTCACCTACTTGTTCTCCTTCGTCTCGCCCTAGCTTGGGACCTGGTGATTCCATTCTACTTATGCATACCTGCTTCTGCTGCCTCAGCCCTGTACTCCCTGATGCTTCACCTTTCGGGACATTTGTTACCATCTCACCTTTGCTCCCCTACATGCCTAGTGACTCTACTTCTCCGACTCAGTGGATGGTCCTCATACTGCAACGCTTTCAGATTGCCTCAGTGCTCATGCAGTGGCTTCCAGGGTTGCTCTCTTGGATGTTTTGCCCTGTCGCCTCAGCCGTGGAATTACAGCTGCTTCTTTCCAGGACTTCGTTGGCGTCTCCTGCGTGCCATTCTCCTGCTTGTGCTCTACCTACTTTGGCCCAGTGACTCTGCTGCTTCCTTGACTCCACTTTCAGTTATCTCCATCTCGGCTCCTTAGGTCTCATCTACTTCATGCCTTGAATTTGCATGCCTTCAGTTCCTCATGTTATTCCTCTCATGCAGTTGCCATGTCTCCATCTCAGTCTCTTCCAGGTGATTCCATACCTGTCCAGTTGTTGGATTCCTGCACATCGAAGGACCCAAGCGCTTGATTTATGCCAACGGTCATTCCGGGTCTAGCTGGGTTTCTCATACTGGAATCAGCCTCTCTCCCATCCTGCCAGCTGTCTTGGCCACGTCTTTCAGGGGCTGGTTGCCACGTCCCTGCTCCTTCTCATTTGCCCACGTTGATGCACTCCTGCTCCTACTGCCTCTCGCTTTGGATTCAGTTCAATGCCTTCTTTCATTTGGGCTCACCTCATTATACTACTTGGATGGTTCATAAATCGCACCAGTGTCTCCGACTATCATGTACAGCATGCCATTATTCCAGCTCAACTCTACAGCTATTGCTTCATATCAGTTCCTAAGATTATATTTCCCATCAGAACTGAATTTGTCACTCGATAGCCTGGCCTCAAGCCTTCTCTCATTCCTCGTACTATACAAGCCCTATTAGAAAACCCGGTACGACTACTTTGATTTCGTCTCTGCCTTGTAGACATCAAGCTTGGATGCAATTATTTCTGCTCTTGTATTGAATTGTCAGTCATCAACTTCATCTCCACCATCATTCAATTCCTTGGATTGTGCCTTCTATCAACTGGAAGTACGGAAGACTGTTCTTCATATATCTGCTCTTCATCATTCTGAATTATACATGGATTCTCAGACTCGGATTTTATTAGGAAGAAATTATTTCAGTGGACATTTATAATTCAGCTTTCTTAAGCTCCATTCATCTGGATTGAATTCTACAAATTTGAATTCAGATTAGCTGATTAATTTAGAGTAATTAGGATCTCTCTCCTTTAGTATGCCCAAAAGGACGGGCAGGTCAGTAGCCATGGGTCCTCAGAGGTTCCCCCAAAGGGGGTTTCTTTCCTGAGTGCTACTGGTCACACTCTCCAGAGTCGGAGGAGGTGATCATCTATTCTTATCATTAAGTTGTAATGCACCGACTTCTTCAGCATTCAATTACTGAACAGTCGTTGATATTATTCTTTTGGGGCTCCATAATTCTAAACCAAGCTTCCTTCCTTCCTTCAGGTGGGATACAGAGAAAGGCTAAAACCATCAAATATTATCAAACTACTCAATTCAAGCATCCAAGTACCTAAGCACAAATCATTCTATGCTGGCCTCTGTATCCAACAACCATTTACATCATTCAAATAATTACATAAGCACTGGGCTATGAACCACACATAATTAAAGGGATTCCTGGGATTATGTGGGGAAGAGCCCTCCCCACTGCCTACTTAAGGAGAACAGTTAACTCCTGCTCTGCTTAGAGCGAGTGCACTCACCCTCCATCCTCCCGACACACTCCTCATTTCATGACTCTTATCCCACTGTGGGGCTCCATAATTCTAAACCAAGCCTCCTTCCTTCCTACAGGTGGGATACAGAGAAAGGCCAAACCATCGAATATTACCAAACGACTCAATTCAAGCATCCAAGTACATAGCACAAACATTCTATATTACTACCTAATAAACATTGTCCTCTTAATGCTGGCCTCTGTATCCAACAACTATCTACATCATTCCATTATATATGTTACATAACACTGAGCTATGAACCTCACATAATATATTATTGAGTGACCTGAATACAGTGCAAGGCTTCAAATAGGCATGGGATAGACATAAGGGAGCAATACAGATGAGTATGAATAGATAGGCCATTGACAGAACAAGGCTGATGGCACAGTCATAAGGTAGAAAAATAAATTAGCAGACTGGATGGACCTTACGGTCCTTATCTGCCATCAGCTTCTATGTTTCTCAGTCAATAATATATTAAAACTGATGTGAGAGAGCACTTTTACAGGTGTTAAGAGTGGTCTCACATATATTTTCAGATATAGGAACTGCACACCATCTGTTAGCAGTTCTTGTAGAAACATAGAGTTTGACAGCAGATAAGGACCTTGGCCCATCCATTCTATCTGTTTTTCCTTACCTACACTGTTACCACAGACCATACCCTAAGATTGCAGGTGAGACCACTCTTAACCATAAGAGTGGTCTCCACTGTGGTATTAACATGCAACACTGAGTCATTTAGGATCCATAAGAGTTATTGCATGCACCATATTATGGTACATCGCCTGGGGAATAAACCTGATTTTTTTAAACAATATGATCTAAAATCTACAGATTACCATTGATAGGGTGTCCAGCATGATTGTCCGTATGATTATGAAAAGTTCATTTGTAGTAGTTCTGCTGAGCACATGCTCCAAAGGGCTATGTAATGTCCTACATAATGCATTAATATTCCAATACACTGGTTGTAATTGGCAGGCAAATGAAACATGAAGAATAGTAAATGTCAAGTTGCATAAACCTGGGTATCTATAACTATCATGCACAGAGTAAAGTGGTTACAAAACTAAACCAGACTATTAACTTTTTATATGAGAAAACGTTTTACTCTAACCTTCTGTAACAAAAATGTTTCAGAAGCTTGCAGAAGGGTCCTTGACAAATTACTGTAAGATATAACCGAATTAGTCACAATGTGGTGCAGGGCTAGCAAATTGTACTCACTATAGAATCATGACACAGTTTAATCAAATAAACAAGAGTTTGGTTTAATAACTTGAAATCCTGAAACAGTAAACCAAACCCACAGAATACAAAAAGTCAGCAGTCGCTTGTCTCCGATAAAAGCACTTTGTGTTGGCCCACCACATGGCACAGAGGTTTAGATTAAAATGTTCTTGCTTACATTTTATTCACATAAAATAAACACCATGCACTCTGACAACTGTCAAAGGTGCATCAACCAGTCACAAAGATTGTAACCCAGCAAAGAAGTAAGGAGACCAGTGGATGTTTCCCAGACCACCTCTGCCACATCCCAATGCCCTGATTTTTATATTTTCACTATAAATTAAAACTACCTCTTGATGTAGTTTTAAGTTTATAATTTTCATCCACGGCTTCCAGTTTAAAAGAATGCCCACAGCTATGTCATGGCTGCTGCATGTGTTCCACGCTTACTCTGTGCTAATACACCCTTGGCTTTGCCATTGGTCAGCAGGTTAGCATAAAGAAAGTGAGGAATGTATGCACAGCCACGCCGATGGCTGCAGACAATCTATTAAGTGGTAATTGGTGCCTTGGCATGCAGCAAGGGAGGTTTGGGAAAAATTCACAGTTTCCTTCAAGTAGTACAATACTTTGGCCCAGTGGCACTGAGGGTTGAGGCACTGGAGCGCCACACCTCGCTGCCACGCGGGAACCCAGGTTCGGAATGAGCCGGGCCTCTGGGTGTCAGTAGGGGAGAGAGGATTGAGCATCCGAGAACTGCTTTCCTCTCTCGGGAGGATCCAGGGACAGCCAGGACTGCAGCGCCCCAGTGGAGACCGGA
This sequence comes from Neoceratodus forsteri, assembly GCA_016271365.2. NCBI lineage: Eukaryota > Metazoa > Chordata > Ceratodontiformes > Ceratodontidae > Neoceratodus > Neoceratodus forsteri. The sequence continues at coordinate 189,025,687 of CM028135.1, read as the reverse complement.
GGCACTGCAACACCTAGGACTAGCATTATCGGGGAGACGTCATGCTTGCCCGACGGGATAGAAAACATCCACGCCATGGGCTGGGCGGCATTGCACAACCCACGCCTGGGGATCTAACTAAAACACCCCTGCATGCCAAGGAGGTGACAGGGGCCCTCAGGGACTCATTTACATCCCTAACACCGACGCAGGCTGGATCCACGTCCGACTTCCTGAGAGGATGGACCCTCTAGTTCCAGAAAGACGCCGCCAAAGGGAGTGTGTGTGGGGGGTAATCCAGGGCACTGGAAATCCTTGAAGGAAGGGAGAACCTGAGTGGTGAGTCATGGTGGGAATAGCAGGGGTTAGAGTTGTGTAGGCACCCTGAGAGATGCCTCAGTGTGCAGGAGGGATAAACAAAGTTTGAAGAAAAAAAAAAAAAAAAAAAGTAGTGCACACACCTTGCTGGAATGATTTTATTAGAACAGCAGTCTCACTTGCCAACACACTGTTAGCTGTGAGATTGCTGTTCTAATAAAATAATACCACGCTTTACTCAGGTGGAGATCATAGCCAATCCCATCCATTACTCTCCCAGGCATCGCTTTCTCTGCCGCCAGAGGTGAATGTGCCCAAATGCCTGGAAAACACACTATCAAGAAAGACTTATTGGGAGAACTAAATCGTGTCGATGTGGTAAATAGAAGAAAGAACGCTTTGAAAAATAACATTTGGAATGATTTCAGGTAGCCGCCATGATTGTCCATGGTTTAAATATAGTTCACTGCCATCCTCGTATCCTTCCATCCATTTGGCAGCTCCAGCGCTGGGTGGTCACCATTATGCAGTGGACCAGAGGCACACTGTAAAGTAGGAGGGTCTCTCTCCCTGGATATGCCCTGTTGTTCCTATCGCTAACCATTGGTTGTTTTGCCTTTGTGGGAAGCAGGCACATGAGCTAGGAGTCCCTGTCAGGGCGGAGAGTGTTTGTTTGACTGATAGGTGTTTTTTGGGGGCAGTCAACTCACATTTAGATAATAGAGAAACGACAGTGCAGCTGCTGTTTTGTTATGGTCTTATACAGCAAATGCAAATGGACAGAATCACTTAGGTGGCAGACAAAGCTGACTTGGCAATATGAAAGGCTCTTGGGCCATTGTAATAGCACAATCCTCACCTCTGACTCTCCTTCTGTCTCCTGCTTTTTCAGACCCTCACCTATCACCAGCACTAAATACCTCACAATGTAGGGGGCTGCACTGTCCCTACCCCACATTCTACCTGTCCCTGTTGATAAACAGATGGCCTCAGTCCTGTGCTGACAGTCCCTCACCTTTCACCCGCACTAAGTGTACTGCAGTCTGCATAGCCCCTAATAACACTGTACCCAACTGTGTGGATAAGCACGGAGCTTCACTCGCCAGTGCTGTCAGTCCCTCACCTTTCATTAGCACATTATACATCATGGTATGTGGAAGCCTGCACTGTTTCCATCCCTGTGTATAAACAGCGGGCTTCAGCCCAACTACTGTTAGACTTTCACCTAGGACAGCACTAAAGATAGTCACAGTTGGAAGTAATAGCTTACTTATGTTGGCACCCTTCTCAGAGGCGCAGAGTGCCATTACAATAAATGTGCAGAAGTAGAATAAATACATGAAATAAACAATAAAAAGACATCACTAAATAGATAATTACATCACTAGCTTCAACAGCACGAATACCAAATAAATAATTGGACTGTCAGCTTGATGGAGGGAGTAGGTAGTCCCCAAATGCTTGCAGAAACAGGAAGGTCTTTAGACCCTCTTAAGGCCTCCACCAAGGGACCTCCTCAGGGACCTTGGGATCGAATTCCAAAGGATCAGGTCAGCTACTTCAAAGACCCAGTCCCCCAAGGTTTCATCCTAGCCCTTGGGTACAACAGGAGGCCCTTCTCGTGAAGCGGAGAGGGCGCGAGACACCAACATCTTGGTGAATTACAGACCTAATCTCTAACCTTCCATTTTTGGGTAAGGTTATCAAAAACAGTGGCTCTGCAGCCCAGCCCACCTCACTGCCTTTGACATCTATGAGCCTCTCCATTTGGGATTTAGGTCCAAGTGTAGTACTCTGAAACCGTGCTGGTCAAGGTGCATAATGATCTCTTCCGAGCTAGAGATAGAGGAGAATGGTTAATTCTCATTCTCTCCTCAGCTTTTGGAGACTGTGGACCATGGGTTGTTGGTGGATCACCTAGGAGCTGTGTGGACTCACTGATAATGTTATCAGCTGGTTCGAGTCCTTTCTCACAGGTATTATTTTATTTATTTGTTTAGCTTCTGTTAACCAGGTAAGTACACTAGACAAGACAATTGCCTATTTTCAGGTACGACCCGGAGAGTACAGGAATTACAGATTTAGATTCATAGGGACAACATGGCAGATTAAGACAGTTTACTTAATCATGAGAGGGCAAATATAATACAGATTAAGACAATTTACAAGTCATCATGAGGCATAGTTTTGTTCAGTAAGTACACAATAGAGTAGAGCATGAGAGGATGTTAATGGGAGTTTCTCCTCCTGCCCAAAGCCCCTACTGTGCAGGTCCTCAGGGCTCGATCTTTCCACCCATGTTGTTCACAGTGTATATGCTTTCCTGGGAGAAATCATTAGACGTTACAGTGTGGGTTTCACTGCTGTGCAGATGATACCAAGCTGTAGATGTCATCATGATGCTGTGGAAGTACTGAATGCATGTCTGATCGAGATCCAGGACTGGATGACCTCTAACTGGCTGAGGCTCAACCTGGAGAAGATGTAGGTGCTGGTAATAGAGCCTGGTGTTGGTGGGATGCAGAGACTGCTGGGGTGGGAACCGGATGATGCTGGGCCCCACCTCACTTGTGTCCTCTGCTATGGGAAGAATCTGGGCATTATCCTTGATGACAGATTGACATTTGAGGCTTTGGTGTCATCTGTTGTCCAGAGTGGTTATTACTATCTGAGGAATATTGTCCGCTTTAAAACCAAACCTTAATTGCAACGGATTACCTTCCTAACTGGTGCATGTATTTGTGATGTCCAGACTTGACTACTCAGTACTCTGTACCTTGGCTGAGTGTCAGGGTCCTGCATCACCTGCAGCTGGTGCAGAATGCAGTGGCCAGGTTGCCGATGGGCCTTCTGAGGTTCTGTCATGTGACTCCAGTCCTGTTTGATTTGCAGTGGCCATTGGTGAGGTGGAGAATTACCATCAGGTGGATCTTCTCAGTAGCTCTCATCCCCTCCCTTTGACCTGACTTGACCACTAGTACTTCAGTCTTTTTTTTTTTTTTTTTGTGGACTCTGGTGCCTGGGAACTCTTAAGCAGACCCTCACTCACCTGTCACTCTACCACCCTTCTGGTGCTCGCCTATTGGAAAATCAGGGACAGACACTCACCATCCTCCTGGACGGTGGACCCCCCACTCTGAACCCCTCAAGGTGGGGCCACCATCCTCCTTGGTGCTCTATATAGAAACTGATTGCTGATCCAGGGCAGGGTGAGGGCTGGGAGCCGACATGATGAGCCCAGTGTTTGGTATGTGGTGACGGTGCACTGGAGTTGCCGTCACCTATACCAGGGCTAGATTTTTTTTTTTTTTTTTTTTTTTGAGACATTCAATGATATCTGCACAGGCATGCTGCGGACATCCACCGACACTCCACCCTACATAGCCAGCACCTGTAGTGCCCACGACTTCCACCGGGGCCACTGAGGGATTCAAGCAGAGCCTGCAACCCACCCCGAGAGAGAGAGCAGTCCTCACGGATGCTCACTCCTCTCCCTCCCTGCCGACTCCCCGCAGCCCGAGTCCATTCTTGAACCTCGGTCAACGGCGTGGCATGAGGTTGGCATCCAGTACTTCAACCTCGGCGCCACCAAGCCAGCCCTAGTACTTAAGTCTTGTCAGGGTTAAGTCTGAACCAGCTCAATAACATCCATCCAGTCTTGGATTTCAGCGAAGTATCTGTATTGCACTGATTACACCCGCATCCCCGGTGCAAACAGAAGAGCTGGGTGTCATCTGCATAGCAGTGAACTGAAGCCCATGCTATCTGATGATTCTCCCCACGGATAGCATGTGCACAGAAAACAACATGGGTAAAAGGACCAAGTCCTGAAGTGTACCACAGTGCAGTGCACTGGGACTGAAGAGAACCTTCTCAACACTGCTTGTGTGTCCTTCTTTAAACTTTCATTTTATTAAACATTTTATGTCTGTTTTATGGAAAAAGAAAGTATATGTATAAAAATATTGAGCAGTTATTACATTGTACACAGTGTGTGTTATGTGGTTAAATTCAGCATCTGTCTTATTAAAGTGATTTTGTACATTTCAAATGAAATGCATTGCTTAAATCTAATTGTAACTGATGCTGGCAGTAGTCCCTTTGTGTAAATCTTGAACATTTTTGTGCAGCCATCATTTAATGGGACAGGATCAGAGTTTGGCCCTGACAAAGTGCTCAGCTGATCACTTCCAGTTCCCTATTGATTTCCATGCCCCCGTGCTTACATGCGTTGTGATGTGTGGCAAGGGAGAAGTGTGGGGTGCACTCCATTGAAATGAATGGGAGTATTTTTTCTAATTTATTTATTACTGTTCTGTACATTATGATGGTGAGTTGGAGATTAATGAAACCCACCTCTCAACTAACAAGGTTGACTAACCAGGGACTGCTGTCCTTCTCTGGGTAGGTGGTGCACGGAGCCCATTGTTATCCTCGCCTTCGCCGGCAGCGGGGGCAGAGCACTGGGACCGTGCTGTGGAAGCAAAGGAATGGCAGCCACCGACATCGCACGTATGGGGAGTGTTTGTGATGAAGACATTGATGACACTGCATGCTGCTTCTCCAGGGAAAGAACACAGGGAGAAAAATTTCTCCGGGCTGGCAGGATGATCTGCTGACCACTTGCAGGCCTTGCACTGACAACTTTGGCATGGCTGTACCAGATCCATGGGAGTGCAGGCTTGGGGGGGGCAGTGATAGCCAGTTGGGGAGGGGGAAATGCTGTATAATTAAAAAAAAAAAAAAAAAAAACTGTAAAAGTACAGCAGTGCAACCAGTTTATAACATAAGACCTGGCACTGCATGTGATTACAGCAGTCTTCAGTTACTGGTGGGCTCCTCATAAACCTTTTGTGACCCTACGCTGTGGCTATAGATAAGATGTACATGCACTAATATCACAGCAGCGTATATTTAGTATCTTTTCACTTGGACTGGCAGATCGTGTTAATTTTTCATGGCACTTACCCTGTTGCTTTCAGTTAACCACACTCACTCATGTATGCCACCCCTTCCTCACTCTTTGTGGTGGGTTAGAAGCAACATCTTTATTGTACTGTATATACTGTATATACATTGAGTTTTTAGTGCCAAAAATAGACACTTTAGAAAGGAGACTCACCCTGTATGCAAGGTCGACTTATCTGTGAGGTGAACTTGTATGTGTAGCTTCCATGACTGTCTAAACATTCCTTTGCCTGGATGTTTACAGTCAGCAGCTCCACGGGACCATGAAACACATATGTACACGCACATATGCCCTAACCCAACACATGTGCTGGCAGCTCTCTTCAAAAGTGCCATCTTTTGTCTGCATTTCTTCTGGGAGCAGTCAGTCCCACATCAAGCTGCTGGAGGTGGTGATAGTACCATCCAATAACATGTACCTGGAAGTAGTGCCATGGCTGTGCAGCGGGGAGCAGTGACGGTAGACGTGATTAACTTGAGATCAAGTCATAAACTGTTTGCCTCCCCATTATTTTTTAATGCGCTTTGCACACGTGCACTTTAGGTTAATTACCTTTAGATGCAGTGTTCAGTAGTACTTTTCATTCTAGTTGTACTTATTTCCTTATAGAAGTACTCTTGTTTTTCTCCTAAAATACGCTGAGGGTTCTGTAACTATGAGTGCAGTAATGTTTTGACCCCCTTGGATTTTCTGCATGGCTGGAAGTGGTTGTGAATCAGTTGTGCAGTAGTCTTACATGACAAATACTGTTTTCGAGGCTCATTTCTTGTTACTAAGAAACTTATCACTGAGTACCAACTTCTGTGCATGTCCATGTTTCTAACTGACATAACTGATGCACGCATTTACTGCTTCTCTCTGGAATAGAAACACAGTGAGCATAGATATTGCTTCACTCATACATGCAGGACCTCAGCATATTTTAGAAGAAAAATAGTTTATGGTGTATATGTTTTAATCACTGGGAAGTTTATCTGTTTTTTCATCACAAGAACATTGTATATTGTCACAGTATTCAATTTCTGGCCGGCCTGGTGGCGCTGAGGTTGAGGCACTGGGCCGCCACACACTTCGCATCACGCTGGTGACCCAGGTTCGAACGCAAAGCCCGGGCCACCAGGGTTTGGCAGGAGGGATAGGATCGAGCATGCGGCAGACTGCTCTTCTATCCCGGGAGGATCAGGGAACCACCGCTCTGTGGCGGCCCTGGTGACTAATGGGGGCACTATCAGAGCAGTGGCAGCAAGGGGGCAGAGTGGGCAGACTGCACGTTGCCTCAAGATGTCATTGCATGTCCACTCTGCGAGGCGAAAATTGGCGGAAACATGGTGGAGCGCGATGATCTTGCGGGCTGATGGCTGCGCCCGGTGCCCCCGCTTCCTGAGAGGATCCTTCCACAGAGTGCATGAGCGACAATGGCTGGCTCTGTGGGGTGCCAGACTGGGCCCAGGGTGCGGGTGCTGGCAGCCAGAGATCGTGGGAATCCAAGACGTGCTAAGGAGGAGATAAAGAAAATAAGATAAAACAATATTCAGTTTCCATAAGCAAAGCTAAAAGAAGCACTGTATTTGTTTATTCCTGCACTAATATAGAGGACTGGTAAAACGAAAATAGGAGTCATGCTTCCAACATAAACTCATACATCACTGTAGAAGAAGAAATGAGTATATGAGAGTGTCATATGAAGGAACTGAAATCTATGAATGGTAACCATTAGGTTTAAAAAGGAGATGGCTGGTCTTATTACTCACCTCCAGTATAACATGGAAATCCAAGACACTTCACATGGTGTGACATTTATTCTTGTTGAAAATTATGTTAAAAAACACCCAAAACATACACTACCACACAGCTTCTACGTCTTGAGCCACACTGGCTCTTTTTCAATGAGTAAATGAGCCCGGTGGGTCAAGAATAAATAGCCATGCAATAGGGATCACATGCTAAAAACATCACATGGCACAAAAGACAGTTAATTCTTTGTGTGCAACTATGCAAATATAAACCTATAATAAAAAGCAAGTCATCTTACTTAGAGAGGCTCTTGCAGTAGGTATTCATAGAAAGGACTAAGCCTCAGGCATCAGGACCCCCGCGGAAAACTTCTAGCTAGCAGTCTATGGCGGGGGACCTTCACGTCAGGTGACCCGGCGTCTTCGGCGTAGAGTATGAAGGGTGATCCCCATGCCCATCTTCCAGTTCTTTCCCACCATCGGCATGTTAAAGTTCTCGTGGTAGAACAGCGCTCGTCAGTACCTTCATCGGTTTCAAAGTTTCTAACTTTTTCGACCTTTTTCTTGATTTTATTGTTTTTCTCATACGATCTGCTGTGTATGTTGTACCAAATGCCCTCCAAATCTCATAAAAACAAGTGCGTCTCGTGGTTCCCAGCTTCCACACAAGGACGGCCACTCCTTGTGCCTCTTCTGTCTAGGCCCAGACCACCCCATGGAGAAGTGGCAGCACTGCCAGAAATTAAACTCTGCTACCCGCAAGAGAAGGCAGCAGTCCCTGGAAGCCCTTCTCCTCAAGATGAAAATGGCATCCATGGAGAAGGAGTTGAAAAAACCTAGGAAGGCATCAACTTCCCCAAAGGCCACAAAAGAAGTGCGAAAGGAGATGCACCAGGGTGAGATTTGTCTTCACACAGCAGCCGTGACTTCAGCTGGAGTTGTGGCCCTCTAGGTATCTGCCGCTCTGGGATCGCTCTTCAATGGCCGCTCGGTGTCTACCAAGAAGGCATTGCCCCTCCGCGGGCTTGGCGCCTGGCCCATCAGGAGCCTCCGCGCAAAGGAGGCTCCGCTCCTGCCAAGGCCGCCTCCACCATGGTCTTCCGGTCTGAGTGGGTCCAGTAAGTCGGACATCTGTCATACCGATGCCCACTAGGGATAGGGCTGATAAACCACTCACCTCTTCAGGTGACTGCCCAGCCCAACCCCCTTCCGACAAGGCTGCCACCCTTCACGGCCTTCCTCAGACAGGAGTCTGATAAGTCAGGCGCTCCTCCGACGTCCACCCGGACACTGCTGACAAGATGGCCACTGTCTCCTCAGGCGACTGCCCGTCAAACTGCCTGCATCAGACCATATTGTCATCTGGCGCCCAGGCTGTCCGCACGGATAACCCTGTTGCCCACTGAGGTTCCACGTGTCCCTTTGTTCTCACCTGGGGATTTCAACCCTCCTTCCCGGTCAAGACCGATGACCTTGGACGCTGCTGTCAGGGTCCCTCTTCCTATGCAAGACCCTCTGATGCGGACCTTTGAATGCGGGACGATGCGGCTGACCTGACAATGCCCTCCGGAATCCCTTTGTCCGATGGAAGACTTGTTCCACTGTCAGGACCATCGGACCCATCCGGCGTCTTCCTATGCGGGACTGACACCAGCGGGACCAGCGCTTCCACTGTCAGGTCTGCCAGCAGGGCCTTTGCCAGGACCTTCTGCTCCATCAGAGCCCCTGGCACCAGGGTACCTGGTGCCGCAGTACCAACTCCTCAGTATCCAATGCGCGGTACCCGATGCGGACTTCCGCCATCGGGCTAGTTATTCTTTCTGTGGGTACCCTCACTACCAGTACCCGACCTCCCCTCCTCTGCCGCCTCGCTCCTCTGCTGCCGGCGGATCTGAAGAGACCTTGGCTTCCTGGTGGGCTGAGGCCAAGGCTCAGCTCACCAAGGAGGTCGAGTGCCTCTCGATGCCAGCCCTTGCGCCCAGACCCCCTGCGTTGGAGATGGGAGACTCCCTCCCTTTACCTGATGCCAGAGGAAAACCTTCTGGTGCCTGGGTGGGGAGGACACACAGCCTGGGGGCTCCATGAGAGTTGTTCCTTCCTCTCCAGGGAGGAGTCGTCGTCGTCTTCTTCCACCTCAGAGCCATCTGACTCAGATTTAGAGTCTGACCACTCTGATGATGGAGACAAGCCCCATACTCCAGAACACCCCAGGCCGAGGGACCCTCCGAAGTCCCCTCTGGAGGACCCTTCTTTTCTGGAGCTCTTGGGGAAGATCCAGGAGTCATGTCAGTGGCAGTCAGTGGAGCCAGACCCACAGTGTATGAAACTCGCTGCTCATTTGGATCTGCCGGAGACTGCTCCTATACTGATTCCACCCTGGATAGAACCTCACACTGATCTTGTTTCCACTATTTGGAAACAACCATCCGTGCTAGCCCCCTTCCAGGGAAGTATGATAGGCTATACCAGGCTCGGAGGGTAAAGACTTTCCCAGTCTTCACGCCAATGTGGATTCATTTGGTGATTAGCGCCAACCATGGTCGCCTCCAACCCCATACACAAGAGCTCATCCCCACCTGACAAGGAATCTCATCTTCTGGACCAGTATGGGAAGAATATTTACTCCTCTTCAACCCTAGGCATCAGAGGCCCTCAACTACGTCGGACACATGGGGATTTCCAGAAGTCCATTCTTAGCCAGGTGGAATCCAAGTGGGACTCCTTCCTGATTCCCAAACCAAGCAGGAACTGGGAGACCTGGTCCGTTCCTCTCATTCGGCCTGTAGGCACATGCTTCGTGCCACCTATGCAGTAGTGGACACAGCTGGCAGGAGCTCAGCTTTTTGCCGTGGGTCGACATCATGCCTGGCTCCATCAGCTCAGTGTGTCAGAACTGGTCCCTGAAATACAGTCCACAATACAGGAGGCTCCCTTCAGGGGTTCGGTGCTGTTCTGGGGTGATGTCAAGGACATCATTACCGAACTGCAGGAGAAGGGCACTGCACTAAAGTCAGTCCAGACTTTGTACAGGCCCCCTCGGGGCAGCAGCATCCTTTTGTCGCAAACCCAACAAAAATAAGCGCCTCAAGGAAAGCGCGCCAACAAACTTCGTGCCCCTCCAGCAACCAAGACTCCCCAGCAAAAATTCTGCAGAAGCCTCGGCGTAGCGCTGCCCCACACCCTCCTGACTCCCTGCCTCTCACTCTAGCCATTCCAGAGGAACTGGTAGGGGAGATTCTCCTCCATCTGCTGGGTTAGGAGGGAGAACATCAGACACTTGGCTGCTCCAGCTAATATCTGCCGGACACTCAATAGTTTCTACAGAAACCTCCTCACATCCACTCCCTCAGTCATCTTACTCCCTGCAACATCTTCCTCTGGTTCTAGAAGAAATCCTATCCCTTCTGTCGAAGGTGGCGACAGAGGCAGTTCCCACTTACCTTTGGGGGACGGGTTACTATTCCCATTTCTTCGGGAGACTTGAGGCCAATTCTAGACCTCAGCCCCTGAACATGTTCATGGGTACAAAGCGGCTTCAAATGCTCTCCTTGCAGAGCCTTCTGCGTTACTGGCGGGACACTGGCTATGTACCCTGGACATGCAGGTTGTGTACCTGCATATCCCCATATGCCCTCCCACTGCAATACCTCATTTTTTCTTTCAAGGGACCACTACAGTTCAAGGCCTCCCATTTGGTCTCTTCTCAGCTCCCTGAGTATTTACCAAATGCCTGTAGGTGGTAGCAGCCCACCTGCATACCCAGGGCAAGCAGATCTTCCCATACCTGGACGATTGGCTCTGGCAGCCCCATCCAGGGAAGAACTCCTGCACTCCTTTCCCTGCAGGTTTTTACCAGTCTGGGTATTACCATCCATCAGGCCAAGTCCCATTTGGTCCCTTGCCAACGCCTCCAGTTTATAGGGGTAGTACTGGACACGACCACAGGCAAAGCCTTTTGCCTCCAGACAGGGTTGAGACCCTTCAGAATCAGGCTCGTCTTCTGTCTGAGTCGCAGATGGGTCAGAGCCAGGCCAGTCCTCTGCCTCCTCGGGCTCATGGTGGTTGCCATTCTGACAGTTCTGTTCACTCGGCTCATGTGAGGATCTCTCAGTGGATGCTTCTGTCGAAGGGGACCAAACCACGACGATCTAGACCAAGAGGTGCTAGTGTCGATCCCATGAGCAGGGACTTGCACTGGTGGATGGTTCAGGAGAACCTCTGTCTGGGACTTTTTTCTGCATCATTCCTCCTTCCCAGACGTTGACTACAGATGCATCAGGGGAGGGCTGGGGTGCCCACCTAAGGTCTCACAGGACTCTGGGCAGCTAGTCCCGTTCGAAGAGAAGCTGCACATAAATGTGCTCGGAATGAGGGCAGTCCTATATGCCCTAAGACTCTTCCTCCCTCATTCTTCCCGTCATCTTCTCATCCAATCAGACAACGTGTGTAGTCTGGTACTTCAACAAACAGGGAGGAACACGTTCCAGTCCCCTATGCCAGGAGGCGATGAGAGTCTGGTATTAGGCAACTCAGCACGATTTTCACGCGGCCGCGGTTCACGTCCGGGAGTGGAAACACCTGGCAGATGAACTTGGTCGATCCTCAGCCAGGGCTCATGAATGGGAGTTAGACCAACAGGTTGTAAACAGTGTCTTTCGGCAGTGGGGACACCTCTGGTAGACCTCTTAGCCTCCCCAAAAGCATAAAACTTGCCACATTTGCTTGCTCGCTCAGGGTGAGACGTTTTCTGGCAGGACACTCTGTCTGTTGGAGGGACAGATTCTTTTATACCTTCCTCCCATTCCTTTGATTCCGAGGGTCCCGAACAAACTTGGTTCAGAAGGGGCTCGGATGATCCTCATTCGCCCTTCTGACCCAGGCAAGTTTGGTTCTCTCTTCTGCAACAGTTTTCTGAGGAACCTCCTCTCCTCTGTCACAACACTTCTTGACCCAGGATCAGGGGACCCTTGTTCACCCAGGCCTCAAATCCTTCATCTTCATGCGTGGCTCCTGCAGATGTAGCCAAAGCCCGCTTCAGAGTTTCTCCCTTATAACGGTCATTTTGGTGGAGGCCAGGAAGCCTTCCACCTGGTCTAACTACGCTATGAAATGGAAATGTTTGCTATCTGGGCACATTCTAAAGGCTTGGAGCCTTCTCGCCCAGCTAACAAAGTCCTGCATTACATGCATCACCTCTTCGACCTGGGTCTCAGCCATTCCTCTTTAAAAGTCCATATGCAGCTGTTTCAGCCTACCACCTTCCCTTTGGAGACAGGACTTTGCTCAGCTGGAAGTGTCGAAGACTTTTCTTAAAGGGATTCTCCACCTGAAACCTCCCCATCTGCAGTCCTGCTCCTCCATGGGCCCTGAATTTTACCCTAGAGAAGCTCACACTATCTTCCTTGAGCCAGCAGCAGAGCTGACTTAAAGTTCCTCTCTTGGAAGACACTCTTTCTAGTGGCCATCACTTCTACCTCGGCGTATTTTCGAGCTTTAAACCTTGATGTGTAAAATCCATATTTGATTTTCCACAAGGAACGTGGTGGCTCCACGCCCAGTCCTAAGTTTCTTCCCAAGATCGTGGGCAATCTACACTGAATCAATCCATTGAGTTACGGCTTTTTCACTAACACTCCAGTCAAGGAGAGTACCTCTTACATACTCTGGATGTTTACAGAATCCTGACATACTACACCAGTTGGACTAAGGATCTCAGAAAGACTGATCAGCTTTTTGTGTCTTTAGCTCCTGACGAGAAGAACAACGCTGTTTCAAGCAATGCCTCCAATTGGTTGGCCAATTGTATCACTTTCTGTTACGACAAGTACAACAAGACCCTCTGGGTTAGGGTCAGAGGTCACTCCACTAGGAGTAGCTGCCTCTACTGCTTGTTTCAGGAATGTCTCTGTGGCAGACATTTATGAGCACGCAACCTGGACTTGGTCCATACCTTTACAAAACACAACAGTTTGGACATTGCCTCTGCATAGAGCAGGCTTGGGTTGGCTGTTCTGCATGGTCTCCTCTCATGAGACCGCTCAGCCTCGAAGGTTATGTTGTGGATGACAATCCTCCTTCCAGTTTCTCTTGTTCCAGACTGCTTGGGATTCAGTCCTCTTCTGTGAATACCTACTACAAGAGCCCTCTAATAAGATAATACAGTTGCATAAGAACTTACCATAACAGTAGGTCTTGAGAGAGGCTCTTACAGTAGGTATTACCTTCCCACCCTCTGTCCCCTAAGTTTCTTTTCTTCCTTTCCATAGGGGTATATCCTCTTCCTTCTATCTTGCCTCTTTTGGCCTTTGGCGGGAAAGAACTGGAAAGGCGGGCGTGGGGACCCCGCCCTTCTCCCCGACATCGTCTGACACTGAGTCACCCTGATGTGGGGAGACAGTCCCTGCCAGAGACTGCTAGCTAGAAGTTTTCTGTGGGGTCCTGACGCCTGGTGGCTTAGTCCTAACTGTGAATACCTACTGCAAGAGCCTCTCTCGAAGATCTGCTGTTACTGTAAGTTCTTGCATAACTGTACTTTATGTGAAGACCATCATAGCTGTTATACAATACAGTACATATTGCATATATGAAAAAGGAAAATATAAATAACTATATGTAACAAATATAAGCACATATACACTGATATTGAAATAAAGGTATTGCAGAAGGTATTAATGTTTGTACCCACTAATTCTATTAGAGAGTTTGAAGCAATAGTTTACTTGCATATGGTCACTAGGAATATTGTGTTGAAAGCAGTACATGGTGATGCTGATGGTAACACTGATCGGGGCAGGGGTGGAGTACTGAGGATTGGTACAGGGCCCTTGAAAGGGTGGATGAGCAGGAATAATTCCAGGGGCCTAGCACAAAGAGGGGCCTGGAGTCGCCTGGCATGCTACTATATGCAGCTGCACAGGGTCCAGAGTCTGAACTTTCCGGGCCCAGCATTCCTCTCATGGGGCCTGAATTGGTAGCTCATGACTTGACAATGAAGCAATTTAAGAAAAGATCCACTTTTATACCGACAAATTTTCCATCTGTTGCAGTGTTTGAATAACTGTGAGAATGATATCCAGAAACTCTGTGAGAATAGACCCATACCATGTTTTTTTAACTGTAGAGGAAGGAAGCTGGCAATTGACAAATCTTCAAAATAATCAGCGTAGTAATTACAGCAGTGGATGGGGGGGTCAGTAGTGATCATAAACAAAGATCATTACTACGAACAGGAAGTACTGGGAAACTGGCGTAGAGAGTTTTATATTGTTATGGACAGTGCTCCAACATGGAATAGAACGAGACACTGATTGCTATTTAGCCAGGCACTTTGTGATGGTACAATTACACAACAGGTTTATGAATATTTAACTGTTGGTTTCCTATATGGGCTATGATATATTGCCTGCCCAAAATCCATCAGAATGCTCACAAATCCATTGGGCAGGCTGATTGTCTCAGCATTAGCTCCCTAATGGAGCCTCTGGCCCCAGTTTGAGGCCCATATTCAGAAGATAGCCATTATGTTCCAGTTGTATGTACTAAAAGACACCTCTCACATGCTCGAAATTCTTAACAACATGCACATGTCCCCAGGGTGGAAATTGTTACATTAGACGTCCATTCTTTGTATACCAACATACTGCATGAAAGGGCATACAGCCCTAGAGGGAGCTTTGTATTCCAAAACTGAATTTGATCCAGAATTCATTGGGTTAGTAACAGAATTGACTGAAATTGTGCAGAATTCAAACTGTTTTTCCTCCGTGGATAAACATTTTAAGCAAATTAAGGGGACTGCTATGAAGCTTTCAATTGCCCCAGTTACGGAAACATTTATATGGGCATGTGGGAGAAAGAATTTGTCCTTACAGAAGATGTAACCCCTACTTTAATTTGCAGCATACCTACAGACATTTATAGACTGTTTTATTATCTGGAAGGGATCAGAGCAAGAACGGTCAGATTTTGTAGTGTATTTACAGGAGACAACCAAAATTTGAAATTCTCGTGACCAGCCATGAAAGGAGATCTCTTACCTAGATCTCAAGGTTTTTTGACCAGGATAATAACATTCAAACTGATCTTTTTAGAAAAGACAGAGAGGAACTCGAGTTTACATTTTACAAGCTACCATCATTGCCCAGAAGTGGAAAGCATCCTATTAATTCAATACATGAGAGCAAAAGAAATTACTCAGTACCCAGTGATTTCGAACATAGATCGAAGGAACTGGAAGTAAGATGCCTCCAAAGGGGTTATAAAATGCAGTTCATTTTGAAGGGGCAGAATAGGGCAAGGATCATGGATGGACAGCAGGGTAATCTGAACACCAGAACTAATAGGAATGATGTGAATAAGTCTAGTCTCAACTTTTCACCCCAGGCATATGAGGTTAAACTCGTACTAGAAAAACATTGACGTGTTACAATCAGACAGGCAATTGGAACCACTCGTTAGTGGGGGGTCCAAAATGGTCTCCAGGAGGTGTCAATTTAGGTGACCATCTGGTACACAGTTATCACAAATCAAGTATTGAACAAAGAAATAGGAGTTTCCCAATAGGTTGTTACCGTGTGGAACTGTATTTTTAATAAAACCAGCTCTTTTCAAGCCCCAATAACAATAATCAGTTTTGTATAAAACATCTTGCTACGTGCAGTACAGAAACAGTATTATACAATGGCAAGAAAGAATCCTGGCTTCTGATTGGTCAGATTGGCTATCACAGCAAGGATGTTATCCTGGCATAACATCTCTGCTGACTGTTTAGACCATTTATTGCTCTAGCATTATTTGCAGCTTCTCTAACAAATAAAAATATTTTTACACCTAACAAAACATTCTTAAAATTAATATTTTTATTATAAAACAACAAGCCATTGTATAATAGGAATAATGCCCTCCAGGAGGGTGTTATGTTGGGATAACATCCCTTCTCGGGTGTTGGGCGCCCTCTGCCGGTGACCTCAGGCCCAACCACCCGGTGGGATGTTATCCCAGCATAACACCCACCCTGTCAGGCAGTATTTGTTTAGTATACATGGCATGCACTGCGGGGGTTAGGTTGGAAAAATGCTGAGGCAGTTTAAACAGCTGATTGTGGAACACCATCAGCAATATAAATCACAGACATTTAGAAAGAAAACAGAGAAGCATTGGCTATGCATGTTTTAAAGCGGGATCTCACACAGGTTCAAATTCATTGCCTTAGAAAAAGTGACACTAGGACCTAGAAGTGGAAATCTTGATAACCTTTTACTGCAGCTTGAAACCTACTGGCAGTATGCATTAAGAGCACTCACTCACCCAGCTCTGAATGATAAGTTCCAATTATGACTGTATTTGATGTCATAATTCATATCAGTGTAGAAATTATTCCTGATGTAACTTCATTGGTAATAAAATAAAATGCCTATTACAGAGAAAAAAAATGGCTACTACATAAATCCCACCTTTCTAAGCAATATTGTGAGGCATTAACAAGATGTAGCTATTAGATATTAAAGTCACAGTAGGCATTGGTAACAGGGTTTATATAGTTTAGATGCTATCATATCTATGTCCAATCTGCACTTTTTGCAGATGATACTGTGTTGTATACTTCTGGCTCATCATTATCTGAAGTCAAGGGAGTGCTTCAAGCGGACTTCGCATAACTTGAGCATAATCTAATAAAGGCACAGCTTCTGCTCAATGCTAAGAAGACTAAGCGATGATATTCTCCGCGAGTGCTGTCACAGGCCCCCAATACCCTTGCCCAAGACTTCATTGTCACCACGCTAAACGAGCCTCTGGAAGTTGTAACCAAATTTAAATATCTAGGTATCTGGATCGACAATAAATTATCTTTCAGTGACCACGTCGAAGATGTCTCTAGAAGGTTAAAAGCAAGGTTAGGTTTCTTCTACAGAAATAGGCCTTTTCCCCTTGAAACTCGAAACAAGCTTGTACAGGCCACTTTTCTCCCCCTACTCGACTATGGCGATGTAATCTATTCCTCCACCACTCTGCAAATCTAAGTAAACTGGACATTCTTTATCACCGTGCGTTCGGTTCATTACCAACTCCTTACCGTTCGCACCACTGTGACTTCTATGCAGCTGTTGGTTGGACATCCCTTACTACTAGCGCCTGCTCCATGCTGGGCTATGGACTCTTAAACTGCTCCTGCAGAAAATTGCCAAGCTATCTCTCTTCCCTTATTAGTATCTCACATAGTGCATACTAGATTGAAAATCTGACTTATTATGCTTGACTACCAGGCCGGACTTCCCTTTGACAGCGTGCTGTGCATATGTCCTTCCCTCATTTTGAACCAATTACAAACCTACTGAAACTAACTAGCAAGTTTCAATAAACTTCTACAAATCGCTAAGTTCAGCCAAAATAAAGACACCTGTAACTGTCATTAAGTCTCTTCCTTCCCCATGTGTGCCATATTTATCCACTGGTAAGGTATAATTGATTTGTCATATTAACTGCTTTCCTTCCTTCTACTCCTGGCTTTTATCTTTACTTCGCTCTGCTACTCTATCAAATCACCCCCCCATATCAGTTGTAGACTGTTGTTTGTTCTAGCTGCCAAAATACTGTATATGTATTGCACACACCAGTCATGTTTCATTTATCAGTATGCAACCTGTAAGTCGCTTCCCTGTCTCATATCAATGTTTACCACCTGGGTCACCCTATGTGGTACCCTTGTATGTATATCCAGCCTGTATCATGTAACGCATTTCATGTATATACTGTTATTACCTATTTGTGTTTGTACTTTAATGTTTATGTCACAGGACCTCCTTGTGAATGAGCTTGCTCAATGGAGTTTTCCTGCAATAAACTTGAACTTGAACTTTATAGTATTTTCAGGTCACTATATTTGGTGACTACTTTAACTTTAACCATTCACTTTATCCTTTCCCATCCCCCTCCCCTCGATCCCACACCTCTCTTCTGTTTGTTTGACTTTTGCCTTTCCAATCCCATTTCCATCCCCCTTTTTTTTTCCCCTGTGTTTGTTTCCTTCTTTCATATATCGATATGTACTGTATTGTATAAAAGGCTATGACGGTGTTCACATAACACTTGCTTTTTATTATATGTTTGTATTTGCATAGTTGCAAATGAAGAATTAACTAATTTTCTTTTAGCATATGATCCCTATTGCGGCAATTTATTCTTGACACACTGGGGCTCATTTGCTTCTTGAAACAGAGCCAGTATTAGTTTGAAACATAGAAGCTGCGTGGTGGTGTACATTTGGGGTGTGTTTAACATGATTTTCAATGAACATAAATGTCACAGCGTGTAAAGTACCGTGGACTTCCGTGTTATATTGGGGCTCAGTGTTGAGGCCAGCTGTCCTTTACGCATTAAATTCTCACTGTGGGTCCACCAGCCAAACTACTGTGCAGTCTCACTGACTTGCAATTAACCATCCAGTTTAAAAGGTAAGTCTGATGGCACCTGGTATATAAACCCACTAACTGGCTACATATGCATGAAATGACTAGCACTCTCTTAACAGGAGGACATAAAATTGTGTAAAGGCCACATGAGAAAAACTTTTAAGTATTATAGGTTGTTTAAAATATTATCTTATGTAGTATATGGTTTGCACTCCACTGGGTGATGGATTAGTATTTTGTAACTTTTTATTAGTTGTGCTGAGTTTGTATGAAGTTCTAACAACATATGATACTTTTCAATGAAAGAGACATTCATGGTGGTGGATTGTTATGATTGCTGTATCTACTTAAGTGAATTTTTTTCTAAATGTGCAAATTCCCAATGAAATGGGAGTCTACTTGTATAAGTGAAGTTGACTTACACATGACTATATATGGTACCGTAGAAGCCACTTACTCATGAAGCAGATAATCAGGACGTCTGCTTTATTGGGATGGCCACCTGGCACCGATTAAGCTGCTGTTATCCAATGGATGCTGTCACTGGTTAAATGGGACTTCCCGCCATTTTTTGGGATGATTTTTCTCCTGACAGATGTGCCCTGAGTTGTCCCTTATACTTAGCCCATAGATGTACGCTTGTGCTGTTCCTTTAGTCACGCCTTTGCCACACCTGGATGGGTGGTGTAAACAGCATTCCTAAACTGGTGTTTCGCGACACCCTGCCTGTCTGCTTTCTAAACCCTAACCCCCCATTTTGTCCCAGTGGTCCCCTGTGATAGCCCAGAGGCCCTACCCTTGGAATACAAGTTTGTGTGGTTCTCATCACTGTGTTTTGTTGACACCAAGTGGTTCAGATCCTTTGCTCTAGGTAAAAGTTCAGTTCTTCAAGCCTGCTAACAGAAAGCACATGACTGTAGGTTCCTCTGTTTCAGTATTCCTAAGTGTATCATCCATGGCACCCACCAGATCCACAGACTCTGGTGTGCCAGTGTGCTGACTGCACATCTTAACCCCATGATGAAATCCCTCACAGTGACAATCTCGACAGGTTTTAGATTGTCGCTGTGAGGGTACCAGAGGGTGAAAATTCACCCTTTTGCCATCCCTCAAAATCAACTCCAACTCGGAGTTGATAATCTTTTAGTGGGAGGGATCTGGGGCCAGCCTCCTCCCGAGAGTGAAACACACCAATGTTGGGCAGATCAAATTTCACCTGTTGACATTGGATGTCGCTATGCTTAACCTCACAGCAGTGTTGTTTAGTCGGCATAGGTAAATCTGGTGTGACACTGTTTCAGTTCCGATCCACAGACTCTGGTGTGATATTCCAGTTTTAAAGTTGCACATTTATATAGCTTGGTCATATTTATGGGGTAATTTTAGCGTACTGTATTTACAGAGTGAGTCTAGAGTGCCATAATATTTATAATGATTCTAGACCACCATAAGATTTTATTTTTTAATTAAATATACATGACATAATCGGTCGGCAGATGAGGACCCACATGGTCCACCCAGTCTACCCAGCATCCCCCTCTCACTGAGCCCCTCCTCATCCCCCCAGACCTTACCCATTCCTCCCTTCCCTTCCTGGATACCCATGTACTTATCCCATGTGTGCTTGAAACACGAGACCATCTCTGCCGCAACCACCTCCTCCAGCAGGTTGTTCCATGCATCCACCACCTTCTGTGTGAAATAGTAGTCCCTCACATTACCCCTACATTGTCCACCCTCCAACTTCATATTGTTTCCCTGGTTGTTGAACATCCTTTCATTTGAAATAGGTTCTCCTTGGCCTCTTGTTTTATACATTACTGAATTTTCACCAGCAAAGACAAAAACAACACAGAACAATGATATAAAAAATACAATAAAGAAAACTAGTCAAAAATATATACAGACCAAGAAACATTAGACGAAACAAACATCAAACCTATTCAACAGAAACAAACCCTCCCACTATAACAAATGCCCCTGCCTCACAACCCAGACCAAACAACCAAAAGCAGCATTATGCGTGTAACCCTAGATGGCGCTATCCCGGGGCTACTACCCTGCCTGATTTGCCACTAACAGGTTGAGGGGCCTGGATCCAATGGTGGGTGCCTCCACCCAGAGGTCAGGGTTTGCAATAGTTAAACTAACTTGGTCACAGCCCTCTGGGACACTGCAACCCCCTTTCTTCCCACTAGTGGCCCACACAATATATCAGAATTACCTTCACAGTACACTTACCCCCAGGTCTGGTTCGGCACTGGGACCTCCTGTGAAATGAGATACAGTGCAACAATCACAGTACAGTACTTTAACATAGACAAATACCTCAGGCAGTATAACTTTGCTGAAACAAGCAGCTCTGATTTATTTAGGGGATATAACAAGGACAGGGGAAATCAGGTTAATTGGCTTATCACTCTAATAATCTATTGGCTCTGTGCACAGGCCTATCCCTATCAGTTACTGTCCCTGGGTACCCAAGCCCTAGTAGCTAGTCCAAACCCGTGGCAGCTGGTAGGGGCCCTTCACACAGAGAAAAGGAGAATTAAACAGTCAGCAGTACAGTAATTCCATTTGGATTTAATGTGGCAATTCAACAGGAGCGACTCCTGAATTAGTACTCACGACCTCCAAATAAGATAGGGTCCTTCAATGTCAGCAGGGCTCACTTGAGGTACACAAACCTCTTCACACATCCATATAAAAAGCACTATACCAGGCAGGCTGCATCTGTATCCCGATCACAATTACTGCACAGTACCGGGAGAACACACAGCAGATTCAGTTCCTGACAGACCAAATGCAATTTCAGCAATTCCTCCAGTCTTCTATAGGGTGAGCCTGGTTTCTACTCTTCAGAGATCCTTTGATTCTTTTCACAGGAGTTCAGTCCTAACAAGCTTTACACAAGCTGCAGACCGGAACTCTGGGCCTTACACGTTTTTGACTAAAACTGCACACTGAAAAAGCACAGGGCTCCTTCCTTCTTTACTGCCAAAGCTCAACTGAAACTCCAACCGACAAAACTGGCACTTCCTTTGAGTTCCTCCCAGTTCTTGACTGGATTGGCTGTCACTACAATAGACTGCTGCTGTTGGTCCAAAAGGCACTGAAGTCTAAACTACATCTCCCAGAGTCACTGCCCATACAATCCTCTTGTGGCTGGCTCAGATTATGAGTCCAAGTTCTGATTCGTCCAAGGCACCATTTTAGCGCTAGCTTACCCCACACTGATTGGTCCAGTTCAGCAGTTCAAAACTAGAATGGGAACTAGCAGACACAGTTCTGACTGCCAAAGAAAGCAGGTTAGACAAACTGTAATTTCATTATTACTCTAAATAATTTCTGGCAAACAGTTACATCTTTCAGATAGGTTCCTTTGCACTCTACTGACTGCAAAATGAAGTGAATTGCAGCAGCTCGAGTGGTACTCAGAGAAGCACACAGTCCCCCATACAACTAATTATGTCTGCAAGCAGACAGCTCTAAAGAGACAGTACCAGAGGCTCTAAAAACGCTCACTGATAAATGGCTTAAATGCCAAACACCATTCAGGCTTGGAGCATTCAAGCAAGCTCCTGGAAGTCTTTTGGGAACCCCCATTTGCAGGGGTTACACCTTCCTGGCTTGGGAAAGCTTGACGTCCACACAAGGCACTCTATAAGTTTCAACTGCAACCATATACATTTGCATTAGGCTCACATGTAATCATCAGTCAATATATCATTTTACCAAGAACACATTTCTGAAACATTGCAGTCATCGCTCTTTACACAGTATTACATACACATTGTACCATAACTCAAGTTATTACTCTTGTACATGAAACCTGAAGAGAGGGGGCCCTTCCTATCAGTTACCTTGGGGCTGGATGGGGCAAGGGCACCATACTTAGAGGGCAACACAAGTAACTTGGAGTTAGCACTGATGCTCAGTTTGGGCAATGAGCTCGGGGACACATACACTCCTTTATGGACAACATTGAGAGGCAAGTCCACAGGCCTCCCAAGTGAATCATAACTGAGGTGCACCACAGGCTTAACAGCTCGACCAGTCTTTCTAGGGGAACTGTTATAGTCTCTGCACTCTGAGCCTCATTTTCAGCATTGTCCTCACTTGTCAGGAGTCTCCATGGGGTAGAGAGGCTAGAACTTGGGGCACTTTCAGCTCCAGGAGTTACAGTTTCTGAGTCCACAACATTTGGCTCCATGGAGAGCTTTTGACACTGGCAATGGACTGTCAGGGCACTCAAAATACTCTTCTTGTTCGGTGTATCAGCAGTCTGCCCCAATCTATCATTTTCCTCCCTGAAAACTCAAACAGTTCAACCATGCACAATGATTCCATTTCATCTGATCTGATGCTTTGCACTTCACTTTCTGGGAGCAATGGCTCCAGGGATGAAGCTGGGGGCTTAGACAGTCCAGAAGGCCCAGCTTTGTCTCCAGTATTGACTAGGGATTGCCCCAAACAATTGACTCAGTTCATGAAGAAGGATAGTATTCAAAGTCACTCTCACTTTCTTCTGATATGGACTGACAGTCATGCTCAACTGGGACTTGTGCAGGGGAACACTTTAACTCTGCTTCTGTAGGTGCAGACTTCCTTGATCTTTTCTTAGCAGCAGCTCTAGTCACTGGTCCAGAGGGCATCTTCTAGGGCTCAGACTCAATTAAGATTTGTCCAATGGGCAGTAAATGATTTCTATGCATTGTTTTACATCTTTTGAATTATTCTCAGGCCTTACTTTGTACACTGGCAGATCATCTAGTTTGCCCACTACAATGTGAGGGAGATGGTGCCATCTGTCAGCAATCTTGTGCTTGCCATGCAGTCCCAGATTTCTTAGCAATACCCGATCTCCTCCTGGAGTTCCTGTGCTTCACCTTTTATCATACCTTTCTTTGTTGGCCAGATTTCTTTTGGCAGCCATGGTTTGAGCCAGTTGGTACGCATGAGTTAGCTGGGCCTTTAACTTTGCACATACTGTAAATAGTTGTCAGCTTGAACCCCATCAGGAGAGACCCCAAACACACATCTACTGGTAGTGAGCTTCTCTTCCAAACATCAGGCGGTAGGGGAGAATCCAGTGGCATCACTTTTGGTGCAGTTATAAGCATGTACCAGGGTGCTAATTTGTTGGCTCCATCTAGGCTTGTCCTTTGGGTGCAGGGTGCCTAGCATATCTAGCAAAGTGCGGTTGAAACGCTTCAGGCTGTGGGTCCCCTGGGGTGGTAAGGAGTGGTTCTGGACTTCGTGACTCCCACAGAGAGAAAGCATCTCTTTGATCAGACGACTCTCAAAGTCTCTCCTTGATCAGAATGGATTCTTTGTGGAGCCCATAGTGAACAAAAAGTTTTCTACAAGTACTTTGGCCACAGTGGATGCTTTCTGGTCTTTGGTGGGAAAGCTTGGGCATATCTCGTGAAATGGTCAGTGACCACCAGCACATTACTGATATTTCTTTGATCTGACTCCAAACTCAGAAAATCAATACAGACCAGCTCCATGGGTGCACTGGTGGTGATGTTAACAAGGAGGGCAGCCCTCTGAGGAATAGCTTTCCTCTGTAAGCTTAGCGACTTCTAGGATTCGAATGTGTTGCTCCACATCAGCCCCATCTTAGGCCAATAGAATCTGGATCTCACCAAGTCAAGTGTTCTGTCTATACCATGGTGCCCCATGTGGTTGTGCAAGGACCTCAGTACTGAGTCTCAAAGGCAGTGGGCAGCACTAGTTGTTGTTTGTCTACTTGTCCCCTCTGTCTACTGTTTCTCTGTATAACAGTTTATTGATCAGTTTCAACTTAGGACCTTCTTTGTATAACAGTGCAGTTCTCAAATCAGTGGGCGTAATTTGGACACATCTTTTCCTGCATAGAGGGCTTCTAAAGCTGCTTTGATCATGGGATCGTGGATTGAGCCAGCGAATACTGTCGTTGTCCAGCTGAGGCAGTGCACCAATGTCTATTGCAGAAAAGTGGCAATAAGCAGCAGGTATGCAATTCTCAGAGGCTCCCAAGCAATCCACCATGCAGTCCACCGTCCTGGGACATTTGTTCCTCCCTGTCAAACTTCCGGCAGAGTGCCCGAATGTCAGGTTCTGCCAATCGGACCCAATCATTCTGGGGAACAGGCCTCGGAGAGAGCATCAGCATCTATGTGGTTCAGACCTGCTCGGTATTCAGAGCATAATCATATGTAGATAATCAGAAAGCCACCTATGGCCAGTGGCATCCAACTTAGCTGAGGTCTGCACATAGGTCAAAGGATTATTGTCAGTTTTACTAGTATTTTAGCCCCATACAAGTACTCATGGAATTGGTCAACAATAGCCCACTTCAAAGCTAGGAACTCTAACTTATGTACAGGATAGTTCTTTTCGGATGGGGTCAGGCTTCTACTGGCAAAGGCCACTGGTCTCAGGCCATTCCGTGTTCTTGGTACAACACAGCCCCCAACCCTTGCAAGCTAGCATCAGTGTGCAGGACGTAAGGTTTTCTTGGATCAGCATAGGCCAGCACTGGAGCATGGGTAAGTTGATATATGATCTCATGAAAAGCAGTCTCACAATCAGGAGTCCAGCGGGCCCCAAATACTTCACTCGGATGAAAATACACTCTTTCAGTCTTGAGGGACGCTGACTTTTGGTATTTTTTGTGGGTTGGGGATACCCTTGAGTAAGGTTAAGTAAAGGCGGATCACTCTTGAATAGTCCTTGATGAAGCTGATAATAACCACAGAATCCCAGGAATCTTTGCAGTTCTTTTAGATTTTGGGCTGTGGCCAGGTGGTCAAGGCCTCAACTTTACTTGGTCGGTCTCTATTCCCTCAGTGGATACTATGTGTCCCACATACTTTACTGATGTTTGAAAGAATTGACACTTATCAATGGACAGTTTAAGGCCAAAGTCCTCCAGTCGGTCCAATACCTTAAATAATCTGCTCTCATGTTCCTCCAGTGAGCTGCCAAACACAATAACATCATCTAGGTATACCAGGCACTCTAGTAAGTTCATGTCCCCACTGCACGCTCCATCAATCGTTGAAAAGTGGCTGGGGCACCTGAAATCCTTGAGGCATCCTCATGAATTCATAGAAGCCAAGTGGACAGATAAAGGCCGTCTTCTCACGGTCCTCTGGGGCCATCGGGATCTGGTAGTACCCACTCGGAGATCCAGCACAGAGAACCACTTGCTCCCTGTTAGGCAGTCCAAAGCATCCTGAATGGGGCATTGTGTACTGATCAGGGATAGTCCGCTGTTTAAGATGCGATAATCCACACACATCCTTACTGTTCCATTCTTTTCCTCACTACCACAATGGGGAAGCATAAGGGCTTCTGGATTCTTGTATTACACCAGCAGCTAACATCTCTTGCAGATGCCGTCTCACATCATCTATGTCAGCAGGTGCCAGGCGTCGAGACCTCTCACGAAATGGTCTTTCGTCATGCAGCGGATATTGTGCTCAGCTCCTTGCACGCATCCTACATCCCATTCCTTTAAAGAAAACACCTGGTCTCTCTGGGCAAGCTTCTCACTGATCCTCACTTTCCATTCAGCTGGCAGCGGGAGTCGCAAATCAAACAAGTCAGGAGTTACTCTGTCATTCTTCCTTGAACTCTTGCTGCTGGGTAGCACTGCAGTGTCTGCACAATGCACATTAGCCAGGATGCAACCTCTGTTTACTCGAATGTCTCTTTCAGACACATTATGAACTTGGACCATTACCCTTCTGGCATAAGCATGGGCTCTAGCGGGCAAAATACTAGGCTTGACCAGCAGTCCCTCTGGTAATTTCCATCGCCTGGTGCATCCAACATTAATATTTTATTCTTAACATCCTTTCTGATACGGACCTCTCCCTGTAAGGTACACTGGGCATTTGGCCAGGATCAGAGACTCAGGATCCTTCTTCCATACAATTCCGACCGGTTCCTCTGGTTCTGTTTTTCAGCATCTCTGTGCCTCATAGGCCTTCTTAATTAAAGCCGGAACTCTTAAAGCTCTACTAGTCTTTGACCCTGTTTTCATAACACAACTGTGCCAGCCTTCCGAACATATGAGCATTTGTTCCAATCAACAAAGGGACACCATCATACAGTCCAGTGGGGGACACACTAAGGCTAGGGTCTCTACTTGTTCGCCACTCCAGCCACGGAGGTGGGGAAAGACAGCCAAATTGATATACCCGAATAGGGTAGGCCTTCTCTCATAACCCCCATACATGCAGTCCTTCTAATGGTTGTAAGGGTACATCTGACAAATGCTTCTGATACCAATCCTGGAACATAATTGTCACTTGGGAGCCACTGCCTAATACAGCTCTTGTAGACACTCCATTCACCTTTACAGTGGTCTCCATGGAGGGACCCACTATTCTGGACCAGTCTGGAGAGGCGGGTAGTGGGGGCCTGGGCAACTGACCTTGCCACAAAAGGACGGAATTAGCATTTTGGTGCCCTCACTGGGATCATGTCGCACCTCTTAACCACTGATTTCTTCTCCGAAGCTCTCCTTGTAGCCTATATGCAACTTTGTCAGTGTCTTTTGGGGACTGGCATTCCCTTTTCATGTGCCCATCTTTCCCACAATTATAGCAAAACATACTTTCTGGAGTTTGAGCTGGCCGAGGCGCCACACTGGGAGCCAGGGCGGGGTATACTAACTGGAAACCTGGGTGCCATCTCTGTCTGCGTGGATAAGCATTTGGAGACATCTCGTCAGTTTCTCCACTTCCATGGTCAAGGAATTGAGTTTGGAGCTGTTATCAGCAGGAGATACATGGGTGGGTACCACCCCTATAGTAGATGCAGTCGGATATAGGTCAGGGCCCGACTTGCAGGCATGGCCTTCATAAAGGGACTGTTTTTGAATTCGGATCTCTCTCAACAGTTCGCCCCATTGTGGCATATCTTTTTCTTTGTCAGAGCACTCATTAACTGTCAACCTCTGCCCCTGAACTTCACTTGATGGGTCACCCTCAGTCACTCGGTCGTAGCCACAGCTGTTGGTGCAGGTACCTCCCGAGGTCGCCTTTTCTCAACTCCTCAATTTCTCTCATTAACTCATCATAGGAGGGTGGGGATTCCAGTCGATTTGCCAGGTGTAACTGAAGCAACAGCAGTTCTGAGAAGGGGCAGACTTAGGATTCTGTCCAGTCTGGTTCGGTCCAGTTCAATCGCTGGCAAACTACCCTTTCTGAGGCATTCTTGCAACAATTTTTCCAGCCGAGAGACATACACAGACAACAACTCCCTTGGTACTGTTGTGCATTTCTTACTCTCCACCATAGGTCCTCATCAGAATCTGGGCTCCCATACACATTCTCCAAGGCCTCAAGATAGGCCTGTGCAGTCGCTTCAGGGTTACTGGCCCGCTTAGCACGGATGGTAGCCAGGGCAGGACCTCGGAGGCTCTCACTAACCCCTCTTCGCCTTCCTGAGCATTGCCATTCTAGCACTTGGGGCAACATAGTCTATCCAGGTCTCCCAGTCATCCTCCCTTGGGGGTGGGGAGGGTGCCAGAGAAGATCCTCAACCTTCGGTAAGAGTCGTGACTAATGGCAGGTGCAGAAATAGGTGTCTGCATTGGTTCAGCCACCATTATGGGCACTGGAGCAGGAGAGGGTGTTGGGGGAGGAACACCCCAGGTGGCAAGAATAGTTTCTTCAAGTCCTCCACAGTTTCCCCTCTCCCAGCAACCATTCAGCAAATTTCTCCTCAAAAGTTTCAGATAGTGGTGGGCGTGATTCCCCGGTCTTTACTGTCCTTAGTTATCACTCTCCAAGCAGTGAGGGCTCCCTCTGGGGTAATGGTCTGTGGCACTTTGGAGCTATCTATGGGATCCTTAAACTCTACTAGGGCCAGGAAAGTGTGGGTGAGCAGATTAGCATGCCGACCCACCACCACAGGGTTTTGTAAACCTTCCACCTTGGAAAGTACTCCTGCACAGTGTCCGTGTGATGATACCCAGGGGATGTCCAGGATAAGCATAGCATTTTGGGGTCGATCTCCTCCCAGTACACCACTCCACCAGCAGGTGCACAGCCACTTCTGTCGGGTACCCATGTTTTTCTTAACAGTGGTTCGTGAACATGGCCACTAGAGGACACACAATCCCAGCGTGAGCCTCCAAGATGTAACCCCTAGATGGCTATCCCAGGGCTACACCCCTCCTGATTTGCCACTCAACAGGTTGAGGGGCCTGGATCCAATGGCGGTGCCTCCACCCAGAGGTCAGGGTTTGCAATAGTTAAACTAATCCTTGGTCACAGCCCTCTGGGACACTGCAACCCCTTCTTCCCACTAGTGGCCCACACAATATATCAGAATTACCTTCACAGTATACACTTACCCCCAGGTCTGGTTCGGCACTGGGACCTCCTGTGAAATGAGATACAGTGCAACAATCACAGTACAGTACTTTAACATAGACAAATACCTCAGGCAGTATAACTTTGCTGAAACAAGCAGCTCTGATTTATTTAGGGGATATAACAAGGACAGGGGAAATCAGGTTAATTAGCTTATCACTCTAATAATCTACCTATGGCTCTGTGCACAGCCTATCCCTATCAGTTACTGTCCCTGGGTACCCAAGCCCTAGTGGCTAGTCCAAACCGTGGCAGCTGGTAGGGGCCCTTTCACACAGAAAAGGAGAATTAAACAGTCAGCAGTACAGTAATTCCATTTGGATTTAATGTGGCAATTCAACAGGGAGCGACCCTGAATTAGTACTCCACGACCTCCAAATAAGATAGGGTCCTTCAATGTCAGCAGGGCTACTTGAGGTACACAAACCTCTTCACACATCCATATAAAAGAAAGCACTATACCAGGCAGGCTGCATCTGTATCCCGATCGCAATTACTGCACAGTACCGGGAGAACACACAGCAGATTCAGTTCCTGACAGACCAAATGCAATTTTCAGCAATTCCTCCAGTCTTCTATAGGGTGAGCCTGGTTTCTACTCTTCAGAGATCCTTTGATTCTTTTCACAGGACGGATTCAGTCCTAACAAGCTGTTACACAAGCTGCAGACCGAACTCTGGCCTTACACACGCTTTTTGACTAAAACTGCACACTGAAAAAGCACAGGGCTCCTTCCTTCTTTACTGCCAAAGCTCAACTGAAACTCCAACCGACAAAACCGGCACTTCCTTTGAGTTCCTCCCAGTTCTTGACTGGATTGGCTGTCACTCACAATAGACTGCTGCTGTTGGTCCAAAAAGGCACTGAAGTCTAAACTACATCTCCCAGAGTCACTGCCCATACAATCCTCTTGTGGCTGGCTCAGATTATGAGTCCAAGTTCTGATTCGTCCAAGGCACCATTTTAGCTTAGCTTACCCCACACTGATTGGTCCAGTTCAGCAGTTCAAAACTAGAATGGGGAACTAGCAGACACAGTTCTGACTGCAAAGAAAGCAGGTTAGACAAACTGTAATTTCATTATTACTCTAAATAATTTCTGGCAAACAGTTATATCTTTCAGATAGGTTCCTTTGCACTCCTACTGACTGCAAAAATGAAGTGAATTGGCAGCAGCTCGAGTGGTACTCAGAGAAGCACACAGTCCCCCATACAAACTAATTATGTCTGCAAGCAGACAGCTCTTAAAGAGACAGTACCAGAGGCTCTAAAAGCGCTCACTGATAAATGGCTTAAATGCCAAACACCATTCAGGCTTGGAGCATTCAAGCAACTCCTGGAAGTCTTTAGGAACCCCATTTGCAAGGGGGTTACATGCAAAAAGATACCTTCTCCAAATCCATATATAATGATGCAGACATGTTCTATAAGGGTACTATAGTAAAAAACAGGAGAATGAAATAAAATCGGAACCAACCTCATGTACCTTGGCAATACCAGACAACAAAATTGTCTATTTCAATAACTGAAAAAGACAGACTATAAAATGGGTAATATTGCATAAAGATGGTCCCAGTACTTGTGAAATAACTAATGGGCTTAGTCAAATTACGATCAACATCGAGTGTTTAAAATATTAAGAATTTTTCCATGCCATTCCTCTCTGGTTGGGGTTGAAACTTCCAGCCAGTGTCACAAAATAACCAGTCTAGCAGCTGCAGAGACTTGGGTGATGTATCCTTCCTGGGTCCACTTATTCTGCCCGATATAGCCCCAGTAAGCAGATTTCTGGGAAAATGCTTCTTTGAAGCCCAGGAGAGGATGTAAGGTCTGAATCTCCTTCCAAAGGGTATGTATCTTACCACATTGTTGCTTTGGAGGTGGCTGCTCAAAGAGCACTCAGCGGAGCACGATGTAAAATCCGAAATCAGAAGCACACTAGAAGTCGGGCTACACGGCTTACATAGAAACATAGACTTTGACGCAGATAAGGACCCTTGGCCCACCTAGTCTGCCCATTCACCCTACCACAGAAAGACCCCATGCTGGGTCTGATTAGAAAAACCTTAATCAAAAGTTTAAAACTCTCCACAGATCAGCAGCCCTAATCCCACCACATGACCACATTGATCTTACCACATTGCCAAAGAGCACTGTAAAGGTACCCTCAGACTCGCCACATTTTGAGCATAAATTTGAAGATGCCTTGCCCATACTGTAGCCCAGTAAGATTTTAAAGTATTTGATTCAAAAGTGTAGCTGCCCGATCCCTGTCCCCGTAGTTAAAAAAAAAAAAAAAAACTTAACAGTGGTTCAGTGTCCCTGCCCAGCCCCCATCCCTGTCCCCACAGTGAAAAAACACACTATTGGTGGTTCAGTGTTCCTCCCAGCCCCCATCCCTGTCCCCATATAGAACAATAGTGTCAGTGGTGGTCCAGTGGTCCTCTTCCCCCCTCTTCTGTTCTCTTGATCACCTCCCTGTACCAAAGAAATAAATCCGGTGGTCCCTTCCCCTCCCCGATCATCATCCAGTGACAACCACAATACCCTGGTAGTCTAGTGGACCCCACCCCACCACCCTGACAGGTAGTGACCCACCACCCCGCTCCCCACAACCCACCCGTGTCAGTGACTGGCACAGCCCTCCTCACACCGTCATGGCCAGCCGCTAACTGAACTGTCAGTGAACATGTACAGTATGCGCCAGAGGGCTGAAACCAGTTGCCGGTAAGGGTTGGGTTGGGGAGAAGCGGGTGGTGGGTCACACCTGCTGAGTGGGGTGGGGGCCACCAGGACTACCAGGGTATTGTGATTGTCTAGGAGCATTGACTGTAGGAAGAGCAAGGACCCTGGTTTTCCATTTTTTTCACAGAAAAATTACAGAAATCATGGAATGCTGATTGCTTTGCAGATTTTGAATTCTTCCACTGGTGCCACAAGGAAAGCACATTCCACTGCATGGAGTCCCCAAGATTTCAGCATCTTAAGATGGATTCTGGTCTTCTAGGTATTCTTCTTGCTCTGTTGCTTATAGAATCAGTAAGGAAACTACCCACACTGCTTAACTGTATCCATACATGCTTCAGTTTAATCACCCATGCTTCCTCCAGTCTTTCGATTGGCTGAGGACTGCTCTCCATCCTGAAAGCACAGTTTTCATTTAGTATGTACATTTCTTTTATTTTTGTATTATATGGGATGAAAGAACAAAACAAACAAAAAGCTAACTAGCAGCACACTCGAGGAATCTGACTAGGCAGTGGGGAGGGAGTGGGTTTAAAGTTTTAACTGGTCCTGCATCTATTATTTATTTATTTCGCTTTTGTTAACCTGGTAGGTGCACTAGCCATAAAATGACTATTTTCAGGCACCACACGGAGAGTACAACAAAGGAGAACAGTTGAACAACAGCAACATGGGTACAATAATACAAATAGAGGAACAGTACAGCAGTGCTACAAAATACAATGGGTAGAAACAACAAAAATAATGTCAAGCATTATACAGATAATGGCAGTAAGATATATATAAGTGCAGAAAGCATGGATCCGACCTGTGGAGTGAAAGGGTTAATAAGATAGTAAGGTTATATAGAGAGAAATGTGAGGAATGTTCAAACATAACAAGCAAGACTGACAGAAGGAAGGTCAGGGTGTAATTGGCAAAACAGCAGTGGATGGTCAGCAACAAGGTTCAAGAAGGAAGAGAGCTAGTAGTCAGTTATTTACAAAGAGAAGGAAAAATATGGGGAGGGAAGAGGAGACAGCCTTGGAGCTGGATTAGAGCAGGGGTGACATTACTGGTAAGTCTCAGGAGCTTCAGGTTGGGTCAAAGCATGTACAAGCATCAGCTAAGGATAGATAATGACAATATTCATTTTAAATCCAAAGTGAGACTGAGACAGCCGGAAGTCAGTGGAAGAGCATTCCATAGCCTGGGAGCAGAGAATTGGAAGGCACCTGTGCCTTTAGTCGTCCGACATCTTGGAACATAGAGTAAGGATTTGTCAGCTGATCGTGCAGAGCCATGGGAGGATGGTTGAGGGATCTAACCCTTCATTCGATCAGCTGATGTGACTGCTCACCAACTTGAAGGTTGTGTCTTGTGTAGAAAAGTACATGCCTAAATGTCTGTCACACTAGATAATTTAAAACAGTAAACACACTAGATAATTTAAAACAACAAAAACACACTAGATAACTTAAAACAACAACAGAAAAGTTAAGTATCAACCCACTCAGGGAATCGGGGTGGGCTACAGGGTAAGTTGTTAGGTTTAAAGTTTACCAGCTTTGTATCTTACCCTTTGATCAACTCTGTTGCAACTTCTCTCTATACGGACAGTAAAGTTTGCGTGAAAATAATGTGCCTAAGCTGTTTTTACAGCAAGGATCTCCCCCAAAAAAAAAAAAAAAAAAAAACATTAGTATTGGCACACTCTGGAGAATCCTAGTTAGTCCTTAATTGCATTTATTTAAATGCATGTCTCAGGGAAGTTGAACTGTTAGTTTTGCTGAAATGGGAGGCTCATAGGGATGCTTGCTGATGTTAGTATCTCTGTGAGGGATCAACCAACCTGGAGGGGCTTATAGAACTGGGTGTCCACCCACATTTTATTTATTTATTTATTGAAATGTTTCACCAGGAAGGCATGCTGAGCAACAGGTTGCTTGTCTCCCAGTGCAATCTGGAGGGTAGGGGATCTTGAGGATTGTATACAGAGATTTGGTACAAAATTCAAAGTTTACATTTGATTGCAAACAAATAAAAGTGAATAGACTGTACAGTGAGTAACGAAATAGCAGAATACTAACGGTTTTGAACTAGATAGATACACTAGCACAGAATTAATGTTTGAAGGCAACGCTCTTAGCTGCATAGCTAGATTTTTTGAAGGTATTCTGGTAGTTTGTACTAGGGCATCCTAGTGTGGAGTAGCACAGACAGTAAGATTACTAAGGAATATCAAAGTGCAAATAGTCTAAGTTCAAATAGAGATTAGGAGTAGACTTGAAAGGGCTAGGTGAATGGAGGAGGGAGGGGAATGAGAGGCGTAACAAGTTTCAACCCCTACAGGATGATTTATAACCCTGCTGGGTCATTTCAGGTTGAGATAGAGGTGATGATGAGTGATGAGTAGAGAGATGGGGAGGAGGGAGAGAGGGTGGATGGAAGGAGGATTTGGGGGCTATGGCTTGTCCAGTTTAGGCCCCTAGAAGCAGAGGTGGATGAAGGAGGAGGAAGGAGGTGGGGGACTTGTCCAGTTTGGCCCTCCAGGATACTGAGAACCCTGCCAGGGATGGAACAAGACAAGGGTAATGGTGGAGGGCAGTAGGAGGAGTGAGAGGGTAGTAAAGAAAGGGAGGAGCGAGGCACGGACTTTCTGAGAACTAAAACCCTATGGGAGCTGAGGGCTCTCTTCAGGGGTCAGAATAGGTAATGGAGGAGGAGGAGGAGGAGGAGGAAGAGGGAGGAGGGAGAGGGCTGGGGCCTGATTCCCCAGGATGCTGAGAACCCTGCCTGCACAAGGCAGAAGTAGAGCATGACGGGAGTCGGGCAGGTTGAAGTAGTGAGGCAGAGTAAGATTCAGGGCATTGGGAACCCTGTGTGGGGCCTGTGGCAGAGGAAGGTAAAGTTGAGAAAGGGAGAGAGGCCAGGTCCCAGAAGACCCCCATTCAGAAAAGCAGAGGAACCCTGCAAGGGGACTGGGATGCAGATGAGTAGAGGAGAGATGGGTTAAGGGAGTAGGGAGAAGGTAGGACAACCCCATTTGTACAACATTGTTTGTTTAGAATCACAGGAGGGGTGCAAGTGAATTCCAGTAGGGATGGAGAAAGAGGGGAGGAAGGAGCGCTAGTAATTAGGGAAGAGGAGGAGGGGTGCTGAAGGGTGAGGCAGGAGTGGGTACTAATAAGGAGTGGGCATGTAAGGGAGAGGTGGGGTACATCAGGGTAAGCGGCCGGCCTTGTGTGGGTACTATTTAGGAGTGCTGGAATTTGGGGGGTGTTAGGGAGGAGCAGTGTGGGTAATATTTGGGAGGGTCCTAGCAGGAACAGCAAGGTGCTAAGTAGTTATTGAGGGCAGTGCTGATGGAGTAGTAGGAGGATGAGTGATGAATTATCAAGGCAGTCCCCACTTCTCCCTGGGTATGGCCTCCCGAGTCAGCAGGCAGTGCTTCTGCATCACACTCTAAACCCCACCAGCCCAGGGCAGGAGTCTGGATCGCTCAGCCTACAACCCAGTCTCCCACTTGCCAGGGTTGTGCACCACCAGCCTGCACCACTATTTTGTGTTTAATCTGTGAGTATTTTATAAATGGGTGGGTGGATGAGCTGGGCTGCTGATGATATAAGCAATGACAGCTCTCCATGCTGCTGCTGTTAGTTGTGTTCACCTGAGGTGGGGGCGAACTTAGCTTCTTTGTGCCCCTAAATTTGCTGTATGACCTGGGCTGAGTGGCTTATCTGCCACTGCATGATGCCAGTGCAGGTGTGGAGGGTGCTGTAACAGCACACAAGTTGGACTGCACACTTAAGAGGCACACAGCAAGTAAGGTGCTGGGTACAGTACAATGCCATTGGACAGATTGGGACTGCTGCTGTTGCTTGTTGGGTTCCCCAAGTGAGTCGGTGGGCCTTAGCATCTGTGTGCCCTTGAGCTTCCTATATGGCTTGTTCTTCACTCTACATGCCTTATATATGCCAGCAGGAGTTTGGTGGTGCTGCAGCTGCACCAAGCCAGAACGCACACTGAGGACACACAGAAGGTAAGGCCCCAGGTACTGTAATGATGCCAGTGGGCAGAGTGGTGCTCAATTCAGATCTGAGCTCAGACATGAAAACTGAGAGACCCTTCTCACAGAGACAAGTAAAGAACTGATATCCATACACTGTATTTGGGAGATGCATGGTTTTATGTTAGGACGGTCTGCCACTAATCACTTGTGGATTTTTAGGTGGAAGCACTTTATTTAGAAGAAGCCAGATCAGGCAGTTAAATGTTAGCTAGGGCTGAGTCAGAGGAGTCCACTGTGGTGTCTGAGGGTTCAGCTTAATTCACATCTGAGTTCTGACATGCTAAGAGACCCAGAAGCTTGTAACTTTGGCATGGGGTGTGGACATTGAAGGAAGGGATTGTAGTGCTGTCACTACTGCCATCACCCCTGAGATGGGGGCTGCAGTGTTGATACTGTCATCACACCTGAGGGATGGGGCATAGTGCTTCTGCCATCGCCCTGAGGGATAGGGGCTGCAGTGTTGATACTGTCATCACACCTGAGGGATGGGGCGCAGTGCTTCTGCCATCGCCCCTGAGGATAGGGGCTGCAGTGTTGATACTGTCATCACACCTGAGGATGGGGCCGCAGTGCTTCTGCCATCGCCCCTGAGGATAGGGGCTGCAGTGTTGATACTGTCATCACACCTGAGGGATGGGGCTGCAGTGCTTCTGCCATTGCCCCTGAGGGATGGGGCTGCAGTGTTGATACTGTCATCACACCTGAGGATGGGGCCGCAGTGCTTCTGCCATCGCCCCTGAAGGATGGGGGCTGCAGTGTTGATACTGTCATCACACACCTGAGGGATGGGGCCGCAGTGCTTCTGCCTTCCCTGAGGGATGGGGCTGCAGTGTTGATACTGTCATCACACCTGAGGAATGGGGCTGCAGTGCTTCTGCCATTGCCCCTGAGGGATGGGGCTGCAGTGTTGATACTGTCGGTCACACCTGAGGGATGAGGCAGAGTGCTTCTGCCAGCCTCCTGAGGGAAAGGGGGCCATAGTGCTGCTGCTGCTGTTGTTACACTAGAGGATGGGGGCTGCACTGTTGCTACTGCCATCACCCCTGAGGGATGCAGGCTACACTGTTGCTGCTGTCATCATAACTGAGAGACTGAGGCCTTAGTGCTGCTGCACTCACCCGAGAGGGATGAGGGCTCTAGTGCTGCTGCACTCACCCGAGAGGGATGAGGGCTCTAGTACTGCTGCTGCTGCAGTCACACTTGAGGGTTGGGGCCATAGTGGTGCTGCTGCTGTCCCCCTGCGGATGTGGGACATAGTGCTGCTGCCATCATAACTGAGGGATAGGAGGCGTGGTGCTGCCATCACCACTGAATGACATGGGCCATAGTGCTGCTGTCACACTTGAGGTTGGGGCCATAGGCGCTGCTGTTTCTGCAGTCACTCCTGAGGAACAAGGGCCGTGGTGCTGCCATCCACACCTGAGAGCTGAGGTGGTAGTGCTGCTGCCACCACTCCTGAAGGCCAGGAAACTGTAGTGCTGCCACTAACATCACACCTAAGAGTTCCAGGCCACAGTACTGCACCTGCCTCGCAGCTAAGGGTGGGGCTGCTGCTGCTGCTGGGGCCGTGTGCTGGTGGTACTGGTATTGCTGCCATCGCCTCTGAGGTATTGTCTGCTTAGCAATAATGCATGATAGGGTGTGTGTTGTGCTGGGATAACCTCATGCCTGGGTGGTTAGCACGAGGCCACAGGCCAAGTAAGGCCCAGTGTCCCAGAAGTGAGGCTATCCCAGCCAACCCACACCCT
The DNA here is from genome assembly GCA_016271365.2 of Neoceratodus forsteri. Taxonomy (NCBI): domain Eukaryota; kingdom Metazoa; phylum Chordata; order Ceratodontiformes; family Ceratodontidae; genus Neoceratodus; species Neoceratodus forsteri. Next base: position 188,988,358 of record CM028135.1, on the reverse strand, counting down.
GGAGTGCATTATGCTATTATACAATGGCTCGTTGTTATACAAAAATAAAAAAAAAATGTAAAAAAATGTTTTGGTAGATTTTAGTGGCACTATATCAATATGCAACAGAAGCAAATCCATACAGTGAGGTTGTGCTGGGGATAACCTCACTGTGCCAGGACACACTGACCAATCAGAGTCCAGGAAATTTTCTTGCCATTGTATAATATAACATTGCTGCCATCACAGCTAAGGGATGGGGCTGTAGTGTTGATTCTGCTGTCATACCTATGGGATTGTGGACTTAGTGCTGCTGCTGTCACCCCTGAGGAGTAGGGGCAATAGTGCTGCTGCCTTTACCCCTGAGGATGGAGTCATAGTGCTGCTGCTGCTATTACCCCTGAGGGATAGGGTCCTTAGTGCTGTGGCCATCATTCCTGAGGGATGGGGGCCATAGATGCTGCTGCAGTCACCTCTGAGGGATGGGAGCCATAGTGCTACTCCTGCTGCTGTCACCCCTCAGGGATGGGGGCTATAGTGCTGCTGCTCTTACCCTGAGGGATGGGGGCCATAGTGCTACTCCTGCTGCTGCTGTCACCCCTGAGGATGGGGGCCATAGTGTTGCTGCTGTCACCCCGAGGGTGAGGTTTGTAATGCTGCTGCTGTCACCCCTGAGGGATGAGGGTTGTAATGCTGCTGCTGTCACCCCTGAGGAATGAGAGCTATAGTGCTACTGCTGCTGTACCCCTAAGGGATGAGAGCTATAGTGCTACTGCTGCTGTTACCGTGAGGATGGGAGCCATAGTGCTACTGCTGCTGTTACCCCTGAGGGATGGGGGCCATAGTGCTACTGCTGCTGTCACCCCTCAGGGATGGGGCTATAGTGCTGCCGCTGTTACCCTGAGGGATGGGGGCCATAGTGCTACTCCTGCTGCTGCTGTCACTCCTGAGGGATGGGGGCTATAGTGCTGTTGCTGCTGTTACCCTGAGGATGGGGCCATGGTGCTGCTGCTGCTACCCTGAGGGATGGGGGCCATAGTGTTGCTGCTGTCACCCCTGAGGGGTGAGGGGTTGTAATGTTGCTGCTGTCACCCTGAGGGGTGAGGGTTGTAATGCTGCTGCTGTTACCCCTAAGGGATGGAAGCCATAGTGCTACTGCTGCTGTCACCCCTGAGGGATGGGGGCTATAGTGCTGCTGCTGTCACCCCTGAGGGATGGGGCCATAGTGCTACTGCTGCTGTACCCCTGAGGGATGGGGCCATAGTGCTACTGCTGTACCCCTGAGGGATGGGGCCATAGTGCTACTGCTGTCACCCTTGAGGGTGAGGGTTGTAATGCTGCTGCTGTCACCCCTGAGGGATGGGGGCCATAGTGCTGCTGCTATCACCCCTGAGGGGTGAGGGTTGTAATGCTGCTGCTGTTACCCCTGAGGGATGGGGCCATAGTGCTTCTGCTGTCACCCCTGAGGGGTGAGGGTTGTAATGTTGCTGCTGTCACCCCTGAGGGGTGAGGGTTGTAATGCTGCTGCTGTCACCCCTGAGGGATGGGAGCCATAGTGCTGCTGCTGCTGTTACCCCTGAGAGATGGGGCCATGGTGCTACTGCTGCTGTTACCCCTGAGGGATGGGGGTCATAGTGCTACTGCTGCTGTTACCCCTGAGGGATGGGGGCCATAGTGCTGCTGCTGTCACCCCTGAGGGTGAGGGTTGTAATGCTGCTGCTGTTGCCCCGAGAGATGGGGCCACAGTGCTGCTACAATCACACCTGAGGGTGAGGCCATAATGGTGCTTCTGCTCTCACATATGGGGGCTGGTCCACTGAGATGCCAAACGTGAGGTCAGCCAACGTACACATCGCCTGCAAGATCTGCACACTCAGATCATTGGGTGAATAGGCATTGATAATAGTGGGAGAACCACGATACAGATAAAACACAAAAGCAAAGTGAGGTACAAGTTCAGCTTATTTATTTATTTAAAACTGTTAACGGTGCACTGAGTCTAGGCTCATTTCCAGGTGCGACCCAGGAGGGAGAGGAGTTAAGAAAGAGTAAAATTACAAACATCAGCATGTGGAGCTTATCGTAGTGTTTATTATTTTTAATAACCACAAGGATTGATGCACAATACAAGACAATAAAAATGCTACAATACATACTAGCTGAGGAAAAAAAAAAGATTTAAAGCTCACAAAACAAGAGTAAAAGTGGATTTTGGCTTTGTAGACGGTGACAGTACTGGTTTTTCCATTCAGCAAAATGGATTTTGACCTTGTTCAGTCATGGTAAACCAATATCCCTGATGCAGAGTTTCGGGCTGTCGTCATGGACTCCAGGAAAAACCTGAAGGACTGGGCGCTACAAATTGAAGAACCTCTGGCCATCACTGCTGACCCCTGGAAAGGACCTGACGAACCCAGAGACAACTGAAGCACTGGATGAAACCTTGAAGAACCTCTGGGCCAGCACCATGGGCCCTGGGAGAGAATTAGAAAACTGGACCTGGATGAAGCTGAAGGTCTGGAACAGCTCCAGGCTGTTGACCTCTGGAGAATCACTGAAGAGCCTAAAAACAAACTGCACTGGGTGTCAGATTGCTGTCTATGAACGGTGTGGTTCCCTGCACTGCCTAGCTCACTGTTAAGGGTTGGCCTGAAGAATCTGAAGAAGGCAGGTGGCAAGGAATTCCTTAGCTGACTACACTATTCCTGTTCTGCCGCCTGGCCCTGCTTGTCAGGACACAGTTGGGAGGACGAGATGGACTGTGCAAAGTTTTTTCTGTGTCTCATCAGCCAAATCTTATTTATTTATTTATTTATTTAAAAAGTGGTAACTGGGAAAGGCAAGCTGAGCTGGAGCATGTTTCAGCTGCACTGGGTGGAGTGGAGGTGGGACTAAAAGGGTACAAAGTAAGAAGAAAAAGTAACATGGTGCAGTTACTTCTGCATCATCGATTCCTTTCTGTAATTCTCTTCATTGTGTATTTGTGCTGTACTTGCTGTATTTTAAAATCCTTTAATTGTTTAGTAATTGGTACTCTCTGGCTCATGCCTGAAAATGGGCATGCACTGTGTGTCTAGTGCACTTACCTGGTTAACAAAAACTAACTACATAAATAAATTACAGATTTTACAGTGCACGTGGTCACGGGTCACCTTTTTCTGCAAAACTTTAATTTGTTATACAAAACAAAAAAACTGTAGCACATATATAGTCACGCTTGGCAATATTATTTAGTAAAAACTTCAATTTTGCACCACATTTTAGAGCAAAATATGCTGGTTCTCACTCAGTTTTGGGGAACCAGAAGAAAGCAAAGTTTAGGATTTTGTAAAACAGACTTGCCTATTTTGAAAATGGAAAATTGTTGTGCCTAGGGACACTTCATCAGGTTAAAAATGACAAATTTTCAGCCCCAGGGAGGGAGGGATGGACAATCCTGACTGGAGATGGAACTGCAGCAACTGGCTATATCTGTAGCATTTGGTTCGAATCAAATTTGCTACCCTTTTATCAGACAATGAACAGCATTTGTCATGGAAAAATCTGAGAAAATCCTGGAATTATTTTTGTCAAAATGACATAAATCATGGCAATCCTAGTAAATATCATTAAAAGTTATGGATCCGTTGTGTGCTGACCAGTTTACCTCTGTATTGGCATATTTTATACAGGCACCTCAGCAAAGATTAATATGTTTTAAAAATTGTTAGGCAGGGTCAGGCAGCAGGATGCAGCAGGCAGTGCTGCCGCTTTGAAGACTGGAACTTGCATGCAGCCTCACAACACAACCACTGACTGGGGACAAACTACATTGCGGGTGGCAAGGTACAACATTCTGGGTCTGTCATTTGCAGCCAAAAACTATTGTGTTTTTGCCAGTCTGGTAAGGCAGAGGGCTGAGGCACTAGGCGCCTTACCTGCACTACACCATGCACCCAGGTTTGGGAGTGACTCTTCAGTTGTCAGGGCGCTTGCACCGGGGCGAGGGAGGACCAGACTTCAAGCCGCCTTGTGACAGCTCTCTTGTCCTGGGAGGTGGTCACCCTCCCATAGTCCCGCCCCCACTGGGTGGAGGTCTGGTGTTGGCACAGGTGGAGGGGTGACATGAAGGGAGGGTGTCTCGATACACGTGTGTGCATACCTCCACATGCGTACGAGACTGGGGTGTGAGAAATGTGTAAAACTTACAAAAAATACATATAGAAAAAATCAAAAAACTATTGTGTTTTTGTAGGAAATACCAGAAATCATGAGGCCCAATTTTCAGAGCGGGCCAAAGGGCAAACAGGTGTGCCATGGAAAATAGGGCAGGCCAGCTGTGGTGCCATATTCAAACAAACAGTGTGATCCGAGCTAACTATGCTATCTGTTTGAATATCGTAGTCTGGAAATGCGGTGCACAGCAAGCAGTCACCATCTACCAGAGGGCAGGTCTGAAGACTGCCCACAGAGGTAAAGCGCAGCACTACTAGTTAGTGCCATGGCCCCCATGGTGATATTCAGCCCAAACATGCAGATGAGCCCATTAGGCATGCACAGTGCTAAGGATCATTTGCACCATTATGGGCTCATTCTGCATATCTGGGCTTCTGGCTTACCTCACAGGGCCACGCCCCTCCAGCCCAAATTCTGTCTGTGTCCCAAACACACTGCATTGGTGTTTCAGTGTCCCTCCCCAGTCCCTGTCCTCATATAGACAAATAGTATCATTGTTGGTCCAGTGGTCCCACCCTCCTCCCCATTCTCTCATCACCTCTCTGTACCATAGAAATAAATCCCGGTGGTCCAGTGATCCCTTCCCTGTTCCTGATTAGCGCCAGTAGTGACAATCACAGTATCCTGGTAGTCTAGTGGCACCCCACCCCCACTTGGCAGGTATTGAACCACTGTACACTGCTCCCCTCCAACCCGACCCATAAGTCGCGACTGGCACAGCCCTCTGAGTGCGCATATATACTATACACATTCAATGACAGTTCAGGCAGCGGCTGGCCATGACAGTGTGAGGAGGGCTGTGCCAGTCACTGACACGGGTCAGGTTGTAGGGGAGTGAGGTGGTGGGTCACTGCCTGCCGGGTTGGTGGTGGTGGGGGTCACTAGACTACCAGGGTATTATGGTTGTCATTGGGGCTTGATCGGGGAGGACCACTGATGCAGGATTTTTTTTCTTTGGTACAGAGGAGGTGGGGAGGGATCACTGGACCACCAGTGATACTATTTATATGGGGACAGGGACCGGGCTGAGGAGGGACACTTAACCACCAATGGTGTGTGTTTATTTTTAACTATGGGGACAAGGATCAGGCTGGGAGGGACACTGACTACTGGGGTGGATTTCTTATGTGAACACGATTGGGACTGACAGCACTTAGTTAGTTCATTTTTTTTGTTGACCAGGTAAGTGCACTAGACAAATCCTGCCTATTTTCAGGCATGACCGGGGAGGGATACAGATGAATGCTTACTGACCTTGGAACCAGATTAAGCTGTTGGTGGTATTTTTAGTGAATGAGGGAAATTTGGCCAGGACACCAGGAAATTCCCCATGTCTTTCGAGCAAGTACCATGGGATCTTTAACATCCACCTGAACTACCGCCAATCCAGGCAGTTGGGACCTCCATTTAACTTCTCATCCAAAGACAGCACCTTGACACTTGACAGTGCGTAGATGGGGGTATGAGGCACCCCACACACTGTTAAAGAGCAACTCTCGGTTATGATAAAAGCTTAAAACATTAGGTTTATAGCAGTTATGTTTTAACTTTGTTTTCTAGTTATTTGTTTTTTTTCCACTTCCCTTGCTGTTGGTCTACTAGATATTGTAGCTAATGCAGCAATTATTTCACAGAGTCTTTGAAAACATATCTGACTTTCCCCTGCTAATCACATAATTGCTGTTTGTGGCATCACAGTCTGTTGACATGGTGAGTACTATGATATAATCAAAGGCACTGTGAGGTAAACAAGGGAGAGGCAAATGTTTTCTGTACAGCCTTTTAGATGGACTATCTAGATGTGCTGTAAATCTTGGAAAGAAGCACAGAAAATGGAAAAAAGTAAGTCGTTAACAGCTAAAGTATCTTATTTACAAAAGCACATGCTGAAGTGCAGAGTTGCTCTTTGAAGGCTGGGTTTCAGAAGTGTTGAAATGTGCGGCTGCTGTTTAGCACTTCTGAAACGTTCAGTATTGTGCTGCACGCATGCATGAGGGATCCCTCATTTGCATAGGCGCAGCATAATGTGCGAGATGGTGATATCGGGGTGCGTGGCGCATATGTGTCCTTTGGGAATATGGGTATGCCCCCAATGGTTGGCACTATTCCAGGTTAGCGCTAACCATTTGAAAATGGGGGCCATGAAGTTTTCATTAAAGAAAAAAGGGTGGGGTGGGTGGACATCATGGAGTCCCAGACTTCCATAACTAGCAGTAACCTTAACAATGAAGCATGTGGCCAACATACTGCGAACATCTGGCGCCCGTCCTCCAACTTCTACTTTTCTGTCTCATTAATAGGAAATGCCAGACTGTCGGAATGGCCTTTTAATCACTGTCTGATGATAAGAGATGGACTCTTGCTGACTTTTGAGTAGGAATGACTTGGCTTGTGTTCTCCTAGTTTAATTACACTTTCCTGCTGGCTGGGCCATATTAATCTTGTTTACAAAAGTCCCAGTCTGATCATCCTAGACAGTGGCGGAGCCAGGTTTGGAAGCATTTGGGGAGCCGGTGGGTGGGGCTTCTGGTCAATCATGGGCTCCACAATGGGCACTAAGCATTGAATAAAGATGGTGGTGGGGCACCACTACCACACTGGGGCTTTTGTAAACAAGAGTTATATGACCCAGCCAGCAGGAAAAGTGTAATTAAACAGTGAAAAGGTGGGGGCAAAAAACTCACAAAACTAGGGAGGTCTGGGGCATGCCCCTAGGACATTTGTTTTCATGGTTTTTTTTTAGCCAAAACATCACTGTAAATGGTGCATTTTCCTGCATTTTAGAGCTAAGCAAGATGTGTTAAAGCCCATCTGGATTAAACATTCCATGATAAGGATGTTGTTATTATTTCCTGCAAAATGTTTTAAAAATCTGTTTATGAAAGTGCATTCTTTGCTTTTTGTAAAGTGGATCGTTTCTCACTCCCCATTTCTCTCTCTGTGAAACAGATCTCCCAGCTCATCCTTACCCTCCTTGTTAATTACCCCCTTCTTCCACCAGCACCAACCCCATAAGATTTTTTTGCCAGCCTACTGCCTACAAGCCATGCACCATACTCCAGTCGCAAGATGTGACAAGTAAGGCAGTTTAGGCAAAGGATTATTATCATACGCCTGCCATTCTGATCTGAGCACAGGCAAAAAGGGACACAGCAGCTGTGCACTGAGCGCAGGCAAGGAAAACACCAGGAGGGGACCCAGTCTGCTACTGCTGAGGGACAAATTAAAAACATAAGTTGCACCCATACAAAACACAGAGTCTGAGGGGACAGGGTCCTCTCTGTTTTCACTGCTTGCTGCTCTGAGTCTAAAAGATTGCGGTAGCAAATTAAATACAACAAGAACAATGAATAAAATATCATGCATGCAACACAAATCCCCAGGCCATCTACTTGTAAAGCGAGTAACAGAAAGTGTCTACTACTGGGGTTGAGAGTCAGTCCAGTGAGCAGCATGGATGGAGTGCCCTGTGTTGAGAGGATGATCAAATTATTGCAGCTTTCACAACTGTCAGTGTAGCTGGTCTACTCCTGGAGGACTGCTCTGCTCATCCATAATGATCATCTCAGCACTCTTGAGACCTGGACCTCACAGTGAGTGTGTGTGTTTGTGTGTGTGTGTGTGTGTGTGTGTGTGTGGTTGACTGGCGGTATCTTCCATGTGCGGTGAGTTGGGTCACCCAGCTTGACCCACCGCACGTGGCACACTGACACACAGAATGCCCTCTGGCTCCCATCCAAACCCCAGTCCTGGCTGAGTCCGTCAACTCCTGAATTTATTTTCTGTACATACTTTTAGTTTTTTTCCCTTTTAGTCCCACTCCTGTGTGTCCCCAACGTGACACACGGTGGAGGCAGTGTATGCAGGCCTTGTGGGATGCCCCCACCCTACTGGTTGCACTGTCTGCCTCGCCCCTACCACGGGACCTCCATCCTGTGACAGCGGCACTACAGGCAGGTGACCCCTCCCCCTTCCCGGGAGAGGAGAGCCTTTGCTTAATCCTGCCCCCATGCTGGCACCCTGGTGACCCGAGTCATTCCTCGAACCCAGATCGCCGGGCGCAGCATGAGGTAAGGCATTCAGCACCTGAGCCTCCATGCCACTGGGCCAGCACAACTCCAAATTTAAAACAAAAAAAAAGTTTACTAAAATTTGATTGATGATGACTTTTAATGGGAGGCAGGGCTCCCCATGCACAACTGTGCCTCATATTGAAAATGTAAACCTATTTTAGAACGTGAGCCCAAGTTCCTGTTTTAAGCTCAAAGAACCCCATTTCTAGTATGTCTTCCCATATGTAAGCAAGAACTAAGATTTGAAATGCTAATGCATTTAAAGGAGAACTGTCGAGTAAGAGCCTCACACTGAAGTGTGAGGTGATCCCACTTGTACTTTGTGTACAAAAACATTTTTTTTACTTACTGTTTACTACAGTGTAGTAGAATGTAGTAGGCTAATTTTGCTGACTTCAAGATGCCATTTCATGTAACCAGAAACCTAGAATCCTCTGCAGATGACATCAGAGGAGGACCTCAGAGCTGGGAGATTCAGTAGCCTGCAGTATACATATTTTATTTTTATTAATGTATTTATAATTAACAGGTCTCCCCTTTTTGCGTGAGAGACACGTGGCGTAATTGCCGTTATAAAGGGCGTTTATAACAGCAAACAAGCATACGCAGTTCTCCTACCTCTGCTTATCTCGTCCGCTGTAGTCTTTTCCTTCCTGGCTCGTCGCTTCTCTGCTCGCCTACCCCAACCTAGCCGCCAGAATCACTGGCACGGCGGTAAGTCACATTTAAAAAAAACAGTTATTTTCTACCGTATACAAGTTTTAATAATAAAAAAAAAATGCACGCACACACCTGAAACCTCCAAAATTTAAATGTAAGAACCGGAGGAAAACCGAACTGGAGCGCTCCGCACTGAAGCTACTATTTTATATAACTGCTGTGGCCAAAAGGAGACCAGCAATATATAGGCTGTAATATGGGTGGTGATAACCAGAAGCTACACCCTCGGGTTAGATGCATGTACAAACCCTCGAGAGCTTTGCCTCTGGGTTTATTCAGCATATAACCCTCGGTGTGTGTAAACTTCTTCACACACACCACCCCATACTTTATTCTATATATTAACCAGGTGGGTACACTGATCCCAGGGACCATTTTCAGGCATGACCTGGGCTAATTAGATGACACATCCAATATGAAGCACAGTTACATTATAAACACAATGGAGAAGGAATAACATCAAGTATACAGTTAGGTATTGACAATGTGGTGTACACACATATGTCAGGTTGACAAAGATTCCATGGACTTAGGCCATACACAATGCCGCCTTCAAGCATTAAAGATTTAGTAAGCTAAAATCAGATGTTTGCTGAACCGCTGTGCTCACATGGGCTTAGTATAGGTCCTCTGTGACTGTACCTAGCCACAGGAGAACAGCAGACCAGCAAACAGAAGACTACAGCTTATAAAAAAACTCTTGACATTCATTGTCTGCTATGAATCTCCACTGCTGCAGTCCTCCTCTGATGTCATTTGCAGGGGATTCTGGGATTTCTGGTTACACGAAATGTCAGTTTACAAGTTGGTGAAACTAGCCTGATACAATCTATTACACTGCAGTAATCAGTAAGTAGAAAAGTGTTTTTGCACACAAAGGGCTAATTGGGATTAGCCTTACACTTGGGTGTGAGGCTCTTATTGCTGATGGTTCCCCTTTAATATGTTTCTAACATAACTAAGTGCAATACAGATGACATTTTCAGCACTGGCAAGTAATACAACTGAAAATATTGTAAAGATTGCATTCTAGCTGGCTCAGTGGCGCTGAGGGTTGAGGCGCTGGATGCCACACTCGTACACGCCAGTGACCCGAGTTTGGGAACGAGCCAGGCCACTGGGGATCGGGTAGGGGAAGGAGGATTGAGCATCCAGAGGATTGCTCTCCTCTCTCTGGGGAAGGGGATTAGTTGTCCTGCCTGTTGACTGCCCTCTAGCAGTGGCTGGAGGGCAGTACAGGTCAGGAGGCTCAGAAGCTGACATGGTTACGTCGGAGGTGAGGGAAGAAAGCGAAAATGGCGGGACTCCACGGACCCGTGATTGCCTGACTGCTGAGGTGAAGTCTGCCCCGCACCACCAGATTTGACGACCTGGTGGCGGGGACTGCTGGCACCCCTGCACCTGACCCTGTCATGGAGGGGGAATCCATGGGGAAACCTTGGGGGGGCAGACAAGCTGGGGTCAGCCAGAGGATGTACCTCCCCAAAGGTGGGTCATAGCCCTTGAACCTATGGTGAGAAGTAAATACTAATTAAAAAGATTGTATTCCTAACACTGCCAAGTAAACTTAGAGCTTTTGGACTGGAGAGTTGAGTCATAAGGATCTAGAACAGGCTTCCAGGAAGTGGACAACCATTTGCCTTGTGCAAGCCAAGATTGAATGAAAGGAAACGGAATGAAGTCTTCCAGAGATGGACCATTCAGCTGGAGGAGCATTAGGCCTGAGATTGTTGATTGCTTTAGACTATTTCTGCGATCTTTGGCATTGCTGAGTACGTTCTTGCTGCTGTCATTAGTTGATAGAAATAATCTTTTCGTTCCTTACCATCAAGTTTGAAGCTTCTAAATTACTTAGTAAGAAGCCTGGCCTTCCATCAAGAGTGGTTACTAGTCAAAAACACTGTCATCCCCAAAAGCGCATCGTATCGTCACTGTCAGGCCATGTTTTGGAATCAAGGACACTAATGTCTTTCATTAGGCAAGAGTTGGGCACTCTTCTCATGGACTGCATTAGTTAATGCCTGGAGCAGTTGGGCAGAGCCGATTCCACCTTTTCCAGGCCGCAGTGTCACACTCTTGAACTGTGGCTCTTGGTCAGATACCGCTATCTGGCTTACGTGTTTTTGGAATGACTTTCCACCTTCATTCTTCATAGCTCTGAAAACAGAAACTGTTTGTTGTACAGTTACGAAGGCATCATTGATAGTGGTGTCATATTTTGCAGGAATAGTGACGGATAATGTAGCTCATAAGCTATCTTTTGTCACAGTGAAGCTTTTCATAAATGTCATAGTGGCAAGACTGTTGTAAAGTCCTTCATACTTCATTCTCTCACTGTGAGAACATATCACATCTTTTGAAGCATCACCAAAGTGTTTACATAGAGCAGGAAAGTCTGTCCAAACAGCTTTTACTGATCCAAAACTGCTTGCAAACCATCTTACGCTGAAGATAGGACTGATACAGAGAAGCTGAGTTTCAATCTGTTTAGCAGCCTGATTAAGGTGGCTTTGATTCTTAGGTGTCTGTACTGAGCATATAGCTTTGACATGAATGCCTGGAAATAGTAGACATCACAGACTTCAATGCATCATCGACAGCAAGCTCAAGGTGATGGGCCAGGCAATGAAATGAATAAACTTGATCGCGTTCTTCTCCTTAAACTGTACAGCTAATCCACTGTTGCACCCCATTGTCACCGATGCTTTATCTGTGCATATTGCTATCTATTTCTTTCACAGCCAGTGTTCTTTGAATCCTGCTTGACTTAGCTCCTCCTCCACAGTGTTCATTATGCCTTTAGCATTCAGTACCATCTTTTTCTTCAGAGAGTCCCAGGAAAATGTTTTCCACACCAAAGGTTTGAGGGTAATCTGCAAGGCTGCAGCAAAGATGTAGCACGACCACACTCGCACTGTAGAGTGTGGCTTCATCCAGCATGATCACCACATAAGGTTCCCCGTTTTTGATGGCTGTGTAACAGCTCTTTTCACGCAGCAAGCAATATGCTGGAGAATGGTTGCACAGCTATGGTCTGAATGATGAATGTTGCCCATGTTGACTCCATTTAGTTGCTGCAGTTTCACAAGATAAGGCTGTTTGGAGAAGGGAATATTGAGTTTTGCAATGGCATAAGCTATCCAAAAATGTGCGCAGTTTCATTGAATTGTTTTGACTGGATATCTGTAATGCACGCTTTCAGTCTGGCACTTTGCTGTGCTTCCAAACATTTTGTTGACATCTTATGTGCTTTTGAATCTCTGTGTCTGTAAATCTTGTCCTTTTATGTTTGTCTTGCACGTGCAAGCAACATTTTGTGGCAACAGACGATGGTAGTAGGAGAAATGCAGAAGAGTGGTCAGTTTTGCTAATGCAGGACACGCTTTTTAGTTGGGTGCGCATTCTTCATTCGCCAGCTAGAGAGCATGTTAGCTGTGACACAAGTTTTATGCAGTGCCACCAACTTGAAACAAACTTGCCGGCTGCAATCGGAGACAAGCTCATCATGCAACAACACAGATGACATGCCTCCCCACGTGCCTTGCCTGGTGAACATTTCAATAAACATGGTGGCGGCTCATGCTATCTGCCTCTAGCAGTCAGTAGAAAGCTGACTTTAGGAGTACCCAGTTCCCATGTCGGCATGTTAATACACAGATTGTGCTTGGCACTGGGGCCCACCCCAGTGTGCCTCTGTGAGTGTTGGGAAGCCGACCGCGTTGGCAGTTCCTGCCCCGCCCCACCCCCATTGTGTGCCACGCTGGGAGTCCACCCCAGTGTTGGCAACATCACTACCCCAAAGTCATGGGCACACTGCGTAGCCCACCCCAGTGTGTGCAACATTTGTTTTCTTACACCTGTAAAGAAAGAAAACCATCCGCAGTGTTCCTTTTATTTTTAAAGTACCTGAAACAAAGAAAATGGTCCCTCACTGTCGGTGGCGCCCCCCAACCCACACCCAACCTCTGCGCACTCCCACCTCCCACACCCCTACCCCATACCTCTGGAGGTCAGCACTTCAATTTCGTGGGCTGGGAACACATCTGCATTCTTCTAAGCCGACTGTGAACTGAAGAAATGCCTATAAGCTGTATAATGGCATCAGTGGGGAGGTTTCAACTTAGGTGGATATCTTGGCCATTTTTGACTTTTGGCTCCAGATTTTCAACATAGGTTCTTGGGACCCCACCTCATGAAATCAGTCACTGTCTTGTTGTTGTTCAGTCCTGACAGGTGATTTCAGTCACTGCGCTGAATCACCTTTTGGGACTGATTAACAAAACGATAGTGCCACTGTTCATGAGGTGTGCTCAAAAGGCCTATGTTGCAAATCTGGTGGAAAAATTCCAAAAATGACTGTGTTACGAAGGGCGTTGTACAGTTTCCACACACTGGTAACTTTGAGAATGTTTAATATTTTCACTCCAGATTTTCAACATTGCCATTTTTTCACACCTTCTTATGAACAGTACAGCTGTTATATTTCACATCCTGCCGAAATGTGTTTTCACACATCTGGTGCACAATGGCGTGGTCCCTGTGGGAAATCAACGCTCAGAACAGATTAAGAAAATCACAGTGACACTGTCCATGAGTGGAGGTCCCAAAATGCCTATATTGAAAATTGGTGAACAAATTCAAAATGACTCTTACGAGCGTATCAGTAGTTTCCATGTATGTGGTAACTTTGAGAATGTTTAATATTTTCACTCCAGATTTTCAACATTGTCATTTCTTCACACTTCCTTATAAACAGTACAGCTGTTATTTTTCACATCGTGTCTGAAATATGTTTTTTATGATCTGGCACAGAATGGCGGATCGTGGGAAATCAGTGTTTGGGACAGAGTAAGAAAATCACAGTGACACTGCTCATGATCGGAGGTCCCAAAATGCCTATATTAAAATTTGGTTACAGAAATACTCCCAAATCATTGTGTTACGGGCATATGTTACGCATTTCTATGCATGCTCGTGGATCATCAATTTTTCAGATTTCACTCAGATTTTCAACATTACCATTTCTTTACACCTCCTCGTAAACAGTATAACTTTAATTTTTCACATTCTGCCAGAAGTGTTTTTTGCACCTGTGGCCTTAAATGGCACAGTCACTGTGCAAAATCACCTTCGGCTAGCAAACTGATAGTGCCACTGTTAATGAGGTGGGGTCACAAAGCCCATGTTGAAAATTTGGAGTAAAAATATCAACAAACGCCTGGGGTGTTAGGGTTTCCAACTGCAACGCTTCCCACCCTTGTAGAGACTGACAGGCTTAGGTGTGACTTGGGATTTTCAGCTGTAATTCTCGCCATTACACCCCCACCCCCACCCTGCAGCCACTGACAGGCATTGAGGGTGTGCCTTGGACTCTTACATTTAAAGTTCACCCCATTCTCCTATACTGTACCCGTCTTGGCATTTCATTATGGAATGGGGTGAGCATAAGGCCCGAGGACACCAAGACACACCGAACACTTATTGGTGTCTGCAATGTAGGGTGAGGTGAAATGGCATTATAGCGAACCGACCCAAAGCCACATCCCAGTGCCTGTCAGACTCTGCAAGGTGGGAATGGGGTTGACGCTCAGTCAGTCCAATATTTCACTGCCATTCCTATTATGCATCTCTCTAATTTCTGCACTACCAATGCCAGCAAAACAACATTCGGCATTGACAAATGCTGATAGGTTTGATGCACATGTGCAACAAACCTTTATCAGTGGAGGGATTTGTGAAGTGCCCTGTGAGCCTATTGCAGTTAAAAACTGTAGGGCAAAGCAGTTCCAGACCAATAAACATGCACGTTAACTCAGACACCATTCTTCTTCAACTGAATGCACTTGAGAAGAACCAAGTCAATAAATTAGAGGGCTTCAGTCCTTTGATATGAATTAAGCTATTCATCAAGTAGCTGATGGGCTGTCAACACCAGCAACCTGTCATTAAAATCGACAGCAATGACAAACTGACTAGACTGCATCAGAAAATTGAGAGGAGAGTTACAGAAAGTTTGAACTGTGTTGTGCCAGTCTTTATTACTTTATTACTGTTAAAGGTTTTCTACTTCTTCAGCCTAATCTGTAGGCAGGTTGAAACAGGCCATGATGTCTCGGATTAGCATTTTTTTCTCCTAAACTAGCAAGTCTCCCAAATAAAAATTAACCATTGCCTGCCTGTCTGTAGTATGGAAGTTAATTTTCTTACTGTGGTAACTTTTAAATACAGGGAAAATATAATACACTCCATTTCTCTCCACGGCAAGTGTATATTGCAAACAGTGTTAACCTAGGCAAGACACATATTCATTCTAAACTTATTTGTATCTATAGTACATGAATGCCATTTGAAAGGTGAACCCACACTTATGGGACTGTGGGTATATGGATGTCACCAACTTTTCCAGTCCTCTCCTGCCCTTCCCCTTATTTCCCTTTTCACCACCCCTCCAAGCATAACTGTTATGTTCCCCTCCCCATGCCCTAGCCATCCATTCCCTCCCCTATATGCTACCCTTACCCTCTCTTTTAGCTCTTATGTATGTATATACCAAGACCTGCCATGATCTGAGTGATGCATAGATCTCAACATGGTTATATTACATATATCGTAATCCAATAACAAGAATAACGGTAGATCCTCATGTGTATTCTCATTCTTCTTGTGCACAGCTGTTTTCCTTGTCATCCTTCCTGCAGTGATCCCAGCATTTGCCTTCTGTCCATGGTGATCCTCTACACCAGCTCTTTCTTGGCCTATTATTCTCCTATTATTCTTCAGTACCCTTGATATCTGTCTAGGTGTAAAAACAAAATGGATTTTTCCCCAAAGTGAATCTTGCGACCAGGGTTGTCCATCGCATCCTGTAAGAGAGCTGTTTGCTGTACTCAACATTCCTTGCACTCACAGTTTAAGTGCCCATGTAACATCTCAGGATGTACTGCTGCAAAGCATCAAACCTTCAGCATTGACAAATGCTTGTTATTTTCTGTCATTCTTTGCTTCCACTAGATTATTGCACCACTTTCGGATGAAAGGCAGACACCTTGGCTTCTGTCAGCAAATACTTTAGTCTCACGGCAGATACAACAGCCAGTTATACATCTCTCTCCATCTCTTCCACTGACAAATGACCAAACCTTAGGCCAGGAGGTGTCATCTGCAGTGCTTGCACACGGCTACAGGAGACATTAGAATCTACTGATTGAATTTTCAGGGCTGTCCAGGATGTTGCTGACACTTGAGCTAACAACGCAGTGCCTGTGATCGTGAGAATGCGCTAGAACCTATTTCAGAAGAGTCCTATACAGTGTTGATTTTATTAGTGACATGGTTATGTACTGTCAGAAGCAGCTGGCTTAGAAGAAACTGGTACCCCTTTGTCGCTACTATTTGTAGTACTTGTGCCAAAAGATAATAAGCTCTGCTTCCATTGCTTGCATGGTGGTGAAATGTTGCTCATATCTGTAGACTACAACCAAAGGGTAATAGTAATAACGTAAGAAAATTGTTTAGAAAAAGTGGCCTATTGAAGTATTGTGATTTCTATGGGTGGTATAAAGTGCTTCTGCTAAGCGGCATCTGTCACAATAAAAGGAGCTGTAAATAGATATGGACTGTTCTATTTCTGCAGTCAATATTTCATTACAAATTACTTTTTATCTCTTAAGTTTGCTTGCTTGATTACAGACTTTTTGAATAACTACGTCGTTTTATATAATGTAATGCACCTGTATATTTATAAAAGACACATTAAAACTGTTTCACCTAGGAAAATGACAATGTCCGATGACACTGTAATAGTTCACTGACAAAGATTGAAATGCTGCGATGTCAAGGTGTCATAAGAAACAGTCTAAATATCAGCTGAAAGAATTTTGTGCAGATAAGGCAGGTAGGAAATAAAACACTGACTCGCAATGATTCATCTGAAGAGGATGTAGTACTCTGCAAAATCCACAGTGCTATCAGTAAAATTCAGATTGATGCACACTTCACAACGATCAGTAGGAGACCATGCAAGGAGTAAGATATGCAAATAGTTGAAAACAAGGACATCTTTCAGCAGCAGCAAACCATCATTAACGCATTCCATTACCTCCTGGGCAGCCGTTTTGTGTCAGGGAAACAATGCATAGTTCGGACTTCATATGAGCTATTGGAGGTAACCAAGTGCAAAGTGATAATTGTGGTGGGTGGGGAGGTTAGATAGATACTGGAGAGATATGTACCTCCTTTTTACTTGGATAGTCCAAGTGACATGCTACATCACTGGAATGACAAAACTAAGTTTGTACTGGGTGCAGGCAGCAGACAAGTGCATAAGTGGGAGGTTTGAGGTCAGGCTGTGACACTGTGTCACGTAAACAAACACAGTCACTGCTCAGGAAAGATGGTAAATGACAGGGGTGTACTTACTACTTTCCATTTTGCCTGGGTCTACCCACTGTACTCCCTCTTTTTAACTCATTTTGCTGTTTTGCTCTTGACTGTCTGCCCCACTGAGCATTGTGACCTCTATACTGGTCTCTGCTTCCGCCCTCTTGGGGAGATGCCTCGTCCACTGCTCCTCCCTAGTTGGGAAGCACTGGCACAGATCACTCCCCCACCTCAATGCCCTCCTTCCACCCCTTGTCCTCCCACCTACTCTTTCTGTAACTCTGCCCACCGGACTTAGCCCTCCCTGCCCAATCTTCCACTTCAGGTCAGTCTGTCTTTTCCTACCACTTCCCCAAAATTTGGAACTTCCTTCCTTCCACTAGAAATCCGGCTCTGCCCTGTCCACTCATTTGTTATCCTCTCTTCTTTGAAATTACATTTCTCCATCCTGCCACTGTGCCTGACCCCTTCTCAATAGCCCCAAGCTCCCCTTTCTCTCTCAATGCTGCACCTAATCTACTCCTCCCTTTTTCCCTCTCTCCCTTCCTCGCTCCAGGTAGGTCGCTATCACATGACACTGACTGGGTTTGCATCGAGCAGTGTTTAGACCCATGTGGGGTTCCACTCCAGAGGATCGAGGCTTGCCTCTCTCCCTTGTGCCCTCACTCTCTTGTGAAGGTAGAAGGTGATCACCACATCTACCTTTCCCTGGGAAACCAGTAACCCACAACACTGACTGTGTGAGCTTCAGGCAGTGTTGGACCCTTGTGAGTTTCCACTCCAGAGGGTGAAAAGGGCTTGCCTTCCTCCCTCCTGCAATATCTATCTTCCTGCAGACCTGGGTACCCAGTCCCTCCAGTTTTGGGCTACTTCTGGCTAAACTGACCCATGTGGGGTCTACATCCGGTTGGGTTGAAGATCTGCCCCTTACTCTGTCCCTCGTGCTTCTGCCCCATTCTTCAGTAAGCCTGGCTGTGTTCTCCTTCTTTCCCCACCTATTCTTCTCTGCAAATGGTTTACCCTGTATCCTCATGTAATGAGTCTGCAATATTTCATTTCTACTGCTTAAACATTTTCATATAATAAGCTGGTCATGGCCATTCTTGCTTGGATCTGTACCATAATACAGGTATATGTTTATTTATCTTGGTTTATGCTACACTTACTTGTCTGAAATTTGTATCATAGTATGTAATCTTATTTTGTTTTATTTTTGTATCTTGAATTATGTATACAAATTGTACTCCCTCCCTGGATGCAGCTGGAAACGAGCTATTATAGCTTAGTACGCCTTTCCTGGTGAAATGTTTTCAAGTAAATTAATACCAGGCTTTGAGAATGACTAGGAAATGAAGATAACAGGCGTAGCTATAAAGATATAAAGGTGACCTTCTCTGGAACAGCTGTAAGTGTGTGCTTGCACTTAAAATCTCAGAAGGCAGTCATTGTCAATTCCAGTGATATAGTAGGTATACTGATGCTAATACCGCAGTGTGTTTAACATCTTTACTACACACAAGATCCTTTAGGCAGAGCCTATTTTCACAGGGTCTAGAGTCATTTACAAGAAAAACATTGACACAGTTATATTGCATATTTTATAGTGACTGATGAGTTAATGCGTTTGTACAGTGACTAGTTGACATGGCAACTCACATCTGATTAACACAGCATGACAGACATAGTAAATGACAGCAGAGTGAGCAACATGTGAGTATAGGATATGGCTTGATAGGGAACAGGAATTGCATTTTACAGCAGTGAGTAGCCAGCGATAGAACTTGTTTTATATGCTTGCAGTATGATAAGTCAAAGAAAAATCAGTCCCAGTCGACGAATAGCTGGGATAGTTGCTGAATCAAAGTGCCAAGTGCTCATGTGGGAAAGTGCTAACACGTTTAAATTGTACTGTGGTGTGGGGTGAACAGGAGACTCAATACATGGTATTTAACAGAGGGTCACAAACACTGTTCAGACGCCAAAATCGGAGACACTTGTACATAAATTCTTTGTACCTGAATGGCCCAAGCTCTTCCCTTAGGAGACCCCACACCACCTGTTCACTAAGGAAAAAAGTGTGGAATTAAAGATGCACTAAGACCTGCAGTGTTGAAATGCTGTTGTCTTTTATGCTGGCCTCTTGGTGATACAGTGAGTTGGAATCTGTGCTCCAAGCTTGAGAGAACAGTAAATGTGCTCACATACTCCATGCAGGTAGCTTACCAGGAGTGCCTGGACATGAAACGCTACTGTCTGGTGATAAACAAGAAACCCTTCAGACCCCGGAACGTTCTTCCCTCTTAGAACACAGATTCCAACTTGCAAGCATATAATTATGGCTTTTCCAGTTAGCACCTTATGTGTTTATTGATGAGCCCTACTATTCGCTTTCACTGGGGAGGCAGAATGGGAGGTACACTGATATACCCCTGCCATTTACCACCTTACCTGAGCAGTGTCTTTGTTTATTTAAATCAAATCACATAGTTTCAAAGCCTGACTTTTGACCTCCCACTTATATACTGCCTGCAGCATGGAGCAAATGTTTTGTTTTAATTCTAGTGACCCAGCACATAGCATGGTATATGTATATCTAAGCGGAAGGGAGATGCTCAGTATCAGTGTAACCACTGCCCCAGTTACAATGAACAATGTTTTATGACACCCAGACATGACACCACACACATCATTCTTATTCACATATTTGTTAGTTCTGAGATTAACCAGGAGAGCATACTGAGCACGGGTTGCTCGATTCCAGAGGCGTCCTGGGGACAAGTCCTGAACATACTTACAATACAGTACATACAAAGGCAGATCTGGACAAATTATACAGAGAGGCAAATGAGATACAAGCGTGCAAGGTGATACAAGTGTTTCCAAAGACAGCCTGGGGAGAATAATTGTACTGCAATTCCAGAACAGTGACAAGGTGAGTGAAGCACCCAGAGTCCCACAGAAGTTAGCTCAAAGTGAGTGCAGCTAAAGCAAGAACAGCTGGTAGAGAAGTGGGTGCTGAGAAGGAGGTTGAGGTGATGGGAGTTGGTGGAGTGTCTAATATCAGTGGGCAAGGCATTTCCAGAGCTTGGGTATGCGGTATTTGAAGGCAGCTTGGCCTTTGGTTGTGCTCATGAAAGGAGCGTGGAGGAGCCTGGAGTCCGTGCTTCTGAGGAGTAGGCAGGTGGAGGGTTGCGTTAAGAGGACAGATGCGAGATAAGGGGAAGGGACTGGGACCAGAATTTGCTGCGGGTCGAGTTAGTGGATCTGTCTACGGGCCTGAGGGACGGCAGGGCTAGGGGTGCAGTATAAGGCGCTGTGGTGAGTCGTTTGTGGACAGTCCAGAATAAAGTGACAGAAGGAGGGAAAGGTGTATCCAGGCAGGCTAGGGAGGAGGAGGGAGCAGAGCCGTAAACTATGTTGCCATAGTCAAGTAATGGGAGAATCTTCTTTTGAACAGTTTTCTTCCGGGCTGGTGTGGGATACTACCCTTGTTCGGTAAAGGGTGCGGGTTTAGGGAGCAGTTTCTTGTGGATGGAATCAATATGGGTGGAGAAATCTAGGTGCTGATCGAGCCAGACACCTAGTATCTAGGAGGTGCACACTTCCAGGGGGTCCGTCCAAGGTTTGGAAAGGGGAAGTGGTTTGGCAGGAGAGTCTTGCCTATGAGTCGAAGGTTAGCGAAATGGTTTTCTTGGGGTTTAGGAACAGCTGGTTAGAGCTGAACCAGTGCTGGATTGCATTGAAATCCTGTTGGAGTACATTATCCACTTCCCCAGCGGAGGGGCCTGTGGCATACAGTATTGTGTCGTCCTGCATATGTGGATGGATGAGTGTAGGCAGGCCGGTGGTAGATCATTTAAGAATACAGAGAAGAGTACTGGACCCAGGGCGGAGCCTTGGGGACACCGCAGTGACTGGTAGGGGACTAGAGTTGTGGGTGACGATTTTAGAGTGGTGCCTGCCTACCAAATAAGCATGAAACCAGCCAGAGGCCGAGCTGAGAGACTGGAAGCTTTTAGTTTAGATAGTAGTAGAGAGTGGGAGACTGTGTCAAGGCCTTAGCCAAGTCAGTAAAGATGGCTGAGGTGATGTGCCCTTGTCCATACCAATGTGTATGGCATCAGTGAGCCTTAGTAGGAAGTGATAGTTGAGTGCGATTTTGAAACCTGATTGGTAGGGGGTGAAGAAAGAGGATGCGCTCAGATAGGGGGAGAGTTGGGCAAGAACAAGACGTCCCTGCGGTTTGCCCACAGTAGGGAGGAGGGAGATGGGGCGATAGTTACCTGGTGAGGAGGCCGCCACCTTTGGGGAGGGGATTATGGTAGCCTGCTTCCATTCGGCTGGTAATTTGGCTAGTGAAAAGAGGAGTTGAAAAGGTCGGCCAGTGGGGCGGCTATGACGGGCAGACAAGTATAACATTTTAGCGCCCCGGCCATGGGGCATTTTCGCTTGTTAGGTTTAGGGTCCGTACAGATTTGAGTACTTCAGCAGAGGACACAGGGTGAAAAGAGAATTTGGATGGCTGGCAGGGGCCCCTGATATGGGGGGGGGTATTGTGGATAGGTGTTGGAGAGCAGAAAGAAGAGTCCACACAGCTGGAGACTTAAGGTATTGAATGTGGAGGCAACCTCACTGGGGACAGTGATGGTAACACCCTGGATGGTTAGGGCTGGAGATGGTGGGCAGAGGAGAGATTTGATTGTTTTCAGAAGTTTGTTGGGTGGTCAAGGTTTGTGTTGAAGGCCGACAGGAAGTAACTCTCTTTGGCCTGACATATGAGTTTGTGCGGAGTTGGCGGGCTCTGTAACATTGGAGAGATGTTTGGGTGCCCATTTTCTTGTGGTTTTCCATGCTTGGTCCCTGGAGTGGCATTGACTGATGATAGCAGTGGAGACCCAGGAAGGTGGGTGCCTCTAACCCTTTTTTTTTTTTCTCGGGGGCATGGAGTCCCACACTGTTAGGAATCTGGCCTTGAAGGTTTCGAGTGCAGAGTCAATAGATAGTGCCTTTGGTATGAAGGACCAGTCTATGGTGCTAGGTCATGCAGGAGAGATGCTAGGTCCAGGGAATTGTATGACCTTGTGAGCAGTATCCTGGGGAGTACAGTGGGCCTATGTACTTTCCTGACCATGTAGGTCATGTGGTGGTTGCTTAGGAGTCAGGGAGCAGGCCAGCTCTTAGAATCCTGTGAGGGTGTGAGGATAGGCCCAGTTCAGGAGAGAGTGATTTTATGTTTATGGCTCAGCCTGGTGGGGTGCACTATTAGCTGGGTGAGGTTCAGGGTGTTTATTTTGGTGTGTAGCTTGGCATTCTTTGGCAAGCCAGTTGTAGTTGAAGTCACTGAGGTGTGAAGCTTCGCCTGCTGAAGATGAGGTCTTTAGTGTGTCCAGGTGGTCTAGGATGTCGGGCAGGGGTGCCAGCGGCACAGTGGAGCCAGCAATATACACTTCGGTGGAGTGCGGAAGTGAGAGTTTGATTAGTAGAGAGTCGCTTTGAGCTGGGAGAGGGGAATTTGCACCATGGTATACTGTAGCCTGGTGGAGATAAACATGGCAATATCCCCTCCCCTTTTGCCTTGTGGTCATGTCTAATAATTGAGTAGCCGGGATGGATACCTCAGGGTCTGTGTGGTGGGCTTTAGCCAGGTCTCTGATATGATCAGGACATCAGGATGTAGTGATAGGACAATGGGTTGCAGGAGGTTATTTTGTTTAGGATACTGCAGGTGTTGAGGTGCAGGAGTCTGAGACCTTTGGGGAGAGAAAGCGGAGGGAGGTGTTGGGGGTGGGTCCAGGGTTGGCTTGATATCCCTGCTAGGAGGAGTAGCAGCACAGTAATTTGTTTGGATTTGTGATAGAAGGATTTGGGTCTAATGGAGGAGGTGGGTACTTGAGGAGTAGGCGGAGTACCCATGGGGCTGAGAAGGAAAGACCATTTGCCCTGGGTGCAAGGAGGGGGCAGAATGGTTGCGCCAATGGCCCAGTTGTTCAAGTGGTCATGGAGCAGCTGTTGAAGGGTGTTGGCAGAAGAAATGGTGTGGGGAGATGGGGGGTGGTTGCCTGCGGGTAGATGGCTGAGGGAGGGATACTAGTGGTACCAACAGGTAAAATAGCGAGATCCAAAAAGGTAGCATTGTGTCAAAGACTGCAGCAAGCAGGAGCTGAAGAGAGCGGCCACTAGAGGTTGCAACAGGTAAGCTGCAAATGGGAGAATGGGCTGATAGGCTGTGTAGAGTCACATGGGACTCGCTATATAGTCAGTGCTCACCAAGGGGTGGGGTGGGGGTAGCCAGTGCAGCATCTTTCATCATTATCGCTTCATTAGCTGCCAGCAGCATTTTGAGACATATTCTGAATTCCTTGGCAGTGGTACACTGTACTGTTACTTGACCTGCATGTTCTCCTGGTAAAACAGTCAGCGGGGAACCAGATCACCAGTGGTCGGGGAAAGGTCTGTGGTAGTCAATCACTAAGTCAAGTAAGTGGAAGATGTCTGAAGTCAAGAAGATCTGTCATGTGACACCTAACTCAAATATACTTAATTTTGTTCCATACTTTTTATAGAACAAAATATCAGTATAATCTGTAAACTAAACTTACGTTTTGTCACAGCGTGGAAGTTCACATTCACACAGACATAATAAAAGCCAAATTGTTATAAACAAGCGTCCGACCTATAGAAGTTCCCAGGGTCGCGGAGTGCCCCGGGGAGGGCAGGCAGCATGGTGTTGATGAGCTCAAAGCAGTGGAATACTGTGACCCATGCTTGAAAAAAGTTCCTGAAGGGTGCCTTTGATTTTAGTGGTTCTACACCACTTGGTTTCCTCCTGTGCTGTGTGGTTTCATTAGAACATTTCCAAAATTGAAACCATAAATAATGAGATGGCAAAAGCAGAGTACTCACAAAGAGCAGATGCTAACAAGGGCAAGGAGCGAAACCTTTGTTTAAGGTGGTGGAAGTTGGAACTCTCCTATAGAAGTCAGTAGAGAAAGATGACAGAGATGGTGAAACTGTTGTACAGTTTTTAAGAGGTGGTGGAATTGAGTTCTTGTAGGCTCCTGTCCAGTTCAACCCCTGATTTTAATTCAAATGTTAACAAAGTGTTAGAGTGCAGAGGCACAGTATCATGCAGCCCTATCACTTCTGCACATAGTGCGTTGGGGGGGGGGCACTGCAGTGTGAGAAGGCTGTTATATGTATAAATTACAAGTAATTAATGCAAAGCGCTTAAAAGTGCTTAGTGCATAATTGTACAGAAAGAACATGTAAATCTTTGTAACAGGTTAAAAATCAGCACTCTTTCTGTAGTTTGAAAGTCACTCTGTAAATATGTATGGCTATCTGGTTGTAAGATCCACCGGTAGAAATGACAAAATATGCTATCTCAGAATTACAAAATATGCTATCCCGATAAGGACGTCTGTTGTTTTTAAATGACAGAAATCTACTTGTTATACAGTGCTAAATTAAATGCATTCTTGACGCAAGGAAGTCTTCTGAATTTCTTCACATCCTCTGAAGGGGCACATCAGTTCAGAAGGCAACAGTATTCCTGTATAAACAACAAAGCAAAAAATCGGCTCAGTTGCTGAAAACTGGTATAAATGTATGACAAGTTAGCAGAAGTACAGTAGACATAGTTATTTTCTCAAAAAGTGGAGTATGTCAAACCTGCCATTTAATCCCGGGCTGGTTAGAGCTCACAGGGAGGGTACAGAACCAAAACAGCTCCCTTTAAGGTGTACCAGCAGGTCCAGATCCCCATGCTCCCCAGGATAAGCGCTCCATAGCATCCAAATTAAATTGGTGTTTGTCTACACCATTTCTATGTCTTGCAGCATGCACTGCCAGGGCGTTTTCTCATCACCTTTACTGATACTGTGGAGGAGTTCAGTTCACCTACCAGAACCTTGAACTGCCAAGAGGTCTTTTACCCATATAAAATGCACCTCGTGTGCATGTGGCAAAGATACACGACATTCATGGTGATGCCTCAGTTTGTAAATGCAGAATATCAAAACACTGACTAGTGTTCACTGTTGTGATTTTTAGTCTTCAGAATGTCTGGACAGCATAAAGCAGCAGTTGCCACAAGTGTGGCAGGCTCCCGATTGGGATGTGGTTGTACCATATCCTTCAACAGATCTCGCTCTCTGGTGGAGAGTGGCTACTATGCACCAGGCTGTCCTTCAAATGGTTCCCTGTCCATAAACCAACCTAGCTCAAGGGGACATGAAGTGACCAGTAATGAGCATTGAATTCACTGCAGAATGTGCCAGTTGTCCCCTATCAATTTACCAATAGCGGCAGCTTATCTCGAATAAGTCATGAAAAGTTTACTAGCCAGCATTCACACAGACACAAGCAGAGTTTTTATAATAAGCAAGCAACCAACCTACACACTTCAAGTAAAATCCATGACCACAGGAATGAGTGGAACAAAACCTAAAGAAGGTGGCCTTTTTCACACAGACTTGTGACAAAGGACTTTGCAGGTCTGTTCCCTGCCTTACATATGAATTTTAGTGTAAAAAAAAAAATTTAATTCAGATAAAATAATAATAGTGATAAATAAAATTATACTTTTTACTTTATTGATACAGCCCTCAAAACTTGAAGAAGAAACAGGCTGGTTTCAACGTCAGTGTGAATGAAATACATAGAAATGTGACGGCAGATAAGGACCACCAGGCTCACCTAGTCTGCCCGCTTACCTAGTTCTAATTATATAAGGGAGCACTTTTGAATTGTGATGCAGAATATGAAAGTACTTGAATTTAAAGTAAAAGATTTATCAAGTAGATATCGTTGGGTCGAGTATTTCTTTCATTTACTATGAAGTCAGTAGAATAGTAAGGAGTAAAAGGAGAAAGAAAGAGTAAGGAAGGAAAGGGGTGAGAAAGAAAGAAAGAAAAGGAGGGAGGCAAAGAAAGAGCGAGAGAGAAACTAAGGAACAGTGTATTTCTACGCAGTTTTCAGTTGAAAATAAAAGAGCCCAACTTCCACTAGCTGACGGATGGCTGTCAGGACTTTGTTCCCAATTCTGATTGTGTCAGTTCACTCAGTTGGCCAAGAATAGCATAATTTACATTATCAGGGCTGGCAGGCTTGCCATCAGCGTTTCAATTGCCTTTTGTTAAGCAGTCAACATCTGAGGGAGAGGTTACTTCAGCCTAGTAAACGTTTCCATTTCCTTGCAGGGGTCCTTGGGAAATGTGCCTTGTAAGGCTAGGTCAGAAGCGGCTGGAGTTGCTGAGAGCTGGACTGCTGGCTTGCTGCCTGACATTCTCTGCCGTTTGCACTCTGGGCTCTGCCAGCCTTCCTCCTTGGCAAAATCAGTGCTCATATACCGTGCAGTCAACCCGATTCAGGACTTTCTGCCAAATAAAGGTTTCTTGTCAAAGTCCCAAGACTCTTCCTTAAAGAGGATGCACAGAAGTTTTCTTTTACCTCCCTGTTCCATCGTCTGTTCAGTTAACAGGAGTCTGTGAGAATATAAAGGCTGGTGGTTATGCAGTACATGCCAGCCACTATGACAGTACAGGCAATCTGCTCCAGAAACTACCCATTGCCTTATAGGGCACAGTCCCCCTGCTTCCCTGAACAAAGTGAGACACACACTGGAAATGGAAAGAAATGGCCACAGCCATGTGTTTATTCATACCAATTTCCAATATGATCATGTCAATTAATACTAGCAACACATTCAGCTGGACATGCACTGCCAGGTGGTCTTGGTTGGTACCCTCCTCATCAGTCAGCCTTCCCTACCTTTTTGAGAGAAGCCATCCATTTGCAACCCGAGGACTCCGGCCTCCTGACATGAAGGGGACTCTTAACCGGCAACTGTGGCATTCCCCGTTTGGGGATGTCCCAGTGCTGCAGGCGTATGCCCCAAGAGGCTGCCCCCAAGCTGTTTTCCCCCACTGTACTAGATGTGCCCCAGCTGGGGAGCAGAGTGTAAATGTGGGTGCCCCAATTGTTGCTGACACCAGTCATGTTTTTTCAATTTATTCTCCAAAGCCTCCCACAGGTAGCTTACCTGAGCTGGAATTTAACATTTCCTCTTAAAATGTTGCTGTTCATATTTTATGAAGGGCAGGATTTTAAATGAGAGCTGGCTGCCCGATCCTTTCCTGTTCCTTGTCCTGATGTAATCAGTTCTGCTCCCATGCCACCCCGTGCCCCATGTTTTGTGACGAATGAGTTTGTAGAGTGCAGAGTGCGCTCCTTTCATAGTAGTGGGCACGTGGTTTTGTATTTTAGTGGTCCACAGAGGGCAAATCAAGCTGCAGCTCAAATAAGAGGAGCCTTGTTAGTTCAGCGGTGGGTTTGATTTGCCCTCAGTGTACCTCTATAGTATAAAATACATGTTTAAAATTACGCTCGCATTGCTGTCAATTTAGCATGACCCTGTGCTCTACAAACACTATTATCCCAGAGCGTGGGGAGGCGGAGGTGGCATGAGGGTGGAGCTGGACTACTTTGAGATCGGGAAGGGATCGGGTGTCCAGCTCTCATTCTGATCCTTCCTTCACAAAATATGACTGGCAACATTTTAAGAGGAACTGTTAAACTCCAGTGCAGAAGGTAATCTACTGGTGGGGGCTTTGGCAAAAGCACTGGTAGTGGTGCTTCTCGGGAGGCGGCTGTGACAGGCTGCAGGAATGTCTAGCTGATCAAGGAAATCAATCAGCTGTCGCCACTCGGTTCAAGTTTGCTCCCTCTAGCTGTCCTTTCAGTAATGTTCACACTTGATGTATCCTTTCAAACCGTGGGCCCACTCAAGTTTTGCACTGATTGTATGTCTCACCCTGTCTCCATTAAAAGCGCTCTTTGCACAGAGTTACAGCCGTGAGTGCTTCATGGTTTGAAAGGCTGCATCACTGTGACCAAGTATTGAAGAACAGCTAGAGGAAGTAAACTTGAATTTGAGGGTGAGTGCTGAATTTATTTTTCTCATTGTTGTTCCTAATTTTGCACTCAGCTTCCGGCGCGGTGATGTTTTGCTTGCTTTATTGTTTCATATGATCTTTGACCCAGTTTGCACTTGCAGATTTATGGGCCGGGATGCGGTGCTCGGCATGCACACCATTGCACTTACTAACATACTAAAATGCCAGCAGAATAGGCTAACAGTCTTTCGTGTTGTTCTTCGTTTGGTCAGCCCCACCCTGGGAGCTGACTTGCTGCCCTCGCCTTCTTTGGCTTCTCCTTCCCAGATCCGGATATTCTCACTGCATTGGATTTTGCTTCCAGAACCTTCCCTGTACCTGTCCCAGTCCCACCCCTCTTGAACCCTCCACCTGCCTCTGCCTCCACCTGCCCCCTAGGCAGCGCATTCCATGGCTCCACCACCCTCTCAGTGAAGTAGCACCTCCTCCTCCTTTCTCCCTGAATCACCCCTCCAGCTTCCACCCATGCCCACTAGTGGCCCCTCCTCCTTCCTTTGAAGCACCCTGACTGTTCCTCCCCTATTTACCCCCTTCATGTACCTGAAGACCTCTATCATGTCCCCGGTCCCTTCTCTCTTCCAGTGTGTACATATTTAGCTCTTCGAGCCTCTCCTCATAGGTCCTGTCCCCAAGTCCCAAATCATTTTGGTTGTCCTCCTCTGGACCCTCTCCAGGAGTTTAATGTCCCTCTTCAAGTGTGGCCTCCAAAACTGCACGCAGTACTTGAGTGCGGCCTCACCAAGCAGTTATACAGAGTGAGTATCACTTCCCTCCTTCTGGAGGTGATCCTCCCTAGCGATGCATCCCAGCATCCTGTTGCCCTTGGCTGCTGCCTCCTACAAGTCTCCAGGTTGTTCATCTTGACATCCACCACCACCCCAGGTCCCTCTCAGCCATTGAGACTTGTAGCATCCCCAGGGTGTACAGTTGGCCGGGTTTCTGGCCCCCAGATGCAGTACCTTGCATTTCTCCTCCCATGTATGATGCAGCACCCCATTTTCCTTGGTGAAAACTGAGATGAAGTGCTCATTTAGTACCTCAGCCTGCTCCCCGGGTCTTGTGCCCATTTCTTCCCTGTTTTAATCCTGCTAATCTGCCCCTTCACCCTTCGTTTTCCCCAGTGTATCTAAAGAACCCTTGTTCCCTCTCCTAATTTTCCTGGCCAGGTTCTGTTCCTTCCTTGCCTTAGCGCCTCACCACCCTAGTGGCCCTTCTAGCCATCAGCTCATACTCCCCTCGATCCCTTTCACTCCTTCACTTATCCACATGTACACTTGACTAAATCTCGTTATTGAGAAATTTATGTTATTAGAATGTCAATACTTCCAAAACTGTCTTCCTTTTCATTCTATTCCAGTTACTCTCCCAGACAGCTTAAAAATGTATAAATCAATTATCATATTACCTCCCCATACACACACACACACACACACACACAAATATCTGTGGAATAAACAGTTCTGAAATCTGAAGATGGTCTCAGTTATATAGATAGGCAATAATTTTCAGTTTTTTAATGGAAAATGCCAATAAAAAAATGGAATTTTCTATTTTAAACACTTGGGAGTCAAATTTCATGGGGAAAAACACACCTCTATGTGCACCACTTTATCATGCAAAAAAATAATTTGCACCAGCTTTTGGGCAAAGCCCTCCATTGTGAGACAGTTTTTGATAAAAACATGCTGATTTTCCCTCAGCTTTGGGGAAAGAATGGAAAACATGGATTTAGGATTTTCCAAACCAAGCTGGTCATTTTTGAAAATGGAAAATCATTGGCTGTACATAGAAACATAGAGCGATGACAGCAGAACAAGACAGATGTAGCGCTACTGCTTATGATGCCGGCGACCGAGCCTGGGAACAAGCTTGGATTGTTGGGGCCAGCTTGGGGTGGGATTGAGTGTTCCAGGGATGCTGTCCTCTGAGGGAGGGAGGGTTCCATCCTCCTCTGCGATACTGCCACCTCGGTGACTACAGGTGGTAGTGTGACTGGCGGCTGAGATGTCGCTGGCATCAGCAAATGGGTACACGTCCTGGACGTATGCAGGCCTGCCATGGTGTCCACACAGGCAGTGTCCCCAGGAGACAGGAGGAGGAACAAGGAAAGTGGCCCCATCACTTGTGTGATGATGGCAGTGGAACATCCCAGGTCTCCGCCTTTCCTGGCGCATGGCACCACCTGATGAGATGCAGTAGTTCGAGGTAATCCCCAACCCCACCTTGGGGTATATCCAGGCTCAGTGGAGGTAGGTGACCATGGCTGGGGCTGAGGCATCGGGATGTGGTTGGCAGATCCAGATGAATAGGAGGGCTGGAGAAGAGGGAAGAAAACAAGCATTTGTCAATGCCAAATGTTGTCTCGCTGGCATTGGTATTGGTAGTGCGGAAGTAGAGCGCATAATAGGAATGGCAGTGAAGTATTGAAGTGATGCTAACCCAACCCCACCCCCACCCTGTAGAGAGCGACAGACATTGGGTGTGCGTTTGGGTCATCAGCTAGAAGCTCATGCCATTGTACCTCACCCTACCTTGTAGATACTGACAAGTGTCGTGGTGTGCTTTGGGGTCTTTGGACGTTATACTTACCCCATTCCATAAGGAAATACGCTGAGGTGGGTGCGTATAGGAGAATGAGGTGACCTTTGTGGCCAAACAATGTGAGCCACACCACAATGCCTGTCAATGGCTGCAGGGTGGGGTGGGGTGGAATGGCATGAGCATTACAGCAGATGATCCCAAATCACACCCCTGATGCCTGTCAGTCTGTACAGGGTGGGGTGCCACAGTTGAAACCCTAACACCGTAGGGTGTGTTAGTAATTTCACTCCAAATTTTCAACATGGGCTGTTTGTGAGCCCACCTCATGAAAAGTGGCACATTCAGTTTGTTAGCTGAAAGGTGGTTTGTACTGGCCTTATGCCATTTGGTGACACATGGACGAAAACACATTTGGGCAGGATGTGGAAATGACAACTGTATTGTTAATGAGGAGGCATAAAAAATGGCAACGTTGAAAATCTGGAGTGAAAATATGAAAAATTGGTGAAGTCATGAGCATGCATAGAAACTGCGCAACAGGCGTCCGTAACCCAGTTATTTTGGGAGTTTGTTAGTCACATTTTCAACATAGGCATTTGGGGCCTCTCCTCATGAACAGTGGCGCTGTGATTTTGTTAATGTGTTCAAAGTTGATTTCCCACAGCAACCATGCCATTTATGCCACATGTGGAAAGCGCATTTTGGGCAGGATGTGAATGACAGCTGTACTGTTCATAAGGAGTGTGAAAAATGCCAGTGTTGAAAATGTAGCATGGAAGTATTACAAATTTGCAAAGTTACAAGGGTGCATGGAAACTGCGTAATGCACGCTTGTAACACAGTCATTTTATCGAGTTGCGGCAAAATTTTCAACATAGGCATTTTAGGACCTCTGCTCATGAATAGTGTCACTGTCATGGCCTCAAACTGTCCCGAATCAGATTTGCATAGCGACCGCGCTGTTCTGTGCTGATGTGTGAAAACACATTTCGTCAGGATATGTAAAATGACAGCTGTACTGTTCGTAGGAGGTGTGGAAAAATGGCAATTTTGAAAATCTGGAGTGAAAATATTACAGATTCACGAGTTACCGCATGCGTGGAAACTGCATAGCGAACACTTCGTAAAACAGCCATCTTTGGATTTTTCCCACCAAATGTGCAACATAGGCTCGTGAGCCTCCCCATGAACAAGCGGCACTGTCGTTTGTGAATTAGTCGGTGATTCCGTGCAGTGACCGTGCAAATCACACTTTGGACCGAATACACCATGACAGTGCCTGAATTCACTGAGAGGGGTCCCAATAACCCCAGGTTGAAATTATGGTGCCAAATTCCCAAAATGGCTGAAATATGCAATAAAGTTGAATAAAACCCATTTATGTCATTATACAGCTTACCGGCATTTCCTCAGTTTTGCGGTCGGCTTTGAAGTGCAGACATGTTCGGTCCACGAAGATCATTGCGCCGGACTCCGGAGAGCAAGTATGGGGTGAGAGTTGTGTATGGGGAGCAGGGTGCGCAGAGGATGGGGAGTGGGTTGTGGGAGGGGCAGCAGGGTGACCAGAGGAACATTTCCTTGTTTACAGGTTAAAAAAAAAAAAAAAAATTGATTTTTTTCCTCAGATATTTGGCACGCTGGGGTGGGCTCCCAGCATGCCACCTAAGTGTTTTTTTTGGGGGTGGATTTGTAGCCGATTGGGATTAGGAACCCTGTTGTACATACTGGGGGGCACACGAGCCAAAGTTGGGCACCCCTCGGCGAGGTAACAAAAGTGGAGGGGCATTATGCTGACGGGAGTGGGCTTCCCCGCCATTAAAATACACTGGGAGGATAAACACCAATGGGGATTAGGACCCTGTCGGCAAAGAAAAACGGTTGGGGCTGCATGATGCCGGCAGAGTGAGCTCCCGTCGGCATTGTGACAGGCGGTTTGCCTGCATGTTGGGAGGCGTGTTGTGGTCACACTGCATGAGAGCTTTGCTCTCATTGCAGCGGACCTTTCTTTTGTTCTCGTGGCCACATTAGGGGATGCGGTCAGGCGCCTGCTGCTGGCTGATTGGGGAATGAGGGCACACTTCTAATCGTGCCCTGCATTCACCAACAGTAACCACGCTCCAAATCTGCTACTACTACAAGATGTTGGCTGCGCAAGTGTGAAGCCAACATAAAGAAACTGAAAAAAAGACAGATGGTCCTTCCAGTCTGCCCATATTACCCTTTTTTTTTTTTTTTTAACCAGGAGAGACACACAAAACTAATGCTTGTTTACAGGTGCGACCTTGGAGCACAAGGAAGTTAATGACTGGCTCGGGGTCACACAGTATGTCATGGGGTGCTGTAGGATTCAAACCCAGGTCTTCAGGTTTGCAGTGCAGAGCCTTAAACCACTGCACTATACTGCCTCCTATCAACCCTGTCATGCCCCAGAATTTGTTGTCTCCATGAGGTCTGAAGTTGTTTGTGGTTCTGGTAACCACCACCTCTGCCAACAGAGCATTTCATGGTTCAACCACTATTTCTGTAAAATAATACTTCCTCGCATCCTTTATAACCCCCCAATATTATCCTCCATTTAAGACTCCTTGTCCTATTTTTCCTGTCCCTGGTAGATAGCTCCTCACCATCCACCTTGTTAAGTCCTTTCCGAACTTGAAGGTCTCTATCATACCCCACCTTTCTCTTCTGGTTTCAAGTGACTACGTGTTCAGTTCTTTTAGCTGTCTTTGTAGGGTCTGCCCTTCTGGCCCTCAGTCATCTTGGTCATCCCAGTGACCCCAGTGGTTCCCAACCTGTCCTCCACCTACTCTTTCTGAACTAGTGAGTACCACTTCTAGAATGCCTGTTTAGTGGGATTCCTAATCTGTTGTGCAACATGCAGTCCTGCAAGACATCTTGTAGGATTTGGCTTCTGGCACTCCTGTCCACTGGGATGTTTCAGTCAATGTCTGGCAAGTTGAGATCTCCCATTATTACAACCTCCCTTTGCCACCCCTCTTCCTGTTCCTTATCGCTGTCCTCTCTCTCTGCCCTGGTGGCCTGTAAACCACCCTTGTGTGAGTCTTCCTACACGGTAGCTCTGTGGGCTGAGCCACAATGATTCTACCTCCCTTTCCCCAATGGTAGCATTCTCTACCATCTCAATCCCTTTCTCTGATGTAGAGGCCACCCTCTCGAACTCTGCCTGTCTCTATCATGCCTCTATAAGGTGTAACCTGGGATTGCTGTGTGCCAACTTGTTGTACACATTGGCTCAAGTTTCTGTAATGGCCATTAGATTTGCCAGAGTCTGCCACCCAACCTTGGAGCTCACTAATCTTATTACCCAGACTAATGGCGCTGAGGCATACCACATTCCAACATGCTGTCGCACCTCTGTTGGTTCTCACGTGCCCTTTCCATCACCCTTCTCTAATAACCTTGGTTTCTTGTGTTTCCCTTTCCTTTCACGTCTATTGTATCTACCTTGCCCTGTTCCTGGACTTGTTTCTCCCATCTCTTATTACCTGAACACCTTACCCCACCTCTGGGAAGTCCTGTCTAGGTTCCCCAGTGGCCCCCAGTGGAATCCCAGCCCCAGCCTGCCCTGCAGTTAGTTTATCTGCCAATGTAGACATCAAAGTTCTGCCCTAATCACCATGTCTCTCTTTTGTTAGGTGAAAGCCATCACACTTCTCCCATCTCTTGTTAGGTGAAGGCCATCACCTTTGAAGAGTCTTCTGCCCCAGAAGTCCTCCCCAATCCCATATGCAGGGGTGTCCCTGTTCCTGACACCACCTTGTCAGCCACCTCTTGAGCCTCGATCTCTACCTCCCTTACTCTGTTCTTTTGTGCTAGGCGAGCAGTGCGGCGCCGCACCGTTTCAGCAAATGGAACCCCTGCCTCTTCCATACTTCCGGTTCCCGAGTTTTAAAAATATAAATACAGTAAGTTGCGCGCATTAAAATCCCTCTTGCTGGTCAGTGCTAAACCGGAGGTAAGCTGTCTGAGGAGGGAGCCCATGTTTTGGGCTGCTTTTTCTTTAAATAAGACAGTTTTAAACACCAAAACAGACTCCTGCAGTGTTTTTACCATGTGTTCGTGTGTTTGCTACTGACCTCCTCGATGTAACAAACCAAGCTCTATAATGAACTGTGCCGACGGACTCCATTTTGTTCATCACAGCAGAGGAGCACTGTATTTGCATGGAAAGCCAGCTCTTGACCCTTAGACCATTGGTTTGTGCTGCCACCCCTGCACTTGCATTCCTCTGCTTGTGACATCAGGTCATTTCCATGGCTGGGTGTGACATCATAAGCAGAAGGGTGTGACTTCGGCAGGATTAAGTAATATGGACAGATGAAATCTAATGCAAAAGAACCTGTTTTGATTAAAAAAAAAAAAAAAAAAAAAGCCTCTTTAGTCATCATAAAAACAGGAGGTCCTGAAATTCTGATCTGGGGAATTTTGTGTTACCGAGTTCTGCTGATGTCAGTGAATTCTTTTCAAGAAACCCATAAATCTGTTTAATGCAGTCCCATCACTTAGGAAAAATTCCAGCTGTTCCACTTCACAGAGCACCATAGCTTTTAGGAGAAATCCTGGCATGTGATAGAAGTTCTGCTGCCAAAGTTATTTTTATTTATGTTAGTGGTTATTTCGAAAGAATAGACCAACTGAGAGGAACATCTCATTTTGTGAATTTTTTTTTGATTCTTTGGTAACCTGGTAAGCCCACTGGGCACAAGGCCCATTTACAAGGGTGACCCAGGGGCACAGGGAAGTTAAGTGACTTGTCAGGGTCACAAGTATGTACAGGGAGGGACTCCAACCCAGGGCTGCTGTGTATACCAAACTTATTCACAGCTTATTGCTGTAACCCCTAGTCTCTACTGCCAACGGAGCCCAGCTATTCTATCTAGCTTTACACAAGGTTGTAGCTTATATGTCCAGTAGGTAGTAACTGGCTCCCAACAGAACAAATTTAGTTTTCAGTCTAATTTCAAGTCCCTAAGGACAGCCCCTCAGTGCACTCACGGAGGACAAGTTTTGATCAGAATTTTAGGGAAACAATCAGCACTGAGGGACTGACACCCAAGTGTGGGGCTGGTCCCAGTTTGCACTTCATGTACAGAATTTTTTTTTTTTTTTTAACGGCTGCATAGAGAGAGCTATGCTGACATATTGCCAGCAGAGGAGGAGAGAA
This sequence comes from Neoceratodus forsteri, assembly GCA_016271365.2. Lineage (NCBI taxonomy): Eukaryota > Metazoa > Chordata > Ceratodontiformes > Ceratodontidae > Neoceratodus > Neoceratodus forsteri. Next base: position 188,952,311 of record CM028135.1, on the reverse strand, counting down.
TAGAGGGGGTGGGAAGGGCATGACTGGATACCGAATGCATCTCATAATGTTTGCTCCGTTCAGTGGACTTGAAGGACAAAATGAGTATGCATGAATAAGTGCTCCACACAGTACACTTTTTTCCCTTTCTTCTTTGGAAATTCCATTGGTGCCACCTCTAGCTCCCAACACTGCAGCCTGTCTTGGGGTCGGGGAGCTTTGTAGTAACCTGCATAAATCCCCTCCCACACCTCCCTTTGCATGGTCCCCTGCCCCCACCCTCTTACCGATTCCCCGAGAAGGACTAAATCCTCCCCTCCTCCCTTGAACTCCGCCCCAAATCTGACCAAATCCTTCCTGCTCCCTCCATCTGTATGGTCTCCTGCTCCTTTCCTCTAACCCCATCCCCTGAAACAGACCAAATCCCTTCTGCTCCTTCCCTCTGCATGGTCTCTCCCCCCATCCCCTCCCTCCTTCCCCATAACATCTGTTTAAAAAAAAAAAAAAAAAAGTCCTTCAAGGTTTTCAGCCCCCACACTCTCCAGCCCCCACCACCTGACCCCCTTTTAGCACCCACCACCCCTCCCCGATCTTCACAAATTACATTTCTGACAAACTCCTCCGATGATCGGAATGTCCTGCAGCTTTTAATGCCATGAACTGTCTGAAAACAAAGTGAGTTTGGTCAATGGCTTTTAATGTGTTTTAACTTCTACTCATAACTTTGTCAGTTATATATTTTACCCCAAATTCTCAAAATGGCCTTTTTTAACCTGTTCTCATGAACCAGATAGGTGACCCTGCCCCCCAAATATATTTTGCAGTCACTCTGCAGAATCATGTTCAAGTGGGATTTCAAAGTTTCACCTACCTACTTTATGAGGTGGGGTCACAAAAAGGCCATGTTGAACATTTGGTGTCAAAATGACAAAAAAAAAAAAAAATAGAATGAGGGCCAAATTTTCAGCATAGCCCATTCTAGGGACATGGATATGTTGTTCATCCACACTGTCTGGCAGGTTCTTGCCGCTTTAAATCTTGCCAGAAGGTCTTCAAGCTGGCTCCTCCCACCCATCCGGGTGGTAATACTCGGCTCCGCCCCAGATCCGCAGATATTCCTTACCGTTTGAAGCTCAGGTTCCTCCTTAACGCTCTCGTGATAGACTGGATCCTAATTCTTGGTTAGCGGAAACTCATTTTAAAATTTTCAAGACTTCGGTCATCTTTTCCTCGCTGCTGTGACGGACAATCGACTCCGGTTTCGCGGTGCTCTTCTGGGCAGATGTCCAGGACGGACCTGCACTCCACGTGCGTCTACTGCCTCGGCCTAGAGACACGACCCGCGAGCCTGGCACGAGTCATGCCGTTCGTTTTATTAGCGTCCTGGAGGACCCGCTGCCCGTTACAGCTTGGGCGCCCGAGGCGCTGCCACCTGCCTGTTAAGTCGAAGGAGACCCTGGCGTGTTACTGCATGCTGGCTCGGCTGACAACCTCGAGCAGATGATCGCCCTCGAGGAGGAGGCGGCCCAGGCCACATCATCCTCTTCCTCAGTGCGTGGTATTTATCCCGCTCTCTCTGGGTACCTCGTATTCAGCTTCGTTCAAGGAGCTTTGCCAATCCCTTTCAGAGGGGCCATCAGGACATTCCTCTCGGTCCAAAAGAAGGACTCAAGGGTAAGTTCCATACGTCGGCGTTAGGTGGGAGCAGGAGATGTCTCCTTCCCGGACAGCCGACTGTCGACTTTGGTTGCGGCTAAGGCCGCTGGCTTCCTGGCGTCCCCATCAGGCCAGCCGGCAGAGACACCATCGCGCGGTCGAGATTTTCTGGTGAGGCCGACAACACTTCTTCACGGTTCCCCAGTGGAGACAGAGGATCTGCCTGCGCCCAGTGCAGCAGTCCCCAGTTAAGGCTTCGAGCGAGGGAAGAGCGGGTGTCCCCGCTCATTCCCAGACCCGTCTCGGAAACACCGAGGATCTCGGTCTCGGACTTCGTCTCGGTCCAGCCGATCCATGCCGACATCGGTGGTCTCGGCATCGAGGTAAGCGGTGCCGCGCTCCTCGTCTTTCTCCCTGGAAGAGGAGAGGCTTCTGCGCAAATTGCGTCGGCGCCCGAGGACCTGATGTGGCAACAGTTACTTCTGTCCGGGAACAACTCGGCGCGTCGCCTTCCCGGCCATCAAGTGGCTGTCACCCGAGCGGCGAAACAACCCCTCGCCGAAACCAGCTGCCCCACCGATTAGGTGGAACCTCCGCCTCCACAACCGGTAGGGGCGCCGACCAAGGACTCTCCTGGTCGGTCAAGGCCTGCCCACAGGTTGTCGGTCACCCTCACTCCCGACCGTCCTCGGTAGGTGGAGGTGGCTCAGGCCCCAGGCAGCTCTTCGGACTCCTCCGAGTCCGACGATGACTCCTCCCTGTTCTCAGACCCATTGACCTGGAGTCCTCCGGGGCCAGTCGTTGGATGAAAGCCCATCGTCCTTCATGGGTTTGCTTGGCTCATCTCGAATACACGGGATGCAGCTCGGAACCCCGTATCCAAGCGGCCAAGTATCCCCTGACGGAGATACTGAACCGAGGGATTCACTCACGGAGGCCTTTCCAGTGGCTGAAGCCATTGTTTGCTCAGCCTTGGAGCTCTGGCAGTGGCTCTGCTTCCTGCCCTGCGCCTTCAGCCAGGATGGCCAGGAAGTATCGCGGTCCCTACTGGCTCTTTGCCCAGTTTTTGAACACCCCTCTGCCGAGGGGTTGATCACTGACAGCGTTTTCTGGCATTCCGGGAGCGCTAGGGGCGTGGACAAGCCCCTCCGACAAGGAGGCCAAAAAGCTGGACTCACGCCAGGTGCAAGGTGTGCTGCATCCTCCCTGGCCTCTGCCAGGCCAGCTCGGCCATGCTGATGGCACACTTCTCCCACGCCCTCATGGACTCCCTGGATGAGGTGATTCCTCATCTCCGGCCGACCTGCAGACCACGGTCCGGCAGGTGCGGGACCAGGGTAGGGCGGTGGCTACAGCAGCAGCTCCAAGCGGCTCTGGACATAGGAGACTCCTGTGCCAGATCGGTTGTGGCCGCAGTGGCCATGCGCCTTTAGAGCATGGCTCAGGATAGCCACCTTCACGGCAGATACCCAGCACAAATTGGCAGATGTCCCCTTCCTGGGGACCGACCTCTTCAGCCTTGGAGTAGAAGGTCACCTCAGCAGATCGAAAAGTCCAATGCCACTCTGGACTCGGTCACCTCTGACCAGAAGGACAAAGGCCGCCAACAGCAGCAGGACAAGTCCTTTCGTTCCTTGCACCTGCGGCGCACATCCGGCCCACCAGCACCAGGACCAGCAGGCTGGCGCTTGGCATCCCAAACCCAAGCCCGGCTTCCTCCAATAGGAAGCAAGGAGGTAAAGGCCAGGAGGTCCCTGGGCGGTCCCTCCTCCAGCCTGCCCAGTGACGGGTTGAGGGTGTCACCCCAGCCTCGTCACTCCCCTGGGTTCCCCATGGGGATGGCTCCACCACTTCTTTCCGCCTGGTCCGCTATCACCATGGACTGGTGGGTGTTGGAGGTGGTAGGAAAGGGCCTGCCTCTGGAGTTCGAGCAGGCCCCACCCTTCCAAGCTGCCGCCTCGGGGGCCACGGGGTCCGCAGCTCTCTGTCGGCCCGCCAAGCTGATATTGCCCTGCTCCTCGAAAAGAGGTGATCAGGAAGGTGGCGGATCCTCCTCCTGACCCGTGGTTTGTGTCCAGGTACTTCCTGGTCCCAAAGCGGACGGGGGCTGGCGCCCATTCTCGACCTGCCACGACCTGAACAGGTTCCTAAGGTCTCGGACCTTCAGGATGGTCACTCTAGCTCAGATAATCCCATCCTTGGAGCAGGCGTGTGGTTCTGTTCCCTGGACCTTCAGGATGCGTTCTTTCACATCCCAATCCGTCCGTCCACCAGAGATTCCTCCGCTTCAGGCGGAGGATCCCTTCTGAGTTCGGGCATGCCCTTGGCCTTTCCTAGCTCCCAGGGTCTTCACCAAATGCATGGCAGTGGTGACAGCATCCCCTCTTGCGCGCGGAAGAGTCCGGTGTACCTCTCGATGACTGGCTGATTGCAGCCCCTCCAGAGCGGAGGTGGAGCGGTCCAGAGATCTGGCCTCCAGGTTTGCTCTCAGGTTGGCCTCTCATCAATGAGGCCAAGTCGAACTCGTGCCAAAGCAGGTGATATAATTCATTGGGGCAGAGCTCGACTCTTGCAGGCCAAGCATGGCTCCCGCGGACAGGGCCGAGGTTCTTTCCTCCCTTATGCTAATCATTTCAGGTTGGGCAACTGCACCCTGCCGGGACTTCCTGCGCCTCCGGCCTCATGGCGGCCTGCACCAGTGTGGTCTGTTGGGCCTGCTGGTACATCGTCTCCTTCAGTGGGGACTGGCCAGCAATGGTCACAGCACTGATCCGCTGGATCAGCTAGTGACAGTGACCCAGAGGATGTGGAGCGCTCTCCAGTGGTGGACCGTTCCAGCACATCTGCAGGAGGGCTTCCCGTTTGTCCGCCCGAGCTGGCGGTCTCTCTATTGACGATGCCTCTCTGATGGGTTGGGGTGCCCATCTGGGGAGCACAGAGCACACAGCCTCTGGTCCCCTCGGGAGTCCGATGCCATATCAACCTGCTGGAGCTTGGTGGTTGTCTAGCCATCACCGCCTTGCTCCGTTTTCTACGGTCAAGTGGTTCAGGTCCGGACGGACAATACCATGACCATGTACTGCCTAAACCACCAGGGCGGGGACGCGCTCCATGCCTCTGTGCAGGGAAGCTCTCCACATTTGGTCTCTTGTGCGCAGCCTGGAGGCGGATCTCCTCGCCATTCATGTGGCAGGAGCCTCCAACACCCTGGCCGATGCCCTAAGCTGATAGGGCTGTGTCTCATGAGTGATCTCTCCTCGGAGGTAGTACAAGATCTCTTCTCCTCTGGGGCCGCCTCAGGCGGACCTGTTTGCCTCCAGGAGAATGCGGGCTGAGACTGTTTCATGCCGCCCCTCAGCTGGGCTCGCTGCAGGGATGCCTTCTCGAGGCCGTGGACCCGGGCCTCTTCTCCCTCCCCATTTCCCTTGATCCACAAGGTGCTTCTCAAGGCGAGGAGGGACAAGGCGCAGGTGATTCTGGTAGCCCCAGACTGGCCCCGCCAGTTCTGGTATCCAGATCTCCTCAGTCTCAGCTCCAGGCTCCCGAGGCGCTTCCAGCCCACCGGACCTGATCTCAGTCAATCAGGGAAGGTATTCCATCCGGACCTTCAATCCCTGCACCTGACGGCCTGGTCCTGGCTGCTAGAGTTCCAGGCCTTGGGTCTTTCCGATGAGGTCCTCAGCGCCGTTGAGGTGTCCCGTGGGAGTCAACCAGAAAATGCTATACCTTCAAATGGAAGAGATTCTCCATTTGGTGTCAGGGCAAGGACCTGGACCCTTCCTCCTGCTCCTTGGCAAGCATTCTGGACTACCTGTGGTCCCTTTCTCAGCAAGGGGTTCAGTCGGCGACCCTTAAGGTGCACCTGGCAGCCATCTCTGCTTACCGGGCACGGGCGGCAAGCAGTCGGTGGCCGCAGGAGAAGGTGGTGGGCGCTTTCAAAGGCCTTGATCACATATCCCCTCGGTGTGAGAACCTCCACCTCCGTGGGATCTACTGCTGGTATTGGCTAAGCTCATGGGCAAGCCATTCGAATCGATGCACAGGTGTGACATCTCTCACCTGTCATGGAAGACCGCCTTCTTGGTGGCTATCACGCCAGCCAGAAGGATGGGAGAGCTCCAGGTGCTTTCCATCGAGTATTCTTATCTGGTCTTCCACAGGGACAAGGTTGTCCTGCCTCACCGAAATTCCTTCCGAAGGTGGTGTTGGAGTTTCACCTTAACCAGGTGTTGACTCTGCCAGTGTTCTACCCAATCACACCTCGGAGGCGAATATAGGCTCCATACTTTGGACCCTTGAAGGCCTTCGCCTTATTATAAGAGCGGATGGCTGAAGTTCGAGGAGAGGTTCGCCAGCTGTTTGTCACCTATGCTGAAGCCGCACCTGGCAGACCTGCAGCCAAGCGGACGATAGGCAGGTGGGTCACCTCCTGCATAGATCTCTGCTATGGGTTGGCGGGCATGGAGCCTCCCAGAGGATAAGAGCTCATTCTACCCGCCATACCGCTGCATCGGTGGCTGCTTCCAGGGACATCCCTATCCAGGAAATCTGCAGGGCTGCTACCTGAAGTCAGCACACACCTTCATTACCCACTACCACATCAACCTTGAGTCACACCGGGATGCTGGTTTTGGGGCCTCGGTTCTCCAGTCTCTATTTCCCAAGTAGGGGTTGTCGCTTGCCTCCCTCCTCCCAGAGAACTGCTAGGAGTCTGCCAGACAGTGTGGATGAACAACATATCCGCGTCCCTAGAAATACAGGTTACTCACCTGCTAATAGGCAATGGTATATGTTGTTCATCCACACCACCACCCGACCTCCGGCTCGACGCAACCTGGCTTCCAGTGGGCTGGGATCTGGCGCCATGGGACGGAGCCGAGAGTTTTACCACCTGGGTGGGTGGGAGGAGCCAGCTTGAAGACCTTCCGCAAGATTTAAAGTGGCAAGGAACCTGCCAGACAGTGTGGATGAACAACATATACCATTCCTAGAACTCCTGTTACAGGTGAGTAACCTGTATTTTGTTATCCCACCTCATGGACATGACCAGTATAATTTTTCAAATCCCTTCCAAAATATGTTTTCATATTCACTCTGCAGAATCACTTTTCAGACCAGATTTGAAAAATTCCACCTGTCTTAATCATATGGCGGGGTCACAAATAGATGATATTGAAAATTTGGAGCCAGAATGTCAAAAATCAATGAAGCTATGACAAAACATTGAATTTTTCCAACATTTACTCATAACTTTTTATTGTTGCACATTTAAAAAGAAACACTCCCACTGCATGCACTCCAGCTCCCATGCTCCATTAGCAACCCCAGCTATCCTGGGTAAATACACTATAAAATGTCTAAAAGCAGGATCTCCACTGAAAACAAGATATTGCATCTCTGCTGTGCTGTCATGGGGTAGATACAGTGCAAAACTATGTAAAGCAAGACCCCAGTGAAATGAGATATTGCATCTCCGCTGGGTTATCCTGGGTACAGGCATTGTAAAAATGGGTAAGCAGGCTCCCACTGAAAACAAGATATTGCATCTCAGTTGGGCTGTCTTGAATAAATACACTGTAAAATGGACAAAACAGACCTTACTGAAAACAAGGTATTTCTCCTCATCTGGCCTGCCTTTGTAATTACATTGTAAAAGTGGCTAAAGCAGGATCCTACTGAAAATGAGATATTGCATCTCAGCTGGGATAACCTGGCTACAATACTAAGTAAAATGGGCAAAATCAGGACTTCACCAAAATAAGATATTACATCCCTGCTATGCTATCCTAGGTATTTACAGTATAGAAATGTGCAAAACCAGGACCCCCACTAAAAATGAGATCTAGCATCTCACCGTGCTGTCCTGGATAACCTAGTGTAAAAATATGTAAAAGCAAGACACCACTGAAATGAGATATTGCTTGTCAGTTGTACTATAGTGAAAAGATGCTTCTTCTCAGCAGGCATATCCTGGGTAACTACACTGTAAAAGCAGGACCCCACTGAAAACAATATATTACATCTCAGCTGGGCTATCCTGGCTAAATACTTGGTAAACACGGGTAAAACCTGGACCCCACTAAAAAGCGAGATGTAGCATTTCTCATAGCTATACTGGATAAATACAGTGTAACAATGTGTAAAAACAATGAACTATTGCATCTGCGTAGTGCTACCCTGGATAAATACAATGTACAAAAGGAACAAGCGGGACTGCCAGCCGCTTCAACATTATTGTTAGAAGATCCATCTCTCCAAACAATCCAGACACTGAGAGGCTAAAACAAGTCTAAAACATACTTTAATATGGCAGGTTCAGAGAAGGCATTAGAGTCCTATACCCAGGGCACTTCAGCCTTATCCAGGTCTTTGTCAGGGGCAGATCTACCCCCTGACAAAATCCAGATAGGGTTGAAGCATTGGGGTATAGGACTCAGTCGGCTTTCTAAACCTGCCACATTAAAGTATGTTTTAAACTTCTTTTGCCTCTCAGTGTCTAGATTGTTTGGAGAGCTGAATTTTCGAACAACTTGTGTCTAGTGGACCTTACCCAGTTACCAAAGAATTAGAAAAAAAAAAAATTTCAACGTAACAAGCCTAGGAGATGGTGATATTGAAGTAGGGTTCACATTAACTAATTCATAGATTCGTAAGTGATTAGCAGGGTGAGCATGTAAATATCTTAGCGGTTGTTACTTTCCTGAGTAAAATGTGCATCCGAATTCAAACTTCCTGGATCTTTTACTGTCACAACTTTATACCCAAGCCATATGTAGGGTTTCGGAAAGTTCAATGCATAGTGCCTGCTTTAAGAAGTATAGAGGATTTCAAATATACTTACATCATCGGAACCCGACGGTGCCTCCTCTGGTCAACCTTCCCCCTAAAAAACTCATACCGTACATTCCTACAATACAAGCATGAGCCCTGTGAGGAGGAACTCCAGGCCGGGGAAAGATTCAGAACTGTGGTCCCAGTGCAGCTGCATAGTAGCACGAGGGTGACCCGTTCCCTTTTAGCACTGGGCCTCGAGAATTCTTCCTGGCTCCCCACCCTCTCATGGGCCCTGACAACATGACATAAACAGCAGTATTTATTCAGATTACATGCAGGCATGACCTTTCCTAGTTGATGTTAGTAACTTTCGGTATTCTGTGATCTTTTAATATTTGTTTAGACATATTGCTGGTCGCGCATTGCCCAGGCACATAGAAATGAATGCAGTGATTTTACAACAGCAGCCTTGCAAATGCTCAGACTGCTCTCTTGGTCAAAATCCAGCAAGTGTGTCTTGCACATCTTGAATGCCTGTCTCTAAAAGAAAACCTTATGTAGTGTGCCAAATGCACTTCATTGCATGGTGCCTGCTTCCAGGATTAGAGAGTTTTTAAAATATTTACATCACTGTGAGCTTGACATCACACCCTTCCCACCTCTCACACACACACACATGCGTTCCCTCCTACAGTGTTACACAAACAGCAGCATTCTGCAGGGATGACTTTTCAATGTGATGGCAGTCATTTCCTGCAATCAGGAAGTTTATCATTTCATCAGACGTGTTGCCGTTTGGTCATTGCCCTGTCATGCTGAAAACTAATGCAATGATTTCCAGCAGCAGCCATGTCTGAATGTGAGTGCCTATATATTCAGGTAATAAGTGTTCTGTTGCATACAATTGCATTTCAAAATGTATTTCGCTGGAGTTTGATTAGGAGGGCAGTCTGAGCATTTACAGGGTTGCCGGTGTAAAATCATCGTATTACTTTTCTATGTGGCAGGGCAATGCACAACCGGCAACACGTCTAATGAAACAGTAAAAGATCACAGACTGCTGAAAATTACTCACATCAAATAGAAAAGGTCATGCCTGAATGTAATCTGAATTAAAGGAGAACTGCACTGAATCTACACGTCATTTTTCCTGGTAGAAGATGTTTTGTAAGTACTGGTTCAAATTCTGTTATAGTTCCATCTATATGGGCCTATTATTTATTTTATTTATTTTTATTTATTAGGTAATCGAATTACAACCCTTGAGTCAAGGACTCTTTGCAAGGCTCCACGTCAGGGATACAATGAATACAAACAGGGCAAGAATATAAACAGTGACTGACAATACTCAGAAAATTGTGCAGTTTAGGGTCACACCAGCCAAAGTACAAAATTGTAGATAAAAGCAGTAGGAAGCAGGTTCATTATTAAGACATCAGAAAGACAGCTTCTGGGAGAAGCGAATGTGCAGGTGGGTATAGTAAGGCACCCTGCAGGTGAGGGTTGTTAGTCTAGTCAAGTAAACCTGATAATTAGGAGCCTGAGGGCCAGGGAAATACTTTATGGGTGGCGAGGCTAGGGACAGTCACAGGAGGAGGAATCCAGGAGGAGGGTCCTTAGGCCAGTTTTAAAGCAGCTAAGACTGGGTTCCAAGGAAATGGTGGGAGGAAGGCTGTTAGGCCAGAGTGGGCACGAGAGGGGAGGACCCTTGACCAAGGGAGGGTCCTACAGTGGGGAACTAGGATGGAGAGAGGTTTTGCAGAGCATCTCGAGGTCCTTCTGTGTGGGATCAATTGAATGAGGGGTAGAGGCCTGAGGGGCTTGCTTCTGGAGTATCTTCTTGGCATGGAGACAGGTATGGTACTTAAGCCTACCTTCAGAGTTTAGCCAGTTTGTAGCTTGTATAGATCACAAGTGTGTGTGCATCTGTCACAACCTGATACCAGGCAGCAGGCTTTATTAAGAGCTTGTTTTATGCAGCGTAAGGCATTTTGATCTGCATCCCCAGAAATCACGATGACATAGTCTACCAGGGATCAAGAGAGAGAGGAGGAAACAGCGAGTCAAATTGCCTCAGGGGGTAGGCAGTGTTTATGCCGGTATAGTAGCCCCAGCCTAGCATTGATGGAGGAGGAGAGGTGATGGATATGGGTGAGGGAGGTATCCAGCCTGATTCCCAGGTACTTGAAAGAAGTAACATAGATGATCTAGGGGGTACCCATGGAGTTCGTAAAAGTTAACAAGGAGTTTCTGTGTGGGCTGTGGCTATGGGCAAAGATCATGGACTTCATTTCTTGTAGCTCAGTATTAGTCGGTGTTCAGAAAACCAGGTTTTATGTTCCCAAAGAAACCCTGAAGGGCAGATTGAAGGGAGTTAGGTTGGGGTGTTTCCAGGAAACTACAACATCATCTGCATAGAGCAGTAATTTCTCACTGCAGGATTTAAGGAGGGAGTTCAGGAAGAGGTTGAAGAGCAAGGGTGCAATATGGATCCTTGTGGCACTCCTGATAGAACTGGTCTGTTGGAGGAGATTTTGGCTTTTATTTTGACCTGTTGTGTTTTGCTGAATAGATAGTCTCTGAACCAAGAGGTGGCCTTGGGGAGATACTCAGAGATGGAAGGGAGGAGGAGAAGTTCATGACTGACTGTGTTGAATAAGCCGGAGGTCGACATAGGCCTCAGTTATGGCTCCTGTTCCAGGGCCCATGTATAACAATAATGTAAACTCGAGAGGGTAGTGCTGTGGCTCCTTCAGAAGCCATGTTGTTTGGGACAGAGCAGGTTATATTTGGACATGTAGTCTGTAAGCTGGTCCGAAACAATTTTTTTCAAGTGCCTTGGAGAGGTGGGTAGGATTGAGATGAACCTATAATTACTGGCAGAATAACCTCAGTGGGCGTTCTGATTTACACTCTGATGTTAAGTACCATTTTAGAACTGTGTGATGTAGTTTATGTCCCACTCAGCCACAGAGTTCTGTAATAGAACATGGATGCATTGTTCCTACAATAGAGAAGAACAGGGACATAAACTTGTAACATAGCTTTGGAAAATACTGAGGCTGCATTGGGTGAAAGGTGTCAGGTGTCCATGGATTAATTCTCAGTTAATGCATGGTTGCTTCTGCAGTACCCAGAGCAGCCGCAGCTGAACAGCCTAATGTGTTTCTAAGACGCAGTCTGACAAGGAGTGCTGTGTGCTGGAGACAGGGCTGTAGACAGGGGCATATGTAAGTGAGAGAAAGCAACATGTTTTCCAAGTATTACACGTTTTCCAATCACTCAGTACAGACCCGGCATGTTCACAGTAACGGAGATACCGTGAAAGTACAGCACAGTAATCAGAAGTGATTGCTTGTAGTATCACTCACCCAGGACATTGACAGTCACCAGAGACGGAGATACTGCTGAAGGTAACATTCTTGCCCCCACATGCCTGTGAGAGTGTTGTCTTTGTTTAATAATAGTCCATGTTTATAACTTCAGAACAGTCAGTGCTAGCGGTCACCCGACATGTTAACAGTGACTGGAGATACTGGCAATAGTTGTCTGCTGGCCCCTCCTCACTGTCTGTGTCAGCAGTTCCATAGGAGCTGCCTTTGTGCACTGTCGAGCAGTGTTGTTTGTGTTGCATGGCTCCTGCTCGCAAGTCCGAAAGATCAGCTGAAAAAGTCCACCACCAATAATAATTTAAACTGTCAGAGCATCACTTATATAGTCAGTTGTCCAACAAGACAAGAGGGGCGGGGAGCACCTGCCTCAGTCTGTGTCTCTCTGACCGTTGTCAGTCGGTGGTGTCTGTATTTCCGCCTCCGCTGCGCAAGTGCAGGCAGAGAGACCAAGAACAGCACAGGGAGCAGCACGCCCCTGAAAGCCGACACTGAGGCAAACAGGAGCCAGGAGACTGGAGGAGTTCTCAGCAAAACGGAGAGAGAGGCAAGTGAGCGAACCCAGTGTGTCTGTGTGTCGCCTGTCTTGTAACCTGGCAAGTGTGAGCCGTGAACAACAAGCCAAGTTCAGTGCTTCTGCTTGTTCAGGGCTCATGTTGTCATGTTACAAGCACATATACACACACATACACACACCCACAGGCGTTGATTGATTTTCAGTACAACCACGTTCTGGAGTGGGTTAATGCTTACCCTACCTTTCTAAAATGGTTCTTACCAGCAGCATGTAAATCAGACACACACAGGATAACTAAAAGCGTGTGTAGCTAAAGCAGTAACAGAATTTGAACCAGTATTTAATAAAACAGCTACTGCTGCAAAAAAGAACTTCTAGATTCAGCACAGTTCTTCTCCAGTGGTGCCTTTTAGTCATGTGGGAGTAACACATACGTGTTTGGGGAGGGGGATTTGGGGACACGATGGCAGGTTTAGAATGCTGGCAATATTTTAAAAACACTAATTCTGAAAGCAGCCACTGTGCACTGACCTGTGTCTGGGACCCTACGTATAGCTTGGTTATAAAGATTAGCATGCAAGATAAAAAGCTTGTCCTGCCATACTTGCATGAATTGACTGTAAAAGCAGTCTTCTGAACATTTTCAGGGAAGCTGTTGCAAAGTCATTGCATTAGTCTCTATATGACATGGCAATACACCCTGAAAATGGACATTTAGTCTCAGTGGGCTTACCCACCAACAAAATTCACTAACTAATAAACAAATGGTAACGCATCTAATGAAACCATCAATGATCACAGACTGCTGCTAACTACTAACATCAACTAGTTATGTCCATGTAATCGGAATCTGTGTATATGTGTGTGTGTGTGTGTGTGTGTGATGGGCGAGATGTTGGGTGAGGAGAGCTGTGAATGTTTGTAAATAATAATGAAGCTGGCCCCCTGCAGTGAGCTGTGCATGGGACCCTACATGAGCAATACAGCGATAAGAGAGCTGATCCACTTTTTCACTTTACTAATGCCTGGTGTAAAGGAATAAGCGTACAGTGGCTGAAGCTTTCCCAGTATTGCAACTTGAGATGGAATCTCCAGCAGGAAAGAAATAAACAAAAGAAGGAAATTGCAGGTACATAAACATGGTGGTATTGTTGCAGTAAACAAATACAACTTATGCGTGGGACCTACATGGTATTTAACTAGGTCAAACCCTGTCCATCCCCTTACCAAGCTAAGGGCTCTGTAGTGATCGCAGATTCACCTCGGATGGTTCGTGTACAACATAAAGCAATATGGTTACGAAAGCAATGTGGAGGTGTCAGAACTCATCTCTTTTACCAGGACAGTGGGCAGGCCAGTGCGGCAGGCAGGGCACGCTATATACTTTTTTTTTAAACATTAACACAGAAGAGCATGGGGAGATAGACAGAGAGATAGAACAAATTGAAACCCAAAGCTTTATAATCTAGGACGTGAACTGTGTTGTTTTTACGATTGGACACCAGTAGACCACAATGTGTCTCTAAAAGAAATTTACACATACTTTAATCAGAGAAACATACCCAACTGGATATGAACATGCACATATGCAATTCATGTAAGGCCTCAAACTGCAAGTTGGGTCAAGCCTTACAGAGCAAAAAGCTGTCTCACTCCAGCTGCCTGTCTCGCCTTAGCCAGGGAGTCCTCCTACCTACGCTCTGCTATGGACTAGTCACCTTTGCTCAGTTGCAAAACTAGTCTAGTAAAGTGGGACTCAGCATGTAACAACATATGCCGTTTTGCACTCTCAGCCCCCGCCTCAATCACGCTGTGAGCTCTACACCCGGCTTGAATGGCTCCCACAGAAACTCACCGCTCCTATGTCGTGAGCAACTTCATAGATAGTGTTGTCAGAACTGCCACCCCCTTATCCCTGCAGAGTCCCTCGTTCTAGCTACTTCCTCCTACAACCATGCATCCAGTGACTCTCATGCCCTCCTGGTACCTAAAACCCGCACACAAATGGGTGACGAGCCTTCACTGTGTATGCGCCCAGGGTATGGAACTCTCTTCTATCAAGCACTCGCTCCTCTCCCTCCCACCAGAGATTTAAAGCCTCCTCTGGGGCTTTCTCAAAACTGCTCCACCTGTCTCTGCACTAGACAAACCCTCTCAGCCTGTGCTGCCCCAACAAACTGAGATGCTACCTAAATAATATGACTTGGGTAGAGCCCCTTTGCGCTTATACTCCTCCTGTACTCACAGCTTAGTAGCAGCAGCAGCTCTAGCCACAAATGGTTACCAGGGCACAGCAAATTGCAGCCAGGGCACTGATATATTGTTACAATGGGGAAGCTCTGCAGCATATGGGGCACCAACGGGGCACAGCATTTTTTACAAGCACGTACCCCTGGCGGGCCCTGGTAGAGCCGCCACTGCTTAGTAGAAAAAATAGTCCACTTAGGCCCACCTGCCCAACAGGTGAGCATTATCACTGTGCACTCCCTTATCTTGCTTTGGCCCACTCGATCCCAATGTGACCTCTTGCCTACCTGCAAGCCTTACAGCATTGCTGCCTGGAACGATGAAACCATACTGTACTTCTTCCTACTGCCTGCAATGTAAACCCCTGCTGGTACTGTTACTTGTATTGACCCTGTGTGCTAATTCTCTTTAATGTAATCCTTCACTTGTTTTTGCCTGATGTTCATGTATGTACCTTGTAATCTCCGGTCGCACCTGAAAATAGGCACTTGGCTGTCTAGTGTGCTTACCCGGTTAACAAAACAAATAAATAAACAGGTAAAAACGGTCAGCTGTCACCATCTGCACAGTCGTAAAGCCTCTCAGCTGCAGCTGGCTTTATGCAAATGAATGGGGTGAAGTGGAGCACTTCAGTCCTTTCAACTACCAGTTTCTGTCCATGAAAATGTGCCCTTTGTCATACTCAGCTTGCTTGGTCATTGGTCTGTCAGGGACGAGCCTAGTGCAGCTTGACGTGCATTGGAACAACACTGACACACCTCTGAAATGCCATTCATTGTAACAAAATGTTCCTTGCACAAGCTAACATAAAATGGGTAAAAGCAGGGTCATACTGAAAATGAGATACTGCAACTCCACTGGGCTGTCCTGGGTAAATGCATTGTAAAAACAGGTAAAAACTGGATCCCATTGAAAATGAGATATTGCATCTCAATCAGGCAGTCCTTGGTAACTATATTGTAAAAATGGGTAAAGGCAGACCTTACTGAAAATGAGATATAGCACTCCTCAGTACCCTACCGGAAATTGGGTATTTTATGTCATCTGGCTATCCTGTGTAAATACTGTGTAAAAATGGCTAAAAGCAGGATCCTACTGAAAACAAGGTATTGCAGTCTCAGCTAGGTTGTCTTGGTAGTAGATGCACTGTGAAAATTGTAACAGCAGGACCCATTGAAAACGAGACATTACATCTCAGCTGGATATCCAGGTTCAGTGTGTGGTAATAATGGGTAATATCTGGACCCCACTGAAAATGATGTAGCATCTCCGCCATATTCTGGATGAATACAGTGTAAAAATGTGTAAAAGCAGGACCCTCAATGAGATATTGCTTGTCAGCGGGCCTATCCTGGGTAAATATGTTGTAAAAATGTGTAAAAGCAAAACTTCATTGAAAATGAGGTACTGCATTCGCTTGGCTGTCGGAGTAAATATATTGCAAAAATAGGTAAAAGCAGGACCCCATTGAAAATGAGATATTGAATCTCTGCTGATCTGCCCTGAGAAAGTACACGGAAAAGTGGGTAAAACAGGATCCAGCTGAAGATATTGCATCACCATCAGGCTATTGTAGATAAATACATTGTAACAACTGGTAAAAAGCAAGACCACACTGAGAGTGACTGCATCGCATCTCAACATACATTTGGATATACATTATAAAAAATGGCTAAAAGCAAGGAGATGTGTGCTCTACCCTAGAGAAAAGACAACGTAAAAATATGTAACAGCAGAACCCCACTGAAAAGGAAATATTGCATCTGCACGTTCTGTCCTGGGAAATGTACACTGTAAAACCAGGTGAAAACAGGACTGAACATGAGATATTGCATCATAGCTGTGGTGTCCTGGGTAAATGCAGTGTCAAAATGTGTAAACCCAGCACCCTCACTGAAATGAGATACTTCATCCTAGTTCACCTACACTGGGTAAATACATGGGTAGAAGAAGGACCCCACAGAAAACCAGATATTGCATCTCAGCTGGGCTATTGTACATATGTACAGTGTACAAATTGGTAAACAAGTAAGACTTCACTGAAAACAAGATACTGCATCCCAGCTGGGCTGTCCTAGAATTAGGTGCTCTGTCCTGATTAATTCCCAGTACTTACCCCTCCCTCCCTCCCTCCCTCCGTGATCCTCCAGTAACATTATCCCTGGTGTCTGCTGGCACACCACGCTGTATCTCTTGTCCCACTGCCAATTTCCCTAGAATCGGGTGGTACCCCAACCCCCACTGCACCTTAACCCCCGCCTCAGTTCCAGACTACCACTGGCACATATTCTCTGCCGAGTTCCACAGCCAGGCACCGGTCTGCCGATGGAGGTCCTAGTCACTGCACAAGCAACTACAGTAATACACCACTTGCTGGAACTCTAATTAAACCCATGCTCTTTGTGTGTGCACAAAGTGTTGCAACAGCTGTGTGTGTGTGTGTGTGTGTGTGTGTGTGTGTGTGTGTGTCTGCAGTAAGGTAGCAAATACCCAGAGGGCCTGGGTGCAAGGAGATGTTACAGGGCCCGTCCCAGTTTTGAATAAACATCAAAATTATGATTTGGGCCCCTCAAACCTCATGGGCCCGGTGCCCCTGCACCCTTGTAGCCACGCCCTGTGTGTGTGTGTGGTTCTGTGTCAGAGGGGGTGTACTGTGTGTCCAGAGCCAACAACAACACCAGCTTCTACACTATCAGTCTTGACCCTTAAGAGAACCATTCCTGTCAATTTTCAAACTCCCATCAAAATAATGGAAAGCTCCTTACCTCCACAGGAGCTTCTCTGTACCAAAAACAGCTTTTGTAATTATGCCCTGAAGGAAGGGAAGGGATGGTAAATCCCCGAGGGGCTAGCAGCGTGATCCCTTTCCACTTCTGTTGCTTGCCACGCCCCTTTTTTTTTAATAGAGTTGTTTGGTGCCCGTCGCCTCCTCCCATTAACTGGCATAGGACACACAGGTATTTTTGGACGCTTTCTCCCCTGACCACCCCCCCCCAGGCCCTGGCACATGGCCATGCAAGCATGTGCAGGCATGCTACGCACCCTGTGGTGCCAGCTCAGCCCTTCCACCTCCCGTAACTGTTTGCTACCGTGCCTCCACCCGGTGGGAGCAGAACTACGGGGGGGAACCTTCGCCCTCACCACCTTCGGGAGAGGCGCTGCCTATCTGTATGCTTGATCCTGCTCCGCCCTCCCCTCTGATGCTGGCACCCTGACAACTTCAGGTCGATCTCGAACCGGGTCACCAGCATAGTGCGAGGTGTGGCGTCCAGCACCTCAACCCTCAGTGCCATCCGGGCCGTCCATGCCCATTTTATGACGTGCAACGGTGAGGCGTGGGGCATGCTCCATTGAAGTGTATGGGCGTGATTTAAAAGCACAGTTTTTGGCCATTTGAGCCAAATCAGAGCCAGTGTTCAACTAACAAAAGTCTTGTTAGTTGAACCCTGGCTCGATTTTACCAAATGGCTGAAACTGTGCTTTAAAATCACACTCCATACATTTCAATGCAATACACCTCCATGCTGTTCCTGTTGCTGCATCATAAAACATTGAGCGTGGGGGCATGGTCAGCAGCAGGGCAGTGGAAACGGATCATGCTACTAGCCCCTATAGGGGCAATTTATCATCCCTTCCCTCAGGGGCATAATTACAAAACTCTTTTGGTACAGAGTAGGTCCCGGGAGGTGAGGAGCTAGTTTCCTGTTATTTCTGTGCAGCACCAAGAAAGGTGTTCTTTAGGATTTTCTTTTTTCTTATTATTGTGATATAATTTTAATACCACAGTAATATAACAAATAAGTAAAACCCAGCACACAGTTTAATTCTGTATCTCTTATCAGGTTAATGCGTCAGCAGTCATGTTGGCTCTGCAGAGCTTGGTTACTGACTAATTACTGCAGCATAATAGATCATATCTCTTATTCAGCTGCTCCACCCTGACATTTGCTGTAACCAGAAATCTCAGAAACCCCTGCAGCTTATGTCAGAGCTGGGCGGCACGTTCCAATCAGATTGTTTCCATTCCTCTAGCTCTTCGGGGCTGAGTACAATCCTCTGGGACTGTACTTAGCCTGGGGAGTGCCAGCGCAACAAATAAAAGATAAGACCTTATAAAACTCTTAACAGGCATGCCAGGCTGTGGAATCCTCCACAGCTACAGTCCTGCTCTGATGTAACCTGCAGGGAATTCAGGGATTTCTGGTTACAGCAGATGTCAAGGCGAGTCAGCAGAATCAGCCTTATATCCCATGTACTGCAGTAAACAGTAAGTAAGAAAAATACAAACAAATGTTTGCACTCAAATTGGGACCAGCCACACTTGGGTGTGGGACCCTAGTGCTGACAGTCCCCATTTATTCAGCAACAGTGCATATGTGATTTTGTGGTACTCAAGACTACCACAGTTGCATTTGGATACCCCCAAAAATGCCTTGGTGCTTTAGTCACGCTCACTCACACTTCATCAGGGGCTCCCAGATTGTTTGTCAGGTGTCCAAATCCTGTTGCCATGGGTGTGAGTGTAGAGAATAGTGCATGGGTAATCATATACAGTAAGGCTTTGTTTCCATCAAGGGGTTCTGATGACATCATAGGGACCTCGGGAGGCGAAGCTCAAGTAACTAGAGAATAATGTATGGCAGCCATGCACCAGCGCAGTGTTTCTATTGAGGGGTTCTGATAACATCATAGGGATTTCAGGAGTGAAGCTTGAGATGTTTTTGATGTCATCAGAACCCTGAGATGAAAATGACGGCATAGTTAAGCATGTCTATCCATGTGGTGTTTTGTACAGTCACGTGGTTTCAGACATAAACAAATGCTCTTTTCTTCTTCAGAAGAATTCTTTGGTTTACATTTTATTATTTTAAAAATGCCCCCGGCTGCTTTAAGCCCACCTAGGTGAGGGTAAGTTTATAATAATGAAACAGAACATTTTGTTAGGGAGACTCTGGGTTCTCTTTGTGTGGAAAGAATTAAAGTGGGCAGGTGGCAAGAATTTCCATTCTATTTAGAAAAACAACTGTTGTACCACAGAAGGGTACAGCAGCATTTTGTGACCTTAGAACTGTGGTACAACAGCTTTTTAGTTAGGATGGAAATCCTAGCACAACAAAGGGTGACCATGTGCTAGAAAATCCCACATGCACTTTTGCTGAATTATGACTGTGGTTTTTCCTTTATGAGTGTGCTGAGGTCCTGCCTTCATTTTGCAGTTGGTCTGGCAACTCTTCTCAGTGCATAAAGTATGTAGTAAGCATGGCTGATTCTTGTTTTATATTTGAGAACCAAATTACAGTAGCAATACTTTTAAAGAGAACCTTCACCAGTGCTTTTGACTTTCTTGCATAAATTACCCCTTCTTGCATTGATTCTGGAATTGTATTTCACTACTGTCTGCTGCAGTTAGTTTTGCATTCTGAGCTGCTAAAAACTGCAGGGTGCACCAGAGGCTTCTGAGCAAGCCTGGTGTTACTGTGGACCTAGGGTTGTACTGCTGACATCACTGTAGGGCAGAGTCAATTTCACAAAACAAACAAACCAAAAACATGCTGACAAGGCATTTGGATTTTGGCATAATGCACTGCTAACAAGGTGTCTTGGGGACGGAGAACACAGTATGTATATACTGAGTACTGGTAGGTTTCCTTGCAAACATTGTTGCAACTGCATGGTACTGATAGTGCGAGTCACTTCCCTATCCTGCAATGATGTCATCAGGAGCTAGCAGCTCAGCAAGCTGAACAGTAAAGGCAAGCAGCAGGGCTCCAAAACAAATCCAGATTATGGAAGGCAGAGTAAACCTTGGCCAAAAATAACAAATGCACACACCTTTTCAGGTCTAGAACTGCATATATAGGCTCTAACTTTTGGACCATCACGAAGTTCCTCTATACAGTTTATTTCCATTTTTTCTTATTTGCCCCGTGTATCCTTCTGTTCTGTGTCCAACAGTAGTGGTCACCACAGCTGCCTTCTGCTGACACCAGTGCTGTTCCTTGGTCTGCTGGGTGCATCGGCCGGGTTCTGTGTGTTCTGGCAATCTGTGCTAGAAGCAGGTGCTATAAGGGCGGTGCAGACTGCAGGTGGCATGGGTGCTAGCAGTGGGTGCTGTATATTCTGGCAGTGGGATCTAGCATGCAGCAGGTGCTGTGTTTGCTGGCAGCAGGTTCTGTGTGTGCTGGCAGTGGCGCAGGCAGCAGGAACTGTGTGTTCTGGCAGCAGGTGCTGTGTGTGCAGGCAGCAGGAACTGTGTTCTGGCAGGTGCTGTGTGTGTTGGCAGTGGTGCAGGCAGCAGGAACTGTGTTCTGGCAACAGGTGCTGTGTGTGTTGGCAGTGGTGCAGGCAGTAGGAACTGTGTGTTCTGGCAGCAGGTGCTGTGTGTGTGCTGGCAGTGGTGCAGACAAGAAAGAACTGTGTATTCTGGCAGCAGGTGCTGTGTGTGCAGGCAGTGGTGCAGGCAGCAGGAACTGTGTGTTCTGGCAGCAGGTGCTGTGTGTGCAGGCAGTGGTGCAGGCAGCAGGAACTGTGTGTTCTGGCAGCAGGTGCTGTGTGTGCAGGCAGTGGTGCAGGCAGCAGGTGCTGTGTGCAGGCAGCAGGTGCTGTGTGTGCAGCAGCAGGTGCTGTGTGTTCTGGCAGCAGGTGCTGTGTGTGCAGGCAGTGGTGCAGGCAGCAGGAACTGTGTGTGCTGGCAGTGGGTACTGGTGGTGGTGCTGACACTGGGTGCTGGTAGCACATGCTGGCAGTGGGTGTTGGCACTGGCACTGGGTGCTGGCAGCAGGTGTTAACACTGGGTGCTGGCAGTGGATGCTGGCAGCAGATGCTGGAGGAGGTGTTGGCAGTGGTGCTGGAACTGGGTGCTGGAAGTGGATGCTGGCAGCAAATGCTGGCATTGGGTGCTGGCATTGTATGCTATTAGCAGGTGCAGGAATCAGGGTCTGTGTGTGTGCTGGTAGTGGGCGCAGGCAGCAGGTGCAGCAGCAGGTGCAGGAATCAGGTTCTGTGTGTGCTGGCAGTGGGCGCAGGCAGCAGGAACTGTGTGTTCTGGCAGCAGGTGCTGTGTGCAGGCAGTGGTGCAGGCAGCAGGAACTGTGTGTTCTGGCAGCAGGTGCTGTGTGTGCAGGCAGCAGGAACTGTGTGTTCTGGCAGTGGGTACTGGTGGTGGATGCTGGTGGTGGTGCTGACACTGGGTGCTGGTAGCACATGCTGGCAGTGGGTGTTGGCGCTGGCAGCGGATGCTGGCAGCAGATGCTGGAGGAGGTGTTGGCAGTGGTTCTGGGACTGGGTGCTGACAGTGAGTGCTGAAATGGATGCTGGCAGCAAATGCTGGCAGTAGGTGCTGGCATTGTATGCTATTAGCAGGTGCAGGAATCCGGTTCTGTGAGTGTGCTGCAGTGGCGAGGCAGCAGGTGCTAGTAGCAGGTGCAGGAATCAGTTTCTGTGTGTGTGCTGGTAGTGGGTGCAGGCAGCAGGTGCAGGAATCGGGTTCTGTGTGCTGGCAGTGGGTGCAGGCAGCAGGTGCTAGCAGCAGGTGCAGGAATCAGGTTATGTGTGTGCTGGTAGTGGTGCAGGCAGCAGGTGCTAGCAGCAGGTGCAGGAATCAGGTTGTGTGTGTGCTGGCAGTGGGCGCAGGCAGCAGGTGCTGTGTGTCCTGGCAGCAGGTGATGGTGGTGGGTGCTGACAGTGGGTGCTTGCAGTAAGTGCAGGCATTGGGTGCTGGCCCTGGGTTCTAGCAGTGGATGCTGGAGGTGGGTGCTGCTGTGGGTGGTGGTAGTAGGTGCAGGCGTCAGGTTCTGTGTGTGCTGGCAGTGGGTGCAGGCAGCAGGTGCTGTGTGTGCTGGCAGTGGGTGCCGTGTGGGGTTGTGTTTGCTAGCAGTGGGTGCGTCGGGTTGTGTGTGTGCTGGCAGTGGATGCAGGTGTTGGGTTGTGTGTGCGCTGGTAGAGGGTGCAGGTGTCGGGTTCTGTGTGTGCTGGCAGATGGTGCTGTATGTAGGCAATGGTGCTGGCAATTGTTGCAGGCAGCAGGCCAAGTGTGTGCTAGCAGCAGGTCCTTTGTGGGCTGGCAGTGGTGCTGGCAGTGGGTGCTTGCAGTGAAGGCTCGAGGTGGATGCTAGCATAGGGTGCTTGCTGCAGGTATTAGCAGTGGTGCTTGCAGGTGAAGGCTGGAGGTGGATGCTGGCATAGGGTGCTTGCTGCAGGTATTAGCAGTGGTGCTTGCAGTGAAGGCTGGAGGTGGATGCTGGCGTGGGTGCTTGCTGCGGGTACTGGCAGTGGATGTTGGCACTGGGTGTTGGCAGTGGATCTGCCAGTGGGTGCAGGCAGCAGGTTCTGTGTGTGCTTTTTAGTGGATGGTAGCAGCAGGTTCAGGCATCAGATTCTCTTTGTGCTGGCAGATGGTGCTGTTTGTAGGCAGTGGTGCTGGCAGCATGTACTGGCAGTTGGTTGCAGGCAGCACGTGTTGTGCATGCTGGCAGCAGGTACTGTGTCGCTGGGCAGTGATGCTGGCCATGGTTCTGTAGTGATGCTGGCAGTGGGTGCTGGCACTGGCTATTTGCACTGGATGCCAGAAGTGGGTGCTGGCAGTGTGTCCTGGTAACAGATGTTGGCACTGGGTGCTGGCAGCATGTGCTGGCACTGGGTGGTGGCAGTGGATGCAGGCAGTGATGCTTGGCAGTAGGTGCTGGCACTGTGTTGCTGACAGTGGTGACAGTAGCAGGTGCTGGCAGTGGATGCTCACAGTAGGCGGGCAGTGGGTGTTGGGAGTAGGTTCTGGTGATCGGTGCTGGCACTTGTACTGAAGGTAGATGCTGGCAGAAGGTGATGGCAGTTGGTGCTCACAGTGGGTTCTGGCTTGCTGGGTGGCCTGTTCCCCTTACTGCAAGACTTGAATGCCTCAGCTCCTTAATGTACTTAGTCCCCGTTTCACCAATAATAATACTTAAAAAAAAAAAATTTTGTTGCCTATAGTGAGTCCAACAAACATTTTAGTCACCAGACTGAATTTGTTGGAGCATTTGCAACCTAAGTGGTAGTGATATAGGTACTTGTTTACAAGTGGGATTGACTAAAGCCCAGGGAGGTCAAGGTACTTGCTCATGGTTGGACTTCAGCCTCATGCACCAACCCCCCAAAAAAAAAAACATGCATTAATTCCTTGTAAATGCTTCTTTTGAGTGGCTTAATGCTTACGTAATGTATACAGTATCAGTGACCAGATGCAGAGCACCATCTTGTGGAGAAAGTGAAGATTGCGTCATTCATGGACAAAAGATAGTCTTAACACCTTTAGTTAAATTCTGAGACCAGAGTGCAAGGTTCGAACCTTGGGTCGGCACTGAAACATGGACGCCTAATTTCATTTCTGGAAGATATTATCCTTCATTGCTGGGGAGAGGACATTACAACATGCTTAATAGTTCATGGCTCTAACCCCTAGACCTTTCTTCATATCTCTACTATATCCCAAACATTTACATTTAAAGACTAGTAAAGCGGTTCATTCAGATCCCAAACAGACCTCACAAAATGGAGCACTACCCTCCCATCCCATGTGTAGCCTCAGTGCTATTCAGCAGTCTATAATGCCACCCACCCTCTAGTGCGAAGACAGATTTGGAATTTATCATACTGTCTGCATGTTCAGGTCAGGCTTTCTATCACATTAAGCCTTGCTATCCTTTCCCAGTTGGATATGTTAAGTACTTGCAGTGCGTGCAGTCTACCCCTTATTACAGCACAAAGAAGGTGTGTTGCTTGCCTTGTATTGTAGCGAAAATCCACACACCTGCACATACACATTGACTGTTCCGTCTGTGCTGCAAGCTGTGATCCTTTGTCATCTGGACTTCAGGTCTCGGCCCTGTACTGCAGTGGTGGCCCCTGCAGCACTGTAGAACATTTGAGCATCTTTGTTGGGCCATGAGGAAGTGAGCAGTAACAGCAGCTAGATAAGGACATCATGGAAACTAGGAATTCCTGCCAGCACTGCAAGGCCCTGATAGCTTTTCATTTCTCAACACTTGTAAACAGTCGGACCAGGTGCCAGCACCCTCCGCCCACCCTTTCCTTTCACATGCAATGGTGGTGGTTAACAAGAACAAGCGAGGCGTGATCCTCCATCAGCCCGAGTGAGTAGCTGGTTTGGGTCCTCCACTTGGGGCTTTATTGTTTGTTACCTGTCCATTCTTTCACAGTTTCTGTCAGAGCGGTAGTTTACTTCTGGTGACAGGTGAGAGATTACTTGAACAGCAGTTGCACCTACTTGGCATTCTAATGGGTCTCGAAAGCATAATGTTTATGGTTCCAGTATAGCCTGCCTTGGTGTATGTTCTGCATAGCCCAGCACCTGTGTGAGTGCTCCCTGCTGTTGTTAAGGCAGTGCTGGTGCAAGGTGAACTAAGGGCACTGCTGAGACAGATGCCTTGATTTATCACCTTGGTCAGGTAAAGTGCAGATATATTTAGTGCTAGTGGCAGGTGACAGAATAAAAACACTGGAACGTTGCTGAGGCACTCTTGTTTCCTGTAGGCTAGGTACAGTGTGGGCAGGTACAGTGAAAGGTTTTCCCCACCCTGTGATTTATTGTGTGCTGGTCATGAACAGTAAGGGACTGAAGGCACTGGAGCCAGAAGTCCTCTGTCTATTTACAGGTACAGAGGGCAGTACAGTGCAGGTTCCACACCCTGTGATGTATTTAGTGCTGGTGAAAGGTGAGGGACATAGCACAGGAGTCTGATGCCTTTGATCCAGATGACAGGTACAGTGTGGGGCAGCAGGTACAGTGCAGACTTCCACATTGTAATATATTTAGTGCTGGTGAAAGGCGAGGGACTGACAGCACTGGAGAATGAACGCCTTTTAGTTACGCGAGGTCAGGTACAAAGTGGACTGGCACAAATGTGCTTCCCATGCTGTAATGTATTTAGTACTGGTGAAAGGTGAGCAAGGGTAGAAATCTAGAAATAATATGGTGTGAGAGGTAGAATACCAGAAATCAAAGTTTGGCATTCCACCTAACCAAGAGTAGTTCTGTAGATTAAACTGCAGAGTGGGGCAGGGAGAATTGATATTCTTGTTGGAATACCAGTATTACAAAACTGGTATTCCACTTTGAAGTTGATATGCAAAACAGGGTGGAATACTATACAGAAGCATGGTAAGGACACACATGGAGTATGGGGTGCAATTCTGGAGGCCTCACCTCATGGGGGATATTGAGATGATAGAGAGGGTCCAAGAAGGCAGCCAAAATGGTACGAGGATGCGGGATGTACCGTATAAGCAAAGATGGAGAGAGCTGAATTTGTACCCTCTGGAGACTAGGAGGAGAGGAAACATGATTGAGACTTATAAATATTTGAAGGAATAAATAAGGTGAAGGGTGGTAGCGTGTTCAAATAGAAGAAGGAGTGAACACAAGGGACATAGCCTCAAACTTGAAGGTGGGAAATACAGAGGTAATGTCAGGGGCAGTTCTTCATGGAGAGGGTGGTGGAGGCCTGGAACAAGCTGCCGGAGGAAGTAGTGGGAGCCAAAGCGATGGAGGGATTCAAGAGCTTGGGACAGATATAAAGGGTTGGGAAGCAAGGTGGAAGTATAAGGGGAGGGTAGGGTATTGGGCAGACTAGATGGGCCGTGTGGCCTCTTTCTGCCATCACATTTCTGTGTAATCTGTGTAATGTAGCCCTGGGAGCGTCTGACAGCCTGGAGAATGAACGCCTTCTGATTACACACACAGGTCAGGTACAAAGTGAGCTAGGCCAATGCTTGCTTTTCCACCTGATATATGTAGTGGTAGTGAAGGGTGAGGACTGATAGCACTGCAGAATTAAAGCCTGTGGTTAAAAGACCCTGACACCATGTGAAAACTTTGAAAAATGTGAGATTTAGACAAAACTCAGTTAATGTTTCATAAGTTTTCACAATACTTTCCATTTTTCCTTAATCACTGAAGACAGCTGCATGAAACTGAGATTGATTAGATGGCTGCCAACTGGTTATGTCTCAACCCAGGTAAGACGGAACTCAAGGTGATCAAACCTGGGTGCTGGAGCTTATCTACTGGTAGAGATGTTGCTCTCCTGTATTGGGTGGTCAACAGCTCTCGCAGTGAGTATGGTCAGAGACCTGGGGTCATGCAGGATGACAGGTTGACCTAGACGTCAAGAATCGTCTGTTGTCCAGTCTGGCTTTTCCATCTCCAGGACATCGCTAGAGTCTGGCCATTCTTAGCTCGTCGTGATGACCTAGCAACAATTATCCATGCCTTTGTCACCGCGAGGTCGGATTACTGTAACATTCTGTAACTAGAGTTATCTGGAGGTCTGATGTGTCGACTGCAGCTGGTGCAGAACGCTGCAGCTCAGATGTTGGTGGGCTCCTTGCTTGGGGATCACATCACTCCGGTTGTCGTGCTTTACACTGGCTGCCTTTGCATTTGCACATGACCTTCAAGATTGGCTTGTTAACATACAAGGCCCTATGTAATTTGGGACCAGACTACTAAAAGAGCTCCTGACTCCTTATCAGCCACTCTGCCCTCTCCATTCCAGTGAAGCTGGGCTGCTGGTAGTCCCACCTCCAGGCTCAGGGCGTCTGACGATAGAGCATTTGGGGGTGGCAGCACCTATATTTGGAACTCTATTCTAATTACATTCATGCAGCCAACTCGGTGGAGGCCTTCAAAGCCTCTTTTAGAACTTTCTTATTTGAACACGCTTTTAATGGAACTTAAGTCTATTTTAGTATTAATTTCTGGGTATATTTTATGGTTTTATTTTTGTTATGTATAAAGCACTCGGAGCCCTCATTAGATTGAGTGCTGTATAAATAACATTTGCCTTGTCGTGCTGTCTCATAGACTTTCTCTACTTTGACAGCTTGTTTACACCTGACATCATAATGCTCTGTTTATAACAACATTATCTCCATAGCAACAGACTGTGATGTCATAAACAGAATTGTGATGTCTGGTGTAGACAAGAACCAGAGCAGATAGGGCATAGATCCTGTTTTCAAGCAAATCTCCTCAGTAATAACAAAAATGACAGAAAAAATTGAAATGAAGCTGAATTTGTGTCTAAATATGACAATTTCTTATACAAACATACTGCCAACCAGCAGAATAAGGCCATTAGGCCTATTGCATCTACTAGTAATGCAGGGTCCTCCGTGTCGGCTACTGTCCCTGTCTCCCAGCTGTTGCCTTTACTGCCCTCCAAGGAGGCAGTGTAGTGCAGTGGTATAAGGCTCTGAGCTGCAAATCTGGTGACATCCAGCAGACCAGACCGGGGTTTGAATCCCAGCCCCACTTGCATACTGTGTGACCCTAGGCAAGTCACTTAACTTCCCTGTGCTCCCAGGTCGCACCTGGAAACAAGCTTGACTTGGTGTGCCTTTCCTGGTTAAACAATTTCCCTTTCCTTACATTCCCTTAACTCTATCCCAGCCTCTCTTGAAGCTGTCCACCATTTTCAATGAAACCACATCCTTAGAAAACCCATTCCAACCAGCCACCACCCTTGCTGTGGAGAAGGGCCTCCCAGCCATTCAACTAAAACCTCCCACCCTCCCACTTGAGACTGTGTCCCTCGTGTTTAAATTCCTGCTGAGCTTGAAGATACCATCCTTGCCCACTGTATTTATTCTCTTTAAATACTTGAAGGTCTAAGTCATGTTCTGTCTCTGTCTCTCTCTCCTCTCCTCCAGAGAGTACATGTTTAGGGTCTCCAAACTCTCCTTATGTGTCCTACTCTTCTGGCCTATGATCATCTTAGTTGCCCTCCTTTCGACCTTCTCCAGCAGGTTTACTGTATATCCTTTAAGGCTTGAGCACCAGTACTGTATGCTTTGCACCAGATGTGGCATCACCAGTGACCTGTACAAGGCAGTTATTACTTCTTCCACCTACTGCTGATCCCCTGGCAGTGCAGCCAACATTGCTGCTTTGCTGCTGCTTTCCTTCATTGCATGGATTGCTTCAGGTCACTAGTGATCATCACCCCCAGGTCCTTCTCTTCCACAATTGAAGGTACCTGGACCCCACCCAGGCTCTGCTTAGTCTTTGGGTTCTTGGCTCCAGTGTCCATAACTTTGCATTGAAGCCAAGTTGCTAGATCCTGGACTGGCTCTCTAGCTCTTCCAGATCTTCCTTTAGGTGTTATACCCTTTCTGCTGTGTCCACTCTCTCACAGAGCTTGGTGTCTTCCACGAACAGGCAGAGTTTGCCCATAATGCCATCTCCAGTATTACTGATGAAGACATTGAAAAGCACTGGTTCGAGCATTGAGCCCTGAGGGACCCTACTAAGACCTCGCTGGTGCTGGGAGCTCCCTCCCACTACCATGCTCTTGGTCTTGCCCCTCAGCCAATTTTCCACCAACTCAGTCAGCTTCTCACTCAGTCCTAGATCCGCCAACTTCTGATCAACCTCTTGGGGTACAGAGTCAAAGGCCTTGCTGAAGTCCAGGTAAGGATGTCCACCGCTTGGCCCCTGTCCACTGTTTTAGTGACCCAGTCAAAGAAGCAGATTTGTCTGACACGATCTCCTCCATAAATCACGTTGCCTCTCGTCCTGGAGACCCTTCTCCAGTTAGTCTGTTAACCTTTCTTTCAGTATGGTCTCCATGAGCTCACACGATTGAGGTCAGACTGACTGGTCTGTAGTTCCTCGGTCATTCTTGGGACCATTCTTATGGACGGCAATACATGTGCCATTTTCCAGTCCCTTGGACCACATCCAACTCTAGTGAACTGTTGAACAGGGTTAACAAAGGGATTGCCCATGGTATGAGATGCGTAAGATGAAAGTAGTGCAAATCCAAAAATACGCCTTGCAAACTCTCTCCCTCCCATTACACATATGCAAACCACGGAAAGCAAAGCTCTAGTAAGATGGGAAATTTTGTTATAATTCCATAGTTACAGTACAGAGGTAAGTGAAAATGCCGTAAAGGTGCCACCCCACAATCTGTGAACATATACCCGATGGGATTGGAACTATTGAACAGATCAGCCAAGGAACCTGCAAGCTCCTCCGCCATCTGCCTTAGCACTCCTGGGTGTGTACTGCCCGGCCTGGGGATTTGTCTACTCATAATGCTAGCAGTCCTTTTCTCATCCTAGCCACCTCTATCAAAACATCCGTGACCTGCCCCACCCCCAAAACAATCTTAAACTTCTTTCTTTCCCCTAGTGGCAACGGTGCATCCCTGGTGAAGATCGAACAGAAGTACTTGTTCGGTACTTTTCTTGCACACATTGTCCTCTACTCAGTCATTCCCTTTCTGAACCTAACAATCCCATCTTTCTTGTTCCTTTTCTTGCTAACGTAGCAAAAAAAAGGGTATTTTCCTTTTAATTCACTTAGCTAGCAGCAGTTTCTTCTAAGCTTTAGTCCACTGGACTACCCTACATGCTACACTGGCCATCTCTGAACCTCTTGTAGGCTGACCTCTTATCACCTGAACGACCTCTGTGCTAAACCAGCTGGGCGCGTTTGCCTTGAATGTTTCCCTTTAAACTTAATGCACTTCCTTGTGGCTACCATTATTCCCTCTTTGATTATGGACGCCGTTGCTCCAACCCCATATCCACTCAGGTGCTTGCTAGATGACTCCTACCAGCTCACCCATCTTTCTGAAGTCTGCCTTTCTAAAATCCAGGATTTTCATCTTAGTGGGGCCTTTTCCATGCCCATGTCCAACTGGAACCACACTGCGCGGTGGTCAGGTCCACTCAGGACTCTTCTGCCTTTATGTCCTGGACATAGTACCCATTCGTCAGCACCAGATCAAGAACTGCCCACTCCCTGGTGGGTTCTGTAATGCCGTGTCAGAAACCACTCCACAGTGCATCTAGGATCACCTGACTCCTGGCACAGGTCATGGCCGGTACCCTTTAGTCTAACTTGGGCAGGTTGAAGTCTCCCACAAGTACCACCTTCCCTTCCTGCAGCAGCCTTTATCTGCGAGTTAATTTCCCTGTCTCTTTCCTCCTCCTGGTTGGGTGGTTGTAAAATACTCCCAACCTCACCTTTCTCCCTCTATTCAACAGCAGTTGAATCCACATTGCTTCTGCCCTCCTCTTCCGATTCCTCCTTGTACAAGTTATATCCTCTCTGATGTAGACTGCCACCCCTTCGCCTACCTTCTTGTCCCTCCTGTATAATTTTAAACCCAGGGCTTGCCGCCCGGTGATGCTGAGGGCTGAGGCACTGGACGTCGTACTCGCCACCACTCCAGTGACCTGGGATCAGAGCGACCTCTGGAGTCAATGGGTTGGCCGGGGAGGGAATGAGCATCCAGGGACTGCTGCCCTCCTCCAGGGAGGGTGGGGAGGACAACCGTGGTTGTGTTGGCTCCTGGCAGTGGCTGGGGTCATTACATGCCGTGGTATAGTTGTGGGGCTGATGTTGGATATGCAGTGCATGGAAGCATGCACTGCAGTGTCATTGACATCACTGCATGCCCGCGCTTAGGAAGGGGGATCCAGAACAAGAAAAACAGCAGCCTAATCCTCCAGTGCTCGTGATGGCCAGCCCCTGGCGCTACACCAGATGCTCCCAGGGTGCTCCTCCAAGCCTGGTCTCGAGGGCCTTCAGCAATGGGGTGAGTGATGTGGCCAGAAGGGTGAGAGGGTGAGGTGGTAGTTTAAATTAAGTTTTTGATTTATACCTCCCAGCTTGTCTCTGAGAACTCTTGACCCCTCTCTAATGGGGTGCAGTCTTTCTGGTGCAAGGAGTGTTTTATCCAACCAGATCTCCTCCCAGCCCCCAATGCTGTCATACTCTTCATCCTTGCACCACTCCCTCAGTTAGTTATTGAACTCCTCTATCCTCTTCTTCATTACTGTGCTGGCTCTTGGTACTGGCAACACCTCCCAGAATTCAAGCCAACTGGGTATGCTCCTGCCAGTCCTCCCTACCACCCTGAATGTTCCCTGTACTACCCCTTCCTCCTCCTTGATTAGGTCTTGGTATCTGGGTGTATAACTATGTGTGGTTCCCTCAACTTCCATCACCAACTCCCCATTCTTTGGGCACCCCTCTCCGCCATCATCCCTGCATGTGAATCACCTTCCTCCCATACTTGGATCCAGAAGCAAATGATTTGATACCTTTAATGGACCAACATAGATGTAACAACAAGAACAAAGTGCTCTAGCTTGGACCAACCAGTCCTTCTTCAGAAGCTCATGGCAGTTGTTTAGAAAATACAATACTTATAACAGCTAGATAATGCAGAGAAAACAGAAAAAAATCCCCATTGGTTTAAAATACTCATTTAAAAAAAAAAAAAAAAACCCGAAGATAATGTCAGAGAAGTTTAACAGTACAATACTGCCTTCAGCCAGAAGCAACCTTGGGTTAAACATGCTTCGTGGAACACACACACACAAAGATTCCTACTGCATATAAATTTAATTGACATAAGATAACACTGCTGAAGCAGATAACTCCTAAATCAAGCTATGAGTGTCACAGTTAGTATAAGGATGTGATTACTGAAAGGCAACCCCACCCAAATTAAAGACAAACTAAGATTTTTATAAGGCCCAAGAAATGTCAAAACCTCAGGACTATATAAACGATAATTTAAATATAAATTGATAATATTAGTGTCAAAACAAAAACTCTAGTCGAGGAACCTCAAGGAGTTAAGACCATGTAGCCTGATATGTACTGATGTCAATATATACTAAGAATGTAGCAACTTGATGTACAACAAGTGTCTAGAATCTGATCCAGAAACAAATGATTTGATACTTTTATTGGACCAACATGGATGTTACAGAAAAAACAAAGCATGTAACATCCATGTTGGTCCAATAAAAGGTATCAAATCATTTGTTTCTGGATCTGTTTTTAAAAGGACCAATCGGCACCTACAACATTTTTTGCATTAAGGAATCTGAAAAAGAGATAAAATGTAATTTCTCTCCTCCTCTTCATACAAACAATACAACCTAACCCACCCACATCACAATAATGTGGGTGGGGGATACTATAACTAAAGGAGACATCTCTCTCTCTCTCTCTCTCCCCCACCCTTCCCCCTCTCTCCCACAGACAGACAGACAGACAGACACACACACACACACACACATTCTCTCCTAGTGAACCTATATTAACTTCAGTCACTGCAATTCTTCCCAAAGGAATTCAATTTGTCTTGAAATCCAAAGTAAAAGGGTTTATGTCTGTGTAATGTCCCAAAGGTGGTCATTACAGAAAATTAAAATTAGATTAAATAAATACAGAAAACTCAGGTGCTTACAGTACCTGCTGCAGGGTAGGCAGCAGGGTACTGTACCTAAGGGCCCCTAGACATAAGTCACCTCCCTACACACACAAAACACTGTAAACAATAGAAAAGTGCCTTGTGCACTTAAATCCTGGTCAAAAGATAGATCTTGCAAGCATGCCATGTCATAATGGCTGGATGGAATGCTGTGCTGAGTGGCTTATGCACAGCATTCCAATCCAGCCATTCCAGAATCCAGACTGTTTTAACTTTTAAATTTAATTCCAGAGTTGTTCAGTTGATCCTGGGCAGTGGTTGAGGAGACAGGACACAGAAGTCAAGGGACAGGTTAGGGCTTACCTTGTGTTGAAGCCGTCCCTCAGGGCTTGCTGTGGTCCTGTGCTGCCCCCCTGCCTGAAGACTCCATGCCCAGCGTTAGTCCTGCGGTCCGTGGTGCCTTCGGGCACCAGAAGAAAAGAAGCCGACCGCTTGTCGCGCTTTTGGGCAATTAGCCCCGCCGCTTATTTGTTTTACCCTCCCTTTATTTCAAAAGCAAATCCCGTCCCACGCCGCGGCAGAGAAGCGCCACATCGCCGATTCCTGTCGGCCTTCCGGCCCCTAGTCGCCCCCCAGTCGCCTGTCCGCTTTCTCCTCCCTCTGCCAGCATCCCTCGCCTCCTGCTGCCTCCTTCCTTCCAGGAGACTGCAGAGCGTGAGTCGGCGGCAGCACACGCCAGCTGACCGCCAGTTTTCAAGGGGAACTGAATTGTTTAAATAGCGCATTAGGCACTTGCAGAGGCGGCAGAGCGCTGGGGCGCATCGGGTCGTTAGGACCCGTGAAATTTAATATTAAAGAGGGAGGCGGGCTAGCGACGCTCTGGGAGGGGCCAGGAAGCAAGGCCTTTATCGCGCCTATAAATATTCATTAGGGGCGCGGGAGGCAGGATTTGCTGCACTGAATGACAGCAGGCATTGGGAGCCTGCAGAATTTAAAAGGGCAATGCCTTTAAAAGGGCAATTCTGGCCCAAAGTTTAAAGTAGGGCACCAGACCCATTGGGAAGTGGGGCATCTGGGCGCAAGTGTTGAGGGGCATCAGGCCCATTGTAAATTGGGGCACCAGGCCCAGTACAAAGTGGGGCACCAGGCCCAATGCAACGAGGGGCTCCAGGCCCAATATAAAGTGGGCACCAGGCTCAAGCTGACGAGGGCTTCAGGCCCGGGGTAAAGGTAGGGCATTAGGCCCGAGGTAAAGCCAGGTACTAAAGGGAGGCCCCGCCTAGCGTATTAGGGCAAGCCAGCCTAGTGGTACTATAGGGAGGCCCTGGCCTAGCGGAATAGGGCAAGCCAGCCTAGTGGTACTAAAGGGAGGCCCCTGGCATATTAGGGCAAGCCAGCCTAGTGGTACTAGGAGGCCCTGCCTAGCTGGAATAGGGCAAGCCAGCCTAGTGGTACTAAGGGGAGGCCCCAGCCTAGTGGAATAAGGCAGGCCTGCTAACGTAGGGCTTCAGGCCCAAGGTAATGGTAGGGCATTAGGCCCAGGTAAAGCCTGGTCTAAAGGGAGGCCCCAGCCACAACGGACAGTAAGGGATCCCTATCCCAGAAGTACCCTACTTATAGAAACAGGGGTTCATTTGAGAGTGTTCTAATTGCCTATATTGTGAAACTACTATGATTACTGTACTGCTTTATGCTGAACTATTGCCCTAAGTACCTGAACTATTGTCCCAAGTACCTGAACTATTGCTCTAAGCACCTGGACATTGGCCCTTATCAGTAACAATTACCCTGAAGTTATAATTTGCCCTCCCGCAAATTATTGTACTATTCCACAGTTCTTTGGGCATTCTTCAGTTATATGTTTACTCACTGTATGAAGACAGTCTCAGTCTTCTGCCACACTGCAGTCTCCTAGTGTGGTCTGTTACACCACGTGCTCAGAATCAGTCTCTACCCAGAAGAAGACATCCTTCCAGCATTCTTCACTCCAGGAAGATCCTCCATCAACTCATCCGGTCCGTTCGTGTCATCCGCCGAAGTCGAAGTCCGTCGTCAGTTGTACCAGTCGTACACTCCGCTTTCTTGTTTTCACAGCTTGAAAGTACGTCCGCCGAACGCATCACGACAGCCGTGCCAGTGCCGCTCCGTTGGTTCCTGTTCCAGATGTCTCGGTTGGTCGCCTTCTACAGAAGAGAGAGAGCTCATCTTAGAGAACCTGTTCTGCCCTCACCTGGTCGCTCACGAAAGTCGAGTCCGTCAAGCCCAGTCCGGAACGCTGCCTGCCGCTTCTTTGTTTTGTGTTGGTTCCTGACCTGAGTATTGCAGATTCAACCATCATCTCTTCAGATTCCTATGGTTCCTGGTCCTGTCAGAGTTCCTTCTGAGTCCAGC
The DNA here is from genome assembly GCA_016271365.2 of Neoceratodus forsteri. NCBI lineage: Eukaryota > Metazoa > Chordata > Ceratodontiformes > Ceratodontidae > Neoceratodus > Neoceratodus forsteri. Next base: position 188,917,119 of record CM028135.1, on the reverse strand, counting down.
TGGCCCTTGGTGTGCTGCAGCATCAGTCGGATCGTGGTAGTCCTCCATTGGATTCATCGCCACCCAGATCTTGGTCTTTTCTTCATCCTTGGCAACCCTAGAAGTGGGTTTTGCCAAGGAACCTCTTGCTTCAGTGTGTGTGTTATTTCAGGAACCAGTTGCTTTGGTTCTACATTCTGGCAGCCTCGGAGAGTGGGCTTTTCGAAGATATATGGTCTGTTTACAAACCTCTCACCACCCCAGTGGCCTTATCTAGGTCCTTGCTGGGAATTGAGATTAGGGTTCCACAGTTCTGTTTTATTTTGTAGCTACCAACGGAGAACGATGGTGTACGAAGACGCCGGATCTCTGACCTTTGTAAAATTCTGGACTCTCTGTAGATGCATGATGCTGATCACCCTAATGTAGTGCTGAGTAGCCTAAGACTGGGTCCTTGTGTAGAGTATAGAGTACAGTATAAACTAGTACTAGAATAAGAGTGGCATTAGGCCTGCAGTTTATATTTGTAGAGGTAACCATAAAAGTGGTAGATCGAAAGTGTTTCAGCATCCTTGTTATAATCTGCTCTATTGTTAATCGGGCATCCCTACTCCTTCTTGTGACTGTGTCTGTCTCACCCCTTGGTTCCAAATAAAACGCCTGTCCTACGGGCATTTAAAATTACTAAGTCGACTCCTGCCTCTCCTTGTCCGGATAGCAGTTATCCTATCCGAAAAATAATTCGACCTCTGGTACTGCCATCTCTTTTCACCACCTAGAGTAGAGCACTCTCATCTTCATTAACATCATCTTCTTTGAGCGCACTCACATCTGCTAATATATACAGAGTAAAAATGTAACACTATTAAACCTGACTACTATCTGCAATGTAACATTTCCAAGGATACTAGATAGAACTACCATGAAATAAACCTGCCACCTCCCCAGGATAAGGTAACTAGAAGTAAATATAAAGTATATATGTAAGACCAGTGGTCTAACATACCTACATATCCACAAATTACTACAATATTAGCCTAATGAAAAAGATCTGTGCAGGACCCCATGCAAATGAGATCACACACGCCAATATGTACAGAGTTACAAAATTATATATAACAGTATATGATAACACTCCTGTATGTACACTAGCAGGCTGGGTAATCTGAATATGGTACAAAGGAATCAATCCCCCAGGCAAAGATAAAAAGTAAGGAGGAATTAATATTCATTGTATGTGTGAAATAAGAATAGTAACACATTATAACTCCATATATCTAAATAGAGACTTACCTCAATGTGACAAACTAAGATTTTATAAGGCCCAAGAAATGTCAAAACCTCAGAACTATATAAATGATAATTTAAATATAAATTGATAATATTAGTGTCAAACAAAAACTCTAGTCGAGGAACCTCAAGGAATTAAGACCATGTAGCCTGATATGTACTGATGTCAATATATACTGAGAATGTAGCAACTTGATGTACCACAAGTGTCTAAGGAATCTGAAAAGAGATAAAAATGTAATTTCTCTCCTCTCTTCATACAAACAATACAACCTAACCCACCCCACATCACAATAATGTGGGTGGGGGAGACATAGCTTAAAGGAGATGTTGTCTCTCTCCCCCCTTCCCCCACACACACACACACACACACACACACAATATTCTCTCCTAGTGAACCTATATTAACTTCAGTCACTGCAATTGTTCCCCAAAGGAATTCAATTTGTCTTGAAATCAAAGTAAAAGGCTTATGTCTGCTAATATATACAGAGTAAAAATGTAACACTATTAAACCGTACTACTATCTGCAATGTAACATTTCCAAGGATACTAGATAGAACTACCATGAAATAAACCTGCCACCCTCCCCAGGATAAGGTAACTAGAAGTAAATATAAAGTATATCGTAAGACCAGCGTCTAACATACCTACATATCCACAAATTACTACAATATTAGCCTAATGAAAAAAGATCTGTGCAGGACCCCCATGCAAATGAGATCACACACCCCAATATGTACAGAGTTACAAAATTATATATAACAGTATATGATAACACCTGTATGTACACTAGCAGGCTGGATAATCTGAATATGGTGCAAAGGAATCAATCTCCCCAGGCAAAGATAAAAAGTAAGGAGGAATTAATATTCATTGTATGTGTGAAATAAGAATAGTAACACATTATAACTCCATATATCTAAATAGAGACTTACCTCAATGTGACAGCAAGCCCCACATCTGTTATATCACATACCTCACAACACATATCCAGACACATACATACACACACGCATCCACATTCCACACATGCTGAAGTCCTATAATATGTCAGTATGAAGAAGAAAAGGTCTGTGGATGTTAGTTTCTGTAGTGTCCCATAAAAGCCAAGATCAACGTTCATCCCATCTGCTACCATATTGAGATGTAAAATAAGTTTAATCTCAAAAGCTCGTCTCTGTTGTGTGTTTTGAGATTCCTTTTAAGACCATTACTGACATATCTGAGACTGAGTGGTCAGGCTGGGAGAAGTGGTGCCCCACTGGTTTTCAGTCTTCCTTGCTGTAATAGTATGTCTGTGTGAGTTCATCCTAGTGCGGAGCTGTTGGCGTGTCTCTCCTACATAACCTGTTTGTGGACATCTCTTGCACTGAATGAAATAAACAACATGTCGTGACATGCATGTATAACTCCCATGCACCTGGAATTGTCTGTTTTGTGATGTAACCACACAGTCCGAGGTAGAAATGAGCCACAAGTCTTACAGGGCGTTGATTGCAGGGTCGTGTGCCATTGTGTGACATGGTATTCTGTTCCGTGAAAGTTTGCTCTAATAATTAGGCTGGATAAATTTGGTGGTTGTTTAAAAGATAGTAGTGGGAGTTCCTTAAAAATACAATTAAGGGTTTCATCCTCACTAAATATTGGGTGGAGATCTTTAATAATCTTACATAGACGCTCAAGGTCTGATGATATGTGACTACCAAGGGTATTCTGTCTGTAGCTGTCTTTTCTTTATATTGAAGTAGTTGTTGTCTTGGTACTATGCTGTCTGCTCTGTTATCCTGTCAATTTCCTGGAAGAGTGTCCCTGCTCAATAAAGGTGTTTTTCAGCATAGCCAATGTGTATCTCTGTCATCCTCATTTGAAGAAATACGGTGACAACGAGTGCTTGACTGTATACGACAGATTTTTTGTATGGATTGGGTGGTTATTTTTCTTGTGCGGTATCTCTGTCTGTCTGTTGGCTTCCTGTAAAATACATGTATGTAAGGTTCCATCCTTAATGATGACTGTGGTGTCCAGAAAGTTAACCTTGGAGGTAGAGTACTCCAGGGTAAACTTTATGGTAGGGTGGAGATTATTAAGTTTGTGATGAAAATCTTTGAGTGCATCTGTGCCTTCTGTCCAGATGATAAACAAATCATCAATGTAACGAAATAAGCTAGTGGTTTGTGGGATACTGCCTTAAAAATCCTCCTCCAAGTCAGCCATAAAGAGGTTAGTATACTGTGGAGCCATTTTGGTGCCCATTGCTGTTCCATAGTTTGAACATAATGTTTACCATTGAAGTTGAAGTTATGTGTCAAAATGAATTCCATAAGTTCCCCACCACTCCAGGGTTGATGTTTTGTTCCGGTCCTTTCTCATGTATGTATTTAAGGCATGCTGCAATGCCATCTGTGTGTGGAATATTAGTGTAGAGGGATGTTACATCCATTGTCACTAAAATGGTATCAGGTGGTAAATCCTTATAACCAGAAAGTACACGAAAAAGTGCATAGCGCCTGGATATAACTGTCTCTTTCCATAACCAGCGTTTCAAAATGGTCTCTACAAACCCTGAGATCCCCTCAGTCAAGGTACCATTACCAGAGACTATGGGTCTCCTGGATTGCCAGGTTTATGTATTTTAGGCAGCATGTAGACTGTCCCTGGCCTGGGTTCATCAGGGATGAGGTGAGTTAGTTTCTCTCGGACATGGTCAGGAAAGGTTTTAATTAAGTCACGTAGTTCATCTTTATATCTTGTAGTGGGTCACTCTCCAGTTCTCTGTGTGTAAGATCTTTAGCTGTCTATTAGCTTCAGTAATATAATCTCTCTGTTTAAAATCACCACTGCAGAGCCTTTATCAGCTTTTTGATGACAATGTTGTGGTTTAATTTCAGTGTCCCTATAGCTCTCGCTCCAGTGGAGAAAGGTTTTAGTGACAATGGATGTAACACCCTGTACACTAATATTCCACACACAGATGGCATTGCAGCATGCCTTAAATACATACATGCCAAAGGACCGAACAAAACATCAACCCTGGAGTGGTGGGGAACTTATGGAATTCATTTTGACACAGAACAACTTCAACTTCAATGGTAAACATTATGTTCAAACTATGGGAACAGCAATGGGCACAAAATGGCTCCACAGTATGCTAACCTCTTTATGGCTGACTTGGAGGAGGATTTTAAGGCAGTATCCCCACAAACCACTAGCTTATTTCCATTACATTGATGATTTGTTTATCATCTGACGGAAGGCACAGATGCACTCAAAGATTTCATCACAAACTTAATAATCTCCACCTACCATAAAGTTTACCCTGGAGTACTCTACCTCCAAGGTTAACTTTCTGAGACCACAATCGTCATTAAGGATGGAACCTTACATACATGTATTTACAGGAAGCCAACAGACAGACAGAGATACCTGCACAAGAAAAGTAACCACCCAAACCATACAAAAATCTGTCATACACAGTCAAGCACTTCATTGTCACCATATTTGTTCAAATGAGGATGGCAGAGATACACATTTGGCTATGTTGAAAAACACTTTTATTGAGCAGGGACACTCTTCCAGGGAAATTGACAGATAACAGAACGGCAACGCAAGTACCAAGACAACAACTACTTCAATATAAAGAAAAGACAGCTACAGACAGAATACCCTTGGTAGTCACATATCATCCAGACCTTGAACGGCTCATGTAAGATTATTAAAGATCTCCACCCAATATTTAGTGAGGATGAAACCCTTAATTGTATTTTTAAGGAACTCCCACTACTATCTTTTAAACAACCACCAAATTTATCCAGCCTAATTATTAGGAGCAAACTTTCACCGGAACAGAATACCATGTCACACAATGGCACACGACCCTGCAAACAACGCCCTGTAAGACTTGTGGGCTCATTTCTACCTCGGACTGTGTGGTTACATCACAAAACAGACAATTCCAGGTGCATGGGAGTTATACATGCATGTCACGACATGTTGTTTATTTCATTCAGTGCAAGAGATGTCCACAAACAGGTTATGTAGGAGAGACACGCCAACAGCTCCGCACTAGGATGAACCTACACAGACATACTATTACAGCAAGGAAGACTGAAAACCAGTGGGCACCACTTCTCCCAGCCTGACCACTCAGTCTCAGATATGTCAGTAATGGTCTTAAAAGGAAATCTCAAAACACACAACAGAGACGAAGCTTTGAGATTAAACCTATTTTACATCTCAATATGGTAGCAGATGGGATGAACGTTGATCTTGGCTTTATGGGACACTACAGAAACTAACATCCACAGACCTTTTCTTCTTCATACTGACATATTATAGGACTTCAGCATGTGTGGGATGGATGCGTGTGTGTATGTATGTGTCTGGATATGTGTTGTGAGGTATGTGATATAACAGATGTGGGCTTGCTGTCACATTGAGGTAAGTCTCTATTTAGATATATGGAGTTATAATGTACTTATTCTTATTTCTACACATCAATGAATATTAATTCTCCTTACTTTTTATCTTTGCCTGGGGGATTGATTCCTTGCACCATATTCAGATTATCCAGCCTGCTAGTGTACATACAGGAGTGTTATCATATACTGTTATATATAATTTTGTAACTCTGTACATATTGGGTGTGTGATCTCATTTGCATGGGGGTCCTGCACAGATCTTTTTTCATTAGGCTAATATTGTAGTAATTTGTGGATATGTAGGTATGTTAGACCGCTGGTCTTACGTATACTTTTATATTTACTTCTAGTTACCTTATCCTGGGGAGGGTGGCAGGTTTATTTCATGGTAGTTCTATCTAGTATCCTTGGAAATGTTACATTGCAGATAGTAAATGCAGTTTAATAGTGTTACATTTTTACTCTGTATATATTAGCAGACAAAAGCCCTTTTACTTTGGATTTCAAGACAAATTGAATTCCTTTGGGGAACAATTGCAGTGACTGAAGTTAATATAGGTTCACTAGGAGAGAATATGTGTGTGTGTGTGTGTGTGTGTGTGTGTGTGGGGGGAAGGGGGGAGAGAGAGACAACATCTCCTTTTGTTATAGTGTACCTCCACCCACATTATTGTGATGTGGGGTGGGTTAGGTTGTATTGTTTGTATGAAGAGGAGGAGAGAAATTACATTTTTATCTCTTTTCAGATTCCTTATACACTTGTGGTACATCAGTTGCTACATTCTCAGTATATATTGACATCAGTACATATCAGGCTACATGGTCTTAATTCCTTGAGGTTCTCGACTAGAGTTTTTGTTTGACACTAATATTATCAATTTATATTTAAATTATCATTTATATAGTTCTGAGGTTTTTGACATTTCTTGGGCCTTATAAAATCTTAGTTGTCTTTAATCTGGGTGGGGTTGCCTTTCAGTAATCACATCCTTATACTAACTGTGAAACTCATAGCTTGATTTAGGCGTTATCTGCTTCAGCAGTGTTATCTTATGTCAATTAAATTTATATGCAGTAGGATTCTTTGTGTGTGTGTTCCACGAAGCATGTTTAACCAAGGTTGCTTCTGGCTGAAGGCAGTATTGTACTGTTAAACTTCTCTGACATTATCTTCGGTTTTTTTTTTTTTTTTTAAATGAGTATTTTAAACCAATGGGATTTTTTTCTGTTTTTCTGCATTATCTAGCTGTTATAAGTATTGTATTTTCTAAACAACTGCCATGAGCTTCTGAAGAAGGACTGGTTGGTCCGAAAGCTAGAGCACTTTGTTCTTACATCTATGTTGGTCCATTAAAGGTATCAAATCATTTGCTTCTGGATCTATTCTTGCAAGGACCAATATGGCAACTACTAAATCTAGATTTCCCCATACTTGGGTCACCCTTTTACCCCAGTGAATACCCTCCTTAATTAGGGAGTCCTCAGGATTACCGCTTCCACCCTCTCCCACATTCCTGACTCCTCTTTCCTTCTCTGCCTGCCTTATGAGCTTCTCCTCCTCCTCCATCATGGGCACTATCCCACCCTTATTTTCCCTAAGTCCTGTGTGACTGACCAAGTAAACACACAGAAGCTGCTACCATCCGTGCAGCACTTCTGTCTTTAATGGAAAAAACACATGTGCAAGTAAAAGCTGTTGCCAGAAAACTCAGTGCCTGTAAAAGTAAAACCGTGGCAAGTCCTAGCTGTGTTCACTAATTATTTGTACTTTTGTATGCAGCACTTTGTATGTTTTTTTTACAGGCATTGATTTTTGTTTTTGTTTTGTAGCAGCTTTACATTTGACTTGTACATGCGTTTTTCATCAGAGATAGAAATGTTGCGCGGATGGAGTGCCAGTTTCTATGAGGTTTGTTTGGCTTGAATTTTACTAGGCAGAGCGGTAGCGCTGTTTCTATGTGCTTTTGTGTCTGCTTGACTGACCATCTGCCACCCCAGCCTGACCTCCGTTGGCCTTTTTCACCCCACTCCCGACCATTCCTTTCTTGCCACTCATAGACTTTCACTTTCTCACACTTCCTCCACCTCCCACACCACTCTCCATGTCTCTTCTTCACCCATCTTGACTATTTTATTCTTTCCTTCACCCCTCTCCTGTTTTATTCCTCCCAACCATCTTGCCTGTACTCAGCCTCTTTTCCCACCTGTTATTTACCCTTCCTCACTTCCAAACAGTGGGTGAAATCTATTCATTAAGAGCACCCTTAGAATGCTCCTACTCTGTCCCCTACTCCGCTTGTCCTGTGTTCCATGCCACCCTACCCAGCTCCCATCTGAGCTGCCCTACTTCTGCCCTTAGGTGCTCCAGACTCCTGCATACTGGACAGCGCCAGTTACCCACATAGTCCACAGAATACTGCCCCCACAACCATTATAGCACACCACCCTCTTCCCGGTATCTTGATGCTTCTACGTGTCCCTGTTTCCCCACATCCTTCCAACCCCTGGCCCACTTACCCTCCAGATGGGAGCTAGATATCTAATGCAGATGGGGATGGCTGCAAAGTCTGCAGTTCCCCGCTAGCCTATACAGCTAACTGTAGATACTCCAACCCCCTATCATTTTCTTGAATCTCAGTACAAATGTAAGATGACCCTGTATAGGGATCAGCTGCAACCTTATCTGTTTTCAAAAGTTGTCCCAGTGGTGTCAGGGTCCCTTTAAGGCACAGGTCACATTAGTTTTGGTGTTGCTCACTGTTATTTTCTTTATTAATAAAGAAATTCTTTGGTTATAATCCCTAGGGAGCATGTACTTCCTCATAGAGCAGACTGAGAGACTCTGGCCGCCTTCTTTGTTTCTATTTCAGGTACAAAGTCGGCAGTGACAATGTGAACTTTCCACGCTGTGGTGTATTTAGTGCTGGTCTGAAAGAACTAGAGATGAAGGCTTTGTTTATGCACAGGTTAGGTATAAAGTGGGCAGTGGCAATATGGACTTTCTCATGTGAGATGTCTAGTGCTGGTGAAAGGCGAGTGACTGGAGAATGAAGCCTTCGGTTTATGCACAGGGCAGGTACAGCGTGAGCGGTGACAATGTGGACTTTCCCATGCTGTGATGTATTTAGTGCTGGTGAAAGGTTAGGACTGTAGAATGAAGCCTTCTGTTTATGCACAGGTCGGGTACAAAGTGGGCCAGAATGATACAGACTTTCCACACAGTGATGTATTTAGTGCTGGTGGTAAGGTGAGGACTGACAGCACTGGAGAATGAAGCCTTCAGTCAAGGTGGAAGTAAAGTAGAAAGTTGGCTTTGACAAGGCAGCTTCCCACAATGGGATGTATTTAGTGCTGAAGAAAGGCATTTGACTGGAGTCTGAAGCCATTTACATAGATGTCAGGCACAAAGGGATTGAGATGACGCAGGCTTTCTCATGCTGTGATATATGTAGTGCTGGTAAAAGGTGAGGAACTGACAGCAATGGAGACTGCGGAACATGTCAGTTTATGACAACTCTCCCCACACTGTTAGTTCTGGCATCAGTCAGCTCACATCAGTTTTCCCCAGACAATTTGCTTCCATTATATATCGTGCTGTACACTAATAACAATTATAGTACAACTTCCACTTCTACAACCCTTGAGCACATTGCTTCATCTGGTGGGCTAATTGCGCCCACCTGGAGTTTATTTTATAATAGTTACGTTGGAGGCAAATTGTCCACGGACAAATAGATGTGGAGCTGATTGATGCTAGAGCTAATAGTCTGGAATAGTTGTCAGGGAACAAAATGACTGGGACAATTGTGGCATAGTTGGAAACTGAAGCCTTTGGGTAAGGCACTGATCAGGTACAACGTCAGCTGGGACAATTTGGGGTTTCCTTCACTGTGATGTAGTTAGTGCTGGTGAAAGGTGAGGGACTCACAGCACTGGACCATGAAGCCTGTGATTAAGGCACAGGTCGGGGACAGAGTGGTCTGGAACAATGGAAGATTCTCATACTTTAATGTCTTTAGCGAAGTCTTTAGTCTTGGTGAAAGGTGAGGAACTGACAGCACTTGAGCATGAAGCCTTCAGTTAAGGAACAAGTCCTATACAAAGTAGGCAGGGGCAGTACAGGCTTCTCACACTGGGATGGTCTTAACAGTTCACTTTTTTTTTTTTCTGTAACATTTTCCTGTGTTGACGGGCTTACATTTGGGACCCACTGCCCAGCTGTCGCTGCCACCAGTCGGCTTGCACCTCTTGGCCTCCAGGACTTTAAATCTGGGGACGGGACTAGAGGGGAGCAGTAGCAGAGAGAGGATGCCTACTTTGGCACCAGGCACACTGTTAACCCTGTGGCTCCTGCCACACGGAAAGCAGCTGCCTGCCACTGCGATGAAGCACAAGTAGCACGCTTTGACGGCTGGAGTTCTTCAGCGTTCATGCACACGAACCGGACACCAGCACAGCCTCCATACAATACCAAGGAGGGCACAAATAAATGCTTTTAAGGCAGGAGCCCTTTGAAACTGAGACTTTGGGCTAAGTGCCCCAAGACTACAAATGTGGCAGCCGTCTTTGTCACCTCAGATCCCCCATCAACATGGCAGTTGAGGTAAGAGGACGTAGCAGCCAGTCGGACACTAAAGCCTGCAGAGCGAGCCACAGAGATCTCTATTGATTTTTAGGATTTCACTATGCTTCTGGCCTAGAAGTTCTATGAGTGCACTGACAGAGGCCAGAAGCATGCTGATTTGCTTGAGTGTCATCACCGAGGCATGCAACTGAGGGAACCAACTGAGAGTGAAATCAGGACCAACGATGGAGAGTGGCCAACATCAGGAGGTCTGCTGGATCAAAGAATCATGATTACTGACTTGGGGCCTACAGGTCCTGAAACCTAACCCATTAGTTAAGGCTACAGTTGGACTGTTTGTTTATGGACTAGGTCATCCGACTGGGATTACAAACATTGGCTTTATTTAAGTGCACCAATGCAGGCCAGTGCCATGCAGCTGTTGATGGGCCTACATAAATGCAATGCTGGGTACCCAGTGAAGCACCGGGAGCTCCGTAGAGACTAGAGGTTATTAACTGGTACCAGTTGGGAGTGGGGAAGTGCCTCGGCAGCATAGTCGGGCAGGGAACTGGTTGGTGGGGTCAGAGGGCTGTATTGAGGCTAGATTGCCCTATTGTTTGACTGCCTTAAGCCCTTTTTCCTTCCCTAGGACCTTGTTCCTGATCCTCCAATAAGCCCTTTTGTTTTTACAGTTTCTGACTCATGAGCATATTATTACTTTTGTGAACATATTATTAGACATTTACAAAATGTGTTTACATTTGCCAGTGGTTTATTATTTTATGTGGGAGCAGAGTGGGCTTTGCCAGAGGTACCACAGTGGGTTGGTACTGTTTCCTAGGGCAGTGCTAGCATATAATCTAGTCCACTTAATCTTTCCCAGGGTGGATACACCGCACATTTATTTAATATGTAACATATCTGGGTAATGACCCACAGGCGTTATCGACCAGGCCCTTAACCTTATTTAAACTTATGTGGTGGGGTAGTGACTGTTATCTATGGTGACCCAGTACAGCTGACTTGGAAAACCTTATATTTAGAGGCTAATTCAAGTTGTCTGCCCTTTTCCAGTCTAGGGTCTTCACCGCACTCCAAAGCCAGCAGTACTGTGTTCTAGCCGCTGTTCCATTTTGACATGTTTCAAAGCGGTTTAGTTAATTCCTGCCGTGTGCCATTGGGACCTCTCTTTGTATACAAAGGCAATTTTCAGAAGGAAAGTGACAGTAAATTGTAGGTGGTCTCGTCTTTTTTCTCACTCCATGAGGTGGTCTTTCTGTCTCAGTCTCCCTTGAATGAATGCCTCCAGAATGTGGGAGGGCAGGTTTAGCGGTGAAACACAGTAACTTTGGTTGCCATGGTTATGAGGCTTGCTTGGGTACTACTGTAATGAGTTGGTGAAACACAGTAACTTTGGTTGCCATGGTTATGAGGCTTGCTTGGGTGCTACTGTAATGAGTTAACTGTATTAACGTCACTTGTTTTAGGGGACTTTCTAACCGCATTTGCTGCTAATGGAGTTTCCTTTGTGGAGACATCTGCCACAACTTCCCAGTCCTGGGTGTCTTTACATTCGCACTAAAGCCTGTAATATTTATGCATGCAGGGCTGCAGATAAGGGAGTACCAACCTGTTTTACTCACCTCATTTTAGAAAATACTCTTAAGAACATTTTTAATGAGTATCAGTACTCGCACAACATTTGTAAATACTCCACACTCCAAAGAGAAGCGCTTTATAACATAACTGGAGATTCAAAAGGAACAGTTTTTTCCAGATTTACAGCACTTGTATGCAACCCAATTTTGTTTTACTCACTATATTTTAAAACTGGTGAGTAAATTCTCCTACTGCCAACATTATCTGAGCACTTTGGCACTCGATCAGTTCTTATCTAGAAAATAATCTACATTGTTTTTAAAATGTACTCCTCGCTCCACACTGTCCAGATATTTGTACACATCTGAAGTTGGCTTTACTCACCTCACTTTTTTAACTTTTTATTTATAGAGTTTATGCAAAGTACTTTACAGCATTGGAAACTGTACAGCGTTATACTCTGTAAGGCAAGCGTCATTAAAAAGACATTTCAATTTGTGAACTGCTGTAGCATTTGATACAAGATCAGAGGGAATTCCATGTAGTTATTAGCTAACTAGTTCAGCACTTTCTACACTTCAGATGGCCATTACTATCAATGCTCTTAACATCAAGTAGCACTTAACATATTTAACTAGAAGAACAAAGACCAGGCTAATATGCCTTTGATTGGTAAATAACTCTTAATTTTAAAAGGCTCGATATTACTTCCTAGTATGCTCCCACAGCACTTTAAAAAGGATATTTCAGACAGATATTTATATTGCTATCAAGAAAAAGTTTCCAAGGTCTTTCCAGCTTAACTAGTATGAGCTTTGTCAGGGCAACTCAAAAGTTCAACTTTAAGAAAAAGAAAAGTAATAAAATAAAGCGGGGTTCTTAATATATCCTAATCAGTTAACTTCATGAGTAATTATGCCCTTTAAGTGAAAGATCTGTCTTCAGCGACATAAAAAGGCTCCCTCGCTCCTTTATATTTATTTAAACAAAATATAGTAGGACTTAGCCAGTTCTGTATCATTTCAAGTGTCCTCCGCTCGGATTCTGAAGAAGTCACCCTCCTGAACAGCCCTCTCGCTCGAGCTTCGAGCAGCTTCATAGCCTCTTTAGGCTCGGTGAATATGTAGGCCTTCTTCCCAACCATGATGTGGAGCCGGCCGGCATCAACAAATTATTGGGAACTTCCAAGGCCTTAAGGCGCCTCCTAATCCTGGCAAAGCCTTTCTCCTCATACGTGTAGAATAAGAGAGGTCTGGGAAAAACAATATTTTCGAGCCATCCACTTCGACCTTTCGTTGCTGCCAAACTGCATGGAGAATACAGTCCCTCACTTGCACAGATGTAGTGATCAGCATTACAGTTCTGGCCCCTTCCAAAGACCTCTGTCTCCGAGCATTAATCCTATAGGCTCGCACGATTTGATCTCCTAGTTCCAGCCCAAGGGTACCAATAGCCAGAAATTTAAGTATTTATGCAAGTCGTTCCTTCTTTGCCCTCAGGTAACCCTAAGATTCTGACATTAGCAGCACGAGTAATATTTTCAAGGTGCTCCAGTCGGGAACGGCAGTAGATTTTGTTCCTTTACACAAGTAGCGGTGGTAGCTTGGGCCCGCTTGGAAGATTTTTTCAGTGTCGTGTGTTGTCTCAGTAAGGCAATCAAGTTTCTGCTCAACTTGTAACAGTTGGGTATTGTACCTCGTCCATCTTTTCATCCATTCGCTGAATAGTTCTGTGAGATTCAGTACCCCTGTTGTAGGGATTCCAGAGTAGCCGGGCCAGTCTCACCACATGTTGCTTCGTTGTCGGGAGGTTTACAGGAGTGGATAGGGGTCTAGAGGCCCCGCCACATGGGGTAAAGAAGCTAGTTTTCTATTCTGCTTTTTCTTCCCAATTTGGGCAACTTTTAGTATCGCCAAGATCCAGAAAACGCCAGGAGTTCAATAGAGTTGATAAAATAGTCAAATTACTCATTTAGACTTTCAAATTTGATCAGTTATAAGTGCTGTACTGGGAGCTCTCGGGTTTGCATCCGATCAGCTAGATAGCTGGCCACGCCCCACACTCACCTCACTTTTGAAATGAGGAGTGCAGTACTCATCCAAAAAGATCTTGAGCTCTGTTTGCACATATTGTATTTATGTCTGTTTGTATGTATTAAGCAATAATGATGGAGAAGCTGGTAATTTCTGAGGGATTAACGAATGGTTGGGGCAGGCCATCTCCTCCAGCCGGTCGTTAATCCATGGAAATGACTAGGTTTCAGGTTGTTACTGTGATTATAAGTCTAATCGCAATAACAATTTTCTTTTTGCAGTTTTCCTTTAATTTCAAATAGGTTTTAGCTGTGTGGCATGAGCGATGCATAGCTTTTAGCTGTGTGGCTAACGATGCATACCTTTTAGCTGTGTGGCGCGAACGATGCGTGCCTTTTAGCTGTGTGGCACGAAGCAATGCGGCCTTTTTGGTTGTGTGGCGCAAGCTTACGTTTGCCTTTTAGCTGTGTGGCGAAGACATGCACCTTTAGCTGTGTGGCATGAGTGATGCATCACACAGCATTGGTTGGCGCTGGATCAGTAATTTCTAAGACATTAATGACCGATCCAGTAGCTAATGAGGAGCCTGGCTAGGCTCATGAATAATTAATTCGATGCATTTATTTATTTAGGAGGGAGCTGTTGAACAGAGCTCATTTACAGTGGTGTCCTATAATGATATCAACTCACATAAAATACCATACTTATAAAAGAAAATGCAGTAACTAGTACATTAGACAGTGCTACAATAGACAGTATGTGCTCAGTCACATATTCAGAATTTAAAGAGCCTTACTACGTTAGCCCGTGCACCGTCGTTTGGTGCCTTGCCTCCCAGAAATGCTTTTCTGTATAGTTGCCCCAAAATATGCAGTCATATTTTATTAATATCCTCGTAAAATCCTCTTTACCGGGGCACAGGTGCTTCCCAATTCTAAGATCACCCTCGTGCAGCCCGCGCTCAACAATCTTTTTCAATATTATAATGGCAGTTTGGCAATGAAACGGTGTCATCTGGTCGACTAACGAGGCTCTTGTTAGTCAACCAGTGCCCACGCTTCCGCCAAATGGGCATTAGAATATTAAAAATGATTGTGGTGTCCCCATAGATTATAATGTAGCGCTAGTAAGGCCCGCCTTCCCCCGTGTTCACATCAGAAATTTGCTGAGCATGGGATGGCGAGGGGTGGCTTAGAACTGGAAGTGCCTGTGCCTGCAAAGAGGATTTTACGAGGATATTAATAAAAGACGAGTGCATATTCTGGGGCAACTGTATATAAAGCATGCCTGGGAGGCAAGGCACCGAACTACGTGGTGCTCAGCTAAATTGATTTAGCTTGGTGAGTCTCTAACATTATTAATACTTTCAGTTCTAGTACAACATGGTAAAACCACTAGAAGGGAATTTGTAAACCAAGATGCAACGGCTTTATTGAATTGGGAAATACTGCACCACCTATGCAGCCCCTGCTCTACCCTGGCTCAACCTTGGGATATTTGGAGTTGTGGAATACTGCACTGCCTAAACAGCCTACCCTACTTTGCAGATTTTACACCACCTGTACTTTTAGCCTGGTGCTCTGGTACTGCTGTCATGAATGGAACCTTCTTGTATCCCAGTGCTTGCCCATGTGGCCTGTGGTAGCCACAGTTGTAGCCAGTGAAGGCCTGTGTTGAGATGGTTTGAAAGGGTTATGTCCGGGCACAGAGGGTGGCAAAAGTGCCCCAGTGTTCAGCAAGTGGATGAGTGAAAGCAGAAGTAAAGATGCCCCTCTGGCAGTGGACCTGATCTCATACTATATCTTCTATCCAGAGAAACAGCCTTCAGGCACGAAGCCTTGAAATGCACAGACTCCTGCAGAGAAGGAGACAGGTCTGTCTCGCACTACCTAGCGGGTGTCAGCGGGTCTCACCAGCAGCTTGTAGTTTGGTTTTGTAATGTGCCACCAGGCCTGATGAGAATTCAGGCACTCTGCTCCCCACGACTTGTTAACCTGCTCAGGAAACACACACACACACACATGGAAGCCAACGTCTTTTGGAAGCAGCAGGTAGTCTGTGTATGGTATGGCTCGGCTATACATTCCTTGGCAGCAGCACAGAATGGAATTCTGTTCATGCAGAGTTTCATTACACGCACAGTTAGGAACCATCTGGCAGCGTAGCACGCAGGTACACAGCTGGTTTCTGCACAGTGGCACAGACGAAAATCTGGAACTGACGAAGGAGCTCAAGACTGGGCTGTTGTATTTAACTTTTCATCTCAATTTCAGTTCTCTCCACCTCCACCCCAGCAAGAAGAGCTCTTGGTCAACGGTGAGAGCCTCTGCCAGTGAGTAGGTGTGACATTTTACTTTGGTATTTTAGTGCCTCTGCTTAGATCACTCTTGTGGTTGTAAGAGTGGTCTCACATGCTCCTAGGGAATGAGAATTGCAAACTGAAAGTGAGTAGTTCTGATACCCTAAGGATGTGAGACTGTACACGAACTGTAGAACAGTACATATGTAACCCAGGCACCATGTACCAGTGGGTTACCCCTGCCCTATGATCGCAATACAGGTTGAGGGGCCTGGGCTCTGTTTTGATGGTGGCTGGGTTATCCCAAACAGAAATAAGTAATGCGTGGTGTCTCCACCCAGAGTAAATATAGTTGGCCAGATATTTGTAGGGTACAACCCCTGGGATCCTGTAACTACCCACTTCCCTCACAGTCACCTCACATATGAAGTGCCATATTCAACCACAGTAATACTCTATGTAGCATGCAGTTGAAAGCTGTTGCTAATAATATGCTCACAGACAAAGTAATGCAATAACAACATTAAAGGTTTATTTAAGGGAGTGGAATTGCAAAGCAGAACATCTGATACTAATGGGCAACTTGGAATTTCAGTGCAATCGAATATCAGTTGTGCCCACCCCACACAGTTCCAATACCAACCCCTTAGGTGCACCCTCCCCATGGCTGTAAATATTGTAGGCATCCATTGCGGTGGGTACCTCATGGGATTGCTGCTGGCCATCCAGCGATGCAGGTTGGTGCACTCTGGATTTTGGGGTGCAGTGGAAATAACAGGTTTGTGAACTTAAACTGCCTCCCAAATGGTTCCCAAAAGGTGGAACGGACAGATGATTATGAACTTCTGCCTGGGCTTTTCCTTGAGGTTAAACACAGTCCTGCCCAGGACTTCACCCCGGATTAACTAACTGATTACCTAATCAAATTGCAACAGAAATCCTTGGGGCCACGGCCAGAGGTACTCACAGTTTCTGCCAGCTTCAGAGGGTGTTGAGAAAGGACAAAGATTAGTGGTACCACTCTAGTTACAGCAGACAATCTCTCAATGTACCACAGCAGCCAGCTAAGGATGTGCAGCAGGTGTTGGACCATTCGCCGATGACAAGTCTTTGTCATCTTCACCTCTTGGGCCTTTTGTTGTCTTACGCTCTTTGGGCCTTTTTGTCTTCGCCCTTGAGCCTTCGGCATCTCCACCCACAGAGATGGTGCTCTAGACCCTCTGAAAGAGACATCAGACACCCCCGGCAGTAGGGGACTGATAGCCACCATCTCTGGGGCTCCCAGTCTGACTAGAATACCTGGCAGGCAGATGGTC
The DNA here is from genome assembly GCA_016271365.2 of Neoceratodus forsteri. Taxonomy (NCBI): domain Eukaryota; kingdom Metazoa; phylum Chordata; order Ceratodontiformes; family Ceratodontidae; genus Neoceratodus; species Neoceratodus forsteri. The sequence goes on along the minus strand of CM028135.1, from coordinate 188,899,615 downwards.
ACCCTGGACATGCAGTTGGATACACTAGTGTGGCTGGAACATAAGCACAGATGGACTTTTAACGGTCTCAAAACACCCCAAGTAACTTTTCTTCCCAGATGGGAAACAGTTCAGCAGTTCAGTTAAAGAGCTAATGGAGCCAAAACAGGCGGACGGAAAATAATACAAATTTTAAATAGTAGTCAATTGTAACTTTTTATTTCTGTAGTATTTGCCTTTTGCTCATCAAGAAAGTCTTCTATGTGACAATATTGTGCTGGATATGTCCGACAGGTCTTAGCGGACAGCTGACATATCTAACTCTACTGCCCACACTACATCATCAGCATTATGACCTCACTGACAGTGACATCACAGGTGAATGACCTGGCAGCCACTCACTTGCTGCTCCTAAGTAGCAGTGATGTCACAATCAATGAAGTCACAATGCTGATGATGTAGTGTGGACAGCAGAGCAAGATATGTCAGCTGCCAGGCTAAGAGATGTTCCACATCACACCTACTAGCATTCGGATGATGACTGGCTGGGCTTGAGGTCAAAGGATCACATATGGCTGCCTGTAAACACACTTTATATTTAGTCCCAACATTACAAGTCTTTTGCAGCCAAGGTGTGGGGTTTTAAGTAAACTTCCCCAATGTCCATTACTAGCCCTCTGCCCTAATGTTCAGTGGCAGAGTGGGGTGTCATAGACTTCCCTGCCTGTTGTTAGTGCCATAGCACTGTTCTCCTAGGCAACAGGCAGAGCTTCTCAATACGTGTCAGCAGCAGTGTCATTTAAAGCAACAGATGCCTTTAGGCGCCACTACAAAGGTTATTATTTGGACTCCTCTTGTCCCTCCTGTGTGTTTCTGGACCCTGATTTGCTGTCTTGGGGTCGGAGCACATGGAGGGAAAGAAATCGCAGCCACAGTGAGCAGTTTGATCTTACAGGGCACCATAGCACTGTTATATGCATGCACACCTGCCAGCTCGCATATCTGTGGTGCACCAGCGAGCGGCAGTGCTCCAAAGTTTCACCGAAATGGGAGGGTTAATTCTTTAAAATATGTACTCCTCCGTACCTTCTCACACAGGAGCTAAAACTGGTGGTTGGCAGGAGGTGAAAAGAGCAAGGATGGGACAAAGTGGCAGTGCCAAATGGGAAGAGGACAAGCAAGCAGTGCTGGTAAGCCCCAGCCTTGGGGGAGGGGGTGGTTACACATACATACAAGGGTAACCTGTACAGCATAAACAGATATGATACTGGATGTGTACATCATAAAACAACAAACCAGTAGGGTAATTCTGGTCTTATCCCTCCTGTCTTTGAAAAACTTTGAATGCCAATTTATTTATTTTTATTTATTTATTTTTGCAAGTACGTAGTTCTTTTAATCTAGGAAACTTCTCTCATACTGTTTGTCAAAGCTGCTTTGTACACCTTCTGATCTTGCGTGCACCCTGTCCACAAAACAGACCACCTTTTCCTCCCTATGCTGAATGCTATGGGCACAACCTCTTGCCACCGGCAGAGAGACTATGGATTCATTCTCGCTCACCATACCTGATGGTTGACTTGCAAGGAGAGGCAGGCATGACTTGATGTAATCAGAAGATCTCTTTATTAAGCAATATAGATGACAGTGTTATGTTAATGTTCTAGTTAATCAGCCCCTGGGACTGTAATGTGGCACAAGGTGCAGCTGAGTGCCATACTGCCCCCAGAGGGTGATTAACTTGAACATTAACATAACCCCTGAGAGTACTTTATTGCTATTATTAACATTGGGTGTAGTAAAATAAACTGTACGCTTCTGTTTTATATAGGTTTTTGTGATTTATTACTTTGTTTTAGTAAAATAGTCCATCCACGATTGTTTGTACAGGAAAGTGGCCCTCGCCATGGATACAGTCTTCTCAGACATGACATGTCACCCCACTAGAGTGTGTAGTACACTCACAGTAAAATAATACTAAGGTTTCTGTTTTGAGTTTGCAGGTTTTTTTTTAAAGCACAAACAAGTGTATGTTCGATCTTGTGTCGAGGCAGATGTCGAGCGGTGTCATATAAGCATAAGGCTTGCATCGTGTTCCTGTGGTGAGGTTCTCTAACTAGACTACTTTTTAACCGTGTGTAGAGTTCAGTTGCTAGTTACAGTTCTAACACAGATGAAGCCATGACAGCTAAAGGGGTTGCTGTTAAAATGCAAAGGCAACCAGCCCTTAATAAACACAAGTCCCAAAAAGTGTAGAAGTCAAGATCTGAAGCACTAAGAAATCGCTCAGAGGACCACTGGTTACTTTAAAATTCATTAAGGAAATAAAAAAAAACTTGCTACAGCCCCCCAACACGCACACTAATTTATTTGCTTTTAAACATATACGAGTGGCACCCCTGGCCATGCCAATTTAAACCAGAAAGGATTCACCAGATTAGCAGTCCTGTTAAATGGCGGATTGGTGTTCTGCAAAAGAATTCAAAAATCGGGTGTTGGGCCTCATTTTACAAATCACTGCTTATGTGAAGCGGCTCTACAGGTATGTTAAAGGGTAGTAGAATGGCAGGAACCGATCAAATATCTTTATTTCCAGACCCTTTTAATAATTAAGGAGAAATGCAAGTGGCACGACAGGATCCATGCAGACTGGGCTACCGGAAATATGGGAACGGAAAACTAACTATATCAGCAGTGTCAAGAATGCTGAACTCTATAAGGTTACCGCACTCAAAGCCGCTTTCAAGACTGTCAGGTTCTGTGACTTCATGAAATTCCAAAGCTCTGTGAGATAGCAAAAATTCTAAGGTTCTAATGGTGATGACAGGCAGTTCTAAAACTATAGCACTGGCAAAGAATTTTAAACTTTGTAGCAATGGCAAAAATTTAAACTCACAGCACAGGCAAAAATTCTAAACGCTATAGCAGTGACAACGAATTCTAAACCCTGTAGTCCTGGTTAGGTTACTCCAAGTACTGATCTGATTAACCTGCATTGCAGCTGTAAAGGATGACCTGATATTGCAGTTAAAACTAAGGATAAAGGCCGCCCACTGGCACAGAGGCATGGTGGCTGTCTGTGGTGCCAAGACCCGGATTCGGAATGGATCCAGGTGTCGGAGGGACGGCCAGGGGAGCAGGATTGAGCATCCGTGGGACTGCTGTCCTGCTGCGGGGGTCGAGTGCTCAGCGCAGTGTGGAACCCCAGCAGAGGCCAGAGGTACCACAAGCGCCTGCGCCTGCTGGATGGGGGCGGGTGGACGCCACACATTGCACCGCCCCGCCCCGGGAAAAACAGAAAAATCTTTTCGCCTTCGCTAATGAGCTGGATCCAGCACGCTGACCCCCGTGCCACCTAACTCTGCCACGGCAGCCCTATTCGGAGGGGTCAGTCCCGCGCATGTGGGGTCAGTGTCTGGGGCAGGGTGAACCCCACTTACGGGGTTAGGGGAAGCTGGGCCAAAAGAGGGAAAAACCCCAAAAAACTAAAGATAAAAAATTAAGGAGCTAGGAAGATATCTATATCCTTATCCACAAGGTGGTTATCAGTAGAACGGCAGCAACGAGATTGAGAATTTTTATGAAATAAGACACAGCTAAATAAGGACAGGAGACATAATGGAGTGAAAAATAGTTTTATTGACAAATTTGAGATTATTCATGTAAACAAAAACATCAAACACATTTCGTGTCCCCTTTAAGTCATATAGAAAGGAGGGAAGATCAGACCCTTGTGGGGTGGGTTGGAAGGTTGTAATTGAGGCAGAAGTGCACTCTGCATTGTAACTATTTCAAAATTCAGATGTATCCCAAGCATATTTGACCTGCAAATGCCCGAATGAGTCCACGGCATCCACCCTTTCATAAAGGAATCACATATAATATCCACCTCTATGATATGCCAGTTTGCAGACTTTCCCTTGTGCAAAACATAGGACTGGCTAAATCAGTCAGGGCCAGTTTGATTGGGATTGATTTGGGGCATTGACTTTGTTTGTTGTACAGATGTGCACGAGGAAAAGCCCTCGATTATCTTTTGAACCCACCTCACACAGTCGCCAAGAGTGTCTACTCACCCATTGAGCAGCAGTACTTGCCTTCTGGATTCCCAGAATAAAGCGTGAGTCTGACGGAAAGGCCTTGCATTTGTTGCACCAGACACCTGGAACAAACTTCTCCACCTGGGCGATGCTTTCTAGCTTGTAGGGACTCTAGATCCAGTCTTTCTAGCTCCCTTAGTGCTCCCTGTATTTGTTTTGAACCAGAATCTCCCTATCCCCTTACTCGAGCATGTTGCATAGCAATGCTCATGCTCTTTGTTAGCTGGGCCGCCACTTTGTTAGTGTACTTTGATTACTGCTTGAATGTACTTTAATCTACAGTTTTTGTATTTTTGGCAACCGAGTAAGGCCCACTGGGCACAAAGCCTGTTTTCATGGGCAACCCGGAAGCACTGGGAGGTTATGTGATGTACTCTAGGTCACACAGTATGCAAGTGGAGGTTGCGGACTCAAACTCAGGTCTGCTGCGCCCGCCCAGTGGCACTGAAGATTGAGGCGCTGGTCGCTACACCTGCGACACGCCAGCAACCCGGTTCGGAATGAGCCCAGGCCACCAGGGTCAGCAGGAGAGAGAGGATTGATCATCCGAGGACTGCTCTCCTTTCTCGGGAGGAAGGGTTTGCTGTCCCACTGCCGATTGCCCTCTGGTGTCAGCCGGGAGAGATGCAAGCTGGGAGGCAGTCGCTGTAGTATGTCATCGATGGGAGGTGGGTGGGAGTAAACTGGAGGAAAAAGGAACTGACAGGCTCCATGTTGACAGCACTAGCACTCTCTTCTGGCCCCTAATGTCTGGATTTCGGCCCAGGGAAAAGGGGGAGTCCGCGCCTCTCTCACCTAGGCCTCCTGCTACGGGGGGACCTGTGGGGATTTAAGGGTGTCAGACATGGGGAATGGTGCGTCGAGATGGAATTCCTCCGAGGAGGGACCGGAGTCGCTTGGCTGGCTCCACAGTAGAAAACACATAATAGGAAAAAAACCTTGGGTCTGCTGGATGTACAAAAGTTAATTCACAGGTCGTTACTCTAGTCTAGGCTATACTGCTTTATATAGTTTTGCTTGTATGTAACTTAATATATTTCAGCCTGAATGTAACTAAAGATATTTCTGCTGGATTATGTTAACCCACTGACTACTGCTGTCCTCCCTGGGCCCCCATGAAAATGCGATGCTGCAACTCATGAGGTTATCCTGGTTGGAGTAATTTTGAATAAATAAATTAACTAGTCCCTACCCAGTTCCTCTCTCCCTTTTGCTGCCCCCAACACATACACAGACACACACGTCCAATGAGTCTCTAATCTCTGACAGCCAACTGATTGTCCAACATAGTAACACAGTAATTTAAGGTAGGAAAGAACTCTAGGTCTAGCAGGTCCTCCATGTCCTATGCAGTGATGGATATGCTTGCTGAGCAAACATGCAATCATTTATGGGGCGATACCTATATTCTCGTGTTTAGCTTGTTTTGCAGGTTTGCACGTTCTTTTAGTACATATTTTATCATATTTGTTCTGTTGGTATTTTTTCCTCCCAACCCCTTTTTTGTTTGTTACCCCTCCTGGTTTGAACCTGAGCTTTGACTCTTTATGTTCCTTGCCAAAATTTGGTAACAAACAAAACAACCTTTCCCTATGAACTGAGGTTCAGGCCATTCCTTCATTATTATGAGAGGTGAAGCTTTGTCCCTCATAGTCATCTTGTTCCTAATAGTTATTCCGGAGCAGAGTTCAGGGTCCTCTACTTGGCACATTATACAAATATTGACTGGTGTCCAGAGATATAGTGGGAGAATATTGACCCCAGGAATGAATTGTTGACTGACAATGGCCACAGTATATTGAAAATCTGAAGGCTGAGGGCAGTATGACTAGTTGAAGTTTGTAGTTCATCTAGTGGGGTCATGATTTTCCCACTATATCTTGTAATAATTCTGGACAATACCCTCTCCGCACACTTCTCCGGCCTTGGGATAGCGGGTCAAGCGCTACCTGTCACCTCTAGTACCAGCCACCAATTCGTAGAAGTCCCACATTTGCATGTACTGGTAACATAGGTACAGTATCGATAAAGTTACTGGTATAACACAAATTGACTGTACTTGCATGAGATACAGCTGGCAGCGAAGGTGAACAGAAGCTTAGTGCTAGCTTCCATTGCAGGGCAGGAGGGGGCCTGTAAGCAGTGATGACAGCAGTCCATAGTTTTGAACTACTGTCTGTTGCTAAAGAACAGCTGGACAAGTAGGTCCTATAAATGCCATCATGTGACTTGGTTTTAACCAATCATATGACAATATTTAGAGCCAAGGGTTTTTGTTTTTGTTTGTCTTTATATTTTGTTTCTGCACCCTCTGCTCTGGCATGGCAAATATATCTGCCTTCGGGCTGGATTTACATTAGCCTTAACAAAGCTACGGGCAGAGGGGATTTACCATTTATTAGTTTCCCGTATCTTTTCTTGTGACTCCTGACCCTGCAGGAATGTCGGCGTTTCTTGTGACAAAGTCCCTGATATGAGGGTGTGTAGCTTCAGGCCGATACACTGCATGGCATCACTCTCTCCTGTGTCCCGAGCTGTCTACCACCTGCACATCTACAGGCAGGTAGTAGTAGTTACAGCTCCCTCCTGGGAGGAGTGGGAGGAGCAATACTGACATGCTGGATCCTCTTGCCTTCCCCAGCCGGCCCCTGACAGCACAGGATTGTTCCTGAACCTGGGTCACCTGCATCGTGAGCTGTAGCCGTACCCACTGTAGCGACAGACTGGCTTAGAGCTAAGGTTTAATAAAATGATTTACATCCTCTAAAACTCCAGAAAACTATTTATAAAAGCTATGCAGATGTGTGCTCTGGTGTGAATTCAGGACATATTGCTGCAGCCCTAAAATAAACTGCTGAGGTGGTGACACCCAGCCAAATGTAGACAACTCCACTGATTTTCTCTGGTCTGTGAGTGCATTCCAAAACTGCACCTGCCCATCATAGTCAGTAATTTCCAGCCATAATCATACCTACCCCTGTGCTTGGCACAAGCCCTCCTCCACCCTGCATTCTGACATGAGCATGCCTACACACTACATTCTGCCAGCTCCTGAACAGTGAAACACCCAGGGCAAAGAGGAAAAGACTATTGGGGGGATGGGACAGCAGGCCTTTACTTATTCAGCCTCTGATTGGTTGAAAAAGCTGCCAGAGAACCAACGGAACTTTGAACGGCTTCAGAAGACTGCTATGTCTCTGAAGCCTAGGAACCCTGTCACTGTTTACCAGTTCATAGATTCATAAACATGTGACAGCAGAAAAGGGCCTTCCTGGCCCATCGAGTCTGCCCATTCCTCCCTCCTCTACCTGTCACAATCCCCCAAGAGTTTCCTCGTCCTCCCTTGTCAACCCTCTGTGTTTGTACCAGGCCCTGTTGAATCCCTCCACTGTACTGGCACTCACCACCTCCTCCGACAGTCTGTTCCAGGACTCAACTACTCTCTCTGTGAAGTAATACTTCCTGACATTTACTCTAAACTTTCCCTCCACCTTCAGTCCATGCCGCCCAGTTCTTGTATCTACCTTCCTGTAAATAAGGTCTTCCACTTTATTGATCCCTTCACATACTTGAATGTTTGTCATGTCCCGCTTCCCTTAACTCCAGAGGATACAAATCCAGTTCCTGCAACCTCTTCTCATATGCCATCCTTCTTAGCCATGCTCCATTTTAGTGGCCCTTCTCTGCACCCTTTCCATGCCATCTATGTCCTTTCTTAGATGGGGTCTCCAGAACTGTACCCCATACACCAGGTGTGGCCTCACCATGGAGCTGTAAAGTGGCATCAGCACCTCCCTCCCTCCTTCTGCTGGTTATCCCTCTCCCTATGCACACCAGCATCCTGTTAGCCTTGCTCACTGCTTTAATGCACTGGGTCCCCACCTTAGGTCATGTAAGCAATAAGACCGCGAGGGTGTGTGCATTAGACACACCTAACGCACGGCCAGGGGCGTAGTGAGGCACAAGACCACAGGCCGAATGCTCTTCAGCCCCTGGCTTTATGCTAGATGTGTCTAATGCACAGCCCCAGAGTGTCTTTTATTGCACTTATAAATGGGACCCTGTATTTCATAAGTATTTAAAATTCAAATCTCACGGGTTCAAAATGAAAAAGTTAAACATTTGTCTTAATTATACATAAAATAGTCCCTCGCCTACAATGAGCTTGCTGTACTTTTTTAAACTTAGGTTTGTCCCACTATAGCCTCTGCAAGCTGTAGTTCTTAATGCTTCTGATTCCATTTAGTTTTTCTTTAGGTTGTGTTACAACACCCTTAAGACACAGGCGGTGTGTAGTTATTTATTCATTGATTTCCAAATATCGCAGTTTCCACACGAGTGTACAAGAACAAAACGGAATGAGATTTTTAGGAGGGACATAAAAATGCCAGCGGCAACAGAAGGAAGTAGAGAGTGGTGAAAGCCTCATGCTCAGTAGTGTCCAGCAGGTGTCTGTTCTGCAACTTCTACTCCCCTGTATAAGTAACTCAGAAAAAGCAAACTGAGGAAGGGTAGTGAGCAGTACTGTAAGCAGTGAGAGCAAAGTCATGGAAGTGAGGTGGCGTGTTTCACCCGCATCAGTTTAAAAAAAAAAATTACAGAAAGAGTTACATCATACTCTGAGACTCTAATATCCCGCACTCAAGGTATTATGGAAATACTCAGAGTGCAACTGATTTAATTTATTCGAGCCGGCATCTCAAGAGAATGGGGATGTGGAACTACATCAGGAAGAGCGAGCGTCTAACTGTTCTGGCTGTTGACACTTCCATGTGTTTTCATCTCTGTACATTTAAAAGATGCAGTTTTGATTTTATTATTTAATCGCTAGATGCAGTGACTTCAGGTCAGTGAGAAGTGCCAGTTCCAGCCTTGACAGAGCGAAGAGGCAAATCAGTAGTGGGAGCAAGCAAGCGAGTGCTGGACAGCAGTGAGAAGAGAGAGAGAGAGAGATAGAGAGGGGGAGCATTACTAATAGTTAAAAAGGCTAAAATCTACTAAAAACAGTGCAGTAGGGAGAGTTCTTGTTGTTATACTCTTTGGAGTTTTTGGCTCTTATGCAGTTTACGGTCCCGGTTTTTTTATTCATTTTAGGTGCGCTGATTAGTTGTGTCTTATTACTCGCTAAGAGAAAATAAAATGGCTGTATTTAAAACTGAACATTCTATGTGGCACATTAGTTTTCTTGTACTGCGTCTTGACTTTGGAGTACTTGTTTTCACCTGTGCATTAGACAGATCTAATGCACAGGTAAGAGCCAGTCAGAGCAGGATATTCCTTACCCATTTTATAATTGCGATTATACTCTAGAGCCTTCTCATGCCTGGTTGTCTAATCTAATTGTGATTAGAAATACAATTTGCAAAAATACATTTGTTTGTCTTTGTATATCCAATTTAACTAAACACCCTTATTTTTCAGTTGACAATGTTTCCTGGAAACTTGTACTGAGATAAGAGTTGATTTCTGGATATGTCCTGGGAAGAGGTGCAGCTGAGGCTGAACATGGAGTTCACATTAGACAGCATGAAAGAAACAAAAAGCTGTAGGCACAGCAGTGAATTGTTAAGTGAAAAGTTAAACAGGGCATTCTACAAAAGTGATCAGATATATAATAGGTGCCCTAACACTTCAGCAGTCAGGGTTTATTTAACAGGGTGCCTGTCACATAGCTGATGGCTTTGCAGATGCCTTGTTAAACTTTTTACTTTCAGCAACTCACGAGTGTGGGACATTCCTTGTTTGTGTTTTTACATGTGTATGCTTCAGTGGTTAGGGCTGCGGTACTCAAAAGTGCTGTGTGTACGATTTCTTGTTTGTTCCTACAATAGATAGCAGAGCAGTAAGTCAACCAGTACAATAAATATATAAGGTGCAGTAGGCCCAACCAGATACTTCCTGTCCTCTGATCCTCCTTGGGAAGGCCCTCATGGCAAGCTCATTGTTGTGGGTGTACCCAACCTACTGAAGGGACACAGATCTAGATTTGCAGATTGGGAGGAGGGACTAGAGTCTGTCTGCTCCAAGGTGGGAAGAACGATGACCAGTGTCATAGGCATAAGGAAAGTGTTTTCCTTGCAACATTGACCCTTCCACCATCAAGTCGCATCAGTCGGAGACTCCCAAAGCCAGTTTCCATATGTGGGAGATGAGCAACATCATAGTGTCCCCCAGGACCTCCGTGTCATTGCACAAACCACTGTTGGAAGTCGCTGTAGTACAGGGACAGCCTGCTCCCTCCCCAGGATTAGTGTGCAGTGCCTCTGTGTCATGCCGCAGTACTGCCAACTTGAGGCAGGGGAAGTCAGCATTGGGACCCATGATGGTGGAGCATGCCGCACCGCCAGGCCCAACCAAAGGGCAGAATTTTCAGTTAATACATTTTCACAGTAAAGACTGCACTCAGCTACCACCCCTGCCTCCAAACATCAGCCTCTCAGCTCTGGGATGCTAAGAGCTCTGCTTGCCCTTCATATATGGCATCACAGTCTAGCATAACAGTAACAGCATAGTAATTTATGGTCGAAGTTCAGGCAGCCGCCAGAATTAGAACATATAGTTATTTTGGACTATGTCAGTGTACGGCCATGCAAGGGTTAAGGGACTGTTTGTCCAGCATATCAACCCCACAAAATTCACTTCATAAGTAGAGATGAAATAAATATACTGTACAGACACTGAGCACTGTCACTGTGGAAGTGTTTGCAGTGTCTCAGGCAAGGAGGTTGTCTTCCATGGGGATTGAACATCCAAAGAAGATAATGAACTTGAAGGACAAAGGTCCTGTTTTTCTGCAGTTGTTGTTAGAATTAGAGAACAGAATGACTGGAAATACTGATTATTTTGGAAATTCTCTAGTCCCATTCTGCTGCAGCTGTCCTTTATTGGATGCTGGCAGCTGGTAAATCACCGGACATAGAAATGTAGACAGTAAGGACACAAAAAGACCAGTGGTCCATCCAGTCTACCTGTAACAGCCGCAAGAGTTGTTATGAGATCCACGGTTCTCCACGTGGTTTGTGTCCTTTTCACCAGTCAGACTTTTTTGTTTTTAATTAATGTACTTTTCACCTCATATGGCCGACTGGCTCCCAGTGGTCCTGACCCCTCGCGCCAACCCCGCCATCCACTTCCTGGGACTTACCCATTGCTGCCTGGGCACCCTGGCTTGCCCCTCAGGGTGGGGTCATTGGGGCTCCCTTACCCCAGAACAGACTTGGTCGGTACTTCGGGAACAAGTGCCATGGTCGGTGGTGCGGGCCCGTGACGTGCTGGTGGATGATTTTCTGCCATGGTTGGACATTTTCCCAGTGCCCCTCGGCGACATGCATGTGCATGCAGAGATATATGCATGCACCAGTGAAAGTCCAGCATCCTCCCACCTTGGTCTGACAGCTTGGTTGCACCGCCACCCGAGGGCACTTAGCCGGTGATAGTGCACCAGTGGCTGTACACCCTCCTCCCCATGGTGGAGAGTGACCGCCAGATGCTCCACTCACCTCCTCCCACCCAACTCTCTGATGACCCGGCTCATTCCCAAACTCTGGCCAACAGCATCATGAGTGGTAGCTCTACAGCTGCTCTGGCGGGCTGGCTCTAATCCTTTGGTCAGACTTTGAGTGTGTCCTGCAGATTCCATAAGTCAGGGAATGTGACCCTGTGCCACTGGCTGCACAGGGGCACATAAAATGTCCTTAATGATCTGGAACTCTTCAGGTAGAAGCTGGACATAATCAAGGCTAGCCTGCTGGCATGGGTTGGATATTTGCTCAGGACGCCGATGCCCCATGTTTAAATCTGTACTTGGGACATCAGAGGTTGGCCGAGGGTGGGGGCCTGTGCATCCTATGGACTGCTCTTCTCCTCCAAGGGTGTGTGACTGGCGTGGTGATTAACCCCTGGCAGAGACCAGTGGGAATACAGCCGCCGGGCCCTGTTCTAGCTGGACGATGTCAGATGTTCGCTGTCACCTTAACGCCATTGCGTGACATGCCTTCTGGGGAGAAAAACTGTGAAGAATTGAGGTTCTGCTTTGTAGGATGATGTCCATTCCATGTAGCAGACACGCATTGTCACCCGGCTCCTGCTCCCGTGTAACCTACTCATATTTGTTGGGGAATGTCCACCCTTGGTGGCCCCATCCCTGGGGGTGTAAGCCAGGGGTGTTCCGGGTAGGGTCTGTCCTGTGGTGAAGGGTATGCGGTGGAGCGGACACAGAGCCAAGCAAAAGAAAAGAAAGCTGTGCATGATGAAGCTTATGACCTTGTAGACACAAATATCCATGGAAAGTATTTCATTTACTCCTGTTGCCTCGTTTGACACAGCAGATGCAGAAGTGAGATGGATAGGGAGGGCAGTCAGCAGACGGTGATTCCCAGTTGTGAAACTTTTGAAGGCAGTTTCCATGGCTGTTCTGGCATGTTTGATTGCTGGATTTTGGAGCCTTCTCAACTGAATATAGCAGCTCTGCCTTCCTCTGGCTGGAGAGAGGAATGAGAAAGAGACTGATGTGGACCAACATTTGGATGCTGAGGGATCTGGAGCAAGAGGAAAACACAGTAAGGGACCAGCATACTGTATACAGTGGAAGAGAATTGCAGGGCTTCTCCTGTAGCTCAGAGGGATGGGGGGCAACACTCGTCACACTCTCTCAGAGTGGTACTTACACCATGCTTTTTCAAGTCTTTCTTGGATGCTCAGGTTTTTCATACCACGCCCTCCCCATCTCCATTTGTACCTCTTGTTCCCTAAGATGCCTTTGGTCTCGGGACCACATTCTTGTGACACCTCGGGGATGGAACCTTTTCTTGAGGGTTCCTTGTCTTTGTGGCACCTCTGCAGGGTGGTAGTCTCTGTAGCATGGGGAGAGAGAGTGTAAGCTGAAGTTCAGACAAACTGCACAAATAGTGACGTACTACTACCAACCACTCAGTCCTTGTTCAGTCTAAACCATTCTTACATAAGCAGCCTGATTACCCTTTGAAGGAGAAGTGAAGATGGAAAGCTTTTGACTTTTTGATAGTGGGAGGCATTTCTTGTCTTTTTTGGTAATCATTTTACATTTTCCTCTGACTTTAGGCACAGAACCTTCCTCTGCCCTTTCTCTTGTCTTTGCTTGAGGAGGATCAGCAAGGACCAATTTCAGCCCACCCCTTCATGATTTTACTTCTTTGTAAGCCTCACCTGTCATAAGAAATTCTGCCATGCTAGTCCCATCCATCATTGCACATCTGCACAAGCCACAAGTTACCCAAGGTCTGCACCAGTTTGTCTGGCTTAATTGGTGCTGCATTTGAGAGTGAAAGGTAGAAAGCGGCACTGAACATCATGGGTCCGCTATAACACGAGACTAGGATGAGCCACACTGAACTCTGAAAGTGCCAGTCTCTGTGCTCATGACTGACGTATACCACGGTGATCCATTCAAAATGGCAAAATTTGCTTATTCCTTGCTCCTTTTGGCTTCAGACACCAGTCAGCTTGCTTGTGTAGGTATTCTTTACAGTTACATGCAGAATTTCTAGTTATTCAGTAGCCGTGAGAAAATAACCAGTAGGATATGAGCATTTATTTCCACATCATTGGATAAATGTCTTACTTTTACATATCCAACACCCAGGCCAATCATAGACATTTATCCCACACACTGGCATCAGTCAAAATGCCAGCTAAGCTAATTTGCATAAAAAGTCCTGATCCACTTTACAGATAGGTTGCCCTCTATGCCACCTTCAAACACCTGGTATCACGCAAGTACACGCAGGCACAAAATACATATTTATTTAAAGAAACTCACCAGGATAACTCGGTGAGCCCCTGCACCATTGCCACTCGTGCCTTGCCACCACAGGATCACAATAAAGTGAAGATTTCTTAAAAGTTTTAAACAACTAAATAGATCCATCACTTGTAAAAGGCGAAAACCAGGTCCCAAGGACTTCCTGTTTTTCTGCCACCCATGTTCCGCCCCACACTCACTAGTGTGCTGACGAGATGCCAGTGAGATCGCAGGGCGTGCTTCAATATATGCAATGGGCAGCAGCTTTTCTATCTTTTTATATGATATAGTGGCCACTTGTCAGTGAAACGTGGCACCGATCAACTAACAAAGACCTTAGTAATGAGAAACACGAACAAGAACACCGATGCCTCTCCATTACTTCCAACCCAGATAGCCCCATCATACACCAGCTCTTTAAGCACCATCCTCTGGTCCTCGTACTCTTTAAGTAGGCCGGATCTTCCACAGCCTTCAAGAAGAGCCACGCCACGACCGTCCCCCCTGAATGCACCTCGCCAGCTGAGCTAGATCAGTACCATAAATGTAAACCTGCCCCAAAACCTAGCGACACCCTCTGACCAATCAGAGTAAAGTTCCCACCCTCCATCTGTCCAGTCACATTCTACAACCATCCCCATTCACAACCTACACACTGCCTAACTGATAAAAAAGTAAAATTCTGCAACACCAGGCTATTGCATTACAAATAGGCCATTCAAAAATATTTATAAATGTTTTAAAACACTAAAAACACAAAATAGCCCAATACATAATTGACATGGATGATGTGTTGTTGGAACACAATTTATTTGAATGGGCAGCTCATGAGGTCAGCGAAGTCATTCACTGCCCATTCAAATAAATCGGTATCCAACAACACACCATCACATATCCCATATGTTGTATATATGTCCCATTAACATTGATTGTATGAGGATCCCAGGCTACTGTAACTATGTACAAGTCCCAAAATGAACCCACACTCTGTGATGCAGGTCCGTGGTGCTATCGAGGGTGAGCAGTCTTGGATATTTATTTATTTATTTGTTAACTGGATGGGTACACTGGTCCCAGGGACCGCTTTTCGGTACGACCCAAGCCATGGAGATGGCACAAATACATAGGTACAGAAGTCATAGGTACATCGACAGAACAGTACTAGGATGTCACAGTTTTAGATACATACATAGAGTGAACAAGAACTTAACACTAAACAATTTACAGTTTTACAGATTAAGTACAAAACCATTTGCTAGAGCAATATGGCAAAATAGCAATTATGGAGGACTGTTGCAGTTGACAGGCTGTTAGTATAAAATGCAGGTTTTTAGCTACATATAGAGATGATGATCGGGATACACACAACTGGTTAGAAAACTGGGCACCACCAGCTAAGAGGAGAAAATAAACTGGGTGCGTAATTGGCAACAGCAGTAACCCTCTTGAGCCTCTAAGCTGATGCAAAGGCAGTGTTTTTTTCCAGAAACTCGGCATGTTACTACAGAACACGGTGTGCAGTCACACCAGCAAGATGCCCTGGTACTCGCTCGGAGAGAGCCTGCTTGACCCCTGACTTAGCAAGTGCACTGTTTCTATGCCATAGCTATGAACAGGCATACATACTTACTGTAGAGTGCGCTTGGAACAGTGGCATGTGCATGATGGTACCAGACCGTAAAACAGCCATTATCCAGTTAATTATTACAGATTACAACAGTGTTATCCGCAGACCCTATCATGGATGGCCGTTTACTCTGGTATGTGGTTTATTGTTATTGGAAGCAAATATGCAATAGATGCATATTGGACTCTATAATCCATGGGGTCTGGTACTATATGTTTATGCTTTCACTAGGTGGTGAGGCACAAACATCAACAACAATCACTGTTTTGGAATGTGCGACATTGCGTAGGACCTAGAAGGCAGAATTTCACTGTTCACTGATGACACAAAGCTCTGTAACAGAGTAGACACACCAGAGGGTGTAGACAGAATGAGAAGCGACTCTGCAGAAACCTGAAGAATGGTCAGGGGTTTGCAGTTGAAATTCAATGCAAAGAAGTGCAAGATAATGCATATGGGGCACAAAACCCTGGCACAATATATCAGTTGGGGGTGAGGATAGCATGCACCAAGCAGGAAAGGGATCTTGGGGTTATCATCTCTGATGACCCTCAGTAGGGAAACAGTGGACAAGGCAGCAGGTAAGCAAATAGGATGCTGGGATGTATAGGCAGGGGCATCACCAGCAGGAAAAGGAGGTCATAATTCCGCTATACAAGACACTAGTGAGGCCCCACCTGGAGTACAGTGTACAGTTCTGGAGACCATACCTATGTAAGGACATAGACAGGGTGGAGGAGGTTCAGAGGAGGGCAACAAAGATGGTGCATGGATTGCATCACAAGTCCTATGAAGACAGGTTGAAGGAACTGAACATGTACTCCTGGAGGAGAGGAGGAGAGAGGATATGATAGAGATATACAAGTATCTTACAGGGAGGAACAGGTGCAGGAAAATACTATTTTAAGCGAAAAAGATGTTCCAGGACTAGAGGGCATGGGATGAAGTTGGAGGAGGATCTATCAGAGGAAACATGAGAAAGAATTTCTTCACAGAACGGGTGGTGGACAAGTGGAACACCCTGCCAGAGGAAGTGGTGGGGGCTGAAACAATCACGGGATTTAAGAATGCATGGGATAGACATAAAGGAATTCTGGAGGTCAGGGGTAAGGGCAACAGACTTCTAGGAAAACAAACTGAACTTACAAGCTCAAATGGGCAGACTGGGTGGGCCATAGGCCCTTATCTGCCGACACTGTCTATGTATCTATGTATCTATGTAGCATTACAGCAAGATGGTGCGGTGCTTGCAGGGATACTGAGGGGCTGTAATAGCTAACCAAAAAGTATTTAGAAGTATTAGTTACACCATCCTTTGCCCCTCTAGGGCCAGCTAAATCAAGTGGTATGGTTCTGATATTTCTAAATTGCCCCAGTGTGGTAAACATTCCTTTGAGAGGAACTTGTAAGTACATCTCGGATGCTGTAATGCCCTTTTAAGAAAACAGAGTATGAAAAACTGGCCAATTAAAACACAGCACCTGACCATTGATTATTTACCTAGAACTACATAGTTCATAACCAACCTGCCCTAGTTTACCTAGCAACAATCTAACTAAATGAAAATAAAACCTTTTCTCATTAAAATAAAATTTATTCCAGTTTTTAAACACAAAAGAGGTCCTTTCCTGACGACAAATTATATGTTTCTGTGGCAGGGACCATCTGGGCAGACTGGCGGCCATGTGGTCCTTTTCTGATGACAGATTCTAAAACCCACTACAGTGGATAGGTTTCTTCAAATCAAATTCAGTTTCCAGGTTCATTCAAAGACACACTGCCTTTGTTGCCATAACTCACTTATTCTACCTAGCAACAACTAACTAAAGAAGAGAAATCTTTTTTCCAATTTATTAAAAAAAAACAAAAACATAAATCCATTTTATAAGTGCTGTAGTCTACTCCAGGGCATGGGTTTCTTGAGACTCGTGCACTTTCCGGTACGTTTAGAGTCACTCTGCCTTGGTCTGATGTCTTCCAGTTCAGCCAGGAAATGCATGCCCTGCTGTGGGTTATTGTTCACATGCAGATCCTTGGCCCATACCCATCTTGGAGTATAGGGTGCAGTCCTGGTCCCCACATTTGAGGAATGGTGGTTAGACACCCAGAGAGGGACAGAGGAGCGTAACAAAGTTGGTGGATGGTTTAGAGAATGTTGGCTATGATGACTGAATGTCAGAACTCTTTGGCAGGGTAGACATCAAGGAGATGGGTCGGGGATAGGAAGAGGGACCTAGAAGGGTTTGGAGGGTGGTCAAGGTATGACAATGGAAGTTTAATGTGAATTATAAAATAGGGAAAGTTTGGCTCCTGTTTGGCTGTGGCTAACTGGCGCCCATACAGTTACCTCAGCATAGTATCCGGTATAAAAAAGTACTGGTACCAGCCTGCCAACATACCAAACATATATATGGACAGATGTTTGGAATCTTTATTTCCTGCACAACGTTCGCCTGGTTTCCAGTGTGTACATCTCCAGACTGTTCAGTCTGTCTTCCTACAGTCTAGCCAACTGCCTCTGAATTATTTGCATTGCCTTCTGAACTGATTCAGCCTCTTGTCCTTTGAGGTGGGGCTTCAGAATTGCATGCAGTCTAGATGTGTCCTCACCAGGGATCTGGACAGGGACAGTATAACCTCCTTTCATCTACTATCAAAGCCACCACCTAGGCACCTCAGCATCCTGTTTGCTTCCCCTACTGCTTCATTGCACTGTGTAGTTGATTTTAAAGAGATCCATCAAGTGAAATAAATTGGCTTTTATATCAGCCATATCAGTGCCTTACCTCATGGAATTAAGTTGATGTGCCAAAATATTGAAACAGTTTAAATGTAATATTACATTTACCAGGTCCTGAGGGCTTCCAGGTGTTAAGAGCTCCCTGCTCTGACCCCCCAGCTCAGCAAAGTTGTGATGTGATGTTAGGGAGGCGTGAGACAAGCTCCATTAAAGTCTATGGGCGGCAGATTTTTGATCCTTTTTTCATATTGTAATGGTCGGTGATGAAACAAGGGCGCACAGTGAGCTAACAAGGCCCTTGTTAGTCAACCAGTGCCCTCGTTTCCTCACCAACATATTTAACGGGAGAAGCCAAACCCTGGGTGCTGAAGCTGCAGTCCTGCCTTTACAGTCCGGTCTCACCCTAGCCGAAGCTCAGATTTTCAGCTGCAAGCCGCATTCTCCAAAAACCTTGTTTGAACCATGCCAGTGGTTCGATTGACTGAAAGCCCAGGAACAGTTTCAGCTGAGTACTGTGCTGTTCCCTTGCACCCAGAAGCTTGCTCCCTAATGAACAAAGAACTTCAAATTTTGGCGCCTTTCCACCCACTGGTGCTCTCCATTAGAAACCTCATCTGTGATTGGCTACCTAAAACCTTCTTTCTCGTAGCTGTTCTTTACTCTTATTTAAAAGTTTTATTTTTGCCGCCTAGTGGCGCAGAGGGCTGAGGCGCTGGTGCTTTACCTCACACCACACCTGCAACCCGGGTTGGGGAACAAACTCTGGGCACGGGGCTGGCAGGGAAGGAGAATGAACATCCGGAGGACTGCTCTCCTCTCCTGGGGTGCGTTGGGCTCTATCAGTGACCCCGGTGGAGACAGGGGGTACTACAAGCCATGGCACACAAGTGGGACCAGAAAAGCATGAAAATGCATGCATGCCATCCGGATGATGGCGGCTCACCTCCCTACGTCTCCCAGCCGAGATCCCTCCAGGCTGCATTTCCGTGCCCTGTAAAGCTGCAAGTGAGTGCTACGGTGCTCCAGTCTCTCCTCCCAAGGGCCCTAATGGGATATGGAGAGCCTCGGTGAAGGGATATGTCCGGACAACTGGGGCATTGGAGCAGCTGGATGGTGGATTGGCAGAGGAGGCAGTGGCAGGACTAGGCCACCCAAAGGAGAGGACAACAGCAGGTGCGTCAGAGGAGGTAAAATAAATTAAAAAAAAAAAGTTTTACTTTAATTGTTACTGTTTGCCTTTACAGTTTATCTTGATTTTTTTACTGCATCCTAAGTTCAGTTACTGTATAAGATTTTCCTGCAAAAGCAGATTACTAGAGAGCATTTGTGAGCATTTTAGAGTGATTTTGTAAACTGTTTTCAACCCTCTCTCTCTCTCTCTGTACTCTGCATTTTCAGCCCGCTTTGTTCTTTTGTTTGTGTAGGCCTCCCCTTAGCTAACCAGTATTTAACCTGCTTCCCTTCCCTCTCTCCAGGCTACCTTGCCCTTACTGGGCTTGAGGTCCTCAGGTCGAGCCACACCAGTGGTCTCTATTGCAGCCACCCTTCTCGATTGGAGAAGCCAAACCCCTGGTATTCAAGCTGCGATCCTGCTTTTACTGGCAGTCTGCTCTCACCCCAGCTGAAAGCTGCATTTTCAGCTGCAAGCCGCATTCTCCAGGAGCCTTGTTCAAAACACGCCGGTGGTTCGATCGATTGAAAGCCCAGGTATAGTTTCCAGCCAAGCTCTGTTCCTTGCTCCCAGAGCTAACTCTAACCCCACCAGTGCTTCGCGCCAGCTCCTATCCAGCCCCTCCCACTTCCGCCAACCCTAGATGGTCACTGCTTTTCATGCCTACATTTAGTAATACATTTAGTCACATGACTAAGTGTCTGTTTCCTCATGAGCTCCATATTTTGAGTGACTACTAGGAGCCTCAACCTAGGTTTTACTTATAGTGTCTCACTCCTTTTTGCTCAATCCCTAGTCTTATTTTCTTCTTTCTGTTCTCACCCCAACCAATTCCTACCACTTCCGGTAATATCACCTTAGTTATTTATCTATTATTCTCTAACTTCTTCTTCACTTTCATTGCCATAACTCTCATTTCTTACAACTTTTCTTTCTGATTGCTAATTAACTTCATTCCTTCACTTTGCTAGCTCATCTTTTCAGCATCTACCCATGGCTTCTTCAGATTTTTCCGTGCTACTGTCTACTGCCCTTTGGTCTTTCTTCTCACTTGGCTTCCATCTGCCCCTCTGCTCCAATTAAATTTTTCAAGGTCTTCACCTTCTACTCTTACTGACTTTCATTTCTTTAACCTTCTTCTCGTACTTGTCCCTCCAAAGGCAAGACCTTGCCCCATTACTACTCCCTAGGGATTTCATCTAGCTTGTGTTAAATGCCTTTCCTGTCATTTACTTCTCTCCCCTTTCTTTATCGTAGCTCTGGTATCTTATTCACCTGGCTCTCTTACTGTCCAGGGATGTTGAATTAAACCCCAGCCTGCTGACCCATTACTCCCACTCAGTCGCATCCCTGAACAATATTAAAGGGTTTTGTATTGCCCATCATAACATTGTAACATTGGGAGCCTTGTTAGTAACCATGTGGAACTTGGGGCATGGGCCACTCTTATAAACCAGACATCATTTGTCTATCTGAGACTAGGTTAAAACCCTCTATACCAGACTCTGTTTCTTCCATAACCAATTATAACATATTACTGCAGTGACAGACTCTCAGCAAAGGGGTGGGGGGGTTGCATTATTCTACAAAGATCATCTTAATCTCTCTATCATTCCTACTCCTGTGGCCTCCTCTGCAAATCCTTCATGCCACTCTTGCCCTAGGTGCAAAAAACTACATGTTGTCTGTGCCTATAACCCTCCTCAAGGTGGCATCATAGGACTTTAAGAACTACTTAATCAAACTACCCAACTCATGGGTCATAATAAGTTCTTATTCTTGGGGACCTAAATCTCAACTGGATGGGCAAGACTCTTAACACCTTCTCCTTGGTGCAAAGTCATAAACTTCATCAACTCTTAACTGAGCCCACTGGTCACCCCAGTCTAACTCCAGCACCCTGATAGACTGGCTATTTTTCTAATCGTATAGATCATATCACTGCTGCTGTATTACGCTGATGCTATTAGTGACCATTCCCTATATTTTGTATCTGGAGTTCTATGTCTGCTCCTTCTCCCCTCTACATTCTATCACCTTTAGAAATGTTCCCAATCTTGACTAGGCAAGGTTCTTCTTGTTGTCTCATTAATCAACTGCTGCAGCCTATATCAGGCACAGATTGCTCAGACTGCTCTTAGCTCCTTCCGTAAGAATTCGGTGCACTTCAGGAAATTACACACCCTCATATTACCCACATTGAATCAGGGAAACAATCTTAAGTAGTGTTGCATAAGGATCTACTTGCCCTACTCTGATCAAGAGATACAAGTTGGAGATGTTTCAACCCTCAGACCTTCCTGCTGGCTACAATCATTACATGGCCCAGTGCAATGCTTCTAAAAAGCAAATCAGAATTACCAAAAGTACCTATTACAAGGCCTATTACTTGATGCACTCGGTGACCCCAGGAAGTTCTGGTCTCATGTGAAAACCTTCCTTGGTATCACCCATTCCCACACTTCTAATGATATGGTTCTAAATGGCATACACTATAATGATCCTGCCACCATTGCTAACTCCTTCAACCATCATTTTTTGACCTATCAAAATATACTTCTCCTTCCCTTAACACCACTTACTAACCAGAGCACCTCTTCCTACACTGAGATTGTGACCCGCACTTTCAATTTAAATTCATATCTAGACATGAGGTATTTAAACTCCTAACACGATCTCAGACAGTACCAGCACTGTCTTGAACCCAGACTCCTAAAAACTGCAGCTTCATTTATAGCCTCCCGCTGGCTAAATTGTCACCTGTCCCTGTGCCATAGTCAAGTCCCTGATATTTGAAAAATGTCAGAGCCACCCCAATTTTTAAAAAGGTGATCCTAAAGACAGTTCTAACTACTGACCTATTGCTATCCTCTCTGTCCTAAGTAAAATACTGGCAAAACTAGTTGCATTACAAACCATTGATTTACTACTTAAATACAACCTTCTCTCTGACAAACAACATGGGTTCCATAAGGGTCATAGTACCTCCACGCATTGCTCAGATTTACTGATGATACTCTCTCTGCCATGGATTCTGGCCTTCTGACAGGTGCAGTCTTTACAGACCTGACAAAGGCTTTTGATCTAGTTGACCACCCGCTGCTCCTTTCCATTCTTTAATGCATGGGTTTCTCACCGCCTGTTGTAGCATGGTTCTGCAGTTATTTATCCAATAGAGTTCAGGTTGTTAAATTTAATTCCGCCCTCTATGATCAAGCTACCATTAACACTGGAGTTCTCAGAGGTCCATCCTGGGCCCCTCCTCTTTCCATATTTAACAATAACATTACCATGGACACCACCTCCTGCTCATCCCTCCTCTATGGATGATCTTGTTTTGTATACCAGCTCCAAACACGTATCTGACATTAACCTGCAACTCTTCTCTGACTTCTCACATAGTCAAGCTTGGGTGTCTCGCACAAACTCGTCCTAAATGTAGGTAAAACTCAAGCCATGCTCTTTGGCTCCACCTCCAAGCTTAGATCTTGCCAAGACCAGCTTCAGTTATCCTCCTCTGATGGCTCTCTAACAGGCACTGTCAGTTCCTTTAAATATCTGGGAGTTCTACTGGACCAGTCCCTTGATTTGACCTCCATATCCAGTCCACTTACAAATCAGTAAATACTAAACTTGGGATTGCCTACAGAACCAGCTATGCCTAACCCCTTCCACTAGAATGGCTATTGCTACATGATATCCTGCTGCCTGCTCTCACCTGTGGTGCTACCTTTGCTGCTGCCCAAGGCCACTCTTCTCAAATGGGACACCATCTATAACAACATTGTCGCTATGCCTCTGCATCCTTCCGGCACAAACATCACTGCCAACTCTATGCAGATATAAATTAGCCCTCCGCCATCAGACTTCTCTTCCTTGACTCCTTGGTGGATAGTGTTATCAGATCTCAAATCCCTTCATCTCTTGCCTCCTTGCTGCTTCCTCAGTCGTCCTCCTATGGTTTATGCTCTGTGAAAAATCTCTCCTCCACGTACCAAGATGTAAGACCACTAAGGGAGTATGCTCCTTCTCTCATTCTGTCCCACAGCTCTGGAGCGTCCTTCCCTTAAACAGTCGACAGTCATCATCCCATGCCATCTTTAAAATGAATTTCATAAATACCTATCCAAATCTGTCTCCTGCTCATGCTTTCATCCTCCTAATCTCACCATTAGCCAGCTGCCTACTCTT
This sequence comes from Neoceratodus forsteri, assembly GCA_016271365.2. Taxonomy (NCBI): domain Eukaryota; kingdom Metazoa; phylum Chordata; order Ceratodontiformes; family Ceratodontidae; genus Neoceratodus; species Neoceratodus forsteri. Next base: position 188,876,029 of record CM028135.1, on the reverse strand, counting down.
TGCTAATAACTTAGCTCCCCTTCGCACCTCTCCTTACCAATCTGACCCTTACTAGTCTTATTTCTGCCCTATGGCTATAAGTTTTCCTTTCACCCCTATGCTTTCAACTGTTTGCACTTGTCCTGTACTGCACCTTTTCATGACCTTTTCCATGTCATTAGTTTTGGACTCTGGTCGCTGTCTCCCTGCTATATGGCCTTTTGTTGGTTGCACTTAACCATTATATGTAATAGCCTAGCACAAATAACAGTTTAGTATGTTTTCATTCCCCCCCATTTCGGATTATTGCTCATCCTTTTGCTCCAAATGTTATCACAGTGCCTTCTTGTTACTTACCTTGTGAACCTCATTCGCTGGATCCTTACTATATGTAATAGTATGAATTTGTCTCTGTTATCTATTGTAACCTGAAATTCCTGCAATCTGTTGTAACCTTTTGTGAAACTTATCCTGTTACTGTATTGCTGTGCTGACTGCTGTGACCTCCCGGGTCGTGCCTGAAAATAGTCATTTTATGGCTAGTGCACCCACCCGCTCAACAAAAGCGAAATAAATTACAATATAAAAAAAAGATAGAAAGCTGCGCCCATAGACTATAATGGAGCTGCGTCCCAGGCTCCCTAACATCATGTCACAACTTTGCAGGAGCGGGCGGAGTGTGGGCAGCTCTTAACATCGAAAGTCCCCAGGACCCGGTAAATGTAAAATTACAGGCGTTATTGCATTTAAACTATTTCAGTATTTTGGGACATCTGCATCAACTTAATTCCCATGAGGTAAGGCACCGATATATCCGATTGCACATGCTGAGAACTGGGAAGTCTCTTTAAGCATTTAGATATAATTACCCTTGTTCCCTTTCTACCCTGTACATTCACCCTTAACCCCCATCCTGTGTACTCGACCTTTGCATTTTTTGTACCTTACCTGGTAGCAGTGTCTGTACCAAGCGAAAAGACTACGAGGGATCTGTTCACAAGACCCCAAAAGCGACATGACAGAAACCTACAAGTATCTCACAGGACTGAACAAAGGTGCAAGTATAGAGGTCTGTTTCAGATAAAGGAAGGCACTAGAATAAGAGGGCATGCAGTGAAGCAAGGATGGAAGTTTAGGAGATATACGGAAATACTTCTTCACGGAAAGGGTGGCAGATGATTGGAACAATCTGCCAGAGGAGGTAGTGGGGGCATAGACTGTGGGAGCTTCAAGCATGTGTGGGATAAGCACAGGGGCATATTAGATAGAGGAATGAAGGGAGGGAGGGAGGAGAGGCATCTATGACCAGCTAGGGTCAGTGGCAATGGAATAGGCAGGGACAAGGGGCGGACTGGATGGGCCTAAAGGTCCTTTTCTGACGACAAAATCTGTGTTTCTAAATGATGTACCATGCAAGCTGTGGAGTAAATGCCCCACTCACTGGTAAAGTATCAGACTTAACCATATCTATTCAGTATAATATTCCCAATAATTTTGATGAAAAGTCATCTGTAATCAACATTTCACGAACAAACTCACCACCTCTTCAAGATGAATGCCTTGGGTAACAGAGCACAGTGTTAGGAATTGCTTCCTTGTTTGCATGGCCATATACTGTTTCTGCATTGAACCCAGTTGCCAGACATCTGTAAACTGAAAACAGAACTGCTGCTCTGTCTACCATTGTGTTTTTTGTTGCTGCTACTGCTGCTGTTGATAGGGTGATGGATTCGGCTGTGCTAGGGTTACATTGCTGACTTTGGGTTCAGTGTTCCTTTTCTGCTTAACCCCTTCCTGTCTGTGCTACAAGCTGTGAAACCTTCTCTGCATATGCACCCCCCACCCCTTGAGCTGTCCTGCTGAGTGCTGCATTGTCCTGATGAGGGTAAGCATGGCCCAGGGTAACTCTCCTGTCTAGGGGTCATTGTGTTGATTATATGACTCACTGGAAGTCCTGCTGCAAAACTGACACTGTAGCATCCACAGGCCATCTCCATTCATTTGGTGCAAGAAAGAGTTCACAGTGGCATGCAAAGATTATTCCTGACACCAGAATGAGAGTTAGTATGAGGCTTTTTACTTGGGATAAGGTACTAGGGCAGTTTACATTTCATGTGTTTGCAGTTCATTTCACAGTATATTACTGAGGTCAGTGCCCCAGACTACAGTTCATCAGTAAGAGGCCTTCTTGATGTAGGCATTTCAGTACACAAGGTTATACTAGTCGAACACGGACACACCTTCTTACATGTTGGACACATTACCTCGTGCCCAGTCTACCCATTACTAGGTACTGCATTAAATTCAAGAGTATCCTGTCCTTGTGATACTCGCACTCCAGTGTGCATATTGCTACTACTAATGCCACGGCTCACCCCAGGCTAATTATCCTGGCATTGCTGCGGCTCACCCCAAACTAATCATTCTGTCATTGCCGTGGCTCAGTCTGGCACGCCACGGATCACCCCAAGCAGGGCTCGAATAACTGGCTGTCCTCCTGTCCCGGACAGTTGCCACACGGGACAGCCGCTTCCATCAGTTTGCCTGTCCCTTGGACAGGCAGTTCAGACTTAACACTGTCTGGCACTAGGACACAGTGGGAAGGCGTCCGCCCGCATTTCTATTGCCGCTGTGGCTGTGTGCTGGTTTGGTCAGGTGACTGCTCCTAGTGGATGTCACTGACCTTCAGTAATCTGATGTGGCGGCTTAGCGGGGAGGCGGAAGCGTGCAGCGCAGCAGCAGCCAGTGAACTACGCTTTCACCGCGCGTACCCAGTTGTCACTGAGCATGCGCGGTTGTGAAGCCTAAATCCTCGCTGCGCTGTCATTACCTAGCTAGCGCTTGACTGGTGAGGCGAGGAGAGCTGAGCAAATTCTTAACAGCCCTTTTCAGGGCTATCTCATTATGGGGCTGATTTTGTGTGACTGAAACTCCTGCTGGTACTTCGAGAGGAGGAGAGGGAGGGAGATAAACAAGGGGATTCTTTAGTTTAAGTCTCAAAGCGTAAAAAAAAAAGACTTCTGTAATTCTTAACAGCCCTTTTCAGGGCTCTCTCATTGGGGCTGATTTTGTGTGTGACTGAAACTCCTGCTTCAACATTTTTCAAATTCCAATATAAACAAGTTACAACACTGAGGTTCTGCTGCTGTGTGGGAGTTGGAGGAGGGAGATAAACGTTGTGGAGGACAGAGGAGGGATTTTTACAATTTGTGTGGATGGATGTTACTTGGAGGAGGAGAGGGAGATAAACGAGGGGTTCTTTAGTTTGAACTGAAGCCACTGCCAGTCTCAGAGTGGAAAAAAAAAGACTTCTGCCTTGAGGGGTCTGTGAAGCTGAGTTCTGTGCTGTGTTGCAGTACATCACTCAGTCATCAAATAATCCACTGTATTTCTGTGCACTGCAGTCTGCAAAAAAGTATAAGGGGAGGGAAAATATTGGGGGACAACCAGAAAAACAAAAGCAAACAATTTAAAAATACTAAGAGTAAAACTAGGGTATTGTGGTGAGGTGGAACTAAACACTTACCTAGAGTCTGTGTGTTGACTGTATGTTGACTGAATTTCTGGTGGTGTGGGTAGTTGTCTGAGTTCAGGGAAGGGAAAGGAGTGAAAAAGAAAGCAGTCAGGCACTGTACACCTGAATAAACTCTCTCAAAGCCAAAGATACCTTGTGATCTGCAAGTCTCATCTCTGACTCTGAATAAAAAAATATATCTTGAGTGTGCAGAGAGGTGAAGGCAAGGCTCTATTAAAGCTTATTGTTCACTCAGCCTGTGTATAGTCCTCCAGAGCTTGAACCTTGAAGATAGATACTGACGGACTTACTGTACTAACTTAAACTAGCCCCCGTCAGCCTGCTGTTGTGCTCTGCCACTGGACTAACTGAATAAAGTAAAATTGAGTGACTGTGACAAGAAGGCACTGTCGAAGGAGAGGAGGGATTAAATTACAAAACAGGTTGACAGCAGGATACCCCTCAGGTCTTAGTTGTGAAATCTGAGCGGGAGGAAAATATAAATATTAAACTCCTGTGTCCGGGTTTTACAGGGAGGAAAGAAAACTAAACAGACTGTTCACGTCTTCTAATATCTCTGATCATCACTTCACTGTAGTGTCCACTGTCTTCCAGAGTGCTTACTGTACTTTAAATTCGTACTAGCTAAGTAAACCAAAAGGGAAAAAATGTCTGTTAAAGTTTGGCTTTAAAAATTACAGGAAAGCCTTCAGTTTCAAGCCAAGAGGGAGGAGAAAGCTCAGGTTCTTCTATGTGTACTGCTTCTCCATTACTGATAGACTCAGTAGCACCAACTACTCACTCCACCATTGTTGCCACAGATGTGACAACTTGTAGTGCCATTGCCAGTGCTGATATGCCAGCAACTTTGACTACTGTTGAAAGTGGGACAAAAGAAAAGGGGTTCAGGAGACCTGGAAGAAAAATAGGAGTGGCTACTATATGAGCCTGATGTGGGCATGACCTGCTCATACTGCAAAAATACTTAAGGAGACAAACACTTTCATGAGTGGCTGTAAGAGCATGAGACTTGAAAATGTACGAGCTCATGAACTCTCCAAACCTCATAAATTAGCCAATGAAAAAATATTGTGTCTAACACAGACCCTTCCAACTTAGCAATAGAACGAGGAATAATACAAATGGAAAAAATGAGGTGACACAAGTAGAGTATTTGTTTAGAACAACTCTTTATTTGATTAATTCAGAACGCCCATTCACAGATTTCCTGGCATCTTAGAATTACAACATGTAAATGGTACAAATGTCGAGTCAGTTATAGAAGTGACAAACAGGCAGCAACGTTCACACATTTTATTTCAGAATCAACAAGGATAAAAGATGCAAAACTGGTTAATAGTAACACTTTTACCTCTGTCTTATGTGACTCGAGCACTGATGCCTCAGTAATAGAAGAGGAGAGTCTATATTAGGACAATGGAAAATTTCCGTCCAGTTAACAAATTTGTTTCCTTCAGCCAGTCTCTATTCCAAATGGTGAACGCATTTATAACTCAATAGGTGATGCCTTAGAATTCACCTTGGACTGGAAAGACTGGAAAGAAAAAGTGTTGCTTTTGGATCTGATGGGGCACCGTCATGTTGGGTAAAGTGACTGGGGTGTTTGGTGGGATTTTGAAAGATGTACCTCATTTGTTGGGATTCAGTGCAGTGCCCAAGTTGAGCTAGCTATAAAGCAATCAGCAACATCTATTCCATACGTGAAAACAACAGATGAAGTCTTAATGGGTATCTATAAAATATACCATAAGTCTCCCAAAACTGGGCCGGTCTCAAAGAGTTAGCCAGTAATATGAGCTACACCATTCACAAAACCAGTTAACGTGTCAGGGACCCGTGGGTTGCACACAGAGAAAGGGCTCTATCTTGTTATTCTGTCCAGCTACAAGGCCTTAGTTGTACATTTACAGCACATTGCTTCCACACCAGGGCAAACAAAAGATCAGGCCAGTGGGTTGTTCAAAACAATAAGTACTGTGAGATTTGTCCTCTTTTTCTCAGTTTCTGGCTGAATACCTTTCTGTCATGATGGCCTTCAGTCTAACTCTACAGAGAGACAGCTCAACAGTAGAAACAATAGTCAGTAAGGTTCAAAGCACAGTGCTCTGGCTAGAGAACTACCCTGCACAGGATAAACTTGACACAGTCTGTAACGAATTGCTGTTGCTCCCTGACTCTGACACAGCTGACAGTGACACTAGCACAAGTCGACTGACAGGCTCAGCCACTACTCAGGTTCAGTTCCGTGGATCTAATATCTTCCTTAACTTTGAAGGGATATTCTATAGATAGAACCAAACAGGCAGTGTTGCATGATGTTACAAGCCTTCTTTCATCAACAATTGAAAGTATTAACTCACGATTTTCCAATTTTAAAACAGACAAAGTCCTACAGTCATTCAGTATATTTAACCCATTACAGTTACCAGATAGTGACCACCAGCTAGCTCTTTATGGCAATGAGGAAGTCAGAACCTCACAGAGCACTACAGTGACCTACTGAAGAAACACAATCATAATGTAAACTTGATTGAAGCGCAATGGTTAGAGCTTAAACCACTTATGAAAAAATCACTGAATGAGCTGTCTCCGAAATTTCACTATTTGGATTTCTGGCAAAAATTCTCCATAATGATGCACATGAACAGCGATTCCTGATATTCTGGTCTTAGTCACTAGCTCTACTGATCCCAACCCAAACTGCAGTAGTTGAGAGAGGATTCAGCTTGATGGGCAGAGTGAAGTCTGACTGGCGGTCCTGTGTGTCTCCTATGACTACATCTGAACTAATGCGTGTCAAGCTGTCAGATGCTAGCGTTGCTACATTTGACCTGCAGGATGCCATAACACTATGGTTCAGATCTGGAAAACAAAGAGAAGACCTCATGTGAGACCATATGGCTACAGACTAGATTCAAGTTCTGATTCAGAAATAGACTAGTCTCAATCAGTGTGTTACCTTGAAAAATAACCCCAAAAAGCAACAGTTTCTCTATTTCCACTTTACAGTCCATTTTATGTTTTAAGTTTAAAATTCACCTCACAAAAGTGTGGACAGGTAAAACTTTGTCGGACAGGCAACATTTACATTCCACCTGTCCCTCGGACAGGCATCTCAAAAATTATTTCGAGCCCTGACCCCAAGCTAATTATTCTGGCATGGTCATGGCTCACCCTGAGCTAATTATTCTGGCATAGCCACAGCACACACCAACACCAGGTTAATTATTCTACCATGGCCACAGCACACCTGGGGTTAATTATTCTGGCACAGCCACAGCTAGTACCCCATGTTAATTATTCTGGCATGGCCATGGCTCACCCAGGCTAATTATTGAGTAGTTGGCTCTGTGGGATTTGAACCTGAGCCTCAGGTCTCCAAACTGGTGTTGCTAGCATTAGACTGCTCCTGCCCCTATACTCGAAGCTAAGCACATTTTAACTCACTCACTAGTAGTATGGCACAAACAAATGCAGCTTGTATTAAAACTGAGTTTTTGTGCTATATGTAACATGAGACTGTGATTTGTGCGTTAACTAAGTGATAACATCCAGTTAGTGTATATAGGGAATAACTGGCTGATGTGGTTGGTTACATGCTGAGGTCAAGGCGAAGGCATTTATTGAACCACAGAAACTGGTTATTCCGCAAACTGAAGGTTATTAATGTTATACCACTAGGAATTTTGAACTCAGGATTTTAAAAGTCCTGTGATAGTTAAAGTTGAATCTGTCTTTTTCCCTTTTTTGTTTCTGGACTAAATAGATAAACTACTGAGAATGTGTCTAAAATATGGATGACCTTCTGTGGGCACGTTCAAAATGTGATTGTAATAGTTTGTGGAGTTTTAAGTGACAGTTTTCCTGTGTTCTGATTGGCTTACAAAATATACCTCTTGTATACTATTATAAAATTACTGGTTACCCTAAATAACAACTTGAAATCATTACACCAAAGTAGGTTTAAGCGCAACTGAGCTTGCATTCTGGAGCTGCGGCCTGCGCTCCTCACAAATCGAATACACAGCGTCTGCTGTGCATGAGCTACAAGCAGAATAACTGTTAGGAGAGCACAATCCCATACTCTCTTTCAGGTTTCTCTCTCTCCCCTCTCGCAGCAGTTGTCATGCCAAAGCATTCGTGACTGCAGCCAAGAGCAGATGTTCTTAGTAAAAAACAATCCTTTAAGTATAGTAATTTTAAGAAGTAATATATGGGTTACGCAAGCAATAACACACAGCGAGGTGCAGGTTATCTCCTGATAAGAGACACTAGGTGTGTTGTTATAGCATGAGGCGCATGAGACATGGCTCAGAGGTCCTTTCGGCCAATCAGATTAAGCTATTTTCATTACCCATTTTATAAAGTGCAGTATCTCTTTTTTTTTAACACAGTCTTTGTGTGTGATACCAGTATAATGCACTTGACCTTCGATCTTGTGGTTTATGTCATATCACACAACTCAGGTGTGTAACAAAAAAACCAAAAACTTGTTACACACTGTAACATACATCATTCACTATGTATTGGTAGGCAGCTTTGCAACGGCAAGCCTGGATGGACTTGGAGCCCTTTCTGCCATCCCTTTCTATAGCTGCGTTTACACTACAGGATCTGCACTGTTGCGGGAGCTGCAGATAGAGTTGCACTGGTGCAACTCCTGGTGTGTAAACACCTGCCAGAGCATGATACTCATCGCTCAATGTGGCGAACAGTGATCCTTGTTTTTGTGGGATCATGTGCGCGTTTTAGCATTAGCGTTTTATGCTAGCTTGTAAACACGTTGCTCTGCCTGCACCAGTACACTCCTGCGGCACCCCATGCTATGTGATGAGATACTGCAGAAATGATGGCTTGAAAGTAGCACGGCAAAATATATATTTCCCAACAGTTATTCTGATTGGCGGCCCCACATCCTGCCGCCCTGTCTTTTAGTTGACATTGGTAGTAATTTTATTAGCCTGAAAGGACAAACCTTGTAAACAAGCCAGCATGTAGTAGGTTAAAATCAGGTTAAAGTGAGATAAAGAGCCGGCTTTATCAGGGGTGTACATTTGATTATTTTCCTGGCTGTTATTCAGACAGTACCTCAGTAAGTCGGTGAACAATGAAAAGTAGTGCCATTTCTGGATTACCTGCTTCCTGGCCCCAGTGGAACTGGGATAAAAGTGCAGGAAGTGCCGTCTGCCACCCTGCAGTGATGCACCATTCTCAAGTAATATGAAGTGCATCCCAACGGTCTGAGTGGAGTGGCAAGCAAGCGGTGCTGATTGAAGTGCATTTGCCAGTTCTGTGTAAACCCACTCCATGTCTCTAGTTTGCTAAACAGCCTACAGCCTTAGCAACTGGAGTCTGATCCTGTCGGATCTCACAAGCTAAGCAGGATTGGGTCTGGTCATTAGTAGAATGGAAGACTGCCAGCAAACACTAGGTGCTGCAGAAAGTGGTGTTGATAGCTCTTTCAGGGGCACTGTCCACCTTGTTTGAAAAGTAACCATTACCGATACCTAACACGGTGTTTGAGGGATGCTGTTCTGTCATTAGATACCGTCTTACTGAATGAGATGTTAAACCAAGGTTCCGTCTGCCTGTTGCGGTGGCAGTTCAGGTTGGCATTAAGTATCTCACAGCATTTCTGTTCTGGCTAAGTTTCTCCCATTCATAACCCCACAGTAGACTAAGCTGGTTTTGTATCTGTTGGTTTGCACTTGTGACTCGTGCCCCTGACGTGAGGTAGACACTGGAAGTGTTACTTAGCCTGCCCTTCCTGTCAACAAAATACTGAATAAACAAATGGTCATGAAGAAAGAAACTATGTTAATTCTGTTCTAAATATTTATATGGTTATTCGGGTTCCAATCTTTGTTCTTCACTTTTGACTCTTCTGCTTACTGCCACTTAGTAATTCAAAACGCACTCCTTCTCATGTACTAGCAGGTTTGCGGATGTTGATTCAACAGTATTACTTGTGGTACATTAGTCACCACTGTTTATTCTTCCCTTGTACTTGGAATTCCTGCTTAAAGATTTCTAAATAAATAAATAAAATACAAACATTTGGTCGGATCCAGTTCACGTTTCCATCCGGTGCATTTTCCTTTTACTTTCCGTCTTCTTTTGCACACTTCCTTTTGTAACAGAGCCCTTATGGAGTGGAAAATGGTCTTGCTGACTTGGCGGTACTTTATCTTGTGAAAATTAAATGTAGTACATTACGGGAGGTGTGTTTGGACCTCATTTACTTAAATGTCATAACTGGACAAACCATGCTGGCCTGGTGGTGCTGAGGGTTGGGCGCGGATGCCACACCTCGGGCCATGCCAGCGACCCGGGTTCAGGAGCGAGGCCTGGATGCTGGAGGATCGGCGGGGAGAGGAAGGATTGAGCATCTGGAGGATGGTTCTCTTTCCTCAGGGGATCCAGGGACTATGCCTGGCACAGCGGCGACCTCTGGTGGAGACCGGAGGCTCGCAACGCCTGGGGCCAGAGTAGAGGGTTGCGAGCCACGGCAAGGCGTTCCCTGGCGTCGTTACGCGTCGGGACTCTGCTGGGGCGAACCAACAAGGAAAATCCTCCGCCTCCCGGAGACAGGCGAAGACATCACCCTACAGCCACACTCCACTGGCGGCTAACTCATCCAGCCCAGCCCGAACTTAAAGATAGAGCGCCTGGGAGTATAGGGCGGCCCCACTCGGGAGGGCTCAGAACCCGAGGGGATAGCCGGGCTGGTGCCAGGTCGCTGGTGAGTTTCAGGCCAGGAGGTAGAGCTGGAGGTGAGTGGATGCCTGAGAGTGTTCTCTGGGGCTCAAGCGGCCAGAAAAGAGTTAGAAAAAAATAAAATAAATAACTGGACAAACAAGAGTTACAGTTGAAAGATATGTGGTGTGGATGTAATCAGACTGGGTGTAACACTGTATCAAGAAATAGTGCCCTTGTCTGATCTTATTATGAACTGCCTGTATTTACTTAGTTATGTTTTGCTCCCATCACTCAGACTGGCCCCATTGGCCCTATCCTGCACCACCCCATTATCCGCTGTGCCGGGACTTACCTCCCGTGTTCGTCCTTAGCTTGCCCCACAAGGTGGGGCCTTTATGAGGAGGCTTCCCCATCGGATGTCTGGCTCAGTGGCTGGGGTGCCATGGGTCAGCAGTGTGAGGAGCCTGCGGTGCAAGGTGGGCGGCATCCTGTATGGCCTGACTTTTCCTAGCATTCTCTCTGGTGGCATGGTGTGCAGTGACATAAGGGACGGTACGCCTGACATCTGCCCCACCTCCTGAAAGTGCTAGCTTCAGCTGTCGGACCCCTGGCTTCTACCAGAGGTCAGGCAAGCACCAGGAACGTTCCCCACCCTCCCACCCAGAGAGAGAGCAGTCCATAGGATGCCCAATCCTCCCCCACCCCAGCTGGCCCTCCGACACCTGGGCTTGCTTCCAAACCCATGTCATCTGCATTGCAAGCAGTGGCACTAGCTACACTGCTCTCTGTGGGAGCACACAGTCTTCCGTGGAGGAGAGAGTGTCCTCTGGGGTGCTGATTCCCTCCGATGACCCAGGCTGCCTCAAAACCTGGGCCACTGCAGTCACATTGGTAGGCAGTAGCACTACTGCTACACTGGCAGGCTGGATGTTATGAACTGCTTTAATAAAGACGAGTAGTTTAATTAAAAGAAAGGAAGCGGTTCAGGGCCAGAGAAAGCTATAATAGCCAAAAAAAATAGCCAGAGGGTTTGCGCCATCCTGAAGCGGGAGGATGGGGATGCTGGTATCTTCGTGTGGTAGTATACTCTTCTGTCTGACTGAAGAAGCAGCTCCCTCTTCCTATGGAAAGGCAGTCACCCACATGTACTACCACTGAGGTGCCGACAAGTGGGGGTTCGGGGTGGGGGGCTCTCTGTTGAGACCATATTAAGGAGTGACCCAAATGAAAGTGTAAGTGAAGGGCTGCACTGGAATGCAGTATGATAGGATCATGCTTGAAGTTCTGAATTTGGGGAGTAGGGGATATTGCTATCTGCTTCTCACCTGAGCTTTAGGGGATGATGCAAAGCTCCAGTGTTCAAACAGAGCCCTTGCCAAAGAGAGAACATGCTGTGCTCGGAATCTGGCAGTATGCAGCCCTCGTTGCATGCATGTTCCTTCCAGTCTTTGTGAAACCAGCCAGCTTGAAAGAAGCGAGAATTCCTTTCCTCTGACCTTGAGTGACATCAGCAATTAATCTCTAGCTGCTGCTGTTGCCAGCAACTGTAAACAACAGCGGAGTTCCTCTAGCCGCAAGGCATCCTCTGACTAAGCTAAGCAACAGAAAATCTCATCTCGGGTTTGTCTGTGATTCCCTCGCCACATCAGCAGTGTGTCCCATTTCCTGTTATTGGGTTATTTGTGAACCGTGTCTGAAATTTCCATCTTAGTTGCTTGCCATCTGATTTTACTGTAATTCAGACTAAAGTGCAACTTTATCTGGAGAAGACAGAGATTCTCCAAAGATCTGCATGGTGCCTCAGTCAACTGTAATTAGAAGCAAACACCAGGAAAAAGAAGGAACTCTCACTCTTCAGTAGAAAATAGAAAAATCTGCATAGAGGCGAAGTCATAGATAAGTACAAAATGTGTTTTATTCAACTGCAGATAAAAAGTCACACAATACATACTTGGGAAAATGCAGGAAACAAAGAGGAGGATATACCCCACCGACCATAGCTGACGGTAGGAGCACTGACTGTGGGGCTCATAGCTACTCCAGTCCCAATCTCCAAGCAGGAGTTGTTGAAGACAAGAGTGTAGGAACACAGGCTATGGGGTAACTCACCTTCACTTCGGTCAAAGCGTTTCCCAGCAGGAGTCACTGTAGACAGTGGTGTAGGGCACTGGCTGTGGGAGAGCTCACAGCTACTCAGTGTCAGCCTCTCCCAGTAGGAGTGGCAATAAGTAATGGTGTAGGAGCACTGACTGTGGGGAGCTCACAGTTACCAGTCCCAACTCTCCCAGCAGAAGTAACTGTAGGTATGGTGTAGGAGCACTGGCTGTGGGATACTCACATCTACTCTAGTCCCAACCTGCCCCAGCAGGAGTAATTGTAGGTAATGGTGTGGGAGCACTGACTAGGGAAGCTCACAGCTACTCCAGTCCTACTCAGTCCCAGCAGGAGGCACTGTATGTAATGGTGTATGCAGTGACTGTCAGGAGCCCATACTACTCTAGTCCCAGCCTCTCAGCATGAGTCACAGTGTGTACTGGTGCAGGAGCAGGACTGTATGAGCTCACAGTTAATCAGTCCCATATTCCCAGCCTCTCTGTTCAAGAATCCTCTTCCATTTTGCTTTGTCAATACCTCTTCTTATTTTGAGTCTTTTATATCCAGATTCCTGAATCCTAGTTTACTCACTGAAGTCAAGCTAGAGGCTGGATGGGATTGATTGTCTTGTGCTTAGGTGTAACACCCTTCTTGATTCACTCACCACAGTTTATCAGGACTGGCGGTAATGGGGTCTGTTCTCTGGACTCTGTTGCAACTCCTCCTCCCTCCCTTGACTAACATGCTGAAGTTTTGCAGGGCCTGTGGATGGAATCCATCATGTGGGCTTTGCTATGCCTGCTGACTCCTGGCTGCAGTGTTTTTTTTTCTTTCTGGGGGGTATCTGAAAGCAAAACATTATTGGCGCCAGCAGTGTGTGAGATATTGGGCGCCCGCCATTATGAAGTGCTGTCCCTGGGATATGTAATGGAATACTAGGAAGATAATATATTAATAAATGGAATCCTGCCAAGGTTAAGAAGTGAGCAAAGCAGAACACGTCTGGTAAAGGAACTGAAAAGAATGCTTTTAGAAGAAATTGTAACAAAATCTCTCTCTCTCACCTGCTGTTTTATGAACAGATTAAGCCAGGTTCCTGGCTTGCTCAGACTGGTGTTACCTAATTAGCAGATTATAAACAAACCTTTTAAATAAGAGTACTTGAAGTCTGTGAGGAATACAACCCAAATGAGCTTGACTCCATCTGCCTCAGCTTGCTGTTGCAAGACCAGTCTCGATTGGTTGCTCGTGCGAAGGGCTGATTTACTAGCTGAATTCAAGCGGCACTGCAGCTTTGCAGAATAAGCAAAACATGCTAGCTGTGCGTAACCATCTGGTACAAAATGTTTCCTTTTGGGGTGGAGGGCTCTTAAAATTAATTTTCACATATGGCCCAGCTGGGATACAGTGTTTTATTTTCAGCTACTCTCCCCACCACCTGATAATTTAGCTGGGAGTGAAGCGTAGTACAGGGAGGTCAGGTAGGCAAGTATTTTCTCATGGTCAGAGAGAGAGTGTGTGTGTGTGTGTGTGTTGTCAGAACTTACTGGAACCGTCAGTCAAAATATCTCACCTTGCTTAATAATGAATTCCAAGGAAGTTACTTAAAATTAATTTAACAGTATGGCTCCTTTTAACGTATTTGCAGAAGGCTCTGATTTAACGACGTCTTGTGGTTATCACCAGCAATGATATAAAATAAGTTGAATTTATGTTATAAAATGTTGAGTAAGGTACTCCATTATAGAAAATATAAAAGTGCAAGGATAAATGTGAAACCTGAAAATACAATTCTGAGTTGTCGGCAGCAAAATTTATTGGAAACAGTGTTGAACACATTCAATAATTGTTTTTTTTTTTTTTTTCAGATGACGTCTGGTTACTTTATCTTTTAGAGTTGTAGATAATCTTTAAATATTGCAGAGGTTATATGGTATAATACCTATAGGAATCATTTTTTTTTTTTTGCCTTATCTGTTTTAGTCTTCCATATCTATCGGCACCCCCACTCTGGGCTTACTATGCCCCATCTCCCAACAAACTCACCCCTCACTGCCCCATGCAGGAGGCTTAACCAGACCTCAGACCAATGTACACGGGTTGTTGCGTCTCTGCTGGGGCACCTTCTGTGATCAAGGAGATACTCCTGGACTGTTTCCTTTCCTCTGTCCTAATTACCAGCTTGTATGTAGGTGGGGCAGCACCCCAGACTGGAGGAGGAAGCCCACACGGGTGGCACAGGCTGAGGGCTGCAAGACTAGTGCGCTGGGGCCCAGCGTCATTGGAGGGCTGGCAAGGCTGTTATTTGATACCAGTGTAATATTTCTGTCTTTTCTTCCCTGCCCTCCCACACGTTTGTGCACTCAGCAGCTGGCCTGGGGTACTTGATACTGCGTGTAAACCAATGCTAGTCAAATGCACCTCCGCTGCACCACTGCCAGGAGGTGCTATAAGGCGATACAGTGAGAGACCTCCCCAGGGAGGAGGGCACCCCATGGAATCATTTCAAGGCAGCAGCCTTTGTCTACCTTCCTTTTAAGAGCGTTCTGAAATAAATATGTAACCCCCTGCAAATGGGGTTCCCAAAAGACTTCAGGAGCTTGCTTGAATGCTCCAAGCCTGAATGGTGTTTGGCATTTAAGCCATTTATCAGTGAGTGTTTTAGAGCCTCTGGTACTGTCTCTTTAAGAGCTGTCTGCTTGCAGACATAATTAGTTTGTATGGGGGACTGTGTGCTTCTCTGAGTACCACTCGAGCTGCTGCCAATTCACTTCATTTTGCAGTCACTAGGAGTGCAAAGGAACCTATCTGAAAGATGTAACTGTTTGCCAGAAATTATTTAGAGTAATAATGAAATTACAGTTTGTCTAACCTGCTTTCTTTGCAGTCAGAACTGTGTCTGCTAGTTCCCCATTCTAGTTTTGAACTGCTGAACTGGACCAATCAGTGTGGGGTAAGCTAGCTCTAAAATGATGCCTTGGACGAATCAGAACTTGGACTCATAATCTGAGCCAGCCACAAGAAGGATTGTATGGGCAGTGACTCTGGGAGATGTAGTTTAGACTTCAGTGCCTTTTGGACCAACAGCAGCAGTCTATTGTGAGTGACAGCCAATCCAGTCAAGAACTGGGAGGAACTCAAAGGAAGTGCCGGTTTCGTCAGTTGGAGTTCAGTTGAGCTTTGGCAGTGAAGAAGGAAGGAGCCCTGTACTTTTCAGTGTGCAGTTTTTAGTCAAAAACGTGTAAGGCCCAGAGTCTGTCTGCAGCTTGTTAGGGACTGAATCCATCCTGTGAAAAGAATCAAAGGATCTCTGAAGAGTAGAAACCAGGCTCACCTGTAGAAGACTGGAGGAATTGCTGAAAATTACACTCGGTCTGTCAGGAACTGAATCTGCTGTGTGTTCTCCTGGTATTGTGCAGTAATTGCGATGTCGGGATACAGATGCAGCCTGCCTGGTATAGTGCTTTCTTTTATATGGATGTGTGAAGAGGTTTGTGTACCTCAAGTGAGCCCTGCTGACATTGAAGGACCCTATCTTATTTGGAGGTCGTGAGTACTAATTCAGGGTCGCTCCCTGTTGAATTGCCACATTAAATCCAAATGGAATTACTGTACTGCTGACTGTTTAATTCTCCTTTTCTCTGTGTGAAAGGGCCCTACCAGCTGCCACGTTTGGACTAGCCACTAGGGCTTGGGTACCCAGGGACAGTAACTGATAGGGATAGGCCTGTGCACAGAGCCATAGGTAGATTATTAGAGTGATAAGCTAATTAACCTGATTTCCCCTGTCCTTGTTATATCCCCTAAATAAATCAGAGCTGCTTGTTTCAGCAAAGTTATACTGCCTGAGGTATTTGTCTATGTTAAAGTACTGTACTGTGATTGTTGCACTGTATCTCATTTCACAGGAGGTCCCAGTGCCGGAACCAGACCTGGGGGTAAGTGTATACTGTGAAGGTAATTCTGATATATTGTGTGGGCCACTAGTGGAAGAAGGGGTTGCAGTGTCCCAGAGGGCTGTGACCAAGTTAGTTTAACTACTGCAAACCCTGACCTCTGGGTGGAGGCACCCGCCATTGATCCAGGCCCTCAACCTGTTAGTGGCAAATCAGGCAGGGTAGTAGCCCTGGGATAGCGCCATCTAGGGGTTACATCTTGAGGCTCACCGCTGGGATTGTGTGTCCTCTAGTGGCCATATTTCTGAACCACTGTTAAGAAAAATGGGTACCCCGACAGAAGTGGCTGTGCACCGGCTGGTGGAGTGGTGTACTGGGAGGAGATCGACCCCCAAATGCTATGCTTATCCTGGACATCCCCTGGTATCAACACGGACACTGTGCAGGGAGTACTTTCCAAGGTGGAAGGTTTACAAACCCTGTGGTGGTGGGTCGGCATGCTAATCTGCTCACCCACACTTTCCTGGCCCTAGTAGAGTTTAAGGATCCCATAGATAGCTCCAAAGTGCCACAGACCATTACCCCAGAGGGAGCCCTCACTGCTTGGAGAGTGATAACTAAGGACAGTAAAGACCGGGGAATCAGCCCCCACCACTATCTGAAACTTTGAGGAGAAATTTGCTGAATGGTTGCTGGGAGGAAAACTGTGGAGGACTTGAAGAAACTATTCTTGCCACCTGGAGTGTTCTCCCCAACACCCTCTCCTGCTCCAGTGCCCGTAATGGTGGCTGAACCAATGCAGACTCCTATTTCTGCACCTGCCATTAGTCACGACTCTTACCAAGGTTGAGGATCTTCTCTGGCACCCTCCCACCCCCAAGGAGGATGACTGGAGACCTGGATAGACTATGTTGCCCCCAAGTGCTAGAATGGCAAATGCTCGGAAGGCGAAAAGCGTAAAGAGGGTTAGTGAGAGCCTCCGAGGTCCTGCCCTGGCTACCATCCGTAAGCAAACGGCCAGTAACCCTGAAGCGACTGCACAGGCCTATCTTGAGGCCTTGGAGAATGTGTATGGGAGCCCAGATTCTGATGAGGACCTATGGTGGAGAGTAAGAAATGCACAACAGTACCAAGGGAGTTGTTGTCTGTGTATGTCTCTCGGCTGGAAAAATTGTTGCAAGAATGCCTCAGAAAGGGTAGTTTGCCAGCGATTGAACTAGACCGAACCAGACTGGACAGAATCCTTAAGTCTGCCCCTTCTCAGAACTGCTGTTGCTTCAGTTACGCCTTGGCAAATCGACTGGAATCCCCACCTCCTATGATGAGTTAATGAGAGAAATTGAGGAGTTGAGAAAAGCGACCTCGGGAGGTACCTGCACCAACAGCTGTGGCTACGACCCGAGTGACTGAGGGTGACCCATCAAGTGAAGTTCAGGGCAGAGGTTGACAGTCAATGAGTGCTCTGACAAGGAAAAGATATGCCACAATGGGGCGAACTGTTGAGAGAGATCCGAATTCAAAACAGTCCTTTATGAAGGCCACGCCTGCAAGTACGGGCCTGACCTATATCCGACTGCATCTGCTATGGGGGTGGGGTACCCACCATGTATCTCCTGCTGATAACAGCTCCAAACTCAATTCCTTGACCATGGAAGTGCAGAAACTGGACGAGATGTCTCCAAATGCTTATCCGTCAAGAGACAGAGAGGGCACCCAGGTTTCCAGTTAGTAATACCCCCCCTGGCTCCCAGTGGCCGTCCGCCAGCTCAAACTCCAGAAAGTATGTTTTGCTATAATGTGGGAAAGATGGGCACATGAAAAGGGAATGCCAGTCCCCAAAAGACACTGACAAAGTTGCATATAGGCTACAAGGAGAGCTTCGAGAAGAAATCAGTGGTTAAGAGGTGCGACATGATCCCAGTGAGGGCACCAAAAATGCTAATTCACGTCCTTTGTGGCAAGGTCAGTTGCCCAGGCCCCACTACTGCCTCTCAGACTGGTCCAGAATAGTGGGTCCCTCCATGGAGACCACTGTAAAGGTGAATGGAGTGTCTACAAGAGCTGTATTAGACAGTGGCTCCCAAGTGACAATTATGTTCAAGATTGGTATCAGAAGCATTTGTCAGAAGTACCCTTACAACCATTAGAAGGACTGCATGTATGGGGGTTAGTGAGAAGGCCTACCCTATTCCGGGTATATCCGAATTTGGCTGTCTCTTCCCCACCTCCCGTGGCTGGAGTGGCCGAACAAGTAGAGACCCTAGCCTTAGTGTGTCCCCCCACTGGACTGTATGATGGTGTCCCTTTGTTGATTGGAACAAATGCTCATATGTTCGGAAGCTGGCACAGTTGTGTTATGAAAAACAGGGGTCAAAGACTAGTAGAGCTTTAAGAGTTCCGGCTTTAATTAAGAAGGCCTATGAGGCACAGAGAGATGCTGAAAAACAGAACCAGAGGAACCGGTCGGAATTGTATGGAAGAAGGATCCTGAGTCTCTGATCCTGGCGCCAAATGCCCAGTGTACCTTACAGGAGAGGTCCATCAGAAAGGATGTTAAGAATAAAATATTAATGTTGGATGCACAGGCGATGGAAAATTGCCAGAGGACTGCTGGTCAAGCCTAGTATTTTGCCCGCTAGAGCCCATGCTTATGCCAGAAGGGTAATGGTCCAAGTTCATAATGTCTGAAAGAGACATCTCGAAAACAGAGGTTGCATCCTGGCTAATGTGCATTGTGCAGACACTGCAGTGCTACCTAGCAGCAAGAGTTCAAGGAAGAATGACAGAGTAACGCCTGACTTGTTTGATTTCGGCGACTCCGCTGCCAGCTGAATGGAAAGTGAGGATCAGTGAGAAGCTTGCCCAGAGAGACCAGGTGTTTTCTTTAAAGGAATGGGATGTAGGATGCGGCAAGGAGCTGAGCACAATATCCGCCTGCATGACTAAAGACCATTTCGTGAGAGGTCTCGACGCCTGGCACCTGCTGACATAGATGATGTGAGACGGCATCTGCAAGAGATGTTAGCTGCTGGTGTAATACAAGAATCCAGAAGCCTTATGCTTCCCCCATTGTGGTAGTGAGGAAAAGAATGGAACAGTAAGGATGTGTGTGATTATCGCACCTTAAACCGTGCGGACTATCCCTGATCAGTACACAATACCCCGCATTCAGGATACTTTGGACTGCCTAAACGGGAGCAAGTGGTTCTCTGTGCTGGATCTCCGCAGTGGGTACTACCAGATCCCGCGGCCCCAGAGGACCGTGGAGAAGACGGCCTTTATCTGTCCGCTATTTCTATGAATTCATGAGGATGCCTCAAGGGATTTCAGGTGCCCCAGCCACTTTTCAGCGATTGATGGGCGTGCAGTGGGGACATGAACTTACTAGAGTGCCTGGTATACCTAGATGATGTTATTGTGTTTGGCAGCTCACTGGAGGAACATGAGAGCAGATTATTTAAGGTATTGGACCGACTGAGGACTTTGGCCTTAAACTGTCCATTGATAAGTGTCAATTCTTTCAAACATCAGTAAAGTATGTGGGACACATAGTATCCACCGAGGGAATAGAGACCCACCCAAGTAAAGTTGAGGCCTTGACCACCTGGCCACAGCCCAAAATCTAAAAGAACTGCAAAGATTCCTGGGATTCTGTGGTTATTATCGGCGCTTCATCAAGGACTATTCAAGAGTGATCCGCCTTTACTTAACCTTACTCAAGGGTATCCCCAACCCACAAAATACCAAAAGTCAGCGTCCCTCAAGACTGAAGAGTGTATTTTCATCCGAGTGAAGTATTTGGGCCCGCTGGACTCCTGATTGTGAGACTGCTTTTCATGAGATCATATATCAACTTACCCATGCTCCAGTGCTGGCCTATGCCGATCCAAGAAAACCTTACGTCCTGCACACTGATGCTAGCTTGCAAGGGTTGGGGGCTGTGTTGTACCAAGAGCACAGAATGGCCTGAGACCAGTGGCCTTTGCCAGTGAAGCCTGACCCATCCGAAAAGAACTATCCTGTACATAAGTTAGAGTTCCTAGCTTTGAAGTGGGCTATTGTTGACCAATTCCATGAGTACTTATGGGGCTAAAATACTAGTAAAACTGACAATAATCCTTTGACCTATGTGCAGACCTCAGCTAAGTTGGATGCCACTGGCCATAGGTGGCTTTCTACATTATCTACATATGACTATGCTCTGAATACCGAGCAGGTCTGAACCACATAGATGCTGATGCTCTCCCGGAGGCCTGTTCCCCAGAATGATTGGGTCCGATTGGCAGAACCTGACATTCGGCACTCTGCCGGAAGTTTGACAGGGAGGAACAAATGTCCACGGACGCAGTGGACTGCATGGTGGATTCCTTGGGACCCTCTGAGAATTGCATACCTGCTGCTTATTGCCACTTTTCTGCAATAGACATTGGTGCACTGCCTCAGCTGGACAATGACAGTATTAGCAGGCTCAATCCACGATCCCATGATCAAAGCAGCTTTAGAAGCCCTCTATGCAGGAAAAGATGTGTCCAAATTACGCCCACTGATTTGAGAACTGCACTGTTATACAAAGAAGGTCCTAAGTTGAAACTGATCAATAAACTGTTATACAGAGAAACAGTAGACAGAGGGGACAAGTAGACAAACAACAACTAGTGCTGCCCACTGCCTTTCGAGACTCAGTACTGAGGTCCTTGCACAACCCATGAGGCACCTTGGTATAGACAGAACACTTGACTTGGTGAGATCCAGATTCTATTGGCCTAAGATGGGGGCTGATGTGGAGCAACACATTCGAACTTGTAGTCGCTGCTTACAGAGGAAAGCTTTGCCCCAGAGGGCTGCCCCTTGTTAACATCACCACCAGTGCACCCATGGAGCTGGTCTGTATTGATTTTCTGAGTTTGGAGTCAGATCAAAGAAATATCAGTAATGTGCTGGTGGTCACTGACCATTTCATGAAGATATGCCCAAGCTTTCCCCACGAAAGACCAGAAAGCATCCACTGTGGCCAAAGTACTTGTAGAAAACTTTTTTGTTCACTATGGGGCTCCACAAAGAATCCATTCTGATCAAGGGAGAGACTTTGAGAGTCGTCTGATCAAAGAGATGCTTTTCTCTGTGGGGAGTGCAAAGTCCAGAACCACTCCTTACCACCCCAGGGGACCCACAGCCTGAACGTTTCAACCGCACTTTGCTAGATATGCTAGGCACCCTGCACCCAAAGGACAAGCCTAGATGGAGCCAACAAATTAGCACCCTGGTACATGCTTATAACTGCACCAAAGTGATGCCACTGGATTCTCCCCTACCGCCTGATGTTTGGAAGAGAAGCTCGACTACCAGTAGATGTGTGTTTTGGGGTCTCTCCTGATGGGGTTCAAGCTGACAACTATTTACAGTATGTGCAAAAGTTAAAGGCCCAAGCTAACTCATGCGTACCAACTGGCTCAAACCATGGCTGCCAAAAGAAATCTGGCCAACAAAGAAAGGCATGATAAAAGGTGAAAGCACAGGAACTCGGAGGGAGATCGGTATTGCTAAGAAATCTGGGACTGCATGGCAAGCACAAGATTGCTGACCGATGGCACCATCTCCCTCACATTGTAGTGGGCAAACTAGATGATTTGCCAGTGTACAAAAGTAAGGCCTGAGAATAATTCAAAAGATGTAAAACAATACATAGAAATCATTTACTGCCCATTGGACAAATCTTAATTGAGTCTGAGCCCCTAGAAGATGCCCCTCTGGACCAGTGACTAGAGCTGCTGCTAAGAAAAGATCAAGAAAGTCTGCACCTACAGAAGCAAAGTTAAAGTGTTCCCTCCACAAGTCCCAGTTGAGCATGACTGTCAGTCCATATCGGAAGAAAGTGAGAGTGACTTTGAATACTATCCTTCTACGAACTGAGTCAATTGTTCGGGGCAATCCCTAGTCAATACTGGAGACAAAGCTGGGCCTTCTGGACTGTCTAGCCCCAGCTTCATCCCTGGAGCCAATGCTCCCAGAAAGTGAAGTGCAAAGCATCAGATCAGATGAAATGGAATCATTGTGCATGGTTGAACTGTTTGAGCTTTCAGGGAGAAATGATAGACTGGGGCAGACTGGTGATACACTGAACAAGAAGAGTATTTTGAGTGCCTGACAGTCCACTGCCAGTGTCCGAAAGCTCTCCATGCGAGCCAAATGTTGTGGACTCAGAAACTGTAACTCCTGGAGCTGAAAGTGCCCCAAGTTCTAGCCTCTCTACCCCCATGGAGACTCTGACAAGTGAGGACAATGCTGAAAATGAGGCTCAGAGTGCAGAGACTATAACAGTTCCCCTAGAAAGACTGGTCGAGCTGTAAAGCCTGTGGTGCACCTCAGTTATGATTCACTTGGGGGCCTGTGGACTTGCCTCTCAATGTTGTCCATAAAGGAGTGTATGTGTCCCGAGCTCACTGCCCAAACTGAGCATCAGTGCTAACTCCAAGTTACTTGTGTTGCCCTCTAAGTATGGTGCCCTTGCCCCATCCAGCCCCAAGGTAACTGATAGGAAGGGCCCCCTCTCTTCAGGTTTCATGTACAAGAGGTAATAACTTGAGTTATGGTATAATGTGTATGTAATACTGTGTAAAGAGGACGTACTGCAATGTTTCAGAAATGTGTTCTTGGTAAAATGATATATTGACTGATGATTACATATGCGAACCTAATGCAAATGTATATGGTTGCAGTTGAAACTTATGGGGTACTTGCTTGATGCTGGACGTCAAGCTTTCCCAAGCCAGGAAGGGTGTAACCCCTGCAAATGGGGGTTCCCAAAAGACTTCCAGGAGCTTGCTTGAATGCTCCAAGCCTGAATGGTGTTTGGCATTTAAGCCATTTATCAGTGAGTGTTTTAGAGCCTCTGGTACTGTCTCTTAAGAGCTGTCTGCTTGCAGACATAATTAGTTTGTATGGGGGACTGTGTGCTTCTCTGAGTACCACTCGAGCTGCTGCCAATTCACTTCATTTTGCAGTCACTAGGAGTGCAAAGGGAACCTATCTGAAAGATGTAACTGTTTGCCAGAAATTATTTAGAGTAATAATGAAATTACAGTTTGTCTAACCTGCTTTCTTTGCAGTCAGAACTGTGTCTGCTAGTTCCCCATTCTAGTTTTGAACTGCTGAACTGGACCAATCAGTGTGGGGTAAGCTAGCTCTAAAATGATGCCTTGGACGAATCAGAACTTGGACTCATAATCTGAGCCAGCCACAAGAGGATTGTATGGGCAGTGACTCTGGGAGATGTAGTTTAGACTTCAGTGCCTTTTTGGACCAACAGCAGCAGTCTATTGTGAGTGACAGCCAATCCAGTCAAGAACTGGGAGGAACTCAAAGGAAGTGCCGGTTTCGTCAGTTGGAGTTCAGTTGAGCTTTGGCAGTGAAGAAGGAAGGAGCCCTGTACTTTTCAGTGTGCAGTTTTAGTCAAAAAAGCGTGTGTAAGGCCCAGAGTTCGGTCTGCAGCTTGTTAGGACTGAATCCATCCTGTGAAAAGAATCAAAGGATCTCTGAAGAGTAGAAACCAGGCTCACCCTGTAGAAGACTGGAGGAATTGCTGAAAATTACACTCGGTCTGTCAGGAACTGAATCTGCTGTGTGTTCTCCTGGGTATTGTGCAGTAATTGCGATCGGGATACAGATGCAGCCTGCCTGGTATAGTGCTTTCTTTTATATGGATGTGTGAAGGGTTTGTGTACCTCAAGTGAGCCCTGCTGACATTGAAGGACCCTTATCTTATTTGGAGGTCGTGAGTACTAATTCAGGGTCGCTCCCTGTTGAATTGCCACATTAAACCAAATGGAATTACTGTACTGCTGACTGTTTAATTCTCCTTTTCTGTGTGAAAGGGCCCCTACCAGCTGCCACGGTTTGGACTAGCCACTGGGCTTGGGTACCCAGGGACAGTAACTGATAGGGATAGGCTGTGCACAGAGCCATAGGTAGATTATTAGAGTGATAAGCTAATTAACCTGATTTCCCTGTCCTTGTTATATCCCCTAAATAAATCAGAGCTGCTTGTTTCAGCAAAGTTATACTGCCTGAGGTATTTGTCTATGTTAAAGTACTGTACTGTGATTGTTGCACTGTATCTCATTTCACGGGAGGTCCCAGTGCGGAACCAGACCTGGGGGTAAGTGTATACTGTGAAGGTAATTCTGATATATTGTGTGGGCCACTAGTGAGAAGAAAGGGGTTGCAGTGTCCCAGAGGGCTGTGACCAAGTTAGTTTAACTGTGCAAACCCTGACCTCTGGGTGGAGGCACCCATCATTGGATCCAGGCCCCTCAACCTGTTAGTGGCAAATCAGGCAGGGGTAGTAGCCCCTGGGATAGCGCCATCTGGGGTTACAAATACATGTAAATGGAGGAAACAATAGTCCTTTGTAGAAGCGATTTGTGGAGCAGAATGAGCTGAAGTCTGCATCTGGGTAGCCTCAGTCTCTTTAGGTTGCAGAACTAAAACAAATTCTGCACAGCTTTATGTTGCTGAGCCTGGGAAATTAGTCTGTCAGATCAAAATGTCTCTGTGTCCAGGTATCTGGGCTGCATCTCTTGTTCTCCAGCAGTTGGGTGGTGATTCCATTTTGGTCTGTCAGCCTTTTGGATCATCACCTCAGTGCCTCATCTTTACGTGAGAGAGAGAGATTTAAAGAAAATCCAGGAAAGTCCTCAGAGTGTGGCTCTCCAAGTGTGCCCAGGGGTTTAAGGTTGGGGTATAGCCAACCCCAGTTTGGCATACTGTTTTAATTCATCTTGTTGCTTTTATTTCACCTTATCCAATGATTGCACATTTACTGCTTACACATGAAGGTGACTGACTGCTCCTGTCAAGTCATGTTTTAACTATTCGGTCCTCACAGAAAATGTTTTAACCTTTTCTGTCACTTATAAATTAAAAAAATTTATCCAGCAGTGGAACACATTCAGAAAAAAGTACAGTGCTTTATTTTTGCATATTATTAATAATTCTGAAGAAAAGTATTCTCCTTTGCAGTTAGGTTTCTGAAGGTGCTGTAGACTTCTTAATATGTCCTGTGATAACTAAAATATTGCTGCCATAAGAGGGTGTCAAAAAGGTGAGCAAAGACGAGACTTTGGAATTACTTAATAAAAATGCAATTTTTTTTAAAGAATCCTTAGATCTTCTTCAGGATCTCTCTTTCATCAGGCCACACCTGTGGAAGTATAGCCAGCCAGCTAGGACCAAATGGAAACTTTTACAAGCAGTCCACTACGGACCTCCCACGACAGTGTCCTATGTCAGCACCTCCCATATAAGCGTGGTGGCCCCATTCCTCCTCAGTTCTTTTCCGCTGTTTACCATACTCGTTGGACCCTCAACGAAATGCCATGCTGTCCACTATTTATTTCTCACCTTAGTTAATCATCACTTTTATAAAGTGATTTTCAATGTCATATATAGTCGACTAAAGAGCTGTTGAAACTGTTCAAGTACTGTGAGTGCATCAGAAGTTATATTTAGGCTTACTCGACATCTGCGTATATTGCCTTGGCTTGGCCCATAACGTGAGGCCTGCCAGATCTGCAAAAATGTAATACTACTACCCAGCGATGCCGAGAGAAGGCTTTGGAAACCCACCTCCTGAAGCAGCAGGTGGCCAGAATGGAGAAAGAGCTACAGGAAAAGAGCTCCACCGCGCAACAAGTCCGTTCCTCTGGCTCTTACTCTTCCAAATCCTGGTAAAAAACATTGGGGCAGCATAAGCACCCAGAGAGGAGTGCAGCAATGACAAGGCCTCCCTGGTTGGCTCATGGTGCCCATCCACCTAGCACAGTCGCTTCAGTGCCGCTGATCCGCTACAGCGGCAATGCTGCTAGTCATCCAGACCGTTAACACTCAAAGCAGGTCTAGGCAGGCTACGGGCACAACCTGGCCTGGCTGGTAAGTTCCCGTCAGCATCTAGGCTGTACCTTCCCCTGCTCAACATCATCCGGCATTCCTGCTCGACCATGGGCACTATTGTGCAGGCAGAACTCTTGTCCTTTATGGACATCTTTAAGCTCCTGCTGCCTTCCCTCTTATACAAGGGGATGTGTCAATAGGGCCAGCATGGAAATCCCAGCATCAACACCTACTGAGTTGTTACACTTCTTCCCTATAATGGCTATTGAACATGTTGATGGGACCAAGAGTACAATCCCGACCTCGTTATGCAGGAGGAAGAGTGGGAGAAAGAGGATTATGTGAGCTCCTATGAAAGGACTAGCTCCACTGTATCCACTAGGAGTAAAGACTCTGTGGTATGTATACCCAGGTCTCCCCTGAAATCCCTCTTTTTATCACCATAATGTAGGAACTTCAAAGTGCCATGGGATTTGATTTAGAGGAACAGGACATTACTTAGAAAAACCTGGTGGAATTCTTAGACTACCCGATTCCCCACCCATCATCATTTCTCCCTTCTGCCTACATTGGAGGATGCCACGCTGGCTGCCTGGCATAGACCCAACGTGATACCTGCCCTACCCAGGAAGACAGACAAGATTAAGCTTCCTCCGGCAAGCCTTTTCGTGAAGCCAACCTGAGGCAGATTCTGTAGTCATAAATGCTGCCCATGACAGGTCTAAGGCAACAAAACAATGTAGTTCCTTCTTCCTGATAAGGAGTTGAGGAGGCTTGATGTCTTGGGCAAAAGAGCATTTGCTTCTGCCTCTGTGGGCCTGAGAAATGCAAACTGTCAGCCCCATATGATCAAATACCAAAATACTCTCTGGGTGAAGGCCAAAGCAGCTGCTCAGGCCTCTCCAAGAAGGTACTCTAAGTAGGAGCTATTAAAGGCTATCACAGCAGGTGCCAGTGTAAGTGAACATCTCCTAATGTCCCATACGAAATCTTGGATGCCTCTGCCAGGCAGCAACCTCTGCCATGGGCGTCGAGGAGGTACTCCTGGCTTAGAGTGGCTGGCTTTGTGAATGATGTCCAGCAATCTATTCTCAGTGCCTATTAGAGGATATAAATTGTTTGGGGCAGATGTGCAAGACATCCTCTCTAATTTACAGGCCTCAAACAAAACCCTGATCAGTCCATTCCCGCTATGCTACCGGGCAAAACCCTGAAAATCAGTCCATTCCCTTTGTGATACTAGGCAAAACCCTGAAATCGGTCCATTCCCTGTATCATACTCGGCCAGACTCAACAGAGAGTGCCATTTGGACCAGCCACTACCAGACACCACTCTTTGACCAGACAGCAGAGTAAGGGCAGTGAAGCAGCAGGCCTGCCTCCACCAGGAACCACCCAGGTGCTCACTCAAAACCCTAGATGTGGCACTCTGGCAGCAGCTCACAGTAACCAGCTCTGCCAGACTCTTCTTTCAACCCACCACCACCAATACCTCCAGGGGTAGTCGTCAGGGAGTCACCTATCCCTCCTTCTGGACCAGTGGAGGGAATATAACTTCAGATGCCTGGGGGTCCTGCAGATAATAACACAAGACCATGCTCAAACGTCTGGAATTCCTTCCAGACCATTCACAGTGCCTTCCCATTACCCTTCAGGCGCATCTCATTGCTTCTGGAGGAAATGCACACCACTTTGCATCAGAAAGAGCAATAGAACCTGTCCCTTTGGAACAAAGGATTCTATTCTCGGTACTTACTAGTTCCAAAATGCAGGAGATCTGAGATCGATTCTAGATCTCGGAGATCTGAACTTTATTAGAGTACAAGAAGTTAAGAATGGTCACTCAGCAAGGCCTGCTTTCACTGCTGCAAATAGGGACTAAATTTGTTCCCTGGATATGCAGAATGCCTACCTGTAGATCAAGATTTGTGCTTCTCATAGGAAATATTGAAGATTCCTGTTTTGGGGAACTCTACCAGTTCAGAGTATTGCCCTTTGGTTCATCATCTGTGCCACGGGTCTTTACCAGATGTTTAGCAGTGGTGGCAACAGCCCTCCACATGGGAGGCCTATATGTTTTCCCCTACCTGGTCGACTAGCTTCTCAAAGCTCATTCCAGGAAGCAGCTTCTCACACCATAGACCACACCAGACACCTGTTCAATGCTCTAGGGATTACTGACAACATGCCAAATTCAGTCTTGACCCCTTGTCAACGTCTGCAGTACATTGAAGTAGTCCTGGACACAGCCCATGGCCTAGTCTTCCTGCCCCAGGACAGGGTCGAGCATCTGATTACACAGGCCCAGATGGTCTACAACAACAGGTATGTCACTGCCAGGACATTCCTGAGACTCCTAGGCCTGATGGCAGGCCATCACCACAGTACCACTGGTCAGACTGCACTGAGAATCCTACAGTGGACACTAAGAGTCTAGTGGGACAAACATACAGACAACCTAGAACAAAAAGTTCTAGTAACCTCCTCTGTACGATAGGTGCTTCAGTGGTGGATGGAACCCAGCCATTTGCTGAAGGGGTTCCTTTCCTGATCCCTTTCCTCATCAGATTCTCACTACAGATGCCTCAGAGATGGGCTGGGGGCACATCTGGGGCCCCATCAGACATAAGGTACGTGGACCAAAGTGGAGGCACCCTCCACATAAATGTCCTAGAAATGAAAGCTGTTCTGTATGGCCTACTTGCCTTCCAGTCTCATCAATCCCTGGGTCCTCTGTTAATACAAACGGACAACATAAGTGTGATGCATTACATCAACAAGCAAGGGGAACTCATTCCTACCCCCTTTGCAGCGAGGCAGTGAGAGTCTGGTATTGGGCTCTAGAATAAGGTCTAGAACTGTCAGCAGTACATGTTCGGGGATCCAAAACATCTTGGCAGACAAGCTAAGCAGGTTGCAGTCCAGGATGCATGAGTGGGAACTGCTGAGCTGGGTAGCAGAAGACATGTTTGACAGGTGGAGTTGTCCAGAGTTGGATATTTTTACGTCCCCACACAATGCAGAACTGCAGCTTTTCTGCTTGCTTGTTCCAGGGCCTGGAGTTTTCTGGTGAGATGTATTTTCCCTTTCTTGGAAGAGAAAGGTTCCTGTATCCTTCCTTCCTTCTCTCTAATTCAGAGAATGCTCATCAAGCTTCAAATGGAGGGTGCAACTCTGATACTCATTGATCCCTGTGATCTCGT
The DNA here is from genome assembly GCA_016271365.2 of Neoceratodus forsteri. NCBI lineage: Eukaryota > Metazoa > Chordata > Ceratodontiformes > Ceratodontidae > Neoceratodus > Neoceratodus forsteri. Next base: position 188,846,735 of record CM028135.1, on the reverse strand, counting down.
CCAGATTTGGTTCCCTTTACTGCAGCAACTGGCAGTGGAACCATCCACCTTCCAGTATATTTTCCTGAGCATGCCAATCCAGGGAAGCATTGCCCCATACTTTAGATATACATAGAATACTTCAGGTACTGTGTACACTGTACAAAGGCAGTAGGAAGTCCTGCAGCATTTTGTTTTTTTGCCCTGGGAAAGAGGGGCACCTGTCTTTAAACAGTGCCTGTCCAAATGTTTGGCCAACTGTATTACTTCTGTCACAGGAAGTATGGTCCTGGGGTTGTTCATGGCCATTCCACTAGAGCATGGCCACTTCTGTTGCCTGTTTCAAGAATGTGTCTACTGCTGAGATTTGTGCAGCTGTCACCTGGAGTACTGTCCACACCTTCACTAAACACTGCAGTCTGGACACTGCCTCAAGGAAAAGGGCAGGTTTGGCCTGGCTGCTTCAAGGCCTCCTTTCAGATGCCTGTAGGCTCCAGCAACACAGACTGTTTTATTGTCTGTACTGCTTGGTACTTGTTCCATAGGTGTGGCCTGATGAAAGAGATATTCTAGAAGAATAGAACAGTTTCATCAGTAACCTTAGATATTTCGAGAGAATCTCTCTCTCATCAGGCCATGCCATCCACCTCTGTCCCCTAAGGATTTAGGAGCTGTGTAAATCCTGTCTCTTTCTCCAGAAAGGCCTACCTGCTGCTTCCTGCCTCACCTAGTAGGCAGAGTTACGATTCTGTCCCAGTTCCTATAGGGAGATTCTCCGAGCATCATCTCTGCAAGGAATTGAGGAGGGGAAGGGCCACTCATGTTTATATGGGAAGTGCCGACGTACAATGTCGTCATGGGTAGCCCTAGTGGACTGCTTGCAGAAAGTTTCCTGTGGTCCTAGTGGCTGGCGGCTATAGTTCCACAGGTGTGGCTTGATGAGACAGTCTCTCAAAGATCTACTGTTACAGTGAGTACATAACTGTTCTTTCTTTTCCTTTTGACTCAGAGCTGCATACCTTTGACTGCTCAGGCTGTGTCTCCTGATTTATTTTATTTATTAGAGTTTTGGTAACCGGGTAAGTCCACTGAGACCATGCAGTCCCTTTTTCAGTGACGACCCAGTGTCAATGGTGAACACAGTACAATAGATAAATACAATAATAATATACAGGATACAGAGAGATTTAACAATGTTGCAAAAATTATTACAGTGGAAAGCCAGGTAAGTAACTTAAAACAGATCGGGCATTAGTATATAAATAAAAGGATAACTAATATTATACAATATATACATAGCAGGAACGAGAGCAGGTGGATTACAAGATACATCTATCAGAGTAACATAGACTAGGCATTAACGATGAAATAATGGTTATTTAAAAGCAATTGCAGGGAGTGGGTAAGTAGGAAAGGGTAAGCTCTTTTGTGAAGGAGGATAAGGAATTGAGGCAGGAGAGTAAGTTGGGGAGGAATTCCAAGCAGAGGGAGCTGAAAGGCGAATGAGTGCTTACCGATAAGCGTTGCATCTTCTGGTATGCTTATAAGGGTAAAAATAGATCTAAGCGGGCGTGTGGGTGCTTTGTAAACAATTCCCTTAGGCAAGGGGATTAAAGAGCTTGTTAGGTTTAGAATACAAGGCATAAGGTGTGAAACTGTAACCTTGAGTCATAGGTAGGTCATTGAAGAGAATACAGGGCCTCACAGTGGTGTTTTCTGGAGTCCGCTCCAAGGGCAGAAATCCAATCTATGATAAGTTGACAAACCTGTGCAAAGGAAGAGGATTGGGCGGAGAGTAGTAGAGGCACCATAGAACAAAATAGGGAGATGGGATGTTGATGCAGTCTTTACTGTCGGCATTAGATAAAAGGGGGAAGCGGTATAATAACCGAGCTTCTGGTTTACCATTTTGGTAAGCTGAGTTGCATGATACTCCATTGAGAAGGAGGCATCTAAGTGAACCCCAGTGTGTTTAAAGTACTAACCACCTCTATAGGTCTCCTGACTGTGTACTGATCTGGAGCTGCTTGGTAGGTGTGGGGCGAGGTTATGGAAAAGCATAGCTTTTGTTTTAATATTTAGAATTAGGTGATTGTCAAAGAACCAGGTCTCGAGTGCAGTGGAATCAGAGTTGAGGCTTTGGTTAACCAGTCTGTATTGTTAGATGAGCAGTATAATATTGCATCATCAGCATATAATTACAGAGATGCACGCCACAGAAGTGGGCGAGCTCGTTGATAAAAAGTGAGAATAGGATCGGGCCAGAATAGAATCTTGGGGTACTCAATGTGAGATAGGCCTTGAAAGAGAGTGAACCAGACCATTTTACCCTTTGCGGCCTCCAGTGAGGTAGTCATGTGGAACCATCACGAGTGCTAAGTGATCCGAGACAGTTGATGCAATTACCAAGGACAAGGTGGTGGTTGACTAGATCGAAGGCCTTATCAGTAAATCGTAGAATACTCCATTGTTGGTTAGAAGACCAGCATCACTTGCATTAAGAATGTCAGTCGAGACTTTGACAAGGGCTGTGGTAGTACTATGGCCTTCCTGAAGCCATGCTGGCAGTCTGTGACAAGATGATGTAAGTCAAGTGGGATTGTGCTGAATGTGCAGGATCTGCCTAGGGTCTTGTAGGTGGGCAGAGAATTGAAATAGCCTATAATTTTCCTGATGTGGCCCCCCCTCCTTATGCGACTGATGTCTCCCAGCATGGTGCCTTGCTGGAAACTTGGTCACTACACTTATTCAGGTGCTGCAAGGAGTCAATGGTAAGGAAGGGGCACAATTAAAGCTGGGGAAAGAATTCAACAAGGATGTGAAGAAACCCTTCTTCCCTGAAGAGGTAGAGGACAAATGGGGCTGCTTGCTGGGAGAGGTGAGTTGTGCAAACACGAGCGGTTCAAAGGGTTGGGATCAGACATATGGGGTTGGTGAAGTCATGCAGGAGTGGAGGCGAGGTCAGTTGGAGAACAAGGCAGATTTGCACAGAGGGTACTTGGCCTAATACTGACCAGTGCTAGAATAGTTTGTCATAGGTAGGTCCAGGCAACTGTTATGGGCCACAGGTCTTTTCTTTTTTTTTGTACTTTATGTTTATTATTATATATATAATCCACATATAGTAGCATTCACAGACTCTTGGTATTACGTGTTTATAGTTGAAACCAGGAGGGTGCCAATCCTATTAATGCTTTCTGTTGATCCACCAAGAGCTAAAAAGATACATCATATGGGGGTATCCTTTTTCAACCTTTTCACAAAATCGTTTACAAAATTCTGCAACTATGAATTGAGCCCAAGAGCTACATGGTATTTTTCCCAGTGTGTAGTATAAAATACTGTTGATATATCTCAGTCTCTGCTTAAGAGCAGAAAGAGTCCGCCATGTTTTCTGAAAGTGAAGGCACAAAAAGCTGTGCAATAACATTAAAGAAAATAAGCCCTGCACTCTCTGCAAGCTATTTACCATTTAAGGCCCTTATTAAATCCTTCAGTGTATACTTAAACATTTTAAGACCTGCATGAACATGGAAAAATCCATAGAGAGAAAGCCCGGAACAAGGCACCTTATATTGAGAGTAAAGACAATAACTTTTGTCATTAATACAAAATGTGTTAATCACTAACAACAGGCCATGGTTCAAAAAGGTTTTTAATATCAACCCACTCTAAAGGAAGTGAAAGAAAGGAAATTTGTATTGGGAACAACGTTTTAACTCAGGGCCTGCAGTCTAACCCTCTTAAAAGAAAACGTGTTAGGCAGTCCAAGAGTGTCCTTTTTCAACTTTCCTCATCTTCAGAAGATGAATCCTCTCTCCGATTCTCCCATGGTTTGAATGTTCTTATGGCACCATTTCAATGCATCTTTGGGTTCTGAGAAGAGAAACACCTTTCCCCTGTGCACAGTTCGAGACTTGCTGGAAACAGCATTGCATGGAGATCCCGCCTCATGGAGCATGGCCCTAGCACCATCAAATTGCTTGCCTTCTGCCTGATTGCATAGCTGATATCTGGGAACATTAAAACATTTTAAAATTAAAATTTTATAAGTGTCAGTGGCTCAGTAGATAGCACACTCGCCTCTGAGGCCGGAGATCAGAGGGCTGTGGGTTCAGTTCCCACATCTGGCACTTGGGTTAATATCCCAGTACTGACACTGTAGTGCAGCATGAGAGGGTGCTGCATTTCTGAGTGCGTCTTTCGGATGAGATGTTAAACCGAGGTCCCATCTGTCTGGATTGGTGGTAGTTCAGGTGGATGTTAGTCCCATGGCACTTATCGAAAAGAGTAGGAATTTCCGGTGTCCTAGCCAAATTTCCCTCATTCACTAAAATACCACCAACAGCTTAATCTGGTTCAAGATCAGTTGGCATTCATCTGTATCCCTTCCCGGGTTGTGCCTGAAAATAGGCAGGATTTGTCTAGTGCACTTACCGGTCAACAAAACTAAATAAAATAAATAAAAATAAATAAATAAAATCTGTTGACTATCCAGCAGGAGAGATGCTTTTGCCTCGCCATTGCCGTAAGGAGTCCAGATCCACACCATCGAGGCGACAGTGACTGTCCATCTCGCTCAGGGTTGTCCGGCGGCTCTGGAAGTGACCGAAGCTTTCTGGAATTTTGGACCACAGGTGCTATCTCCTCTCCTAATTGTTGAGTTCACCAGTCCTGCAGGAACAGCATCAAATGGTCCCTTCACAACATTCTGGAAGCCCGATTAGTCTCAGATTTGCTGCAGAATCTAATTTTCTATTGTTTCAGTCTTTATCTCATGTGCCATTCTCCTTAATCACGGAGGTTACTGCCCCATTGCGCATCCACCCATTTGGTGGCATCCGATGTCACTAGGGTTACTGATTCCATTGTGGATTCAATACTAGACACCCTGTTAGCCAGTCCATCAAATTTATCAGCCAGTCCTGCGACTGTAGTGATTAGCCTAGTAATCATTAGGCCCAGTGTCTGCAGAGTTTCTTCTCCCTCAACTTTGGGAGGTTCAAGGTTGCGGCCTTGGTTGAACCTCATGGTCTGGACTCCCGCTTGTATCTTGGCTCTAACTCCATGTCCTGTGGCCCGATCCTTCTTAAGGTTTCCCATTAGCAAACAGTGGAAGATATAACCCTCAGAGTAACTTGGATCCTGCTGGCTTTCAAATAATCAAGGTTTTAATGATATTTAGTGCAGATTAAATGCAGAGCTCTATCTCAATGCAGCCATCTTGCTTGGGCTCCACAGCGCCCCCACAGGTCTTTTTCCGTCTGTAACAGTCCATGTATCCATGTTGGTAGGGACATCATTGTTTCCACTTAGATCTAGAATAGCACGTTGAACAATAATCATGGTTCAGCTATCATTTCTTAGTAAGTGCTCTTGGAATTTAACTCTCCTGTTCCTTGCTCATGTAGCCATACTGTCTGTCTATATGTATGGATATGTATCAGCTCTGTATTAACCACCCGCTGTGTGAAGTAGGTGTTACCCTTCATATTGTCCCCAGAACTTAATCATGCTCTGTGTAAGTAGTGTGTGAAATTTTACATTGTCACTCCTGAGTCTGACCACACTGTGTGAAGTAGTAATTTCTGATGTCAAACCTTAAATTGTCTCCCTGGAGCCTAACCACTTTCTGTGTAAATTAGTGTATTGCTTCTTACCCGTTTCCCTGAGCATTACCCTCTGTGTGAAATGGTAATTCCTGGTGTTACCCATTAAACTGTCTCCTGAGACCTAACCACTTTCTGTGTAACATAGTGTGTTACTCCCTAACGTTCTCCCTAAGCCTCAGCCCTCTGTAGAAGTAGTAATTCCCAGTGTTACCCTCAAAATGTCCCCAGGCCTAAAACATTCTGTGTGAAGTAGTGTATTACTCTCACACTTTTTCTGATCTTCATCCCTCAGTGTAAAGTGGTAATTCCTGGTGTTACCCATTAAAATGTCTCTTCAAGGCCTTACCACTTTCTGCATAAAGTAGTGAGTTACTCCTCACTCTGTCTCCCCTGAGCCAACCACTCTCTTTGAAGTAAAATGCCTGAGCTCAGGCGATGCTAACTGAGGGAACAGTGGATGTGGCAGCGGTCACTGAGACCTGGGCCACTGCAGGACACGACTGGGACCTGAACCTGGAGGCTACACTATGTTCAGGAAGGACAGAGGGAGGAAGGGGAGGAGGGTAGCAATGATAGTCAAAACTGCATTAGCATAGGGGAGTAGAGGCCGGAGGGAACGTGGAGGCGGTTGGGTCACCTTGATATGCAGGGTGGCAAGAGAGTAAAAATAGGAGTGGTGTATAGACCCCTGCCCTGGCGGAGGAGCTGGAGGAGAGTTTGGTGGCAGATGTTGGGAGACACTGCAGTCTGAGCAGAGGAACGGCGGTGGTGTTGGGGACTTAAACATGCCAGGAACAGACTGGGAGACTATGACATCCTCTGTGACCAGGAACAGAGGTTGTGGATGTCTTTCAGGGCGCGTTCGAACTCAGCAGGTGGGGAACCAACCAGGGAGGTCGCGGGTACTGGATGTGGTCCTGCAGACAGTGACCAGATTGGGGAGCCTGGAAGTAGGGACCCGTTGCAGGGAGTGACCACCACAGTCTGGTTCTGCCTGGACCTAGGAGGGCTAGAAGGCTGCACAAAGACGGAGGTAATTGACTTCAGGGGGACAGATTTTAAGGAAATGGGAAGGATCCTTAAGGAGCATTTGAATGTGATTGGGTCAGACATGGACGCTGATAGTAGGTGAAATCATCAGGAGAGGGGTACAGGATGCTACCAGCACCTGCAAGAGTAAGACGAAATGCGGCAGGGTCCGAAAACTCCTGCTGGGGACCAGGGAGGTCCAGGAGGTGGTAGGGAAAGAGGAGCCTGTAGGCAATTCAAGTGCTCAAGGAGTAAAGGGATCGAGGTAGTATGAGCTGATGGCTAGAAGGCCACTAGGGTGGTGAGGCGGCTAAGGCAAGGAAGAGCAGAACCTGGCCAGGGAAATTAGGAGAGGAACAAGGGGTTCTTTAGATACATTGGGAAAAGCAAGGTGAAGAGGGCAGATTAGCAGGATTAAATCAGGGGAGAGATGGGCACAAGACCGGGAGCAGGCTGAGGTACTAAATGAGTACTTCACCTCAGTTTCCACCAAGGAAAATGGGGTGCTGCATCATACATGGGAGGAGACAGAGATGCTGAGAAGGGGACCCTTACTGATCAGCGGGTCTGGGAGAGGGGAGGCATCACTGGCAGGAGGGGTCGGAGGGCTAAGCAGGGAGAAGAGAACGGAAGGGAAATCACAGCAGAGAGAGTGAGGAAGCCCTCAGCTCCCTTAAGACAGAGAAAGCACTGGGGCCGGATAAATTACATCCCAGAGTGCTGAAGGAACTCTGCGGATGTCCTGGTGAAACCTAGAGCTTTTCACCATATCTCTGAGGACAGGGTGGGTGTCCCAGGACTGGAAGGTGGCGAATATAGTGCCTATCCACAAGGGGGATCAAGGGAGGTGGCAGGGAACTACAGGCCTGTCAGCCTGACATCGGTGGTGGGCAAGGTGATGGAGGCATTGTCAAGGAGAGGCTTGAGAGGGGACCTGGAAATGTCAGGAGTGCCTGGACGATAGACAGCATGGATTCGTCCCCGGGAAATCGTGTCAGACAAACCTTGTGGAGTTCTATGACTGCGACGAGTGCCTGGACCTGCAGACCAGTGGACGCCCTTTCTAGATCAGCAAGGCATTTGACTTGTTCCTCATGTGGGCCTGTTGGATAAGCTGGGAGAAATGGGGTAGGGAACCAGATGATCAGATGGATAGGCAATTGGCTCCAGGACCCGGACCCAGAGGGTCGTAGTTAGCGTGTAGTCTCATCCCCGGAGGGTCATGAGTGGGGTCCCACAGGGATCAGTCCTGGTCCCTCCTCTTCAACGCCTATGTCTCTGACATAGGACAGGAATCAGGAGTAAGATGAGTCTCTATGGATGACTCAAAAACTGGGGGTGGTGGTGGATGGGAGGAGGGGAGTGGCCTCACAGGGGACCTGGAGGCTCTGGAAAGGTGGTCTAGAAAGTGGAAGCTGAGGTTCAATGCAGGGAAATGCAAGGTACTCCACCTGGGGCAGAAACCCAGGCCAAGTGTACACCCTGGGGGAATGCTACAAGTCTCTGGACTGAGAGGGACCTGGGGTGGTGGTGGATGTCAAGATGAACAACTCGGAGACTTGTAGGAGGGCAGCAGCCAAGGCCAACAGGATGCTGGGATGCATCGCTAGGATCACTCCAGAAGGAGGGAAGTGATACTCCTCTGTATAACTGCTTGGTGAGGCAGCACTTGAGTACTGTGCATGCAGTTTTGGAGGCCACACTTAAAGAGGGGACATTACTGTCCTGAGAGGGTCCAGAGGAGGCAACCAAAATGATTTGGGGCTTGGGGACAGGAACTATGAGGAGAGGCTCAAGAGCTAAATATGTACACATTGGAAGAGAGAAGGACTGGAGGGACATGATAGAGGTCTTCAAGTAAGTAATGTAAGTAAGTAAAATTTATTTTAAGCGCTTTTCAGAAACCAAAGCGCTGTACAGGTGAACAAACATTTAATTACAGAGTATAACAATAATAATAATAATAACAATAAAATCACAGTAAAAATCACTGGTACATGAAGAGGGTAAATAGGGGAGGAACAGTCGGGGTGCTTGAAGGAAGGAGGAGGGGCCACAGGGGCATGGGTGGAAGCTGGAGGGGGAAGATTCAAGGAGAAAAGGAGGAGGTGCTACTGCTGAGAGGGTGGTGGAGCCATGGAATGCGCCTGCCTAGGGGCTGGTGGAGGCAGAGAGACAGGAGGGGTTCAAGAGAGGGTGGACAGGTACAGGGAAGGGTTCTGAAGCAAAATCCAGTGCAGCAAGAATATCCGAACTGGGAAGGAGAAGCAGAGGAGGTGAGAGGGAGCAAGGTCAGCACCCAGGGTGGAGGCTGACTAAACGAGCAGACACGTAAAAGACCATTAGGCCTATTCTGCTGGCATTTTAGTATGTTAAGTAGTACCTGTGTTAACCTTAAACTGTCTCTCCCAGAGCCTAATCATTCCATGCGTATTTATTTATTTCTAAAGTTTTACCAGGAAAGACATAATGTTTGATGACGGCTCATTTCAGATATGTCCTGGGAGGGAGGGAATGGAAGAAAGTACAAAGGAGAGAAAATAATAGTAATTGACAGTCTTACAAAAATATAGTCATTATACAAGGAATACAGTACATAAAAGGAGCATAAACTTTATAAGGCATAACAGTACAACAGGTACATGTGGAAGATAAAACTGAGTTTGGGTAGATGGCCAGGGCAATATGAGTAACAGGAAGGGGATCATATGAGGTAGGGATCATGGACAGTTGCAGGTGGGACGGATAGCAATTCCTGAATGTGAAGTAGTGATTCCTGCTGTTAACTCTTACTCTATCTGCCCTGAATGTAACCACTCCCTTTGTGAAGTAGTATTTCTTGGTGTTACATACAAAACATTGAGAACATCAGCAGAGAAAGACCATTTGTCCATCCAGTCTCCCTCTTTACCATCTCCTACCCAGGACCTATGGTCTGGTTGGGATTAATGCCCTCCCTTGCCCATACCACAGTGCTTTTCCCTGTCTAACTATTAAGCGTTTTTACTCGATCCCAGCTGTGTTTGAAATCATTAATGGCTCTTGCACTCGCCAACTCTGCTGGTAGGCTCTTCCATGGCTTAACCACTCTCTCTTTCTAAAAAAAAAAAAAAGTCCTCACATCCCTCCTGAATCTTTCCACCGCCAGCTTACACTCATGTCCCGTGTTCTTGATTCTCCCATCCTTCTGGATATTTTCTCATAATCTTTCAGGAACCTGAAGGTCTGTCATATCACCACCTCTCCTTTCTGGTCTCCGCAATTACATGTTTAGGGCTACATAAAGTCTGTCCTGCTGGCTTTATCCCATGCTCACCATTTCCTGCCTGTCTTTGTCTTTTCTTAGGTGGGGACTCAGAAGTGGGCATAGTATTCAGATGCAGCCTCACCAGTGATCTATAGAAGGTAGTATACATAGATACATAGACAGTGTCGTAGATAGAGGCCTATGGCCCACCTAGTCTGCCCATTTGAGCTTGTAAGTTCAGTTTGTTTTCCTAGAAGTGTGTTGCCCCTTACCCCTGACCTCCAGAATTCCTTTATGTCTATCCCATGCATTCTAAATCCGTGATTGTTTCAGCCCCACCATTTCTCTGGCAGGGTGTTCCACTTGTCTACCACCCGCTCTGTGAAGAAATTCTTTCTCATGTTTCCTCTGAATCGTCCTCTCCAACTTCATCCCATGCCCTCTAGTCCTGGAACATCTTTTCACTTAAAAATAGTGTTTTCCTGCACCCTGTTCCTCCCTGTAAGATACCTGTATGTCTCTATCATACCCCTCTCTCCCTCCTCTCCTCCAGGAGTACATGTTCAGTTCCTTCAACCTGTCTTCATAGGACTTGTGATGCAATCCATGCACCATCTTTGTTGCCCTCCTCTGAACCTTCTCTACCCTGTTTATGTCCTTACGTAGGTATGGTCTCCAGAACTGTACACTGTACTCCAGGTGGGGCCTCCCACTAGTGTCTTGTATAGCGGAATATGACCTCTCTTTTCCTGCTGGTGATGCCCTGCCTATACATCCCAGCATCCTATTTGCTTTACCTGCTTCCTTGTCACACTGTTTCCCTACCTTGAGGTCATCAGAGATGACAACCCCAAGATCCTTTCCTGCTTGGTGCATGCTATATCCTAACCCCCAAATGATATATTGTGCCAGGGTTTTGTGCCCCATATGCATTATCTTGCACTTCTTTGCATTGAATTTCAACTGCCAAACCCCTGACCATTCTTCAAGTTTCTGCAGGTGGCGTCTCATTCTGTCTACACCCTCTGGTGTGTCTACTCTGTTACAGAGCTTTGTGTCATCAGCGAACAGTGAAATTCTGCCTTCTAGGTCCTGCGCAATGTCACTGATGAAGATGTTGAATAGGACCGGTCCCAGCACTGATCCCTGTGGTACCCACTGGTCACTCTTCCCTCTGTGGGTGACAGCCATTTACCACCACCCTCTGTGTCCTGCCACCCAGCCAGTTACCTACCCACCACACAACTGTCCTGCCCACACCCATATTCCCCAGTTTGTGTAATAGTCTTCTATGGCACAGTGTCAAAGGCCTTGCTGAAGTCCAGATAGGCCATGTCCACTGCCCTCCCTGATCCACCTCCCTAGTCACCCAGTCAAAAATTCACGAGGTTGGTCTGACATGACCTCCCCTGGTGAAACCATGCTGCCTTGGGTCCTGTAGTCCATTGACAACTAGATGTTCCACCAATCTCTCCTTCAGTAGTGCTTCCATGATCTTCCCCACTACCGAGGTGAGGCTGACTGGTCTGTAGTTCCCCTCCTCTTTGTTCCCACTTTTGTATAAGGGGACTACGTCTGCTGTCCTCCAGTCTTTGGGTACCTCCCTGTTTCCAGTGATCAGCTAAACAGGATAGCCAGAGGTTCAGCCACCACCTCTCTTAGTTCTTTAAGGACCCTGGGTGCACTCCATCTGGCCCCATTGCTTTATCAACTCTTATTACTTCCAGTTCCTTCAGGACCCTTTAGTATTCCTTCAGTATCACCCTTCTTCCTCCTACTGTCCAACCCCTCTCTATACACCACAACATCTGGCAGCCTTGCTGTAGGCCTTGTCATAATAGCTAGGTTGTTTTAGGGAGTACGCTATGATGGCCCCAGATCCCTTTCCTTGGTGGTAGTGCCCACCATAACTCCAAACATCCAATGTTCGCCCTGGGGTTCTTCTTCCCTGTGTGCATCATTTTGCACTTCTTGGCATTGAATTTCATCTGCCAGACTTCAAACCACCTCTCTAATCCTTGCTGGTCCCTCTGCAGGTCTCTAATGCTTTCCTCACAGCCTGCCCTGCCACAGGTTAGTGTCATCTGTGAAGAGACATATCTTGTCTTGTATTTCTTCTCCTGTATCACTGGCGAATATACTGAAAAGTACCATCCCCAGAACTGAGCTCTGGCACCCCACTTGTGACCTCCCTCTCCCCTGACTTGACCTTGTATACCACCACCATCTGCTGCCTCCTCTCAAGCCAGCTTCCCACCCATCTAACTAGATCCTTCACAGTTGCCAGATCCTATAACTTCTTCAGCAACTTCTGTGTGGCACAGAGTGAATGCCTTGCTGAAGTCAAGTAGAGTAAATCCACTGCTTGTCACTTATCCACTGCTCTAAGTACCCAGTCAAAGAACACTATTTGGCTGGTCAGGCAGAACCTGGAGCCATCTCTGTCATGGTAGTCCACTAAGTCCTCCACTCCGTGTCTTCATAGTTTACCTGCTATGGAGGTACGACTAATGAATCTGTAGTTCCTTGGTTGCTATTTGTCTCCTTCCTTGTAGAGCAGAGCGATGTCTGCTACTCTTCTGGCTTTTGGAACTACCCTTGACTGCAGAGAGCTATTGAGTAGCCCTGCCAGGGTTCAGCCAGTTTCAGTGCGAGTTCTCTTAGCACCATGGGTGCAACCCATCTGGCCCCAGAGCCTTATTTATTTTCAGGGCGCCTAACCTTTTCTGACCATTTCTTCCATAGTTACCACCTTACTTTCTGACATCTCTGTTACAGCAGTCTTTATGCCCCTTTCAGGTAAGGGCTCACTATCTTGTACTGTTGTTACAGAGCAAAACAAAGAATGGGTGTGGTCTGCTCATCTTCCACTGTAGAAAGAAAAAAATTTTAGCACTAGGACTTGAACCCAGGCCTCTTCCCAACTACTGTCCCAATACTTTACCACTGTACTATCGTTCCACTTTACTGTGGACAAAGTAGCATTGTGAGGGAAACTTGGTAGGGAACCGACTACTCAATGGTTTGATTAGTCTTTCACCTCTATACCCAGATCGGATGACCATTTGGCATGTTGGGACTGCTACAGATTTTCACCAGAGTTTTTTATGGCTTTACCTGCCCAGACATCATTTGCTGTCTTTTCCTTAGTTACTCTTTACCCTGTCTCTGAGCCTAACCACCCCTGTATAAAGTAGTAATTACTGGTGTTACCTCATACGCTGTCTCCTCTGAGCCAAACCACTCCTTGTGTGAAGTATTATTGTCTGGTGTTACCTTGTACCATGTCTCCTCTGAACCTAACCACTCCAGTGTGTGGAGTAGTAATCCCTGGTACTACCTCATACCCTGTCTCCCGGGCCTAACCACTCAATGTGTGGAGTAGTAATTCCTGGTGTTACCTCATACAGTCTCCCTGAGCCTAACTACTCAGTGTGGTTGAACAAACCTGTTTACAAAGAGGATGATAAAGTAGTTGATTAATATGCATTTGGGAATTATACTAGAGGAAGAGGTTACACACTTTATCAGCGTTATTGAGGACACACCCATATAATGGCAGCAGGAGATGAGGGGAATTCTGCTCTGCTTTCAACTCTTCTCAGAAGGCAACACACTCACTCTAATACCGATCAGTGAAGACTGAGCTGAGATATCGCTGTGACCTCTGGAAAGTCACTGTGCCTTCCAGCATTACCAGTCTCTCAGTCTGTTCATCTCTCTTCTTTTTTATAGCACATTTTTGCCTCCCCTCCGTGGTAAGGGCTAAGTATTTTATGGCCCTATCTGCCTATGTGGAGATCATTCTGCATTGCAGTGGGGTCTAGGGATTTTAATAGTTATGTGAGTGACTTTGGTCCCTAACCACATCACCGAGGGTGCTGGCATGAAGAACAAGTCCAGGCAGGAAGTCGTGGAGACATGGCTTCCCTAATGCCTAACAGTGCCCTCCCTTCCAACACTGTCCGCTAACTGGATGGTGTCAAACCCTACCAGAGAGGAGAGCTGTCGATGACAGCTCAATCCAACCCCCACTGACCGGGCTTGTATGCAGTGTGAGGTGTGGCGTCCAGCACCTCAACACTCAGCGCCACGGGCTGGCACTGTTCGCTCCTTTCTGTCCGTCTGTCTGACTTTCTTACAAGTTAGTAGAGACACTGGGACATGCGCATGTTATAAGAGTGTCATGTTTGGGCAAGAGGACCATGAAGTGAAACGGATTGATTCTGGCTGCCCAAACATGTGGGAGAACGTTCATATCAGACATCTCTGTGCTCCATGGAACTTGAATTGATCTGATATACTATTACAGGACTGTTTCTCCTTCCTCTAGGCTGAGATACAGATGAGGCACATGTCTGCATCTTAAATTCTCAACCTTTGTAGACTGTGCGCGAGGCCATTTGGCACCATACTCTCTGGCTTAATACAGAATCTAAGTTCTTCATGGTGATATGCATGCACTTCCATGGTGCCTTGTGATTTCGTATTTCATCGAAACCTTACAAGGTTCAGCTGCAGCTCCAGCTAGAAGAAGGGATATCTTAGCTTCCTGCAGGGGCATTCCCTTAGGCAGCTGTTTTGGGAGGCGCAATGATGGGGCAGTACTGGACCTGGTGCTCCCAAACACGGATAGTATTACAGATGTCAAAGTGGGAGGCCACCGTGCAGTGTGGTTCAAAATAAGGATGGCAGTAGAAGCAGGCCACATAAGTATGAGAGTCCTGGACTTCAGAAGGACAGATTTTTTTTTTTTTAAATGGGTGAATTCTCGGATATGACCTACAGTAGCTGGGAGGATGAACTTGGTGGTGTGGATTAACAGTGGGATAAGTTAAGGGATGGCATAGTGAAGGCAATAAACCTCTATGCATAAAAGTGAGCAACGCGTAGGGAGGGAAAAAGACACTGCTGTGGTTCTCAAAGCATGTGACTAAAAGGTAACAACTAAAAGGGTGGCATTCAGGAGGTATAAAGAGTTGCAGAGTGAAGAGGATAGGAAGGTGTATCAGAGAAGCGGAGGCAGGCAGGGAAAGCAGTCAGGAGCACAAGAACACAAACTGTGGAAAGAATAGCCCAAGGGGTAACTAAAGGGGACAGGACCTTTTTATGTATGTAAGTGTAAAGAAGACTGACAAGAGGAGGGATTGTGAGGTTAACAAGGGCAGCGGGGAGGACTGCAGAGGGGATCAGGAAAAAGCAGATATCCTGAACAAGTACTTCTGTTCAGTGTTCACAGAGGAAGGGGAAGGTGATGGTCCACACAAAACAGCAGGAGCACTTGGGGGCTGGAGGCAGATGCAGTTCCATTACAGAGCAGAGTCCTGAAGGACTCGCAGATCTGTGGACAAAGCTATGAGGAGCCAGGCAGGGGTACACCCAAAGGGTGTTGAGGGAGCTCAGGAGGTACTGGCTGCACATCTGACACCCTTGTTCAACAAGTTCAAGTTTATTGCAGGAAACTCCATTGAGCAAGCTCATTCACAAGGAGGTCCTGTGACATAAACACTTAAAGTACAAACACAGATGGGTAATAACAGTATATACATGAAATGCACGTTACATGATACAGGCTGGATATACATACAAGGTACCACATAGGGTGACCGCGAGGTGGTAAAACATTGATGAGACAGGAAGCATTTTACAGGTTGCATACCGATAAATGAAACATGATGAGTGGTGTGTGCAATACATATACAGTATTTTGGCAGCTAGAACAAACAACAGTCTACAACTGATTTGGGGAGGAGGATTTGATAGAGTAGCAGTGGAGCCGTAAGCAAAGATAAAGCCAGGAGTAGAAGGGGAAGGGAAAGCAGTTAATATGACAAATCAACAACTCACTGGATAAAGGAGTGATTCCCAAGGACTGGAGGAGGGCAGATGTAGTCCTGCTTCGTAAAAGAGGTAGTAAGGAGGAGGCTGGCAATCAGGCCGATCAGTCTGACATCAGTAGTGCGGAAAGTTAATGGGAGTCACTGTTCAAGGAAACAGTTGTGGAGGTCAAAGTCCTGTCGGTTACAGGATCCGAGGCAGATGGATTCACCGGGGGAGGGGGGGTCATGGCAGACTTATCTGTTAGATTTCTTTGACTGGGTAACCAGAGAAATAGATCAGGATGGCGAGTGGACGTGGCCTGCTTAGATTTTAGTAAGACATTCAACACCATACCCCATAGGAGACTCATGAGGCAGCTGGGCAGCTTAACGGTGGGTCCCAAGGTAGTACACCAGGTATGAAATTGGTTAATGGATAGGCGACAGAGGGTGGTGGTAAACAGAGTTCACCGAGGGAAGGGATGGTGACCAGTGGGGTGCCTCAGGGCTTGGTACTGGGACCAGTCCTCTTTAATGTCTTTATAAGTGACATTGTAGATGAACTGGAAGGGAAGGTGTGCCTCTTTGCATGTGACACTAAGATCTTCAATAGGGTAGACACTCTAGAGGGGTGGAAAGAATGTGCAGAGACCTGAGAGATCTTGAGGGTGGTCAAGCGAACTGCAGCTGGATTTCAGTGTGAAAAAGTGTAAAATCATGCACCTAGGACACAGAAACCCAGAGGTCGAGTACAAAGAGTGAGAAGAGGTATTGACGGTCACCAAACAGGAAAGGGATGTGAGGTTAATCATATCTGATGACATCAAGATGATGACCGGTGGCAGGACAGTGTGACAAGGCAGTGGGAGGGCCAGTGGGATGCTGGGGTACACAGGAGATCATCAGCAGAAAGAGGAGATCATGTTGCCACTGTATAGATCACTAGTGAGACCCCACCGAGACTTAGCTGTCCAGTTCTGGAGGCCGCATCTCAGGAAGGACATGGACAGAGTGGAGGCCGTCCAGAGGAGGGCAACTAAAATGGTGCAGACGCTACATCAGAAACCCTATGAGGAGAGACTAAAGGACCTGAATATGTACACCCTGGAAGAGAGGAGGGGACATAACAGACCTATAATACTTCTTGGTGGTAAATAAGGTACAGTAGGGAGTATTTTTCAGATAAAAGATGCACTAAACAAGGGACATACAGTGGCCTGGAAGGGAATTTAGGAGAGATGTGAGGAAGTACTTCTTCACAGGAAGAGTTGTGTATGGCTGGAGCAGTCTTCCAGCACAGGTGTTGGTGGAGAAACAGTGGTGGGCTTCAAGCATGCATGGGATAGGCACAAGGGAATCTTAGTTGGGAAATTGGGTGGGGAGCCTCAGACCAAGTAGGGTCTGCAGTGGCAGGATGGGATAGGCAAGGAAAACTGGGCAAACTGGATGGGCCAAGTGATCCTTATCTGCTGTCAAATTCTGTGTTTCTACTTTGTTGCTGATGCCCTTCCTGTAACCACTTGCCTCAGTGCCTATTGCGTGGGTTTAGGTGATAATGGCCGAAAGTCTAGAAGCGATTGCTGTTCTCATGAAGTCAGAGTGCAGAAAATTTATTTTGGCACTGACACACTGGCGCTAAAACAAAGTGGTGCGGGACTTAGGTTTTATGTTTTAGCAGGGGCTTACCCACTCCCCTACTTAAGGATTCCCAGCTCCAGGGGCGATGCATGTCGGGGTGTGTGTGGAAACATTTAAAAAAAAAAAAGGCTTGGGCTGGGCGCAACAAAAACGCACCAGTGCCCGGACCTGAACCCTGCTGTACCCTGCTGACCAATGCTGCCAATCCACCCACCACACCACGGGGTTGGCTTGGCAGCCCACCGCGCGCCACCCTCAGTCCCTCCTGTCCCTCGCCTCCCCCCCGCATATGTATAATGACATCCATCGCTATATTCACCGCTCTGCTCCCACCCCACGGTAACCCTGAGACATGCCGGGATTAGGTCGCCGTTATTGTAGACGCCAATCCCCAGCATTCATACCTCATGCTACCTTTGTGGCAGGTTCTTTTCTCATATCTTTACACAGACACCTGGTTGACCCATGCAGAACTGCCTGCTTTTCATAGACTTCAAGATCATAAATACAGATTGAAATACTGAACATATTATAAATAAAAAGAAACAAACGCAAGACGTTGTTTTACACAACTTATCAGAATATTTAAATCCACACTCTTTCAGTGATGGAGGATGGATGTGTCCAGGCCCTTTGTTCCTTATTTATCTGAGAAACTGGTTCTCTTTTCTCTCTCGTGCTTTGTACCTTTTCCCTTCCTGTCAATCTCTGTCTGTGTGTCTTTGGCATTCTGTCTTTCTTTGCTGTTTTAGAAATTCGGCATTGAGAGGAGAGGAGACCCTGGTGATTAGAGCTTCAACGGCACTGGAAATCTTTTGTTTAATTCATGATCAACTTTCTAGGAGGTTACTAGGTCACTAGAGATAAATACATCTTGTTTTCAAGAAAATCCAGGAAATTTCACTGTGATGATGTTTAAACATCTGTTAGTCCTTTGCAAGCAACGTTTCATGAGTGCAGCACAGTGAAGAGGGAAGTGCAGCAAGAGTTTTGCACCACTGGTGAGTACAGTGCAGTGTAGTGCTAGTGGCATTTTTACGAGTGCAGTGAGGTCATATTTTTTAACACTCCAGCACTGCTTTGCACCACTGGCCAGTGCTGTGTTGGTATTACAGGAACAGTTTGCCTGTTTGAACAGAGTCCAGGCCAGCTTGTCTTTGTCTGAATCATCAACGTCTTGTTTTCTGAATCAAGTTCCTCATTTTATAGAAAGGGACTCGAGCCAGATATGAGAATGGCTGTGTCTCCTGGGGCCGTGTGCTGAATCCTACTGCACTTTCCTTATTAGTGCCAGTGGGCTGGAAAAGATGAAGTCGTCGTTATGGAATCTTGGTTCCATTTCCAAGTCAACAGAGTAAAAATAGCTCTTTTTGAAGTAAAATTCCTCGATACTGCTAATGGATTTTCATGTCTCAGAAACATTCTTGGCTTCCCCAAGACAGACTATGCTTTGGCCTTACCAAGGCTTTTTTTTAACACTGGCAGCACTGGCTTACTTTCTATCATCTGTGTTCTACCCCATCCTTCGCTTCTGTTCTCATAGAAACATGGAAACATAGACTTTGACAGCAGATAAGGACCTCTTGGCCCACATAGTCTGCCCGTTTTCCCTACCTACAGCCACATTGCAGACGCTTATTGATCGCTGGCCACTTCCACTTCCTTACTGCTAAGGTTCCCTTATGCCTATCCCATGCCTTCTTAAATCCCATTACAGCTTTTGCTCCCACCACTTCCTCAGGGAGGTTGTTCTAGCAACCACCACCCTTTCTTTGAAGTGGTGCTTCCTTACATTTCCCGAGTCTACCCTCTCCAGATTCATAGCATGACCCCTTGTTATTGAGCATCCTTTCCACTGAAAAAGGCTTCCTCCAGAACCTTATTTATACCCTTGAGTTATTTGAAAGTCTTTGTCACATCCTCCTCTCTCTTTTCCTCTGGTGTACATATTGAGGTCTTTCAGTCTGTCCTCTTCGTGCTTTTGATGTAGATCCGGCACCGTTTTGCTTGCCTTCTCTGGACCGCCTCTACTCTGTCTATGTCCTTCCAGAGACAAGGACTTCCAAACTGGAGTGACACCATTGGACTGCTAGGTACAGGAGCACACTGCAGGGTTGGAGGGGACACAGTTTAGAGTGACACCACTAGACTCCAATCTACAGAGGCACATTGCTGGGGTGGGCAGACACAGTTTGGACTGGAGGGACACCACTAGACTATTGGGTACAGAAGCACACTGCTAGGATGAGGCGGATACAGTTTGAAGTGACTCCACTAGACTGCTGGGTATAGAAGCACACTGCTGGGTTGGGGACACAGTTTGGATAACACCACTAGACTGCTAGCTACAGGAGCACATTGCTGGGGTGGTCGGACACAGTTTGGGTGACACCTCTAGACTATTAGGTACAGGAGCACACTGCTAGGGTGAGGACCGATACAGTTTGAAGTGCCTCCACTAGACTGCTGGGTACAGGAGCACATTGCTGGAGTGGGGGACACAGTTTGGAGTGACACCAGTAGGCTGTGGTGCAGGAGCACACTGCTGGGGTTGGGTGGGACACAGTTTGGAGTGACACCACTAGACTACTGACAACAAGAGCACACTGCTGGGGTCGGGGGGATGCATGGCTTACCATAGTGGTTGCAAAGGGACAGTAGGTGGTGGTTCCCTGGACTACATGTAGAGTGGCTACTTGGCTCTGGGTGGGGGAGACCTGGGCCGGACCTTCAAGGAGTATTGGGGGTGCTTCTGTGCACTGGCCATTGCATGAGTTGCAGCTTGACACTAGGTTGTGCACCTAGTGCAGTACCATGGAGCTATCTGGTTGCATTTATTTATTGTTTTTGGTAACTGGAGCCAAAGTCCCTTTTGCATGGGTGACCCGAATTAATTTCATAAAAGTACGTACACAGAATCCACAACAACCATAAAAAAGAGGAAGATGAAACTATTTAATACTAGCAAACAGTACTTCACATGCTGACTAGAATAATATTAACTTACAACAATAATGCAGTTGCTAGGGTAACTGGATTAGCCACTAAATACATACCTTGTAGGGAAACGGGTATGCGGCAAGGTTGCAAGAGGCAGGAACAGATATGTACACAAACTGAGTTTCAGTTGAAATGCATCCAGCAGGAAATGGAAATGCAGCCTGTTGGGGACACCTTTCATAGCTCGATTGCCAGTTTTCATTGTGCCTTTCTGCTGGGGGCTCCTCCCCCTTCAGAGGCATGTGCCCTTCTTTGTCTAGTGTGTCGTTTCATTACTCAGGGTTTGAACTGTACCTCCTGATTATACCTCCCTGTTTGCATGATTTTACAACAAGCTGATACTTTGGTGATATTGTGCTTAACAAATAAATATATAACGATAATAAGTTTAGTGTTGTTGGGGCAGTCCATTTATGCAACCAGTTTATTTATTTCATTTTGGTTTACTAGGGTAGTACACTAGACAAAACGTCACCTATTTTCAGGCACGAACCGAGAGAGTTACATACAGAGGAAACAGCAATTCAGGAGACAACACATTACACAATTTTGTGCAGGGATCGTAGACTACAATAATTATTTCAGACATTTCAGTGGTGCAGGGTGAAAGCAGCAAAAATTTAGGACAAATCATACAATACATGTTTTAGTGTATGGATTAGCAAACGTGAAACACTGTATCAGCCAATACAGTAGTGCAAAGACCCCAGAGGCAATGTCCCTAACTAGACAGAATATACCACCACACAGTAATATATGTCACACAGACAACAAAAGCACTATAGATTTGGGAGGGATATGCTAAGCGGGCGCACAGGGATTAAGGTACATGGGCACCTGTCAATGCACAAGAGGGAGGAGCGGAGCTCATTTTAAACATAGAAACATAGACTTTGACGGCAGATAAGGACCATTTGCCCCACCCAGTCTGCCCATTTCCTACCTTTTGGATAAGCTGCAGATCCTAGTTAACCAACATCCTACTTCCTCCTACCCACCACCAGAATTGCTTTATGTCTGTCCCATGCATTCTTGAATTCCCCACTGTTTCTGACACCACTGCCTCCCCTGGAAGGCCGTTCATGCGTCCACCACCCTCTCTGTGAAAAATATTTCCTCACGTTGACCCTGAGCTGTCCCCTCTATCTTCAAATGTGCCCTTGTTCATGCACATCTCTTTCTGAAAGATGCTACCCTCTTGGACTTTATTGATTCCCTTGAGGTACTTGAATGTTTCTCATGTTCCCCTCTCCTCCTTTCCTCAAGGGTATACATATTAAGCTCCTTTAGTCTCTCTTCATATGGCTTCTGGTGCAGACCCTGCACCATTTTATTTGCCCTCCTCTGACTGCTCCATCCTGTCTATGTCCTTGAGGAGATGGGGTCTCACCAACTGGCTGTACAGAAGGATAACAGCTTCCTGTTTTCACCGTGATGCCTCTCCTATGCATCCCAGTATCCCCCAGCCCTCCTTACTGCCTTCTCACGCTGCTTGCCTACCTTCAGATCATCTGATATGACTACCCCAGATCCCGCTCCATTTTTGTTGTTGTTAGTACCCCCATTGTGTACTCTTCCTCTGGGTTTTGTTTCCAAGTGCATTACTTTGCACTTCTTTGCATTGAATGTAAAGTGCCATACTTTTGACTTATTCCTCCAACCTTGCCAAGTCCCTTCTCATCCTTTCCACCCCATGTATCAACCCTGTTGCAGATCTTTGTGTCATCAGCAAAGAGGCATATATTTCCGTCAGTCCCTCTGCAATGTCATTTATAAAGACATTAACGAGGACCAGCCGAATAATGACCCTGCGGTACCCGCTAGTAACTCCCTTTCCTCTGGTGGACTCCGTTTACTATTACCCTCTGTGTCCTGTTGTCCAGCCAGTTGTTACCCAAGCTGCCACCCTGGAACCCTCTCCCAGGCTGGCTAACTTGTTTATTAATCTTTTGTGTGGGACTGTGTCAAATGCCTTACTAAAGTCTAGATAGGCCACATCCACAGCCCCTCCCTGGTCTGCTGCTTTGGTCACCCAGTCAAAGAAATCTATCAGATTCGTCTGACATGACCTTCCCGCTGTAAATCCATGCTGCCTTGGGTCCTGTGCTCCACTGGCCTCTAGGTACTCAGCAGTTCTTTCCTTCAGAAATGAAACCATCATTTTCCCTACCGCTGAGGTCAAACTAACAGGTCTGTAGTTTCCTGCCTCTGCCTTGCTCCCACTTTTGTGAAGGGGAATAACATATGCCCTCCTCCAACACTCAGGTACTGCACCATCCTCCCATGATTTGTTAAAAAGGGTAATCGGTGGTGTCACTAGTTCTTCCCTTAGTTCTTTAGAATTCTGGGTGAATCCTGTCAGGCCTCATAGCTTTGTCCTCCTTGAGTTTTAGGAGTTCTTTCAGGACCCTTTCTTCTGTGAATGGACTGGTATCGACCCTCCTATCCAGAGTGCTTCTATTGTTTGGTTTAGAGACCCCCTTTGTGAATACTGAGCAAAATATTTATTCAGTATCTCTGCCTTTTCACTGTCACCTCTGCCCACCTTCCTCCCTTATTAAGCTTCGCTATCCCTCCATTGCTCTTTCTTCACTCTCTATAAAAGGTTTTATCCCCTTCTTAACCGAGTTGGCTGTCTTTTCCTCTGTTTGGGCCTTTGCTATTCTGACTGCCTTACTCATGCCCTTCTGCTTTAACTGATACATTTCCCTATCCTGCTTCTTCTGTGATTTCTTATACTTCCTGAATGCTATCTTTTCTCCCTAACCTTCCCGTCACCTCTTTTGAGAATCAGTGTTTTTTCCTTCATTTTGTTTGTTTTGTTACCTCTGTGATGGCAGTTTTGATGTTCCCCATTGTTCTTCCACCCTTCCTTCCTGCCTATTTGCTAGTGCATTGCTTATGCACTCTCCCATTTTGTTAAAGACAGCCCTCCAAAAGTTCAGTACCCTCACTTTTGTATGGCTTGATTCTGTGCTGTGTTTGTTGTGAGTCACACTGTGTGGTGGTCGCTTGTTCCCAGATGGCTACCCACTTCCAATTCTGAGATCCTCTTCATCCCTGTTTTGATTTGAGAGTACCAGGTCTAAGACTGCTCCCTCCTGAGTGGATTCCAACACTAGCTGTCTGAGGCATGCCCCTGTAGGGCATCAAGAAGGACCCTGCTCTTGGATGTGGCTGCAGCAAATGTGCTCGAAGTTAACATCTGGCATATTCAGGTCCCCATCAATAATATCTCCCTTTTCTGCCATTCTAAGGATGCCTTCTATCATTTCCTTGTCTCTTTCCTCCCGAGACAGGGGTCTGTAAACAACACCGTGGGATTGTGTGCCATTTCCTGTCTCCAAGGTGACCCAAAGTGCTTCCTTTCCTCCCTGTTTACCCTTTAGGGAGGCAGTATAAGGCTGTGAGCTGCAGATCTGGAGACCTGGGTTTGAATCTCACAGCCGCCTAGGTGCATACTGGGTGTGATCCTGATCGATCACTTAACTTCCTTGTGCTTCCAGGTCACATCTGGAAACAAGCTTCCAGCTTAGGTGTGCTACTCCTGGTTAAACAATGTTCCCTTCCCCTTTAGTTCTGTTGCTTTGATCCCTTCCCTCACGTAGAAAGCTCCTCCTCTTCCTCTTCCTGTCCCTCCTGTAGATTGTGTACCCTGGTATGTTGACATCCCAGTCATGGTTCTCTGTGTACCATGTTTTGTCACAATATCCAGATGTCCCTCTTCCATCAAGGCCACTAATTCAGGAAGCTTGTTACCCAGACTCGGCATTGGTACTCATCGTTCTCCATTTTTTGATGGCCTTACCCTTTTAACCCCATCCCTGCCCTCGCTGGATTTGGCTTTTCTCCACTGACTCCTGTCCTGCTTCCTATCGACTTCTCTACCTTGGTATTTACCGCTAACTACCTTGTTTTGTGAGGGAGCTGGGAATTCCTGCTCCTTTTCAGTGCCCCCACCCCCCTTGGCTAATTTAAAAGCTTCCCATGAAGCATTTAAACCAGGGCAGAGGGACAGACGTAGTGGAAAAGAGGTTCAGCTTAGCAAAGGTGGACTTTGGGAGAGGGCACTGTAAAACACATCCACTTACTCAGATAGATACTGGCACGATCATCTTGAGGATGATCTTATGGCAAAGTGGGGGTTGATAGGAGGATTTTTAATGGAACAGTGTGTCAAGTGAAGGGTGGAGTTTTAGAACATACTGGCCATGTGGGTAGAGGAACTGAGGCTCAGGTCCTGCCACACACTAACGTATTGTACATGGAGTGAGTTGCCGATCCCAAGCGGTCATCATTTGGGATCATGGAGACAGTGGTTTAGGGAGCCTGAATCATCTCTGCCTAGTGCTGCTTGCAGTACTATTTCAGGAGTCTGTTTTTTTTTTTTCCTTTGGTAACTGGATAAGGCCTGTTGCAAGCCCACGCTGGTGGGGCAGGATTCCCTGTGCTAAAGCGAATCCCTTGTGATCTAGGTCAGGAATAATTCCCTTCTGTCCTTCCAGAATGCTCGCTGTTTCACAACTGAACGTTCACCAAGGATGTCCCGGCTTCCTCTCTCTCTCTGTGAGGGTGCAGATACAGTCTCAAGTCTGTGTTCCTGGGAGAGAACCCTCTTGGCCACTGCACAGCGGAGTCAGAAAAGTCACAGGCATGTTTAGGCCTTTAGGGATGCTCTATACACTCTATATGTGTCTTTTCCCAAAAAATGCAGAGATTGGTTCAAACCCCACAGACCCCTTTTGAGAAATCTTTGTATTCCCCCATCCTTTCTTGCACAGAGTCCCATCTTGGATTCTGTCTTGGTAGCATCTGGCCTTTAAGCATTAGACAGGCATAGACTAGTTTGAACAAACTTTCCCAAACCAACACACCCAACAGATCCTGGTAGAATTAGTTTAAAGTAAGCCAAAAGCTTTACTAATTTGTCTGTAAGGACTGTAAATAACATGAAAAAAGTATATACTTTTCTTAATATTGGTTACAGGATAGGAAAAGAAAGTTGGAAATATACCAAAACAAAGATGCATTGTTTTAAAATCTAATGAATATAGTTCTACCTTGAAAAAGTTCTTAGTTGCTGGAAATGAAAAGTGTTCTTAGCAGGTTGCTGATTCTCTCATCTGTTTAGTGGAAATACAGACAGGGGTCCAAGTTCTTGTTGTAGCCAGGAGAGTCTTTGAAAGAGAAAGGTGTTTTTGCCAAGTTCTGCAAGGCTCTTTAAGAAAGTTCAGAAGTCCTGCCTCCGGGGTTCTTGCTGTAATAGGCTGGCCCGCTACATGTTGAGAAGGGACCAACCAGCACCCATGTTCAAGTTTTAAAAGTTTTTAACTTTGTTTCCTAGCTGGGGGCTTCTTCCTTTCAATCCGCCTCCCCTTGGGTTGAAAAAACAAAAACAAGTACACTCGAGGCCTGGGACTGAGTCCATGTCTCATCCCTGCTGGTTTTGCTAGTCCAAATTCCTTTGTTCCCAGTAATCACATAGTCCTTAAGTGGCTTCCATCAAGCTATAATTACTCACATCCAGGTGCAGATGTCCTAAGACAATAGGACTCTAGACTCCATGGCACCTTCATGCTGATTTTAAGCCAGGGCCTTTCTTTAGGCAAATAGTTCTAGTAACCCAGGCTTGCTAATGGGCCTACTGTCAACCTTAAATGACCCTCCCATTTAACACAGGTTTTGGGGTTCAAATCTCTTTTACAATTGAAAGCAATATTGTTTGAAAGACAAAGACAGGCCACCTAGTAAGCTACAGGTAGGCACCCCAAAACACAGGGACTTGTACCGGCCCAGTAAACCATCTTGAATCTTACCCAGACTCCTTGAAATCGGCTTACACAATAGGGCCTTTTATGAATTACATAAATAACTAATATATCTGAGAACACAGCAGTGGGTCATGGCATGATCCCACCACAATGCCCACTAGGCACAAGTGCCTGTTTTCAGGGGTGACCTGGGAGCACTGGGGCAAATGACTTGCTCTGAGTCACACAGTATGTAAGTGGAGGTTGTGGTAATCAAACTGAGGTCTGCTGGATGTACCAAGGTCATTCACAGCTCATTACTCTAAACTCTTGGCTATACTGCCAGCCCAGTGTGGCCCCATCTTTAAGAGGGAAACAGTGTAGGCCCTGGGCAGTTATTGGCTGCTGCCTGACATCAGTACTGGACAGGGTTGGACCTGGGTAACTACAGGTCAGTCACCCTGACATCAGTGCTGGGCTGGGTCAGACCTGGGCAACTACAGGCCAGTCATCTTGACATCAGTTCTGGGCAGAATCAAGTTGGGCAACTACATGCCAGTCAGCTTGACATCCATGCTGGACAGGGTAAGAGCTGGACAACTAGAGGCTGGTCTGTCTGACATCAGTTCTGGACAGGGTAGGACCCAGACAGCTAGAGGCTGGTCAGTCTGACATCAGTGCTGGACAGGGTAGGACGTAGACAACTAGAGGCTGGTCACCCTGACATCAGTGCTGGACAAGGTCGGACCCAGACCACTACAGGCTGGTCAGCCTGACGTCAGTGCCGGACAAGGTCATCACCAAACAGCTACAGGCTGGTCAGCCTGACATCAGTGCTGGACAGTGTCGGACCTGGGAAACTACAGGCTGGTTTGCCTGACAACAGTGCTGGACACAGTCGACCCAGACAACTACAAGCTGTTCAGTCTGAGATCAGTTCTGGACAGGGTCGGACCCAGACAACTACAGGTCAGTCAGCCTGACATCATTGCTGGACAGGGTCCTGAGGCCATCAAGGACAGAATAATGAAGGACTAGCAGAGGCCAAGATTCTTGCTCCTCTCAGCATGGCTTTATGAGCTGCAGATCATGCCCAAGCAACCTAATCATTAGTGTCTGTCTGTCTACCTATAGACAGTGTTTGTCTGTGTGTGTCTCTCTGTCTGCTTGCCTATCTATCTATCTGTCTAATCTACCTAGATTCCTACCTATCTGTCTGCCTGCCTATCTATATATCCGTCTGTCTTTCTATCTGACTGTCTGCCTGTTTGTCTGTCTGTCTATCTTATGTATCTCTCTAGCTATCTATCTGTTTGCCTGCCTGCCTGCTATCCATCTGTCTACCTATCCATCTGTCTGTCTGTCTGCCTGCCTATCTACCCATCCATCCATCTGTCTACAATGTGAAGATAAACTGTGAGAGGATGATTGTTCTTATATCAGCGCAACTGATGCTTTCATTTAACTTGTGTTTTACAGTCTACAGACATTCTATTGTTTGGTATTCCTCTGTAGTTTGTCTGACTTGTTGGGTTCCGTGCCCTGAGATGACGGGCCTTTCTGGAGGCCATTGACTAGGGTGGAAATTGTCTTGTTTTGCACACAGAACCCCAGCTGTATCCTGAAACATCTGTCTCCAGTGCCCTAAGGCTTCACAGCTTCATTTCCTGAGCATTTCTGAGACAGTCTCATATTGAAACTGTACACACAACTGTATAGACCACTACAAAGAAAGGGCTTGAGAATTTCACATGCAGCAGAGTAGCAGGAGCTTAATGTTCTTAGTTTTAAAACGAGTTGTTTGCAGACAGCAAAGGGCCCTGCAGGTACTGGGAGTTAGTCATACTGTCAGCCTAAGTATGCAGAGGTTCTGAGAGTAAGTAATGCTGAGAACTTCATGGAGCCCAGGTACAGAGAGTACTGTAAGCAATGCTGAGAGCCTCAGCTGAGCTCAAGTACTAAAGTAATGTAACCCCTTGTAAATGGGGGTTCCCAAAAGTCTTGCTCGGCTTGCCTGAATGCTCACTGCTCAGGCTGGTGTCCCATGCTTTTAGCAGTTTAAATGTGATTGCCAGAGAGTGCCTGTATAGCCTCTGTGCACTGTCTCTTTAAGAGCTGCCTGGATTGCACTCATAAGTAATCTGAGAGGGAGCTCTGTTGAAAGATGTAACTATTTGCTGAAAATCATTTAGAGTGATAATGTAGGGTCTAACCTGCCTCCTTTGCAGCAAGGACTGTTTTGTTTATCTCCACTATCTTGGTCCTGGACTGCTGAATTGGAACAACCAGTACTGGTGGGACCTAAAATGGAGACTGACTACAGGAGTTGTCTGGAGTCAAAATCTGTAGGAATTGTAGTTTTGGGCTTTTGGCGCCTTTTGCACCTGAAGGGGGGTCTTTGTTGTGACTGACAGACAGATCAGCCAACCGAACCTTTTGAACTCTGGGGAAAGTCCCAGGCTTGCTGGCAGTTGAGTCAGATCTAAGCTGGGGGCTGAAGAAGCAACAGCTTGAGACAGTCAAGCAGCCATCTGAGTAGTTTTCTTGGCGGAGAACTGTGGAAAGGCCTGAGTTGTGGCCTGCATGTCTGCCTGCTGCCCCTGAGAGGGAGAGAAGAGAATTATTTCAGACCAAGTCCAAGTTTGTGAGAATGAAGTAAGCCACTGAATTTTTACCAGGCTTATGCCTGAGGAAGACCAAAGATTTTGCTGAGTCACGATTGGCCTGTCAGGATTTCCAGCTGCTTTTGAATCCCTGGTTTGTGCAGAAACTTTGCGATTGTGACCAGAGAGCGGTTTGCCTGATACAGTAGAATTTCCTTATATGTAAATGTGCTGTGAGTTGTTAGTGGGTTGTGATTTGGTTCCCACTGTATGAACTGTGTTCTGCTTGCTGAAAGCTGTATCCAGCCCAAAATGGATTGCATCAGATTTGTCTCCATTTGGCTGGGGCCTTGCCACACTAGCCCAGCCAAACTACCGCTGCACAGAAAAGCCATCAACAAGAGACCTGCCTGGGGATCAACCCCTGCTCACGCTTGAACAGGAATGATCTTGGTGATTCGTGGGCCCTGCTTCTCCTGGCACTTCAGATTAACCATCTGCTGTCTCGATTCGTCCAGCCTGTGTCCAGTCTTGGGTATCGTGAGTAATCTTCAGGATAGCTCCTGCAACAACAGCCTAATCTAAAGTGTGTCATCTGATTGTCTTGTTGTTTTGTTTTCACTAACTGAGCCCTCCGGCTCCGGATTACAAATATTGTGTGTTGTGCATGTTGTTTTCTTCCATCACAGGGCCCAACCAGCTGCAACGTTCCTGGCTAGCCCACCGTTCTCCATATGGGTACTCAGAGTGTGTGACTGTTTATGGACCTGGAAGTGCATGCATAACTGTGTGATTGATGCATCTTTAAGCAAATTAACCTGATTACACCCTCCCTTGTTCAAGTCCCTTAAATAAATCAGATCTAACTCTTTTGCCTTTACCTGGACTGTGGTTTCAGTTTGTGCAAAGTACTGTACTGCTGTTATTTGCTGTGTATAACCTTGTTTTAGGGGTCCCCAGGATTGAGCCAGAGGAAAGCCCTGGTGGTAAGATACAAACAGTGTGGGTACATGTGTGGTGTATCAGGGATATTGTGAAAGTGATTGTGTGTATTGTTCTGGCCACTAGTAAGGAAAGAGAGGGTTACAGTGTCCGGAGACTTTGCCCAGGTTAGCTTGACCACTACCAACCCTGACCTCCGGGTGGAGGCACTCGTTTAGAACTCAGGCCCTCCACCTGGAGGTCAGGGTTGTTAGTGGTCAAGCTAACCTGCGCACATCCTGTGGGACACCTAACCCCTCGTTCCTTATAGTGGCCTAAACAATCTGCAATAATTACTTTCACAATGAAGCCTTTATTCACCAAACCCAGTACCCACACTGTTTGCACTTAACCACCAGGGCTGGTCCTCTAGCTTGACCCTGGGGACCCCAAAACAAGGTTAAGTACAGCAAATGGCAACAGTATAATACTTTTGGCACAAACTGGAACCACAGCCAGGTTAAAAGCAAACAAAGTTAAATCTGATTTATTCAGGGACTTGAACAAGGGAGGTGGTAATCAGGTTGATTTGCTTAAAAGTTATATTAATCAGACAGTTATGCATGCAGTTCAGAGTCCCTACACAGTCACACACTCTGGGTACCCAAGTAGAAAATGGTGGCTAGCCAGAAACGTTGCTGCTGGTTGGGCCCTGTGATGGAAGAAAGCAACATGCACAAAACACACTGTTTGTAATCCGGAGCCGGAGGACTCAGTTCGAGAAAGAAAAGGCAACAGGACAATCGGATGACAACACTTTTAGATTTAGCTGTTGTTGCGGGAGCTACCCTGATGTTTACTCACGATACCCAATACTGGACACAGGCAGGACGAAATCGACACTGCAGGCTGTTGAGCTGGAGTGCTCGAGAAGCACGGCCCACACGAATCACCACGGCGTCATTCCTGTTCAAGGCGCACAGGGGCTGATCCCCAGACCGTCTCTTTTTCGATGACTTTCTGTAGGCAGATATTCTGGCGGCCAGTGTAGCAGGGCCCAGGCAAATGGAAATGGCTACGGATTCAGTCCGAGGAGCTGGATACAGCCTCCAGCAAGCAAAACACAGTTCAGACACACAGTGGGGAAACCAAATCACGACCCACTATAAGCACACAGCACATTCACATGTAAGGAAATTCCACTGTACCAGGCAAATGGCTCTCCGTCGCACTACAGAGTCTCTGCACAATCTGGGAGTACAGAGGTAGCGGAAGTCCTGACAGGCAATTGCATTCAGCAAATCTTCAGTCTCCTTCAGGTTAAAGCCTGGTCACACTCAGTGGCTTAATTTGCTCTCCCAACTCCGATTCAGTCTGAAAAAGCACAAGTTCCCTTCAGGAACAGCAGGCAGGCATGCATGCAGGCCAAACTCTGGCCTTTCCACAGTTCTCCATGGCCAATCCACTATGGATTGCTGCTCAAACTATCTCAGGCTGTTACTTCTTCACTTCCCAATTCAGATCTAACCGAAACTGCAAGCAGTGTGGGACTTTCCCAAGATCCAAAAGGCTTGGTTGGCTGGTCTATCTGTCAGTCACAACGGGGCTCTCCTCCAGGTTATTTTAGGCGCCAAAAGCCCAAAACTACAATGCCTACAAGTTTTGGCCCACTAAGCCCTGTAGGCAGGCTCCATTTTAGAATCCCAAATGTACTGATTGGCCTATTTTGCAGTCCAGGACCAAGATGATGGAAACAAACAGAACTGTCCATGCTGCAAAGAAGGCAGGTTAGAACAAACTGCAATATTATTACTACTCTAACAAACGATCTGCAAACAAGTACATCTTCTAACAGAGCTCCCTCTCAGGTTAATTACGACTGCAATCCAGGCAGCTCTTAAAAGACAGTACACAGAGACTATGCAGGTACTCTCTGGCAATACATTTAAACTGCTACAACGCAGAACACCAGCCTAGCAGTGAGCATTTAGGCAAGCTCAAGGAAGATTTTCTGGAAACACCATTTGTAGGGGTTACAATAGAACATCAGAGAAGAGCACCATAAACCAATACAGCAATGGCTCATTTCACAGGGACTGTTAGTTGGCTTTGTAGTTGCAGATAATGGGTCCAGCATAAGGAAGGCCTGGGGGGGCTTTATTCACATCTGCTGCAAATCTTAGATAGCAAAGCTGAGTAAATATACAGCTAATTGATCATAGAAGTGTTTCGGACATTAAAGAGCGAGGAGGGAGAGGATGGTAATGACATAGAGGGACATAGGGAAATAGGATGGTAAAGACACATGGAGCAGAAAGAGGGCAGCCCTGCTGTGATGGAGTCCTCCAGTGGGGTTGCTACAGAGAAGGGAAAAGGGAGGAGGGAGGGAGCTTGGGGGGGTAGTTACAATGAGTTAGTGATACTGTCAGCTTCAGTGGGTCCAGGTACTGGGAGTATGTAATGCTGAGAGCCTCAAGGAGCCCAGGTATTTGGAGTTAGTGATGTGAGAGCCTCTGTAGGCCCGGTAGTTGGGAGTAAATAATGCTGAGAGCCCTCAGGAGTCCAGGCCTCTAACTTGTAATATGGAGCCTCTCGACTCCACTGCCCTATAATATTGGGTTTACTGCATCAGTAGTTCATAATATGGGTCTAAAGTGCCCCCACACCATAATGCAGTGGTGTAGATTCCCACCTGACCCACAAATTATGGGGTTCAGTGCCCTACTCATTAGTGCTGGTGTTTCTGCTGTCCCTGCTGTTACACGCCTTTTTATTTCTTCTTGGTGCTGTAGGTGTGAAACAGAAGAATCCTGCACAGGAAAACTATCCTCTTCATCCTCTTCCTCTTCATCTTGGGAGTAGTAGGCGTTGGTGGCGTGGCAGTTATTCAGAACAAACCTCCTGAGAACATCAAGGTAAGTGTGTCTGTTCTCTCCCAGCTTGTGCTAGTTTGGTGGGGATGAGGTCATCACTGACAAGCTCAACTCTTGCCTCTGATAAATTAGCCTGTCTTCCTCCCAGTGTTCACGCACCTGGATGGTGGTGGTGGGTTGAAACATTCTGGGATGAGAGATGTTACCAGCCGGGTCCCACAGGGATCAGTGCTGGATCCAGTCTTGTTCAATAAATTTCTCAATGACATTGGGACAGCATCAAAGACAAGTTATGTCTTTCTGCAGACAATATAAAGCTTTGCAGGAGAGTGGATCCCGAGGAGGTGTAGGGGATCTAAGGAGGACCTAACAAGTTTGGAAAGGTGGTCCGGAATCTGGCAATTAGGGTTCAGTGCTAAGAAGTGTGAAGTAATTCACATAAGGCGTTAGGAACCCCAGGGCTGAGGTCAGTCTCGGCGGGTTGGTGGTGAAGGTCACAGTTTCGGAAGAGGAGAAAGAGCTAGGATAGCAGTTACAAACAATCAGAAACCATCAACACAGTGCAAAAGGTTAGAAATGATGGGGGCTGTGAGAGGGAGACCAGGAAAAGGCAGACATACTTAACAAATACTTTTCAGTGTTCACAATGGGAGAAGGGAGGGCCACAAAAACTAACAGGAGCTCTAAAAAGAGGGATGGGCACTAGTCCTTTTTCAGAAGAGAGAGTTCTAAAGGCACTTGCTAATCTGAAAGTGGACTTAGCAATGGGCCGAGACGGAGTACATCCTAGGGCATTGAAAGAGCTCAGGGAGGTACTGGCTGCACCTCTGGCAGTCCTGTTAATAGCTCATTAGTAACCCGGTGTGGTTCCGGAGGAATAGGAGGGTAGAGGTAGTCCCTCTTCATAAAAGTGGTAGCAATATGGAGGCTGGCAAGTATAGGCAAATCAGCCTGACATTGGTGTTGGGAAAGTTAATGGAATCACTACTAAAGGAGAGGCTAGTGGAATATTTTGAACCAAAGGGATTGCAAGACCCGAGACTAGCATGAATTTATGAGAGGGAGGTCACATGTAAGCCTAATCTGATCGATTTCTTTGACTGGTGACTAAGGATTAGATCAGAGTGGTGCGGTGAATGTAGCGCACCTAGAGTTCAGTGAGACATTCAACACCATTAACCTAGGAGACTATTAAACGAGCTGGGAGCTTAGGAGTGGATCCAAGGTGGTAAACTGGCAAGAAACTGGTTAGGGAATAGGAGACAGAGGGTGGTAGAAATGGAGTTCACTCCGAGAAGGGCCATGGAAAATGGGGCCAGCCATCCACACAGGTCTGGTCTATAGACCACCAGCCAGGAGGAAGAAACAGATAGGGAGTTGATGCTAGCCATCCAGAGGATGGCAGACAAGATGAGGTAGTGCTGGTTGGAGACCTCAATATTCCAGCCATTGACTGGAGCATCCAGCAGCAACAGCAGCATCAACTAGAGCAGATTTATCCTGGACTCCTTCAAAGTGCCTTCCTCAAGCAACTGGTCATGGAACCAACTCGGCCGAAGGCAATACTGGACATTGTGCTCACAAAGGGGACCATGTGATGGGGGTAACAGTGGAGAGCACCTGGGAACAGTGACCACCAATCATTGTGGTTTGAAATCACATAAAGAGCAAAAACAAAACACACAAAAACACGTATCCTGGATTTTGGGAGGCAGAATTTTGGAAAATGGGAGATGCTCGAAAGAACCATTAAGGGAAATGGGGCAGGAATCTGGTTGAGGAACAGTGGGCAGCATTTAAAATGGGATTACAAGAGCAACAAAATTATGCATTAAGCAGGTTAGCAAGGGAAAAGGAAGAGAAGGCCATTATGGTTTTCCAGGGAGGTAGCGGAGAAAGTGAAAGGCAAAAAGACTGCATTCAGACAATACAAAAGACACAGGCAGAAGGGATAGGGAGAAGTACCAGGGAAGCAAAGGGAGGCAGGGAGATCAGTAAGGGAAGCCAAAGTCAGACAGAAGAGCACATTGCAAAATCAGGGGTAGAGGGACAAAACCTTTTACAGGTACATAAGTGAAAAATGAAAGGCAAAGGGAGGGATAGTGAGACTGAAGGGGTAGGAAGGAGGCCGTGGAGGATGACAACAGTAAAGCTGACATATTGAACAGGTATTTCTACTCAGTCTTTACTGAGGAAGAGGAGGGTAATGGGTCCAAGAGAGTACAAGGGTGGGAATGGTGCAGAATGGACACAAGTCCCTTTACACGAGAAAGGGTCCTGAAGGAACTGGAAGTAATAAGAGTTGATAAAGCAATGGGGCAGATGGTGCACCCAGGTCCTTAAGGAACTAAGAGAGGTGGTGGCTGAACCCTCTGGCAATCCTGTTAAGACGATCACTGAAACAGGGAGGTACCCAAAGACTGGAGGACAGTAGATGTAGTCCTTTATACAAAAGTGGGAACAAAGAGGAAGTGGGAACTACAGACTAGTCAGCCTCACCTCGGTAGTAGGGAAGATCATGGAAGCGCTACTGAAGTAGAGATTGATGGAACATCTTGTCAATGGACTACAGGACCCAAGGCAGCATGGTTTCACCAGGGGAGGACGCGTCAGACCAACCTCATTGAATTTTTCGACTGGATGACTAGGGAGGTGGATCGGGAGGGCAGTGGACATGGCTCTATCTGAACTTCAGCAAGGCTTTTGACACTGTGCCACATAGAAGACTGTTACACAGACTAGAGAATATGGATGTGGGTAGGACAGTGGTGTGGTGGGTAGGTAACTGGCTGGGCGGCAGGACACAGAGGGTGGTGGTAAATGGCTGTCACTCCACAGAGGGAAGAGTGACCAGTGGGGTACCACAGGATCAGTGCTGGGACGGTCCTATTCAACATCTTCATCAGTGACATTGTGCAGGACCTAGAAGGCAGAATTACCCTGCTCGCTAATGACACAAAGTTCTGTAACAGAGTAGACACACCAGAAGGTGTAGACAGAATGAGAAGGGACCTGCAGAAACTTGAAGAATGGTCAGGGTTTGGCAGCTGAAATTCAATGCAAAGAAGTGCAAGATAATGCATATGGGGCACAAAAACCCTGGCACAATATATCAGTTGGGGGTGAGGATATAGCATGCACCAAGCAGGAAAGGGATCTTGGGGTTATCATCTCTGATGACCTCAAGGTAGGGGAAACAGTGCGACAAGGCAGCAGGTAAAGAAATAGGATGCTGGGATGCTTAGGCAGGGCATCACCAGCAGGAAAAGGAAGATCATAATTCCACTATACAAGACACTAGTGAGGCCCCACCTGGAGTACAGTGTACAGTTCTGGAGACCTTACCTATGTAAGGACATAGACAGAGTAGAGAAGGTTCAGCAGAGGGCAACAAAGATGATACAGGGTTTGCATCACAAGTCCTATGAGGACAGGTTGAAGGACTTGAATATGTACTCCCTGGAGAGAGAGAGAGAGGAGGAGAGAGGGGATATGATAGAGACATACAAGTATCTTACAGGGAGGAATAGGGCGAGGAATACACTATTTTTAAGCGAAAAGATGTTCTAGGACTAGAGGGCATGGGATGAAGTTGGAGGAGGATGATTCAGAGGAAACACGAGGAAGAATTTCTTCACAGAACGGTGGTGGACAATGGAATACCCTGCCAGAGAAGTGGTGGGGCTGAAACAATCACAGGATTTAAGAATGCATGGGATAGATATAAAGGAATTCTGGAGGTGGGGTAAGGGCAACAGACTTCTGGGAAAACATAAAGTGAACTTACAAGCTCAAATGGGCAGACTGGGTGGTCCGTATGCCCTTATCTGCCGACACTGGCTATGTATCATTGGTGGGACCAGTCCTGTTTAGTGTCTGTATAAGTGACATTACAGAGGAGCTGGAGGAAGGTCTTCCTCTTTGCAGATGACATCAAAATCTGCAATAGGGTGAACATTCCACAGGTGATGGAAAGGATGAACAGAGACCTGAGAAAAACTTGAGGAGTGGTTAAGAGTATGGCAGCTGGGTTTCAATGCAAAAAGTACAAAATAATGCACCTAAGGTACAGAAACCGGGCAGAGTACAAAATGGGAGTAGTATTGTCAGTCACCAAGCAGGAGAGAGAAGCCTTAGTGTACCGAACATATGAAGAATGCCAGCAGATACAGGCCTGATGGTCTGTCTAGTCTGCTCAAGTGTGCAGCTAGCAGTCTGTTATCCTGCAGCTGCTCCCCTTCTACCCACATATCCAATTTCATGCCCGCATTAGCTGTTACTTCTCCCCAGTACCTTATTGGTGTCATTCCCCTGACTTTGTCCCATCCCTTTAAAACTGTCCACCGTCTTCAAGGATACCACCTCCTCAGGCAGTGCATTCCGACCTGACACCACTGTCTCTGTGAAATAGTGTCTTCGCTTCCTTCTAAATCTACCACACCCAATTCTAGATTGTGACCCTAGTGTCCTTCCTCTCCTTAATCTTAAAATTCCTCTGCACCATCTTTATTTATGCCTTTCATATATTTGAAGGTTTTATTATGTCTCCTCTATCCCTCTATTCCTCCATGGGTACATGTTGAGCTCCTCAGTTTCTTCTTGTAGGGTTTGTCCTCCATGCCGAGATCATCCTGGTTTTCTATGTTGGACCCCCTCTAGCAATTTAACATATTTCTTTAGGTAGAGTTGCCAGAACTGCATACGGTACTCGAGAGCCACACCAATGACCTGTGCAGTGGCAGGATTACCTCAGCTCTCCCTGGACACGATTCCTCTGCCAGTACACCCAGCATCTATTAGTTATCTCTGATGACCTGAAGGTGGCCGGGCAGTTGGGAGGGCTAGTGGGATGCTGGGGTGCGTGAGGAAGAGAGTCACCTGCAGGGAGGGAAGTGGTGTTGCCTCTGTATAGATCACTGGTGAGATCTCACCTGGAGTACTGTGTCCAGTTCTGGAGACCACATCTCTGGCAAGACATAGATGGAGTAGAGGCCATCCTGAACAGGGCAGCTAAAGTGGTGCAGGATCTGCATCAAAAGCCCATGAAGAGACTAAGGTAACTCGTCAAGTATGTACATCTTAAAAGAGAGAAGGGTGAGGTGGGATATGATGAGACCTTAATAACAGGTGAGGGTGGGGGCAATATACATGAGGAAAGCATTCTTCAGAACAAAAATGTGCTGAAGAACAAGGACAGGCCCAGTGGCGCTGAGGGTTGAGCGCTGGACGCCACACTCGCGCCATGTCGAAGACCCAGGTTTAGGAATGAGCTTGGACCGCGGGGTCGGGAGGGGTGGGAGGAGATCAGTGTCCAGATGGATTGCTCTCTCTTCCGGGAGGGAGGCTTGAGTGCGCTCCTTGGAGCAACCTCTGGTGGCAGGCTGGAGGTCGCTGATCATAGCGGCATGGCGTATGCCTGGGGGAGCCATGGAATTCCATTGCCTTGCTGACCAGGCTCCATGAGGACTGTCACCAAAAGTAAAAATTCCTGCTCGACCAGGAGATGATGAGGGCTCCAGGGATCTCCTCTCATCCCCAATGCCGGGCCAGGCCACCGAGGATCCACGTCAGACTTCCTAGAGGGATGGACCTCTAATTCCAGATAAAGCCGCTGAGGGAGGGTGGGCCCTGTTCTGGGGGTCCAGAATGCTGGGAAGTCCCTCGTCCCTCAGGGAAGGGTGAACCAGTGCAGATGGCCATGGCAGGAGAAGGAGGAATAGGATTGTGTGGGCACCTCGAAGGATGCCTCAGAGATACTGTGCATAAATAGAATAAAAAAAAAAAACAAACAAGGGGACAAGCTATGAAGATGGAGGTTGGGGTAGGTATAGGAGAGATGTGATAAAGTACTTCTTCAGAGAAAGAGTAGTGGATTTCTTGAACAGTTTACTGGTCGAGGTGTCTGGGGTGAAAACAGTGACAGGGTTAAAGAGACGTGGGATAGACTTGAGGGAATATTAGTGGAAAGGAATGAAGGAGGGAGGAAGAGCTGAACATCAAGTAGGGTCTGTATGGTGAAACATAGAAACATAGAATTTGGCAGCAGATAAGGACCTCTTGGCCCACCTAGTCTGCCATTTCCTACCTAACTGTAGGTAGGGAAAAATGATCAGACTGGGTTGGCCAAGTGGTTCTTATTTGCTGATAAATTTTGTTTCTATGTGAAAAGTTGGTTAGGAAGGTGAACAGGATGCTGGGTTGCATACCAAGGGGTTCTCCAACAGAAAGAAAGAGGTTATTGTGTCCCTGTATAGATTCATGGTGCAACTGCATCTACAGAACTGTGCGCAGTATTGGAGCCCCTACCGTAAGAAAGGCATAAACCAGATAGAAACAGTACTGAGGAGGGCTACAGAGATAATTCACACGGTAGCAGGGTATCCCGTAGGAACAGAGGCTCATGAACCTGAATATGTACTCACTAGAGAGAGAGAGAGAGAGGGACATAATCAAGACATTCAGATACCTTAAAGGCATGAACAAGGTCGGCATAGGAGATCTTTTGCAAATTAGCAGGAGGTTACAGGAAGGGGCATGAAGTCACTGTTTCACCGAAAGGTGGTGGCAGGATGGATTGCCATGTTGTGGGGAGAGTAAATCACAGTACAGTTGTGGGGGTTAAAGAGGGTGGGATAAATTCAAGGGGAAGGTTAGAGTCACAGGGGCAACATGTAGCATGTGTGCATGAACTTCACATCGAGCAGACTCAATAGACCTTGGGGCTTTCTTCTGGTGGCCTTTTGAGTGTTTGTATGTACTGTGCCTGTGCATGCAAAGGGACAACCCACAATGCCTGTAGCAGTCTTCGCCATACCCATTGTATGAGAATTTGTCATAGCGGATTCCATGAACCTGTACTGTAATCAAGCTCCTGCAAGCTGCTGTACTGCATTGTAACCTGAGCACTTTTGTAATCTGTTGTACCCAGGGATCCCATGGAAATGAGAGATTGTGTGTGTGTGTGTGTGTGTGTGTGTGTGTTGTATCGAGATATTATATAGCAGTGAGATTCCATTCCATACAAGTTCTGGAGCTATTGAAACGCCTTTCTTATAAAATGGGCCATGAAAATCCTGTAAACTCATTCGCTGGAAACATGTCACATGACAGTCGATTTTTTTCTGACAACTCAACACCTCTTGTGAACTGTTATTTTTTTTAACAAGTAAAGGTTATTATGTAATTGAGATAGCACACTCTAAAGGTGTGTGGGCCAAGGAAATAATGCACATCTTGGTGTTGTGGCACTTGGCTATGCCTCATGCTTAATAACCACCCAAAGTGTGCATTATTCCTTATAACCATGCACCTTTGCAGTGTGTTATCCTCACTATTGATTCCATGTTGCAGTGCTCACGAGTGTCTTTCTAATCTGGGTACCAGCTGACACTAGCCAAATAGTGATTTACTAAGCCTTCTCTATTAAGGTATAAAATCATACTTCCAATAGCCATGTTACCACTGTCGATTCACAGACTGTAGATTAAAATTCAATATATTTTTATATAAATCAGTATGGTATGGCTATGTGTGTTCCCATGTGGCTAAAATCCACAAGTGCCCAGAAGTGATATTGCCAATTCTAGCATTTTTGATTGCTGTAATAACTTGTTACTGAGCTATTTTGTTTCAGCCTGGTGGCCAAAATCTTAGAGGCTCTGGAACCAGAGTCAACATAACTGAGCTTGGCTTTCCTGATAGAAATCTCAGCTTCTGCGAGGGTTGGCCAGGAGGAGAAGGATTGAGGCGTTCCATAGCTGCGCTCCTTCTCTGGGGTGGGAGATCTGCAACCTCGCTGCTTTACCGCCACCTGGGAGACTCTGGTGGAGGTGCAGTAGAGGTAGCAGTGCTGTGGGTGGTGGGCGTCAGCGAGGACTGGAGCCAGAGGCACGTCTCATCGTGCTCGACTCCTTGTCCTCCTAACACGCTAACATCCAAGGGGCAGGAGAAAACCATGGAGGAAAACTGCCAGCATTGGCTCCAGTAGACAGGCTCCAGGAGCCAGCGATTGGGAATCCATGGACCTATGCATGGTACACACTCCATCACTGGTTTGGGGAGTCAGAGGAGACTTCTCTGCCCTGACCGGGTGGGGGAGGTCATCCGGACATCAAGATTCACTGAGTTGGGCACCCATATGCGCCCGACTGCCTTGGAGGAGCCCAAGAGGGGGCAATGCAGGCAACAGGTAGGATAAACACAGAGAGATTAAAAAAAAAAAAATCTGCTTCTTCTGTAATGTTTTATTGTATTGTGTTTTGAGTTTAGATAGTTAGTTTCAAGTTTCATATCCTAACTACAGATATGGATACATATGACACTGTTAAGAATTTCATCTTAACAAAAATAGATATCACTACTTTTATGAATGATGACACAGGAACTTTTTTAGGTTGTATTCATTCCTCTCCCTACAGTTCCCTTATCAATTTGGTCAGAGACATAGCATCAGAATCTTTGAGGTGGTGGTCACACACTTTGAGATGTCGCTGATACCTGAAATTGGGAGGAAATGTGGTCATTTTCAGACGAGACGCCAGTACAGTGAACCATACATAGAAACATAGAATTTGATGGCAGATAAGGACCGCTTGCCCACCTAGTCTGCCCATTTCCTCCCCTCATGGATAAAATGCAGATCCTAGCTAACCAACAGCCTACTTTCTCCTACCCCTCCACTAGCATTGCCTTATGTCTGTCCAGTGCATTCCTGAATTCTCCACTGTTTCTGACTCCACGACCTCCTCGGGAAGGCTGTTCCATGCATCCACAACCCTCACCATGAAAACATGCTTCCTCAAATGACCTCTGAGCCACCTTCCTCTATCTTCAGATTGTGCCCCTTGTTTTTGCATATCTCTTTTCTGAAAGATGCTACCCTCTTGGACTTTGTTGATTCCCTTGAGGTACTTGAAAGTTTCTATCATGTCCCCCTCTCCTCCTTTCCTCGACGGTATACATATTAAGCTCCTTTAGTGTCTCTTCATATGTCTTCTGGTGCAGACCCTGCATCATTTTGGTTACCCTCCTGTGGACAGCCTCCACCCTGTCTGTCTTTATGGAGATGGGGTCTCCAGAACTGTACACACTACTCCAGATTGAGTCTCACCAACTGTCTATACAGAGGGATAACAACTTCCTGTTTTCTACTGGTGATGCCTCTCTATGCATCCCAGTATCCCCCAGCCCTCCTTACTGCCTTCTCACATTGCTTGCCCACCTTTAGGTCATCTGATATAATTACCCCAAGTCCCTTTCCATTTTTGTTGTTGTCAGTATGTAGCCCCAATTGTGTACTCTTCCCTGGGTTTTTGTTTCCCAGGTGTGTTACTTTGTACTTCTATGCGTTGAATCTAAGTTGCCATACATTTGACCATTCCAACAACCTTGCCAAGTCCCTTCTCATCCTTTCCACTCCACCTTGTGTATCAACCCTGTTGCAGATCTTTGTGTCATCTGCAAAGAGACATACTTCTCCTTCCAGTCCCTCTGCAATGTCATTTATAAAGACATTAAAAAGAACCAGACCAGTACTGAACCCTGCAGTGCCTCACTAGTAACCCCACTTTCTTCACTGTGGACTCCGTTTACTTTACCCTCTGCATCCTGTTGTCTAGCCAATGTTTTACCCAGGGACCCACTCCCAGGGTGGCTAATTTGTTTATTAATCTTTTGTGTAGGACTGTGTCAAATGCCTTGCTAAAGTCTAGGTAGGCCATGTCTACAGCCCCTCCCTGGTCTACTACTTTGGTCACCCACTCAAAGAAATCAATTAGATCGTCTGATATGACCTTCCCACTGTGAATCCATGCTGCCTTGGGTCCTGTGCCCCACTGGCCTCTAGGTACTTAACAGTTCTTTCCTTCAGAAGGTATACCATCATTTTCCCTACCACTAAGGTCAGACTGACAGATCTGTAGTTTCCTGCCTCTATGTTGCTACCATGTTTGTGAAGGGTGAATCACATCCGCCCTCCTCCAATCCTAAGGTACCACACCATCCTCCCATGATTTGTTAAAAGGGTAGTCAGTGGTGTTACTAGTTCTCCCTTAGTTCTTTTTGAATTCTGGGGTGAATCCCATCAGGCCCCATTGCTTTGTCCACCTTCGGTTTTAGGAGTTCTTTCAGAACCCTTTCTTCTGTGAAAGGACTGATATCGACCCTCTATCCAGAGTGCTTCTATTGACTGGATTCGTGCTTCCCATCCTCTTTCTTTGTGAATACTGAGCAGAAGTATTTGTTCAGTGTCCTGCTTTTTCACTGTTCCTCTGCCCACCCACCTCCTCTTTATTCAGCCTCAGTATCTCTCCCTTAGCCTTTCTTGCTCCCTAATGTACCTGTAAAAGGTTTTATCCCCTTCTTAACCGAGTTGGCTATCTTTTCCTCGATTTGGGCCTTTGCTATTCTGACTGCCTTCCACGCTTCCTTCTGCTTTAACTGGTACAGTTCTCTGTCCTGCTCCTTCTGTGTTTCCTTATATTTCCTGAATGCTAACTTTTTCTCCCTAACCTTCCCTGCCATCTCTTTTGAGAACCTTAGTGTTTTTTCTTTCATTTCGATTTATTTGCTTCACACAAAAGGCTTATTGCCTTTGTGGCCAACAGACTGATGTTTCCCATTGTTGCTGCACCCTCCTTCTTGCCTGTTTGCTAGTGCTTTTCTGAGGCACTCTCCCATTTTGACAAAATCAGGCCTCCTGAAGTCCAGTACCTTCACGTTTTGTATGGCTGGACTCTACAACAGAGTTTATCGTGACCGCACTGTTTGGTGGTCACTTGTTTCCAGATGGCTACCCACTTCTAGATCTGAGATCCTCTCTCCATCCATCCCCATTTGAGAGTACCAGGTCTAAATTGCTCCCTCCCAAGTGAGTTCCAACACTAGCTGTCTGAGGCATGCCCCTGTAGGGCATTG
Source organism: Neoceratodus forsteri (assembly GCA_016271365.2). Lineage (NCBI taxonomy): Eukaryota > Metazoa > Chordata > Ceratodontiformes > Ceratodontidae > Neoceratodus > Neoceratodus forsteri. Next base: position 188,803,350 of record CM028135.1, on the reverse strand, counting down.
AGAATGGCCCTGCTCTTGGATGTGGCTGCAGCAAAGGTGCTCCAGTTAACATCTGGCATATTCAGGTCCCCGTTGACAATATCTCCCTTTCTCTGCCATACTAAGGATGCCTTCTATCATTTCCTTGTCCATTTCATCTCCTGAGACGGGGTCTGTATACAACCACATGCAGACTGTGGTGCCATTTCAGTCTCCAGGGTGACCCACAGTGCTTCCTCTCCTCCCTGTTTACCCTTTAGTTCTGATGCTTTGATCCCTTCCCTTACATAGAGAGCTACTCCTCCTCCTCTTATACTCTCCCTGTCCCTCCTGTAGATCGTGTACCCTGGTATGTTGACATCCCAGTCGTGGTTCTCTGTATACCTTGTCTCTGTGACTGCCACAATATCCAGGCATCCCTCTTCCATCAAGGCCACCAGTTCAGGGAGCTTGTTACATAGACTATGGACACTGGTACTCATTACCCTCCATTTTTTGATGGCCTTACCCCTTTTGCCCCATCCCTGTCCTTATTGCTGTTGTCTTTTCTCCATTTACCCCTGCCCTTCTCCTATCGACTTCTCTATCTTGGTGTTTACCTCACTAACTACTCTGATTTTTTTTTTGGGGGCTTGGATTTCCTCTCCTTTTCAGTGCCTCCCCTCGGCTAGTTTAAATGCTTCACAACGAAGCATTTAAACCTATCATCAAGGATTCTGGTTCCCCTTCTGGACAGAGGCAGACCGTTGTGCCAGTATAGGCCTGCATCCTCCAGGTGGACCCCCAGTCCCCAGTGAAGCCCAAACCTTGAGCTGTGCACCAGTTTTCAACCACTGATTGATCCCACAGTGCAAAGCACCTCGCTTCACCCATGCCATAGACAGGCAGCACCTCAATAAGGTTACTGTGTGTGCTACTTGTCTAAGGCCCTTCCCCAACTCCATAAACTCCTCCTGCACTGCTCTGATCCCTTTCCCAGCCAGGTCATTTGTCCCTAGGTGGACAGTGACATCCAGCTCCCTCCCGTGCAGTTGCTCCCACAATCCTGAGGATTTGCTTCCTGTCCTCAAGCCATGGCACCAGGCAGGCACCTTACCTCACTCTCCAGTCCCTCCCCAGGTCTACCCTCCTAACAAAGGAGTCCCCCAGGGTTATTTCCTTCCCTGTGGGGTCCCATGCCACCCTCCTGTGGGTCTCCTTGTGGAGGTTCCCAGCATCCTCTTGGTCTCCACTGCAGGTGTCTCCATAGAGGAACTACTCTGCCAGAACGACATATGAATTGTGGAGACATTCATCTGAGGGATGCACTCTGTTCCACCACCTCACCCTCCCTGAGCTCACTGTGGTCCAAATGCTCCTCTTTCTTGGCAACCTCTGAGGCAGCAGCGGTGGCCCTGGTGATCCTCGGTGGGAAAAGAGGTCCCCAGATCCTGGTTAACTCAGCCTGGAGGCAGAACAACCTCCTCCCTCAGCCCAGAGAGGTGCCTGCAGATGGGACAACCTCGCATCCTCCAGAACGCCTCCCGAATGCTGCTCACAGCCACTTCATTGGACCACTCCCATCATGTTTTATCTCTGGCCCTTAACTGTTGTTTTGTATACTTACTCTTTCCTCACTCTTTTTTTTTATTTTTCATATAATTTCAAAATGGTCCACAATAATATACATCATATCAGAAATTTAAAATGGGCCTAGAACTCTCTGCTAGTTGTAACAAATGCAAGTCTAATACTGGCACATTGTTACGTATGTTTTAGGAGTGCCCATCCATTAAGTAGTAATAGATTTTATTCATATTGAAAATATGAATGTTGATAAGACTCAGTTCAACCAAAGGTTCATTTTTAGTGAGGTTCCATAATATTTCAGGTTACAAGAGACACAGTTTGAATAAAATCACAGTTTCATGACTTCATATACACAGTAGGGTACATACAGTACAGAGTACATAAGACATATAATAACCATAGACTCTGAGCATTAGAATAGCACCAATAAACCTTGTAAATATAATTGTGTACCTTCAGTTTAGCCTATACCCTGTTTATTTCAGCAGAATAATGAATGCTTTGCCTGGTTAACAAACCGTTTATTAAAGTGATTTTCTTAGCTTTACTACTGACTTACCCCATTTGATAGCCAATGCTGGCAAAAGTCATACTGTCCCAGTTTTAATATTTGATGCAGGTGCCTATATTTCATATCAGGGACTGTATTTTGTTTTAATAACACTGGCCAGGTGATTCCTTTACTTCCGATTCATGAACAGCCCCTCCACTCCAGGCACGTTATGATGTCCAGCAAAGAGAGCATAGGGGTGCCCCACTGAAATGAATGGGGCTTGACTTTGCATTGTATTTAATGCCTTATGATTGCCAGTTTAGATTAAAGAAGGACACCACCTACTAACAAGGGCTTTGTTATTCAAACGGTGTCCTTCATTAATCTCAAACTGGCAAATATAAGGTATTAAATACAAGAATCTGAGCCCCATTCATTTCAATGGAGCGTGTCTTTGTACTCTCCCTTGCAGGATGTCAGCTTAGGGGTGTGTTCAGGAATGGGGAAGTAAAGGAACTCATTGACTAGTGTTGTCGGGCTGAAGTATGATCTCTGATATCTAAATACAGGCACTGGCATTAAGTATTAAAACCAGGATAGGATGACTTTCACCAGCATTAGTTATTGAATGGGTAAGTCAATTTGTAAGTAAATAATCTAAGAAAATCACTTTAATGGTGGTCAAACTGATCTTCCTGTCAGAAGAAGGTACTGAATTCAAAGTACAATACTCAAATGATATAGTGAAGTTCTCCTGTCTCCAGGCCGCAGGGTGGAATTTAAAATTCAAGGCCTGAGGCTGATCTTACCCCTCCTTTACTGGTCTCCTCTGTATGTTCTCTAGAATATACAAGGGGTTAATACCCTTATAGCAACTGTATGGAATTAAATGCAGATTCGTTTGTACATTTAGTCCCAGCCAGCACAATTTAGAGTAAAGAACACAATGGTACATCCTCAGGGGGACATCGCGGATAATGCGGGCCAGCCTGTTGTAAACAACACCCAGTCCCACCTGTGCATCTCCGATGCCCTAGCATAGAGGATGTCACCAGAATCAAATAGTGATATACTGTAGTATTAGCATGCTGGTCAGAACATGCTTTAGAATTTTGCCTGACATGCAAGGTCCGGACCTTGTACAATTCAGCGTTGAGGATCTTTGGAGAGATGTAGAAATTTTTTATAAAGATATTCCTGCCATTTCAAATCATTTAAATGCACAGTCATGCATTTTAGGTCATTTCTCTGACCTCAGCAGATGAACACATGAAGAGAAATACTGTTAGAAATTGGGGCTTCAGTGAGACATGTCATTCTCATTCTCATGCATTGGTTAGATGACAAAGCCCCTCTATTTACACATCTCCTGACATTTGATGGCTTTTGAACCTGCACGGCTTTGGAATATACTAACACCTCAGTTCTTCTCTCTTTTCCTACTTCCTCTTATTTTCTTATATAACATTACTGTATTCAGGGGATGTGTTTCTATTCTCTGTATGATCCAGAAGCAAATGATTTGATACCTTTTAATGGACCAACATAGATGTAACAACAAGAACAAAGTGCTCTAGCTTTCAGACCAACCAGTCCTTCTTCAGAAGCTCATGGCAGTTGTTTAGAAAATACAATACTTATAACGGCTAGATAATGCAGAGAAAAACAGAAAAAATCCCATTGGTTTAAAATAGTCATTTAAAAAAACAAAAACCAGAAGATGATGTCAGAGAAGTTTAACAGTACAATACTGCCTTCAGTCCGAAAGAACCTTGGGTACAGATGTGCTGGTGGAACATACATACAAAATCCTACTGCATATAAATTTAATTGACATAAGATAACACTGCTGAAGCAGATAACTCTAAATCAAGCTATGAGTGTCACATTTAGTATAAGGATATGATTACTGAAAGGCAACCCCACCAGCAAAGACAAACTCAGATAGTTGTAGGGCTCATGAAATTACAATGTTAGCATTAAAGACAAGAATACCAGTAAAGTTATCTTAAAACATCAGTGCACACTGTGTGATGTGTAAAACCTAGCTGGACCTGTCACCCAGCTGTACTCTCCAGCTAGATATAAGGCCCAAGACATTTCAAAAACCTCAGGACTATAGAAATGATAATTTAAATATACATTGATAATATTAGTGTCAAACAAAAACTCTAATCGAGGAACCTCAAGGAATTAAGACCATGTAGCCTGATATGTACTGATGTCAATATATACTGAGAATGTAGCAACTTGATGTACAACAAGGCCCAGATATTCAAACTCGCCATTCTGAGGCGCAAGCCCTGCGCTGCTCAAAATAGTTGCGCAGGGGGTGTGAGGCGATATTCAAAGGAGTTGTGCTATTGAGCAACTCCTTTGAATATCACTTAACAACTGCTACCGCAAGTTGCCAGAGTTGAGCATTAAACTTGCGGTGGCGCTAGTACCATTGGCGCCATGCGCAAATTTTCGATATTCAAAAGGTGACATGCAAATGGGGCCATAATTTATGCAAGGCATGAGGGGGCCATTTGCATCTATTTATGGCCCCATTTGCATGCCATTAGCATGTAGGTGCCGCCGATCCCCGAGGACTTGCGCCTGGTCACCCTGCCAGGCAGCAGCCGCCGGGACCGACGACCCTGCAGCCCCGATCAAGGGTGTGTGTGTGTATACACCCCACCCCCACATCTCCCAATGCCGATCGCGGGCAGAAAGTATCATGAAACCCCACATCTCCAATGCCGATCGCGGACAGAAAGTATCATGAACCCCCCATCTCCGATGCCCGGTTGCGGGCAGAAAGTATCATGAACCCCACATCTCCCAATGCCCGATCGCGGGCAGAAAGTATATAAAACCCCCCACACACATCTCGCGATGCCCGATCGCGGGCAGAAATGAAACAACCCCCCAGTGCCCGATCGCGGGCAGAATGTAAAAACCCCAACGAATATCTCCCTGGTGGTCCAGTGGACCGTAGTGCCCGATCGTGGGCAGAATGTCAATTACAACCCCTCCCAAACATCTCCCTGGTGCCTAGTGTCCCCCCACCCACCCACCCACAAGCCCCTCCACCGCCCCGGCAGCCGGCGGTGGCAGCATCCCACCCGCCTGCCGCCCGCCGCCCGCCGACTGACTGTCCGGTAGGGCTGCCGCCCATTGGTGCAGAGCTACAGCCAATGGGTGCAGCCCACCTGCATACGACAGTCCAGGGAGATGTTTGAGAGGGTTGTAACGACATTCTGCCAGCGATCGGGCATTCACAGTCCACTGGACCACCGAGGAGATATTCGGGTTGAGGGGCATTTTACATTCTGCTGCGATCGGGCACCGAAGTTGTTTCACGTTCTGCCAGCGATCAGGCACTCGAAGATAATGAGGGGGTTCATGTTACTTTCTGCCAGCGATCAGCGCGATGAGGAGAGACTGAATGTGGGGGGTTTCATGATACTTTCTGCCCGCGATCGGGCATTGAGGAGATTGTGTGTATGGGGGTTTCATGATACTTTCTGCCTGCGATCGGGCATTGGGAGATGTGTGGGGGTTCATGATACTTTCTGCCCGCGATCGGGCATTGGGAGATGTGTGTGGGGGTTGTTTTACGCTCTGCCTGCGATCGGGCTGGTGGGGGGCACAGGGACTGAGTTGGGGCCAGCCACGGGTGGCAGCTGCTGTGTGCGCCCTGCATACAACAGCTCACCTGTGGGTGGCCCTCAACTGATCCTTTTTTGGCTCAAAGTTATGCAGGCGCAGGTTGGGGTTGCGCATGCTGAACTCTGCACAACCCGACTGAATATTGGGTTGCGCAGTTTATGCATGGTTCCTCCCCTCCTGTTGAGCATGCATTCATTTGCATTGCGCTTTTGCTTAACCTGTTTTCAGTGGCGCAACTGCCTCCTGCTGAATGTCTGAGAATGGCGCAATGTAGGACTGCAGCATGCGCACCCCTTTGAATATCTGGGCCCAAGTGTTCTAGGAATCTGAAAAAGAGATAACAATGTAATTTCTCTCCTCCTCTTCATACAAACAACACAACCTAACCCACCCACATCACAATAATGTGGGTGGGGAGATACATAATCAAAGGAGATGTTGTCTCTTCCCCCCTTTTATTCTCTGTATGTTCACTACACTCTTACATTCTTCCTTCCAATTCTCTTTATTGGTTTTGGTTCTTGTATTATTTAGGTTATAATGCACTAGTTGGCTTATTTATGGAGGCCTTTAATTTTAAATATTCCAATTGTGTTTCTTATTGAATTATAATGTTTAATAACTACAATATTTATTTGTTTTCCTACTAAAAATTGGTTTTATTTTCAATTTTTGTTGTAAAGTAGTATGTGTTTACCCTGTATGTTGACTTTATTAGTGTTATGCTTTATATAGCTAATAAAATTTTGTTGAAAAAAAGCCATAGGTGAGAATTAGTCAAAATGCTATAGGATTTACACTTCCAACGCAGACGCCTGATAATCCTTTCTTCAGTTATTAAAGTCAGAACTGTTATTGCAGTCCCTGGGATCCATCCTGGGGCTTGTTTTATTTAATATTTTTCTAACTGATTTAACCAGTGTTTTGCATGATTCAGAGTCTCGTGTAATCATGCAAACGATACTGCCCATTTATGAAAGGGTTTTGGATGTAAAATGACACAGACACTTGAAGCCAGAGTTTGATCTGTTACAAAAATGTCTGCTAAAAACGGGCTTCTACTGAATGTCAGTAAAATGAAGTACGTGCATTCTGACATAAAAACTAAAATCACAACCATCATTTGAACTAATTAAAGACTTAAATGAAACTATTGTAGAGAGCTGGCACAGTAGTTTTAAGTGTGGTTAAGGCAGGTCCTACATTTCAGGAATTAAACTGTGCTCTTGTAGCTCTGCTTTAGGTGCTTCACCCAGCGTTGAGTGCAGTCTGTATAACTTTATTTCATGTCTCAGGGGCTTGCTTTTGTATCATTTGTTAACTACTTAAGTAATTCATGCTTTGGGGGCTTCAGGAGTTCTGTTTGTAGTTTTGTAAATAAACAGTCCTCTAGTTTCCCATTTGCAAGTTATACCCAGCTACCGTAGAGGTCACTGTTTCCTCCTTCTTCTCACACTGAATATTCTCCTGACATTCTTTCATTCTTTGCATAGCTCTTGCTCAGGTTTGGGGTGCTTTGGCTCGGGTTTTGGGTGTTTTTGCTCAGAGTGGAGGATGCTGCGGCCTCCTGTTTTAGTGGAGGTGACCCTAACCACCCACATTATCCTACCTCACGCTTTTTCAGTAGTTCCACATAGATACTATCTCCACCCATTTTTCTCCTCCAGGCTTTTCCCTGTTCTGCTACTGTTGAATATCTTGGATTTTAATCTGAACTTCTGCCTCTTCATTGACCCATCTTTAAGCTTTAATATGGCGTTGGGTATTGTGCTGGCTTCTGCTTACATACTTCTAGTACTGGGCACAGACCGATTGCTGCTCACTCTCAGACAGGATACAGGACAGTCCACAGACCCACTGTACTCAAGTTTCTCGCGTATCTACACCTAAGCCAATCTTAATCCTACCCGTATCACCATATATGGGCTTAGAAAAGGGAAATCATATATGGTTATGGAACATCTGTGTCTAAAAAACATCAGATCTCTTCACCCCTTAGGTCACTCCTGAAATTCCTGCCGAATTTAATCCTGGCCCTCCATGTCCTAGTGTTCCAACTATGTCACCTTCTATGGCTGTCTGGGCCAATGCCAAAGGTCTGAAACTAGTCCACATGAACATTAACAGCCTCATACCTAAAATGCATGAACTCGAGGCATGGGTAATGGGTAAATATTTACTCCCCTGACATAATTGCCATTCCGAAACCTGCTCATAGAATTTGAAACATAGAATTTGACAGCTAAGGACCGCTTGGCCCACCCAGTCTGCCCATTTTCCTACCTAATGGATAAGCTGCTGATCCTAGTTAACTAGCAGCCTACTTCTTCCTACCCCACCCCCAGAATTGCCTTATGACTGTCCCATGCATGCTTGAATTCCACCACTGTTTTTGACTCACAGCCTCCGGAAGGCCGCTCCATGCATTCACAACCCTCTCTGTGAAAAAATACTCTTAAATTACCTCTGAGCCGCCCCCATCTTCAAATTGTGCCTCCTTGTTCTTGCACACACCTTTTTTGAAAGATGCTACCCTCTTGACCTTTGTTGATTACCTTGAGGTACTTAAAGTTTCTATCATGTCTCCTCTCCCTCCTTTCCTCGAGGCTATACATATTAAGTTCCTTAAGTCTCTCTTCATATATCTTCCGGTGCAGACCCTGCACCATTTTAGTTGCCCTCCTCTGGACAGCTTCCATCCTGTCTATGTCTTTATGGAGATTGGTCTCCAGAACTGCATGCAGTACTCCAGATGGGGTCTCACCAGCTGTCTGTACAGAGGGATAATAACTTCCTGTTTCTACTGGTGATGCCTCCTATGCATCCCAGTATCCCCAACCCTCCTTGCTGCCCTCTCACATTGCTTGCCCACCTTTAGGTCATCTGATATGACTACCCCCAGGTCCCTTTCCATTTTGCTGTTGTTAATATCTCCCCCCAATTGTGTACTCTTCACCTGGGTTTTGTTTCCCAGGTGCATTACCTTCACTTCTTAGCATTGAATCTAAGCTGCCATACATTTGACCATTCCTCTAACCTTGCCAAGTCCCTTCTCATCCTTTCCACCCCACCTTGTGCATTAACTCTGTTGCAGATCTTTGTGTCATCTGCAAGAGACATACTTTCCTTCCAGTCCCTCTGCAATGTCACTATAAAGACATTGAAAGGGACCGTCCTAATACTGAACCCTGCAGTACCCCACTAGTAACCCCCTTCTTCAGAGTGGACTCCATTTACTATTACTCTCTGTGTCCTATTCTCAGCCAATTCTTTACCCAGGCTGTCATCTTGGGACCCACTCCCAGGCTGGCTAACTTGTATATTAGTCTTTATGTGGGACTGTGTCAAATGCCTTGCTAAAGTCTAGGTAGGCCATGTCCACAGCCCTCCTGATCTACTACTTTGGTCACCCAGTCAAAGAAATCTATCAGATTTGTCTGGCATGACCGCCCACTGTGATCCATGCTGCCTTGGGTCCTGTGCCCTCTGGCCTCTAGATACTCAATAATTCTTTCCTTCAGAAGTGATTTCATCATTTTCCCTACCACTGAGGTTAAACTAACAGGTCTGTAGTTTCCTGCTTCTGCCCCTGCTCCCACTTTTGTGAAGGGGAATCACATTTGCCCTCCTCTAGTCCTCGGGTACCACCCCATCCTCCCATGATTTGTTAAAGAGGTAGTCAGTGGTGTCACTAGTTCTACCCTTAGTTCTTTTAGAATTCTGGGATGAATCCCATCAGGCCCCATTGCTTTGTCCACCTTCAGTTTTAAGGGTTCTTTAAGAACCCTTTCTTCTGTAAATGGGCTGGTATCCACTTCTGTATCTAGAGTGTTTCTACTGTTTGTTTTAGGTACCTCCTCTTCCTTTGTAAATACTGAGCAAAATATTTGTTTAGTATCTCTGCCTTTTCACAGTCACCCTCTGCCCACCCTCCTCCCCTTTATTAAGCCTCACTATCCCTCCCTTGGTCTTCCTTTTGCTCCTGAGTGTACCTATAAAGGTTTTATCCCCTTCTTAACTGAGTTGGTTATCTTTTCCTTGGTTTGGGCCTTTGCTGTTCTGACTGCCTTTCCAGCTTCCTTTTGCTTTAACTGATACAGTTCTCTGTCCTGCTTCTTCTGTGATTCCTTGTACTTCCTGAATGCTTTCTTTTCTCTTGAACCTTCACTGCCACTTCCTTTGAGAACCATAGTGGTTTCTTACATTGTTTCGTTTGTTTATTTGCTTCACACAGAGGCTTGTTACCTCTGTGATGGCAGTTTTATTATTCCCTATTGTTCTTCCACCCTCCTTCCTGCCCATTTGCTAGTCCATTCCTTAGAGCACGCACCCATTTTGGCAAAGTCAGTCCTCCTATAAGTCCAATACTTTTGCCTTTGTATGGCTTGACTCTATTGCTGTGTTTATTGTGAACCATACTGTTCGATGGTGCTAGTTCGTATGGCTACCCACTTCTACATCTGTGATCCTCTCTTCATCTCCATTTGAGAGAACCAGGTCTAAGATTGCTCCCTCTCAAGTGGGCTCCAATACTCGTTGTCTAAGGCATGCCCCTGTAGGGCATCTAGAATAACCCCACTCTTAAGTGGTTTGCAACTGCATCCAGTTAACATCTGCATATTCAGATCACCCATCAGCAATATCTCCACTTTTTCTGCCATTCTAAGTATACTTTCTATCATTTCCTTGTCCATTTCATCCCCTGAGAAAGGGGTCTGTATACAACCCATGTGCGGATTGTGGTGCCATTGCGGTCTCCAAATTTACCCACAGTGCTTCTTCTTCTCCTTGTTTTCCTTTTGTTCTGTTGCTTTGATTCCTTCCCTTATGTAAAGCTTACTCCTCCTCCTCTTTACCCTCCCTGTCCCTCCTGTAAATAGTGTATCCTGGTATGTTTACGTCCCAGTCATGGTTTTGTGTGAACCATGTTTCTGTGACTGCCATGATATCCAGATGTTCCTCCTCCATCAAGGCCACTAATTCAGGAAGCTTGTTACTCAGACTACGGGCATTGGTACTCATTGCTCTCCATTTTTGATGGCTTTACCTTCTTTTGCAGTATCCCCACTGACCTTTCTGCCTCCGTCTTTTTCCTCATTTAGTACCCTGTTTTGTCGGGAGAGGCTGGGATTTTCCTGCTGCTTATAAGTGCCTCTCCACTTGACTAGTTTAAAAGCTTGCCAATGAAGCATTTAAACTGATTGCTCAAAGACTTGTTCCTTCCTGGACAGATGCAGACCATCCTGCCAGTACAGGCTGGTGTCCCTCCATGTGGAACCCCAGTCCCCAAAGCCAAACCCTGTGCTCCCATTTTTTCAACCATTCATTAAACTGCATGGTGCAAAGTACCCTCGCCTCACTCATGCCATTGACAGGCAGCACCTCTGAGAAGGATACTGTGTGCTACTTGCCTTGGGCCCCTCCCTATTCTAAAAGTCCTTCTGCACTGCTCTGATCTCATGTTGAGCCAAGTCATTTGTCCCTAGGTGGACAATGACGTCCAGCTCAGACTCCGTGCAGCTGTTCTCGTGATCCTGAGGATCGCTTCCTGTCCCTACAAGCCATGGCACCAGGCAGGCACCTTGACTTCCAGTTTTCCGGCTCCCCAGTTCTATACACAATAATTGACTCCCCCACCAGGGCTGCTTCCTTTACCTATGGTGTCCTCTGCCTCCTTCCTGTGGGCCTCCCTTGTGACAGTTGTCCTCAGCCTCCTTAGTCTCCTCTGCGGGTGCATCCATAGGGAGCTATGCTCCCAGAATGGTGTATGGATTGTGGAGTGGAACAACTGACTGGGTGTGCCTCTGTTCCACCATCCTCACCCTCCCTGAGCCCACTGTGGTCCAACTGCTGTGCTTTCTTGCAACCTCTGAGGTAGTGGTGGTGGCTCTGGTGCTCCCTGGATGGGGAAGTTCCCTTCCTACCATCCAGTGTGGCCTGGGGAAGGTTCCTTACTACTGTCCAGTGTGGTCTGAAGACTGTCAACATCCTCCCTCAGGGCAGAGGTTGTCTGCAAATGGGCAGCATCTCAGCCTCCAGAAAGACTCCCGAAGACTGCTGCCCCACAGCCATTAATTTTACTACTCCCACATGTTTATGTACTTTTTGTGTGTTTTGTGTTTGTGTGTGTGATTGGTTTGTTATATAGAAATATATATATTATACAATGTGTGTGCTTATATTGTCAGTGCAGTGTGCTAGAGAGGATATGACATTGATATCACCTTGCACTCTTGAGGAAATGATGTCAGAACCCCAGGTATAAGGAACTATTTCCAGGGTGGGTGGGGTGAGAGTAGGGAAGGGTTGGGCCTAAACTGTGCTGCCACAAAGAATCGCTAAGAGCTCTGACCCACCGCTGTGATGAGTGCCTTCCTGTCAGCAAGATACCCTACACTACAATTTGACAGAGAAAATACCCTGCTAATCAAACAGAGAAAAATCCAGACATCCAAGTCAGACACAGGTAAACCTCCCCAGCCCCAAAACAGCCTGGTGGTTTGTGCTCTAAAGCAGTCAGTCCCAAAATGTCAGCTGTGCCTTAAACTCTTCCTGCACTGAAAATCTTAAGAATTGTAACAAACGTAAAGCTAGATCCACCTCCCTCTGTTGCTTGAAAGACCGTCTTTTCCTGATAATTCTAAGTTCCTTATTTCACCTTTCAGTTAGAAGTAGGCTACACCTGCAGAATATCTGCTACAAACCAAAGACAATTGTAAGGTTCACCTCCCTCTGTTGTGAGCACATCTCGCTTTCTTGCAAATCCTATGTTCAGTATTGCAGCATCCAGCCAGAGAGGTAGTTTGACTTGCATTAGGATACTAGGCTCAAGCCTAGTATCCTAATGCATAAGTTACACTCAGGGTTTAAGTCTTTTAGAAAAGATAGATGTGGTAGAAAGGGTGGAGGTTATCATTTATGTTAAAACTCCTAAATGCCTCCTGGTGACGACAGACCATACCCAATCAGATGGTAGGCGGTGTTCATGAAAATACTGCTTGGCAGTACTAAGACCCAGCTTATAGACTGCATCTACAGCCCACCTAGGACTGCAAAAGATGCCTTAAAGAGCCTTCTGGCTCTGATGCCAGAGCTACCTCAGTGTGAGAAAATAATCCTTGTCGACGTCAACCTCCACTGGGGTCAGCTCACCATTAGTGATGTAAAATTCAACTTGCTAGAGGCCAACTTGACCCAGTTTGATCCAAGGACACACTAGTTTGAACATTAAGTCTGGAAACCACACCACATTAGATGGGATTTTGCTTCCAACCCAAGTGGTTTCAAACTCACTGGGACATTTGTGGACTCCATAAGTGACCATGCCCCTATATTGGCATCTGGAACATGACCATCCCAACTCTCCACCCAGAATTTGTTTGAGCTCAAGATTATTCCAATTTGACACCTGTTGCTTTCTTGAAACCCTAACAGTGGTGGATTATACTCAAATCAAGCCTAGCCCCAGTCTGGACTCAGCCCTTGATTTCTTCATTGATAACTTCCTCTCGGCCGCAATAAGCATGCCCCCTTAAATAAATCAGAGTCATGGGAAAATGCTCAGCGTGGTTGTCAGAGAACTTAAAAACAAATGAGGGTGAGAGACAAAGCCTGGGAAAATTCTAATCTACAAATCTAACTAAGGATTGGGTGGAATGTAGAAAACTGAGAAACAAGTGTAACAAGGAACTAAAATCAGCTAAAGACAATACCTCCAGAACCTACAAACTAAAAACCTTTCGGACCCTACAAAGTTTGGTCCCAAATTAACTCTGTGCTAAAGGGAACACCATCCATGAGAAAAATGACATAGTAGCAAATGGTGTCTGCTATACCAACCCACAAGATGCTGCTAATTCACTAAACGCATTCTTCACTGACCTGGACAAATTTAAAAATAATTCTCTGGGCCCACCCTCCTACCCAGAATCATCTACAAGAGGAAACCCCTTACCCTAATTTTCACTTCAAACTGCAACTAAATCTGAGGTCCAAAATTACTGAAAAAATCAAACCCTCTGGCTCTGCTGGGTTTGAGAAGCTGGAGCCCAGACTCCTCAGAATCGCAGCCGTTATTGCCTCTCCAGTTACTTGGTTCCTAAACAGATCCCTGCTTGAAGGCAAAGTCCTCACTGTGTGGAAAGTTGCCTTAGTCACTCCTATCCCTAAAGGTGGGGATATTGAGCTTGTTGAAAATTACAGACCGATATCCATCCTCTGCACTCCAAGTAAAATGTTAGAGAGGATTGTATACCAGCAGGTCCAGGAATATGTTGAACGGAACAATTTATTAACTGAATGACAACATGGTTTTAGAAAAAATCTTGGTACCAATACAGCCCTGATTAACCTTACTGGGGATATCTTCACAGCTCTAGATGAAGCCTTTCAACTGGTGCGATCTTTATGGACCTCACCAAGGCATTTGACTTGGTAAATCATCAACAGCTTATCATTAAACTAACATCTCTTGGTCTTGATCATCTGTCTACTCAATGGTTCACAGACTACCTTAATGGCAGATCACAAATTGTCAAATGGCATGGCGCTCGTCCAACAAATGCCCTATCACAGATGGCGTGCCTCAGGGTTCAATACTGGGACCTCTCCTGTTTTCTCTATTTATTAATGATTTGCCTCAACAGTGTGGAGGGGCCAAGGTGACCTTATATGCAGATGATGCCGTGCTTTATAGGTCCTACCAAGACATTGTCCAAATAAATAACCTTCTTAGTCAAGACCTTGGACTACTTGAGAATTAGTTTCTTGCTAATAAATAAGTTCTAAATAATAAAAAGACATAGCTCTTTCCAGTGGCTCAAAATTAAAGTGATTGATTATATCAAATACCTAGGTGTATACTTAGACCAAGACTGCTCCTTTAAAAGCCACATCGACCATCTGACAAGAAACTCACCCAAAAGTTAGGTCTATTATCGCCTCAGCCCTTTCCTCACTCGTGAATCCAAACTCAAGGCCTCCATTGGTACACTCCTACCAACCTTGCTATATGGGGCCCCTTTACTACAATATGTAAGAAGTTCTGAAATACAAGGCTGAAAATGCTGTATCACAGGATGGGGGCTTCGCTGCAGGGTGTCCTGCAGAGCATCACTGCAAGACTAATATCTCTTGGGTAGCCTTCTGTAGACAGCAGATTATCATATCCATCACTCTGCCTTGCACTTAAGCTCCAGCAAAATGGCCCCTCTAGCCTAATTAACATATTAGCTCCCAAAAAAATGGAGAACACTAAGATCTTCTGGCCTCCAGTTTCTCCATGTCTCTAGTGTTAGGACTTCCCTAGGACTCCGGTCCTATGCTACCTTCATCCCTCCTATCTGGAATGGTCTCCTAGTAGTCTCCAGGAATGTATCTCCCTTGGGGACTTCAAGAAGGGTCTTAAAGCCCACCTGTTGGATCTGAGCCTCTGCAACTGCTACCGCTGAGTCTACCAGACTCGCTGCCGATCTAATCTTATTGGGACATCAGTCTGATTGTGATTGTCTTGTGTATAACAGTACTTCTACTCCTATTGATATTGATTGTAATTAACCTGTTACTGTATCCTTGACTGGGTCAGTATGTCTGTATTGACTGTTAATTGTGAAATGACATGTATGTATTTTGTTATGTTTATAGATGTATGTAATTAATTCTAGGTCACCCTGAAAAGGGACTATTTTGTCTCAGAGGGCCTACCCAGTCACCAAAATTTTAATAAATAAAATAAATAAATTGATTTTATTATTGACCAGCCTCTTGCATTTCAAGAACATGTATCCTGCCTGGTAAGATCTGTGGACATCTGCCATTCATTGAACTTCATAGGCTCAAAACCATGTCCTGGCCCAGCTCTTCTTTTGCTTTAGTAGACTATGGACTCCTGTGTATGGGCCTGCAAATGAAATTATTCGCAGAATAAAGGTCTTACATAACACGGCATGTAGATTTGCTGCCTTAAGTCCAAAGTTTACTAATCACTGTGCACTTTTTGAAAAAATTGGTTGGTCTTTTTTGATTTACGTATTGTTTACTTTACCCTGATTTGCCGTAGCATTTTTTAAAGGTACCATCAAAATCTAGTTTTAGCTGATACATATTCAAAACTGGTCTTCATAATACCAGATTTGTACAAAATGATGATACAGGTATGCTCTGTGTTCACCTATTTTCCTACCTCAGTAGATCAACAATCTTTTTTTAATTCACAGAGCCATAACCTGTTGGAACACATTGTCATTTTCAATACAAAATATTGCTGCACACATGATGTTCAAGTTGGTTTTAAAAAGTTTGTCTGAATTTGTCTAAATATTTTATTTATTTTTTTTAGTTTCCTTTTTACCTGGCAGGTCCTCCGTCATACTTCTGCCCTGGTCACGGCCCCGGTGCTTCCACCAGCCGTCGGTTGCCAGCATTCTCCCGAACACCCCGGCTTAACCCCGGAGTGGGGCCACAGCATCGGTTCCCCAGTTCCAGTGCCACGGAACTAGTAACTGCTTAGGAGTGCTGGCGATGGTGGCTAATTGAAGCCTGGGGAGGGCTTCATGGAAATGGAGGACCCACCCTCCTGATTTTCTATTTTCCTCCAGGAGCGGGGATGTGCAATAACGTCACATCTGCCCGCTTCCATTGCGTTCAGCGCTGGCTGCGTGACTCCTGGCCTCTGCCAGGGGTCCATCTTGCACCAGGCACTACCCCGCCCTCCCCTGGAGAAGGAGCAGTCCCTAGGACGCTCTATCTCTTCTCCCCTGGCCGGCCCTCCAGTGACCCGAGTCCATTCCCGAACCCGGGTCGCTGGCGTGTGGAAATCCTACCGCTGCGCTGACAGGCTGGCTGAATTTGTCTAAATGTAAGTGCAGTGTTACTTGACCTCCATGTGCAAATACCATTTGACCCTTGACTTCCGCCATAGGTCACCATGCTTTGATGATGATTGTCACGATTTGTTCTCTCTCAGAACTGAGTCTGCACTGCTACAAGTTTTGCAGCTCTTTGGATGCCTGAAAGGGCTATCTTGCAATGCTGCCACCACTCAGCTGCAGCCTCACTCAGGGTATTGCAAGGTCCAAATCCCATTAGAGTCCCTGCTCACACAGTGCAGTGCTCCTTACCAAAGGGTAGATGACCCACCTCTTCAGTCACAGCTGAGAACACTTTGCCTTCGTGTGGCAACTTTATAGCCTGCCTCTTGAAATGGATGACAGACTTGCCAATTTACCACAGTTATCTACACTTGAAATGACTCCGTCACAGAAAGCATGAAGTATATAAAAATAGCATTTAGTAGTCCACAATGTTTACATACGCTACAGGATAAAACACACTAAAGACTGTAGGAATACAGTATTTCTACAGAGATGAAAATAAACACATTTGAAAGGATTGAGGACACATAGAATAACCTAACTGAAAGCTATCTTAATTTCGGTGTAGAGAGAAGTAGCTTACCTCAACTAGGAACTAGCTGAGTTATGGCAGACCTCGAATCCATGATGTTGCTAGTTCAAATTCTCAAACATAACTGAACTCTTAAGAGCAAACAAACACAGAAATATCTTAGCTGGCCAGCCCACTACACTCACATCATCATACATGCCTCTCTGGCATCAGATAAGGACAATTTCTTTGATCTCCAGAGACCACCCTTGTCCAGAGTGGATCCAGACCATCTTAGTGGATTGACACCTGGTCCTTTTGTTGTCCTGTCTGGCTATATTATTGGAGTGTCTATTTATTCTGCCTTGCTCCTGTTTATGTTCAAAACATGTTTTTTTTATTTGAAGGAGATTCAGTCTTTAAAGTTTAACCCCCAAAAAAACTTTTACAGGGCAAGAACTGGATTGTTACCCAGTGGCCCCTACTAGCCAGTGCCCCAGGCATGGGATATAGTGGAATGTAATTTTCAGTTTGCACTAGACCTCCCACCCCAGCTTAAATACTTTATAGAGGCATAGGTAGCAAAATGTTAAACACACACACACACATATGAAAAAATATATTGCAGGTTGTCACAATGACCTTAGGTGGTTGAAGACTAAGGGGTGGAGGTTGATCATTCCTGATTGAGATCCAGCTCTGAGGAGGGTAAATTGATGCTTAATTCTCACTACAGTATTAGCAGAAAATCACCCTAAAAAAAGATGTTCCTGTCATGGTTGATTGCTGAAGAAGACAAATAGACCAGCTCAACTCACTAGCACTATGGACAGATTGCTAAATCTGACCTGTCTCCAGATTGGGGAGAGTTTTATCAGTTGAAAAATGGGAGGAGTTTAATAAACTTTTCTTTGCAAAATATCCTCTATCAGGACCGGGATCTCCTAAGCTGCCTGCCATGGGCCAGTAGTGACCAGGAAATGGGGACTTATGCACCCTGCTGCTGGGTGGAATTTGATCCAGTCATGATGGATGAGGTACCTTGGGTGGTATCTGGGGTGCGTCCTACTTACCGTACATTGGATCCAGAGCTTACCAGCTTTCTATGTTGCTGTTGTGAGGGGAACTTGTTCCAGTTGTGCCAAGATCATTGGGTGCTCCTTGGAAGGAGTTTTCCCATCTAAAATGAAAAGGCAGTGGTGAAACCCTTGTGAAGAAAACATTATTGGACCCTCATGAATTGGCAAATTACAGACCAGTCTCAAACCTTCCATTTTTTGGGAGGTAATTGAGAAGGTGATTGTGGTGCAGCTTCTGAGATGCTTGGAAAGCCATAAGATCTATAAACCATTCCAATCAGGATTCAAACCTCATTATAGGACTGAGATGGAACTAGTCAAGGTGTTCAGTAATGTTCTCTTGGCAAGGAAAAGTGGCAGTTGATCCATCTTGGTATTACAGGCTGTTTCCTGGGCATTTGACATGGTAGATCATAGCGTGCTGTTTTCCTATCTGAGGCACTTTGTGGGACTGAATGGTATGATGTTGGTTGGTTTGAGTCCTACTTGTCCGTGGAGAGTACAACTGGTGGCATTGGGTAGTAACTTCTCTAAAGCTGCTGCTGTCAACCATGTAGTGCCTTGGGGTCAGTTTTAGCGACTGTGTGTTCTCTGTGCATATGCTGCCATTGGGGAAGATCATCAGATGATATGGTCTGGGTTTTCACTGTTACGCAGATGATTCCTGGAGCTACTTGTCCTGTGCACCTGACTGGGTGAATGCTGTTTTGATGTTGAAAGAGTGTTTAGCTGAAATTCAGGGTGGATGGCCTCAAGCTGGTTGAGGCTTAACTGAACCAAGACAGAGGTGCTGCTGGTGAAACCTGGCTGAGTGGAGGCAGCAGTGAAAAGTGGTAGTTCCACGTTTGCCATAATTAAATGGAACTGCACTAAAAGCTACAGATAAGGTGAAAATCTGGGTGTCATTGACTGCCGACCCACCCTAGAACAGCAGATGTTGGTGGTGGTCTGTGATGGCATTTACCATCAGTGTAATATCACCAGAATCATACCATATGTGGATCCTGCTGAGTTGGTGACACTAGTGCATCTATTTGTCTTCTCAGGACTGGATTACTACAGCGTCCTGTACCTCAGACTATCTGTGGGGCTGATGTGTCACTTGGTGCAGAACTCTGCAGCTCGACTGACTGCAGGGACTCCATGGTCCTTGTACATCACATGGTTCTGTTGGAACTATACGACTTCTGGTGCAGTGGTGCATCACTTTCAATGTGGGCTTGTTGATATACAAGGCCCTGCAAGATTTGGCCTAGCTGCTTGAAAGACCTTCTGGTTGAGTACCTTCCATCCACCACCTCGTTCTTCCCAGAAAGGCTCCTTGTTGTTCCACACTCTCTCTTTAAATCCTCAACGGATAGGACTTTTAGCGTAGCAGCACCTAGTCTCTGGAGCTTGCATCCTCTGGTCATATGTGGAGCCAGTTCTGTGGAAGTTTTTAAAACAGGACTTAAAATCTTACAAATGAATGATTTCTCTATGTTGTTGATTTTTCCAAATAAAGTTTGAAAAAAAATCAGCTTTTGTATGCATCATTTGGGACTGCTTAATAATTTTAAATAAGGTATTTTAATCTGAGTTTAATTTTAATAGTTCTTACCTGACCAGCTAGTTTTTCTGTCTTAAGTGTTTTGCGTTGGTGTGATAAATTGCTTTGTTTCTGTCACGGTGTCCAGAGCCTCTGGGATGGGTGCCTAACACATCAATTAGCTTGCTTTGCCTTGACCTGTATCTGCCTTTGGTACCCTGCATTTATGCTGTATTCTACCACTGTATTGTTTCATCTCCGGGTCCCCCCTGAAAAAGGTCATTTTGTGTTCATGGGGCACACCTGCTAAACAAATTTTAAATAAAAATAAAATAACCGAATAAATAAATATCACTCAGTGTTTAAAGAGAGACTGTGCCAGCACTGGGGTGCTCAGCCATGAGGATCACGTTTGGCCCCATGAAGGACCACACTTGACCAGTTTGGCACCTTCTGCCCAGGAGTGTCACTGCGGGGCCAACAGGGAGGGTGAAGAGCATAAGGATGCTCTCTTCCTGGATGGGGGAGACATGCTTTGCTTGGAAGCAGCACATGGAGGCTGTGAGGGACATTGCTGGCATGGGTGACCACTGCTTTTGAGTCCACTCCCAGCACCCGATGTGGTGCAGCTGCAATCTAGAAGTGGGATGGGCAGGGAGAACAGGTGAAAATACCCGGCGCAGGAAGCCTTGGGTTATGGCCTCCTCTGCACTCCCCACATCAGCAGCATATCTGATACACAGCCCTGGTGCTGTATAATGGTTTTGGCAGCATGCTTTCCATCTTCTCCTTCACCCTTGGGAGCAGAGAGCCCCGTGGAGGATAGTATTGACCTAAGCTCCAGGGGAGACACTGGGATTGGATGGTGGGCAGTGCTGATGAGAGTGAGTCCTGCATGTGGCGGTGTGACACTATATGGGTCCTGAAAGTGAAACTCCTGGGGGCATGAAAGGTGGCAAAAGACAGAGAGAGAGACTAATGAGCTCTGATCAAAGCCACAAAAGGCTGCTAATGCAGTAGAGTGTTAGTAAAAGGCACGTTTTCAGACATGCTGCAGAACACTGAAGTTACCGCACTCACAGCAAAATAAGGGAAAAATGTATCTGAGCCCAAAACACAGAATGTACCTGTAGCCAGCTTTATTGAAATGTAATCTTCTATCGCCACAATTCTCCTCTAAAGTGTGCAGTGCAAGTGTAATAAACTACTGGTAACTCAGTGCATACTACTGTATAGCAGGTTGAATGTGTATCTGCTTTATTTAGTGCAGTTCAACCTGCTGCACATATTCACATCCGTAGAATTGGCGCTTTGGGCTTACCCATATAAATACCACTGGTCTTCCAGCTACCTGCTGCTCGCCACCCCAACTGCAGGATCCTCTGTCCACCAGCGTAATTAGCTTACTTATTTTAAGCCCTGCCCACCATCCAATCCCAGTGTGTCCCTCTCGCACTCTTCCCACACCATGCATCCTCTCAGGATTACTCCCTCAGTGGTGATACCCTCGAACCTGTCCTTACCTTTAGATACCTTGGTGTCACCCTGGATACCTCACTGTCCCTCAGTGTTCATGCCTCCATCCTAATCAAAACACTGAACCAAAAACTAGGGTTGCTCTTATCATATCCACCCCTACCTCTCCACTTGCTTGTCATAAATTGCATCGTCCTCCCTTCTCCCACTTCTAACTTATGGTGCTCACTTCTGCTCACTACTAACACTACTACTTTATCCAGACTTAGACAGACTTACCACAGGGTGGGTAGGTTTGCCCTGGGGAGTCAGTGGCGTCATTACTACTGTGATGTCCTCTCTACCCTGTGTTGGTTATCATAGGAGTCTAAACTAGGTATGCCGCTCTGAGGTTTATGCACAAGCTGGTCTACAAGTACACTCCTCCTTGCCTCAGCGAGTCACTTGCCTAAGACAACCTCATCATGCCCAGAGGTCTGAGGGAAGAGACCCCATACTCCTAATGTCCAAACCACAGCTAGTTGTGGTGCGTAAATCCTTCAACTTTGAAAATGTATGTGACTGGAACTCCCTTCCCTCCACCCATCCTGCCATGCGCAGCCCTCACTAAGTTCAATGCAATTTGCTTTCCTTTCTCTCTACCTCTAAATCTTACGCCTGCTTCCGGTGATATTAGACCCTGATCACCAACAGCTCCTCTTCCTTTTCTCTATTCTTCTCCTTGCCCTCACCCCTCACCCCTTGTTTCTCTTCCTTGTCTTGCCTTATACTCAGATACCATTGCAGTTCTCCTGCCTCGTATATAGCTTCCCTTAGCTTATTATGTCTATTATATAGTTATCTCCTTGTGTATGAGCCTTGTACTCACTGCAGTATTGTAGTCTTTTCTGTTTACTATCCTGTTACCTTGACTGTATCTGTATGTATGTTAGCACTGTGGAACTTTGAATTGCTTTGAATTGCTGTATAACTAATTCTATCCATTGTAATGCGTTGTTATGTTTGTGCACTTTGCTGTATACTTCGGTCTTCCAGGTCACCCCTGAAAAAGGGACTGCATTTGTCTCAGTGGACCTACCCGGTTACAAAACTCAAATAAATAAGTAAAACAGCTGTGCCAAAGTTATACTTTTGTCAGTGAGAGAGGATAGGATACCATTAACTGATTAAAAAAAAAAAAAAAGCCTAGAGTCCTTGGCTTAGTCCCACCTCCTGCCAATGCATCCAACTGCCAACTCACAAATTCAACCTGATCTTTACCCATACTAACCAGCTTGCGGCTCAGTGACTGTAACAAGAACTACAGTTTACACTCAGTGCCGCCACTCGGCCTATCCACGGAAACTGCCGAGCTCTATGGCATGACACACCTCTCGAGCTCAGTGGGCTCAAGTCTCACTGCAGCAGTTCGACCGGGAGGCTGGGACAGTCGGAGGTGGAGGCAGAGAGAAGTGGTGTGAGGCAGGGGGACAGCGAGTGGTGTCAGGACTGCAGGCACTAATGAGGACTGAAGCACAGAGCCTGGGCAGATGAGCCCCTGTCCTTCCTTCTGTGAGTGAGCTCAGGTGGCGCCCGCTCGTTACATGCAGCCCGCACCTGTGGTTTCGGACAGAGGGTGCTGCCTGTGGTTCTGTCATCAACAAAGACACACCCATTGCCAGCTCTACTGCAGCAGGGAAGGCTGCGAGTGAGTTTGTGTTGGACTATGTGCAAGGCATAAATTAGTGTTGGAGACTTGATTAGTGGCCTCGCTAATCAAAGTAAAAATGATTAGCAATTAGCTAAAGTTGATTAGCAATTACCAAAAATTTATATTTTTGTTCAAAACCCCACAAAATGTACTTGTATTAGCTGTATTGATAAAATACATTTACACATGTTTTGAGACTGATACTGTTCTATTTAGCCATTTCCAGAGAAATACAGCAATTGTGCAGCACCACACGTACATTCAAGAGTCGAGATAGGATGTCTGCCAAAGCAGACTATGAATATTCATGAGCGTGATCCATCGTGAGTCGTGATAAATTAAATAATGAACCCTGCCCCAACATAACAACTGGAACCGTAACTCCTCGAGTCTCTTAGGCCCAATAAATATTGGGCAGAGTACAGATCATCTCTGCCAAAGCAGGGGCACATTAACTTATACTGTTCCCAGATGTTCACTGCAGGCGAAGCAGGGCACATTAAAAAGTTCTGGTTCCCCAATCTCTGCAAAGCAGGGCACAATAATTAGTCTCTTTTTGTGTTCCCCACAATGTTCCTGCTTGTGGGCACACACAACTAGCAGAGCACACAGATCTCTGCAAAAGCAGGGCACATTAACTTAGTTTCATTCTGTTCCTAAATGTTCACTGCAGACGAAGGGCACATTAATTAAGTTCTGGTTCCCCATTCTCTGCAAGCAGGGCACAATACTTAGTGTCTTTTCTGTTCCCAGATTCACTGCAAAGTCAAGAGCAGGGCACACAACTTTACTAGCAGGGCACGTTACTTCTGGTTAATGAGATCTCAGCAGGCAGGGCGCTTACTTGGTCTTATCTGTTTCCAAATGTTCACTGCAAAGATGCAGGGCATGCAACATAGTAGCAGGGCACATTAAGTTCTGGATCCCCATAATCTCTCAAAGCAGGGTACATAGTCTTTATTCTGTTCTTAAGTGCAGTTGTTCACTGTTTGTTCCCAAATTCCTGCAAGCGGGCACAAACTTAAAGTTCAAGGAAGCGACTCTTTCATGCCCTTGTTCTCCCACAGTCCAGCTCTAGGCCTTGCTCGTTCGCTCGCCATTACACCATCCCCGTCCTGTGCCCTGAAGTCTGTGTGCCCCACTTCCCTCCTCCTGCTCCCTGACCAAATGAAAAGTTTTACTTGTTTTGCTGCTGAGCTCCCTGATTCTGCTGTGATCCTGCTCTCCTCTGAATCTGCTGTCCGACGTTCCTCGCCCCACGATGCAGCCACCTGCACTTCATCCAGGTTGCCCCATACCTCTCGGCCAGGCTTCTCCCTCCAGCTCCTGCACAGTGCTGCCATCACTCCTCCTGGCTCCAGCTTGTCTCTGACCACCTGCAAAACAAAAAGACACAATTACTTAACCGGATGACTGCGCAGACGGTGATTTAAAAAAAAAAGGAACTAAAATAAACAAAACTCACCTTTGGGCTCCTGCTTGACCTCCCAATGCCTGCTTCCTCTTCTGGGTGCGCTGCAAAGGACTCAGTCACATTTCTCCTGTGCAGAGACGGGTTGGGGAGCAGGAGCATCACTGGACTAGTCAGGATCAGCTTGTTGTTCATGGGGCAGGGTGCGGAGGAGGAGAGGGCAAAAATGGATATCAGGACAAAAAGTTACAAAATTAAAGTGACAGTGCCCGATAAGGCACTTTTACAGGACCAGGACCAATTGGCAATGAGTAGCAATGACTGCTAATCATTGCCAGATTTACTGCCTTTACCGATCTTATCCGCAAATGCGATGTGAACATGTTTATTTTATGCCTTGATGTGCAACTTTGTGTTGGGCTGTGTGTGACTTTGTAGTTGGTTATGGGTTACCATGGTACTGGTAAATATAACTCACTGTGTGTGAATTTTCTCTTTCCAGTTAGTTTCACTGATTTATCTAAATAGTAAAATAAGCGGAGCGTGAATGTAACATTCTGTACAGTATTTAAGGTAGAAAAAGCTATCAGCATATGAAATTATAATGTATTGGCCTCTCACCCAGTGCCCAAGTGCCTTAGATCATATTAAGCCTTTGCTAGGGAACCCTTGCAAACTGAACACACATTGTGTGGGAGTTATCACCACTAATGTGGTTGTGAATGGATAGTCTGAAAGCTTTCACCCAGGTTTGGTGAAAAAGCTTGGACTTTGTCAGAGTTGGGTGAAAAAAAACTTTAAAAATTGGTGTGGGACTTCTGGTGACATTGCCGTCTGAATGGCTGACTTCTAAGAAAGCTCTGTTCTTGCCTGTTCAAAACACCACCTCGGTACTGTTTTAAACTTGTTAAATTACTAAATATGGCAACTGGAGCAACTGGAAAAGACAGAGCTACCAGGTCCCGTATTCAAACTTTGGCAAGAAATTACAGAACAATACTAACCGCAGTCTGAGCACTTCTCCTAAAGTCTGATTGAGATGGAGTGCAACATGGTCATGGAGAGGGACCATCTTTCCAGGACCTGCTTTGAATGTCTCTAACAAAATTAAATCTTTCGTACTGAAACTCAACAGGAGTTTAAGAATCTAAACCAAAACTCCAAATGATGTAATCAAAATACAGACAGCTAGCCGGCCGGTGGTGCTGAGGATTGGCGTTGGGCGCCACGCCAGCGACGGGGTTGGGAGCGAACCCGGGCGCTGGGGGTCAGGAGGAAAGAGATTGAGTGTCCAGAGGACTCTCTCTCTTCCGGGAGGGTAGGGAGAAGCGATCGCTCCTGGAGCGGCCTCTGGTGGCAATCAGGGGTGCCCAGCGTGGTGATGCAGCGGATGCAGGGGCAGAGTTGCGGCATACCGTCGCGCTGCCTACCACCTCCGAGGGCGAACTACACAATAAAGAAAAAAAAAAAAAAAAAAACACTCCTGGGGATAGATGAAGCACCTTGGCCTCCTCAGCCCACACTTCCAATCCGGACTGACCTCCCCTCCATGGGTCCGCTCGTGTGCCCGCACTTTGCCCTTAGATAGGCGCCCTGGGTGGATGGGGCGCCCTACCTCTGGAGGTTCAGACCTGGAGGTGGTGCTGTGGTGCACGAGAAGAGGGTGTAGATGTCATGGGGAGGTAGAGGCTGAGAGTCCCCAAGGATGCTGTAAGGAGTTCTCCAGGTTAGTGGAGATAAAGTTAAAAAAAAAAAAATACAGGCAGCTGAAGATCACATGGCCACGGCTGAAGACTATGCCATTCAGCTGCATATAGCGGTGGATATTTTGCTTGACCACCAGGCAGCCCTACTGGATAAAATACAGGATTTGGAAGCCTGCTCTTGAAAGGATAACATGAGAGCATATGGGCTGCCAGAGGGAGTGGAGACTGGGAAAATGACGGATTATATGGAGAGATGTGGAGTTACTTACTACTTTTAGCTTCGGCTACTTTTTAGCCATTGAGACTGACCTCCAGACCGATGTACCCAAGGCAAGTCCAGCGCCATAGTTGTTAGATTCTTTAGTTACAGAGACAAGGAAGGAGTCCTTTGCATGGCCTGGAGAAAAAAGAATGTCACATATAATGGAGCACGCCTGCTGTTTAACCAGGATTACGTACCAGAGATTATGAAACACTGCAGGCCTACTCAGGCATTGTATTTATTTATTTCAATCAATCAAATCTTTATCCAGGTGAACATCGTTGAGCAAACTCATTTACAAGATGGACCTGGTTAAGTACAGATTGTATTACAAACAGCTCTATTTACAGTGTGAATAAACAGTAGAAGTGCAAATCAGGATACACTGACGTACATAGCATAACAGTTGGGATCATCAGTAGGACACAGTGAACAGTATAGAATAGTGGGCACAGGCAAGTCCACAGAGATACAGAGATGGATATTGTTACAGTAATTTTCTTAAAAAACACAAGCCGAGACCTAGGTATAGCTATCACAACAGTCAGACAAAATAAGTGATTACAGCTTTTCTTTGACACAGTTCACAAAGGAATAAAGCAGGTATTATTAGGTCTCAAAAGGGAGCAGACAGCCCGTCCAGGCACTATCATGGCAGCCCCAGGAGCGCTACATTGGGACTGGGAGGCGGCTGTTCTGACTTGCTGATAGAAGGTGTGAGCGAGGTACTGGGCAATGGATGGGACAGCACCTACCGCACATATTTTCAAAAACTAGGTGCTAGCACTGGCTGTCCATGTTCAATGGATCGTCTGGCCATGGGAAGGTCACAAGGCAGTGAAGGTATGAATATACGCTAGGGCGCCTAGGGCCAGTCTCAGGCAAAGATTCAAGAGGGCGTAATCACTCATACTCCGAGAATTACACTTTAAGCCGTAGGGAAGAGGATCACATCGGTCAGGAAGGAAGCGGCTACAGCTATTTTAGCAGAGTATAGGCAGACCATTCAATTTTGCCAGAATTGGAAGGATTGCGAAGTGAACTGCAAAGCCAATCAGGAGCAGGGCGGAGGCACTCACAATCCGATTGGTTGGCGGCTTTAGCGGTTCTTTGCTGGGAAGAATCCGGGCGAATGATTTCGGATGGCGGCTTGTTAAGGTGCAACCACTTGGGAGCTAGAGATTTGCGCTTTAGGTGCAGATGCCCCTGTAAGACTTGCCTATGTCTAGCAAGAGGGTACAGGGACTGGGAAGTAATAAATTCATAAGGATTATTAAAAACATTCACAAATTAACCTGAGGTAAGGCCATTCATGGCTAAGGCCAGTCTTGGGGAGCAAGCTAGCAGCGGTTAGCAATTAGAAGCCGTGTAAGCAGTTGCATGGTTCACACACACCAGGAAGGCATGCTGAGCAGAGTACCGCTCGATTCCAGATGCGTCCTGGGGACAGAACAATAACAGTACACACTAGAGAACAACAACAGTAGTACAGCAATGGTAGAATCATGGTAACAGTAATACAAGTGCACAAGAGCAAAATTGGGACGACTCCAGGATAGAACCAGGTAAATAATGGCATGGTTATATTAGCGTCGGTGTTGCATTGATGCACATAAGCGGGACAAGGTGAGGTTTGAGGTGAGTACTTATCATAGGATTGAGACAGTAGCACCACAGGGCAGATCCAGGACTGATGCACATAAATAGAGAAAAGGAAAGCCTTGGGGCTAGCACTGAACATCATAAGATTGATCCAGATAGTAGCACTGGCGAACCCTGTCAGGGTAACTTGACCCTGAGCTCAGAGTGTTAAGCCATGAGTAGGTGGAGTGAAGTGCACTGAGAGGAGACCGTTGAGTTACTGGGAGGAGTGTTGCATGTCTGGGGAGGTAGTTCCATAGCTTGGGCATGTGGTAGCTCCAAGCTGCCTGGCTTGATGAAGTGGACCTGTGGTAGATATGTAAGAGTCTAGTGTCATTTCTCTGAGTTCGTAGGCTGGGAAGGAGTGGGTGGACAGGACTGTGGAGAGGTAGTGAGGTCCTGTAGTGAGGGAGCCCAGGACTGATAGAGGTACAGTGGTGGGTGGGTAGGGACAGTCAAGAGTGAAATGACAGAAAGAATGAAGGGGATCCAGCCTGGTCAGGGCAGACTCGGGGCATTTCACGGACATTAGGAGCACAAAAGTGAAATTTCAAACCCCATACCTAGCAAGCCTTAAAGTGTTTTGGGACTCTGGAATAGTAACTTATGCCAGTCCTAAGGAAGTGAAAAAGCTTTGGAGGAGGCGAGGATGGGCAGTTGAGCCTTCTTAATCAATGCATCAGCCACCAAGACCATAGAAGTCGGCATGGTCAGCAACTCGCACTCATCACCATAAAACAGTGGGAAAGAGGACCACACCATCCACCATACAAGAAGTCCAGCAGATTCTGCAATTGTTCCAGATGACCAGGAGACACTCTGCATCTCAGGAGGATCCCAACACCTGAACTTAAGGGTGAAGCTGCTTCATTATACTTATATTGGGAGGGACTTACTCCCTATAGGTTGGCATTGCTAAGTGTGCATGACTTTCCAGCCATGATAAATACAATCAAAATTTGGTGTATTATCTCCGTTTAATAGCCTGTCAGGATAGATATATAAAAATACATAGCTTATACAAAAAAACAGGATGTCTTTTTTTTTATTTATTTTTTTTAAGTATTACACTCTGCAACTTCAGCATAATTCATGTCCTTCAAATGACACTTCGTTTGATCTCATGCTGTATCCTCCCTCACACAGGCTTCACAGGGACATTTACAACCTTGCACTCTGTGTAACAACCTAGGTTCCTCTCCAACGTCATAAACCTTCTTTATGATTTCTCTCTTAATAAAATTAACTTAAACAAGTCTGTAATTAACTCAGAGAAACACGATCCTTGATTAAAGTCTTCCATGTAACACATTGTCTCTAAAACTGAGTGTGGGTGAACTTGCATGCTGTCAGCATTTCCTCATGGCTTCCATCTCTCAGCTGAAATCTGGGGGATGGTGAGGTCACTCCTACAGCATTTGACTTTCAGCAGGAGACATTCAGTAATACATTTTGTATTAAAGAGAAATTATACAGCACTCAGAACTGGCTGTCTACGTCACAAGTGTCATGATGCAGGAACTCCTAGGAGGCCTAATGATTTTCTGGACTGATTCTCATACAGATGGGTATCCCTTTGTCACTAACATATTGATTTTTTGTTATGTTTTGAAAAAAAGGACATAATTAAAATTACTTGTTATTCTATTTGCTCCTGTTAAGGGCAATACTGCCCCCGGAGAGCACAGTTCAGGTGGGTTATTGAAGTTTTCTGTGGTATACATCCTTCCTTAATCTTACCACCGGACAGTACAAACGGACTATCCCTCTATTAAAGCAATCCCTACATCATAGGATGTTAGAATATCTTATTAGTTTGTTTGGTGAGGCAAGGTGAATTTCATGCCTCGAATTGCCAAAGGTTTTCTTTATGACTTGGGACTATGAGTTATCATGCTCAGCATCAGCTATAAATGGGTGTCAAGATGCCATTCTACCATGAAAAGCTGTAGTGGGCTAAGGAGTGCATGGCTCCCTCTGACACTCATGGTGATGGTGCTTCCCAATTCGCCCTTTCCTATTGGTCTGGGTTTGTCCAGGACCAGGGAGGCCTGACAGGCTATACCATCACCTTTCCTCCCAGCTGGGTTGCGAGAGGAGCAACTGCTACTCTTGAGGACCAACCTTTTCTTAAATCTGTTGCAACAGTTCTTCTGTTTCTTAGCCTAATCTGTCCTTTACAATTTCTAGTTCATAAGGTTGGCCATCTGTAGGCACCCCTCCCCTTTCTTGACTATGATATAGTGTCCTCTTTAATTTTCCTTTTCCTCTCAGGTCCTCATTACAGGGATGTTATTGTGTTGACCTTCAAGTGTATGTAAAATAGGTTGTGTTTATCATTGTTGGATTTAGTATGTAATAGCACTGTGTCATAAAATACCTTATGTTTATAAAACCTGTAAATGTTGAAAATACCATGGCACCAGGTGTTTTTGATAATGGTAAAAGTACTAGGTGACTGTTATAGAAATTAATTTAGCTGTACTATTTAAAATGCATGCAAATTGCTGTAAGTTGAAAGTCTGAAATGTCATGGTGATTTATATATCCCATGATGCTCTGCATTAGTGAAGTATGTGTGATGTTGTGTTTCTTTGAAACTCAGCTTATTATCAATGCCCTTGGGTAACCCTTGTTTCAGTGCTTCTGCTCTGAGGTTCTTTGTTTTTAGCTTGTATTTTCATTTGAGCCCCCACTACCCAAGCAAACAAGGCCGCATGAGGTGGAGGCTGAATCTCAACTGCTAAGTTAGATCAGTGAGCAGTGTCAGTAGGTGCTGGCTAAGTGTAGGAAAAAATATACATAGTCTGTTGCTTAAGGTTATCTACTGTATTTTGAATAAACATCATACAGAGATTGTGTGTTGAACATGAAGTTCGTGTCTGGTCCATCTGTTATCCCTAAGCCCTCCACATAGGTACTCACCAGCAGGTGACCATGTGCAACCCTACAGAGAATATGGATTACAACCCTCCTACCTTGGAAGCCCTTGTTGTGACTTATATTTATTGGTGTTAATTTTGATTATATTATTGTATTTTTATGGTTAATATTGTTCTACATCTCTTGTTGCTATGTCTTACGAGACTGCATTCAGTTTTGGTGTTTTACTCAGAGGGAGTGTATAGGAGATATGTGGCCTGTGGCCAATATTGTGAGTTTGAAAGATAGGGGAGATAAAATGGGACACAGTGTTTTGTTCACAATTGGAGTTAGTCAAGGCGATATTTCAGAAGGGACACTATGATATGTATATGCAATATATCTATGTAAGAATGTATTGGTATGATTGTTGATTCCACTGGTTATGCATGCTGAAGTTATACTGACACGGTGGGTTCAGAAAACAGTTCCAGTGTATGTTGAACACATTGTTAGAACAATTTAAACTGCAATAGTGTATAGTTTTGATTGTTCCAACTGAATTACTGTTTATGTGTTCTTATTACAACCAATAAAAATATTTAACAAAAAGTCTATTCTCACAATGTCAATGGTTTGAATCATCTGTTAGAGATTTAAGGCCCTATCGACTATTAAGAAAGCTTGTCCCACATTTGTTCTCCTGCAGGAGACCGCACCTCAGTAGAGAAGAACATGCAAAACTAGGTTTGTTTACGCCCAGATAGTGGCCTCCTCTTTGGGGAAGTGACAAGGTACAGTCATTTTAATTCCTCAGAGCACCCTTTTCAAAGTATGGACAGCTACACTGATCCAGAGGGTAGACTGGCCTTAGTAATCAAGCTCATATGGGGCATATCTTGATGCTTGTGAGCCTACGTATATATCTCGCCTGGCTGGACTGCAGAAGTGGTCAGGTTTTTATTTAGAAAAATTACTGAATTTCAACAAGGTATGTTATTAATGAGGGAGATTATAACATGATCTTTGATAGTAAAGACACCGTAATCCCTCTCCCCACAGCAGGACCAAAAAGCAACACAATCCTTTTTAAAGAGGCGGGTTGGATAGAAGCATGGAACTACTCCATCCAAGAGATCAGGAATACACACACTACCCTGCTCCACATAGCTTGTATTCCCGTATAGACTTGTGTCATATATCCAAAGAACATGCCATTAATAAATAAAATCTCTTGTGGGATTGTCAGATTCTCCCTATTCTTTCAGACCACGCTCCCCTAACGATGCACTTGAAATGGGAATCCTACCCAGGAAGAACCCTCTGGTGGTTAAATAATTATCTATTTAATATTCCTACCTTTAATACAATGATCCGAGAAAACTCCCCAAATCATAGAAGATAATGACCTACCTGAGAGTAAGCGAAGTGTCCTTTGGGACACCATCAAGGTGGTTTTGAGGGAAATATCAGATTCTCTCACCATAAAAAAAAAAAAAAAAGTCAGTCAGAAAAACTTCACACTTTACAAGAGCAGTTAAAGCTCTCCAGACTTGTTATACCTGCAGAGATTTTCGGTGCCCCCGCTGCCAGGCACCAAATAATTCATGACATTTTGGACTTGGCAAACACAAGATAATGTAAAAGGGCCTCCATATTCTTCACCAGGTCTGAAACACCCTTGCTGTTGCTTAGTTTGGATGCAGAAAGCTTTTGACCAGGTGGCATGGCCCTTCTTGGCAGCCACCCTGGGAGGATGGGTTTTCTCAAAAATTTGGGAAGTTGCTCAGTCATCTATGTGATGATCCTAAAGCATATGTTAATGGACAAATTTCAGACACTTTACCCTCTTTCAGTGCGAGGCAGGAATGTCCTTATAGCCTTTATTGTTCACAGTGTACCTTAAGCCACTTGCTCAGGCCATCAGACAGAACCCAGACATTACAGGCATTGATTTAGGAGGTAGATTACAAAGCTAATCCTTTATGCGATGACCTGTTGGTCTATCTAACTCACCTGGACATTCTTTACCCCATCTGTGGGACACCCTTAACACATTTAGCCAGTTTGATAGGTACAAACTAAATATGATGAAGACTGAGGTACTTCACATATATTATTCCCTGTCACCCTATATACAAAAGCACTATCTCTTTAGGTGGGATCTCCTTTCATTAAAATACATAGGGTGCACCTAATGAAAGATCTGTGTCTCCTGTAATTATGGCCCATTGTTAAGACAGTTCACAAAAGATCTGGAAGCATGGATGAATATTTCCCTCCACCTGATTCAAAAGGTTGATGCTATATGGATGAACCTACTCCCTAGGTTTCTCTGCCTCGCACAGACTCTCCTGATTACCCCTCCAAGAAACTTTTTCAGGGAGCTTAATAAAATAAATTCACATTTTATCTGGGGACACAACGCCTCACATCAGGTTTTCCTTTTATAGCTCCCAAAACACATGGTGGGATTAGCATTGCCTAATATGAGACAATATCAGCTCAGTTACAGATAATTTTTTTGGCTTCATAAGACATATCATACATACTGGGAAGATGTAGAGATAAGGGAGGAGGACCTCGTAATTTAAACAAAATTTAGCTTTCATACCTACCTATTCCTTTAGTGGATATAACCACTAATCTGTATATGAGCAATACATTACAACACTGGAGAAATGTGCTGGAGTCCTCTCTGATAAAAAATAATCAGATTCCTGTTATTTTTGCTTCCATATCTTTCTACCTTTTACCTGTTGGCCTAGCTCATGGTTTTAGAAATTGGGAAAGATTTGGGTTACATTTAATACTCCCATGTTCTCAACAAAATAAGTTTTAATATTTGAAGAACTACAACAAAAATATGCATCATGGGTAGCAGATTGCTTCCACTGTCTCCAGGTAGCAGATTTCATTAAACATTTCTTACCCCTGAAGAGGAAGAATTTAACACCCCCACCAACACCTGTGTTACAGTTAGCATTGCAAGGATCAGCCCCTTACCACACATATATAATGCCTTACATCAATTAAGCCCAGATACAACACTTAATCTCAAAAGGACTTGGGAAGCTGACATAGGTGACTCTTTGGAAACTGAGGAATGGAACAGACACCTTAAATTTCTCCATTCTGCTACAAGGTCACATATTTGGAATGAATTTTCATGGAAGGTGATTGTTCACTTCTTTTTTGTCCCTGCAATCCAGGTTAAAAAGCAGTCTTCAAATGGGGCCCCTGCCCATGAGACTACAGGTTTAGCTTTTTATATGAAAAGCAATGTTTTCTTGTGCTGCAAAGTACTTTATTTTAACAAAGGAAAAGTCTGCTACCTGGAAGTATGGAGAATGCAAGGGGCTCCATTAACTGTAAAGGTGCAGTGCCGCACCGCTCACTTCAGTTCATTTGTATTGAAGTGAGGATGTGGCATCACGCCTTACAGTTAATGAACACCATCCACCATACTTCAGGTGAACTCCTTAGCATCAAAATGCTTATAAAGAGACTAAAATGCAGCTTTCATATAAAAAGCTAAACTGGGGGTAGAGTTTGCAGGGCAGGAGCCCTTTGAAGAGACAACGCCCTTTAAATACCATCCTTTTGGGCGTGGTCTGCTGAAGATGTTGCGATTGCTCCCTAGTGACTCACGGATGCATTTTTTTGAATGTCAATCTCTGTCTCCCTTTTATGCAGATTTGGAGGCGGCGTTAATAGAATTTCGATATCCCACTTATCAGTAAAATGTGTTCTATTTTCTTGCTTCAGTGCTCCCTGGTGTTCTCCATCTACGAGGAAGTTATTAAATATGTGCCTGTTGGCGGCCAAAAAGCCATCACTAAAATTGGCTCTCAAACCTCCCACTGGATCCGTGTGGCAAGATCTTGTCATAAGAATTTACAGGATGGAGAAAATCATGGCACAGGTTAATCATCTCTTTGAGCACTTTGAAATTTTGTGGATGAAATGGATGATATATATTATGAAATATAGAAGAGATTTTGTGCCCTTAATGTGTGGTGATTGAAGGGGCTCCATGAATTCCTAAGCCTTTAAAGCTTCTTTTCTCTAGGTATGTAAACTTATGGACCCATGCATCAGTTTTTCATGAATACATTTCACCAGGAGAAGAAAATTATAATCCATTTAGATGTTATATTTTACAAAGTGGTAAATATACATGGCAAATATGGATCTCCATTTTATTTTAAAGATAAAACTGATGCATCTCTCACTTTCAAGTATCAGTTTTGTATTTATTTATCAGTTGTAACTAGATTTTTTTTAGGAGATATATTATTTATTTGTAAATGCCATCTCACAGCCCATGTTGTTAACATTTTTAACTGTTGTCTTTTGTTGGTTTTATCTATCAATTATGTTCTTACTATTGTGTATTGTATTTAAGAAAACTTGATAAATATAGAGTTAAAAAAAATGATTGCGTATGTTTGCATGCATGCACAGTAGTGCTTTATGCAGACATAATTTTCAGGTCACATTTGCAGTAAGGCTGTATAGTGGTGTGCCACAGTACAGGACTTGTGTATGGCAGATGGAAACTGGCCAGGGAGGTAAGCAGAATGTAAGTGCTGGCTGCGGGGAAGGGGTGGCATTGGAGGCAGAAGGGTACAGCCAGGTATGTGCCTAACAGATAGCCTGGTATTCACCTAAAACCAGGTATATGCATATAAATGGCCAGTTATACTACTAAAAATAGTCCTATACTCTTCTATAAAACAGCTAAGTATACACAGTCAGATATACTCTTAAAAATAGCCAGGTATGCTCCTAAAATAGCCGGTATTATCCTAAAAAAAAAAGACATGTATATTTTTGAAAATGGCCCTGTATTCTCCTAAAATGGCCAGGTGTATTCCTACAAAATAGCCAGATATACTCTTAAAATTGCCTCATTTACTTCTAAAAAAACAGCCAGATATACTCGTAGAAATGTCCAGGTATTCTCCTAAAATGGGCAGGTATACTTCTAAAAACAGCCTGGTAGTCTTCTGAGAAACAGCCAGGTATACTCCTAAAAATGGCTAGGTATTCTACAAAACAGCCTGGTATTCTCCTAAAAGTGGGCCTAGTATACTGTACTTTTAAAAATGTATGGTATTCTCCTAAAAATAACCAGGTATACTCCTAAAATTGTCTGGTTTACTCCTAAAAATCAGAAAAATATACTCCTAGAAATGGCCAGGTATTCTCATAAAACAGGTACACTCCTAAAACAGTATCCTGGAATACTCATAAAAACAACCAGGTATAATCCTTAAAAATAGCCTGATATTCTCCTATAAAACAGCCAGGTATACTCCTAAAGAAATAGTCTGGTATTCTAGGTATACTGTTAAAAATTACCAGATATACTCCTAAAAGAATAGCCAAGTATTCTTCTAAACAACAGCCAGATATACTTTAAAAAAGGTGTGGTATTGTTCTAAAAATAGCCTGTATTCTCCTAGAAAATAGCCCGACATTCTAAAAAAACAACCTGGTATACACTTAAAACTGGCTAGGTATTCTAAAAACAGCCAGGTAAACTTGTAAAAATAGCCTGGTATTCTTCTAAAAATAGCATGGTATACTCCCTAAAATTTGCCTGGTGTTCTTTTAAGAAAACATCTAGGTATACTCCTAAAAATACCCTGGCATTCTCCTAGAAAATAGCCCTGTATTATCATAAAAACATCCTGGTAAACTTATAAAACTGGACAGGTATTCTCTAAAAATAACCAGGCAGGTATACTCCCAAAAATGGGATACCGTATACTCCTAAAATAATCACATATTCTCCTAAAAACAATCAGGCATATTCCTAAAAATAGCCTTGTATACACCTAAAAACAGCTAAGTATACTTCTAAAAATGACCTGGTATTCTCCTAAAAATAGTCCGGTATTCCAATAAAAAGCTTGGTACTCTCTAAAGAACAGCTAGGCATACTGAAAAAAAAAAAAAGCCAGGTATACTTCTAAAATGTATTCAGTATACTCCTTAAAATAGTTTGATAGTCTCCTAAAAGCCATGTATACTACAAAAATGCCCTGTCATTCTCCTAAAAATCCCAAGATATAGTCCTAAAAAATAGCCCATTTTCTCTAAAACAAAACAAAACAAAAAAAAAAAACAGGTATACTCTAAGCGTGGCATGGTATTCTCTTAAAAGCAGCCTGGTTTACTCCTAAAATGGTCTGGTATATTCCTAAACATTTTCTGGTATTTCTCCTAAAAAACAGCCAGGCATACTCCTAAGAATGGCCAGGTGTTCTCCTTAAAAAAAACTACAAGGTATACTTCAAAAAATAACCTGGTATACTCCTAGGAAGCAGCCAAGTATACTTCTGAAAATAGCTGGTATTCCCTAAAAATAGTCTGGTATTCTCATAAAAGCAGCCAGATATACTCTAAAATGGCCAGATAATATGAAAAATAGAAAGGTATACTCCAAAATGACCGAGTATACTCCTAAAAATTGCCGATGTGCTGTTAAAACAGCCAGGCATATGCCTAAAATATAACTTGGTGTTCTCTTAAAACAGCCAGGTATACTCCTAAGAAAATAGCCAAGCTCCTCCAAAAATATAGCCAGGTATACTCCTAAAATGGCCAGGTATTCTCCTAAGAAAACAGCCAGGTAAATACCTAAAAATAGCCTGGTATTCTCCTAAAACAGCCATGCATACTCCTAAAAATTGCTTGGTATCATCCTAAACAAATCGCCTGGTATTCTTCTAGAAAATAGCCTGGTATATGTTTAAAATGGCTAGGTATTCTCTGAAAAACTGCCAGTTATATTACTAAAAATGGCCCATATTGTCCTTAACAAAAAAACAAACAGCCAGTTGTATGCCTCAGAATGGTCAGGTATTCTCCTAAAAGGACTGCCATATATACTCCTAAAAATGGCCTGTATTTCTCCTAAAACAGGCAGGTATAATCCTAAAATGATCAGATAGTCTCCTAAAAAAGCCAGATATACTCCTAAAATGGCCAGGTATTCTCCTAAAAACAGTCGGGTATACATTTAAAAAATAGCCTGGTACCCTCCTAAAAACAGCCTGGTGTACTCCTAAAAATAGTTAGGTGTACACCTAGTAATCTTAACATTCTCTAACAACAGGCATGCATACGCTTAGACATTGCCTGGTAGTATCCTAAAATAGCCCAGTATTCTCCTAAAACAGCATGCTATACTCCTAAAATGGCCAGGTATTCTCTTAAAAACAGCCAGCTATACTCCTAAAAAATAGCCCACATTCTCCTAAAAAATGCCAGATCTGCAAGACAATGGGCAGTTATTTGCATAAAACAGCCTGGTTTACTCCTAAAAAATAGCCTGGTAGTTTCTAAGAAGAGCTGCCAGGTATATTCCTGAAAATGGCCTGGTATTTCTCCTAAAATCAAACAGCTATACTCCTAAAATGACTTGGTATTCTCCTAAAAAACAGACCGGTATACTACAACAAAAAAAAAATAGAATGGTATACTCCTAAAAATAAACAGCCAGGTAGACTTCTAAAATGGCCTTTTATTCTCTAAAAAACATCAATATACTCCTAAGAAAATGGCCAAAATAATCCAGTATTCGCCTAAAAAACAGCCAAGTATACATCTAAAATGGCCTGGTATATACTACTTAAAACTAGCCTGGTATTCTCTTAAAAACAGCTAGGTATACTCTTAAAATGGCCTGGTATTCTCAAAAACTGAGTCCAGTATTCTCCTAAGAAACAGCCAGGTATGTCAGTTAAAAATAGCCTGGCATGGTCCTAAAACAGCCAGGTATGCTACTAACAATGGCCTGGTATTCTCCTAAAAATCAGTCAGGTATAATCCTAAAATAGCATGATATTCTCCTAAAACAGTCATGTATACACCTAAAATGGCCAGGTATTATCCTAAAAATATCCTGGTTTACTTTAAAAAAAATAGCATAGTATTCTACTAAAACAACAGCTATACTCCTAAAAATGGCTAGGTATTCTTCTAAAATGACCATGTAGATGCTCCTAAAAAACAGCCAGGTATACTCTGAAAAATGGACTGATATTCTCCTAAAAAATGTCTGGTATTCTTCTAAAACCAGCCAGGTATACTCCTAAAAATATCCCAGTATTCTGCTAAAACAGCTAGCTATACTGTTAAAAAATGGCCTGGTATTCTCTTAAAAACAGCCAGGTATAATAAAAATATACAGTCATTCTCTAAAAAATATTCCAGTATATGTCTGAAAATAGCCCAGTATTCTACTAAATAGCATCTAGGTACAGTATACTCCTAAAATGGCCAGGTAGTCTCTAAGAAACAGCCAGGTATGCTCTTAAAAGTAGCCAGTATTCTCCTAAAAAGAGCCAGGTATACTAAAACAGCCAGGTATGCTCTTAAAAATAGTCTGGAATTAGCCTAAAACAGTCAGGTATATCCGTAAAAAGTAGCCTGGTATACTTTTAAAAAATAGCCCATTATTCTTTTTCTTTGCTCCTCCCAAGCCCCCACAATGACCCACTCCTTTGGGCCTGGGACCAATGCGCTACCACGCCCCCATCGCCATCCACTGCCCTTCTGGTGTGACCCCTCCTGGTAACCCAACATAACCCTTCATTGGGAGGACCCCACCCCATGTGGAGACACTTCAGGGCTACTGTGGTGATGGGGACCAGCGGTCATCATCCAGTCGACCGGTGGCAGATTTTCCACTTTTCTGCCCAACCCGCCCACCCCCTCCCACAGCGGGTCAACCACAGTGGCAACCTGGGGTGGGGTGTTCAATGACATGTCGAGGCACCACGCCAACAAGAACACCACCCCAAGCCACCTACAGGTGCCAATGACCCACCCACTCCCCTAGGAGGAAACATCAAAGGATGCTCCTCTCCCTCCCCACCGCACTCCGCTCCTGACACCTGGGCCGGGTGCAAACTCGGTCGCCAGCGTGCCGAGCAAACACCTTGTGGAGCCACAGAGCCGCTAACCCAGTATACTAAAAAATAGCCAGGTATACTGAAAATACATTGCCAGGTATTCTAAAAATGACCAGGTAAAAAGTGGTGATGTATTCTCCTAAAAATGGCCAAGTGTACTTCTAAAACATGGCAGGTGCCCTACAAAACAGCCAGGTAGACTCCTAAGAAATGGACAGGTTTTTAACAGGAGACAGTCAGATGTACTTGCTAGGGAATGGTCCAGTATACTGACACAGAAAGCCTGGTGTACTAGTCAGATCTCTCTCCTGGTCACTTAATCACCTTGGCTTGCCACGCTGACCTTTACTCTGAACTGGAAACTGTTTACTACCTCCTATATGTGGTTGGCTGCCCAGCAGATTGTTATTTAAATGCAGTTCACTTTGTTACTGTGACAGTTGGCATTATAACATGTCTCTGATTGATTCACAATGTGTGTTAATACATTCCACAGAGCTGCTTGTTGCATCTGTGAAAGTTTCATGCATTTGTTACATGACACAGCTCAGTGAAGCAAAGCAAAGCTGTTCTGATACCAAATGGATGCAGGTGAGAACCCTCTTGTTCTGTAGCAATTGGCTCTGTGGGATGTATTAATACTTAAAAGTTGAGGGAGTGCTGCTGTTTTTTTAAAATGGGGAAAAAAAACAACTAGGATGTTCCAAACCTACTAGATCTTCATTGAGGACATCTCAAACAATTAGAATATAACTAATCTAAAAGATTATTAATGTTGCTTCTACTTACGTCTGGATCAGTGCATCACACCCAGACCCAATTCTCCACTAATGGAAATTATAAATCAACCTCAGCTGGTGTCCATAAGGGCCCAGTTCTCCCCACACTAAGATCATTCATTTGAACATTCAGAGTCTGCTTTCTAAATGGACCCAATTTGTTGCATGATCCCAACTTCATTCATTTGATGTTATTACTCTCTCAGAAACATGGCTGCACAATAGTATATTGGATTCAGGGATTCTTCTTCCCAATTATAATCTGATTAGACAAGACAGACAAGGAAAAGGAGGTGGAAGAGTCTTAATTTATATTCTTTACAAATTTGATTATATTGTTCTTGATCACTCTCCAAGAAATTCAGGATGCAATATGATTTCAATTGATCTGATTTTTGGACAAAGTAAACATCTGACTCTCAGTACAATTTATTTTCCTCCTGGCAAAATATCTCATGGTCTCGAATTGTTGACTTCATTTAGTGAGGCCTTAACTACTATTAGAGAGTGGATCACCCTTGGTGATTTCAACTGCAGCTGGGATAAAAGTTTGAAGGTGAAATTAGAAACTCTGGCCGATCTGGGTGTTACTCAACTAATAGATGAAACCACAAGGCCCAGTTACAAAACAGGTGGATGGATGGTCGCCGTTGGATTGTGGTCACTCATGCAGACAGGATAACTAATTGTGAGGTTATGCCTGACATCATGAGTGACCACCATCATCAACAGATAGTCCGTAAGGTGCCTAAAAGTTTTCCCAGATATGTTGAATGTCGAAATTTGACAAACCTGACTCCCCAGAGAATTGAAGTTCTGTTTAATCAAATTGATTGGTCTAACATACTAACATACTAAAATGCCAGCAGAATAGGCCCTAACGGTCTTTTGCGTATGCTCATTTGGTCAGCCCCCACCCTGGGAGGTGACCTTGCTGCCCTACGCCTTCTCGGCTTCTCCTTCCCAATTCCAGATATTCTCGCTGCATTGGATTTTGCTTCCAGAACCCTTCCCTGTACCTGTCACCCCTCTTGAACCCCTCCATCATCTCTGCCTCCACCAGCCCCCTAGGCAGCACATTCCATAGCTTCACCACCCTCTCAATGAAGTAACGTCCTCCTTTCTTCCCTGAATCTTCCCCCTCCAGCTTCCACCCATGCCCTCTAGTGGCCCCCTCCTCCTTCCTTGAGCACCCTGACTGCTCCTCCCTGTTTACCCCTTCATGTACCTGAAGACCTCTATCATGTCGCCCCAGTCCCTTCTCTCTTCCAGTGTGCACATATTTAGCTGTTCGAGGCCTCTCCTCATAGGTCCTGTCCCCAACCCCAAATCATTTTGGTTTGCCCTCCTCTGGATCCTCTCCAGGAGTTTAATGTCCCTCTTTAAGTGTGGCCTCCAAAACTGCACGCAGTACTCGAGTGCGGCCTCACCAAGCAGTTATACACAGAGGTATCACTTCCCTCCTCCTGAGGTGATCCCCTAGTAATGCATCCCAGCATCCTGTTGGCCTTGGCTGCTGCCCTTCTACAAGTTTCCAAGTTGTTCATCGTGACATTCACCACCACCCCCAGGTCCCTCTCAGTCATCGAGGACTTGTAGCATCCCCCGGTGTATACTTGGCCGGGTTTCTGGCCCCAGGTGCAGTACCTTGCATTTCCGTGCATTGAACCTCAGCTTCCACTTTCTAGACCATCTTTCCAAAGCCTCCAGGTCCCCTGTGGGGCCACCCTCCCCCTCCCCATCCACCACCGCCCCCCAGTTTGAGTCATCTGCAAAGAGACTCTTCTCCTCCTGATACCTGTCCTTATGTCGGAGGCGTGAGCGTTGAACAGGAGGGCCCAGGACTGATCCTGTGGGACCCCACTAATGACCCTCCTTGGGGATGAGACTATCCACCAACTACAACCCTCTGGGTTCGGTCCTGAGACAATTGCCTATCTATCTGATCATCTGGTTCCCCACCCCATTTCTCCCAGCTTATCCAACAGGCCCTCATGAGGAACAGAGTCAAATGCCTTGCTGAAGTCTAGAAAAAGGATGTCCACTGGTCTACTCAGGTCCAAGGCATTTGTCACCCAGTCATAGAACTCCACAAGGTTTGTCTGACACGATTTCCCGGGGCGAATCCATGCTGTCTGTCATCCAGGCACCCTGACTTTTCAGGTCCCCCTTAGCCTCTCCTTGACAGTGCCCTCTGTCACCTTGCCCACCACCGATGTCAGGCAGACGAGGCCTGTAGTTTCCTGCCGCCTCCTTGATCCCCCCTTTGTGGATGGGCATTATGTCATCACCTTCCAGTCCTGGGGCACCACCCTGTCCTCAGAGATGGTGAAAGCTCCGCCAGGGGTTTGTCAGGACATCCCAAAGTTCCTTCAGCACTCTGGGATGTAATTTATCCGGCCCTGGTGTTTTCTCCGTCTTAAGGGACCTGAGGGCTTCCCTCACTCTCTCTGCTGTGATTTCCACTTCTGCTACCTCTTCTCCTCGTAGCCTTCCCTCTCCTGCCAGTGATGCCTCCCTCTCTCCCCAGACCCGCCCGATCGGTGAGTCCCCCCCCAATATCACTGTCTTCTCCCATGTGATGCAGCACCCCATTTTCCTTGGTAGAAACTGAAGTTGAAGTACTTATTTAGTGCCTCAACCTGCTCCCCGGGTCTTGTGCCCATCTCTCCCCTGTTTTAATCCTGCTAATCTGCCCCTTCACCCTTTGTTTTCCCAAATATATCTAAAGAACCCTTGTTCCCTCTCCTAATTTCCCTGGCCAAGTTCTGCTCCTTTCTTGCCTTAGCCACCCTTACCACCATTGTGGCCCTTCTAGCCATCAGCTCATACTCCCTCGATCTCTTTCACTCCTTGAGCACTTGGATTGCCTATAGGCTGCCTTCTTTCCCACCTCCTGGACCTCCCTGGAATACCAGCAGGGTTTTCAGGCCCTACCGCATTTTGTCTTACTCTTGCACAGGTGCTGGTAACATCCTGCACCCCTCTCCTGATGATTTCCACCTGCTATCAGCATCCATGTCTGACCAATCACATCCAAATGCTCATAAGGATCCTTCCATTTCCTTAAAATCCACCCCCTGAAGTCAGTTACCTCTGTGTTGTGCAGCCTTCTACCCCTTCTAGGTCCAGGCAGAACCAGACTGTGGCATGGTCCTCCCGCCAATGGGTCCCTTACCTCCAGGCCCCAATCTGGTCACTGTCTGCCAGGACCACATCCAGTACCTGCCTCCCTGGTTGGTTCCCCACCTGCTGAGTTAGGAGCATCTTGAAAGACATCCAGCAACCTCTGTTCCCTGGCCACGAGGATGTCATAGTCTCCCAGTCTGTTCCTGGCATGTTTAAGTCCCCTAACACCACCACCCTTCCCTGCCCAATCTGCAGTGTCTCCCAACATCTGCCACCAAACTCCTCCAGCTCCTCCGCCAGTGCAGGAGGTCTATACACCACTCCTATTTTTAGTCTCTTGCCCCCTTGTTATCAAGGTGACCCAAATCGCCTCCATGGTTCCCTCCGCCTCCTCTACTCCCCTATGCCAATGCAGTTTTTGACTATCAGTGCTATCCTCCTCTCCTTCCCTCCCCTGTACTTTCTGAACATAGTGTAACCCTCCAGGTTCAGGTCCCAGTGGTGTCCTCCGGTGGCCCAGGTCTCAGTGACCACTGCCATCCACCGCTCCCTCAGTTAGCATCACCTGGAGCTCAGGCATTTTATTACCCAAACTCCTGGCATTTGGCAGGACTACCTTCCACCCTTTCCCTATGCTTCCATTTCCTGCTCGTGTTCCATGGGGATTCCATTTCCCCTGGTCTGCACTTACCAGTTGGCCTTTCCCACATTCCACTGTTCCCAGAGGTGGAGACAAACCCCTCCTTTATCGGACCCCCTCGACAGCCTTTTTCTCCCATCCTCCCCCTTCACAGGTTTAAACCCCTTTTCACCAATGAACCCCTATTTTCAACTTAAGGATTCCTTCCTCAAATTGAGATGGAAC
Organism: Neoceratodus forsteri; assembly: GCA_016271365.2. NCBI lineage: Eukaryota > Metazoa > Chordata > Ceratodontiformes > Ceratodontidae > Neoceratodus > Neoceratodus forsteri. Next base: position 188,758,912 of record CM028135.1, on the reverse strand, counting down.
CTATCTCTAGCATACAGCTCCTTATCCTCCCAGGTCTCCCCAATCCCCATCAACCCATACCCTCTGGCCTCACACCACTCCCTGAGCCACTGGTTTATCTCCCTAATCTTCCTTTTGTACTCCCCACTAGCCCTTGCTTTTGGCAGGGTTCCGAGAAGAATTGTGCATCCCTATGATGACAGACCCTGGCAAGCTCCCTGAACCTTACCTGTATCTCTAGCCGCTATTTCCCTCAATGTCATTGGTACCCAAGTGGACCAGTATGTCCAGGGAACCCCCACAGTCCTTTGCCAGCTGATATACCTCATGCTTGGCCCTGTCCACCGTTAGTCCAGGGAAGCATTTTATTCTAACTGGCCAGGCTTCTCCTCTATCCCATTTGATACTCCTTATCATAGAATCCCCAACAGGAGCATTCTGACCGCTCCTTTTCGTCCATTCCCCTTCCATGTCCCTAATCCTTTCTACTGGCCCCTCCACCCAGCCGGCTCCTTGTTCCTCTCCCTGTCTGGGTGCCACATGCCGCCCCTCCTTATTTACCCTGGCCACCCCTCCTTCTGATCCTATGCCTCTCCTCCTCCCGAGTATCCTTCTGTACCTCGCTAACTCCCCCCTCACTGCTCAACTGGTCCTTCTCCCCATCCGCCTAAACTAGCCTGCTCATCCTCCCTCCTTCCTGTCTCTGTTTGGTCCCTCCTTGCTATCGTGCTCCCTGGCCTCAAACCCTCAGCTCCCTTTACTGTATCCTCCTTGTACTTCTGGTCCTTCTCCTTGCCCTTTCCTCTAACTGATCCTTCTCCTTGTGCTTTCCTCCCTCTTCTCCCTGCCCCTCCTGCTCTGATTCACTGCTCCCCCATTTCCTGCATTCCAGGTTCCCCGTTCCTCCTGCCCCCACTCCCTTTCCATCTCCATCTCTAACCACCCCTGTCATAGCTACATCACCCCTCATCATCAAGCAAAGAAGAGGTGAGAGTGGTTACTGAGCATAAGGTCCGATCCACCTCCCTTGCTTCCTTCTGTCCAGCCCTGGCCATCTACCTACTTCCCTGAGAATGTTGTCCCTTTGGCCCCCCTTTGTAAGGGTCCCCAGTTATCTGCCTGCTTCCTTGGTAGTGTCCTCCTTTGGGCCCCTCTGCCAAAGGTCCCTATGTGACCCCAGGGTATTCTGCACTCCTTTACCTGTGCCCCGCCCCTAGTGCTTGATGCAACACCGTGAGATCCCCTGCCCTCTTCCCAACCATACCTCCCCCTTCCCCAGCTGTCTCCAAATGCCCGCAACCTCCTCCTAAACTGTGCTGTGGGTAGCACACTGAGCAGCACTCAAACTTCCAAGCCAGTCCAGTATCATGGCTGCCCTACACCTGTGCACCCCACCACCCTCCCAAAGATGCAGGCCCTAATGACATGGGTCCCATCCCCTCCAAGTAGGTTTCCTTGGGTGAGCCACCAGGTTCCCCACTAGTCCAAGATACACCCCTACTGCCTAATCAGGTCACCCACTAATCCTAGATACAGACCTACAGTAAGCGGGTAACCCTGTTACTCTGTTACTAGGTGCAGTACAGCACAGTAAACTTATAAAGAGTGAACAACTCCCTAAGCTCTCTCTCCAGCCTTTAAATCCAACCCCAATGGCTAGAACTACATGAGTTGCACCTGCAGCCTTTTCCTCCAATTGCAGGGCAGGTGTTCCCCTATAAATAAGCAGAGCTCTGGGGAGGGAGGGGTGGTGGAGGGTTGGTTGGGCCTGCACCCGACTCTTGAGAGAGTCTATCAGCCCTGTCTGCCCTCCAAGCCCTGCAGACAAAGAACCAGCCCAACAAATCCCACAAATAGGTTTTAAATTGGAAGAATAGGCCTCCACCAGCGCAGCCTGTTACACAGTGAAACATCCAACAAATGAGCCCATTTACAGTCACCAAACCAGTTTTCAAACTTGTAACAGCCCAGAAACAATACCCTGCTAGCCCCTTGGAAGTACCAGAAAATAAATAACTTTCTACCAAGTAAAATCCACAAAAACCCTGTAAAAACAGAAGAAGCAGCTACTGTACTGGAATGCAGCTGCATCTGTCCCCTTCTAATTCCTTCTGAGAAGCCAAAGCAACTAACACCACAAACCTGATTCAGCTCTGCCTCCAGTCAGTTAGCTGAGTGAGACCTGGCTAGACCATTAGCACGCCCTTCCCCACATACACTAACCTTTGCAGCTAGTGAAGTCAGCGAAAAGGAATCAAAATTCAGCTCAAAGTCCCCAAAATATGTTTGCTGCCAATGAAACAGGTCTCCAATTCAGTCAGCTTCACTAACAGCACAATCAAAATAGGCTTGAAATGAACAGATCTAGGTCTCAATTCAAAAAAACCAGCCCCAAGCAAATCCCACCAAATAGGTTTTAAATCAGAAGAAATAGGCCTCCAACAGCACAGCCTGTTACACAGTGAAACATCCAACAAATGAGCCCACTTACAGCCACCAAACCAGTTTTCAAACTTCCAACAGCTCCAAAAACAATACCCTACTAGCCCCTTAGAAGTAAGGAAGAAAATAAATGCAGTAACCTTCTGCCAAGTAAAATCCACAGAAACACTGCAAAAACAAAGAAGCAGCTACTGTACTTTCGAACAGAAGCTGATCCTGTCCCCTTCTAGTTCCTCCCCATAGTATTTTGCCTAATATTGACGCAATGTGAGTTATTTTGTTTAGCCTACAATGCAATCATAAATACAGTTTCCCCTTTAAAGAAAATAGAATCAGATCTTCAAACTAGAGTTGATCACAGGGACCTCATTCATTTAATGAAAGTGATAAATGTTGGAAGCGATACAAGTGTATCGAGAACTCCTGCTCTTCTTCAAGAGTGTAAGACACTTAGAAATAAGTGTAAATGTGAAACTAGGAAAGCTAGGGTTTGCTTTTTGTCTAAATGAACAAAGGACTCCAGGAAACCCTAAAAACCTGGAATTTCCTAAACAAAATTATGGGAAGACAAAAAGCAGCCCTGCCCTACCATTCTTCAAAATGGACAAAGCATATGTGACCACTTTAAGGTATCTAACATCTTTAACAGTCACTTTGGGAATCTTGGTTCCTGTAGAACTCCATAATTTAGGATGGTGTGTCTGATTCTAACAACACCCATAATGACACTAACCCAAAGTTTTACTTCAAATTTATTACCCGTCTTTAGTAAAAGATATTTTCTGAAAAATAATCCAAAACCCCTTCAGGGCCAGGACGAGTATTGACATTAGGATTATTAAATTAGGTATAGATTGTTTGCCCTTCCTTTAGCTCATATTTTTAATTTTCTTTATCTCAAAATGTCTTTCTGAGTGGTTGAAGCAGACAGTTATAAAACCCATTTTAAGAATGAAACCTCCCTCATCACCAACTACTTCGGCCAATATCCCTTTTATCCACCTATATCAAAAATTCTGGAAAAGATTGTGATGGACCAAACCTTAGGTTTTCTTGGGAAATATTCCTTACTCTCAGAATCAACATGGGTTCAAGCCAGGGTATAACACCTAAACGGCCTGCAGGGCTCATGGCACAGTGTACATAGTGCACTTGATAGAGGGCACTCATGTGCGGCACTGTTCGTGGGACCTCACCAAGGCTTTTGACTTGGTTGAATTTGATCTTCTTCCAGGTGTTCTATGTGGTCTTCACTTTTCTGGGGATGTTATCATGTGGTACCAAAACTTTTACACAACAGATCTTTCAGAAGTATTGGTTCATCTTTATCTCATATCCTTTCATTAGTTTGTGGTGTACCTCAGGGTTCAATCCTGGGGCCACTTATTTTTCTTTATTTATGAATTCTGCCCCAAATATTTGTACTAAAACAGAGATGATTCTTACGCCAATGACGCTGCCATATTTTACTAATCCCAGATCTGCCACTGCTCTCTCTCACCTCCAGACTGACTTTGATCATTTGCAGGATTGGTTATCCTCAAATCACTTGGTTTGAATTCTCAAAAACAAAGTTAATGTTTTTTCCTGGATAAAGAATGTACCACCAATTTCCTTTAATTACTGATAGAAAAGGCAATAACATTGAATTTGTCTCATTCTTCAAATATTTAGGTATAACCTTGGATAATCAGTTTCTCTCCGAACTCCATATTCAGAGTCTTAGAAACATAGAAACATAAATTTGGACAGATAAGGACCGCTTGGCCCACCAGTCTGCCCATTTCCCTACCTACTGGATAAGCTGCAGATCTAGTTAACCAGCAGCCTACTTCTTCCTACCCCCATCCCCAGAACTGCCTTATGACTATCATGCATGCTTAGATTTCCACCACTGATTTTGACTCCACAACCTCCTTCGGAAGGCCGTTCCATGCATCCACAACCCTCTCTGTAAAAAAATACTTCCTTAAATTGCCTCTGAGCACCCCCCTCTATTTTCAAATTGTGCCCTCTTGTTCTTGCACACCTCTTTTTTTTGAAAGATGCTACCCTCTTGGACTTTGTTGATTCCTTGAGGTGCTTGAGCGTTTCTATCATGTCCCCCCTCTCCTTCTTTCCTCGAGGCTATACATTTAAGCTCCTTAAGTCTCTCTTCATATGTCTTCCGGTTGCAGACCCTGCACCATTTTAGTGCCCTCCTCTGGACAGCTTCCATCCTGTCTATGTCTTTGCGAGATTGGGTCTCCAGACTGCACAAATACTCAGATGGGGTCTCACCAGCTGTCTGTACAGAGGGATAATAACTTCCTGTTTTCTACTGGTGATGCCTCTCCATGCATCCCAGTATCCCCAACCCTCCTTGCTGCCCTCTCACATTGCTTGCCCGTCTTTAGGTCATCTGAGTATGACTACCCCAGGTCCCTTTCCATTTTTGTTGTTGTTAGTATCTCACCCCCATTATGTACTCTTCCCTGGGTTTTTGTTTCCCAGGTGCATTGCTGCACTTCTTAGCATTGAATCTAAGCTGCCATACATTTGACCATTCCTCTAACCTTGCCAAGTCCTTTCTCATCCTTTCCACCCACCTGTGCATCAACTCTGTTGCAGATCTTAGTGTCATCTGCAAGAGACATACTTTTCCTTCCAGTCCTTCTGCAATGTAGCATAAAGACATTGAAGAGGACCGGTCTAATACTGAGCCCTGCGGTACCCACTAGTAACCCTCCTTTCTTCTGAGTGGACTCCATTTACTATTACTCTGTGTCCTATTCTCCAGCCAATTCTTTACCCAGGCTGTCATCTTGGGACCCACTCCCAGGCTGGCTAACTTGCATATTAATCTTTTTGTGGGACTGTGTCAAATGCCTTGCTAAAGTCTAGGTAGGCCATGTCCACAGCCCCTCCCTGATCTACTACTTTGGTCACCCAGTCAAAGAAATCTATCAGATTAGTCTGGCATGACCTTCCCGCTGTGAATCCATGCTGCCTGGGTCCTGTGCCCTCTGGCCTCTAGATACTCGACAATTCTTTCCTTTGAAGTGATTCCATCATTTTCCCTATCACTGAGGTTAAACTAACAGGTCTATAGTTTCCTGCTTCTGCCTTGCTCCCCACTTTTGTGAAGGGATCACATCTGCCCTCCTCAGTCCTCGGGTACCACCCATCCTCCCATGATTTGTTAAAAGGGTAGTCAGTGGTGTCACTAGTTCTACCCTTAGTTCTTTTAAATTCTGGGATGAATCCATCAGGCCCCATTGCTTTGTCCACCTTCAGTTTTAGAGTTCTTTCAGAACCCTTTGTTCTGTAAATGGGCGGTATCAACTTCTGTATCCAGAGTGTTACTACTGTTTGTTTTATGTACCTCCCTCTTCCTTTGTAAATACTGAGCAAAATATTTATTTAGTATCTCTGCCTTTTCACAGTCCCCTCTGCCCACCCTCCCTCCCTTTATTAAGCCTCACTATCCCTCCTTGGTCTTCCTTTGCTCCCTGATGTACCTATAAAGGTTTTATCCCCTTCTTAACTGAGTTGGCTATCTTTTCCTCGGTTTGGGCCTTTGCTGTTCTGACTGCCTTCCAGCCTCCTTTGCTTTAACTGATACAGTTCTCTGTCCTGCTCCTTCTGCGATTCCTTGTACTTCCTGAATGCTTTCTTTTCTCTTGAACCTTCCTGCCACTTCCTTTGAGAACCATAGTGGTTTCTTACATCGTCCTTGTTTTGTTTATTTGCTTCACACAAAGGCTCGTTACCTCTGTGATGGCAGTTTTATTATTCCCCATTGTTCTTCCACCCTCCTTCCTGCCCATTTGCTAGTGCATTCCTTAGGCACTCACCCATTTTATAAAGTCAGCCCTCCTAAAGTCCAGTACTTTTGTCTTTGTGTATGGCTTGACTCTATTGCTGTGTTATTGAACCATACTGTTCGATGGTCGCTAGTTCCCAGATGGCTACCCACTTCTACATCTGTAATCCTCTCACCATCTCCATTTGAGAGAATCAAGTCTAATATTGCTCCTCTCGAGTGGGCTCCAGTACTAGTTGTCTAAGGCATGCCCCTGTAGGGCATCTAGAATAACTGCACTCTTGATGGCAGCTGCAACTGCACTCCAGTTAACATCTGGCATATTCAGATCACCCATCAGCAATATCTCCTTTTTCTGCCATTCTAAGTATACTTTCTATCATTTCCTGTCCATTTCCTCCCCTGAGAAGGATCTGTACTATAACCCTCTGCTAGCGTATTGTGGTGCCATTGCCTGTCTCCAAATTTACCCACAGTGCTTCTTCTCCTCCCTGTGTACCTTTTTGTTCTGTTGCTTTTATTCCTTCCCTATGTAAAGAACTACTCCTCCTCCTCTTTTACCCTCCCTGTCCCTCCTGTACACAGTGTATCCTGGTATGTTTATGTCCCAGTCATGGTTTTGTGTGTACCATGTTTCTGTGACTGCCACGATATCCAGATGTTCTTCCTCCATCAAGGCCACTAATTCAGGAAGCTTGTTACCCAGACTACGGGCATTAGTACTCATTGCTCTCCATTTTTGATGGCTTTACCTTCCAGTGCAGCATCCCCACTGACCGTTCTACCTCTGTCTTTTTCTCATTTAGTACCCTGTTTTGTAGGGAGAGGCTGGGATTTTCCTGCTGCTTGTCAGTGCCTCCCCTTGACTAGTTTAAAATCTTGTCAATGAAGCATTTAAACCGATTGCTCAAAAGACTTGTTCCTTCCTGGACAGATGCAGACCATCCTGCCAGTATAGGCTGGTGTCCTCCAGGTGGAACCCCAGTCCCCAATGAGCCAAACCCTGTGCTCCACACCATTTTTTCAACCATTCATTAAACTGCTTGGTGCCAATTACCCTCGCCTCCCCATGCTTTTGACAGGCAGCACCTCTGAGAAGGAAACTGTGTGTGCTACTGTCTTAGGTCCCTCCCCAGCTCTGCAATGTCCTCCTGCACTGCTCTAATCTCATGATGAGCCAAGTCATTTGTCCCTAGGTGGACAATTCGTCCAGCTCGAAATCCCTTGCAGCTGTTCTCGTGATCCTGAGGATCGCTTCCTGTCCCTCAAGCCATGGCACCAGGCAGGCACCTTACTTCATTTTCTCATCTCCCCCAGTTCCTATACCCCTAATAATTGGTCCCCACCAGGAGCTGCTTCCTTTCTCTTTGGTGTCCTCTGCCTCCTTTCTGTGGGCCTCCTTGTGACAGTTATCATCAGTCTTCTCTTGGTACACCCATAGGGGAGCTATGCTCCCCAGAATGGTGTATGGATTGTGAGTGGAACAATTGACTGGGTGTGCCTCTGTTCCACCCTCCTCACCCTCCCTGAGCCCACTGTGGTCCAACTGCTGTGCTCTTCAGCAACCTCTGAGGTAGTGGTGGTGGCGCTAGTGCTCCCTGGATGGGAGGTTCCCTTTCTACTGTCCAGTGTGGCCTGGGGAAGGTTTTCCTTACTACTGTCCAGTGTGGCCTGAAGACGGGCAACTTCCTCCTCAGGGCAGATAGTTGTCTGCAAATGGGCAGCATCTCAGCCTCCAGAAAGACTCCGAAGACTGCTGCCCCACAGCCATTACATTGCACTATTCCCACATGTTTATCTAGTTTTTTATTGTATTTGTATGTGTGCTGTGTGATTTGATTATATAGAAATATATATATATATTATACAACGTGTATGCTTATATTATCAGTGCAGTGTGCTAGAGAGGATATGACAGTGAAATGCCTTGCACTCGAGGAAATGATGTCAGAACCTCAGGTATAAAGGAACTATTCCAGGGATGGGTGGGGTGAGGGTGGGAAGGGTTGGGCCCTAAACTGTGTCCTCACAAAACAATCGACTAAAGCTCTCACCCACCGCTACGATGAGTGCCTTCTTGTCAGCAAGATACCCTACACAACAATTTGACAGAGAAAGTACCCTGCTAATCAAACAGAGAAAATCCAGACATCCAAGAGAAGAGTTTAGTTACAGATAATTCGTCCAAAATAGTATATTCCACAGCTTCTCAGTTGTTCCCAGCACTCCTGTACACAACCTGGAAGAAGATGGACTTCTAGCTCATACAGGAGCACACCACTAGTTTATAGTAATTGAATAATGCTGACAAATGGTCTAGCTAGACAAATGGCTATGATGCTGAGCTCTGACTTGTGAAGACAATTACCCTCACCTCAGGCTATGTTTGGCATCCAGTTTCAACCTGCAGCTTTTGCTATTTTGAATCACAGAGCCCACCAAAAGTTGCAAAATATATTGATGCAGATTCACACAGAATTCAAGTAATCAGTCCAGTTAGCCACAAGGAAAATCAAATATGCAGAAGATAAGCAGTTTTAAAAACCCTTTCTGAATTAAAAACTAAAACAAATACCAAGCTCTGCCACTTTAAAATTGAGAAAAACTTCTCTCAGATTAAGCAAGAGAGAGAGTTTAGTTACAGATAATTCGTCCAAAATAGTATATTCCACGCAGCTTCTCAGTTGTTCCCAGCACTCCTGTACACAACCTGGAAGAAGATGGACTTCTTAAACCCTTAGCCAAAGACTGGGTATTCTTATCGAAGCTAAATTCCTTCTGACCCTGAATCAAAGAAGCTTTTAGTTCACAGCTTTCTGTTTTAGCACTCAATTATGGAATACTCATATATACCTCTTCAAGTCACAATGTACTGAGTCCTCTCAGTGCAATACATCATTCGGCTTTAAGATTCTGGTTGGGTTTACCTTTTGAACCCATTGTTCTGATTTGTACAAATAGTCCTACTCTTTATCTTTTGATAATCAAGTTCTCTTCAAAATGGGCACTTTTTATTTAAAGTAAAATGTAATTTCCTTCCCCATTTACTTCTTTAATGTTTCCCAGGGCAATAAATGCATTATACACTAGGTCCCAGTCCAAATATAAATTTAAAGCACCATTTTATAAACTACTTTTGGGCAATGATCTTTATTATTTAGAGCACCCACTTTTTCAACAAATACTGTCAGTAATTGTTGAGAGTAGTTTCAGTGCTTTAGAAAAGGTTAATATACTGGCTTTCAGAAACATAATGCACTGCCTCTGTAATTGCACTTTATTGGATTGTATAGTCTGCTCTATTGTTGTATGTTTGTATCTTTGTATTGTGTTTTAGATTGAACTTGTCACCAGTGAAAATGGGCAGTCTTGCTCATCTGGATTTACAAGTATAAAAATAAAATGAAATGAAAATTTCCTCCATAGGCCCTCCTTTGGAACTGTAAGCCATTGGCATCAGTACTTAAAACTTTTGCTAGCCAGGGATGCCTATGATGACATTACTTTGCCTATAAAATGGCAGACCCATCACTGCTCATGTCTTTGCCCTGCCAACAACTGCTCTTCAGAGTGCACTGAGAAACAATGCCATTGTTTTTATCGACTGTACTTTTCTTGTTTAATTACATTTCTAGGGATGTGGATATGTTCTATCCACACTTGTTGGCAGTTGCCTTCCCTTTAAGGATCACTGGAAGCGTCTTCTAGCTGGCTCCTCCCACCCACCGGTAGTAACTCCCATGGCTGTACCCATGACTCTAGATCTTCCTTTCTGCTGGATGAAGCAGGTTCCTCCTTACCGCTCTTGCATTGAGTAGGCCCTGGTGCTTAAATCTTGGATTTACTTCCTAAACTTCCTTTAAAACTCATTTGAGTTTCATCTTCACCTCGATCATCGATCGTGACGCGATGGAGGATAAATCCTCGTCCAGGTTTCACCAGTGCTCTTGCGGGCAGATGATGTCCTGCACGGACGCCGTGTGTCTACTGTCTGGGCCACGATCGTGATCTGCAGGCCTGCAACATATGTTGGTTGTTCCACATGAACATTCTCAACGACCTACTGCTCACCTGAAGTTGGGCTGTCCAGAAGTGTTACCCACCTGTCAAATCCAAGGAAGCCGGCTGGGTGGTCTCTGCAATTGCAGGGTCCACCGAGCAGTTAGAACAACAAGGCCTTTGAAGAGGAGGCATCCAGGCCACTGCTCAATCTTCTTCTGCCTCGGCCTTTGTTCCTCTCAGTTGGGCTCCATCTACCGGCCTCCTTCAAGGAGCTGTGCCATTTCCTCTCGACCAAGGAGAGGGCCTTTCCAAATTGCACAGTTCCACTCCATGCAAGAAGGAGTTAAAGAAGGAAAAGAGAAGACTCATCTTCGACGCTTCTGGGACCGAGAACATTCCCACCTCAGGAGACTCTGGCTTTGACTATGGTCAAACTGCGGCTCTCAGCGCTGGCTCACTGCAACCCCAGCGACCAGTTAGTTGAGACACCGGCCGATAATGTGGCCAAGATTTTCTTGACCCAGTCGACGGTTGTCAAGCAGAGAGGCCAACAACTCTCTTTCAGGACTCCAGTGACAGCCTGCTGAGCCAGACCTGCTGGTCATCAACCCAGACCAGGAGGAGCCACGGATCTCCCTGGCTCGCTCTGAGGCCCCTGACAGCACCACTGATGGCAGTTGAGATCTATGTCATCTTCATCTTCAGGGTTGAGCAGACCCCACCAACATCGGTGATCTCGATCTCAGCACCATGTAAGCGGTGCCTCCACTGGCGAGGAGGCTGCGGCGCCAAATTGCACCGGTGCTATGAAGACCTCATGTGACAACAGTTGGTTCTGTCCAGACCGAAGTCGACACGGCTACCACCCGGCCATTACATAGCTGTCACCGAAGGCCGGCCGACTTCCCAGTGGGGCCGGTCAACACCATTCCTCCCCAGAGAGACGGTTCCAGACCACGATGGCTCGGCCAAAACAGGCTTCTCTGATGATCGTGATGGAGCCACCACCTAAGCAGCCAACGACTGGGGCTCTGACCACGAGTCTCGGTTGCCCAAGCTTCCCTATCTATCAGTCACCCTTACACCTGAACACCCACGGTGAGCTGAGGGTGACATCAGTGTTGCCTGCTTTATCCGGACTCCTCGGATTCCTCCTTGCACTCCTTCCATTGGACACGGAGTTAATCGGGGATCTTTCCACAGGCGAAGGCCTTCTTCATTCTTGGGTATTCTCTGCCTCATCTCCGAGTCTATGGGATGAAGCTGGAGCCTGTCCAAAAGCCGGGCCCGATGTCCCCTACAGAAATTCTGGACAAAGGGACTCTCCAATGGAAGCCTTCCCAGTGGCCAAGGCCATTGTTGGCGCTGCCCTGGAGCTCTCAAAGCACCCTGCCTCTCGCTTGGCACCCTTGGCGTGGATGGTCATAGTATGCAGTGCCCACCAGTACCCTTTCAGGGTTCATGGAGCATCCCTCGGCTGAGGGTTGGTGGCTGACTCTGTGTTTAGGTGCTCAGACAATACTGGGATGTTAGACCATTGGACAAAGAGTCAAGGAATAGCCCATTCGGCCAAAAGGTCTGTGTTGCCTTCCTCGCTGGCCTCTGCCAGGTGAGCTCGGACATCTTGATGGCACACTCCACTCATGCCCTGTTAGACTCCCTGGATGAGGTGATTCTTCACCTTCCTGCAGACCTTCAGACCATGGTCAAACAGGTCCGGGACCAGCATGGGGCTGTGCAAAAACAGCAATTCAGACAGCTCTGGACATTGGTGATTCTTGTGCCCACTCAGTGGCGGCTGTCATCACGCCATAGGGCTTGGTGGCAGATACCTAGCACAAGCTGGTGGATGTCCCTTTTGGACACTGACCTGTTTGGGCCTGGTGTGGAGGGTCACCTCCTGCACATTGAAAAGTCCAGTGCCACCTTGGACTCTGTGACATCCGCCCAAAAAGGCACTCAAGGGCTCAAGCAGCAGAAGTGCAAGCCTTTTGGTCCTCCACTTCTGCGGCAAAAGCAACCCAGCATCCGTTTGGCCAACAGGCTTATTCCTAGTTACACCTGACCAAGTCCGTGGGCCTCGGTGGTCTGAAAGCCCAGAGGAAGGGACCCAGTGGCTCTTCAGCAGATCTTCCTACTCCAAGCTTGCTCAGTGACGGATGGGAGTTGCCACTCTTATGCCTGCCACCTCCCGTGGGTCCTCCTGTGGGGGCCGGCTCCACCACTTCCTTTTCGCCTGGTCCGCTGTTGCCATGGACAGGTGGGTTCTGGAAGTGGTCGGTCAGGGTCTGCCTCTGAATCTGAGCAGTACCCACCAAGTTGAACTCACACCCCACAGGAGGACTTGGTATCGACAGACACTCCATCGGCTCTTCGAGATGACATAGCCCAGCTCCTCCGTGAAGTACGCCATGGTCAGAGTTGCAGAGCCATTAGAACACCCAGGGTTTGTCTTCAGGTACTTCCTGGTGCCAAAGCGGATTGGGGGACTGGCACCCCATTCTAGAGCTGTATGAACTGAACAAATTCCTCAGGTCCGCACCTTCAGGATGGTAACTCTGTCCCAGATCATACCATCTCTGGAGCAAAACATGTGGTTTTGCTCTCTGGATCTTCAGGACGATTCTTTCATGTCCTGATCCATCCATCCCACCAAAGGTTCCTCCACTTTCCAGCAGAAGGAGCCCTTTATGAGTTCCAAGCTGTGCCTTTGGACTCTCCTTGGCCCTCAGGGTCTTCACCAAATGCATTGCAGTGGTGGCAGCTTACTCTGAGGTGCCGAGGGGCCCAGGTGTACCCCTACCGGGATGACTGGCTGATAGGTCCTCCAGGCAGGAGGTGGAGGGTCCAGGACCTGGCCCTCCAAACCTGCATTGACCTTGGCCTCCTGATCAATGGGCGAGTCAGAATTCATGCCTTGCAGGTGATCTACTTCATCGGGCAGAGCTCGACTCTTAACGAGCCAGAATTTGGTTCCCAGCGGACAGGGCAGAGGTTCTCTCCTCCTTTGCCTCATCACTTCTGGTTGGGCACTTGCATGCTGCCCAGGACTTCTCACGCCTGGGTTGTATGGCAGACTGCACCAGCATGTTCCGATGGGCTGGCTGGCATATGTGTTCCTGCAGTGGAGCTGGCCAGCCAGTGGTTTCAGCTAAAGGTCACTTTGACCAGCTGGTCACTGTGACCCAGAGGATGGGGACACTCTCCAGTGGTGAATCATCCCAGACCACCTGCAGGAAGGATCCCATTTGTCGCCCCAAGCCGACAGTCATCCTGACTGATGCCTCTCTCACAGGCTAGGGTGCCCACCTAGGGAACACAAAGTCCACAGGCTTTGGACCCTCCAGGAGTTCCAATACCACATCAGCCTGCTGGAGCTCTGAGCGGTTCGACTAGTCCTGACTACATTCGCTCCAGTTTGTCCGGGGTCAAGTGGTCCAGGTCCAAATGGACAACACCATGACCATGTAGTACCTCAACAAGCAGGCCAGGATGCACTCCTTGCCTCTGTGCAAAGGCTCTCCGTCTATGGACCCTCATGCGCAGCCTGAAGGCAGATCTTTGGCCATCCATGTGGCAGGAGCCTCCAACCAGCTGGCAGATACGCTTTTCCAGATGGGAGGCATCTCACAAATGGTCACTCCACCCAGATGTAGTTCACAGCCTGTACTCCCAGTGGGCACCCTCAGGTGGACCTGTTAGCCTCAAGGAGAATGCAAACGGAGGCTGTTTGTGCCTGCCCCTCAGTAGGGCTCACTGCAAGGAATGCTTTTCAAGGCTGTGGACCCCAGGCCTCTTCTATGCCTTCCTCCACTTCCCTTAATCCATAAAGTGCTTCTCAAAGTGAGGAGGGACAAGGCACAGGTGATCCTGGTAGCCTCAGGCTGGCCCTGGCAGTTTTGGTACCCAAGTCTCCTCAGCCTCAGCAACAGACCCTGAGGCATCTTCCAGCATGCCTGGACCTGCTGTCCCTCAGTCAGGCGAAGGTACTTCACCCAGACCTTCAATCTCTGCACCTGACAGCCTGGTTCCTGAGCAGCTAGAGTTACAGGCTTTGGTCTCTCCAAAGATGTCCTCACCGTGGTGAGGCATCTAGAAAGGAATCGAGCAGAAAATTATATGCCTTCAAATGAAGAGTGTTCTCCATTTGGTACCAGAGCAAGGGCTGGACCCTTCAACCTGTCCAGTGGCTAGTATTCTAGACTACCTGTGGTCTATCTCTCAGGGGACTTTGATCGATGACCGTTAGGGTGCACCTGGCAGCCATCTCTGCTTACCGGGCCGAGCCAGTCAGCAGTCGGTGGCACAGCAGAAGGGGTCTGGTGCTTTTTAAAGGCCTAGATCACATTTCCCTCTGGTGCATGAACCACCACCACTGAGATTTATTGCTAGTTTTGGCAAAGCTCATAGGCAAGCCATTCGAACCGATGCACAGGTGTGATATGTCTCACCTGTTGTGGAAGACCACCTTCTTGGTAGCTGTCACATCAGCCGGAAGGATCAGTGAGCTCCAGGTGCTCTCGTGGAGTCTCCTTACCAGGTCTTCCACAGAGACAAGGTTGTCCTGCGCCCAATCCAAAAGTTCCTCCCAAGGTTGTGTGTCGGAGTTTCATGTGAATCAGGATGACTCTACTGGTGTTCTTCCTGAATCACACCTTTGAGGCTCAACACAGGCTCCATACTTTGGACCTGGGGTGAGTGCTTACTTATTATAAAGAGCACATAGCTGAGTGGGGAGAGGTTCACCAGCTGTTTGTCACGTGTGCCTGAAGCCGCACCTGGCAGACCTACAGCCAAGTGGACGATTGGCAGGTGGATCACTTCCTGCATTGATTTCTGCTATAGGCTGGGGTAGGAGCCTCCCAGTGGGCTAAGGGCTCATTCCACCTGCCATACCGCTGCGCCAGTGGCTGCTTCTAGGACATTCCTATCCAGGAAATCTGCAGGGCTGCAATCTGGAAGTCAGCACACACCTTCATTTCCCATTACCACATTTACTTAGAGACACGCCGGGATGCTGGTTTTGGGCCTCAGTTCTCCAATCTCTGTTCCCTAAGTAGGGGTGTGCACTTTGTCTCCCTCCTCCCGAGGGAACTGCTAGGAGTCTGCCAACAAGGTGAATAGAACAACATATCCACATCCCTTGAAACACATGTTACTCACCTGTAACAGTAGTTCTAGGAGTGGTATATGTTGTTCATGCCTATGAACCCGCCGACCTCCTGGCCCGATGCACAACCTCTGTTTCCAGCAGGCAAGATCTGTCGTCATGGGGTAGAGCCATGGGAGTTACCACCTGGGTGGGTGGGAGAAGCCAGCTAGGAAGATCGCCTCCGATGATCCTTAAAGGAAAGGCAACTGCCAACAAGTGTGGATGAACAACACATACCACTCCTAGAATTACTGTTACAGGTGAGTAACCTGTGTGTCTTTGACATTGCATGCTACCATTGAAAGAACCTTTAGGTTTTGCACCTGTGGTACAAGATTTACAAGTACAGCACTTGTTCTGTCTGTGTTTGTTCTTTGGGACTCTTTCAAAATGTCAGGGCCTGTGAGATCTGCCAGGGATTCAGTGAGGAGATGCTTTAGCATAAAGCCTTTAGGATCTGCCTAAATACAATTTCACGACAGGCATTTTCTCTTAGTAGAAAATGCTGCAATAGTTCAGTACTCATGATGGAAAACTACTAAGTTCTGTTCCGTATACAGCTGGGTTTATGATTACGCAGAACGTTGTTCTTTGCTAGTGGGGGTGCCCAAGGTTATAGTAATGTATGACAGCTGAACAACACAGGAAACAAGACTGTATTGTTTGGAGAGAAAGAATGACTATTTATATGTGTCCTTGTAAGTAGATAAGGTCAGTTGAGGAATTTATATAAAAGGGCTGTAAAGGATCTCTGATTAATTCAGAGCCAACACTGTAAGTTTGGGATGCTGCACCTCTGCTTCCCAGAGAGGTATGTGTCATACCTTGCTGTATTTTGCATGGCTGATAATAAAATATCTTGTACGCCCGTGAGTGTGTCTCTTGGGATCATCATTAGCCCCTAGAGCACAGATCCACGAGGTTTGATTTTTATACAAATTTACAATGCCTTCGAATGTTTTAGATACCTTCATTGCAGAACAGGCTGCGGAAGCAGCCAAGATAGCAACAGAATCCACACCAGCCTCTGTCCAGTTCAGTGACCATGGGAGGAAATCACCTCAGAGATGGTTTTGCGCTGTAGTCGCTTGAACGCCTCGAGGGCCAAAGGCAAGCTGACAAAATCTTTCTTATCTGACTGTGATCACACCAAACACAAGGAGAAGGCTTATGCATTGCCAGTGAAGTCCTGGTCTCCACTCTACCAGGAGGATAAATCCCTGTTGCCATCCACTGCTGTGGCCTTGACTCCATTAACCCCCACCCCAACTGTCCAGGTGGCACCAAGGTCAGGGCTTGGCTCAGGCTCATCCACTGATAAAAATGCTGTTTGCAGACCCGTCATCAGGTACTAAGAAAGGCAGTGCTCTGATCTAGCTGCCTGGCGTCATTGACTCACTAGTGGTGCATTCAACAGTGTCCAAGTTATTTAGCATCTTCTGCCAGGGCTATTGCCACTGATCTCTGCTTCGTCATCGATCGGTCCTAATCTGTCAACTCCATTGATGATGATGGAGGCCAGCTCTCAAGACACGCATGTTATTTCGCCTCTCGGACACTGTCTCGACACCGGCTCCTGTCATTATACCAGATGATGAGGAGAAGTACAGTCCTCCTGACCTCTTGAATATGGAGGAGGATTTAGAGGTGGAGGTGGAGGAAGGGATGTAGATCCTTTCCAGGAAGGTTTTGGCTCCAGCTCCACATTACATTCTTGTATTGAAGTCACTGTTGTCCCTCGTGAAGATGCCTCTCCTCAGGTCCTGCTAAGACAGATGCAGGATATAATGGATTTTGCTGCTAGGAGGAAGACTCCACTAAGGCGCATATTTGAATTTTTTTGTTCCCACTGCTCCTTCAGTTGTAGTTCATCTTGTTTTGCTGCACTAGAGGATGCTATCTGTACTGCTTGGCACAGCCCAAGCACCTTACCTGTAATTCCAAGAAAGGCAGATCGCAGTATCCTGCACCTTCTTCTAATCTAAGCCATATTATGCTTTACAGTCAGAAATAGACTCTGTTACCATATGGCTGCTCATAATAGGTCCAGGGCCCCAAGACACACGAGTTCTTTGCCCCAGTAAGGAATCCCAAGATTTTGTGCCATGAGGAGGACGTATGCCTTTGCCTACCTGGGTCTTTCAATTACTAATTATCAAAGCTTCAAGAATGCATGGCATGGACCTAGGGTCATAAAGTACAGAAATAAGAAGAGTCCCAGAGACCATTTCGGTCTGTGGAGGTATAATAGGCAGAGGGAGCCCTTAGGCAGACTGGGTGGGCCTAGCAGTCCTTTCTGCTGACAAATTCTACATATCTCTTGCTGCATACCTGGTGGGTTTAGTAAATCTGATCTTGTCAAGACAGCCACAGCAGGCCTTGAGATTAAGAGGCATCTGTTATGGTCTGCATATGATGCCCCAATGCTTCTGTAGGCTGTAGCTTCGGGAATTTACCTACGGCTCGTTGCCATACCTGGCTTAGGGGAACTAGGCGTGCGCTGATGTGCAACAGTCTGTTTTTAGTGCCCCTTTAGAGATTAGTAGCTGGTTGGTAGTGATGTGTAAACGATGATGATGATGATGATAAATGTATTTTTATACAAGAACATTTATTTTAGAGCAATATGATCTGTTTACAAGTAAAGGCCCATGTTACTTAAATACAAGTGCAAACTGCCAGGTATGTTACACAATAATAAAACAAACAATAAGTAGACAAAAATCACGTTGATTCAAAACAATCACAAGTAAGAAAAATTTCCCAAGAAATATGCTTCTTGAATGAGGCCAATGATTCAGAGGCTTGAGAGACAGGGAACAGTTTGCTCTGAGAATTTGCTGTGGTGGCAGTTAATGTCTTGGGACAATATTTAGCGTACATTTTTGAGGTGAATAACATATTTCCATACTTAGTCCTTGTAGGATATCTCTCACTTTGGGGTTGTCAACCCTAATGCCCACTTCATTCCTGGACAAACATCATCACATAGAAACATCGAGAGTTGATGGCAGATAAGGACGCAGGCCATCCAGTCTGCCCATTTTTCTACCTTATGAATGTGCCATCGGCCTTTACTCTGTCAATGGCCTATCTATTCATACTCATCTGTATTGCCCCTTATGCCTATCCCATGCCTGTTTGAAGCCCTGCACTGTATTCATATCCACCTTTCCTGAGGTAGGCCAGTCCATGCATCCACTACCCTTTCTGTGAAAAGAACTTCCTCACATTACCCCTTAATCAGCCTCCTCAATCTCATGCTGTGTCCTCTTGTCCTGCTATTTTTCTTATATTGAAACATGTTAGACTCTTTCACCTTGTTAATGCCCTTAAGGTGTTTGAATGTTTCAATCATATCACCTCTCCCCTTTGCTCTAGGGTATAGCATGTTGAGCTCCGTTAATCTGTCCTCATATGTTTTCTGATGCAGTCTCTGCACCATTTTGGTTGCCCTTCTCTGGACTGCCTCCATTTTGTTAATGTCCTTGTGCAGGTGCGGCCTCCAGTACTGCATGCAGTACTCCAGATGGGGCCTAACCAATGTGTCTTGAAAAGAGGGATTATTACCTCCCTCTTATGACTTGCGATACCCCTACTAATACCCCAACATCCCTCTAGCCCCTACTCACTGCTTTAGTGGTATGCTTGGATGATTTCAGGTCATCTGTGATGTTGATGCCCAAGTCTCTTTCTTCTCTTGTGATTGCCAGCAACTCCCTCCCAACCTATTGGTGGCTTCAGGTTTCTCTTCCCTATGTCTTGCACTTCTTTCGTTAAACCCCAGTTGCCACTCTTCCGACCAGTTTATCAGATCTCTTCTCATTCTGCCCACCCCATCTGAATCATCTACTCTGTTGCAGATCTTGGTGTCATCTGCAAATAGACAAACTACCCTCCAGTCCATCTGTAATGTCACTGATAAAGATATTGAAGAGGACTGGCCCCAGGACTGATCCCTGAGGTACTCCACTTGTGACTTGCATCTCTTGTGACTCTATACTGTTTACCACCACTCTCTGCTTTCTGCTCGCCAACCAGTTTCACACCCAGTTGACTAACTTCTGACCCACCCGAGCCTATTCATCTTATTAATCAATCTTTATGTGGAACAGTATCAAAAGCTTTGCCAAAGTTAAGGTAGGCAACATCAACTGCACCCCTTGGTCCACCACTCTGGTTACCCAGTCAAAGAAATCTATGAGATTAATTTGACAGGACCTTCCTGTTGTAAACCCATGCTGTCTTGGATCCTGTGCTTCTATGGATTCTAGGTGTTGCACTGTCCTTTCCATAAGGAGTGCCTCCATAATCTTGCCCACTACTGAGTAAGACGTGACTGGTCTATAGTTCCCGCTTCCTTCCTACTACCACTCTTGTGGAGCCGGGATCACATGAACCCTTCTCCAGTCTTCTGGGACCTCTCCTCGCTCAGAGACTCACTAAACAGTTCTGCTAATGGCTCTGCTAGTTCCACCCTTAGCTCCTTTAGTACCCTGGGATGTATGCCATCAGGTCCCATTGCCTTGTCCACCCAGAGCTTAATGAGCTGTTGTAGGACCCTTTCTTTTGTGAAGGGACTAGTACACCTCCTTCCCCTGTGTCCATGGTGCTGAGAGCTGTGGGCCTCTGCCTACCTTCTCCTCAGTAAATACTGAGCAGAAGTATCTATTTAGGACAGATGCTTTTCCTTGGTCCTCCTCCACACTCCCCTTATCCCCATTGATCTTAAATACCCCTCTGGACTTTCTTCTTCGCTAATGTATCTATAGAAAGTCTTGTCCTCTTCTTTTACTGTTCATGCTAGTGTTTCCTCGGTTTGGGCCTTTGCCTGCCTTACAGCTTTCCTGCTTCCCTTAGGGAAGTTTGATATCCTCCTATCTTGTCCTACTGCGCTCCTTATATTTCCTGAAGGCCAGCCTTTTGGCTCTGACCTTTTCTGCTACTGTTTTGAGAACCAAAATGGGTTCCTCCTTTTGCTCTTGATTTTCTCTCTAACACAATAGGATGTTGCTTCAAATATTGCATCTTAATGCTTGCCTACTTTGCCTGTACCCCACCTGTATTTCTTCTTGCCAGGTTAGCTTAACTCTGTTGGCATCTTATCAAAGTCAGCCCTCGGAAGCCCCATATTTTTGCCTTGGAATGGGATGATTTAGTTCTAGTGGCCAAATTGAACCAAACCATGTGATGGTCACTGGCCCCAGGTGACCTTCTACCTGGAGATCTGTGATTCCTTTCCTGTTAGTACTAGATCTAGGATAGCCCTGTCTCTTGTGGGTTGTTGTACCAGTTGTTTGAGGCCCTCCCCTGCAGGGAATCCACCATGTGTTTAGTTCTGGCAGATGTTCCTGCTGGTATTGACCAATCTGTATCCGGCATGTTGAAGTCTCCCATTATCAGAACCTCCTCTTTAGCTGTCATGTTTTGTATATCTTCTAACAGTAATGTGTCAATGTCCTCCCCTGGTCTGGGGCCTGTAGACAACCCCAGTTCCTATGGCTGTCTCATTTCCTGTTTCCAGGGTGACCCACAGTTCTTCTGGCTCCTTATGTGTATTCTGAATTTCTGTAGCTTTGATATTTTCATTGACATAAAGGGCCACTCCACCCCCACTTTTGCACCTCAGTCTCTTCTGAACAGTACATAGCTGGGTACTGAAGTCTCCCAAGTGTGGTTACTGATGAACCATATCTCGGTAATGGCTACTATGTCCAGTTTAGCCTCTGTGATTGTTGCCTGCTGGTCTGGGATCTTGTTTCCCAGACTGCGGGCATTGTGTATGATTTTCCATTGGCCAGATTTTGGTGTGTTAGTTGTTTGGGCACAGGTCAGCATTTCCCTATGGCGTCATATGGGGAGATGGACCTTTTTCCTTACCTGGTGATGCAAATGAACTATAAACATGCTGAACTCTGGTTTGAGCACTAGCTGAGGGAGGGGTGTTCTTCCCATTCGATGTATCGGGTGCTGCACCTTTCCCCATTTGCTAGGTTAAATATTCTGCAAAGATGTCAAATTTCTGCCCCAATGCACTGACTCCTTCTTAGATGCAGTCCATCAATTTAAAGAACTTTCATTCCCAAAACTGTTGCCAGTTACCTACTAATTTGTGTCCTCTTTCCTGGCACCAGCCTTTGAGCCACATGTTTAGCTCCCTATCTCCCTTCTCTGACCTTCCGTTCATCTGCCCCTCTCCCAGACTGGCAGGATCTCAGAGAAGGAGATGCCGGACAAAATGAATGACAGTTTGTCTCCCAGCCTGGTCAGGTGTTCTTTGGTCTCCACAACTGACTGGCTGGAGAACATTAGTCCCCATGTGTACCAAATCAGATATGAACATGCTCGAATATGTTGCACATGATGTATATGTATGTTTGTTCAGGAAATGGGGTGGGCATTAGGGTTGACAACCCCAAGGAAGACCCTACCACTGATCCACAAGACTCGGAGCCCCAGCCCTGACATTTTCTCCCGTTGCTGCTTGGGGTGGGGAGTTAGAAGTTGGAAACCCTAACGCCACATTTCTCTACTTTTGTGCCATTAACTTTCGAACCCTAACTGGTGCATTAACAAAGTTTTGCAATAATTTCCTTTCTTTTGAGATAGTGGAATTGTAACCCAACAGTTGCAGAAGCACAGGACCCTTGGGCCCTGTACCAAGGAAGAAGTCCGTCCACCCTACTGAAGTACAGGGCCCGAGTTCCGTATAGTAATACATGTCAAGAATTCATGGGGCTGTCTGGTGGGCTGCAGAAGCACAGGGCCTTCTGGTCCCTGCACTTCTATGTTGCCAGAGATACAGATGCACAGGCAGAGAGTCCATCTGTCAGTCAGTGCATAGGGTCCTTGCCACCCACTGGTGCAGGGCCCTATGCCAAGAGAAGAGCTGTCTTCACTGTATGGTATCTGGGCCCATGGGGCAACCTGCAGCTTTCATTCCTAGGCTGGAGGGGGCATTGCACAACAACACCATCCCAGCAACCTCACCCCATGTAGCTGGGTCACTGAACTCACCCTGAACTCAACTTACCAGCACGGGATCACAACGATATCCATATATGTATTATTCATTTTGTAGTTCTTTTCATGTCTCCCCTTATAAACATGACATGTGACATTTACAGTACGTCCTGAAACATCATTTCGCATCACAAGTACGAAAACATGTCTCACTCAGGGTTTACAAATGACACCTCATGTTTATGAGGTGGTGTGAAAAATGGCTATGTTGAAAGTTTGGAGTCAAAATATTGAAAATTATCAAGTTATGAGTGAATGTTGAAATATTGCAACATTCACTCAACTTGTCATTTTGCACATTTGTACACCACCATATGTGGGGACTTTCTGTCTGAGCCCAAGATTGGTCCTTTCAAACACTTATTGCGGAACATCTATTAGCACTTGAGGGCTGTGATTGCTCTACCTAAGCTCAGTATGTGCTGTTCTAATCTCCTAGCCTCTGATCTGCTATTTTTGTCCCCTCCTGTCTTGTCTTGGCCCTTAACTATAGTTCTGTCCTTCTCACCTCATACCCACTTCCCCTTCACTTCGATACCCATAACACCTGTTCTTTGTTTGGCCTTGGGCTTAGGAGCCCCCGCATCTCACCATTTCTATACCCACCCTCTTCTCTTCTTCTCTTTTTTATTAACCTTGGCTACACCTGCCCTCCCATTTTCGCTCAATGTACTCCTCAGCTGATTTTACATAGAAACACAGACTTTGACAGCAGATAAGGACGCTTAGCCCACCTAACAGACTATCCAAATATCACTAGCGTCCGGAGAAATAAACCAAATCCACCATGAATTTTGTCATTTTAAAGGTTTTAATTCCTTTTGAAAATGCAGTTTGAGGCGCTTGGAGCCGAGCAGCGTGCAGCAAATTTTCATAGCTCACACATCGGGAGAGAATTTTGTTTTAAATCGCATATTTTGAAGCTCCCCACAGGTTTTAGACCTCTCCGTTGTGAAGAGCGACCCAAATCTACTAGGATGGGTAACCCTAGGAAAGATAGGGCGCCCGGAGACTGGAAAAGTAAAGGAGCAGCGGGACCGGAGAGCTGAGGAAATGGCGCTAACCGAGGATCGGCCTACTGGAGAAGAAACTATCAGTAGTTTGGGTCACAAACTCCAGACTTTGATAGCATCAGTTGCTACACTCATCCAGAAAGTTGACGATTTTAACACCTGAGTATTGATTGTGGAGAAAGCAGTGGATGGGCTGAAAGAGCGATTTTAAGGAGGTCCAGTAAACAAGCCGAGGCCTCGACTGGAGCGACCACCCTGCTTATTAAAAGTCAGCACCTTAGGCACAATTGGAGGCCCTTGAAAATCAAGGCGTGGGGCCAATATCCAGATCGTAGGATTTCCGAAGGCTCGGAGGGGGAACCATCCAGTCCTGAACATGCAGGAATGGCTATCGGAGAAGTTGAACACAGAAGCCCAGCAAATACTGTAAGGACATACAAAAAAGTATATAGAGTTGTACTGCGGCGATGCGTTCTGGGGGCCAGACTGACCCTCGTGCTAATGATGGTCACCTCAGGTGTGGCGGCTAGAGACAAAATTCTTAGACTTGCCCAAAAGCAGCTCCAGTGTTTCAGGGGACTCTCAAGTTCATATTTTTCCTGATATCAGTTATACAACAAGGCAGCATGAAAAAATTTGATGGTGTGAGCGGGTCTTGAGGGAGCTGGGAGTACCACACACAATTATCTTTCCAGCCAGGCTCTGGATTGTGCATCAGAGTAGGGTCTACTTGTTTTGGATCCTGGGGCTGGTAAGTGGGGGCGGGTAGAAGAAAGTGCATGAGAATCGCGGAAGGAGACGAGGGGGATCTGATGAAGAGGACGGCGAGGCAACAACTTGAAGGTGTATTGTGGGGACTTTGGACTCATTAACGTTTTCTTTCCCCTGGTAACATTATTATAATTTCATGCACCAGTTTATAATTTGAGTAAATCGACAAGGCCAGTACAGTTGCTTGATTTTGAGGGTATACATGTTTTGGCCCTCTCTTGTTAGAGGTCTCTGTATTAGGAATTTGAGTGGGCCTACTACATTTAATTTTTAAAAACTGGAATGGTGGGGAAAGAAAGAATAAATCCAAGACTAATATGGATAAGTTACCAAGGAATAAGAGGTTGATGCCTTATAGTTATATGGTTTCCTCTCAATATAGCATAATGATTTGCTGTAAATCAGTTTATGGTTGCATTTTTTCTCTCATTCAGGATAGAACATGGCACCAAATAGCCCCTATGGCAGGGGCACTGCCTATTACTTTTGGACTGAATTGCTGGACAATTACTTAACATTACGCTAAGCCACGCGCTCTTGGCTCATTAAGCACGCATTAGAGTGCTATTTAATCTTGTGTTGTAAAAGTATAAGATATCCCCTTATGATGTAACACAATGTAGTTGATGCATGATATCCTTTTGATTAAGGAGAAAACTTTACTTTTCCCAGAAGGAACTGTTGTAACTACTGTGGACTGTCAACTACATGCATTTTGTCTGTCTTGCATAAAGTAAAATGCAAAAATAAAGTTTAAAAAAAAAGAAAAGAAAATGCAGTTTGAATTCACTGCTGAGGTACTAACCCTAGCACCTCGCCTGTCCATGAGGCTTCAAAGGGTAACAAGTAATCAGTAAGATCAGCATTTTAAGGTGTGCCGACTAGTGACATCACTGTCTTAGCAGGCTTTCCATTGGTTATCAAAATTAAAAAAAAAACTCTTAAATAATAAGTGCATTACAGAATCAGTATTTTCACTTTCTATCAAAAAAGTCTATAAAACAATATAAATTCACTGGGGGATATATATATATACACACACACATATATATATATATATATATATATATATATATATATATATATATACACACACCTCTGTTTATAGTTTCTTTCCCACTCTGGCAAAGACTATATTGCAAACTATCAAACTTGTATATATTATTATTTAATCTTTAATTGATCTCACTTTTCAAGTTTCTAAAGTTGACAGTAAAGTTAAGATCACCCATAGGATAGCTCAGGACCTCATAGTTTTGATGGAGCATAACTTGTTACCCTGTTGAAGTGTCTCAATTGTATACAGACAATGAAATAAATTTCATCTTTACAAATCTCACTGTTTACTATCTTTATAAAGTGGCTGTCTGGAGCCAGATTAAAGTGTTAGTCCACAAGTGTTTCCATCACTTGGTCCATTTACTTTAAAAATTACCAGTTTCCAATCTTCTTTATATTAAAATCTACAGTTCAATATCTATAATACATATTGAGGCACAACAAATTATGTATACTTTCACATCTCTCTCTCCCTCTCCCTTATCAGAACGCAAGGCACAGACATTATAACTGATTTTCTAGCAATCATTTTCATCTTATTAATGTGGGCTGTATGGAAAGAAATGGGCTTAAGTGGAAGAAAAAGGGGAGGAAATAAGGAAGGGAGGGAAAAGTAAGGAGAGGACAAAAGGGGTTAAGACTGGTGGGGAAAGAAGGGGAGTTTGGGGAGTCGGGCTAGTACATTCATTTCCAATAGGGCTTGAAGTCCCACATTTCATTGAGCCCTGAAGGGCTTACACTGTTCATTCTGTAGATCCAGTAGCTTTCTTTCTTTAGTAAGAAATTTGTTCTGTCTCCTCCTCACTTGCCACATTTGGCAACTTCTATGCCCATACATTTCATTCCATGTGGGTCTCCTCCATAAATTTCGGAGAAGTGTGTACCTACTGCTTTGTCAATATGTCTATTTCTAATATATCCAGTGTGTTCTTGGATTCGTTCCTTTAGACTCCTAGTAGTCCTTTCTACATATGCCATTTGACATGGACACCAAAATAATGTAAAAACAAATGCAGTGTCGTATGTTATCAGGTCCTTAATAACAACATTTTCATTTTGTTTAAAGACACCCAAGTTTTTGCCTTCGTTTACATGCTGACATAGATTACATCTCTTATGCCTGTCCATGCCCTTAGGTCTTTTTGGAATTCATGTCTTCCTTATATTTTGAGTGTGTAGAAATGGCTGTGGACTAATTTGTCCCTCAAGTTTGGTGCCTTCTTAAAGAGACTTTTGGGTTAGGTCCTACCACCTGTCCCACTTTATCATCTGCCAGTAATATTTCCCAATTCTCCAGATCACATTTCCTATGGCTAGCGATGTTATTGTTTTAGGGTCATAGTTATGGTGCCATATTCAGGTACTCCTCGATCAGTGCTTCCCTTTAATACACAATTTCCTTTGTGATTTATCCCTAGCATCTCTTTTGCCTTATTTATGGTTTCCTGACTGTAACCCCTATGTATAAACCTATTTTCCAGTTCTTTGCTTGCACTTCAAATCTGGTTGATCTGTACAGTTCCTATGTATCCTGAGCATCTGACTTAGGGTATGGAGTCTTTTTAGTTTTTTGGGTGGGCACTGTTATTCAATTAGGGCATTTGTGGCTGTTTCCTTTCTATAGCCTTTCGTTGTTACTTTCTTGGTAGTAGCATCTCCCATTATGGTAATATCCCAAAATTAATCTCTGTTCTACCTGTCATGTATGTGAATCTCAAATCTCAGTCATTTGTGTTAAGTTTATCCCTAAACTGTTTAACTCTTTCTTCATTACCTCTCCAGAGACAGAGACAATCATCAATGTAGCAAAACCATTTAATCACATTGTTACTGTAGGGGTTATTTGCTACATTGAAAATATATTGCATTTCCCAGTAGCTCATAAATAGATTGGCATATGCTGGTGCCATCCGCCCCCATGACAGTTCCACATGACTGGCCAAAATACTCATTACTAACAATGAAGGCATCCCCGCCCCCACAGTCTTAATCCCTTTTGTCTCCCCTTTTCTTTTGCCTCTCCTTTTTACTTTTCCTCCTTCCCTTATTTCCTCCCCTTGTTCTTCCACTTAAGCCCATTTCTTTCCATACAGCCCCACCTTAATAAAATGAAAATGATTGCTAGAAAATCAGTTATAATGTCTGTGCCTGCTGTTCTGATAAGGGAGAGAGATGTGAAAGTATACATAATTTGTTGTGTCTCAATATGTATTATAGATATTGAACTGTAGATTTTAATATAAAGAAGATTGGAAACTGGTAAATTTTTAAAAGTAAATGGACCAAGTGATGAAACACTTGTGAACTAACACTTTAATCTGGCTCCAGACAGCCACTTTATAAAGATAGTAAACAGTGTGATTTGTAAAGATGAAATTATTTCATTTTCTGTATACAGTTGAGACACTCCAACAGAGTAACAAGTTACGCTCCATCAAACTATGAGGTCCTGAGCTACCCTATGGGTGATCTTAACTTTACTGTCTTAACTTTAGAAACTTGAAAGGGAGATGAATTAAAAGATCAAATAATAATGTATACAAGTTTTATAGTTTGGAATATAGTCTATGGAGTGGTAAAAGAAGAAACTATAAACAGAATATATGTAATAGATAATCACTCTGGGGTGTGCCGGTCGCGCTCTGATATCATGCGCCTTGGTGTGCATTCAACCACTCAAGGCGTGCGTATATCAGAGCGCGACCCAAGATGGATTATCTATCTTATAAAATGGAAATAAATATTTTGTGGGAGAGCAAAAAGTAGTCCCTGTGTGGCATAAAAAAAAAAAAAAAAGGTTTGCATTTCTTTTATTTTGATTTAGTATTCTGGAATAAAGTCATTGTCTTTAGAGGGAGGAGAAAGAGTGGGAACACTTTCACTTTTATCAGTGAGATATAGCGTGACTGGCGTGGTCAGTAATGGTAGCTAATATGCAGGCAGACACTGAAAGCAAGTCCTTGGTGTGAAAAAGCAAAGTAACTGCATTTTACCTTATTTTATTGAGAACTGTCTAAAGAGAAGCCAGCTGAAGCTAGTAGTGAGACAGGACTTTCACTTTTATAAGTGGCGTGTGGCGTGACGGCGTGGTCAAAACGATCGTAATGTGCAGCCAAACAGTAGAACTAAGTCACACTCTGTAGTAGAAAAAGCAAACAAACTCTGCATTTCAGCTATTTCAATTGAAATCATGTAAAAAAGCTGCCGTGTGAAGCAGTCGGAGAGCTAGCGAAGCGAGAGTGTTAGCGTCGGACGATTTAATGAAGGGCAGAGCGAGTGTTGCTTAGAACACACGGCAGCTTTTTTACATGATTTGAATTGAAATAAGCTGAAATGCAGAGTTTGTTTGCTGTTCTACTACAGAGTGTGACTAGTTTCACTGTTTGGCTGCACATTACGTATCAGTTTTGACCACGCCGGTCACGCTACACGCCACTTATAAAAGTGAAAGTCCTGTCTACCACTAGCTTCAGCTGGCTTCTTCTTTAGACAGTTCTCAATAAAAATAAGGTAAAATGCAGTTACTTGCTTTTTCACACAGAGGGACTTGCTTTCAGTGTCTGCCTGCTTATTAGGTACCATTATTGACCACGCTCTCACGCCACGGTCACTAGTAAAAGTGAAGTGGTCCCCACTGCTTTCTCCCTGTAAAGAGGATCGACTTTATTGTAAGAATAGTAAATGAAAAGAAATACTAATACAAACCTCTTTTTTTTTTTTTCTAGTCAGTGTTAGTTTGAACTTTGGCATGTGGGTGCTTATCTGTGGTAGATGTGGAATGATCTCACTGCTGGTGAGAAGGTTTGGAGGATAAAAAGTAGTAGGCTTGCGGTGGCGCTATTGGAGGTGTGCGGTCGTTGGGAAATAATGCACGTCATGTGATGCATTCTGTCCAATCATGTTAGTGGAATTTCTATGATTTCCACCCCATTTTATAAATAAATATATATATATATATATATATATATATCCCATGTGAATTTATATTGTTTTATAGACTTTTGATGGAAAGTGATAATACTGATTTTGTAATGCACTTATTATTTAAGCGTTTAAAAAATGTTGATAACCAATGGAAAGCCTGCTAAGGTAGTGATGTCACTAGTCTGCACACCTTTAAATGCTGTTCTTACTGATTACTTGTTACCTTTGAAGCCTCATGGAGGCGAGGTGCTAGAGGTTAGTATCTCACAGCAGTGAATTCAAACCGCATTTTCAAAGGAATTAAAAACCTTTAAAATGACAAAATCTCGGTGGATTTGGTTTATTTCTCGGGATGCTTGTGTGATATTTGGATAGTCTGTTGAGTGTTTGGGATTAGCCACCCTATCACACTCCCTGCATTAATGAGAGCAAAACTCCCTTATTGAGTCGTTCCTTGGCCCACCTAGTCTGCCCATTTCCCCACCTATTGGATAAGCTGCAGATCCTAGTTAACCAACAGCCTACTTCTTCCTGTTCCTCCAGAATTGCCTTATGTCTGTCCCATGCATTCTTGAATTCCCTCACTGTTTTTGACCCACAACCCCTCAGGAAGGCCGTTCCATGCATCCACCACCCTCTCTGTGAAAAATACTTTCTCACATTGCCCCTGGAGCTGTACCCTCTATTTTTAAATTGTGTCCCCTTGTTCTTGCACATCTCTTTTTATGAAAGATGCTACCCTTTTGGACTTTGTTGATTCCTTGAGGTACTTGAAAGTTTCTGTCATGTCTCCCCCTTCCTCAAGGGTATACATATTAAGCTCCTTTAGTCTCTCTTCGTATGGCTTCTGTTGCTGACCCTGCACCATTTTAGTTGCCCTCGTCTGGACTGCCTCCATCCTGTCTATGTCCTTGCGGAGCTGGGGTCTCAGAACTGCACGCAGTTCTCAGATGGGGTCTCACCAACTGCCTGTACAGAGGGATAACAGCTTTCTGTTTTCTGCTAGTGATGCCTTTACCTATCATCCAGTATCCTCCTAGCCATTCTTATTGCCTTCTCCATTTGCTTGCTTACCTTTAGGTCATCTGATATGACTACCACAGGTCCCTTTCCATTTGTGTTGTCATTAATACCTCCCCATTGTGTACTCTTCCCTGGTGTTTGTTTCCCAGGTGCATTACTTTGCACCTCTTTGCATTGACTCTAAGCTGCCATACACCTTTGACCATTCCTCCAACATATGTCCCTTCTCATACTTTTCACCCCCTTGTGTATCAACCCTGTTTCAGATCTTTGTGCGTCTGCAAAGAGGCATACTTTTCATTCAGTCCCTCTGCAATGTCACTTATAAAGACATTAAAAGGACTGGACCAATAATGAACCCTGTGGTACCCTGCTAGTAACCCCCTTTCTTTGAAGTGGGCTCTGTTTACTATTACCCTCTGTATCCTGTTGTCCAGCCAGTTGTTTACCCAGGCTATCACCATAGGACCCACTCCCAGGCTGGCTAATTTGTTTATTAATCTTTTGTGTGGGACTGTGTCAAATGCCTTGCTAAAGTCTAGGTAGGCCATGTCCAGAACCCCTCCCTCGCTACTACTTTGGTCATCCAGTCAAAGAAACCTATTAGATTCATCTAACATGACGTTCCTGCTGTGAATCCATGCTGCCTTGGATCCTGTGCCCCACCTGCCTCTATGTACGCAATAGTTCTTTCTTTCAGAAATGATTCCATCTTTTCCCTACCACTGAGGTCAAGCTAACAGGTCTGTAGTTTCCTGCCTCTGCTTTTCTCCCACTTTTGTGAAGGGGAATCACATCACACCGTCCTCCAGTCCTTGGGTACCACACTGTCCTCCATGATTTGTTAAAAGGCTAGTCAGTGTCATTTAATATGGCTCCTTGGGCCAACTCCTCTCTTTACTGACTGGTTAGTACTATGTTTTTCAAGTAGGTATGCTTCAGAATTGTCTCCTTGTATAACCTGCAGTAGCTACCTGGAGCAACTTTCTGGCACCATTTACTCCACCAGTGTGGTATGCTGTACTATTAAACCTTTGCTAATGGCACTTGCATACTGACCACTTGTATGACTCTCTAACTAATGTATTTGTATCCACTTGTTCAGTGTTTTGTGTTGAATTACAAGCGTATGTATTGTGTAATTCTGATGCAGAACCTTTGACAAAGAGCCTGTGCTCATAAGTGTTATCCTAGTACTGAAATAAAATAAAAAGTAAAATTAAAATTTCAGCACAGCCTTCTTATTACCCCACCTCATGAACCCAGCAGGTGAAAATTTTCAAATCCTTGCTGAAAGTCATCCACACCACAGGTGTAAAACAGAGTTTGGCCAGGATTTGAAAAACAACAACTGTCACATTCATGAGCTGGTGTGATATAATGGCCATGTTGAAAATTTAGGGCCTAAATATTGAAAATTACCAAAGTTATGAGTTAGTAGATAAAATTCAATGTAACCTCATAACTTCATCATGTTACATATGTTGACTCTAAATCTTAAACATAGCCTTCTAGCCCCACCT
This sequence comes from Neoceratodus forsteri, assembly GCA_016271365.2. NCBI lineage: Eukaryota > Metazoa > Chordata > Ceratodontiformes > Ceratodontidae > Neoceratodus > Neoceratodus forsteri. Next base: position 188,727,196 of record CM028135.1, on the reverse strand, counting down.
CACGAGCAAGGGTGGTGAAATTTTTCAAATCCCATCTAAAGGGTAATTTTGCAAAGCAACAATGAAATTGCCTTTTGGGCCAGATTTGCATAATTCCATCTCCATTGTCACGAGGTGTAGTCTGAAAAAGTAATGTTCAAAATTTGGTGTCAAAATATTCAAAAATGACAAAGCTATGAAGAGCAGTTCAAAACCCCATTGAAATGCATTGAACCAGGCTTACCTTATTTCTCATATTACGGTTGCCAGTTCAGGAGGACATGTCTTTGACATGAGTAGATCTACATTATGGGACATGTTCAGGTGAGTGAGGGTGTGTGGGGAGTGGGTGCTGAGTGGGAGGTCAGGGTCGTGTGTGTGTGTGTGTGTGTGTGTGTGTGTGTGTATGTGTGTGGTCAGATCAATGAGGAACGGTTTTCTTTTTTATAGGTTAAAAAATCGAGGGACTTTTTATTTCAGGGACAGGGACAGTCATATTCAGACAGTGGTGACTGGGCACCCCAGTATGGGGCTACTGTTTGGCAGCACCAGGGTGGGCACCGGTTCCACCATGTACATATTGGGAAAAGGGGTGGGCAACCTGGAGGAGAGAGGATGAAGCAGTATCGGGGTGGGCACCCTGGTCCCCCTTATAAAATAAAGTACACATGAGAATGGGTGGGTTGCCAGTGACTGGGTGGGGGCGGCAACCTGGATGGGGGGAAGGGCAAGGTACCATGGATGGGCACCCTGTCCACCAGATAGATAGATAGATACTGTCGATAGGTGCTATATATAGATACTGTCGATAGATGGATGCTGTCGATAGATGGATGCTGTCGATAGATGGATGCTGTCGATAGATAGCATGTCTGTCGATAGATAGCATGACTCAACTGTGGCTCAAGAAAGTCCTACTGTTCTCATACACTGAGAACATAGGTGAATGGCTTCTCTCGCTAAGCTAGGCACCTAGGATGTTCAGATGCCTAGAAGCATAATTTCTAGGGCAATTAAAAAAAAATAAACACCAGAATCTAGTAGGTAAATGGGTCACATTTACCTAGGTTCAAATGTTTGAATTTTGAAAATATATATTTGTATATTTTTCAGTGTTTGTGAGTTTAAAAAAAAAAAAAAGATCAATCATGATCAGTATTTTTCAACATGATTGTTTTTTTACATGATCGCTGTTTTTCCCCACATGGCAAGCAAACCATAAAATAAGCACTCATGATAGTTTTTTTATTGGCTGCATTTGTCAGTTAACTCAAAAGTACTTAGAACTGTGAAACTATATAATATTTTTCACAAAACCTTCAAAGGCACATTTTAGCACAGGCCCTGAACCCTGAAAATTTCATGAAAAATTCCGCACTGTCTAGGCTGTAAGAAAGAGCAAAAATACACAGTGTTACATATAGTCCCCCCTCCCCAACACATTTTTTGGTGCTGTGTATCTCGAAAACTGAACAAGGTGCTGTCACAAAATATTTGTATCTTGAGATTCTTGAAGAGCTTGACTGCACATGCCAAAAGTTATGCTATTTCGTCAAATGATGCCAGAGTTATTAAGGTGCAACAATTGGGGTTTATTATTAAACAGCTTACTCAACTCTAATTATAGGGTGCTACTACCACTATAATATATGTCAACCTTTGTGCATCCAAAAGACCAAGGAGTATATCAGTGTATAATCTCATCCAAGGTCAAGATTGGGACAGCATGTTTGGGGTCTCATGGCTTGTTCTGTAACCATTGTTTAATTTTTTTCTCCTAGATAAAACTTAATTACAGGGTGTTAGGGTTTGTTTATTTTATTTATGTATTTGTTTATTTATAGCATAGAATTACACTTGAGTCAAAGACTTGTTTCCAGAGGCTCCACGTCAAATATAATACAGACAAACAATAATCCAGCGTAACAGTAGAGCAAAGTCATATAGGCATGGATGTGCAAGTAGTAGATGGATGCGAGTTAACATACATTTGGTAATTGCTGGTACAAATGGCCTCAAATATGGATAATTGCCTATACAGTTTTGTAACTAAACAGCGGCTGTCTAATATGCGTACAGATAATACAATCTGTGTAACATACATAAATAGAGTAACTGCCTATATAAGAAGTAGCTAACAGGACTCAGCAGTACAGGATACAGTACAGTTATAAGGTATGCCTCCTGGGAAGCTTTGCAGAGGTGTTGCTTCCGAGAAGGCATTATCAATTCCTATCATAGGAGTGGCGAGAGGCGTTAGCTGAGTTTACTAAGAATTGCTCAGTTAGGCCTTACACATGGGTCACAGCGGTAGTGCAGTGCAGGCTGCCTTGTTTGAGACATTGTCATAGGCCTGGGACGCCCTAGAGTGACATATTAGGGCCTAGGGTGGGGATTAGTGGTCATACTGGCAGTTACATAGCGATAAAATATGTGTTTTCAGAGCTGCCTTAAAGGACCTAGCTTGGGAGATGGTGGAGATTGTAGGGGAGGGCATTATACCATGTTGGAGCTCTGAAGGGAAGGATCGTTGAGCTAGACTAGTCCCGACTCTGGGACCTTCAGATAGTTTTAGTGGCTGTGCGGTGGCCACGGGGAAGGCTGCCAATTGAAGGGAGGATGTGACACCTGCTGGGGTTAGGCCCAGGTGGATTTTGGTGAGGAGACAGGTTTGATACTGTAGCCTTTCCTCTAGAGTGAGGATATTGGTGAGTACATAGAGGTGCAGGTGTGCATTCGATTTTCTGCACCAGAGATGAGTCGGCATGCTTTGTTGATGGCGAGTTGAATTTGGTGGAGCACAGCTGGGTCTGATGAAGTGTATATCGTGAGTCTGTAGTCCATAAGTGACAGGACTGGGACAGGTTGACCATGAACCACTCCTCAGTTTCTTCCTAAAGTCATCTCTGATTTTACTCTGAATCAGGCCATTCACCTTCCTGCATACTGTGCTGAGCCATCTTACAAAGGGGTGTATTCGGCATACTTTAGATGTCGTAAAACCTTACATTTCTACCTTGATCATACCAAAGATTGCAGGAAGTCCTCTCAGCTTTTGTTTTCTTCGACCCAGGTAAGGAGGGCCCCTGTGTCTATACAGTGCTTTTCTAAATGGCTGGCAGAGTGTATTTTTCTGTTATAGGAAGCATGATAAGGACCCTTCTTCTTCTGTTTATGGACAGTCCACTTGTGGGATGCTTCTGTAATGTGTGCACAGCTGACATAGGTGCTGGTGCTACATGGAGTACTGTTCATACCTTCACTAAACATTGCAGTCTGGACTTTGCCTTTCACAGATGTGCCAACTTTGGCCTTAGGCATAACGTCTCCTGCAGCAGCAGTGGGACCAGGCGTAACATCTCCTGCAGCCTGCGGCGGGACCAGGCGTAACATCTCATGCAGCTGCAGTGAGACCAGGCATGACATCTCCTGCAGCAGCAGTGGGACCAAGCGTAACATGTCATGCAGCTACGGGCGGGACCAGGCATAACATCTCGACTGCTCTGCGGCGGACCAGGCATAACATCTCGCAGCCGCGGGCGACCAGCGTGACATCCTGCAGCCGCGGGCGGGACCAGGCGAGCCATCTTCTGCAGCTGCAGCGGACCAGGCGAATATCTCCCCTGCAGCCGCGGCAGGACCAGGCATAACATCTCCTGCAGCTGGTGGACCCAGGCGTGACATCTCCTGCAGCTGTGGTGGGACCAGGCATGACATCTCCTGCGGCTGCGGTGGGACCAGGCGTAAAATCTCCTGTGGCTGTGGTGAGACCAGGCATAACATCTCCTGCAGCTGCGGTGGGACCAGGCATAACATCTCCTGCAGCTGCGGTGGGACCAGGCGTAACATCTCCTGCAGCTGCGGTGGGACCAGGCGTAGCATTTCCCTGCAGCTGCGGGTGGGACCTGGTGTAACATCTTCTGCAGCTGCGGTGGACTGAAAATACAAATCTCCGCAGTTGCAGAGATTTCAGACTGCAACTGAAGTTGCAGAGGGACATAGTCCCACTTCATTTTGAAAATCCAGCTCCTGGTTTCCAGATGAGTTAAACAGGGAAAGGGTACAGGGGAGACTGCAGGAATAAAAGAGTACAGGGGAGACTGCATGAATAAAGGGTACAGGGGAGACTGCGTAATAAAAGGGCACGGGTGAAAGAATCTCAGATTTAGAAGTGGGTAGCCATCTGGGAACAAGCGACCACCAAACAGTGTGGTTCATGATAAACACAGTCATACAATCAAGCCATACAAAAGCAAGAGTACTGGACTTTAGGAGGGCTGACTTTGGAAAATGAGAGTGCCTCAGAAAAGCACTAGCAAACAGGCAAGAAGGAGGGTGGAGGAACAATGGGAGTGATCAAAACAGCCATCACAGAAGCAACAAGCCTTTGTGTAAAACAAATCAGTAAAACACAACAAGGAAAAAACGTTATGGTTCTCAAAAGAGGTGGCTGGAAGGTTAAGAGAAAAGGACAGCATTCAGAAATATAAGGAAACACAGAAGGAGCAGGACAGAGAACTTTATCAGTTAAAGCAGAAAGAGGCTGGGAAGGCAGTCAGAATAGCAAAGGCCCAAACCGAGGAAAGGATAGCCAATTCTGTTAAGAAGGGGATAAGACCTTTATAGGTACATTAGGGAGCGAAGAAAGACCAAAGGAGGGATACCAAGCTTAATAAAGGGAGGGAATGTGGGTAGAGGGTGACAGTGAAAAGCAGGATACTTGAACGAATATTTCCGCTCAGTATTCACAAAGGAAGAGGAGGGGAGTTACCTAAACCAAACAAGAGAAACACTCTGAAGACGGGCTCGATAACAGTCCATTTACAGAAGAAAGGGTTCTGAAAGAACTAATAAAATTGAAGGTGGACAAAGCAATGGGGCCTGATGGGTTCACTAAGAATTCTAAAAGAACTAAGGGTAGAACTAGTGACACCGCTGACTACTCTGTTTAACAAATCATGGGAGGATGGGGTGGTACCCGAGGACTGGAGGAGGGCAGATGTGATTCCTCTTCACAAAAGTGGGAGCAAGACAGAGGCAGGAAACTACAGACCAGTTAGTTTGACCTCAGTGGTAGGGAAAATGATGTAATCACTTCTGAAGGAAAGAATTGTTGAGTACCTAGAGGCCAGTGGGGGCTGGGACCCAAGGCAGCATGGATTCCACGATGGGAAGGTCGTGTCAGATGAATCTAATAGATTTTTTGACTGGGTTACCAAAGTAGTAGACCAGGGAGGGCTGAGGACATGGCCTACCTAGATTTTGTAAAAGGCATTTGATACAGTCCCACACAAAAGATTAATACACAAGATAGCCAGCCTTGGAGTGGGTCCCAAGGTGGTAGCCTGGATAAAAATTGGCTGAACAACAGGACTCAAAGGGTAGTAGTAAATGGAGTACACAGTGACGAAGGAGGGTTACAGCGGGCACCGCAGGGTTCAGTACTGGACTGGTCCTTTAATGTCTTTATAAGTGACATTGCAGAGGAACTGGAAGAAAGAGTGTGCTCTTTGCAGATGACACAAAGATCTGCAACAGGGTTGATGCACAAGATGGAGTGGAAAGGATGAGAAGGGACTTGGCAAGGTTGGAGGAATGGTCAAATGTATGGCAGCTCAGATTCAATGCAAAGAAGTGCAAGGTAATGCACATGGGGAACAAAACTTTGGGAAGCGTATACAATGGGGGTGAGATACTGACAACAGTAAAATAGAAAGGGACCTGGGGTAATTATATCAGATGACCTAAAGGTGGGCAAGCAATGTAGAAGGCAGTAAGGAAGGCTGGGGATACTGGGATGTATAGGAAGAGGCATCAATAGTAGAAAACAGGAAGTTGTTGTCCCTCTGTACAGACAGTTGATGAGGCCCCATCTGAGTACTGTGTGCCAGTTCTGGAGACCCCATCTCCATAAGACATAGACAGAGTGGAGGCTGTCCAGAGGAGGGCAACCAAATGGTGCAGGGTCTGCACCAGAAGACATATGAAGAAAGACTAAAGGAGCTTAATATGTATACCCTTGAGGAAAGAAGGGAGAGAGGGGACATGATAGAAACTTTCAAGCACCTCAAGGAATTAACAAAGTCCAAGAAGGTAGCATATTTCAGAAAAGAGATGCAAGAACAAGGGGCACAATTTGAAGATAGAAGGGGGATGGCTCAGAGATAATGTGAGGAAGTATTTTTTCACTGAGAGGGTTATGGATGCATGGAACAGCCTCCTGAAGAGGTCGGGGTCAAGAACAGTGGGGACTTCAAGAATGCATGGGACAGGCATAGGGCAGTCCTAGTGGGGTAGGAGGAATTAAGCTGTTGGTTAACTAGGATCTGCAGCTTATCTGTTAGGTAGGAAAATGGGCAGACTAGGTGGGCCGCGGTCCTTATCTGCTGGCCAAATTCTATGTTTCTATGTAGACTGCACAAATAAAGGGTGCTGGGAGACTGTAGGAATAAAAGGTACAGATGGAGACTGCACAAATAAAAGGGTACAGGGGAGACTGCAGGAATGAAAAGGGTACAGGAGGAGACTTCTAATAAAAGGGCAGGGGAGATTGTGTGAATTAAAGGCACAGAGGAGATTGCACGAATGAAAGGGTACAGGGAGACTGTACGATTAAAAGGGCACAGGAGACTGTATGATTAAAAGGGTACAGGGGAGACTGTACAAATAAAAGGGTACAGGGGAGACTGCACTAATAAAAGGGTATGGGGAGACTGCATGAATAAAGGGTACAGGGGAGACTGCACAAATAAAAGGGTACAGGGGAGACTGCATGAATGAAAGGGTACAGGAGGAGATTGCACGAATAAAGGGTACAGGGAGACTGTACAATTAAAAGGGTACAGGGGAGACTACGATTAAAAGGGCTATGGGGAGACTGCAACAAATAAAAGGGTACAGGGGAGACTGCATGAATAAAAGGGAACAGGAGGAGATTGTACTAATAAAAGGGTACAGGGGAGACTGCACAATTAAAAGGGTACAGGGAGACTACCATTAAAAGGGCACAGGGAGACTGCACAAATAAAAGGGTACAGGGGAGACTGCACAAATAAAAGGGTACAGGAGGAGACTGCATGAATAAAAGGGCACGGGAGACTGCACGAATAAAAGGGTACAGGGGAGATTCATGAATAAAAGGGTACAGGGGAGACTGCACTAATAAAAGGGTACAGGGAGACTGCACGATAAAAGGGTACAGGGAGACTGCACAAATAAAAGGGTCAAGGGAGACTGCAAATAAAAGGGTACAGGGGAGACTGCGAATAAAAGGGCAGGGAGACTGCACAAATAAAAGGGTACAGGGGAGACTGCAGGAATAAGAGGGTACAGGAGCAGACCCACGAATAAAAGGAGCAGGGGAGATGCGTGAATTAAAAGGGTACAGAGCCGCTACAGACAGGAGCAGAGGAGATTACGTGGATCAGGTACAGGGGAGACATCGCAGGAATAAAAGGGAACAGGGGAGATTGCATGAATTAAAGGGTACAGGGGAGATTGCTCAATAAAAGGGTACAGGAGAGATTGCATGAATAAAAGGGCATGGGGAGACTGCACGAATAAAAGGTACAGGGGAGATGGCACGAATAAAAGGGTACGGGGAGACTGAATGAATAAAAGGGCACGGGGAGACTGCATGAATAAAAGGGTACAGGGAGACTGCAGAATAAAAGGGCACTGGGAGACTGCACAAATAAAAGGGCACAGGGGAGACTGCATGAATAAAAGGGCACGGGAGACTGCACAAATAAAAGGGTACAGATGGAGACTGCAGGAATAAAAGGTACAGGGGAGATTGCACGAATAAAAGGGCACAGGGGATTGCACAAACAAAAGGTACAGGGGAGACTGCACAAATAAAAGGGTACAGGAGACTGCACAAATAAAAGGGTACGGGAGACTGCACGAATAAAAAGGTACAGGAGGAGACTGCAATGAATAAAAGGGTATGGGGAGACTGCACAAATAAAAGGGTACAGGGGAGACTGCACGAATAAAAGGGACAGGGGAGACTGCAGGAATAAAAGGGCACAGGGGAGACTGCAGGAATAAAAAGGGTACAGGGGAGACTGCAGGAATAAAAGGGCAATGGGAGACTGCAGGAATAAAAGGCAAGGGGAGACTGCACTAATAAAAGGGCACTGGGGAGACTGCAATGTAATAAAAGGGTATGGGGAGACTGCAGGAATAAAAGGGTATGGGAGACTGCACAACAAAAGGGGAAGGGAGACGCACGAATAAAAGGCACGGGAGACTGCACGAATGAAAGGGTACGGGGAGACGGCACGAATAAAAAAGGTACGGGAGACTGCATGAATAAAAGGGCACAGGGAGACTGCAAATAAAGGGTAGAAGGGAGACTGCACTAATAAAAGGGACAGGGGAGACTGCACAAATAAAAGGGTATAGGGGAGACTGCACGAATAAAAAGGTGTTAGGGGAGACTGTACGAATAAAAAAGGTACAGGGGAGACTGCACATTAAAAGGGTAGCAGGGGGAGACTGCACAAATAAAAAGGGTATGGGGAGACTGCAGGAATGAAAGGTACAGGAGGAGACTGCACGAATAAAAGGGTACAGGGGAGACTGCACAAATAAAAGGGTATGGGAGACTGCACGAATAAGAGTGTAACCCCTGCAAATGGGGGTTCCCAAAGACTTCCAGGAGCTTGCTTGAATGCTCCAAGCCTGAATGGTGTTTGGCGTTTAAGCCATTTATCAGTGAGTGTTTTTAGAACCTCTGGTACTGTCTCTTTAAGAGCTGTCTGCTTGCAGACATAATTAGTTTATATGGGGGACTGTGTGTTTCTCTGTTTGAGTACCACCAAGCTGCTGCCAATTCACTCCATTTTGCAGTCACTAGGAGTGCAAAGGAACCTATCTGAAAGATGTAACTGTTTGCCAGAAATCATTTACAGTAATAATGAAATTACAGTTTGTCTAACCTGCTTTCTTTGCAGTCAGAACAGTGTCTGCCTAGTTCCCCATTCTGGTTTTGAACTGCTGAACTGGACCAATCAGTGTGGGGTAAGCTAGCTCTAAAATGGTGCCTTGACGAATCAGAACTTGGACTCATAATCTGAGCCAGCCACAAGAGGATTGTATGGGCAGTGACTCTGGGATGTAGTTTAGACTTCAGTGCCTTTTGGACCAACAGCAGCAGTCTATTGTGAGTGACAGCCAATCCAGTCAAGAACTGGGAGGAACTCAAAGGAAGTGCCCGGTTTTGTCGGTTGGAGTTTCAGTTGAGCTTTGCAGTGAAGAAGGAAGGAGCCCTGTGCTTTTTCAGTGTGCAGTTTTAGTCAAAAACGTGTGTAAGGCCCAGAGTTCGGTCTGCAGCTTATGTAACTGCTTGTTAGGACTGAATCTCCTGTGAAAAGAATCAAAGGATCTCGAAGAGTAGAAACCAGGCTCACCCTGTAGAAGACTGGAGGAATTGCTGAAAATTGCACTCGGTCCTGTCAGAAACTGAATCTGCTGTGTGTTCTCCCGGTATTGTGCAGTAATTGCGACTGGACAGATGCAGCCTGCCTGGGTATAGTGCTTTCTTTTTATAAATGTGTGAAGAGGTTTGTGTACCTCAAGTGAGCCCTGCTGACATTGAAGGACCCTATCTTATTTGGAGGTCGTGAGTACTAATTCAGGGTCGCTCCTGTTGAATTGCCACATTAAATCTAAATGGAATTACTGTACTGCTGACTGTTTAATTTTTCCTTTTCTCTGTGTGAAAGGGCCCCACCAGCTGCCACGGTTTGGACTAGCCACTCAGGGCTTGGGTACCCAGGACAGTAACTGATAGGGATAGGCCTGTGCACAGAGCCATAGGTAGATTATTAGAGTGATAATACTTAACCTGATTTCCCTGTCCTGTTATATCCCCTAAATAAATCAGAGCTGCTTGTTTCAGCAAAGTTATACTGCCTGAGGTATTTGTCCATGTTAAAGTACTGTACTGTGATTGTTGCACTGTATCTCATTTCACAGGAGGTCCCAGTGCCGGAACCAGTCCTGGGGGTAAGTGTATACTGTGAAGGTAATTCTGATATATGTGTGGGCCACTAGTGGGAAGAAAGGGGCTTGCAGTGTCCCAGAGGGCTGTGACCAAGTTAGTTTAACTATTGCAAACCCTGACCTCTGGGTGGAGGCACCCGCCATTGGATCCAGGCCCCTCAACCTGTTAGTGGCAAATCAGGCAGGGGTAGTAGCCCTGGATAGCGCATCTAGGGGTTACAGAGAATACGGGAGACTGCACGAATAAAAGGGTACAGGGGAGACTGCACGTAATAAAAGGGTACCTTTGTGTGGAAACATACAGAGGGCTGAATTATGATACAAGAAAAATAAGAGCAGAACATGGCAGCAGAACCATTACAAAATGTAAACAACATATCCAAATACAATAATACCATCAGTGGGCAGAGTGCAAGTAAAACAAATTCTGTGTCTCTTACACTCATGTCCTGCTGTCATCTTCTTGAAACTTGCAAACTTCATGCCTAATGAGTTGAGCGATGTCAGTACTGCTTAATAGTCCTGCTTGTGTTATAATAACCATCATAGTAGGGGTGATACTGTGATTATGTTGCTCTGCTTGTTACTGTAACCTCTTGCATGATCGAAAAAGGGCTATCAGAATCTGTTCATTTCATGTAAGTTATCAATAAGAGAAAATACAGATGTAGAGGAATATTGTATGGCAACCATACACAATAAGGTTGTTAATATCGAGGGGTTGAGATGACGGCATATGAACCCTTGAGAGCGGCTCGAGAGGTCCATGCTGTCATCTCAACCTTAGATGGAAACAAATGCAGAGTTGTGTGGTGGTTGTATATGTTATTATTTTATATAGCGACAAGTTATATTTTTTGACACAGAAGTCACAGAAGCACCCTACTCCAAAGTAAATGCAAAAACTTGAAATTTTGTGTTCAGTTCCGTGATTGATATAACATTTTACAGACTTTTGCAAGCTACAAGGTACAGCTTGGGCACTGGGTGGTTAGTAAGGCAGGTGAGTGTGAGTGAATGAGAATGTTATGACCTTTGAACTGTGCTGAAGGACTGTTCGAATGCACACACCACCACTTTGGAATGTGCACAAGGATTTTGAGCCAGCTAATTTTTATATAGGAACAGAGGCTAACCCACATAGTATAAATGTATTATGAGTGTTTGACCTACAGGTAGGCAGATGATCTGAAGTGCTTACGAGCCTGACTTTTCTTTCCTCTGCAGTATGGCATTGTCTTGGATGCTGGCCCTCTCACACCAGCGCTGCATACTACCCGCGGCCCGGGAAAAGGAAAAGGACACAGGATTGTACAACAGTTCGGAGCCTGTAATGTCGGCGTAAGAAACTCGAATTGCTGTACGCGACAGTCAGCCCAGGCTGATAATAAGATTATAATAATTTTACATCGCGGCTTTGATAAACATTTCAAAACGAAGTATAAGGTAAAACAGGCATCATAAACAGCATAACTATAAAATAAAAATATAAATTATGTTTTGTTTTTAAACTAAACTTGCAACATCTCTGACTAAGCTATACAGAAATGTTTTAGTTTGATTTTAAAATGCTGATATTCATGTGGGCCTGAATGTCTAGGGGAGGATGGTAAATAAACGCAGTGTGCGCCAGGGCTAGTGCACACGCTTGGGAAACCAGATGACTGTGCTTCAAGTCCCACTAGAGCAGCTTACCCCTGAGATACCCTGAGCAAGTTATTTAACCTCCCAGTGCTTCGCCCACCCAGCTATAGAAATGGGTAAAATGCAGGGCTCCATTGAAAATGCATTGCATATCAGCTGGGCTAGCCTTTGTAAATCCATTGCAAAAAGAACGGGCCTGTAAGACGAGAGTTGCCAGTCCTGTGATGAACTCCAACAAGTGTTTGTTGTTACTGATATTACATCAGGGAAGCATAGTTGTTGATGCTGGCTCTAAGCACACGTAAACAGACTCTGTCAATTGGAGGTTCATATTGGTGACACTCACCTTTGACTCATTACTGTTTGATTAATGAAAAGCCGGGTTGCCGGCTTGTGCAGACCAAGCAGAAATAGGAAATATGTTTCATAACTTTTAAATTGTCAGTTACAAAAATTCCAAAGGATTGGCAGAGTTATTAGAATTCAATTTCAGGTTCAGATCACTCAGTCTAGTGAAGCCAAAATATTTATTTTTGTTGACAGGAAAGGAGGACTAGGCAGTTCTGCCTGTTTTCAGCCCACGCCCTGGGAGGAGGGGAAGATACAGATGCAGACTGACTCACAGAACCACGAAGAGCTGTTGGTGGTATTTTAGTGAATGGAGAGGAAAGTTGGCCAGGAAACAGGAAATTTCCCTATTCTTTTCAAGAAGTGCCATGGGAGGACTTCGGTGACGTCATCAACTGGATGGCTGCCTTGAATAGAGCGCTAGCTTTCCCAAGAGAATAAAACCTCAGATCAGCAGATATAATAGTCAAAAATTAAAGGAAAAGAGAAACATGTCTGGGGACATAGGCAGGCAGATCCCACGGAAAAAACAACAAATACAAAGGATGGAGGAGGATTACCAGTAGAGGAGCATCAGCAGAAGTGCCTCCTGCTAGCCAGCATGGCGGGTGACTTAGACACAGACCAAGAGATGGAGCACTCTCACGATCACGGTTCGAGACCATTATGATGGAACTGAGGGCATTTAGAGCTGAAACAAAATCAGAATTCAAACACTAAATGCAAAAATACAGGAGATGGAAAGAAGGACAGAGAGAGCCGAACAAAGAATTGCAGATGCGGAGGAGGAAATAAGGGAAGTACATACGGCGGCAGACTATCTGGTAGACATGCAAGAAAAACTACAAGAAAAATTACTAGATCTTGAAACCAGATCCCTAAGAGACAATATTAGAATTTGTGGCCTCCCAGAAGATTCAGAAGTGGGTCGAATGGAAGACTTTTATCAGACCTATTAAAAGACACACTAGAACTGCCCACAACTTTTGATTTCAAGATCGAGAGCACACAGGTCATTAACAAATAAGCCAACAGATCCTAAAGCCAGACCGAGATCAGTGGTGTTAAAATTATCGAAAGTTACAGAGATAAAGAGCATATCCTTCGCACTGCATGGCAGAAAAGAATTGTTAAATATAATACTGTGAGACTAATTTTCACCATGACTATCCAGTTGAAATAGCAAAAAGAGGGCTGCATATTCACCAATACTTAAGGTACTCCGGGATCACAAAGTAAGATTTCAGGCTTCTTCCCTGCCAAACTGAAGATTCTATGGGACACAGGCTCAAAATTATGTGAAAACTCAAGTGGCAGTGAAGGAACTACAGACGAGGTTGGATATCCCAGTCAGACAGAGAGGAAGTGGAACACTCAAACCGGAAAGAGCGCAATGGAAAAGATGGTGAGAAACAGACAGGGCCGAGGAGAACAACAGACAACGCTAGTCACTCCACGAAGCATAATGCTGTTAGAGAGAACATCCGAAAAGGAAACAGAAGAGAGGAAACTTAGCTGACCCAAAAAGTAAAGAGGTATAATAAAGATGGGAAAGACTGAGTAAATGACTTTGCATCATCGAAATCCCTTTGAGAAGGCTACATTTCGTCTTTATTTAAGACATTCTGTAAGACAACACCGACATTAATAAGCATGGAAGGTTTACATAAGTGCAGAGAGAAAGAAGCATTAAGGAAGGATGGGAATAGCGAGGGTTGGTAAGAGAAAATGGCGGGGACGGGGACAAGCTGGCCTTTCCTGGTATTGAGATGGACAAGGACCTTAAACACTACCTGCAGAGAAACCATATTACTTCCTAAAGCCAAGACAATACCAGAGCTTAACATAAAGAGAAAAGAAGAAGATCTTAGAAGGAGATGTGCATAGCGAAAAGGTAGAATATGAAAGAGGCAGGGGCTGGGAAGGAGGGAGGTAATAGCTAACCCTCCCAATATGGGGAATGAGAAGGAACTTACCTATAATCTATGGGGATGAATGCCTACCTAATTTTAGATAAAGAGGAGAAGTAAAGGAAATGGCTACATTATTGGGGGTGGCTAATCCTGCTGAAACTGGGAAATGAACAGAAATAGGGATATGAATGGCAAAAGAAGTTAAAAGAGCCAAAAGGGAGCTCTATAGGAAGGGAAGGAACAAGAAAGGGTATGAAAGATGTACAAAATGGTAACCAAAACCTATAATCTGAATAGCTAGCAAAATTAGATAAACAAAAGAGGAACGGGACAGGTAGATAAAGTATCCGTAAGAGAGGTCTTAGGGAAGAGGATGAGGTACACCTCCAAATGAGAGGGAAAAGGAAAATCCTGAGAAACAGCAGCGAAGAAAGGGAGATAGAATAGAGAGGAGGTAGCATAGAAGGTCTCGAGAAACAGAGACCTGGGGAGGAATGTGATGACTCCAACGATCCCTCACTAAGGGGACTACTGAAGAAGGTATACCCCTTAGAAGACATAGAGGGGCAGTTTTACTCCCTCCAACCTTGGAAGCAATCCTGTATATAGTTACAGTGTTAGAATGGTTAAAATTGTTATGCATGGTATAAATGTTGTTCATGTTTAAAACTACATAGGAGGAAAATAAGAGAAGAAACAAGTGGAATACAGTTGGGCTGGAAAATGCAGGAGAAATCTGAGAAAGTGGGTAGAAAGCAGAACGGAAATAACATAATTATATATGTGGGGAATGAATAAGAAGCTACAAGTAAATATATGCTCTCTGAATGTTAATGAGATAACCCTGTGAAAAGAAGCAAAGTGATAGCACAAATGAAAAGACAGAAACCAAGTTTTTGTTACTACAAGAGACGACTTAACAGAAGAGGAACATAAAAAGTTAGCCAGATATGGATTTAGGACTGTGATAGCCTCATCATATAGAAAAGGGAAATGAAGAGGTGCATGATATTAATCCCCATAATGTACAATTTCAACAGACAGACATATACACAGATAAAGAGGGACAGTTGGCTCTTAGTTACGGTAACATGGCAGGACATATGATAACAGTAGCCTCGATATATATTCCACTGCCCAGAGTCAAAGGAGGTTAAAAAATTGTGTCAGAAAATTACAGAGAAACAGAAGGGGACATTGATCCTTGGTGGAGGTCATAATATGACATATGATTCTTAGATACATCTAAAAGCAAACACAAAGGAGGAAACCGCCACAAAAGACAGCCATTAGATACTTTCAAGATGTACATTGGGTGGATGTATGGAGATATATGCACCCTAAGATAAGGGCTTATACCCATTACCAGCACCACATAAAATATATACACGCATAGATTACTTCCATATCTCCAAGAGTCTCTATATATGGTGCAGGGATGCCAAATTACACCTACCACTCTATCAGATCATTCAATGTTAACCATACAGTTAGAATGGCCAGGGACAAACGGAGAACACTGTGGAGATTTAACAACTATTTGCTGAATCATAAGAAATTTAAAGGGTTGATAGAAAAGGATCCTCAAATCATAAAAGAGAATGAGGATCCAGAGTTAACAAAGGCAACACTGTGGGACACAATTAAAGTAGTCTTAAGGGGGATATAATTAATATGCCAAATTATAGAAAACAACAAAGCTTGAACAGGAAAGCCTAGAGAAACAGCTGAAAGAGGCACAGGAACGATATGCAGATGGAGACCGAGCTATAAACTAAAAATACAAGAATTAAAAAGGCAAACCACAACATATACTAGACATTAAAACTGAACAGGCATTGCAAAACTTAAGACAAAATATTACGAGGGGGACCAAGGGCAACTAGACTCTTGCATATAGATCTGGCCGAAGGGAAACCCAAACAACAATTACGCAGATTAGAGACCCGAGGGAGGGAGATTAGTAAAACTCCAAATCAAATTGAGGAAGTTTTTTCAAATATTATCAAACCTTATATACACCAGAGCAGGAAACTGACTTAGAGAAAGTTAAAACCTATCTGAACAAGTTGAAATTGCCTAGCTTGACCCTGGAACAGTAGCAGGGACTGATCTCCCAATATCAGAAAGCAAATTGAACAATGCTATCATAAAACTTAAGACCCACAAAAGCCCTGGCCCAGATGGATATAATGGGCAATTTTATAAATGTTTTCGAGGGGAGTTGATGGCTACACTTAGAGAGACATTCAGAGAGGCTCAACAAAATAAGACCTGCCCAGACACCTGGAGATATGCCACCATAACTAGCATCTTGAAACTGGGAAAGATAGTATGAACTGCGCTCATACCACCCAATCTCAGTCCTTAATGTGGATTATAAACTATTTACATCTATACTTGCCAAAAGAATGGAGATACTACTACCCAGCCTAATAGACCAGGACCAGACAGGTTTTGTGATGAATAGACAAGCACAAGATAACATTAAAAGAACACTACATATATTACACTGTGCCACCCTGTCTGAGACTCCTTTTACTGCTTAGTTTAGACGCTGAGAAGGCATTTGACAGGGTGGCATGGTCCTTCCTGAGGGCAACTCTGAGAGGATGGGATTTCAGCAGAATTTGGGGGTTATAGACTCGATATATAGCAATCCAAAAGCATAAATAAAAGTAAATGGCTCAACCTCAATATCAGTAAGCCTGAAGAGGGGACGAGGCAAGGGTGCCCACTGTCACCGCTCTTATTCGCATATATACCTAGAGCCCTTTGGCTCAGACTATACGACAACACAGGGATGTATCAGGGATACAAGTAGGAAACGGAATCATAAATTAGCCCTATATGCTGACGACCTACTGGTATATCTCACGAGACCCTGAGAGCTCCCTACAACCATTGTGGGAAGTCTTGACAGAGTTCGAGAGATAGCTGGCTATAAAGTTGACACATCCAAGACAGAAGTGTTGAGGATACATTACAAACCATCGCAGCAGATAGAAAGTCATTTAAATTTAAGTGGCTCATCCATACCCTAAATACCTTGGAGTTTGGCTGAGTTCTGAACATGGGAAATTATATGAACTTAACTATAAACCCTTATTAACGAAATTCAAAAGACACAGAAAAATGGCATTTGATCCCTATCTCATTTTACAAAAATAGAAGTAATTAGAATGGTGGTGCTTCCACGATTCCTATATTTAGTACAGACCGTCCCCATTATGGTACCTGACATATTATATAAAAATTAAATAGAGAAATATCACAGTTTATCTGGGGTAAACAGAAACCAAGAATAAGACAGTCCATATTACAACTTTTAAAAGGGAAGGGGGTTTATCTCTCCCAAATTTTAAATATTACCACAGGGCTGCCCAGATTCAGTATAGTGATTTATTGGTTGCAACCTACTTACATAGCAAGATGGAAAGAAATAGAAACAGTAGAAGAGGACCTGGATGGTGCAAGGGATACTCCTTTCAGGCGGACGAGACAGGGAGAAAGGGGATATAGAGAACCCATACACACAGTCAACCTTAAGAACCTGGAGACAAACACTGAACACTAGGAAAATGAAACCATGGAGACTGCTGTTTTATTCCTTAACACACACAGGAAAGTTTATACCTGCAATGATGGATTTGGGCTATAGAGAGGGAAAGAAAAGGGTTACACATAGTATACCAATTTTTAAAAGAGGGAATAATGGCAAGTTTCGTGGACTTGCAGATGAAGTATGGGATAACTCATAAAGACAGATTTCGATATTTCCAGGTAAGGGACTATATTAAAAAGAAAAGAAAGAATGCTGGCCTCAGATCCCCATACCCAGGCTTATAGAGGCCTTGCAGAGAGGACTGGAGGGGGCTAATCTAGCACATATAATATTCTACTTATATGCAGCTATAAGAGAACTTGAGGGAGACACAGTAGAGTCTATTAAGAGAGCATGGAAAAGACTTGAATATAGATATTACTGAGGAAAAGTGGAGAAATCATCTAATATGTATTCATAAAAGTACTTCCTCACCACAATGGAGGAATTCCTTGGAAGAATGCTGTCAGTTTTCAGAACACCGATAATTCAGAAGGCACAGTTGGGAGTAGAGGAGAGACCACCTGTTGGAGAAAATGTAGTGAACAACAGGCCACTCTTGACACTTGTTTTGAGCTGTCCAGTAATTCAACTATTTTGATAGAAGCCTGAGAGGCTATTAAAATATAATAACACCATCTATACAACTGGATGTATTCCTGTATTTCTTTTCAGACCTCCCTGAGGGAGCAGAGATGAAAAACAAAGAAACTATTTTTGTACTGATCCTTGCCATTAGAAAGACAATAACAAAGAATTGGCTAACCACGAATCAGCCCCAGATAACTCAATGGCAGGTAAAAGTATTTAAAAGCACTCGGCTATACCCCCAGCTACTTTTACAGATTGAGGCGCTGAGCAAGGTAATTTTTACCCAGTCACCAGGACCCTGTGAGAGCCCTAGGGATAGTAGTTGTTTGATAAGTAGGCCATGGTGTACTGTATCAAATGCCTTGGTTAAGTCAATGTAGACTGCTCCAGTTAGGTTTCCCTTTGTCCATGGCATTGTGGATTGCTCCTGAGAATTCAAGTAGGGCAGTCGATGTGCTGTGCCCTTTCCTAAATCAGCTGCTGAGTGCATAGGATGTTGTGCTTTCCAGGTAGTCTGAAAGTTGGTCCGCCACCGCGTTCAAGGGCCTTAGAGAGGTGGTAGTATTGATATCGGGCGTATAGTTACCAGGCAGTGACTTATCACCACTTTTGTGCACCGGAGTGACAACTGCAGCCTTCCATTTCCTAGGGAATTGGCTGTAGCAGAGGGAGAGATTGAAAATTTTGTGAGGGGAGCAGTACTCTGTTCAGATGCAGTGGCATACAGTTCTGAGAAAAACACTGCTACAATCAGCGGTGGTAATGTGTAGGCAGTTTGCACTGCATCTGAACTGTCATAGACAGTTCGCTCCCCAAGGAACACCTACCTAGCATGCTGGGAGCCCACCCCTGCGTTCGTGTGCTCCTGTCCACCCCCACACATTTTGTAGGGCGACCGACAGAGGTGTCCAATTCTGTCAGCGCCTAATGCCTCTAAAAGCAAACTTCCTGGTGGCATGCAGGGAGCCCACCCCAGCGTGGCAAAAGTCCCACGCCCTGTACACGCTGGGAGCCCACCCCAGCATGCTCATGTGCCTCCCTACCCCTCAAGACACTGTGTGACCGATGGGGGTGCCTAATCCCCGTATGCTCCACTGCCTCCCAAAAGCAACTTCCTGGTGCCATGCTGGGAGGCCATCCCAGTGTGGTCAAGTTCAGACGACTGGTGCCTAATCCTCATTGGCTCCACTGTCCCCCCAACAAACTTGCAGGTACCACGCTAGAGCTAACCCCAGCATGGCAAAAAGTCCACGTCATCTTAAAAAAAAACAACAAAAAACCTACCATTAATATCATGCATCTCTCTGACTCCCACACTACTAATGCCAATGCCAGCAAGCAAACATTTGGCATTGACAAATGCTTGTTGTAGCTTGTTCCACCCTTTCAAACAGCAGGACTCCATCAGTGATGCTCATAAAAGTGCATCATCCCACCAGAGCGTGATGCTCGGAGATAGAACTTTATGCTAATTGTTACAATTTAGAATACAAGTTCATTATGCAAATTATTAGAATTTAGAATACAAGGGAACCTCAAGATACAAGAATTTCCTTATTTAGGTATGACTGCTCATACACAATCTTTTATAGTGTATGGGCAGTCACAGCATAGAAAATCACACAAAACCAGCTGAGAAGACAACAGAGAATAGAAATTTAACATTTTCTTTTTTTAACTGACACAGTGTGCTGCGATGTTTTGCAAGTTCTGCCAAAAAAAAAAAAACGCAACTTCCAGTTTAACTGGATTGAAGAAAGCAACTATGTGGCAGCATTCCAAGTTGTTATGCTGCAGTAGTGACATAGCTAGTGCAGCATAACAGCTGTGATGACAGCCCTGCAGCATAACAACTCCATTCTAGTTATGGATTTCTATCCATAACAACATTCTACTATACACTGTAAGATAGATGGTGAAACGGCAAGGGAGTATAGGAATCTCCTGACCAGGACTTCCAACACATGGTTGAGGAACTGCAGAGAGAAGGGTTTTGGATTCATTGGGGACCGGGACCCACCTGGAGGGATGTGGATCTGTACAAAGGCGACAGCCTGCATCTGTCCTGGCAAGGACCGTTGTCTTAGTGAGTGGTTTAAATGTTTTATTGACAAGCATTTAACCGGCCAAGGTGGTGGAAGGAAGCATGGAGAATCAAACTGCCCACCCCACAGGTTAATGTAGTCAGCAGGAGGATCCTAAGGTTGGGAAATTCCAATGGTAACTAAACTAGGAAAAGTAGAATGGCAGAGAAAATGAACAGGGAATTAAAGGGGGGGGCATGAGGAAGGCATGAGGATAAAGGGCATGACAGAAAAGGAAGTAACAAAATAGGAAGGCCATGTGTGTGAATGTTTGCAGTCTGGGAAATAAATCCTGGATCTGGTGGCCTTGATGGCAGAGGCTGACCTGGACATTGTCACTATTACCGAGACATGGTATAATTGGAACCTTGACTGGGATGTAGCTATACCAGGTTATATTCTATTCAGGAAAGACAGGAGGGTAAAAGGAGGAGGTATAGCTTTTACATCAGGGAGGTATACAATCAACTGAGGTACAGGGATTGGGGGGTGGAGGCCCTGTGGATTACCCCAGAGACGGCAGTGGCATCGCTGTTCACATGGGTGTGATCTACAGACCTCCAGCACAAGGGAAGAGCTGGACAAAGTTCTAGTGGAAGCTGTCCATAGGATGGTGACTAAAGGGAAGTGCTGCTGGTGAGAGCTTCAGTCTGCCAGATGTTGATTGGAGCATCCTAGCCTCAGCCAGGAACAGGGACATACCGACTTCCTCCAAGGGCATACCTTAGACAGCTTGTGCTAGTGCCCACCCACAAGAGTGTGATTTTGGACCTGCTACTTGCCAACGGGGACAGAATTGCAGATGTCATGGTGGGTGGACACCTGGGGTCCAGTGATTATCGTGAGGGTGGTTCTAGCATTTAATATAGTGGCACAGTCGAGCCACATGAAAGCGAGGGTCCTGGACTTCAGGAGGCAGACTTTGCAAAGTTGGGGTATGTCTCAGGAAAACCCTAGCAGAGAGGGAGGACCGGAGGGAGTTGAGGAACAGTGGCCCATCTATATGGAGCCATAATGGAGGCAACAGACCTTTATGCTAGGCAAATAAACAAAGGCAAAAGAAAAGAAAACCACTGTGGTTCTCAAAGGAAGTGGCCGAAGGTAAGAGTGAAAGTTGGCTTTTCAGGAAATACACGGAAACACAGAAGGAGGAGGTCAGGGTAGTGTATTATGATAAGCAGAGAGAGGCAGGGAAGGCAGTCAGAGTGCAAAGGCACAAACGGAAGAAAAATAGCCCAGGCAGTGAAGAAAGGGACAAGACATTTTATCGGTACATTAGTAAAAGGGAAGTAGAAGAGGGTGGGATTGTAAGGATTAAGGGGAAGAAGGGGGTGTGCTGAAGGGGACTTGGAAAAAGCAACAATCCTGAACAAATATTTTGTTTAGTTTTCACAGAAAAGGGTGAAAGTGAGGGACCACAAACAAGTGGCAAGGAACAATAAGGGAGGGAGGTAGACACCAGTCCATTTGCAGAGGAGAGAGTTCTAAAGGAACTTGCAAATCTGAAAGCGGACAAGGCAGTGGGACCAAACGAGATACATCCTGGAATATTGAAGGAGCTTAGGATGGTGCTGCAGCACAACTGGCAGCCCTGTTCAATGAATTGCTAGAAATGGGAGTGGTTCCAGAGGACTGGAGGAGAGCAGATGTAGACTCTCTACACAAAAGTGAAAGCAGGGTGGAGGCTGGAAACTATAGTCCGTCACCCTGACCTCAGTGGTGGGGAAAATAATGTAATTACTGCTAAAAGAAAGGATTGTGGAATTTCTTGAATCCAGCAGAGCACAGGATCTGAGGCAGCATAGATTCACAGTGGGAAGGTCATGTCAAACAAATCTGATAGATTTCTTTGACTGGGTGACCAGGGAAGTGGATAATGGGTGAGTGGTGGATGTGGCCTACCTGGATTTCAGCAAGGCCTTCGACACCATTCCACGTAAGAGCTTGTAAACAAGCTAGGCAGCCTGAGAATGGGTCCCATGGTGGTAAACTGGTTAGGAACCGCTGAGGAATAGAACACAGAGGGCGGAGGGGCGCTGTGGAGCCCAAGTAGACCAGACGCACTTTCTAACAGCTCTACTTCAGACTTCAGAAAAGACACTTTTAAACTTAATTATTAGGGCAGAACCTACTTGTTTCATCTCCCAGACTGGTAGATTATCACCCGAGTAGAAAATGGGAAACCCCGCGGTGATTGAGGGACCAACAGCCAAGCTACAAGGAAATAAGATCAGCAGGCCCACTGCTGAGCTGTACAGAGGTCGTTGATGCTGCTGTGGAGCAGAGTTCAGGAACTGAAACAATGCGATCCTTGGACCTAAAAATGCAGCTACTCATTTCAACAGTAACAGACCTTAACCAAAAGATGGACACTTTACAAATAGAGTCACAGGTGGTGGAAACCACTATGGACTGTCTGAAAATCGAAATGATCGACGTACAAATACAAGTTGAGACATCTACTAGTTCCTCAGCGATGGTGGTTAGGGAAGCACCGCATTTCTGAGCACGACTAGAAACCCTTGAAAATCAGATAAGGGCAGCAAATGTGAGAGTGCTGGGCTTTACCTGAAGGACACTGAAGGAGACCATCCCCAAAATGTTTATCAGAGAATGGCTGGCTGACAAACTTGTCCCGGAAGGTGACTGGATGCTTTCTACATTCAAAAGCCTATCATATTATGCCACGGGAGAATGGAGGCTGACAGCCGCTGCACACTCTAATGGTGGTCACTGCAGGAATCGGGCAATATGATCAGATCCTATGGAGGAATGGGCCACTCTCTTACAAAGGGCAGGCAGTACATCTCTTTCCAGATATAAGTTATGCGACGAGACACAGGAGAAAAAATCTGATGGAGTCTGCCGACGTTGAAAGATCTGGCCATCCCCACTCTATCATTTTCCGTGCATTCTTCAGGATTGTAACATCAGAGCAAGGTTTGGGCATTTTCAGACCCGGTGGAGGCAGGCAAATGAGCAGAAAGGTAGGGGCTACAAGGCAAGGCCAGGTCTAGATGAGGAAGATAATGAGGAAGACTTCATGGAGTGAGGACTTTGGCTAAAACTTGTCAAACTGTGTATTTGCTTAATAGTGCCTTACCAATACATTTAATTGTGCAGTGCATTTTATATGTACCTTGTTCTCTCATGTTTGAGGACTGTTCATGCATAGACTTCACTTGAACGTTGTCTGTGTTTTTCCTTTTATGTTGGCTTACACTCACACGCAAGCAACATCTTGTGGCAGTAGCACATTTCAGAGGTGTGTCAGTGTTGTGGCCAATGCAGGGATGCTTTAGTGGTGCATCCCTCAGCTGCCAATCAGTGAGTATGCTGGTGATGACAGCAGTTTCAGAGAGACCACTGAGTTGAAAGAAATCTGCCGCTGCAATCAGGTGCAGTTTAATCATTGCAGCCTACGAATGACAAGATTCTGGCCATCACGCATTACAGTACACAATGTCACGCATGGCTGAGTATAAACAGTTGCTCAGTGTGCCGTTCCTGGTGAAACATTTCAAATAAATAAAACAGCTCGCAGTGCGGCTTCCACAATGGCCACACATTCCACTAAAAAGCCAACATTGGGGTGCCCAGTCTCCATGTCGGCATGTATCCCCCCAGCCACACTGTGGCTCACTGGGAGCCCACCCCAGTGTGCCCAGACATTTTTTATTTTCCTGACACTGGGATGCCCACTCCCGGTGTTGGATGCCCCCACCCCTAAGCTCAATTTCTTTTGCCGATAGGGGTCCAAATCCCCATCGGCATCATATTCCCCCAAGCTTGCCGAGTGGGTTGTCCAGTCCCTGTTGGCATCGTGTCCCCTCCCTCAAACTCATAGGCACACTGGGAGCCCACCCAGTGTGCTCAAAAGTTTTATTTTTAACTTATAAATAAAGAAAACTGTCCCAGAGTCTTTTTTGTTTGTTTGTTTAAACCGTAAAAGAAGAAAAAAAGTCCAGCATAGTCTCCCCAGTCCCCCTCCCCACCCATCCCTCCCTCTGCGGACCCCACCTCCCGCCCCCCCACCCCATACTTACCCTCCGGAGGTCGGGAGTAGTCTTCTGTGGACGGGTCACGTTTTCCCTCTTCAAAGCTGAACTACGAACTGAGAAGCGGGTAAGCCCTGTATAAGGCGAGTCAATTGGGGA
This sequence comes from Neoceratodus forsteri, assembly GCA_016271365.2. NCBI lineage: Eukaryota > Metazoa > Chordata > Ceratodontiformes > Ceratodontidae > Neoceratodus > Neoceratodus forsteri. Next base: position 188,702,865 of record CM028135.1, on the reverse strand, counting down.
GGGTTCAACAAGTTGATATCTCATCCGTTTTAGGAATTTTGGTCCCCGATTTTCAGCATGGGGTTCTTGGGACCCCACCTCAGAATATATCATTGTCGCTTTCGTGTCTCGGTCCTGAAAGGTGATTTCGCTGTCACTGCGTTGAATGACCTTTCAGGACGTCATTAACAAAATCACAGTGCCACCTGTTCATGAAGGAGGATCCCAAAAAGCCATGTTAAAAATTTGTAAAAAATGTCAAAAATGACACATTATAGGCATCGTTGTACAGTTTCTATGCACACTGTAACCTTAGAATTTTTATATTTTCATTCCAGATTTTCAACATTGCCATTTTTTACACTCTCCTCATGAACAGTACAGCTGTCATTTTCACATCCTGCCTGAAGCGTGTTTCTGCACCTGTAGGCTGAATGGCGTAGTTGTTTCGCGAAATCACCTTTCAGGATTGAGTAACAAAATGATAGTGCTACTGTTCTGAGGTAGGGTCCCAAAAGCCCATTTTGAAAATTTGGAGTGAAAATACCAACAAGCGCCCATAGCGTTAAGCTTTCAACCAAACGCCCACCCTGTAGAGACTGACAGGCGTTGGGAGTGTGACTTGTCTGCTGGCTGTAATGCTCATTAGCATTCTATCCTCATCCCTACAGTCACTGACAGGCATCAAGGTGTGCTTTGGGATCTTCAGCCTAATCGCTCACTCCATTCTCCTATACTGCACCCATCTCAGCTTATTTCCTTATGGAATCAGGTGAGCGCAAGGGCTGAAGACCCCAATGCACACCGCGACATCTGTTGCTGTCTGCAGGATGGGGCTAGGTCGAATGACTTAAGCATTATGGCTGAAGACCCAAAGGCACACACCAACGCCTTTCAGTCTCTGCAGGAGAGGTGGGGTGGGGGTTGGCATTAGTTTAATACTTCACTGCCATTCCTATTATACATCTCTCTAACTCCTGCACTACCAATGCCAGCAAGCCAACATTCGGCATTGACAAATGCTGTTATAATGCGGGTGAGCTACTAAGGCCTCACGGCCTGAGACTGGTGATAATTTGTCACTAATTGATCTGGAATATTTTGCCTTACGCCTGGAGATTTACTCAATTTCTAAGTTTGAAAAGTGTCCTATGTAATGAGCGGGGGCTATATCTTTTATGGATATAGTTAAGTTATAAATTACACTACTTACAGATACATGAAAGTGTACCACATAAGTTTTAATACTTTAGGAAATGAGCATGGCGATACGTTGCCCTAGTGGAGTAGTAAATGAATGGACACTATAGTGGACTTTCTTATTTTATTAGGCATAGCCATGCCGCTCATGGACTTCACAGTAGTTAACTTTTTGATCTTCAGATATTCTCTGAACAATGTTTATAACAATTCCCCGATGTTGTATCATAGATATGAGGATGCATATAATTCTCAGTGTATATCTGTGATTAAGGAGGTTTTAGCTCCGATGGTTATGTATTCATCTGGACTGTCTCTCATATGGAAAAGATATTGATTGTCATCAATTAAAACTTAATAAAAATAAAGTAAAAAAAAATAAAAAACAACACAGAGGCGGTGTTCAATGGAGCTCTATCCGAGAAAGGAGGGTAACCAGCAGGGTTTGAGGATCAGTTCTGGGGCCAGCCTTGTCAGTGTTGTCATAAGTGACATTATGGAAGAGCTGGAAGGAAAGGTATGCCTGTTTGCAGATAACACTAAGATCAGCAACAGGGTAGACATCGAAGGGTGGAAAAATAAGGAGGGATCTAGGTAAACTAGAGGAATGGTCAAGAGTGTGGCGAGGTAAGATTCAGTGCAGAAGGGTGCAAAATCATGCATTTGGGGCACAGGAACCCAGAGGAGGCTTACAGGATTGGGAGGAGATACTGATGTATCAAACAGGAAAGGGATCTGGGGTAATCACATCAGATGACCTAAAGGTGGCAAACAATGTGCCAAGGCTGTAGGGAGAGCCAGTGGGTGCTAGGTGCATAGGAGAATATCACCAGCAGAAGAAAGGAGGTGGTGATTCTGTACAAATCATTAGTGAGACCTCATCTGGAGTACTGTGTCCAGTTCTGAAAGCCACATCTCTGTACTCTGCAAGGACATAGGCAGGGTAGAGGCAGTTCAGAGAAGGGCAACAAAAATGGTTTAGGGCCTGCACCATAAGTCATATGAGGAGAGACAGTATGTATACCCATGAGGAGAGGAGCTAAAGTGGGAATATGATAGAGACCTTCAAACATCTCAAGAGCATAAATAAGGTACAGGAGGGTAGCATCTTTCAGAAAAGAGATGTTCTAAAACAAGGGTCATGACATAAAGCTGGATGGTGGTAGACTAAGGGATAACATGAGGAAGTATTTCTTCACAGAAAGGGTGGTGGATGCATGGAACAGCCTCCCAGCGGAGGTGGTGGAGCAAATTCAGTAGGGAGTTCAAAATACGTGGGATAGACATGGAAACCCTACTTATAAGAAAGAGATCAAAGTCGGAGATCAAGTTGGGTCTGTAGTTTCATGAGTTAGAAAAATGGGCAGACTGGGTGGGCCTAGCGGTCCTTGTCTACCGTCAGTTTCTATGTTTCTGTGGCACAGGACCTGGTTGCCACAGCAAAGGCAGCCCTGGATGCCACTAAATAGCAGTTTATCATGGCTGTAAACTCCAATGACTGCTTCATGGGTCTTAGCTCATGCAGTGGCATTGAGGAGGTTTGCCTGGCTAAGGGCTACCATCCTTACCCAGGACACTCAGGCTAAAGCCATTGTTTTCCCTTTGAGGGAAGTTCCTTTATTTGTAACAAAACACGGGCATACTTAAAAAAGTGATGAATACAAAACCACTTTGAAGAATTCCACT